>CM060940.1:35945000-38445000 GCA_030765085.1 Allium cepa
AATCTCTATACCGTAGCTACTCAGTGCAGAGACAATCGATTGGTCGTCCTATCATTCTCGCAAATACCCGGTCTTCACCACCAGTCTTCAAATGCTATCCATAACGACGTATCATTATTCGGAATGGGTTATAAGACACAAGGTCCTCTCCCGGATAAACCGAATAACGAGCGCAATATTTAAAAACATATGGATATAAGGTCTTAGTTAAGTCACAACTTAAAAATCTAAAACCTTTCATTCAAATAGTTAAAACAAATTACCATTTCCAATCTATTAAACAAAAAGATTCATTTTCAAAACCTTCAATGGTTTAAACAATTTCCACATTTATATCTTTTAAAAAATGATTCACTTTTAAGGCCCCTTCCAAATTTAAAACAAGGCTTATCAATCTGTCACAAAGATCAATTCATAGCTTTTCAAAACAATTCGATTCCGAATTGGATTAACTCATCGAATCTTTTAAAAAAAACTTATTTCATAGCTTTCAAAGTTATTTCCAAAGATTCATTTATAACTTGGAAAACTATTTCAATTCAAACTTGAAATTTCTTATGAATTGGAAATTCATTACTTATGTGAAAGCTTTAGCATTTGAAAACAAACAGTTTTATTTCGGAAACCGCGATTTCATTTATACAGGTTAAAATCCTTAGGTTAATTCAAATTCCCAAAACAACATTTTTAAAATGGTTTAAATCGATATAAGCTTGTATACCCTTTTTTAATCATAAATACCAAATACAGAATTCAATTCCAGATATTGAATTCCAATTTAAATCGAATTATTCAAATTCCAAATCTCTATTAGTTATTCAAAATAACTTTCATTCTTAAAACACCTTTTCAAAGCTTTCCATATTAACATTAATTTATTACAAAACTATTTGAATTTTAAAAATTTAAATTCAAAGCTTATTTTAAAAAATCTGTGACTTAACCGATTTCCACGTGAAATCCATATTTGTGTGTGTATAAGTGTGACGACCTGGAAATTTTAACGAATTAAATTGAAATAATTAATTGATTTTAAAATATTTTAAAAGTTAATTTTAACTTGAATTTAAGACATCAATATTTCTGGATAATTAAATCATCGAATTATATATTTATATGTTGAATTTAATAATTGAAGTTGGGTAAATTGTTGAATCAGAAATTTCTAAGCCCGATTAAAGTAATTTGAAGGCTTATAAAATTTATAATGATAATACTGAAGATAATAGAATGATTGAAATTTAAGTTAAAGGTAATTTGTTCGATTTTAATAATATATCGTTTAAATTGGAATTTAAAAATAGCCTTCCGGGGCACAGTCTCGGAATTCGACGAAACTAGTTTCCTTGGATCCGTAATAGTTAATTATTATCGGATATCAATTTTCGTAGCAATCGGAGTTGTCGTTTGACCCTGGCAACTCAAAATGCTTAGAAATTATTTAATCGATTTGATTGAAAATTGATCGTTTTCTTTTGTAACTCGCACATACGTTCAAATTAACCTTCAAAACCCGTTCCATCGTGTTTGGAAAGCGGGTAAAACCTTATAAAGGCCCGACGGCATATCTGATTCGGTGCTCGAGATATTTTCAATCTTCGATTTTATGAAATCAATTAAAGGTCTAAGTTTGCACCATCTCAATCATGTGATTTCACTCTAACTTGCACCCGAAGCCACCTTTAGGACATATCTTTCCTCCAGGCCGAAGAAATAGGGATTCTCGTTCGTTTACTTCCGAAATCAAATCGTATAAAAAAAAGAAGAAATGGCCGAAGCCGCTCTTCAGATTGGAAAAAAAAGGGGGGGTCGTCGTGAATTGATCGTGCTCAATCCTCCTAATCATATGAATCGAAATCTGTGTGAGGAATCTCGTGTTCGCGATCTAGGGCTGGGTCGCACGCGCGTGAGAGAGAAGATTGAAGACTAGCGTCGTGATGTCTCGCATAGGTTGAGGCCGTGAGTGTTTTGCTTGCGAGCTCGGCGGCAGTGATGGCGGCAGTTGCGGTGAGCTCGAACGTTTGGCTAAGGGCTGCGGTGATGGCGGCGATTGAGAGGCGATCGAAAAACCTTCGTTTGAAGCAGTTTGGGTTGTGAGGTTCGTTCGTTGGGGTTCTTCGTGAATGAAGTGAATGGTAATCAAATACTTAAGGTGAGTAATCTCTGACTCATATTGGATTTACTGTTTGAATCTGAAAGAAACAATTTAAATATGTTTGGGAATGATGGGTAATCCAGTTACTATTAGGAATCGTAATTTAATAAGTTTAAATTGTAAATTGATGAGTAATTAAACAGAAATTTTAGTTAAAGTCTGTGAATCGATGATGTAATTAGAAGTTAAATAGGTTGTAGTTAAGAGTTAATTAACAAATTAACTTGTAACTAAGTGATTAAGTTAAGCTAAGTACTTTAAGGATTGGTTAACGAATATAGCCAATGAAAGATAACTGATCAAGGGTTATTATATGATTTATTGATGAGATTAATTTAAGGTAAGTAATTTTACTAATTAATGAAGAGGAATAAATTGTGGAATTTGGTGGATATAATAACCTAGTGTATTATAATGGTATACTTGGTGGAGCAATTGGTGATAATTGTTGGTTGTAATTGATTAATGGATGGTTTGATGGAAATTACTTAATGGTATATATATAAAAAAAAATTCTAATTACTTGATGAAATTAATCAAAAGATTAATTTAGATGGTTTATAAAGGAATAAATTATTTATTGAATGAAATAAATAAAAGAGTGGTTAATTATGGTTTGGAATTAATCGAAAATGGTTGATATTGCGGCTTAATTAGGAAAAATAAATTGATTAGGATAAATTAAAAATTATAATTGAAATCTTTGGGTTTAAAATTAAAAGTATAATAAAGATTGATTAATTTGTATAATAAAGATTGATTAATTTAAATTAGAACAAATCAAAACATAATTGGGATTCATTAATTTATATAATCAATGATGTGATTAAAGACTGATTAATTAAGATAAATTAACCAAAGCGTCTCATGAGAAATTAATTAATATAAGTAATTAAGAATTTGGGTAATTGATTATAGTTAATTAATTTGTGGAGTAATTAAAGACCACTCATTGATTTGGTAAGAACAATTAAAATGGTGAAATTATTAAAGATGAATTACTTGAATGAAATTGGAAAATAATTAATCCAGGGTGAGAAATTAAAATGAAATAAGGGAGGGTTGATTAATTAATTGATTTGGAAATTAATTAATGAAGAGACCTAAGTAATTGAGGATTGGAATTCAAATAGAATTAATTGAATTAATTTGGAAGCTATTAAATTTGCTTATAAATGATTGTGTGGTATTGGATGTTTTGAAATAAGTTGATATCTCTAATATGAAACGCTGAAATTTTCATTTGGATAACTTGAGATATGATGTATGAGTCTCGAAGAAGTCGGGATCGGATATTGAAGAATACCCGAAACTCCTTCGAATTTATATAAAATTGATTTGGAAAATCAATACGATGAAATGATATGACTTAAGTGAATGAGATTATTTTATCTAAGCCTGGTACTTAGGAATTTATACGTGAAATAAGTGTTGCCTATAGCAAATTGTGAATTGGTTAAATTGATAAAGGTTACCCGGGTTTCTTTAAGTTGTTTGCTTTGGTAGTTCAGGTTAGTTGGATTTACTCACGCAGGTTTCCAGCCTGACCCAGGTGTTACTTTGGTGTAATGCTCGGGTCAGACCGAGTATTATAGATTTTCAGGTAGGTACGTTCTGGAGCTCAGGAGACGAGCTGGATGGCAGGAGCGTATAGAATATTTCCACTGTTATTACATTATTGTTAAACTGAGTCATGATATTTGTATATTCAGTAACTGTATATGTGAAACTCTGATGTATGTTAAATGTAATCGACTGTTATAGTGTCCTTTTGTAAACTGTTATTATTTATTATTATATTTTATCCGTTGCGAATGTGAGTTGTTGGTGTTTTAGTTCTTCTTCTTCTATCTCTTTCTTCTTTTTCATAACTATCTAAAATTTTCGGGCTTGAAAATTTCGGGTCGTTACATTTGGTATCAGAGCAAGGTTAAGCGAGAACCTTGGCTATGGTGGGGATTACTCATTAAATAGAGTCTGTAGTACTCTAGAATGAGTTGAGTGTATATATATAAGCGCGTAATTGTTATTTTATTATATAAAGGTTTTAAATGGTTTTATATAGAAGTATATTTTGATATATAAAACAATATTTCCTTCTAATAAATATTAAGGTGATTGGGTGTTAAATTATTGGAATTAAGTTAAGAAGGACTATAATACAACCAAATTAAAATTAAATTAATTAAAAATGAAATTCTAGAAATTAGAATTGTTTGAAACTTTAAATGAACAAAGTTAAATTTGGTTTAAAAAGGGTAAACCAATCTTTGAGAATTTAGCTCGAATTATATAATTCGAGATGGTTTAAATTTGAAGTTGGAATTGAACTCATTCAAATTGAATCCGATTTGAATTAATTGGATTTGGGATTGAAGATGTATAAGTTCAAAAATTTAAATGGAAGATTTGAATTGGATTAAATTGAAATGATTGAAATTGAAGTGGGTTCAATTGAATGGATACTAGTCCAAAGTAATTGGAATAATCTAGGAATCGTAATTAAACTGGAATTGGTTTAAAAATCAAAAAGGAATTTGAAATATAGATTGTAAATGAAATTTATAAATTGAAATAAACTTCATGAATAAATGAGATTATAAGCTGAAATAGAATTCCGGAGAATATTTGAAAATAAAGTGAGATGAAATTCCAGAGTAATGTTTAAATATGAATTGGATGGATGGGAATTTGGAATTTTTGGGAAAATTTTAGAATTCCTTTGGATTTGGAAGTGGTTTCCAAAGGTTTTGGAGAAATAATAGTATTATTTCGTAAATATTTTTGGTGTTGAATTGGAAATCTGGAAGATTTGAAATTAAAAATATTTGGAAATGTTTTTAAAGAAATAAAAGCATTGAACTCTTTTGGTTACTTAGAAAATAACGTCGGTGATGACTGCAGCATTATCGAAGTTTATTTTCGTGTTTCTAAAAGAGAAATTGCTACCAAATTGTTTTAAATTGGGATTGTTTGTGAATTGGGTTTGATTTTGAAATTCAAAGGGATAATTGAATTTGCCAAAGAATTTTGGATATAGTTGAATACTAAGGTGATACTGAAATTTTGGAAATTTGTTTAAACTCTGGAATCTTGATTAAATGTTTATGGAATAATAAAAAAATATATTGGCTAAATAAAATGTATAATTCTGGATTAAAAGTAAAATGTGAATGTAATTGAGTATAAATAGAAGATGTAAAATTGAAATTATATTTAAAGTTGTACAAGTTTAAAGATCAAATGGAATTGGATTTGAAGTTAGAAAGGAATTGAGAATCAATTCAATTTGAATTGGGAAGGAATCAAGTCCAATGGAAATTGGAGTAAATTAAATTGGGATTGGGTTAATTTAAATGGAATGGAAATTTAAATTAAATTGTTGGGGAAGTGAACAGTTTTGACTCTAGACCATTTTCAATGTAAATTGTTTTAATATAAATAGTTTTAAATCTATTTACTATACAACTTTTTTTTAAAAAAAAAAAAACCTAAACTGGTTTTGCCACTACTTTTGGAACTCTTTAACTAATTTACAATTTTTCTATAAACTAATTATTAATTTTCAACTAAGTTACAAATTAATTTCTATTTTATAATTATTTTGCAATTATCTAAGATTTCTATAACTATTTAACTATTTTCCAACTCTTTTACAATTAGTCAATTATTCTACAACTATTTTGGAAACTATTGATTAATTTTCAACTACTTATCTATTTTTGAAATTTTCAAGCTATAACTATTTTGGAAACTATTGATTAATTTTCAACTACTTATCTATTTTTGAAATTTTCAAGCTATTTTCCAAATATAAACTGGTCGGAGTTTAAACTGTTATTGATTTAAATACCCAACTGAGAAAAGAATTGAAGTGATAATCCAAATGGGGATTAAGGCAAATATGAATAAGTGAGTTGAAATTTAAGTGAATGTGAATGGAAAAGAAATTGATTTGGCTAATAATCAATGAAGTTAAATACGTAGGATGTACGTAAATTATTCTATTCGCATAGTGGTTTGATCCAGATTCGAGCACAGAATTTCGAGATAGTTTATCGGTCCGAGTTGGGATTTTTCACTCGATTTTCGACGGCGAACCTGGATATGGATTTTTGATTGGTTCTGGATATTCTCTATTATACTTATGGCTATGCAAGGAGAATAGTGGTTTCTAATCAAGAAACCAGATCTGTGTCCACACTAGAAAGTCGGGTGGACGATACTAGTTCGGAAATGAAATTGTGTGATCGAGCGAGCAATCAGGTGAATAGCGAACAGATGGTATATGTACATCGTATGGATTTAAAATGAAATTGATATTGGAAAGAGTAATCAAATTTGAATATTTGATTTTTAATAAACAAAGTTATATATATCTTTGTTATATAAGACAAATCTTCCATTGTTGAATCTATTGCTGGAGGAAAAGGATTTTTGAAAGTGTTTGAAGTATAAAAGGGTTTATACAAGCTGGAAATGATCCTAAGTTTAAAAATTATATATATCTGTAAATTTATATATAAAGGATCTTATGAAGGTTTTGGAAAAGGTTTTGGAAACCTTTGGATTTGGAAAGGCTTTTGATTTTTGGGTAAAACCGATATTGGAATTTGGAAAGCCTATTTTGAGAATTATCGATTTTGGGATAATCGATTTTGTGTAAAGGAGCTTTGTATGAGATCATACTAGGTGTATGATTTGAAGATACTATATGAGTATAGTATAAAATATTTTGTTGATGGCTCTGGGGGGAAAGGCGCTCCCTTGAAATGAACTTCTCAGGAGTACCACCGGGTGGTGCTGCCTTGAGCCCTAAGGGGGGGTTCTAAAGTTGATCCTGTAAGGAGTCCGGACAAAACTAGTTCCTGAGGATTATTGTGTAGCGTAAGTTGATGGCGTTGATGCCTACAGAGGCATTTGGGTTATGCTGTGACGACAGTGTAACTCGATGTCGCTGCGATCTACTGTGGGGACCATAGCGAAAATCGTGTGGAGGATGAGTGTCAACGATCTACACTTGATTTTGCCGGGAAGGCAACGCAACATCGGTAGACTGCGATCTATGGTCAAGTGGAGTGGAGAAGTTTCATTTTTGGCAGCGAAATTCGATGGCGCCGATGCCTACAGTTATATGGGTTTTTGCTGTGATAGCTACGTAACCCCAGTTGTAGCTGCGATCTGTTGTGGGTTCCATGGTGTAATCGTGGGGCGCGGAGGCCTACAGTTATCTGTGGATTTTATCGGGACGGCAACGTAACCATCGGCTTAACTGCGACCATGGATGGGGGTGATGATTTCCAGAGCATCCTCAGCAAAGATATTTTCTCTATTTTCAAAAACTGTTTTCTATATTTCCAATAAAATTATTTTCGAAGTATTTTTACTGGGTGTTGAAAACGGGTTTACCAAGTACTTATAGATTTTCAGACCTATGCCTGATCAACGTATGACTGGATTTCTGTGAGAACAAGGATGGATTGGTTGAGACATCGAGTTATAAGGAAATATTTTTATAAAAAGCTATTTTAATTGTATTACCTGAATTTAAAGGCACTTCTAAATTTAAAAATAAATAAAAAGGGAATCCAAACCGGAATTATAAAATGGAATTATACTCGGGAAAAATTTAAACGATGTGATTTTTGTAATAAAATTGAATCTTGGTACGCTAAATAATTGTTTGATAGAGTATGTTAATAAAATTTAATCCGGATAACTAAAATGGATTGTAAGTAGATAATGAAGTTTGGAAATGAATTCGAGTTATAAATAGAATTCGACTTGGATTTGATATTGAATTAAATAAGAGGAGATGTTGTAAAATAAAAATAAAATAGAATTAGATTGGGAAATGTGATGGTCTGAATCACTAATAAAAGTCAAAAGTGATCTGCATAATATTTAATGAAATTTGCAAGTAAATTGGATATAAGAAAATGATTATAATAGCAATGTTTTGAGTTGCAAAACAAAACCCAAGTGAATAGAAATAAATTGAGAGTGACCTTGTATTAATAAAATAAATTCGATGACAAATTAAGTAAGTAAATTAAAAATTTAAAACGAGATAATTGAGTTAAATAATAAATGGATGAAGTCTGATTAAATAAAAACAAAATCAAAGTTGTGATTGAAATGAGATTATCAAATTGAGCTTAAATTTGATGATATATTAATTTGAAGTATAAATGAGTTTAGTATGTGGTTGGATATCATTTTGATAAATTGAGAAGATGAATTAAAATTGAGATTTAAATGGATGGGCTTGCCGAATTTAATGGAATTTGATTTGATGAGAACCCAATAGAAGTAAATTTAAGTTAGGTGTTGGAATAAACAAAAGTAAATTCTCTTAAGTTTAAATTTTATGGAACTTTGGCTTCGAATAAGAGTGAAAGCCCATTTAATGGAAGCTTGGGTTAAATTAATTTGGAAATGGTCATTAATTTATAAGTTTGAATGTGCCAAGCTTAATAAATTGTTTGCATGAATCTAATGCGGAAATTAAATAAAATGCAATGAGTGGTTGGTAGATAATTTAGAAATGAAATCGAATTAAATTCAGAATGAGTTGAAATTAATTTGAAGTAGTTATAAACTAAAATAGATATTCTATTAAGCGAATATCATCGAGATTGCATAACAATAATTGTTGTTTGGCGTAAACCAAAGTAATTAAAATACTATGAGTTGATAGAGATTTAATGAAATTGATTTTGAATCATTTGAAGTGAATATGAGCTTATTTGGATTAAAAATCGATGGTATGTAAGAAATTAAGCTGCAAACCTTTGAAACTGAGTGAAATGGCTTATAAACTAATTGAAAGCAATTGAATTAGCTTTAAATTATATAAATCTCTTATGGAAAGGTTTTGGTGCTTGTTGCTTATGGTATACATGTGTTTAGCTATTGAAAGTAAGTGAAAAGCTAATAAATTTTCAATATATGGCGCTTACATATTTAAATTGAGTAAGTACAGGTACCTGAAGACTGTTTGGTTGATTTGGATTGCGCTAAATTATTAATATAAATAAGTTGCTTGCTTAAAATGCTAAATAAGGTACGCCTACACAATAAAAATAGGAAATATGAACTGTTTTTGCTTTTTCCGGCCGGGTGGGTCGATGTATACATATTTATATCTCTTGTCAAATTGCAAAAGCTCCTCCGTACAAAGGAGACTCTGCCAAAATTTTATGAAAATTTTGGGAGTTGGAAAATTTTTGAAATTTTTTTGTTAAACGGAAAAACAATTTCAAATTGGAAATTAAAGTAAACTAGTAAAACATGAATCAGTTTAAATGAAAAATAAAACTCAATATTATAAATAAAAAAATATATTGAGTTCATATGAAACGGGGGAAAACTAATTTGAATAGAAGTAAATGTAAAGGCTTCAGTAAGAAAATGTATACAATGATTTAAAGGGTTACGATTGGATATTGTTGTTAAATAGAATATGCAGGTACTAAAGGGAAAAGGAAATTGGATTTGGTTCTAAAAGATAAATTTGAATTGTCCGACTGAAAGGTACGTATTGTGATTCTGTATGATATTGGATTGGGTTTTTGATGTAGCCACTTGGCTTTTGTTTTCTTTTTGGAATTTGGGAGCCCCTAGAAGCCTTTTGTAGTTGTACCGAGCTAGCCGCGCAAAGGAAACGCTGGCAAAATTTTTCGGAAATTTAGAGAGTTAGGAAAATTTTGAGAAAATTTTGATAATTCCAAATTTGGTTTTAAATTGAAATTTAAATGATTGAACAAAGGGGTATTATTTGAAACTATAGAAGATTCTGGAAGTTGCTTAAGGTGATAGTGGGTCTTTAATAAAAAGATAGTTGGTAGGGTGTTGAATTGTGAGTTTTGAAGAAAAGGTAAACGGCTATTGGAGCATTCTTCCTAACTAATAATTTCGGGGACGAAATTCTTTTAAGGGGGGAGGAATGTGACGACCCGGAAATTTTAACGAATTAAATTGAAATAATTAATTGATTTTAAAATATTTTAAAAGTTAATTTTAACTTGAATTTAAGATATCAATATTTTTGGATAATTAAATCATCGAATTATATATTTAAATGTTGAATTTAATAATTGAAGTTGGGTAAATTGTTGAATCAGAAATTTCTAAGCCCGATTAAAGTAATTTGAAGGCTTATAAAATTTATAATGATAATACTGAAGATAATAGAATGGTTGAAATTTAAGTTAAAGGTAATTTGTTCGATTTTAATAATATATCGTTTAAATTGGAATTTAAAAATAGCCTTCCGAGGCACAGTCTCGAAATTCGACGAAACCAGTTTCATTGGATCCGTAATAGTTAATTATTATCAGATTTCAATTTTCATAGCAATCGGAATTGTCGTTTGACCCTGGCAACTCAAAACGCTTAGAAATTATTTAATCGATTTGATTGAAAATTGATCGTTTTCTTTTGTAACTCGCACATACGTTCAAATTAACCTTCGAAACCCGTTCCATCGTGTTTGGAAAGCGGGTAAAACCTTATAAAGGCCTGACGGCATATCTGATTCGGTGCTCGAGATATTTTCAATCTTCGATTTTATGAAATCAATTAAAGGTCTAAGTTTGCACCATCTCAATCACGTGATTTCACTCTAGCTTGCACCCGAAGCCACCTTTAGGACATATCTTTCCTCTAGGCCGAAGAAATAGGGATTCTCGTTCGTTTACTTTCGAAATAAAATCGTATAAAAAAAGAAGAAATGGCCGAAGCCGCTCTTCAGATTGGAAAAAAAGGAGGGGGGGTCGTCGTGAATTGATCGTGCTCAATCCTCCTAATCATATGAATCGAAATCTGTGTGAGGAATCTCGTGTTCGCGATCTAGGGCTGGGTCGTACGCGGGTGAGAGAGAAGATTGAAGACTAGCGTCGTGATGTCTCGCATAGGTTGAGGCCGCGAGTGTTTTGCTTGCGAGCTCGGCGGCAGTGATGGCGGCAGTTGCGGTGAGCTCGAACGTTTGGCTAAGGGCTGCGGTGATGGCGGCGGTGGAGAGGCGATCGAGAAACCTTCGTTTGAAGCAGTTTGGGTTGTGACATTCGTTCGTTGGGGTTCTTCGTGAATGAAGTGAATGGTAATCAAATACTTAAGGTGAGTAATCTCTGACTCATATTGGATTTACTGTTTGAATCTGAAAGAAACAATTTAAATATGTTTGGGAATGATGGGTAATCCAGTTACTATTAGGAATCGTAATTTAATAAGTTTAAATTGTAAATTGATGAGTAATTAAACAGAAATTTTAGTTAAAGTCTGTGAATCGATGATGTAATTAGAAGTTAAATAGGTTGTAGTTAAGAGTTAATTAACAAATTAACTTGTAACTAAGTGATTAAGTTAAGCTAAGTACTTTAAGGATTGGTTAACGAATATAGCCAATGAAAGATAACTGATCAAGGGTTATTAAATGATTTATTGATGAGATTAATTTAAGGTAAGTAATTTTACTAATTAATGAAGAAGAATAAATTATGGAATTTGGTGGATATAATAACCTAGTGTATTATAATGGTATACTTGGTGGAGCAATTGGTGATAATATTTGGTTGTAATTGATTAATGGATGGTTTGATGGAAATTACTTAATGGTATATATATATAAAAAAATCTAATCACTTGATGAAATTAATCAAAAGATTAATTTAGATGGTTTATAAAGGAATAAATTATTTATTGAATGAAATAAATAAAAGAGTGGTTAATTATAGTTTGGAATTAATTGAAAATGGTTGATATTGCGGCTTAATTAGGAAAAATAAATTGATTAGGATAAATTAAAAATTATAATTTAAATCTTTGGGTTTATAATTAAAAGTATAATAAAGATTGATTAATTTGTATAATAAAGATTGATTAATTTAAATTAGAACAAATCAAAACATAATTGGGATTCATTAATTTATATAATCAATGATGTGATTAAAGACTGATTAATTAAGATAAATTAACCAAAGCGTCTCATGAGAAATTAATTAATATAAGTAATTAAGAATTTGAGTAATTGATTATAGTTAATTAATTTGTGGAGTAATTAAAGACCACTCATTGATTTGGCAAGAACAATTAAAATGGTGAAAATTATTAAAGATGAATTACTTGAATGAAATTGGGAAATAATTAATCCAGGGTGAGAAATTAAAATGAAATAAGGGAGGGTTGATTAATTAATTGATTTGGAAATTAATTAATGAAGAGACCTAAGTAATTGAGGATTGGAATTCAATTAAAATTAATTGAATTAATTTGGAAGCTATTAAATTTGCTTATAAATGATTGTGTGGTATTGGATGTTTTGAAATAAGTGGATATCTCTAATATGAAACGTTGAAATTTTCATTTGGATAACTTGAGATATGATGTATGAGTCTCGAAGAAGTCGGGATCGGATATTGAAGAATACACGAAACTCCTTCGAATTTATATAAAATTGATTTGGAAAATCAATACGATGAAATGATGCGACTTAAGTGAATGAGATTATTTTATCTAAGCCTGGTACTTAGGAATTTATACGTGAAATAAGTGTTGCCTATAGCAAATTGTGAATTGGTTAAATTGATAAAGGTTACCCGGGTTTCTTTAAGTTGTTTGCTTTGGTAGTTCAGGTTAGTTGGATTTACTCATGCTGGTTTCCAGCCTGACCTGGGTGTTACTTTGGTGTAATGCTCGGGTCAGATCGAGTATTACAGATTTTCAGGTAGGTACGTTCTGGAGCTCAGGAGATGAGCTGGATGGCAGGAGCGTATAGAAATTTCCGCTGTTATTATATTATTGTTAAACTGAGTCATGATATTTGTATATTCAGTAACTGTATATGTGAAACTCTGATGTATGTTAAATGTAATCGACCGTTATAGTGTCCTTTTGTAAACTGTTATTATTTATTATTATATTTTATCCGTTGCGAATGTGAGTTGTTGGTGTTTTAGTTCTTCTTCTTCTATCTCTTTCTTCTTTTTCATAACTATCCGAAATTTTCGGGCTTGAAAATTTTGGGTCGTTACAATAAGTGTGGTCCAGGGGTTTTACACAGTAGTGCACAACATTAATCAGCACAGATTTAAATACAACAATCTATTTAATAAGCGGTATAAATTATAACGCTTATATTTGACAAGCGGTACAAACCCACTTGTAACGCTTATCTTACATTTACAGATCACAGGTACATATCATAGATAATAAATCATAGTAAACATTGCTCAAATCAAAACAGGACATCTCAATCAGGAATATTAATCAGTTCAATCATTCAATAGAACCCAAACATCCCTAAGCCATAACAATTAATCATCTGATTAGTTCAAATCAGATTAGTCACTAATCTTAGTTAATTAACTACAAACCATATCAGTTAATTATTCTTAATTGATTACAATAATTAATTAGCCTTTAATTAATAATTAATCCTCAATTAATTATTCTTAATTATTAACTACTTAATTATTACTTAATTAATAATTATTCTTAATTAATTACAAAAATTAATTAAGCCTTAATTAATAATCATTCCTTAATTCCTTCATTAATCAATTAACCTTGAATTAATTTATCATATAAATTAATTTAATCCTAATTAATTTAAAAATAAGTAATTATCCCTAACTACTTAATTAACTCTTATCATTAATTGATTACTTTTATTAATTAACTAACCTTTAATTAATTAATTAATTACCTTAATTACAATTATTTAATTACCCCTAATTAATTAACATTTAAACACTTGATTAAATTAATCTTTAATCATCAATTATCAATCCTTAATTACTTTTATTAAGATTTCCCTTTATGTAATTAGTTACCTTTTATTTAAATCACACAAAGTAATTAGCTTCTTAAATCAATTTCACAAAGTAATTAATACTTACTTAATCACTCAATTACATTCTTTAAAAACATTTAAATCTTTAAACCTTTAATCTTTAAAAATAGAATTATTATGATTAATCCATAAATTAGCTTAAGACTTGAAGTCAAATAACATTTTAAAAACATCATTATCTTTTAAATTAATTTCTTAATTTAAACTTAATTCACTTAAATAATATTTGCATTAATCCAAATTTCAAACTAAAATAAATTTTTTTATTATCCAACAAAAATTAATCAGGAAAAGGTTCAAAGCTAGATTTGATTAGATTTTATGAAAACCTCATCTAACTTGAAGTCTAAAACTGTTTCAATATAAACCAGAGGCCACCTCGGGCCTTTACCCGAGTGAAATACCAAATTTCTCGAAGCCTTTCCCGCTCTTGTTTTCTTTTTCTTTTAAACTTTGTTATGTTAAAAATTATAAACGCTTTTTACCACAACCACACGAGTTTCCCTGACAAAGAACCCGAGCCAGGACCCAAATTCCTCGAGCACGAACTCGAATAAACTTCCTCTTCCCCAACGCGAAACCCACTGACACCAGTTAAATGCTCGTGCACGTGTACAGGTTGAAGTTGACTCTTAGGTCAAAGTCGCCACCACCCCTACATCGTCGACATCACCGTCGATAGTTCCCACAACCCAGAAGCCTGAAAACATCACTCAATCGAAATCGAATAACTCTGATCGAATACTGAAACCAACACGCTCGAAAAAAACCCAACATCTCCGATGATCTCGTCCACGATCTTCCATGCCTTCACGGCCCAAGCTTCATCTCGATCTCCAGCTTCTATTCCTCTACTTGCGGTGAGGTCCGATCCACCCTAGTCGACGAAATCACCTCGTCAACTTCATCATCCCAAAACGAGCCTTGAACCCTAGTCTGCCACGTTCAGCCACCCTTGGTGGCTTATTAATCCTCCAAGTAATTTTCCTACCACCGCCCTTCCACGACCTTCCTCCAACCATGACTCCGCTATCCATAACCCACGCGATCATCTTAATTTGATCAGATATTGATCACCGTTTAACTCGCAAGTACACACAATTTATAAACTTAAAAATCATGATTTAGATATCAAAATTCATTATTTGCAAATACAATTCCATTTCTAAAACTTTAAAATAAATTATTCAAATTTCTGACTAATATTTTTCATTACTGTGTTATTTGATTTCCAAACTATTTTCTAATTTTTTTCTTCTTCTTTGAACTATTTTTAAATTTAGATTATAACATTATAAACAACTTTTGTTCAGATGTCTTAATCAAATTTTTGTTATACAAGAAAATATAGATTTTTCTTGAATTTTTGAGGACCTGTTACTTAACAGAACTGTATAGATATACATCTACAGGCATGCACACTTATTCACAAACATATATATACATATATTCAACATGCAAACAAAATTTTATCACACATAAAATCAAGATGTGAACCAAATCTAAAGTTTTAGGCTGTAGTTTGCTCACCTTGGGTATAGATGAAGACAGAGGCCTGTTTTGAAACATTTTTACTGTTTATTCACACTCCCAGATAGTTTATAAACAAATTGAACCTGTAATTATTTTTAGAATGTAGACTTTACGAATCTAAACTATTTTTTTTGTCCAACAAAGCCTGAAACGAATCAGGGAATGGAATTTAGATTTTTTTCTTTTTTTTCCCCTTTTGAAACTGTAAAACAACAGAGGGTATATCCCTGTTTCAATTATGCACACATGATTTGTATATATTCATTACATTCAAAAACATGCAACATTATATCACATCACAGATATAAAAAAATTGGTTCAAAAGTATGTTTGCTCACCTTCATGATTGAAGAACAGAGCCTAGGAATGAAGTGATCTGGAACTGGAATTTATTTTCTTGTTTAATCTTTTTGAAGCTTAGATTCAATTCATTTCAGAGATCCTTGCTCACTGGTAATTCTTTTTATAAAACACATCTGCAATTTTCTGAGATTTTTCAGGTTTGTTTTGTGAAGATCTGGAACTGATTTCAAAGCCTTATCTTTGATCTGTTGCATTGCTTATATCAAAATCTGTTTTAATGTTGCTTGACAATCTGTATGCTTGCTTCAAATGTTTAATCTCTGATTCTAGGTTCTTGATTTACTGAGTTGATCACTTAGCATTATTCTCTCACAAGTTCAAGTTGTTTGCTCTTAAACTATCTTGTTTTCAGTTTGAAACAAGTTGAAAAATTTGATCTGGTTTGTGATTTCTTTGTGAGAGTGTGTTTTGTTTTTGAATTGGTTTCTCAGGTTTTAAAAATTATGAACTGAGAATTAGTTTTCTTCTCTTACATATGTGTTATGAATTTAGTTCTTATTCATATTTTATAATTTTTAGATCAAATGAAAAGAAATTTGCTTGCCACCTGTTAAACTTTGTTTTTTAACACTTGTAATTTCATTTGTTAGTTTTCTTAAACATGTTAAAATATAAAATCTTTATGTTTAATCCTTTTCTATTAATTTATTTACAATTTATATTTAAGTCCTTAAGGTAAATTATTTTGTTAATGTTTTTTTAAACCTTCTTTTATGTTTTTACTTACAAACCATGTTCTCTTATTTATTTTCAAAGGAAAATTTCAGTTACTCATGAATAAAAATTTAATTCTTAATTAACCCTTTTAAAAATTTAAAATCATATTCAAACTCAGTTTTTTTTAAATTATAATGCATAGTTTAAATAAAATTAGAAACAATTTTTTTAAAAATCTCATTTTATAAATTTATCAACCAATTTTTACATATACATTATATTCTAAATTTAGTTTATAATTAATTTATTCAAAACTTATTAATTTTTCAAAAGATATGTATACATTTGATTTTTAACATTTTAACTACCTTCTGTGAATATATATATATCGATTTCAAAACAAAATTTCCAAATCTTCATGTTATGATACAGAATAATTTCTTAAATTCTAAATCAAATTCTATTTATATTTCAAACTATTGTACTTTTAAATAAGTTTTTATTCATATATATATAAATAAATATTTATACATATTTATTGGGTTAATTTTTAGAAATTTACCATATTGAATCCAAATATATTTTTAAAATACATATTAAATATGTATGTTATATATTTGGAAACAAATCTCTATAAATTTTAAAAGATAGAGTTTTTCTTTTAAACCCAATTTATTCAAAATATTTATTTTCAAATCCAATATTATCTCGAACTACTATTGTTATTCATAAATATTATTTGAATTTTAATCCATAATTCAAATTAACTCACCATTAATTCACAATTAAATTCAAAAATTAAATTACTTACCAATTTAAATTTAGCATAAAAATCAGGATTGTTACAAAAAACCATTTAAGTCGAAAGCCATTCTTCCGAAAGCATTTCCAACGTAACGAAGTGATGGAGTCGATACCACGCCTTTGAAAGCATTGGGGAATTGGGCAGATTTCTAAAACAAACAACCATCTCGAAATCCACTAGGTCGAAAGGTAAAAAGGCGACAGCAAGGTTTTTCGACTTAGTCGAAAGCTTTCACTTAAAAACAAAGATGCAACCCAATTGAATCCATTTCCTTTTAAACCATTTGACCTAGTCGAAATCCAAACTTGTCGAAAGCACCTCAGTCGATAGCAAGCAGGCGTATTTTCCTTTAAAACAAAACAAATATTCAACCCTTTCGGAACTCCAAGGTTTCGAACCTATACCTTTTGTCCACATCCAATTCATTACTTACTAGTTGCATGATACCATATGCATATGTTTCGACTGTGTCTGAAGCGATAGTATGGAGGCGGAACCTTATGCCGAGGGAGACGGAACAGTAAAAAAGCTATTTATTTGTACTTTCCAAACTAATCTTTTGTACCCAACTACCTTGTTTTTCTAAATCTGATTGGTTTCCATAATACTTTTTCAAGATTACTACCATTTTCCAGAAAAAACAATTTCAAATATTTATAAAAAGCCCCTTTTCTCGTTTTAAAATTTTAAAACATTTAAGTCCCATAACTTAAATAATTTTACATACCCATCAGAACACTTAGAAAAAAAAATCTAGAAAAATCGCAGTAAATCTCTTTTAATATATTTTCGAACATACAAAATTTTTGGACCCATACCATTTATTGTTTACCCGTAAATAATATATAACCCAAAATATCATTTTCTTTACTAGAAAATTCATATAAAATTCACATTAATTCCAAAAATTCTGAAACTTGAAACCCATCTCCAAGATACTATTTTTGATTTATTTTAAAGTTCGCAAAGCATAAAGATGTTAGTTAATGGGGTTTTTACCTTGAAACATATCATAAAATCAATATGAACTTGTATATGTTATCCCGCCTTTTGGCAAGGCCGTGATACCAAGAACTTGACTAGAAACCAAGGATGGTTCGTCCTGGAGATCATTAATGCATATATCTACTATGGATGTCGGTAAATTTTTCCCAATCCAGATCGAGCTACAATTGATATGACATGACAAGAAAATAAAATTAAGCCAACATTCCAAATTTCAAGTCAATCGGAGTTCGTATGCTCAAGATATTGATCGATCACGGTTGAGAAATCCAAACTTGCATCGATCATAACTCAAGATCTACCAGTCCAATTGCCACCAAATTTTCACAGGACCTTAATGGCAACCTAAGGAATGTTCCTGCCAAATTTCAGCTCGATTTGATCAAATCTTGATGGATACGAAATTCGTTCGTATCCACCACGGTCCGAAAAACTCTAACTTGCGTCGATCTTATCTCACAATCAAAAGTCCAAATGCTATGAAATTTTCACAGTAGCTTACTGGCAACCTAAAGAATGTTCCTACCAAATTTCAGCTCGATTGGATCAAATCTTGATGGATATGAAATTCGTTTGTATCCATCACGGTCCGAAAAACTCCAACTTGCATCGATCATATCTTATAATCCATAAGTCCAAATGCTATGAAATTTTCACAGTAGCTTACTGGCAACATATAGAATGTTCCTGCCAAATTCCAGCTCGATTGGATCAAATCTTGATGGATACGAAATTCGTTCGTATCATTCACCGTCCGAAAAACTCCTACTTGCATCGATCATATCTCACAATCCATAAGTCCAAATGCTATGAAATTTTCACAGAAGCTTACTGGAAACCTAAGGAAGGTTCACGCCAAATTTCAGCTTGATTGGATCAAATCTTGATGGATACAAAATTCGTTCGTATCCATCACGGATCAGGCCGAAACTTTGTGGGATCGATCGTGCGGGCCCCCCACGTGCCAGAAAAAGTCTCCCGAAATTTGGGAGAAATATCAGCCTCCTACGCCTATAAATAGCACCCCAGAGCCTACAGAAAAGGGATCCTTTTGCTCTCCTATGCCCAGACTCTGCCGAATCCAATTTTGTATTCCATAGTTGCTGTTGTACACGAATTTCAACATTATAATCCGCTGTAATCTGCTGCAATATGTTGTAATCAACATGTGAAAGTCAATAAAATCATCAACTTCATAGTGGACGTCGGAAACACGCCGAACCACTCTAAATCTCTTGTCTTCGCATTCACATTCTTGTTAATTGGAGTTTTTGTTAGATAATCCTCATTTTCAATATACGCTCTTCATTTATTATCTCTTCAAACACATCCGAAAAGTGTTGTGCCCAATTTTGGCACAAATACTTTGGTGCTTTCACTGAGAAAAACCCAATTTTTCTCCCGTTCCTTGGATCTACTTTCGATATCGGGTTGCATAAATCTAAGGAGAAGATCCAGATCTATTGTTCAGTGGTTCCGTCTATTCTATTCGGATTGCTCCAGATCTAAGAGGAACCATATTCATCATGAAGTCCGTACCCATATTTTCGAATTCAGAAAATATGCTGTTTTTCGTATGCATATTTTCGTATCCATAAAAATATGATGAATTTCGTACCCATATTTTCGAATCTAGAAAAAATGCTGTTTTTCGTACCCATATTTTCGAATCCAAAAAATATGCTGTTTTTCGTATGCATATTTTCGTATCCATGAAAATATGATGAATTCCGTACCCATATTTGGAATCCAGAAAAAATGCTGTTTTTCATACCCATATTTTTGAATCCAGAAAATATGCTGTTTTTCGTATGCATATTTTCGTATCCATGAAAATATGATGAATTGCGTACCCATATTTTCGTCCAAACCTTAGCCGCAGCGCAGACACCCGCATAGTTAATTCAAAACTCAACTTAGTAGACGAACATTCTGATCGTTCCATGACTGGACAGGACATAGGAGATTACAGCAGTAATTGTTGAATTGCAATCGAGGAATGGGTATTGAAATACTACTCAACTGGTGCTCCCAGATGCTGGAGAACCTAGCTAATATGCCAAGAACTAGAGTTGATTAATGTATCATGCTTCTAAGGTGGACTACAACTTCCTCCAATTGACCAGCTTTTAAAACTCCTGAATTGACAACTATGGTACGATGGCTAATATAACGACTGCCCTGCCTTGCCTACTCTGCCAACTCAAAACATAGCTAGTCACCACTGAACCATCTTCGTATACTCGCATCTTAATCATTTCACGTCCATATGACTAAAAGCATGGCATACAACCTTAAGAGGACTTCCTTACTATCTTATACGGGCCTCCTTCTTGGTGAAAATTAGAAATAATCACCAATCTATGAGCCCATCCTAATCTACCCACCATCCAAACGACATTACCAACCACTCGAACGTTGGGCAATTGTTCATACATCATTCACTAGTATTACAAGAACCTGTAGTCATAAAATGGACTTGACAATGTTGATTGGAGTATCTTTCCCAGTAGGGACCTATTCATATAAACCGTACTACATGCAAAATTTGTAGCGAAAATTCGGCATGCTGACTATGTCAGTGTACAATGGAAATTCAACCTTCGACATATCTCATGAAGTGAGAGTGGTGCATGGATTCCACGAAGAGTGATGCATGCCATCAATGCAGATGTCTCCCCCTACTCGTTAAAGAAGATTGTCAATCATGGTTAGACATACCATTCCTACTTCTCATGTTGCTAAAGGGAATAAAGAAGCTAGCAGCCAACGAATTGATCAAAATCCACAGCCCGTTGCTGCCAACACTTATAAATGAAATCAGCACAGAAGCTTATTTCCAGATTTTGATAAGAGAACTGGCGGATAGCCACCAACAACTACACCAACATAATGTGTCTAATGTTGAGTTTGTGAACTAGACGAAGGATCAGTGTCGCAAGATAAGGAGGAAACCTACGCCATACTCTAAATCGGGAAGCTCCCCTTCTCTACATGGCTACCGTGGATGTCAACGCCATAAGGCTGCTCCGGAAAGGATAGCTCTTACAATATGTTCAAGCCCCATAAAACGAAGGGCCAGAAAACCCAAGCCCCTATCAATCAAGAACTTTGATCAAACTGAACGATTTGCGTTAGACTTCCAACTGTGAAGGGCTGGACCGAAGTGCAATAGCGAGCATACGACGCCGCTTCACACATCAATGAGATTTAATCCGATCTTTTTTGAATTAATTCTACTTCAATTTCGTTTATGTTGCGAAATATGACCGACTTGAATTAAACTACTTGTAAATGATGTAGGTAACCGAGTACTTAAGGATGGGCGCAAGACAACCTACATGGACTATGCTCAAATCATCGAGGTATCATCGTAACGAGCATGATTCAACCACTCGTCGGCTGTTATATGCACCTGACTTGGGGGCAGAGCATTAAAGCAGAAGAGACTGACAAGGTCGAGACTCCAGTACAAAGTGGATGCAACCGACCATCCACCCATACGCCTATGCAATTTAATTAGGAGATTTGAGAAAGACTTGTAGTTATATGTCCCAACAATGCACTCTCCATCTCATACTTGAAGCTCGCCAAAATACTTACGCTTCTTCTGATGCCCAGTAGAATCGGAATCATACCAAGGGTGGACTTGACCGTCCATGCATCCAATCCTGCATTAGACGCTTGGGGTTACTTACTAACACTTGTTTAAAGTGGATATGATTTGACCATTCACTCTCCAGTTGCGTCTGTGATTCCGCAAAACAATCGTGACTTAAACTGACTTCATCATGGGCCAACCCTCAATTTATAGTCATCAACAACCGACTGCTTACTCGCTAACCATCATGAGCCATCATTTCAACTCTCTTCCTCAGCTCAATCAAAAGAATGCAAAGTATAAAGTGGATGTGAGTTGTCCATCCCCTCTCCAATTTTTTACCCTGCTTTAAGGGAAAATACATAGGTCAAAGTGGATGTAGTTCGACCATCCTCTCCTCTGCTCGAGCTCAAAGCTTGCTAGGACGCTAATCTTACTCCTTACGCTCGCCCGAAGCATAATCCGAACGAACATGTATGTGATTCAACCGTCCATCAACTAAATCTTTTCCTTCGTTAAGGGAGGATAAGTGGAAAGTGATCGAGATTTGACCAATCACTTATTAAGTAAAACCCTGAGAACGGGGACAAGTCACCACACTGAAGCCAAAAAAGGATTGATACACGAAAATCCTTTAACTAACTCCAGTCTCCCAGAGTGCGATCTGGAGTATAAATTTATAAATGCGGTTTCGAAGAGGGTGGATCAGTCCACCTAACGACTTCGCCCGTATCTTGACCAAGTTTGAGGAGGATGGACCCGTCCATCTAACGACCTCGCTTGTTAACTTAGGCTGGATGTGATCCGACCATCCACGATCCCGATAAATTCATCGTTCCTAGAGTGTGAACGACCTCCTAAAAAGTCTAAACAAATGTGACTACCATCTGTCAACTAGCTCCAAATTCCCAAAGTGCGAATTGGAGTATAAACATCAACTCCAGATTCCTAGAGTGCAAACTGGAGTATAAACATCCACTAACCCCAAATTCCCAGAGTGCAAACTGGAGTATAAACATCTACTAACTCCAGATTTCCAGAGTGCGAATTGGAGTGTAAACATAACCTCTACGTTCCCAGAGTGCGAACCTGAGTGTAAACACTAACTCCAAATTTCTAGAGTGCGAATTGGAGTATAAACATCAACTCTACGTTCCCAGAGTGCGAACCAGAGTATAAACACTAACTCCAAATTCCCAGAGTGTGAATTGGAGTATAAACATCAACTCTAGGTTCCCAGAGTGCAAACTGGAGTATAAACACTAACTCCAAATTCCCAGAGTGCGAATTGGAGTATAAACATCAACCTATGTTCCCAGAGTGTGAATCGGAGTATAAACACTAAATCCAAATTCCTAGAGTGCGAGTTGGAGTATAAACATCAACTCCAGATTCTCAGAGTGCGAACTGGAGTATAAACATAAACTAACTCCGGATTCTCAGAGTGCGAGCTGGAGTATAAACATCCACTAACTCCAGATTCCCAGAGTGCGAACTGGAGTATAAACATCCACTAACTCCATATTCCCAGAGTGCGAACTGGAGACATCAACTAACTCCAGATTCCCAGAGTGCGAACTGGAGTATAAACATCAACAAACTCCAGTCCTTAAAGCAGGGTTTGGAATATAAATGCCAGAAGGGATGCAATTCGACTCCCCTTCTATCAACTCTGATTCCTCGGCAAGTTCTGTAGTAAAAAAGCGGACATGGTTCGACTATCTGCTTTCCAATTCATCCCCTGGCATGGGGGCATACTTATCATAAAAAATCGGATGTGATCCTACCATCTAGCACTAAGCGGGCATGACATGACCGTTCATGCATCAGCTCTTATCCCCGACACGGGACCTATAGCATAATCTTATAGGGATGCACTCCAAACCAACAAGATAAAATTTCTTCGTTGATTCGACAGGGAGATGTAGATTTGCAAAATGGCCTAGCTGATCGTCTTATTCTAAATGGATGTGATTACCCATCCTACCGCAAATGAACGTGACACGACCGTTCATCCGCTAACTCTAGCCAACGATCTGGCGGGTTGTGCATGCGACATGGACGGATGTAACCCAACCATCCGCCAATCAACTCCTTCGTGTAATTCAGTCGGAGAAACATCAAATTAAAGTTGTCACAATGTGACCGACTATACTTCGACTTTCGCTATTGACTAATGCCAGAGGAATTAATCGAGGAAAATGCGGTTGACCATTTTATGCTAAAATTCTTGGTCCCCATAGTCGGGACAGGGGTATAAACGTCAAATAGGTGTGACTAATGGCCCTTCAACTACCTCTAGTCCCCAGAGTACGACTGCGACCATAGACAAATTAAGAATGTGATTCGACCATTCATTCACCAACTCCGACCTAAAGTCGACGGGAGGAGTATAAAATCGCTACAGATGCAATTAGACCGTCCACAAACTAACTCTGCTAACCCAAGAATGTGGGCAGAAGAACAAATTATTGAAAGAAGAGAAATGAGACTCACTACATTGCTAGCTTAGCGTTCTTTACAACTTAAGTAAATGACCGCAAGGAGGCGTTAATGCCAACGAATTAGAATGATGCCTGAAGTTATGGAAAACCAATTATATCGTACCGCCGGATCGACGAGCAATACCGATCTGCACATTTCATATCAAATCAATGGATCGATAGGCAATGAGATCCGTACATTCTGCATTGTGTCGCTAAATCGACGGCCAATATCGATCCTCTTCGACTACAATTCGACGTGACACAAGCGCCCATCGAATACCTTCGACCACCAGAGCATGGATAGAACCACGAATGAGTGTGACTTGACCATTCATCCTCCGTCCCCTTCCTTCGATCCGCCGAGAAGAGCATGAGACTGGACGACCATGACCTGACTGCATTTGTGCTGACTTTATCCCTAGATCTGACAAGAGAACGTAAACCGAAACGGACGTGGCTGATCGCCAACTCCAAAATAATGCAATACGACCATTCATTCTTCGACTCTTACCACGATCCGACTAAACAGACAATTCACAACAAGTGCAACCTAAATGTCCACGCACCGATTCTTACCCTTGATTCGATAAGGGAAGCATCAATCCTGCATTGGATCTGACTGGATGGTTCACTCTTCAGTTTTTGACCAGAGTATGATGACATAAGCAGCAAAATGAATGTCGACGAGGCAACGAAGTATTCTGCCTAGAGGAAAGAACTAGGGTACAATGTAGGATAAGGCATGACTCAGCCTTCCATCGGTTAACTCGGTCCCATGGTTCAACGGGATAGAATGCAAAATTGAAGTGAACATTATCTACCTTGCCACTTATCGAGAATTTCCCCAGACTTGGGGGTACGCACGATAAATAAGATGTAAATAATTTGATCGTTCATCAAACAACTCTGGATCTTACAGCTTGGACTACAGTATAAACACAGCATAAGCTAGGCTCGATCATTCACACAATACATCCATCAACCCAAGACTGGGGGCATGAATGTGATCATCCAAGAGCTGGATACAACTACTCAACCCTATAGCTCGTGCCAAGTATTTATAACAACTTGACATTACGACCGAAATGATGCTTAGAGATAGAATACTCAGATCGATGCCTAGACTTATGGGCAACCGATCATCATTCTGACCTTTGCAATGAGCAATGGATCATGAGTACATTGAATGGAAAGTGCATTGCTCGGAAACTCAAGTAGATTACTATGCTGTAGCACGCAATACAGGGCTCAACTTTACTAAGCCTTTGATTTAACATACCTATAAGGCTAATCATTTACCATTGCAAATAAGCACATGGAGTGCATACAACACATCACGAGTATTGTAGATCAGATCACAACTCTGCGCAATGATGGCGCAAGAGTCAACTTCATTGCTCCAAGTGAGTTTGATATGATCGCTTAGACTTAATCTCATGTGTATCTATGGACTCTCACCTACCATTAAGAACCCTGCATTAAGTATCAACCCGATGCATGTTTCGGTGAATAAAAATGAAGTGACGTGGATCTAGAAAGATTTACTGCACTTAAGGAGGAGGCGAATCTACTCAAAACCAATAGGTTTATCAATGTTGTCCTCTATCCAAAATGAGTATTCAATCCTTTGATTATGAGACAAACAAAAGGAGAGTGGCAAACATACGCCGACTACTCAGATTTGCACGAGGCATGGCAAAGCATATCTTTGCACATCCAATGATCAACCAACTAATAGACTCAACCATCAGACATGAATTACTCTCATCCATGGACGCAAACTCCAGCTACAATCACATACTGAAACATGTCCCAGATCGGGAATACAACTATTTCTTTACTGATCTGGACCTATAGTGCTATGCTGCATTCTTTGGATTTAAACTTGAGAATGCTAGATCCAATGGCAACCTTAGATGTCTAGAAGGTTACTAAAATGGAATATCGAGATAAGCTAATTTGATACCACTTATCTCCCTCAGAGAGCTATCCATGGTCAAACATAGCATACTTCATATCTGAAGTCACTTCATCAGACGATTATCCGAAGAATAGTATAGAACCATCCAACCGATGGAAATCATACATAGATGGAACTTCCAATAATCGGCTTTCTAACATCGAAGTCGTGTTAGTGGCTCCTGAAGAATGATCGATCAGCTATACCATGAAACTCAACTTCCCTATAACAAAATGAAGCTAAGTATGAAGCCTTGGTCGTCACTCCGAGACTTGCAAGAAGACTAGGAATGGAAACTTTACATGTCTTATACGATTTCTGGTTAATGTGCCAAGTCAGGGAGGACTATCTGACTAGGGGGCAACGTCTTGCTCCCTTTTCTCAGTTGGATCCTAGAGATACTAGCCGACTTCGAGTATTATACCACTACACAAATCCTCGGAGAACAAAACGAAAAGGCCAAATCATAGGCCGAGCTTGCCAGTTCTGGGGATACGCAACAAATAGACTTCATCCCAGTTGAAATACTTGTTATTCCAAGCACCGATAGATGAAGATCGACTAGATTTTAGAGATGGATCCAAGAAAGGGGTCATGGATGACTCCTATCAAAGGCTATCTACCGTGGGGAATTCTTCTTGAATAGGGGAATGAGAGATGGCATATCCTCCGGGAACCATCACTGCATGATTATGTCTGGATCATTCGACTCCATCGACACAAAGCATTGCTCTTATATCCATCAATCCAAGACCCAATATTACGTATCCATCGATACGAAGCATACATTCTAACATCTCAATTCGATCCAGGAGAGGATCGATACAAAGGAAGGACTTAAAATTTTCAAATATTTATAAAAAGCCCCTTTTCTCGTTTTAAAATTTTAAAACATTTAAGTCCCGTAACTTAAATAATTTTACATACCCATTAGAACACTTAGAAAAAAAATCTAGACAAATCGCAGAAAATCTCTTTTAATATATTTTCAAACATAAAAAATTTTTAGACCCATACCATTTATTGTTTACCCGTAAATAATATATAACCCAAAATATCATTTTCTTTACTAGAAAATTCATATAAAATTCACATTAATTCCAAAAATTCTGAAACTTGAAACCCATCTCCAAAATACTATTTTTGATTTATTTTAAAGTTCACAAAGCATAAAGATGTTAGTTAATGGGGTTTTTACCTTGAAACATATCATAAAATCAATATGAACTTGTATATGTTATCCCGCCTTTTGGCAAGCCGTGATACCAAGAACTTGACTAGAAACCAAGGATGGTTCGTCCTGGAGATCGTTAATGCATATGTCTACTTTGGATGTCGGTAAATATTTCCCAATCCAGATCGAGCTACGATTGATATGACATGACAAGAAAAGAAAATGAAGCCAACATTCCAAATTTCAAGTCAATTGGAGTTCGTATGCTCAAGATATTGATCAATAACGGTTGAGAAATCCAAACTTGCATCGATCAATACTCAAGATCTACAAGTCCAAATGCCACTAAATTTTCACAGGAGCTTACTGGCAACCTAAGGAATGTTCCTGTCAAATTTCAGCTCGATTGGATCAAATCTTGATGGATACGAAATTCGTTCGTATCCATCACGGTCCAAAAAACTCCAACTTGCATCGATCATATCTCACAATCCATAAGTCCAAATGCTATGAAATTTTCACAGTAGCTTACTGGCAACCTAAAGAATGTTCCTACCAAATTTCAGCTCGATTGGATCAAATCTTGATGGATATGAAATTCGTTCGTATCCATCACGGTCCGAAAAACTCCAACTTGCATAGATCATATCTCACAATCCATCAGTCCAAATGCTATGAAACTTTCAAAGTAGCTTACTGGCAACCTATAGAATGTTCCTGCCAAATTTTAGCTCGATTGGATCAAATCTTGATGGATACGAAATTCGTTCGTATCTATCGCCGTCCGAAAAACTCCAACTTGCATCGATCATATCTCACAATCCATTAGTCCAAATGCTATGAAATTTTCACAGAAGCTTACTGGCAATCTAAGGAAGGTTCACGCCAAATTTCAGCTCGATTGGATCAAATCTTGATTGATACGAAATTCATTCGTATCCATTACAGATCAGGCCGAAACTTTGTGGGATCGATCGCGTGGCCCCCCCCCACGTGCCAGAAAAAGTTTCCCGAAATTTGGGCGAAATATTAGCCTCCTACGCCTATAAATAGCGCCCCAGAGCCTACAGAAAAGGGATCCTTTTGGCTTCCTACGCCCAGACTCTGCCGGAACAAGACTTGCACCTTATCTTTGCTGATGATTTCGATTTTTAAGTTGTATTTCATTGATTGTTTGCTGTACTCGCTTGTAATCGTTGAAAGAGAATCAATAAAGCTATCAAAACTTCATAGTGGACGTAGGCAACACGCCGAACCACTCTAAATCTCTTGTCTTCGCATTCACATTCTTGTGAATTGGAGTTTTTGTTAGATAATCCTTATTTTCAATTTACGATCTTCATTGATTATCTCTTCAAAAACTTCCGAAGAGTGTTATGCCCAATTTTGGTACAAACAGTATAAATGATCAACAAGTACATATAAACATCCCATTATTCAAAGACATGAAAATAAATTGCAAATCTATTCGGAACCATCTTAAAATAAAAAATGATTCAAAATAGAGATGAAAACATTTTTCACCTTAGCCTTTGTGCTTAAAGAGATTGATATATGAATAGATTTGATTTGCTTAAGCTTCTTTCTAGCTTATCTTCTGTCCTTTTCCCCTTTCCTTGTTAATGGTGGCTGGCCTTGGTTTTTTTTTTTTTGAAATGAAATGAACGTGTATTATAATACACGACTAAGGGATAAAAGACATAGGAATGGCCTTTCACACTTTACCTCTCCTCTAATTCATTTTTGAACCCCTTTTTAGTTCATTGTTAAATGGCATGGCTAACCCTTTAATAAAGTCAAATCCAAATCCCCTAAACAATACATTATTTTATTTATTTTATCTAATTATCCTAAATAATGTTATCAAAATTATGGGGTATTACAAACTCCCCTCCTTAAAGAATTTCGTTCTCGAAATTGTAATAAATTACAAAAAATCAAACAAGAGGGTAAAACTTACTATCAAACAAATCAGGATAAGAATCTCTAATCCTACTGTCAACCTTCCAGGTGCTGTCCTTGTCATCGTCACTCGACTGCAACTTGACTAATCTGATTGTCATGGTTCTAAGCCTCTTATCATCTCGAGCAATTGTACCAACTGGTTTTCTAACTATGGTCAAGTTAGGTTCTACCACTAGATCATCCAGCACAATCGGTGAAATAGCTGTCTTGGGGTCTTTAACCCACTGTCTGAGTTGAGAAACAATAAAATCATTGTGGACACCTACCAAATTGTCCGGTAACTTAACTCTATATGCGAATTTACCGATCCTCTCAATAATTGAAAAAGGTCCAACAAATCTCGGTGCAAACTTTCCTGAGCTTCCAAATCCGATCACACCCTTCATTGTTGACACCTTTACAAAAACATGATTTTCAACTGAGAACTCTAAGTTTTTTCATCTCTTATTTTCATTACAGTTCTGCCTAGACCGAGCCTCTTTCGTTCTAGCCCACACGTCCTCAATCTTTTATGAAGCTTTTTTGACTAAATCAGGACCAAGAACTAACTATCTTTGGTCTCTAACCAATAAATAGAAGATTTACATTTTCATTTATACAATGATTCAAACGGCGCCATCCCAATATAGTCTGATAACTATTGCTTTATGGAAACTCGACTAGATGCAGATAGTCTTCCAATGATCCCCAAAATCTAAGACACAAGCTCTTAACAAATCTTCCAAGAATTTTTTAACTCTTCCCATTTTCCCATCTATCCGTGGATGGTAAGCGGTACTCATCTTGAGTTTGGTTCCCCAAACTTCTTGCAAACTCCTCCATAACCCGCTAGTGAACAAAGAATCTCTATCACTAACTATGCTACTAAGAACTCCATGCAGTATAACCACATTCTTCATAAGCAATCTCTCTGTAACAGGTGCTGTCCTGGTTGACCTAACTGAAATGAAATAGGCACTCTCGGTCAGTCTGTCCACTATGACCCGTGTACTTTCATTTACTCTCTTCAGCATTGGCAACCTGTCTATGATGTCCATAGAAATAGAATCCCAATTCTATACCGCAATATCCAATAGCTGAGCAATCCACTTGGCTTTTGGTGTTCGGCATTTTGCCGATTGCCAACTCAAGCACTACTTTACGCATAAGCCGATAACCCGCTTCAACCTTTCCCAGAAGAAACTTCTCTTCATATCCTGATACATCTTAGTACCTCCTGGACTAATAATGAACTTCGAATGATAGCATTCCTCCAAGACTTCCTTTTTTATATTTCCTACACTCAAAACATATAATCTTCCTTTCTTTCTCAACCATCCATTCTGGTCAAGACTGATATCTTTCAAGTCATCATTCTCAGTTCCTTCTCTTAACTTCCAGATCCATTCAGCTAACACTAGATCCTCCATACGTTTAGAAGTGATCTATTCGATCAACACTGGTCGAACTTCCAAATAAGATAATACAACTGTAACTTACTAGACCTAGCCTCGGATCTCCACTGCACTCCGCAATCTGCTAATGCTTTTAATTCTTTCCACTTAGCAATCATCGCTAATACTGCATTCTGATGTTTCCTGCTAAATGCATCTGCAACCTTGTTTCCTTCCTTGGCGTGTACTCAATCCAAAATCATAAGTGGTTATAAACTCTAACCATCTATGCTTTCTCGTGTTATGCTCCTTCTTGGAGAACAAATACCCTCAGCGACTTTTGATTGTATATAAATCGAACATTTCTCCCAAAAGGCTATGTCACCACACCATTAAAGCAAAAGTAACTAAAGATAATTCCAAATCATGCATCAAATATTTGACCTCATGCAGTCTAAGCTGTCTAGAAACATAGGCAATCACATTACCACTATACATCAGCACAGCTCATAATCCCGTTCCATACGCATCTATATAAATTACCAAATCTCGATTCCCCTCTAGATCAACCAACACAGGTGCATGGGTCAAAGTGTTTTAAACTCTGGAATGCTTTCTCGCACTTATCGATCCACACAAAATTCAAATCCTTCCTTGTTAGCATGGTCATCGATGCTACTGTTCGCGAAAAATCCTTAATAAACCTCCCACAATAACAAGCCAACCCGAGGAAACTCTTTATCTCGGTTATTGTCTCGGGTCTCTTCCAACTATTCACTGCATTGATCTTAGTCGGATCCATTGACAATCCTTTCTTTGAGATTACATGACCAAGAAACTTCACCCTTCTTCCAGAAATGACACTTCGAAAACTTTTCCTTCAACTAATGCTGCCTCAGCGTCTCAAGCACCACTCTATGATAAACTTCATGCTCTCTTCGTCCTTAGAGTGTAGCCAGATATTATCTTTGAAAACCAATACGAACTTGTCCAAGTGCACTCGGAAAACTCGGTTCATCAAATCCGCAAAGAAAGCTGGTGTATTCGTCAATCCGAATGACATAACTAACCATTCGTATGACCTATAACTGGTCTTGAACGCCGTCAAAGGTATACTATCCTCTCCTATCTGAAGCTGATGGAAACCAGTTGTAAAATCTAACTGAGAAAATACCCTAGCTCCACTTAACCAGTCGAACAAACCGTCGATTTTGGGCAATGGATGTCGGTTATTTATCATCCTCTCATTCGACTTATGATAATCGATACATAGCCTCAGCGATCCGTTTGGCTTCTTAGCAAACACTACTGCTATACCCCAAGGAAAACTACGTGGCCTGATAAAACTCTTGCCTTCCAGATCCACAAAATGCACCTTTATCTCCCTCATCTCAGTAGGGGTCATTCTGCTCGAGGGCATACTCACTGATTCTACTCCCAGAACAAAATATACCCACAACTCAATTGCTCGCTTCAACGGCAATCCAACCGCAAGCTCAAAAACATCTATGAATTGTCTAACCACGAAACCCGGCTTAGCTCATCATCTGAATCCGTAACACCCAACAAAGCATACATGTCACACCCAGAGCCTTCTATGGTGTAAACAATCATGTCGCTACAATCCGGGTGTCTAAGAGACATCTTCCTATCCTGGAAAAATATCCTTGCACCTTACTCACCTAACCAAACAATCCCAAGGACAATCCCAAATCCCATAAAATCAAACACATGCAAACTAAAAACAAAAGTATGACCTAACAAATCAAACTCTAACTGTTCACATCTCAACCCAAGAGTTGCATACCCTCCTACTGGATTTGCAACCCTTAAGGAAGTAATTAAATATGCAGGTTTAAGGTTAGGCTTATCTATCAAACAACTATATATAAAACAATATGATGCACCAGTATCAAATAAAACGCTAATAGACATATCATGAATTTGAAGCGTACCTTCTAAAACCATCTTTCCTTTCTCTTGAGCTATTGGCTTCAATGTAGTAGGTTCCTATGCATAAACCTTGCACTTTCCATCATTAGCGGGATCCTTGCACTAGTTCTTATAGTAGGCAACCTAATCGCAATCAAAGCATTGAATGTTCTTGTTCTCGATCAGTTCCTTGGCTTTCCTATAATGACATTCATTGGAAAAATGCTCCTTCTTGTCACACTTAAAACGGATAATCCTAAATTTCCCCTTTTGTCTACTCCACCGTTTTGAGCACCCTTCTTGTTGAAGAACTCCGCTTTTGGCCCTGCCCAACCTGGACCTGATTCCCCTTAGCTTTCTTCTGACAAACAAGCATCTCTTCATGTCACAAAGCCATCTCCACAACCACATCACAGGGATATCTTATATGCTGTAAAGTAGCTCTAGCCAACTCAGGCTTCATTCCCTCGATGAACTTATCGTTCCTCTTCATCACTGTATTTACAGCGATAGACCTATAACGGGCCAACTCCTCAAACCAACTGGCATACTCCAAAACAGTCATCTCTCTCTGTTCTAGCTCAGCAAACTTCTTAATCAAAATAGATTGTGCCACAACAGATATGAATCTCCCTTGGAACCTCCTCTTAAAATGCGCCCATGTCATGGTTTCCTAATTTACTACCACAGTCACACTATTTCACCAAAACAATTAAGCTTTTTGAAGCTGCCAAGATGCTAACCTCCTCTTCCGCTCATCATTGAGCCTCAACTCTACAAAGATTCTCTCACAATGCAATAACCAATTTTCCACCTCAATAACATCCTCGGTTCCAATAAATGGCTTCCCCCAAGCTTAGTGTTGTCCCTACTCAACTTAGCATAATCATTAGCAATTGGAGCTTCCTAAACTCCTCCTCCCATAACTCTGGCAGCAACTCCAGCCTGCATCATATTCATAAAAAACTGATACATAACTTCCATTCCGAACTGCGGAACTCCAGCAACCACATTCTCTACTTGTGCCTTACCTTGGTTTCTCCTAGTACTAGGTCTGACATTCCCATTGGTGCTTCCCCTTCTTGGGTTTACTCTTCCCCTTTTACGATCCATATCCGCATTCAACCTCTTGAGATAACGAAAGATAACCTAAGCAAAGATAGGAGACTAGAGATAAGCATATACTTATATATAGCAAGTACAAGTATGTTACTATAGTACTATCCCATACCCAAATCTTAATCTAATTCTTCAGAATTATGTTTCCAAACAATTTTAAATCAAAATATTTCATAAACCTATGCTTTGATACCGTATTGTAACATCACGTATTTAGAGGCCAAAAGCTAAGCGCAACAATACTGCAGCCATCTATAGTATTAACTTTGGTGACAAAATACGGCAATGCTAATGGTATCTATAATATTAGAAGCACTTGAATATGAAAAAAATAAAAATTTCAAAAAATAACATTTAGTTGATTACATTTCAAAATAATATCATATCCAAATTATATAATCCCTTAACCATTTCCTAGGTATTGATTAAATATAACTTATAATAATACGCCAAGAGTGACATATGACGATGCCTCCTTGGATGATCAAAGAAATATAGTCATAATTGACTGAATATACACAGCGAAATCAAAACAAAAATAAATTGAACTCCTAAAATAGCTATCCATCAGTCACCTACTCCTCTCCAGAAGCTTATTAAGCAAAACTCTAAAACTAGAAAAACCTTAACCCTCAGCCTACTCAAATAAATTTTGAGCACTCGTGAGTTTAAGGGAAAACAAAAACTTCGAGTCATACATAAAGCCTAGTGTGAATAATACCGTTCATCTCGATTATTTTATGTTAAGTGAGACTACACCTCTTAGTAGAACAGGTTTCCCCTCACCAACATTTCGTTAAAAATGTTTTTTGCAATTATTTTCCTGCAACGAAAACTGTACAAAATATATGTAAATATCTTTTTGTAAACATACATAAATATATCAGGTAATAAATGGACCGTCTTTTCAAAAATATAAGTTTTGTTTGGCTAACTTTTAACGTTTGGTTGACTCAGGCATGCTGGAAAATATCAAAATTTACTAAACGTTTATTTGACACTCCTCTTGTTTTGGACGACCTGTACTTGACTATCAATTAATTACTTCACTTAGGATGGTCTGTCCTTAACTTATCATCTTCCAAGGTCACCTGATCCTAATGGTTTTACAGGCTCACCAGTACCTATTAGTATGCAAAAATATATTCCTTTTTATGTGTATCCATAAATTTAGTCTTACATGTGACAAAGCCCTACACATTAGAATTTCGCACTAAATTAGCTAAATCTAATAGCTAATTTATAAGGCGCGACCCTGTACCAGTCCCATATGGTATCTAATATCCAAGCCATTTTACTTAGGGATATCTTCCTAAAATTTTCCTTGAAAACCTTTTCAAAACGATTAAAGTCCTTTAAATCAAACTCAAAAAGGGAAAATATATATAATTTCTTATGCTTTATTCTGAATCACCTTGCCATTTTATGTATACTTTATTCAAATCTTAGTTGATGAAAACACTTAACTTTTGAAAGTCCACCTTCCAAAACCATTGAATGAACCACTTTCATAACCAAGTAAAACTTTTCTTTTATCTAGGCCGAAAGGACAAAACCTTCCTTTTAAAACCATTTTCATAATGCTTACAAAACCTTTGGAAATCTTCCTTTTGAAAGCTTTAAAAACCTTAGACATCTATATTTAAAAATCTTAAAACATTGCCTTTTGAAACCCTTGGAAAACCTTCCCTTTCGAAACTATTCAAAACCATCAGAAAACTATAACTTTCGACTCCTTCGAAACCTTCGGGAAACCACCCCTTCGTAACCTCTTTAAAAACCTTTCGAAAGTAGTTGGGTTCAATTTTAAAATAAGTGGAAACCTTTCAAGGTTTACTCCTTCAATACCCTTTGAAAATCATTTTGATCGAAACCATTTGGATTATGCCTTCCAGTAGAGCAAAAGGATCATAGATCCATTAAAGTCGAAAGCACTTCCTTTTGAAATCATTTAAATCATCTCTTTCGATACCAGATTGGGTTATACTTCAATTTAACATAAGGGTCACAAAACCATTTAAGTCCAAATCCATTCTTTCGAAAGCATTTCTTAAGTAAGGAAGTGATGGTGTCAAAACCATCACTTCGAACGCATTGGAAAAATGCGCAGATTTCTTAAAAAATCCTTCGAAACCCAGTGGGTCAAAAGGTAAAAAGGCGGCAGCTAGGTGTTTCGACTAAGTCGAAAGCATTTACTTAAAAACAAAGATCTAACCCAATCGAAACCATTTCCTTTTAAACAATTTGACCTGGTCAAAATCCAACCATGTCCTAAGCATCTTAGTCGGAAGCAAGCAGGCGTATTTTCCTTTAAAACAAATCAAATTTTCAACCCTTTCGGAACCCCATGGTTTCACCATATACCTTTCACCTAGATATAAATAATTATGTACCAGTTGTATAATACCATATGCATTGGTTTTGACTATGTCATAGGTGAAAGTATGGAGGCGGAACCTGGTGCCGAAGGGGACGAAATAGTGAAAAAGCTATTTATTTGTACTTTTTAAACTATTCTTTTGTACCAAACCTACTTTGTTTGTCTAAATCTGATTGGTTGCCATATTACTTTTCCAAAAGTGCTGCCATTTTCCAGAAGTAATAATTTCAGATATTTACAAAAAGCCCTTTTCTCCTTCTAAAATACATAAAACGTTTAAGTTCCATACCATAAATAATTTTATATACCCATTGAAACATTTAAGAAAAGTATAGAAATGTTCTAGAAAATCACTTTTAATATGTTTTATAACATATAAAAATTTCAGATCCATACCATTTATTATTTACCTGTAAATAATTTATAAACCAAAATATCGTTTTCTTTACTAGAAAATTCATATAAAATCCACATTAATTCCAAAATTTTTGAAAATTGTAACCCATCTACAAAATATTATTTCTTATTTATATTAAAATTCACAAGGCATAAAGATGTTACTTAATATGAATTTTACTTCAAACAAACCATAAAATCAGTATGAACATGTATAAATCATCCACAGGCATATATGAACATTCCATTATTCAAAAACATAACAACAAATTGCAAATCAATATGGAACCATCTTAAAAACGAAAACAATTTTCAAAATAAAGATGTAAACATTATTCACCTTAGCCTTTGTGATTAATGAGATTGAGATATGAATAGATTTGATTTGCTTGAGCTTCTTCCTAGCTTATATTATATCTTTTTCCCTTTTCCTTGTTAATTGTGCTCGGCTTTAGTTTATAAAATTTTTGAACCAAAATGAGCGTGTATTACAATACACGGCTAAGGGATAAAAGACATAAGAATGGCCTTTCCCACTTTACCCCTCCTCTAATTCTTTTTTAAACCCTTTTTTAGTTCATTGCTAAATGGTATACCTACCCCTGTAATAAAGTCAAATTTCAATCCCCTAACCAATGCATTATTTTATTTAATTTATCTAATTAAATATCCAAAATAATGTTATCAAAAGTGTAGGGTATTAGAAACTGAGTCATTTTAAACTTGTTTTTGCTTAATTCTAAAAGCTATAAAACCCTAATTTGTAAATTTAATTTAGAAGATTAAGAAGAAAAACTTCTTTGAGCAGAGAAAGGTATCGACCATATCGAAAGGTCTCTTCCAATAGGGTTGAGGCCCATATATTCTCAACTAGTATCAACTGCAGACTTCTGGCCACCTTTCCTAAGACTTCTACCTTTGACAAGGCTGAAACCTTATACCAATGCACTTTGACGCTGGATTCCCAATCCAAACCCAAGACACTTAAGGTCACAACTTTCGAATAGGTTGAAACATTGGTCACCGAGATCCATGTCTTAACCACTAAATAATCAAACTTTCGTCAGGGTCAAAACCCACCAAATCAAGTCTTAACTTCGAATCCTTAGAGTTGTGCTTCTGAGTATTGCAACCTTTTCGAAAAGAAGGCTTTCGAAGGGATAACGATATCATCACAACAAGCCTAAAAGGCTATTAAGTAAAGAAACTAAACATTTCGATTGGATCGAAAGGTTTATTTAAAAAAGTTTTCACTACAGTAATCTATTCGTAAGAGTGCATACACGATCTACTTACCTCCACTTTCCTAGGGAACCAAAAGTGAATTAACCTTATCTTTTAATTCAATATCGGGATGTTGATAGATTTTCTTATTAAAATTTTGGTGCTAGAAGGAGGGCTTGAACCTCCGACTTGGTTGAACACCCAATACCACTTGTCTCTAAGCCAACATAACTCAATCTCAAGCTTATCTACTTTGATCTAACATTATCATGGCCAGAAGGATCAAAAGATCCAAGCAAGGATCTTCCAAACCATATGAGATAGGATATCCCCAAGAACCATCAAGGATTCTAATTCATATGAAGATCATATGCTAAGATTAAAAGCCCTAAGAATTATAAACAAGAAAAAAGCGAAATTATATGATCTAGAGAAACAGAGCTTGAACCCCTATAGTATTTGTTAACCCTAACTCGTTCACAAGTTAACAGGTCCACGAGTTAAGGCATGTACGACTCAAGGCATGTACGACTCAAGGCATGTACGAGTTAAAGGATACATGAGTCAGCAACTTCCTACAACTTAAAGACCTCTACGAGTTAGCAAGCTTACGAGATAAGCAGCCTACGAGTTAAGGAGTACCCGAGTTAAGCTACTTGCGAGATAAGCCTTTACGAGTTAGCATATCTACAAATTAGCAAGTGTACGAGTTAAGATCTTCCACAAGTTAATCCTCCACGAGTTAAGCCTCTACGAGTTAATCCTCTGCGAGTTAAGATCTTCTACGAGTTAGCAGGCATACGAGTTAAGAAAAGCTAACGACTTAAGGTCTTTACGACTTAAGGAAATTGATGGCCTACGACTTAATGATAACTGCAGTTTGTACGACTTAAGACCCTTACGACTTAAAGAAGTTATACGACTTAAGGAGGATACGACCTAAAGACACACCTCTTAACTCGTCTACGAGTTAAGACTTGCTTTAAACCAGTTGCAATTAGTTAAGTCGACTACGACTTACGACATAAAAAGAGTCGTATACGACTTAAGAAAGGAAATTAGCAATTGCAGCCAGATAACTCGCACACGACTTAGAACTTAGGGATGGGTTCAAAAAAGGGGAACTGCCATAGACTCGGCTCAGTGACCCGGGGACGACTTACCTTAAGTCGAACACGACTTATCTTAAGTCGGCCACGAGTTAGGACTTAGCACTTTTTCCGCCCAGAACTCTCTATAAATATGAAACCATCTCCAACATGCAAAGGACTTTTGGCTCATTCTCTTCAAGCGCCATTACTCTGCCGAATTCCAGACTACTTCAAAGCTTTTTAGATCCAACAAACTTCTAAAGGAACTCCATGAAGGAATCATCCACATTCGCCATGGATTTGAAGATGATTGTCAACATCAAAGCTTGAGCTACTTGTTTCACATATCCTATCACTTGAAGTGTGTTGTAATTGAAAGATCTTGTAAAGAATTGTAATCAAACTAGTGATAAAAAGATTAAAGTGGACGTAGGCTGGATTATAAGCCGAACCACTATAAATACTGTGTCTCTTACTGTTTTTCTGCATACTTTCTGCTTATTTTTGTTTCCCGTACGAACGGGTGGTGCTTTCACAATCACATCTTATACACCAGGGTGTTAGCGTTTAAATTTGAGCGTTAACATTTTGGTGCTTTCACTGAGAACTGAACTCAGGACATCTATCATCATTGCTTCAGAAAGATTTGTAGATAAAGTTTCTTTAAGAACCAGAAGTCTATCCGAAATCATGGCTCCTGGAAGGAAAAGTAAATCTGTGAGATCTGCAAACATTCAAGAGGGAACCTCCGCTTCCCCAACACCAAATCAAGCCACTCCAGCTGTTGGAGTTTCAAAAGCGGAATTGGACGCTGCTATCTTTGGGTTGAATCAGCAAATAAATGCCCAGAACGCGCAATTGGAAGCTCAGAATGCTCAGAATGCTCTGATTCTGAATAAGTTAAACGATTTGCTCGGGGCAAACCGTCAACCTGCGAATAATGAAAGGAACTTTGTCGGTAATGTCCATGATGCTGAAACTAGAAACATTCCCGAAAGGGCTGCTAGCCCCTTTGAACAGACATTGCCTGAGGCTGGAGGATCCAGAAATAGGAATGACGAAGAATATCTTTCTGGTATGGTTCGACAGATTATGAAAGAAAGTATGCAAAGGGTCGAAGATGAGAAAGAGTGGGGTTTCGCTCCGAGCAAGACTCCGTTTACTGAAAAGATCCTAAAAGCTGAATTCCCAAGGAAGTTCGTCCCTCCGACCATTCCAGCTTACAAAGGGACAAGTGATCCAAATGAGTTCCTGTACAAATATGATTGGCACATGACAGGTGCCAGAGCTTCTGACGAGATAAAATGCCGCTATTTTCCTGTGTATTTGGAAGGGGTAGCTCTGCTTTGGTTCACAAAACTGCCTGTCCGGTCCATCGATCAGTTTTCAGACCTAACCAGGAAATTTAAAGAGCAATTTAGGCTATATGCTTCAAAGGCAAAAGACATCATGTCGTTATCCGGTTTGGAACAGAATCCGGGGGAAACTATCAAGTCTTTTTTAAATCGCTTTAATATAGCGTTAGCTGAGGTGGATAATGCAGAACCCCGCATGGTCTTGACCTATTTGATGAGAGCTATTGATAAGTCAAGTGAATTCGGAAAGTGGCTGAACATGAAGGAGCCAAATTCTCTGGAAAAGTTCTACAAAAAGGCGGATGAATTCATGCGTTTGGAAAGCCGTCCTGTCCCGGCAAAGGCAACAGTAGAGAAAGCTGAAGACAACACTGCTGCGCCACGTAAGAATGGATCTGTGGGACAGAAAAGAGAAAATAATGATGGAAGGAAACAACACAATTCAAAGAAGCCTCGATCCTTCAAGCCATCAGAATATACTCCTTTGTTAGAGACACCAGAGCGCATCTACCTGGCTACAAAAGATTCTTTTGAGTATCCCAAACCTCCTGTTCTCAGAACCGGAAGAAAAGCTGTGCAAAGTGGGAAGTTCTGTCGCTTCCATAATCAGCCTGGTCATGACACAGACGACTGCCGTCAATTGAAAAATATAATCGAAGAATTGCTAAGAGAAAATAAGCTGCAGCAATTTGTGAAGAAGAGTGGTAATGATCCTGCTTCGTCAAGTCAGGGGCAACAAGCTCTTGCTCATCAGCCCAGGACAAATGAGAAGGCCGCAGGACATGAATCTGGAAGGCCAGTTATTAATGTCATCACAGGAGGACCCCACCCAGCAGGCAGAAGCTGGGGTGAAATGGAGAGGTACACTCGAGCTCTGAAACATGTGCCAACTGAAGAGGATGTCTTTGTTTTAGAGGACTCTACACCCCTGAAACAACAAAGGACTTTTAATGATGATATTGTGTTCAGGGCTAGAGATTCCACGGGCATTGAGGCCCCTACTTTGGACCCGTTAGTCATCTCGGCCGGTATTGGACCGGCTATTGTCAGAAGAGTTCTTATTGACTGCGGCGCATCTTGCAACATCCTCTTCAAGAAAACGTTTGACCAGATGAAAATCCCGATGGTGGATGTGCAAGCCTCATCTCAGAAGATTGTTGGCTTCACTGGGGAGCCAAAGCAACCAGTAGGAACCATTGACTTGCTTGTGGAACTCGGAGAAGGAGAAAGAAAAGTAGTTCGCAAGCAGACTTTTGTGATAGTAGATGAATTTTCTGCTTATAATGCTTTCTTTGGTCGACCTATTCTTGCTGCATTCAAAGCTGTCCTTGCCCCATGGTGTCTTACTATTAAATTCCCTACAGACAATGGGGTAGGAGTTATTAAAGGAGACCAGAACGCTGGGCGAGAATGTTATATGACAGAGCTGCGAGAAACAAGGAAGAGAGAAATGGGAAAAGATGCGGCAACCCCAATCCGCATCAAAACACCAACCCTATAGCAACTACAGGGCGGACCCTGCACTGGCGAGCATAGCGGGGCACGAAAAGTGATGGATCCTAGAAAGGCCGGTGCGGGGGAGAGTAGGGTGGTACCAGCAGAAACAACGATACCGGTGCCCGTTGATCTGAAGGACCCAAACAAGGTGCTGAATGTGGGTTCACAACTTAATGTGTCAGTTCAGAATGCCTTGATATCTTTTTTGAAAGCAAACCTGGATGTTTTCGCTTGGACCCATGCCGATATGTGCGGAATATCCCCAGAAGTTGCGGTACATGCTCTGAATATTGACCCAAAGTTCACGCCAGTAAAGCAGAAAAGAAGAATCCAAGGTCTAGAAAGGTCGACAGCATTGAAAGAGGAAGTTGACCGGCTCATGGAGAATAATTTCATCAGAGAATCTACCTATCCAAATTGGGTTTCAAATCCAGTGCTAGTTAAGAAAGCCAATGGTAAATGGAGAGTGTGCATCGACTTTTCAGATCTAAACAAGGCCTGTCCCAAAGACTGCTTCCCATTACCCAGGATCGATCAACTGGTAGATGGAACAGCGGGTCATGAATTGTTGTCTTTTATGGATGCCTACTCCGGATATAATCAGATCATGATGCATGAGCCAGATCAGGAGGACACAAGCTTTATCACCGATGTCGGTCTTTACTGTTACAGAGTTATGCCCTTTGGGTTGAAGAATGCGGGGGCAACATACCAAAGACTGGTCAATGCTATGTTCAAACCGCAGTTGGGAAAGACTATGGAAGTTTACGTTGATGACATGCTAGTAAAATCTAAGAAAGCAGTGGATCACATCGAACACTTAGCAGAAATGTTCGCAATTCTCCGAAGATACGGAATGAAGCTTAACCCTTTAAAATGTTCTTTCGGGGTAGAATCTGGGAAGTTCTTGGGTTTCATCGTGAGCGCTAGGGGCATTGAAGCTAGTCCAGCTCAAATCACTGCTCTAAAAGAAGTCAAAGCTCCTAAAACAAAGAGGGAATTGCAAAGTCTCAATGGAAAAATTGCCGCCTTAAGTCGGTTCATATCCAAAGCTACTGATAAATGCATTCCATTCTTCGACGCTCTAAAGAAAGGAAAGAAAAACTTTGACTGGACTCCCGAATGCCAGAAAGCTTTTGAAGAATTGATTCAACATATGGAAACGCCTCCAATACTTTCTAGGCCCGGCGATGGCGAGGATCTTCTTATATACTTGGCAGTTTCATCTCATGCTTTAAGTGCAGCGCTGGTACGGGAAGACAAAAGGATTCAACATCCAGTTTACTATATCAGCAAAAGACTCACTGGGGCAGAAATGAATTACTCCAAGTTGGAAAAACTCGCCTATTGTCTATTGATTGCCTCAAGAAAGTTGAGGCAATATTTCCAGGCTCATCCTATCAAAGTCCTCACTGATCAACCTTTAAAGCAAGTCTTGTTTCGCCCTGAGACTTCGGGCCGCCTTTTAAAGTGGAATATTGAATTGAGCCAATATGACATCACTTATCATCCTAGAAAAGCGATCAACGGACAAGCTTTGGCAGATTTTATTGCAGAATTTACAGACAAGGGTAACAGCGAGGAAAAAACAATCGAGAACCCCCCAATCCAATGGAAGTTATTTGTAGATGGCGCAAGAAATGATTACTGTTCAGGTGCTGGAATTGTTCTTGAAACTCCTGAAGGCCGGTCATTATGCTATGCGCTAAGATTAGAATTTCCTTCAACAAACAATGAAGCAGAATATGAAGCTCTGATTGCTGGTTTGAAAATTGCTAAAGAACTAAACATTCGAGCGTTACAGATCTTCAGTGATTCGCAGCTTATAGTATGCCAAGTCAAGAAGGAGTTTCAAACGAAAGGAGGAAATCTGCCCGCTTATGTGTCAAAGGCTTGGGAACTTTTATGTGAATTCGACCATTACACGATAAGTCATATTCCTCGAGAAGAAAACATGAAAGCAGATTCTCTCGCAAAATACTCAAGTTCTGGCGAAGCCCAATCCTTAGGGTTAGTTCCAGTGGAAGTTTTGTCAAATCCGAGCATTGATGAAATGGATATCGATTGGGTTATGAGTATGTCGCAAGAGCAAGAATCATGGATGACTCCAATAACAAAGTATCTACTCAATGGCTCTTTACCAGAAAACTCTAAAGAACGACAAAAGCTACTGAGAAAAGCTTCTCGATATATAATCCAGGATGGTCAATTATACAGACGAGGATTCTCAATGCCATTGCTTCGATGTGTATCCAAAGAAGAAGCCAAAATAATCCTATCAGAGGTACATGGAGGAGAATGTGGGGATCATTCAGGTGGTCAAACTTTAGCAAAGAAAATTCTCCGATATGGATATTTTTGGCCAGAAATTAATCGAGATGCTGCAGATTACTCTCGAAAATGTGACAGATGTCAAAGATTTGCCAAAATTCCTAGAGCACCTTCTACTGAGCTCACACAAATGACCAGTCCGTGGCCGTTTGCGATTTGGGGAATAGATTTGATCGGACCTTTACCAACCGCCAAATCTGGAATCAAATATGCCATTGTTGCTGTAGATTATTTCACTAAATGGGCTGAAGCTGAACCATTGGCAACTATCACCTCCAAAAAGATGATAAATTTTGTGACTAAGAATATCATTTGCAGATACGGTGTGCCTCAGAAAATAATCACAGACAATGGTACTCAGTTTGAAAGCGAGGAATTCCAGGATTTTTGCAAGCGATTCAAAATCCAGAAAAGCTTTTCGGCAGTAGCTCATCCGCAGGCAAACGGGCAAGTGGAAGCAGTGAACAAGATCATCAAATCAACCATCAAAAAGCAACTCGAAAGAGCAAAAGGTGGTTGGGTCGATAAACTACCACTTGCACTATGGGCATACAGAACTACTCACAAAACTGCAACTGGGCATACTCCTTTTTCGTTAGCATACGGATCGGAAGCAATGATCCCGGTTGAAACAGAGGTCCCTTCACACAGAAGAATCCATTTCAATCAAGCAGAAAATGAAAAGCTGCAACTTGAAGCGCTGGATCTCCTTGATGAAAAAAGAGATGAAGCTAACCTCAGAGTTGCAGCTCATCAGCAAAGGATAGCCAGACATTTCAATTCCAAAGTTCGTCAACGCAGCTTTGAAATTGGAGATCTAGTCCTAAAAAGAATTATGACTGCGACAGGTGTGTTTGGGCCAAATTGGGAAGGACCGTATGTAATAGGTCAGAAACTTCTTGACGGCACATTCAAGCTCACCACAGTTGATGGAGATCAAATTCCAAGGGCATGGAACAGCAATCACTTGCGTCCATACTTTACTTGAAAATTTTGTTGAAACATTGTAAAAAGAATTATGAATGTATGATTCCTGTAATTGAAAGCAATTGTGAAACTGATGCAAGTAAATAATGAAAGAATATAAAGTGGATGTAGGCCCAATTTCATGGCCGAACCACTATAAATCTTGTGTTCCTTATTATCATTATATGTTTGCTTTGTTTTCGATATAAAAATACACAAAATGTATTGCTGAAATATCGATTTAAATTTTTGCAGACAGTGGAGATAAAACTTGCGCATAATAAGACCGAGCGATTCTCACCATCATTCAACAAACAAATTTCAAGTCACAAAGACCCCGAATTCAAATCCTAGATAGGAAATACTTCAATTGAACGGCTAATGATTTCGATAGGAACGAGCCCTTGCTGATAAATTGAGATTGTTTAAACAAACAAACATCCAATTAGGAAGCTAGTGCCCGTTCTCACGAACTTGCCTGGCAATGAAGCACACTTCCTTGGATTAAACAAGCCACTTGTGAGAAAAAGGGGGATGAAAACTTGAAAAGAAAAAAAAAAAAAAAAAAAAAAAAAAAAGGATCGCTGAAAAGGCATAAGCAAGTGAACAGAGGAACAACCAAAGCTACCATCAGCGCCACAAGTCCTCTTCGGAGGCGCAACTCTTCGGATAATAAAAGACCTCTAATGGGTCATATGCCACAAAAAAGAAAGTTCTCTACTCAACAAAAAAAGATTGGAGGAGTCATGACCCTCCAACCATGAGAGAGTAACTTCCAGGCGATGAAAACCCTCTCTGAGGCACATTTCACCAGGAGTTGAAGTGTTATAACCGCTCTTCGGGATTTCACTTCACCAGAGTTGAGATGTAAACAAAATAAAAGCCCTCTTCGGAGGCCCATTTCACCAGGAGTTGAAGTGTTATAACCGCTCTTCGGGATTTCACTTCACCAGAGTTGAGATGTAAACAAAATAAAAGCCCTCTTCGGAGGCCCATTTCACCAGGAGTTGAAGTGTTATAACCGCTCTTCGGGATTTCACTTCACCAGAGTTGAAATGTAAACAAAATAAAAGCCCTCTTCGGAGGCCCATTTCGCCAGGAGTTGAAGTGTTATAACCGCTCTTCGGGATTTCACTTCACCAGAGTTGAAATGTAAACAAAATAAAAGCCCTCTTCGGAGGCCCATTTCGTCAGGAGTTGAAGTGTAGCAACCGCTCTTCGGAATTTCACTTCACCAAAGTTGAAATGCAAAAACAAAGACCTTCTTGAAAGCACACGTTTCACCGAGATTGAAATAAAACTTCCAAGTGTTGAAACGTGAAAAGGCTTTCTTCAAAGGCACAACTCTTTGGGGGTACACGTTTCACCAAGATTGAAATAAAACTTCCAAGTGTTGGAACGTGAGAAATCCCTCCTCAGAGGTACAACCCCCTCCCGGGAACACAATTAAGAAGAAAGACCTCTTTGGAAACCCACGTTTCACCGAGATTGAAATAAAACTTCCAAGTGTTGAAACGTGAAAAGGATTTCTAAAGCATAACTCTTTGGAGGTACACGTTTCACCGAGATTGAAATAAAACTTCCAAGTGTTGAAACGTGAAAAAATCCCTCCTCAGAGGTACAACTTTCTATAAAAAAATCCTCATCAAAAGCGTACTTTAACTTTCAAAGGAAAAGTAATTTGCCTACTATGGGAAATGATCGTAAAAAGAAAAGAAGTTAAAGTACCCTTCAGAGGTCCGCTTTACCACATAGAGGAATTCACTTGATGAGATATGCACATAAGCAAAAGAAAAAAGTGATTTCTTCGAACGACCAAGCGTAAAAACTTATACGAAGGGAGTTGTACTCTATAAAAATTTTCTTTAAAGAATAAAATAATTATTCTTTAGCAAATAAGAGTGCAAGTCCCCTCGAAGTATAAAATATTGCAGCAAGCTTAAGGTATGGGGGCAACATGGTATAGTAGTATAGATGCATCAGCAGAGTAATACTCAAGCAACATACCATAAGCCCGCTGCAACACTATATAAACAAACTTGTGCAAAAATAAATAGTAAATGCATTCTCAAATTCAAACAGAAGTTTGTACAAATGAAGAATCATTTTATTCAACTATAATGCAGATACAGGTTCTCAAAATAAAAGCGGGGGCCGATACCCGCACAACTCTCGGCCAGTTCATACAAAAGACAAAAAGCTAAAGTCTTCACTTCTTTTTACTGCCTTTGGACCCTTTACCCGACCGAATGACCAGCTTTTCAGGTCGGCCAGTGGGTATAAGGGAGGAAGGAGAGGTAGGCGCAGCTGGCCCAACTTCTGGCTCCTCTTCAGTGGCAGTGATTATCTTCCCTCTCCTCCTTGATGCTCCTTGCTTCCTTCTCCTCTTTGAGGAAGACTCACTTCCTGGAGTGATAAGTTTAGATAAAGTTATATCGTCAGAAGGAGTCCGCTCCGGAGATATGTCACCTCCCTCAAGTCCCTCATCTTTTTGCTCTTGCGAAGCAATGGGATCATCCAGGCCATGGAGAGCTTCTATTTGTTCTTCTTGTGACCCAGGTTGCGAGGCAGAAGGAGGCGCCACTTGAAGAGATGGAGGAAGGATCACCGGGGGAGAAGAAGCTTGAGTTTGACTCGGTGCTTTCTCTACAAAGGAGAAAAAACTTAAAATATCAGTATCTTTCGAAAAGAGAGGGGATGACGGCTCGTCAAAAGTCGGGAATTCATTAACATTTGAGGAATAATCAAAAGTCGGGAATTCATTGACATTTGAAAAATAATCAAGAAGATCGTCAAGTTCACAAGGAGCGAACGAGCAGTTCACCACTTGGGCTGGTCCGGTGTCAAGTTTACCTGGGGTAGTTGGATCTCTGAGGCTGATTTCATATCGCTGTGCTTCGTTGCTTTCACCACCTTCATCCCCGCCTTGTGCACTTGTAGTTTCAGTTACTGTCTTAGTTGCAGGCGGAGTAGAGGAGCTAGAACCCGTGATGTCAACCACAGGAGAAACTGGAGGTTGGACAGAGGAAGTAAGCGTTAATTCCTTTCCAGAACGTTCCTCTTCCGCCATTCCAGTTCTCATCCTGGCAAGTTGTTCTCGCCCCTTCGCAAGAGCAGCGCGAGCTCCCTCATCCAGGTAACGCGCCTCAAAATCTTCATCGCCATACCCGGCGTCTTTAAACATGTTAAGAGCAGCTTCCCACACCTCGGCCAGGGTGATTTCATACTTAGGACCAAGAAAAGAGAGGCTGCCGCGCCCCAAGACACAATGTAAATAAAAATCGAATAAAGTCGAATTGATATCGTTTTCCATGGTCTGAGCAGTTTCTTCGGCTGCAATTTTGCCAGCCATGGCCTCATCTCGATCTTTTTCGGTCTGAGCAAGTTGGGCTTTTAGCGCTTCAATCTCCATGTCCCGGGCGCTCAGTTTATTCTGCAGCTGGGTGACATCAGTGCGGTGGTTCTCTACAGCTTGTTCCAACCTCTCAGCTTTAGCTTCAGCGTCCCTCTGGCTGGCGTGCGCATCTCGCACTTGTTTTTGCAATACCTCTTCTCTTTGGGTGTAAGTATTAGTAGAAGAGGCAAGATCATCTTTGAGCTGCTTTACTTCAGCTTCGAGTTTTTCATTGTATTCGGCTATCTCCTTCATCTCAGCGTTGTGTTGATCAAGAATCTTCTGCCATTCTGATTTGTCATTTTCCATGGTCAGCATTGCTTCGATGTTAGCCCGATTAACTCTTTGAAGTTCATCAACCAGCTTTTGCCATCCAGACATTCTATCGATATCAAGCTTGACAGCATCGAGATTTCTGTACATAGCTTCTTTGTCGATGGGGACCAAATCAAGGTCGAAGCGTACCCCCCTCAAACACCAGTTCGGGAATCGGCTCTGCAAAGTCGGGGGGCCCCTTTCAACATGGTATGAATGCCTGTTGAGAAGTGTTTGGATGGCACTTCCTTCAAGAGCAGGAGATTTGGAAGGGATGTCAATAGAAACTGAGGCACCAGGTCTCTCAGATGTCACGGGCACGTGCTCCTCGCCAAGTTTGGTCCGCTTTCTCGAATCCTCAATATGGCTCTTCCCCCTATCATCGTGCGTTTTACGTTTATGGGAGTCATCATCCCTTGGGAAGGATTCATGTCGCGTGCCCGCTCCCTCATGACGTTCTTCATACCTTCTCCTCTCTTCAGCTTTTCGCGCAGCTCTCTGCTCATTGGTTTCTCTGGGATCGGCATAGTATTGCTTGTAGTCATAGCTGCCACGCCCTCCATAGCGTCGAAAGTCCTTGTAATAAGAACCGCTGCCGCTGCGCCCCATAGAGGAATCTGAAAAGGCAAAAATAGCAAGTCTTAGAAACTTCCGGAGAAAAGAAGTTAAATATGAACAAATGCCAAAAAATCCTAAGTGTTGTGTGATGTGCAAGCTACGCGCATTAAGCTACAAACCACTCATTGGTGTAGAGGTGATGATAGCTTGGGTATGAGGAGTTGGTGTTTGTGTTGGTGTTAGTCGAAGAAGGGACGTCGCCTCAATTATAGGAGAGATAGTTTTAGACACGTCATCTCTAAAAAGCTCCTGTGAGGTCACTATTATGTCGCTCAACCCATCATAAACATCGTCACCATCATGCTCGGTGAGACTTGTTTTCTCAGTTCCTACATCAGCTAATCCCCCGAGAGGCTGTGAAGGTTCTTCTTCTTCCTCAATCGGGGCAAGTGCCGTCTTACTAGATGACCCCATAATGTCGGTAGGGGTGGAACATTTCACCAATGAAGCTTCGATGTTAGACTCTTTTGATGAAGGTTGTTCGATAGTAACGGGGGCATCCGATGCTTCAGTCGGGGAATCGGGAACTTCAGTCGGGGCTTCATGAGGCTGAGTATAGCGAGAAGAGTGAAGAAGCCCGTATTGATGTAAAAAGTCATCTCTCAGCAAAAACTTTATACTCCTCTCTTCTACTGGCACAGCATTCAATCTTTCAAAAATTTGCTTATAGCCTGGGTCTCTAGAAGGAGGTGGAAGCGCTGAAAAGTAAAAAGGGAAATTAACATCTAACTACTCAGGCTATGAAAAGATTTTATAAGGAAAACATGTGTCAGGAATAAAGCTGAACGCCCTTACTTCCAACTCTCCACACACCATAAAACCCCGGAGGGCAACGAACATAGAAGAATTGGGTTAAAAACCCGTGAGCAGTATCAGGGAGGCCAACAATCAGTTTGCGGTTTCGGGCGCTCCTCACAACAGTAATGGAAGGATGATCCTTAGTCCGAGTAAAAGAGCATAGATAACAAACTTCACCAAAGCTTGGAAGTCGATCAAGTGTTCTCCTAAAAAGCACACACAACCCCATTAGAATGGCATAGCCATTGGGGTGTAGCTGGGATGGAGCAATGGCCAGTTGACGGAGAAGTTGTTGGAAAAAGTCGTTGAAAGGAGGAATGCCTCCACTTAGGCACATTTGCCGGTTAATTGTCACAAAGCCAGAAGGAGCTATATCGGCAGTGTTATTTCTTTCGGGAAGAATGGCATCTGATTCAACGATACCAAACTGAGCACACAACTGGCGAAAAACTTTGTATGATAGTGAAGTAGGAGCTCTTTCGGGAGGATTAACCAGTGGAGCCGGAAGAACAGTTACCTCTCCAGTCCGAACTGTTGTATCACCTTCCTGAGAAGTCATTCTACACAAACAACTGGATATTCAAATATGAAGGTGCACGTTTCCTAAAAAAGTGTGAAGTGTTGTGCAAAAAACTAATAAAAAAATAATAATAACAAGTAAATATAACTGAAATAAGACTAGTCGACGATTGATCGATTACAAAAATTTCAGAACTTGTTAGTCTTTAGTTCAAGTATAATATTAATGCGAGCTGGTCAATTTTAATTGACTATTTCAGTATTGCTTTAGTATTTTACTTGAAGTTAATAAGTTGAGCACTTCATTCACACAATCTGTTTAAGTTTAATGACTGTTATTAGCTAATCTGTCATTCGAAGAGGGCGATCAATGGCAGTATATTCGCCCCGGTTTTTCTGTAAATGTTGTATTGGACAGGTTGTTAACTTGCGAGTCAAAGTAATTTGTAAAAGAAGGCATCAAAGTTCAACAGTTCAACATCACTGCAACAATTCAAGGTTTAAGCAGATCCTAAAAAAAAAAACACAAGTGCTAAGTCGTATCGAACACAAGTGCTAAGTCGTATCGAACACAAGTGCTAAGTCGTATCGAACACAAGTGCTAAGTCGTATCGGACTCAAGTGCTAAGTCAAAACCGACTCAAGTACTAAGTCGCAACCGACTCAAGGGATGAGTCGTTCCTATCCTCAGCCATCAAACACATCAAGCTGCTTATCCTCTAAGTCCTAAGTCGTAACTCGGGGAACAGGAGAAAGGCCCTGATCCAAAACAACTAGAAATCCTCCAAGTCTTAACCCGGCTACGGCTCATGGAAATCGCTAAGTCACATGGAAGAAGCCGAGTCATATATGAGACGATCCCTTGTTATTTTCAATCAACCTATTCGATCAACTCGCCTCCCTTTCAAATCTCTTAACCTGTTCATCCTTGGCTTCTTCAGCAGCGACAACCTTAACCCGTTACATTATGAATCGCCCCAAAGCGCGAATCACCATAGGCCAAATCAGATGAATTTTAGTTCATCGGTAATCAATTCGAATAGAATTCGCAGGGTTTGAATGGGGCAAACCAAAGATGATGAACTGAATACATAAAGTAACAATGGTTAACGGTCGAAGTTTGAAGCAAGATCTCTTACGATTGTTTGATGCTAGAAAGAATCAGAGATGAATCGGGTCGAAATCGCCTCGGAGAGCTTGAAGATGCGTTAATGGCAGAAAGCAGTTTAAAAGGTTAAGTGATGAGAAGAAGGACGACTCAGGCTTTTATATCTGGAAAGGTTGGGATTTGAAACGACATGACCGAGTTATGATAAGTCGAAGCACACGACTTACGATTTAAGCGTGTGCTTCGAGGGGCAAATGTTAACCCTAACTCGTTCACAAGTTAACAGGTCCACGAGTTAAGGCATGTACGACTCAAGGCATGTACGACTCAAGGCATGTACGAGTTAAAGGATACATGAGTCAGCAACTTCCTACAACTTAAAGACCTCTACGAGTTAGCAAGCTTACGAGATAAGCAGCCTACGAGTTAAGGAGTACCCGAGTTAAGCTACTTGCGAGATAAGCCTTTACGAGTTAGCATATCTACAAATTAGCAAGTGTACGAGTTAAGATCTTCCACAAGTTAATCCTCCACGAGTTAAGCCTCTACGAGTTAATCCTCTGCGAGTTAAGATCTTCTACGAGTTAGCAGGCATACGAGTTAAGAAAAGCTAACGACTTAAGGTCTTTACGACTTAAGGAAATTGATGGCCTACGACTTAATGATAACTGCAGTTTGTACGACTTAAGACCCTTACGACTTAAAGAAGTTATACGACTTAAGGAGGATACGACCTAAAGACACACCTCTTAACTCGTCTACGAGTTAAGACTTGCTTTAAACCAGTTGCAATTAGTTAAGTCGACTACGACTTACGACATAAAAAGAGTCGTATACGACTTAAGAAAGGAAATTAGCAATTGCAGCCAGATAACTCGCACACGACTTAGAACTTAGGGATGGGTTCAAAAAAGGGGAACTGCCATAGACTCGGCTCAGTGACCCGGGGACGACTTACCTTAAGTCGAACACGACTTATCTTAAGTCGGCCACGAGTTAGGACTTAGCACTTTTTCCGCCCAGAACTCTCTATAAATATGAAACCATCTCCAACATGCAAAGGACTTTTGGCTCATTCTCTTCAAGCGCCATTACTCTGCCGAATTCCAGACTACTTCAAAGCTTTTTAGATCCAACAAACTTCTAAAGGAACTCCATGAAGGAATCATCCACATTCGCCATGGATTTGAAGATGATTGTCAACATCAAAGCTTGAGCTACTTGTTTCACATATCCTATCACTTGAAGTGTGTTGTAATTGAAAGATCTTGTAAAGAATTGTAATCAAACTAGTGATAAAAAGATTAAAGTGGACGTAGGCTGGATTATAAGCCGAACCACTATAAATACTGTGTCTCTTACTGTTTTTTTGCATACTTTCTGCTTATTTCTGTTTCCCGTACGAACGGGTGGTGCTTTCACAATCACATCTTATACACCAGGGTGTTAGCGTTTAAATTTGAGCGTTAACAGTATTGACCCCTCTACTATTTTTGCCTTAGAAAAAAGGAAAAATGGAAGTGAAAATTTATTCAATTAAACGAGGTGAACTATTTAATATTATTCCAAAGGCACGATCTTTGAAGAGGAGATAATGGCAGACTACAATGGCTTTGCACATAAATGGAAACAAACCGCAACAAAAAACTTTCAACATAAAAGGTGGCGAAAAGAAAAGCGATTGAAGAATGTGAAACTACAAGGATGAAAACAATAAGTCAAAAAGCCATCCCCAGGAAACAAGTTTCAAGTCTAGGCTTCTTAAAGAATGCAACTTAACAATATCCATAAAAAATGTCTACTTGTTAACCAAGGATGAGCTTAATTATTAACCATCAGAGAAAAAGAATCCAAAACATAAAAGAAATCTAGCGAGATCCTACTGCCGCTATCACATGATGAACGAACATGAAACTAACCATTAAAGAGCCCTAAAGGGGGGTGATAATCAATTTTCTCTCTCAAGGAACGATTAATGAATTTGTAAAGAGAATATGAGAAAACTCAATAAAGAATTATTTCTTTAAGAAAGATGTACATGATAAGGAGTGAAATACTCCTTGCATTTGGACATTGCCTAAGACAGTAAAAAGCCTATGTCCGTGTCAAGTTGGCCAGGGTAGAGCACCTCCTGGAAGAAGAGCAGAGAAAGCCTTTAACCGCGCCATGCTACGGCTAGGTTAAAGCACTGGGCAACCCCTTGGCAGCGCCTCTGGTCAGGTCAAGGCACCTCGTAGAGGGAGGACGGAGTAAGCCTTTATTCGTGCCATGCTACGGCCATGGTAAAGCACCAAACAAGGTCATATCCATGCCACACTATGGCCAAGGCTGGGCGCCTCCTATAGGGAGGTTGGAGTGAGCCTTTATCCGTGTGCCATGCTTTGGACATGTCAAAGTACCGGACAAGCCCTTGGCTACGCCTCTGCCTAGCCTAGGCGCCCCCTAGAGGGAGGTTGGGTAAGTCCTTGGTTCCAGCCTCTAAGACGAGCTAGCCAAGAGCACCAGACAATAACGGACTAAGATGTCCAAGCCCAAGAAGAGGCCCATCAAAAAATGGACTAAGAGGGTGAACCCTAAGAAAAGGCTCATCAAATAATGGACTAAGACGTCCATGCCGAAAAAGAGGCTCATCAAACAATGAACTAAGACATCCAGGCCCAGGAAGAGGCTCATTAAACAATGGACTAAGACATCCAAGCCCAAGAAAAGGCTCATCAAATAATAGATTAAGATGTCCAAGCATGAGAAATGACATCAGATTATGGACCAAGACGTCCAAGCTCAAGAGGCAACCGATCAAATTACAACTATGAACAAGACATAAAGGGTTCATACATGTAAAAGAAGACAAAATCTAAGGAGTAAAGAAAAACTCCTTCTATTTTACCCGAACCTGGGTATTGGGTCTCTCATTTCTGAATTTCATCTATTAATACCGAAATTTGTGTTTAGGGTCTTTATCAGTCACTTACTATCTTTAACATACCCGAATATGGGTTTCGAGACTACAGCTTATCATGCCCTAATCTTGGTTTGATATTTCTATTGTGGTTTTATAATTATCCACAACTAACGCCCAAATCTGGATCATTTTTTTCTGAAAAAGAACGTTATTATGAGTTCCTCTTAATACCAAAATCTAGGTTTCGAATTTCTAAGTGTTCAAATTTCATTAATACTTGATAATGGGTAATTGGATATCTACTGCCAAATATTTAGATAATGATTTCTAGATTTACTCTTATTTAGCCCTTTATTAAGCGACTCTAAAGCAAGATTCTCTAATATTTATACCCCTTTTTCAAAACAAGATTTTCAACACTAGACTTTAAATATTCTAGAAAAACGTTTAAAGTTAAATTCTTAATTATTTCTCATCATGACCAAAGATGGGATTTAGAGATTTGATACAAATTGCTTTTCATGCGATTAACATGATGAATTGTTAATTCTCGCGAATGATATGAATAGATCTATATTTTAGTTTCAATCTAACAATTGGAAATATTGTTTGCTTCATACATTTTAGGGAAATCAAAACAGCAAAGAAGAATGAAAGATTCAGCTAATACATAAATTATAGTATGGGCTATTGAACAAGCATTTCATAAATAACACTGCAAGAACGAATCACAAATCAGGTGATGTTTACAACGTTTATATGATTTATGTAACTTATGAAACTATTTACAAGTGTACAAGACATGTATATACATTTCATGAATACAAATCTATCATAAATCTTGGGTAGCCTTGTTTAGATTCTAAGCAATTGAAGGATCAACTATGTGACGGATTGCGACGCAGAGGACCTCTTCGGGTTTCTTTCTTCCTTATCCTATCTACATTGTCAGTAGCATCATTATTAGTCTTTAGAGCGTGATTGAAACCTCTTTTTATTCCCTTAAGGGTTTTATTTTCCCTTTCTAATTTCACGATGTGCTTCTGAATGAAGTAATTGTCGCGTTCAAGTTCCTGAATTATGAAGGCATACTCATTTATGCTTTGTAAATTTTTCTCTATTTTTTTCAGTGAAGTACCTAGCCACTTCATATTTAACCTCCCTACAACGTTCTCCCACTAACCTCTCGTCTAAGCTAGAAAGAGGATTGGTCATCCTGGGGAATTTCTAAGCAGTGGGGAAAGTGGACCTTGTGGATTTGGCAACAGAAGGAGTATCATGGCGTGCCGGTAAATCAACAATCAGAATGTTATCACCCATAATATATTCCAGCGACTCATAATGAGCTTGGCTGTCCTTCAATTTCAGTGCCAGATCACCTATTTGTTGGAGAAGTTCTGACCATCTTGTGGTCGAAATCGATTAAAGGATTCAACCTAACTTGTCGCTTTAGTGCAAAAATCGTTCATCTTTACTTTTGACACCAGCCTGTAAATTGGCAATTTTATCTTTAAGATTGCTAACAATATTCAGAAGTAACTATCTTGCATGCCATCTTAAGGCTTTGGCATTCCCATGAAAGCGGGAGACTAAGGTATCTTCGAGCCGTTTACTCCTTTCAAGTTCTATTAGCAGCGTATCTCTATGATTGGTAAAGCATGACGCTGAATCGACTGAGAGAGGAGCTACTGATAACAGTAACTCCTATTTAAATAGAAAATATAAAATGAAGTGGAAACCAGAATGATAAATCTCTTTATTAATACGATAAATGATTACAACTCAAATAACAAATAAATTAAAAGAAATAGTAGACATTGGTTTTCAATGGGAAAAATTGTCCATAACTTTATTAAATGAATTAGTAGAAAGAATAATTATAGGTCCAAAATGAGTATTTACTCCTTCTAGAGTTATCACCTAGGGTTATTTGCTATAGTCCCCCTCCCCAACTGGAGGACTATAAAGACCACAAATTAATTTAATGTGGAATGTCCCAATTTCCTTGAGTACCTTCTCTTTTTCATCATCACGAAAATCAAAGTGAAAATGAGGATATTCCATAGAATGTTTTTGTAAACCTATAAGAAAACAATATCTTGCTAATTTTGAGGATTTTAAGATTGATGCCTTTTCAAGATAAAATCTTCTTAGTTTAACATAATGACTTAAATGGTCTCTAAAAAGAAAAAGGCAAGAGGAACCGTAACTCTATGTTAATATAATAAAAAAATGGCTAAGCATAAAAAGCAAGACTGAAACAAATATTTACGAATCAATATATTATTGCTTGTTTACAATCAGTCGTTTGGTACATAAAATATTGACTTCGTAAATAATTCAGAGACAAATTTATCCTCATAATACTTAAGTTTTTCAAGAGGTAGATCTTGCGGAGTGAATCTTACTCGTTGTAAATTCCAACAAGCCCTATGATGCGAGTCAGATCTGAATTTGTCCATACCTATGTAAGTGCCTAGCTAGAACCCCACTAAATTCACCTAAATATGAAAGTCAACAATTGGGTGTCTACAATGGGCGTTATAAAAGAAATTAACTAAAATGTCCCTGTCTTCAATCAACATCCATAATAAGGGAATTAGCCCTCGTTCACCTTTAAGAGAGCATCATAGCGAAGGTGTGCTCTCCTTAGCTGAGAGGCAGCCTCTTGATGCTTAAAAGATGCCAGCACTAATGCACTTTTATTAAGCCTATGATATTTATCAGAAATTACATTTTGCTCCTTCAGTTGCTTTTCTAACGCCCTAATAAACTATCTATCTCTGGTTTCTTCCTTCTAGGCTTGGTTTTATAGGGATGGGAAGTTTTCTTCTTTATCCAAAATGTATGATTTACACTATTATTATCTTCTAAGTGAAAGATGTTTAAATAGGGAATACAATTCCAAAGATATTAAGACAGATGCTTGGAAGCTTGTTCTTTCTCCTTTGGGGCTTCAACGTCAATAAAAGCAGGCTCTTCTTCTTGATGAGTAGAGGCCATGGCGGATTCAAGCGGGACTCCATTGTGAGAAGATGAATCATTTTCAAAAGCTCTAGTACCATCGTCTCCATCTTTGTCATAAGTCATAGTGTGGCCCCTTCTATCGCCTCATATATCTTAGCCACTGTTATTGTTGTTATCATCATCATCATAATTTTTGTCATTATTGTCATCATCACCATTATTTCCCTCTTCTTTGACAACTTCAACTTTTTGGCCTTTATCTTTTGAGTTAAGTTCGACATCAAAAGAAGGTACTTAAAAGGAAAGAATCTTGGAGGCATCAATTTCCTCTTTTTCCACTGCCTCGATTCACTGCCTTATTTGATTAGTCTTGCATATAACTCTATCAATAAGGACGGTGTCGAGCAAGGGAAAACAAAGCTAAGGGAATTTGTTTATATTGTCTGCGAAAGCGAGCATCGGAGCATCTTCAAAAGGGTTCATCATTATATCATCAAGTGTAGTATCGAGAAATGGTGACACTTGCTGTTTAGCATCTGAAATAATATCGACAGTTTCAAGGTAGCCTTATTCTTCTCCAATTTCTCTTTTAAAGAGACATTCTTTACAGCAATTTGAGCCTACTTCTTATTGTATTCTTTTAGGGTCAGCTGCATTTCCAAGTTTTCATCAGTAAGGAGTTGGTGGGCCTTCCATTCTCCCAAGTTAGTGGATTTTGATTGGGCGAGAGAAGCTCCCAGTCATTGTAGTTCAGATGTAGCTTCATCTTTTTGGGTGGATAGGGAAGAGACTTTGTTCTTTAAGGTGGAAATTTCCTCTTAAAGCTTGGAGGATTTAGCAGAAACTGAGATGCATACTCTTGCAGTGATTACTAACTTTTAGAAATTTGAAAGAAGAAATACAGCACAAATCATAAATTTATAGAAGAACATCAATGGTAAAGTAATGCAAAAATAAACTTACCAAGATTTGTTGTTCTATCAAAGAACGATAGTGACCTGCCAAATGAGAAACGAGGAAGGTAGGTTGATGGAGGCAAAGGATGTAAAGTTTAAGATAAGGCATCTCCAAAGCTTTTTGTGTCAGCTAAACTGCACTTGGAGAGTCTATAACAATGATGTGAGAGAGAAGACCAATTGCAGTATGAGTCTTCCAAGATTTATTCCGAGGAGCTTCAACAATCCGGCCATTCAAAGTTTTGTCAAGAGATAAAGGCCCTCCTCCTTAGAATCAGGAACATCGATTACTTTAGTTACGTTTAGGGGTGGCACCACCATGGTTGATATCTCTAACTTTCTCTTAACCGCTATTTTAGTCTTAGTAAGTGATTGAGCAAAGGATGGCACAAGCTAAGTATTAAGAGGAGGAACCGGACCACTAGCGGGTTTTTCAACCTACTGAGTAGCTGAAGAGAGTTTAAACAGATTAAGTTAGCAGAGTAATTTGGAAAACAATGTAAAAATAGGAAACAAGTGCTGCGTCTTTATCTTACCGGAATGGTCAAAGCATGTATGTGACATAGGAGAGAAATTAGCAGGATCTCCTAAGGAAAGGAAATACTTGCTTTTTTGAATGCTGGATCAAAGGAGGTTGCCCCAAAGTCCTTTGCCAGAAGGGAGGAGAGAAAGCTTCTTCAATTTGGCAAGATTCAACAGCTTCAATCGGTTTTCGATCTTACTAGAAGCTATGATTAGAGACTCTACCATCCTCATATCGACCTTGTTCGCAACCCAATTGGCCACAAACACCTAAGGGATAGGTTTAACTAGAGAAATAAATTAAGAAACTAAATGAAAACAGTGGAAATACGCTTGATATTAAGAAAAATGTAGCAGAATGCAAAAAGAAAAATAAGATTTCTAGTGGTTCGACGTTAATTGCCAGCGTCCACTTTGAACACTTGCTTTATTGCTTCACAATTCACATGATTACAAATACAATCAGTAAGAAGTAACAAGAGTTCAAGGAAGAATAAAAGGGGATTAGTTACAATAATGGCAGAGTTTCTCTTACAAGCCAAAAATCCCTTAAAATGGTCCCCTGTGCCCATATTCATAGATGAAGGCAGCCTCCAATGTGACTAAAACTTTGATATCTGGACCCACTCAAACATATGGGCCTACCATAGGCTGGGCTAAGCCCAACTCTCAATGGATAGGAGTCGGTACCGACCCATCTATCAATTGAGTTTGGGCTAGCGATCCCTATGGTGGCTCTCTTGTAGCCTGTATTGATGGTGCTTCAAATATCAAGGCGATAGGATGTATGAATGTATAGTCCCTGTGATATTTTTGTTGGAATCCTAAATCAGTTTAAGTTGTGACGACCCCTTCTGCTTCTCCAACATATGCCGATCCCTTTCTTTCATACAATGTAACTCCAATTTATATTCTTCGTGCCAAGCCATGCGGACCCGAACCCCTTGAATGTTCTATGTCGCCTCACAGCCTACGAATGAACCATGATGACCTCTTTGTTTCCTTCTACTATGCCAGTCCATTTTGTTTCTTTCTGTTATGCCGATCCATCTTGTTTTATTCTATTATGCTGCTCCATCTAGTTTCCTTCTATTATGCCGATCCATCTTGTTTCCTTTTTTACGCCAATCCATCTTGTTTCCTTCTATTATGTCAATCCATCTTGTCAAGTATTCTATGCCGACCCAAACATTTTATGCTGACCCACATATATCGCACCCAATTTGGCCAATTATCCATGACGAACCCTATTTCAAACAAACTAAATTCCATAAATCTAGCATCCTACATTATCTATCTATTGACCCTATTTACCAAGGCTGGACATAACTATTCAAACATTATATCTCGGTCATATAGACGTCGTCACATGACCAACCTTGCCATCAACAGTTGCGTTTAGTCTTCATCATCAAGCCTATGCAGCCAGCAAGGAATCGGGTAACACTTGCCACCCAAAGTACACCTTATGAATAACATGACGTGCTTTGAGTTAGAGAAATTCGAGTTTTGGGGAGCAAGCCTATTACAGTTCCTTGATGATCACTGTTCCTTTATTAACCTTCGATAATATAGATCCGATGTCACATTCCATTAGAACACACGGATTTGGAAATATGAAATCTTTAGGTTTTCTTCTGATTCGACATAAAAATTGATTTCATCAAGCTAAATTTCTATATAAGTTGCTTTCAAAAGGCTTAATCATTAAACTTTTCCACACACGCTCATATGCATGTTTCTATTGCGGGCTTTCAGGCGTGTTCGGACTTTTATTTTTCCTTTGTCAAACCATTTTACTTTGTACGTTCACATGTGCAGTCTAACCTTCGTGATATTGGCTGCCATCTAGTTTTCAAACTTATGCCATTACCTTCTGTCCCCCGATTTATTTCAGTTATATCCATCATTCATGCACATCTCCTCTTTTTCCTTCCTTTTTACATTACTTTATTACACACACACACTCAGATATATATATATATATATTATTCTTTTTTTTTTATTCTTTTTTGTGGAGCGACCAACATTCGATATGCCGACCCCTTGGTGAACTTTCCTGGGTAGGGATCCGCCAACCTTGGGACCGATCCATCTCCAATCTGGTGACCGGGTCTAATGGATATGGTCGGTTCGTATCCCCTTCCTTTTCACCCATACAAAAGCCCGTACCCCTCTTTTTTTTCTACACTTAACCTTTTCACTTTATTTACCCTTGCAAAAATATTTAGTCGAACCCAAATGTAACATCCTCTATCTAGAGGCCCAAAACTAGGTGCTACAAATGCTGCAGTCATCTATAATATTAGCTTATCTAACATCAAGAAATAAAAGAATGCGATGTAGTAGTATCCAATAGAACACTAATGAACATACCGTGAATCTGTAGCGAGCCTCCCAGAACAGCCTTCCCTTTCTCCTACATAACTATCCTTGATATTGCAGGCTTTAGTGCATAAACTTGCCCCTTTCCATCTCTAACAGGCTCCTTGCATTGGTTCTTATAATGTCCGATCAGATCACAATTAAAGCATCAGATGTTCTTCTTCCCAATCACACCTTTCCGTTCTCTTTTCCTTTTCTAGTACGACACTCATTAGCATAGTGTCCTTTCTTATCACATCTATAACAAACACCTCAAACTTTACCTTCTTCTATGCTCCTCCCAACTGAGCATTCTTCTTACGAAAAAACTTCCTTTTCTGGCCTTGTCCCGCCCGGTCTTCCTTCTCTTTCTTCTAGTCCAAAGAAGCTAGCACCTCTTCTTGCCTCAGCGCCATTTCAGCAACTACATCTCCTAGATCTCTTAAATGCGGTAAGGTTGCTTTTGCTAATTCTGGTTTCAAGCCTCTTATGAACATCTCATTCCTTTTTATTACCATATCAACCATGGCATACTGTACCGGAATAACGCTTCAAATCTTCTAGCATACTCTAGATCACACATCTTTCCTTGCTCTAGTTTAGTGAACTTCCTGTCCAACACCGGTCTTAACTATATTTAATAAATACTAGGACGTTATAGTAGGGTTAACCCATACCCCGATCTTAACTCTAATTACTAAGGATTATGTTTTCAAAAACCATTTTTAGTTAAATTATTTCATAAACCATGCTCTGATACCAAGCTTAACATCCACCATTTAGAGGCCCAAAACTAAACGCTACAGATGCTGCAGACATCCATAGTATTAGATTCGAGTGACTAAATACGACAATATTAATGGTATCTTTAATATTAAAAGCACTTGAATATGAAATAGACCACATATTTCAAAACAACTTTTCTTAATTACATTCAAAACAGATCTTCCATATTGAAGTTACACAATCCCAAAACGTTACCAGGCATAGATAAAATATACTTATTACAAAAATATGCCAAGACCAGTATATGAAAGTACCGCTTAGGATGATCAGAGTCATATAGTCATAATAGACTTAATACAAACACAACAGAAATACAACGAAACATAAAACATTAACTCCTAATTAGCTATCCGTTTGCCTCCTGCATGCCTCCGGTAGCCTTATTCTTCATCCTACTAAAACCTGAAAAAGACCTTAATCCCTCAGCGTACTCAAATAAATTTTGAACACCCGATACTTTAAGGGAAAGCATAAACTTTGTGTCATACATAAAACCTAGTATGAATAATACTATACATCCAAGTTTAATATGTTAAGTGAGACCAGCCGCTTAGCGGAATGAGATTCCCCTCACTAACATCCTTTTAAAACATATCTTTGGAAAACCTTTTAATTCAACCAATGCTGGAAAAATACTACAAAGCATCATTATGTAAACATACATAAATATTTAGTAATAAATGAGCTATCTGTTCAAAAACATAAGTTTTGTTTATCTAACTTTGAAACCTTAGCTAACTCGGGCCTACTGGACAATATAAACAAAATTAATCTAACATCTGTTGGACACTTCTCTTCTAGATGGTCTCTCCTTAACTTAATCATCTTTCAGGTCTTTCTGATTATAATGGTTTTTTGGGCTCTCCTATAACGTATCTGTAGAGAAACATATATTCCTTTTGGTGTGTATCATAATTTTACTCTATCTAAGACTAAGCCCTTCACATTGGAATTTTGGACAACAATTAGTCGGGGCTAATAACTAATGTATAGGGCATGACCCTATACTAGTCCCATTTTCTATTCAAATATCTGAGTCATTTTCACTTAGGGATCCCTTCCTATAATTTTCCTTTGAAATGGTTTAAAACCTTTAAATCAAACTTGTACAAGGAAAATATAAAATCTTTATTGTTCACTTAAAATAACCTTGCCATGTGATATATATATATATATTCATTATTCAACCTTTATTTGATGAAAACATTTAAATATCTAAAAGTAACCCTTTCGAAATCCTTTGGAAAGAAACTCTTTCGAAATAAAGTAATACCCTTTAATTATCTTGGCCAAGAGGCCAAAATCTATCCCTTCGAATCCATACATCAAACCTTTCGAAGCCAATGGAATCTTTCCTTTCAAAAGCAATAAAACTTTAGACATCCTACTTTAAAACACTTCAAAACATTCCTAAGAAAACCTTGGAAGACCTTCTATTTCAATCCTCTCGAGACTATTTAGAAAATAGAACATTTCGACCTTGTCGAAAGCTACCTTTCGACCTTGTCAAAAGCTACCTTTCGACTCCATCGAAAGCTTTGCTTTTGACCAATTTGAAAGGTTGGCTTTCGAACCCTTTGAAACCATTCAGCAAACAGTACCATTTGAAAGCATTAAACCTTTAAAACATAAAACTTCCTTTCGAAAGCTCTTTGGGTTCAATTTAAAAAATGTGCAAAAATTTCTTTTAAAACCTTTCTACCTTGTCGAAACCTTTACTTTCGACCCTTTTAAAAGTTACTTTCGAAAGCATAAAATATAACTTCTAAAACAATATGCTCCTTCCATATTGATACTTTAAACCACCTCTCTCAAAACCTTCAGTTATTCTTCAATCGGAATAAAAATGGTAAACATCTTGGTTAAAAGCTTCCTTTCGAAAGCTAGGAGAAGCAGCTGATTTAAAAACAAGTATACCTATCGACCTTGTCAAAAGCATGACTTCGAAAGATCGAAAGACAACAACTAGGACTTTGACCCTTTCAAAAGCTTGTTTACCTCGCAACCTTATTAAAAGGTTTAAACCTTCATTTTTAATATTTGACCTAGTCGAAAGCAACCAAGTCGAAAGCTTCTTTTTGAAAGCAAAGCTGGCATTATTTAGACATATAAAACAAACATACTCCAACCTCTTCGACGTCTAAGGTTTTAACCAAGTACCCTTCGACCTTGTCCAATGCATCACATATCAAGCAACTTGATACCATATGCATTGGTTTTGACCTTTTCGAAAGCATGCTTTCGACCTTGTCATAACATCTATGTCCGAAGCTTAGATCTATAAATGGATGAAACATTCTAAAAGTATGATTTTATTATTTCTAACTTAAAAGAGATAACTTTCAACTAACTTGCCTTTTTTTCAAATTCTTATTGGTTAATAAATTCTTTTCAGAAAAGTGCTGCCAACAATTTCAGGGATAAAGAATGATTTTATTTTATAAAATGCCCCTACTAATTAATTTAATATATAAAACTTTTAAGTCTCATACCTTAAATAGTTTTGTATATTCATCAAAACACTTACGAAAAATATGGAAAATTCCAAAAAATCTATTTTAATATTTTTTCCAACATATAAACAATTGTAAGCCAAATAATTATTATTTTAGCGATAAATAATTTATAACCCAATAAATCATTTTCTTCACTAGAAAACTAATATAACATCCACATTAATTCTGAAAATTATAAAAATTGAAACCCATCTCTAAAATATTATTTTTGACCTATATTTAAATGTTCAAGGCATTTGGATGTAATTTAATAGGGTTTTCATACCAAGCATAACGTATAAACTAATATGAACATGTATAATTCATCAACAATCATATATATATATATATATAGCCTTAATCATCCAAAAAATAACATAAACCTGCAAAATATTTTCAAATATAGCTTAAAATCGAAAATCATAAGAAAATGGTATATGGTAATTATTCACCTTAGCTTTGAGATTAAAAGATGTGAGATTTGAATATGTTGATTAACTTCTTTCTCTTGTGTCCTAACTTGATCATTTCTTGAGATTGGAAATGGTGGCTGACCTTGATATATTTTAGTTCGAGTAATATGAAATGAATGTATGTTACCTTTCCTAAGGGTTTAGGTTATAAGTCCCTCCTATTTCCCATTTTACCATTCCCTATTCCTAACATATTAGTTCATGTTGTTTCACTTTGATTTTCATTTAACATGGCACGGCTACTCCTAATTAAATCAAATCTCAACCTATTAATCTTCACATTATTTTATCTAACTTTGCTAATTAAACATCCTAATTAATGTTATAAAAATATGGGGTGTTACACCAAACCACATCCATTTCCCTTTCCATTAATTCTAAAGCTAAAAACAAGCGCGAAACCCTATCCCAATCAAAGCCACTAGTAATTCGTTACTATAATTTTGGAATAAGAACTAAATCAATCAGGTTGCGACTCATTAGTTAAAAAAGATTTTGATAGGGTGGGAAGGACATCAAGGTTTCGAAAGCATATTAAAACCAAAATCAACATAAAAGATTTCGACTAGGTTGAAACGTTTTGCTTTCGATAGGGGTGACTGCATGCTACTTTACTATATAACCTTTCGACAAGTTCGGTCAACTTAGCGCTTCATTACCTTTTGACCCCATTGAAAGAGGCCGAGAATACAAAATAAAAGTTGTCGCCTAACTCCCTTTTGAAGGGGTACAAAGGTAAATTTGTGGCGTCAATCTTTAATCCGTAATATTCAAAGCTTCTGGGCAAACAAAATAGGAAATCCTTTCTTCTCCAAACCCAAATTCATCCTTGAAATTCAAAAAATTAATAAAAAAATGAATCAAAATACAAGTCAGCTATTTGAAAATCTTTGAAATAGAATTTCAAATCTTCTAAAAAAGGAAATAACTATAATCAGAAATAGGGTTTAAAAAGAAAGTTAGCACAAAGGATCTAATTGGACAATGAAATCAAATTAAATAGTACTTCCAGTTAAGTTAAAACTCAAACAATTTACAGTAAATCAAAACAAAAATTGAAATCTTGATTGTGGGATTTGAGAAATTAAAATCCATTATAAAATAAAAAGAAAAAGGGAAATTTCAAAGGCAAAATAAATAAAACTTACTTGATCTAGATTTGTGTGAAGGAAAATGAGAATTATTTGGAGGTTTTAAGTTTTTGTTTTTTACTGAAGATTAATTTCATTTGTAGATAAGTGAAAAGGAAGAAGAAGAAGACATAATTTATAAGAAAAGCTAGTAATATGGGCAAGCTGTTCGAACAAATCTAAATGAACCATATAGATTCACATGGGAATGATAAAAGGCAGGAAGATTCTTGGTTCCAATAGAATTGACTTGGTAAGTCAAGAGCACCCCTTCACGGACTAGGGGGTGGAGGGTGGGCAAATGTTACTGCTAAATTCCTTTCGACCTACTCAAAACTAGTTTGAGTAAGTAGACAAAGAAGAACAAGAGGAAAAGGCTCCAGCTAGAGCTTTTGATAGAGTTGAAAGGATGTTACTGCCAAGTCCGAAAGCTTCAGAACCATTCAAAGGGGTCGAAGGATACTACAGTCGACGTCTAGATGATTCACAACCTTTCAAAGGGGTCAAAAGCACCCATCCATTCGGCGACCACCTTTCAAAGTAGATGATTCCATATGCATAAAGAACTTTCGAATGAGTGAAATCAACACCTTTCGAAGACAAATAAGGACAACTCTTAACATATAAGCCAAACCTTTTGAAACAAAAGTTTCGCCTTCACTCAATCCACTATGAAGCATGTATTACCCTGAACAACCCTTCTAAAAGCTAAACTAAGCCTTTAGAACTGCTCGAACCTTTGTTATCTAGGGAGGTTTCGCATCATCTCACAGGCAAGAATTTAGAGGCAACTCACAACATCAAAACCATCGACATTCAACACCATTGAAACCACCGAACAAAGCCTTTTGATGGAGTTGAAAGCTCTTAGAAAGCAATGTGGATAAGAAGAAAGCAATCGTTCCTTTCGACAAAGGAGGAAGCATACTGGTGTCAATACGACGGCCACCTTTTGACCAGGTCAAAAGCACCGGGGTTAAAAGATGCTGACCCGCATCTATAACTAAGGCCCAAGGGGTCTAGTTTGCGGGATCCGAACTGATTCGTTCTAAAATTGTTTTTTCTTATTTCTAAAAGCAGTAAAATCCTAATTTGTAAATTAAATTAGGGTAATTAAGCAATAAAAAATTCTTTGAGCTGAGAAAGTTATCGATCATTTCGAAAGGTCTCTTTCGACATGAACGAAGCCTTACATTCTTAAGTATTATCATCTATAGACTCCAAGCCACCTTTCCTAAGACTTCTACTTTTGACAAGGTCAAAACCTTATACCAATGCACTTTGACTCTGGACTCCCAATCCAAACCCAAGACATTTAAGGTCATAACTTTCGACAGGGTATTTTGAACCACATTTGACAGGATTCTCCTCATAAATATCAAGGATTCCGACCAAAATGAAGAGCAAAGGCTAAGACTAGAGGCTACTGGAATTATAAACAAGAAAAAAGAGGAATAATACAATATGGGAAATGGAGCTTAAATTCCTTTCATATTGGCCCTACACTTATTTTTTCCTTAGGAATAAGGGCAAATGGAAGTGACAATGTGTTCATTCAAAGGAGAAGAACTATTCAACACTATTCCAAAGGCACAATCTAGGAAGAAGAAATAATTGCTGACTACAATGCCTTTGCACATAAATGGAAATGAACAACAACAAGAACATTTCTAGCATAAGAACTCCAAAGTGTGGTGAAAAGGAAAGCAACTGAAAAATCTAAAATAGTAGGGCCAAGGAATAAATTATCAAAAAGCCAACCTCAAGAAACAAGTTTCGAGTCTAGACTTCCTAAAAAGTGCAACTTAACAACACATATGGAGAATGTCTACTTTGCTAACCAAGGATGAACTTAACTAAAGGGAATCATAGAACAAGAAACAAAAACATGAAAGGTATCTAGGTGGATCCTACTGTCACTATCATATGTTGAACAGACATGACACCAATCATTGTAGAGCCCTAGAAGAGATGATAACCACTTCCTTCCATCAAGGAAAGATTAATGAAATGGTAAAGAGAACTTGAGAAAAATAAATAAAGAACTACTTTCCCAAGAAAGATCCACATGGTTGAGACTAAAATACTCCTTACATTTGGATACTACTTAAGATGTTAGTCTACCTAAGATGGGTAAAAACCTCTATCTGCACCGAGTTGGCCACGGCAGAGCACCTCCTAGAGTGAGAGTATAGTAAGCTATTAACTGCACCACGCTGTGGCTAGGATAAAGCACCGGACAAGCTCTTGGTTGAGACTTTGGTCCGGTCAAGGCACCTCCTGGATAGAGAATGTAGTAAGCCTTTATTTTCACTACAATATGGCCACGTTAAAGCACCGAACAAGCCCCTATCCGTGCCATGCTATGACCAGGGTAGGGCGCCTCTTGGAGGAAAGCCAGAGTAAGCTTTTATCTGCACCATGCTATGGCCAGGTTAAAGCACCAGATAAGCCCTTGATTGCGTCTCTAACCAGGTAAAGTCATTTCGTGGAGGGAGGTTGGGTAAGTACTTTGTTCTAGCCTCTAAGACGAGCTAACAAAGAGCACCAAACAATAATGGATAAAGACGTCGAAGCCTAAGAAGAGGCTCATTGATTAGTGGACTAAGACGTCCAAGCCCAAGAAAAGGCTCATCAAATAATGGGATAAGATGTCCAAGCCCAAGAAGAGGGTCATCAAATAAGAGACTAAGATGTCCAAGCCTAAGAAATGGCATATCCGACTATGGACTAAGACAACTAACTCAAGAGTCTGACAATAAGATTGCTCCTTTATATACAAGATGAAGGGTTCATACATGTCATAGAAGACAAAATCAAAGGAGTAGAACATATCACTTATTAATACCCGAACCTGGGTTTTAGGACTTCCACTTCAAAACTTCATTTACTAATACCAAAATCTAGGTTTCGGGTCGTTATCAACCACTAATTGTCTTTATCGTACCCAAATCTGGGTTTAAGATTTCTATTATGGGTTTCTATTTATCCAGAACAAATACTCGAATCTAGGTCAACAAATATTCTCAAGAAGGTCATTATTATAAGTTTCTATTAATACCCAAATATGGGTTCCGGATTTCTAAATTTTCAAATTACATTAATACCTGAGAATGGGTCATTAGGTTTCCATTACAAATATTCAGATAATGATTTCTGGACTCTAACACACTTAGCTTTTCATTACTATCTCTAGATAATTACTCTCTAACATTTATACCCCATCTTCGGTGCGGTTTTTTCTATCAATAGACTTCAGACATTCCAGCAAAGTGGTTAAAGTTAAATTCTAAATTGTTTCTCATCATGGTTAAAGATAGGATTTGGACATTTGATACAAACTAGTTTTCATACGATTAACATGCATTTGTTAATCTACGCAAATAATATACATAGATTTATATATAAGTTTCAAGCTAACAATTCGAAATATTGTTTGCTTCATACTTCCTAAGAAAATTAAAGCAACGAAGAAGAATGAACGATTCAACAAACATAGGAATTATAGTATGAGCTATCAAACAAGCATTTCAGAAAATACAATACAAGAAAGAGAGAAAAATCAGGTGACATTTACAAAATTTATATGATATACATGTGAACTATTAACAAGATTTCTTCTCAACACCCCAAAGTTATTCCAAGTAGTATGGATAGACTAGATTAAATAAAGGGCATGATACCCTTAAGAATTGCCTTTATATTTAGCTTCACTTATTGTTGGATCTTGGGATACACCATTTGACGTTGTTGAAAGGTTTAGTCTTTGAATTAAAGAACCCATTGTATTAGCTGAACTTAAATGAGGTCTCCAGCAAAAGCTTTCCTTTTTGTTAGGTTGAATTTCCTTGAGTTTGTCCCTTTTAGGATAGTTTTTTATCTAGTCGAAAGGTTAGGATGGTGGCGCACTTTGGATTTAAGTAGAACATCAAGCTCCTTGGTGGATAAGTGGAAGCATTCGACCTTGTCGAATGGTTTGATCACTTGTATGAAGTAGATTTTATCCTTGTCCAAAGGTATGGGAATGGTCTCTTGTGGATTAAGCCATGTAAATCCAGGTATTTATAATTAGAGAGCAGTCTTCAATATAGTCGAAAGGTTAAACCACTTGGATTATAGCTCCGAAAGGCAACTGATATTTTAGAGCATAAATTTTTTAACCTAGCTGAAAGGTTTTGGCCTCAAAGTTAATCACTTTGGAAGGTTACTGATGCTGTTTAGATCGATTGTATTATCAACTGTATCAAAAGGTTTAAACTGTTGGGTTAAGGGCTTTGAAAGGTTGCAGTAGTTACTTGTGGCAAAAGTGTTATCGTCCTTGTCGACAAGAACCCTACAGTGATGCTGAACCTAATATTAGGAGTTAACCCAACAAAAGTGCAATCAAATGTAAAATTAATTAATAGAGCAAAAGACTACCCTCCTTATCCAATTTCTATTAAATTTCGAAATCAGCACCAAACTAGGGTTAATATGTATTGATTAAGAAGACATAAGATTAGAATGAGAGAATTTGGATCCTAAAACAGGAACCCATGGGTTTTATTTATAGATGTAGGTGGCCCTCTTTTCGACACTATGCTTTCGATCGGGTCAGAAGGCTTCCCTTTTATATTCAGCTGTGAACCATTCGACTTTGTCCATAGGTACACTTTTCTATATTTCTTCATGAACCTTTCGACTTTATCGAAGGGCATGCCTTCATTATATTGTTGTGAACACTTCAACCTTATCTGAAGGATGCTCTTCTCATGATTGTTGTGAACCCTTCGACATTATTGGAAAATTGCCCTTCATCCGATTGTTGTCGAGAGCTATGCTTCCCTTAACGTTGTCCAAATTTTGTCTTCCGTTCCTTATTGACTTATGATTGTTGTCTTTCTCATAACACCTATCGACGTTGTGGAAATGTTTCCTTGAAGTGTTTCAACCGGTTCGAAAAGGCTTGCTATGCTTTCTAAAAAGTCACTACGGAGTGGCTCACAATTGTTTAGTGTTCTGTATCCTCTTCAAAAGGTGATTCTCCTTGGATACTGAGAGATGGAACCTTTCGACTCCTTCAAAAGGTTTGTTGTTAATGATTTCTGATGACCGCATCCCTTCGACTCCTTCGAAAGGTTTGATCTGGACTCCTTTTCTTTAGTTCTTTTGAAAGACCTTTCGATTTAGTTGAAAAGTGGATTTTTTTAGTATCATTCCCCCTCCTCCCATTCAAAGGGATACTCTTGACTTTCCAAATCAACTTTGTCGGAAGCTATAAAACTTCCCGCCCCATGGCTTTCCCATGTTGATCTAGGACGTCCATTTAAATCTGATCCAATGGTTTAGAATTTGGGCAACTTTTCTTATATAGTATGCTTCTTCTCTCCCTCCTCTTTTGCTTGAAATTAAAATCACCGTGCAGAAGTAAAAGAACTCCCCAAAATTTTCTGGATCTTGATTTGCAACAACAAGGTAATTTCTTGAGTTCGATTCATAATTTTAGTCTGATCTCTACTCTTATCGATCTTTATTCAAGTTTCCAATTTTCTAAATCCAAAATTGAAATTCATTTTCAATTTGGTTTTTTAGAATTTTTTTTTTCTTAAATCAGTTTTCAAATTAACAAAACCCATTTTTGGTTCTGGATTTTGAGGTTGGCAGTGTCCCATAAAGAAATTTCCTTATCGGGTTTAAGTTTTAATCCAAAATCACTAAATTTTGCTTTCTGTTTTTAATCTTAGGTTTTTTACTTGTTGATAATTTTATTCTTCTTTGAAATCAAATTAGATCGATCCTAGATGAAACCAACTTTGTTAGTGGGTTTGTTTTACTTATTTTTCAAGAAGAATTTGAAAACTGCATTTATTATTTGGTTTGGGTTTGGTAAAACCCAATTTGAAAACCTGGTACCCAATAGTGTACAATTTGGAAACTCAAAATAACCTTTCTACCCCTTCAAAGGAGACAGAGACGACAATAATGGATTTTCCCTCTTTATACCTTTCGATGGGGTCAAAAGGTATTGTGATGCCAACTTTTCATTATTGTCGAAAGGTTAGATAATTTAATGGTGTAACCTTTCGGCAAGGAGCCGTCGACAAGGTTTAAGAGTTTTGATCTTTAGATTTGCTTTAGCCCATCTTTGTAGAAAAGTTTATAATATGCATGAGTCAAACCTGAAACCTTTTGACTTGGGTATGATATGTTTTGATAACTTTGATTCGACCTTTCAACAACATCAATATTTCCTAACTTAGGAATTTTAAGGTTTTGGGTTTGACCATGTCAAAATGTATTGCCACTTAACTTTATGTTACACTTGGAGTTTATCTAGGTTTCCAAAGAGCTTTCGACATTGTTGAAAGCTGATGAATGGGTTGATGTTCCACTTCTTCCTTTCGACTTTGTCGATAGCATAAGGAAGTTATATTTTTACTTGCTTTTGAACACTGTAGAAGTATGATGGTCAAGGTTTATGTCATTATTCTTCTCGACATCGTCGAAAGCTTGATCGATAAACCTTTCAACTTTGTCAAAAGCTTCCTTTTTAATAAAATTTTCAACCTTCTCGAATGCTTTTATTGTAAACTTTTCGACTTTGTTAAAAGCTTTAGCAATCAAGTTCGTGACTCAAACTTTCCACACCATATTTTAAACTTTTTGTATGTTTTCACAATAAGGCTATCTTAGCAAATTCGTTTACTTTTGAATTCTTGATTACTTACTAAATTTATAATTGATTAAGGGTTTTATCTAAAGCATTTTCACCTGACAGAATCATGAGCACTCCAATAATTAAAGCCACTGCTAAGAAATCTTCCATTAAAATTCAGAGTGAAGTCAATGCCATACTCAAAGACTTTGGCATCACTAGGATTGAAGCCTTCTCTCCTAATCCAACAGATGCCACTGACAACCCTCCAGAAGGATATTTTGCATACATAGCCATCCACATATGGCATAGTCTCTTTTTGACATATCCTGAGTTTTTGCTTTCCTACTTGTACCATGATGGATTTGCTCCAATATGACTATCTCCAAATGTTTGTACCCATCTTCTGTCTCTTGAAATGCTGGCATTGGAATCCGGACTTCCTTCACTCAATCCTGAAGTTCTAAACTCCTTGACCAAGCTGTCAAGGTTAAGCAAACTTAACGAGTAGATCTATAGAGCCAATGTATATAAGAAGCTGATATTAGATTGAATCAATGTGTTTAAGGACTGGGAAAACCAATTTTTCTTTGTCAAATGCTTTGCGGATGTTCACGTGGCCTTTGCCTTCCCCCATAAGTCTATTTCAATGTTGTCTTTACATTTCTCTATATTTTCTGTAAACTAATCTCTGTCCTTTTCTAGGTGAATCTCCCAAGACACTTAATAATGTAGACCAAAAAACCAACGATTCATTAACTGCAGCTCCATAACAACTTAGGAGCAGGTTCACACTCCTAACTCTTTTTAATTTAAAGACACATTGTTTGTTGCCACCTAGCCAAAAGAATCTAGGCACTCCACCCACCATTATGCACAACTCTCGTGATAAGCGTCCCTTCTCCTTAGGTGATGCTGAGCATTTTACTTCAGTGTCCCCCTTCTGTGTTGACACTTCAGGTAATTATTAGCATATTATTTTCCTTTTTGTCTTTGGAGTTCTTTGAATTACATTGACTGATTTTATATCTACATGAATTTGTTTTAGCTCCCTTAATGGACATTGTATCTTCAAGTGATGCTGCTCCTCCTCCAGCATCTTGAATTGCTATATTACTCCTGGAGGTTTTGCTAGATCCAAGAGTTCTTCAAAAAGAAAACTAACATTTCCTCCCGAAAATGATCCTCCGGCGGATGTAGCAAAAATAACTAATGTGGAGGTGCAGGAAGAGCGCACTTCTCCAGAGAAAGCTTCAAGGAGCCCAACTAATGAACCTCCTAAAGACAAAGTAGAGCCAACTCCACCTACACCTGCACCCTTTCCTCATATTACCATCACTGACTATCCAACCAAACTTGCGCAAATGCAACTTGCTCTTCTGGAGACTCCTTCTAAATCGCAAGCCCTTCCTGAGTCATCATCTTCTATACTTCCACCGACTAATTTCAATGAACTCGTTGAGCTTATCCTTCATTCAGAATCTTTCACTTCTTCTCTGCCATCATTTAGCCCAAACTTGGTAGAGAATCATCGCTCTCTCATGGAGCATCAACTCTTAATAATCTCTTATCCAATTAATCCTATCATTTCTGGATCTTTCTAACTGCTAACTTGTATTACACTTCCTCTTGTTGTAGATTTCCTGGAAATGAATTTAATTAAATGAACATGTCTCCAGGCTCTCTACTAGACCCTCTAAGCTTTAGGAGGAAAATGCTAAACATAAGAATCAACAAGCCTCACTGACCGCTGCACAAATTGATTCCTCCTTTGAGTTGGAGCGAGTCAATTCCCTTACTAGGGCTGAAGATGATATTGAAGCAGAGTGGAAAGCTCACCAACTCTCCACTGATGAAATTTTTTCTAAGGAGCTAGCTTTAAAGACTTGGATGAGGAGAAAGCTTGTCTTCTTATAAAGAATAATCCATTGGGAGATAAATTCTAGAGGACCAAAGCTTCACTTAAGTTAGCTGTTCAAATCCTCTCCGATTTCAAAAAGCATACCTATGAGTTTGCTGAAACTACCTTGGGGCCTATGATGCTGAATCATTATAAAGATACCCTCATGCTTCCCTATTCCGACAATCGTAGAAATACCTTGACTTTGGCTTTTCCTCTCTCGGCCCAATTTTAGCCAAAAGAGCCATGGACTAAATTGATCAAATTAGGCTGGGTACTAAACCCAAAGGCGAAGAGGAGATAGTTATTGTTAAGGAAGCACTCTCTTTTGGTATTCCCTCCTTCAATATTGAATTCGATTTTGAAGAGGAGAAAGATAAAGATAAGGATCCCAAGGAAAAAGACGACGACGACGATGAAATCAATTGGGACAGTGACTTTAACGATGACAATGATGATAACCCCTAGGGAGGTTAAGGCCATGGTGGAGGTAGAGGGAGTCCCTCTGGCGCCCAAGGAAAAGATGGTGGTGATTCAACTAAATCCTCTAAAAACAAGCCATCCCTTCATGAAGACACACCTAAAACATCCCCTGTCCCATCTGCACTTCCAAAGGAGGAAACCGCTACCACTATATTAAGGATTTACAAGAGAAAGAACAAGCTCCGCAAGCTTCCATTCCTGTTTCACAGGTATGGGCTTCTCTGTTTAAATATCTTACGTTCGAAGATTATAATTATTGATAAATCATTTGTCTTAGATAAAGAAGAAGTCAAACTTTCCCTATAGAACAAAACTTGAGAGTAAACAAGCGGAAATTAACAAGTTATATAGGGAGATAAATAAATTAATAAAGGAAGAAAATGCTCTATCTCTAAAATATCACTGTCGTGGCAGGAGTACCTCCGCACTAGCATCTTTTAAAATCTACGGTCGACTACTTTACTAAAAAATGCACATCAGCGGTACAATGTTCTTTTGAAAGAGAATAGAGAATTAATTACATTATTTTAGATGACGATGTAAGAGGGAGAGATCTTAGTCAATTTTTTGTATAAAGAATATTGTGGACATTCTATTATAGAATTTCATATTGAGGTGATTTAAGTGGGGGATTACTCAGACGTTTTCTTAAAATATACTTAGATGAATTCGGATTTGACCCGCCTCCTGGAGCGTGCTGAAATTTACCTCAGGTCAGATCGATTCCCCAAGATCTCCCCCCTGAAAAGCTTAAGTATTATAACAACAAATTTGTTTCTAAATATTTCTCTAAGTCTATCTTGTATGAAGTGGATGAGTGATTGTAAATATGTATTAAGTTATAGTTTATCAGTTCATGTTTTCGTTATGTTCTGTAACGACACGTATTTTTACGGATCAAAGGATCGTAGAATTGTTGTTATTAGGTCGTTAGTGTTGTTAAGTCGTTCAAAATTTAATTCGTTCGGAGCTTAAGTCGTCCAGAGATGAATCGTCCAGGGTTGGGTCGTGTCGTAGCATAAGTCGGTGGAGCGACTTAGGAGTTGGGGCGACTTATAGGGGTTAACGGCTTAAGGTGTTTGCCGACTTATAGGAGTGGCCGACCAAAGGGAACTAACAACTTAGGAGTTAGCGAGTTAATGGGTTGGACCGACCTAAGGGATAGTGGTATAGGAGATGAGTCGGTTGAACGAGTTACGACCTAAGGGAGATAAGTCGGCGAGGCGACTTAAGGTAGTTAGCGGCTGGGTTTAGTTTAGGTCGTAAGTCACTAGGTTGTTAGGTCAGCAAGGGTTAGGTCGGCATCCAGCTAAGTCATAGGTCATTGCAATGTGTCAGGTCGATCTTGAGGTTAGGTCGTTAAGGGGTTTAGTTGGTAGGTCGTGCCCAGTTAGGTCGCGTGCATGCTTTGCCGTGTGAGTCGTAAGTCGTTGAGTCGTAAGTCGTTGAGTTGTCCAAACGACTTAGGACTTAGGAAGAAATGCGGCACTGTTAGGTCGCTAAGTCGTATCCTGTTGAGTCGTTAGGTCGTGGGGTTGATGAGTCGTGAGCCGTGTTAGGCCGCGTAGAGGCATGAGTCGGTAGGTCTTAAGTCGTGACCGACTTAAGGGGGGCGGACGACTTAAGGGTTTAGCCTATAAATAGAAGTGCCTATCTCACTTTTTGGGATCTGGATTTTGAAGCGACGAAGTGCTGCTATTTTGAGAGCTCGACTACAACACTTCTTCACTTCTTTTCTCCACTTTAATCTAGTGCTTCCTTCCATCCAAGATTGAAGATCAAATCGAAGATCCAAGAGCCAAAGTTGAAGATCTTCATTCTTCAAAGAGAGATTTCTTCATTTGAAGCGGAATCTTGTCGGATCAAGCTAGATCCTTTGCCATCCAGATCTGGAGTTAGTTGCTTTTGAGGTGTTTAGGTGATTCGGTGAGTGGTGGTTATCTCTCACACGGACCGAAAGGAGTATATTGGATCGGTGGCTTGTTTGTGTGTTAAAGATAGTGATTCCATGCATTTTCCTTAAGTCTGCATGTAGATCCATTGTTCATAAAGTTTTGATATCTACTTTACTACATGTTAACCTATGCTAGTTCATTCATCAAGATATTACTTAGAATTCATGCTTGTTAGATTTGGACTCTTTAATTACGAAATTGCCATTTTTTTTAACTGTTTATTTAGATCTTGTTTGAATGCTTGATTACTTGGATTAATGATTGATTTGATTGATTAGTTGATTGATGATTTGATTTGGACAAGTATGGTCGAAGATGATTCAAAAGCTAAGTGGAAAGGCTCTTGAATAAGGAAAGCTGCTCATGGCATATGAAGCGGATGATAAAGCTCATGTGGATAGATTTGATAATGATGTGGAGAAGGGACTTTGCTATGATGAGATGAGGCAAAGCATGATGTTGAGATGGGACTTTGCTATGATGCGATGAAGCAAAGCATGATATGAGATAGCCTTGGTTTAATCCAGATGGGATCATTCCAAGCATGCTGATAACTCGGTGATATGGTTCGAGTTTGTGATAATGGTTGGCTTAAGAGGCGCTTGAGTTAGTATGGAAATAGTCGTCAAGGAGGATGACTAGAAGGCTGAGATCTCATCGTTGTTGAAGGTTCTAGCATGCTCAAAGCAAGAGTACGCTGGGCAGATTCGATAGTCCCAAGGCTAATAGTTCATGGTCTAGTCCTCTGGGCAGATTCGATAGTCCTAGGCACGGGTCACGATGACGTGCGGAGTTATTTCTAGAACCGGGGTTACCATTAGCCCTTGACGGACGGATGAAATAATGAGCCGGTCATTCAATTAATGGTGATATCGAGGCAATGATAACAGTGATAGCCAGAGTCATGGATGTTTGGATGCTTTGTTTGTATCGTCACTTTGTCTCAAGAGCGATGTTTTGTGGGTGCTTATCTGATCTTGGTTTAGGCCTTGGGGGTTTGTGCTTGGAAAACATCGACCTTGACTCGAGTGATAATTGTTTTACTTTAAATGTCTGCTTTGCTATGTTTATTTCTGCTCATTGTGTTTGGTGGCTATCAATGTAGAAAGAGGTGGAGTGGGAGGGTTGGATTCCTATTCCTTTTTCCTTTATGCTCTTTTGGTATGTTTGATAGTTGATTTACTGCTCACTAGGACTTTTGTCTGACTCAAGGTTTTATGTTCAACTCTTATTACCTTGGGTTGTTCATCCATTTTGGGATGGGCAGACTAGGTAGCAGGTGACAGGTGCTGTTCTTAGTGATCAACGCTGTTGATGACGAAGACCAATTGGAGGCTTTTGCATATTGTTTTTCTTACTATATGTACTGGATGTTCCGCTGTTTGTATGATTCTCTGAGTGATATGTAGTGAGGCTTGATGTATTGACTATTTAGATGTTTGTATCAAATTGTTATGAGTTTATATGATGAGATTCTGTTCTATAGAGCTTCACTATGCATACTTTTCTATTGTATTTTATCCATGCGCTGTGAGTAATACGATAGACTATTCTGTGTTTACCTTACCTTGATGATTGTCCATGGCTGCCGGGCATGCCTTTCAGCGCACTATCTCCTTGTCTAAGTGCAGGAGCCATGGGCGGTCGTCACATTTGGTATCAGAGCTTTGGTTAATCGATTTTAGCCAACGCTCGCTGACGTAACTACGTATGAGAGACGTAATTGTATTTTGATGGATGATTACTATATATAATATAGTAGCTTAGAGAGATTTGAACTTCTTATGCAGTTGTCTCTCAAGGTGTATTAATCATTTTCTTATAGATATTAAGAATGAGTCGAAGAGAGAGACCAGCTGCTAGGGAAGGCCATGATTCTGAAGGGGCTGCTGATTATGCTGCTATGTTTGAGGCCATGATGACTTCGATCATGAGAAGGATACCAGCTCCAGGGCCAACGGTAGATGTTGGAGTTCAGGTTCAAACCCCAAAACCGGTGGATTTTGCTAAGCTGTGTAAAGACTATACTGCTCTTGGAGGAAAGGTTTTCTTGGGAACAGAATCAACCATAGAAGTTCAGGGATGGATAGATGCTCGTAGAAGGATCATTGGTGATTTAGGAATTGAGGATGCAACTAAGAGGAAGCTTGCATCAAGACAGCTTCAGGGAAGAGCTTCTGATTGGTGGAATTCTATCACCATTGATACTCCAGAGGAAGAAATCACTTGGGTGCAATTCCAAGCTAGATTTGAGGCTAAGTTCATTTCTACAGCTCAGAAATCTGTTCTGTTTAAGAAATTTGTGGAACTCAAGCAAGGTGGAAGACCAGTTCTTGAGTATGTTTCGGAGTTTGAAGCTTTGTCCAAGTATGCTCGGTCGTATATTGAATTTCCTTATCAGAAGAATGAGAAGTTTGTGACAGGCTTGGACACTTACCTTGGGAGGCAGTTAGTGGATCATTTGGACGACCCGTTTGAGAAGCTTGTGGAGAAGGCTCTCAGGCACGAGAATCTGTTTCCTAAGGAAGGATCTGTTGTTGCTGTGACTAAGGAGGAATCTAAACAACAGCAAGGTGGGAACAAGAAGAGGAAGCAACATCAAAAGAAGGGTAAGGATGGCCAGAAGAAGCCGAAGGGCGAAGTGACCTACTTCAACTGTCAGCAGAAGGGTCATTTCTCCAGAGATTGTAAGAATCCGAGAGTGCCGGTGAAGTGCCACAACTGTGACAAGCTGGGGCATATCAGGAAGAATTGTCCAGAACCGAGGAAGGACAAACAGATTGTGCAAGCTTATGCTTTGGGGGCTGTGCGATCGTCTTCGAAAGCTCCTATGGCGAAAGAGAAAGGAAAGAGTGTGGTGGTTTAAGGTACCCTTTCCATGTGTGGTGTTCCAGTTAGAGTGTTATTAGATACTGGGGCGTCGCACTCCTTTGTTTGTAGTGAACTTGTAGGCCGGTTGGGTTTAGAACCAGATATTGTTGATAGACCATTGGTTGTGACTAATCCAGTTGGGGGCTCATTTTGTTTGTGTATGCTATGCCGTGATCTGATTGTATCGAGTCATGATTGCTCTTTTGTTTGTGATTGTTTTGTTCTGAACTTTGCGGGGTTCGGAATTATTTTGGGTATGGACTGGCTTAGGAAGTATGCGGCAAGGGTTAATTGTAAAAGGCTGGAGGTGACAGTCGAGAATGTGGAAGGGCGAAAGGTTGTGATACGATGTAAGCATGAGGAAGGCGTCTTCATGAGCTTCATGTATTCCCTGGTTGTTCCACGGGATGGACTGTCATCGGTGCCTATTGTGAATGGATTTGAGGATGTCTTTGATGAGGCCAAAGGGTTACCGCCGCATAGGGAGATCGAGTTTCGCATCGATTTAGTTGAGGGAGCCAGACCTGTTGTATGCCTCTTAGGCGAATGGCGCCTAGGAAACAGCAAGAGTTGAAGGTGCACGTTGATGACCTTTTACAGAAAGGATTCATTCGGCGTAGTGTGTCCGAATGGGGTGCACCAGTTATGTTTGCAACCAAAGCGGATGGATCGTTGAGGTTGTGTGTGGATTATCGTAAGCTGAATAAAGTGACTAAGAAGAACAAGTATCCATTGCCGAGAATAGATGACTTGTTTGATCAGCTTAACGAAGCCAAGGTGTTTTCTCAGATGGATTTGGCAACGGGATTTCACCAGTAGAGAGTGGCAAAGGATAGTGTGCCGAAGACTGCTTTCAGGACACCATCAGGTTTCTATGAGTGGCTGGTAATGCCGTTTGGATTGACTAATGCACCAGCATATTTTATGGATCTTATGAATAGAATGTTCAGGGATCAGTTGAACAAGTTTGTACTTGTGTTCGTGGATGATATTTCGATTTATTTCAGAACTGAAGAAGAGCACAAGATGCACTTGCGGATTGTTTTGGAAATCTTGCGGAAACAACAGCTGAGGGCTAAGTTTTCGAAGTGTCACTTCTGGAAGAGCGAAGTGAGGTTCTTAGGTCATGTTATCTCTGGAAGTGGAATAGCGGTTGATCCCGCCAAGGTGGCAGCAATCCAGGATTGGGTTAGACCTAAGAATGCATCTGATGTGAGAAGTTTTCTTGGATTAGCAAGATACTATCATCGGTTTATCAAAGACTTTTCCAAGATAGCTGCACCATTAACAGGATTGACAAAAAAGAATCAAGTATTCAGATGGGATGCTAAGTGTGAACAAGCTTTTGGAATCCTGAAAGAGCGACTGACAAGTGCTCCTGTTTTGGCTATTCCAAGTGGAAATGATGAGATGGTGGTTTACACCGATGCATGTGGTACTTGGCTTGGAGCAGTGCTAATGCAAAAAGATAAAGTTGTTGCATATGCAAGTCGACAACTGAAGCCGCATGAAAGGAATTATCCGACTCATGATTTGGAGTTAGCGGCGATTGTATTTGCTTCGAAGATGTGGAGACATTACCTATTGGGAGTTCGGTTTGAGTTGTTTGCAGATCATAAGTCATTGGAGTGTCTTTTCTCCCAAAAAGATTTGAATCTTCGACAGCAACGATGGCTAGAGTTTTTAGCATCATATGATTTTGGTATAGCCTATACTCCGAGAAAAGGTAACGCAGTGGCAGATGCGTTAAGTCGAAGACATGCAAGATTGGGAGCCATGTTTTCAGAATGGAAGAGTCTTGAGTATTTGGCTGGATTTGACTTCAGGCCTAGATGTGAATTGGAACCTGAGATGTTGGCAAACTTATCGATAAGACCTGCTCTTGTGGAAATGATTGGCGAGGGCCAAAAGCGAGACGATAAGCTTGTCAAGATTATCCGTGATTTGGAATCTGGATTGGATTCAGAGAAGGATAAAGGATTCGAGGTCGATCGAGAAGGTTGGCTTCGGAAACAAGGACGATTGGTTGTTCCCGATATAAATGAATTGAGGGATGAAGTTCTGAAGGAAAGTCATCACCCGAAGTTAACAATTCATCCAGGTGGAAATAAGATGTACTGGGATATGAAGAGAACCTATTATTGGGAAGGTATGAAGAAGGATGTTGGAAATTTTATTTCCAAATGTATGAACTGCCAGTTGGTAAAAGCCGAACAGAAGAAGCCAAGTGGATTACTTCAGCCATTAGAAGTTCCTACATGGAAGTGGGAGCAAATATCGATGGATTTAATCGATGGGTTACCTAGAACCAGAGCAGTAAATGAAGGGATTTGGGTCATCGTAGAACGTTTGACTAAGAGGGCAAGATTCATTCCTGTTCGATCAACCAGGACTGCATCGAAATAGGTTGAGTTGTATGTTAAGTGGATAGTTCGATTCCATGGTATTCCAAAGAGTATAGTGAGCGATCGAGACCCATTGTTCACTAGTGGATTTTAGAAGAGCTTCTAGGAAGTTTTGGGAACCGAGTTGTGTTTAAGTACAGCTTATCACCCTCAAACAGATGGTCAGACCGAGAGAGTCAACCGAGTTTTGGAAGATCTCCTCAGAGCATGTGTTTTGGACTTCGGAGGATCATGGGAAGATTATCTTCATTTGGTGGAGTTTTCATATAATAACAGTTACCAGTCAAGCATTGGTATGGCACCATATGAAGCATTGTATGGAAGACCGTGTAACTCTCCGGCATGTTGGTTGGAAACAGGAGAAAAGTTGATACTTGGGCCAGAAATGATTCGACAGACTTCTGATTGTATAGAGATCATTCTGCAATGAATGAAGGCAGCCCAAGACCGTCAGAAAAGTTATGCCGATAAGCGTCGTAAAGATTTGGAATTCGACGTAGGTGGTATGGTTTTTGTGAAGATTTCTCCACTGAAGAATGTTATTCGATTCGGGAAGAAAGGAAAATTGACTCCGAGATTTGTTGGACCATTTCCGATCGTCGAGCGAATTGGAAAGCTCGCTTATAAGTTGGAATTACCAGAAAAGATGTCGGGTGTGCATAATGTTTTTCACGTATCGTATCTATGGAGATATGTGCACGACCCAAGTACAGTGGCTTCTGCTGATAGTTGTGAAGATTTGGAAGTTAATCCAGTTGTTAGAAGACCTCGTAAGCCACTTCGTGTTGTGGAAACTGACACGAAACAGCTTAGGATGAAGGTAATCAAATTGCTCATGGTACAATGGAGTGATGATGTTAACGACTGTACATGGGAGGAGGAAGAGAGGATGAAGGCAGCTCATCCTGAACTCTTCGAGGTATGGCTCTAGGGTGTCGTGACATCTCATGAATTTGTAACTTGTTCTAGTCTTAGAATTCTGCATGCTAGGTTAGTAATTGGATACATCGTTTGTTGATTGCTATGGATGGAAGGCATGCAGAATAGTTTTGGTTGCTCTTGTTTGTTTGGAATTTCGGGGGCGAAATTCCTAAGGGGGAGAGAATGTAACGACCCGTATTTTTACGGATCGAAGGATCGTAGAATTGTTGTTATTAGGTCGTTAGTGTTGTTAAGTCGTTCAGAATTTAATTCGTTCGGAGCTTAAGTCGTCCAGAGATGAATCGTCCAGGGTTGGGTCGTGTCGTAGCATAAGTCAGTGGAGCGATTTAGGAGTTGGGGTGACTTATAGAGGTTAACGGCTTAAGGTGTTTGCCGACTTATAGGAGTGGCCGACCTAAGGGAACTAACGACTTAGGAGTTAGCGAGTTAATGGGTTGGACCGACCTAAGGGATAGTGGTATAGGAGATGAGTCGGTTCAACGAGTTACGACCTAAGGGAGATAAGTCGGTGAGGCGACTTAAGGTAGTTAGCGGCTGGGTTTAGTTTAGATCGTAAGTCGCTAGGTCGTTAGGTCGGCAAGGGTTAGGTCGGCATCTAGCTAAGTCATAGGTCGTTTCAATGTGTCAGGTCGGTCTTGAGGTTAGGTCGTTAAGGGGTTTAGTTGGTAGGTCGTGCCCAGTTAGGTCGTGTGCATGCTTTGTCGTGTGAGTCGTAAGTCGTTGAGTTGTAAGTCATTGAGTCATCCAAACGACTTAGGACTTAGGAAGAAATGCGGCAGTGTTAGGTCGCTAAGTCGTATCCTGTTGAGTCGTGGGGTTGATGAGTCGTGAGCCGTGTGTGTTGAGCCGTGTTAGCCCGCGTAGAGGCATGATGAGTCCGTAGGTCTTAAGTCGTGACCGACTTAAGGGGGGCGGACGACTTAAGGGTTTAGCCTATAAATAGAAGTGCCTATCTCACTTTTTGGGATCCGGATTTTGAAGCGACAAAGTGCTACTATTTTGAGAGCTCGACTACAACACTTCTTCACTTCTTTTCTACACTTCAATCTAGTGCTTCTTTCCATCAAAGATTGAAGATCAAATCGAAGATTCAAGAGCCAAAGTTGAAGATCTACATTCTTCAAAGAGAGATTTCTTCATTTGAAGCGGAATCTTGCCGGGTCAAGCTAGATCCTTTGCTGTCCAGATCTGGAGTTAGTTGCTTTTGAGGTGTTTAGGTGATTCGGTGAGTGGTGGTTATCTCTCACACGGACCCAAAGGAGTATATTGGATCAGTGGCTTGTTTGTGTGTTAAAGATAGTGATTTCATGCATTTTTCCTTAAGTCTGCATGTAGATCCATTGTTCATAAAGTTTTGATATCTACTTTACTACATGTTAACCTATGCTAGTTCATTCATCAAGATATTACTTAGAATTCATGCTTGTTAGATTTGGACTCTTTAATTACGAAATTGCCATTTTTTTGTTAACTGTTTATTTAGATCTTGTTTGAATGCTTGATTACTTGGATTAATGATTGATTTGATTGATTAGTTGATTGATGATTTGATTTGGACAAGTATGGTCGAAGATGATTCAAAAGCTAAGTGGAAAGGCTCTTGAATAAGGAAAGCTGCTCATGGCATATGAAGCGGATGATAAAGCTCATGTGGATAGATTTGATAATGATGTGGACAAGGGACTTTGCTATGATGCGATGAGGCAAAGCATGATGTTGAGATGGGACTTTGCTATGATGCGATGAAGCAAAGCATGATATGAGATAGCATTGGTTTAATCCAGACGGGATCATTCCAAGCATGTTGATAGCTCGGTGATATGGTTCGAGTTTGTGATAATGGTTGGCTTAAGAGGCGCTTGAGCTAGTATGGAAATAGTCGTGAAGGAGGATGACTAGGAGGCTGAGATCTCATCGTTGTTGAAGGTTCTAGCATGCTCAAAGCAAGAGTACGCTGGGCAGATTCGATAGTCCCAAGAGTAATAGTTGATGGTCTAGTACTCTGGGCAGATTCGATAGTCCTAGGCACAGGTCACGATGACGTGCAGAGTTATGTCTAGAACTGGGGTTACCATTAGCCCTTGACGGACGAATGAAATAATGAGCCGGTCATTCAATTAACGGTGATATCGAGGCAATGATAACAGTGATAGCCAGAGTCATGGATGTTTGGATGCTTTGGTTGTATCGTCACTCGGTCTCAAGAGCGATGTTTTGTGGGTGCTTATCTGATCTTGGTTCAGGCCTTGGGGGTTTGTGCTTGAAAAACATCGACCTTGACTCGAGTGATAATTGTTTTACTTTAAATATCTGCTTTGCTATGTTTATTTCTAATCAGTGGGTCTGGGGGCTATCACTGTAGAAAGAGGTGGAGTGGGAGGGTTGGATTCCTATTCCTTTTTCCTTTATGCTCTTTTGGTATGTTTGATAGTTGATTTACTACTTACTAGGACTTTTGTCCAACTCAAGGTTTTATGTTCAACTCTTATTACCTTGGGTTGTTCATCCATTTTGGGATGGGCAGACTAGGTAGCAAGTGACAGGTGCTGTTCTTAGTGATCAACGCTGTTGATGACGAAGACCAGCTGGAGGCTTTTGCATATTGTTTTTCTTACCATATGTACTGGATATTCCGCTGTTTGTATGATTCTCTGAGTGATATGTAGTGAGGCTTGATGTATTGACTATTCAGATGTTTGTATCAAATTGTTATGAGTTTATATGTTGAGATTCTGTTCTATAGAGCTTCACTATGTATACTTTTCTATTGTATTTTATCCATGCGCTGTGAGTAATACAATAGACTATTCTGTGTTTACCTTACCTTGATGATCGTCCATGGCTGCCGGGCACGCCTTTCAGCGCACTATCTCCTTGTCTAAGTGCAGGAGCCATGGGCGGTCGTCACATGTTCTCTATGCTTAGCTTCTTTTACTGTGCTATTTCAGAATATCAGTTCTTTAGGCGTGTCATCCCAAGAGATGACCTAAGTCAATATTTTAGCTTAAGGAGATTTTATTATAAAAGTGCATCAATTTAAAGACTTCAAAGTTAGCGAGATACTACTTTCTTTGAGATTTACAAAAATTATACTTGGAATAACATTGTCTCCGCTTTGACTTCCTTGGCGAAGAGAAGGAAAATTTCATAAAAGAAATCAGAACATTTCAATCAAAGTTGATTTGTGGTCGTGATAGCCCTCTAGCTAGGAAAAAGGGTTATAGTAAATGTCCACTAGTTATTACCACTGAAGGAGTTACTATGCCCTTTGGTTCAAAAGTTATGCTCTCAGCAAATACTTACACAAAGTTAGGAATGTTGTTTCTCAACTTTAGATGTGATGACAATGTTTGTTGTTCCGTTTAGCTTTTTTGGCTATTTGAGGTTTAATACATTACTACAGCAATAAAGGTAATTTTCATCCCTATTTTGATTTTCTTTCATTTCTTTTGGTTTAAATAGGAGCTGCAGTCATCTACAACTTCTCTTTTTCAAAATCTAATTCCTTGCATTAATGCTATGACATAGAAATAATTGAAAGCTAGTGATTGTGGTCCAAGATGACGTCCTTCTTGAGCATTTAAGTGGGAAAATAGAACCCGTAAAATGGCATAAGAGATATTTTCTCCAAAAGACTTTCATTAGTTGTCACAAAGACCATACAGACTATTTTGAAGCAGAGACTAAGAGAAAAGATGAAGTTATTAATATGCTCAAACAAATTGTGAAGTCAAATCACACAATCGACTTCGCTGAAAAAATGTCTGAACTTATTCAAAAAATAAGTGATTTAGAGTTAAAATTGATAGATAGTTAGGCTCAATGTGCTTCTTTAGAATTTCCTTTAGGGGAAAAGACTCCAGATGCTGAACCTGTGGTTTCAAAAGCAACTCCCTCAACTGTTAAGCTTATTAGACAAAACTTCTCGCGGCATGAGAATATCCCACTAAGCGAAACCGTCCCCCGGGCCTACATGATATTGTGTGGAAAACCAGTGCCGGAGAGTGAAATTTGAAATAGCTAAGTATTTTAATGAGCATAAAAAGATCAAGCATTCCCAGACTATCAGTGATTATGTTGCCAAAATCCAAAAGCTGGAGTATGACAACTACTTGCTCGACAAGCATGTCGCAGAGTTGGAAAGGTAAAATAAAACCCTTAAGGCTTCTAATAGGGCTTTTAACCATGCCTTGAAAACCAACATTGGCTCTATTGATAATGAGAACAATATAAGGAGAAAAGAAAAGAAGTTAAAGGAGGTTCTCCATGCAGCAATCCATCATGTCATAGATCCTTCAGTGGCGGAGAGTCTTAATAAAGCATCTCATAATTTGTAATCTATTTATGTATTTGAGTCATGTAAATATATCTTGTATATAATTTCGTTGTTTGTAAATGACACCATAGCTTATGTAAGTTATAGAAATTTTGTAAATATCACCTAATTTTTGATCCTTTTCTGTAGTGTAACCTCTGGTATGCCTTCGAATTGCTCATTTAGCGACTTTTATGCTTGTTGATTCTTTTGCTATTCAGTGCATTCTGGCTTCCCTGCAGAATATGTAGCAAACAATGCTTCTAATTGTTAGCTTCAGATTGACATAATTGTTATGTATGCCCTTTTCTTTTGATTAACAAATCATTTTGCCAAATGTATGAAAAATAATTCATTCAAAATGTTAAGGTCTCATCTTTAACCACGATCAGAAATGATCAAGGCTTTAACTCTTTCTCTAGTTTGGAATGATAAAACTTGTTGGTAGCAGATTCCGTCTTGCCATAAGGTCATGAATGTTAGAATATAACTTTTAAAGAACTTGATTCAGGAGTCTATGTCTGTAATTTTGAAGTAGTAACTCTCTCACCCATTCCTTAATATTAAAGGGATTTAAAAAGTTAGAAGCTCGAAGTTCCCATCCAGAGGCTCTTAATACCGATCTTCTTTATAATATTCTTTTGCCCAGACTCAGTCCTTTGAGATGAATAGAAATTTGAAGATCTCGTATCGAGATTAGGGTTTTAATAAACAGCAGCCTTGATATCCATATTCAGGTATAATAATTTAGTGATTGATAATGACCCGAAACCCAGATTTGGGTATTTGACGATGAAGTTTTTATATGAAAGACCTGAAACAAGATTTAGGTTCTAATAGCTGAAGTTTTAGAAATAAGAATTTCAAAACACAGATGTGGGTATTAAAGAGTGGAGTTCTGTTTAACTCCTTTGCTTTCGTCTTCTTTGACATGCATGGAACCTATAGGTTTTGTATAGAAATAATTTTATTGGCTGCCTCTTGAGATAAGATGTCTTAGTCCATGATTGAATATGCTTCTTCTCAAGCTTGAAAATCTTAGTTCTTCGATGAAAGTGACTCATTTGGGCCTAGACGTCTTAGTCTACTATTGTTAGAACCTCATTCGAGCTTGGACATCTTAGTCCTTTAAAAATTGGGCCTCATCATGGGCCCGGGCATCCTAGTCAGTTATTAATTGGGCCTCCTCATGGGCCAAGACATCTTAGTCCATTATTGAATGAGCCTCACTTGGGCTTGGATATCTTAGTCCATTTTTGATTGGGCCTCTTCTTGGGCTTGGACATCTTAGTCCATTGTCCGATGCTCTTAGTTAGCTCATCTTAGAGGTTGGAACCAAGGACTTATCCAAACTCGCTCCAGGGGGCGTCGTACCCTAGCTCTTTTGCGATGCAGATAAGGGCTTGTTTGGTGTTCTACACTTGCCATCTTAGGTGTAGATAAAGGTTTACTCTGTCCTCCCTCTACGAGGTGCCTTAACCTGGCCATAGCATGGCGCGGTTAAGAGCTTGTTCGATGCTCTACCCTGGCCATCATAAGCATGGATAGAGGCTTACTCCGTCCTCTCTCTAGGAGGCACTCTTCCGTGGCCATCTCGGCATGGATAGAGGATTTTCTATCATCTTAGGTAGACTACCATCTTAGGTAGTGTCCAAATTCGAGGAGCATTTCACTCCCAACCATGTAGACTTTCTCTTTATAGAAAGCTAATCTTTATTATTCTTTTCTCAAGTTCCCTTTACATATTTAGTGATCTTTTCTGGTCTGTAGAAATTGATGATCATCCCCTCCAGGTCTTCGTAATGGTTGATTTCATGACCATTCATCATATGACAGTGACAGAAGGATCCTCCCAAATTCCTTACATGTTTTGGCCTTTTCTTTTGTGATGGCCGATAGTTAAGTTCATCCTTCATAAGTAAGTAGACATTTTCCATTGGTGCGTTTAAGTTGGATTCTTTTGGAAGTCTGGACTTGAAGCTTGTCTCTTAAGGATTACTCCTTTTCTTTTTCTTTTTGGCCTTTTCATTTTATGCTTTTCAATCATTTTTCTTTTTGCTACCCTTCAAATTCCTTAGGTCGGGAGTGCTTTTGTTATAGTTGGTTGCTTCTTATGTGTAATGGCATTGTAATCATTCATTATCTCTTTCTCAAAGATTGTGCCATTGGAATAATTTTGGAATTTTCTTCTCATTTGATTAAAGATATTATGACTTCCAATTGTTCTATTTCCAAGTGCAAAGATTGGGTTAGGTCCAACATGAAAGGGTTTTATGCTCCATTTCTATAGGTCGTAAGATTTTACTTTCTTCTTATTTACAATTCTTAAGGCTTCGAGCGTTATTCTTTGTTCTTCATCTCGATTGGAGCTTTCGATTTCTACTTTGGAAAATCTTGTCAAGCATGGATTAGAACACTCTCGTTCTAATCTTTTAAATCTTCTTTCCATGATCAAACCAAAGTAGATAATCTCGATGTTGGATTAACCCAAAGGGGGGTTAGATAATAGTAGTGTTAGGGGGTTCACCAAATCGAAGGTTCAGGCCCTCCTTCTAGCGTAAAAAATATTAACAAGATTTCATGTCAACACCCCAAAGTTATTCAAAGTAGTATGGATAGACTGGATTGAATGAAGGTCATGATACCCTTAAGAATTGCCTTTATATTTAGCTTCACCTATTGTTGGATCTTGGGGCAGACCTTTCGACGTTGTCAAAAAGTTTAGTCTTTGAATTAAAGAACCCTTCATCTTAGTTGAACATGAATGAGGTCTCTAGCAAAAGATTACCTTGTGGTTAGGTTGAAGTTCCTTGAGATTGTCCCTTTAAGGTTAGTTATTTTATCTTGTCGGAAGGTTAGGATGATAGCCCACTTTGGGTTAAGTAGAATTTCAAGCTCCTTGGTGAATATATGGAAGCTTTCAACCTTTTCGAAATGTTTGATCACTTATATGAAGTAGACTATATCCTTGTAGAAAGATATGGGGATTGTCTCTTGTGGATTAACCCTTGTAAATCCAGATATTTAAACTTAGAGAGAAGTCTTCATTCTTGTCGAAAGTTTAAACCACTTGGATTATAGCTCTGAAATGTTACTGATATTTTACAGCATAAGCATTGTTGACTTAGTGAAAGATTTGGGCCTCAAAGTTAAGCACTTCGAAAGGTCGTCAATGCTGTTTATATCGACAATATTATCGACCTTTTTGTAAGGTTTAAACTGTAGGGTTAAGGGCGTTGAAAGCTTGTAGTAATTACTTGTAGAAGAAGTGTTATCGACCATGTCGATAAGAACCCTTCGGTGATGTTGAACTAGAAATTAGGAGTTAACCCAACAAAAGTACAATCAAACATAAAAGTAATTAATAGAGCATAAGGCTTACCTCTTTATCCATGAAAAACTCTATTTTTATTAATATCCCAAATCAGCACCCAATTAGGGTTACGATGTATTGATTAAGAAGATACAAGATTAGAATGAGAGAATGAAAATTCGGATCCCAAAACTGGACTCACTGGGTCTTATTTATAGATGCAGGCTGCCCTCCTTTCGACTCCATGCTTTTGACTGGGTTGGAAAGTCTCCCTTTTATATGCAGCTGGGAACCTTTCGACTTTGTCGAAAGGTTTTCCATTCATCTGCTATTATGGACCTTTCTGCTTTGTTGAAAGGTATGCTTTTCTATATGTCTTCATGAACCTTTCGACTATGTCGAGGGGTTTGCCTTTATTATACTTTTGTGGACCCTTTGATCTTGTCCGAAGGTTACTCTTCTCATGATTTTTGTGAAACCTTTGATATTGTCGGAAGGTTGCTCTTCATCCGAATGTTGTCGAGAGCTACGCTTCCCTCAACATTGTCGAAAGGTTGTCTTCTTTTCCTTGTTGGCTCATGAATGTTGTTTTTTTCAAAGCACCTTTTGACTTTGTCGAAACGTTTCTTGGAACTTGCTATGCTTTCTTCAACATTGTCGAGAGCTTGCTATGCTTTCAAAAAGTTCACTATGTAGTGGCCCACACTAGTTTGGAGTTCTTTATCCTCTTTGAAAGGTAAGTGCACCTCGGATACTGTGAAATGGAACCTTTCGACTCCTTCGAAAGGATTGTTATTAATGATTTTTGATGACTGCATCCCTTTCACTCCTTCGAAAGGTTTGATCTGGACTCCTTTTCTTTAGACTTTGTTGAAAAACCTTTCGACTTAGTTAAAAGGTGGATTTTTTGAGTAACATCAACTATTCATAAATATAAAAAATAAGTATATAGATTTCATGAACACAAATTTATCATAAGTCTTGAGTAGCCTTGCTCATATTCTGAACAATTGAAGGATCAACTACGTGATGAATTGCGATGCAATGGACCTCTTTAAGTTTCCTTTCCATCTTTATTACCTTGTCTACATCGCCGATTGCATCGATGTTAGTCTTTCGAGCACGCTCTGTTTGCAACCCTAAGTGTCTTGTTTTTCCTTTCTAATTCCACAATGCGCTTCCGAAGGAAGTAGTTATCGTGTTCAAGTATTTGGATTCTGGCAGCATACTCATTTATACTATGTGAATATTTTTCTTTTTTTCATCAAAATACCTAGCTGCTTCATACATAACATTCCTGCACCATTCACCCATATCATTCTCATCTAAGCCCAAAGAAATGTTGATCATTGTGGGGAATTTTGGGCAGCAAGGGTAGTAGATCTCATAGGTCTGGAAATAGGAGTAGTGCAGGGAGCCGGTTAATCAACACTAGGAACCTTATCTCTCTTAATATATTCCAATGACTCACATTGAGCTTGGACACCTTTCAATTTCACCTCTAAATCACTTATTTGTTGAAGGAGTTCTAACATTTTTTGACAAAGTCAATTGAAGGGTTTGAATTTACTTATCGCTTTGCTGTGAATATCATCTCATGTTTACTTTTGACATCAGCCTCTAAATTGGCAATTTGAACTTTAAGATTGCTAATAATAGTTTTCTAAAGCAAATAACTTTTATGCCGTCTTAATGCTTCGGCATTTCCATGAAACTATGCAAGTAAGATGTCTTCAAGGGGTTCACTTCTTTCAAATTCTTTTAATAGCTTGTCTCTAAGACTAGTGAGGCGTAATGTTGAATAAAGTAAGAGAGGAGCTGTAGTTGATTGTAACTCCTATTTAAATGATAAGAAACAAGATAAAGTCCAAATCAGCATTAAGAATCTCTTTATTATCACAATAAAAGATTACAACTCAATAACAATGTAATTAAAAGATACATTAGACATTGGATTTACATCCAAAGATGAGAAACATAATCTCTAACTTTATTCAATGAATTGGGAGCAAGATTAATTGGAGAATCAAAAGGAATATTTAGTCCCTCCGGAGTTATAACTGGGGACATTTCTGCAGTCTCACTCCCCAACTTGAGGACTATCATGGCCATAAATTAACTTACTATAGAATGTTCTGATTTCCTTAAGTAGCTTTTCTTTTTCATGACCAAGGAAAACAAAGTGGAGTCGAAGATATTCCATATAAAGTTTTTGTAAGTCTTGAAGAGAACTATATCTTGCTAATTTTAAAGACTTTAAAATTGATCCATTTTCATGATAAAATTTTCTCAGTTTAACATATTGACTTAAATGGTCTCTAGAAACAAGTTGGCCCGATGGACAGGTACTCGTTGATAACATAATGAAATGAAGCAAAGTAAAAAATTAAGAACAATTAAAATATTTGCAAATCAATATATTATTACGTATTTACGTTTATTCATCCGGTTCATATTAGATAGACTTAGTAAATAATTTAGAGACAAATTTATCCTTATAATACATAAGTTTTTCTAGAGAAAGATCTTGAGGAATGGATCCGACTCATGGTAAATTTCAACAAGCTCCAGGATGCGGGTCAGATTTGAATTTGTCCAAATATTTCTTATGAAAGCGCCTATGTAGACCCTCGCTAAATTCACCTAAATATGAAATGTCAACAATTAGGTGCCTACAATAGGCCTTATACAAGAAGTTAACCAACGTATCCATCTCTTCAATCAACATCAAGAATAAGATGATCAGCATCCGTTTTTCTTTTAATAGGGCACCATAGCAGGGGCACACTCTCCTTAGTAGGGGGCAGCTTCTTGATTCTTAAAAGACACCAGCACTGATGCACTTCTATTAGGCCTATGATATTTATTGGAAAGTACATTGTGCTTCCTTATTTGCTTGTCTAACTCCCTAATAATCTGTTTATCTCTGCATTTTTTCTTTCAAGTTTATTTTTATAGGGGAGGACAGATTTCTTCCTTATCTAAAATGAATTATTTACATCATTATTATCTTTGAAGTTAAAGATATTTTAACAGAGAATCTCGTACTTGAGACATCGGGACCGAATTCTAATAAACCTGCTCTTTTCCTCTCGTTTCTTCTACATTAATTGATTTGGGCTCCCCTCTTGAGGAGCAGAGAGCCTAACATATTCGGATGGGATTTCATTCTAGGGAGCTGGATCATTTTCTAAAGCTCTAGTGTTATCATCTCCATCCTTGTCAGAAGTCTCAGTACGGCCCCATCTATTGCCACTTGAACCTTGTCCACCATTGTCGTCGTCATCATCATCATTATTATCATCATTGTCATCATCATTATTGTCGCCTTCTTCTCCAGCAGCGTCATCTTTGTCGCTTTCATCTTCTAAGTCGGATTCAACTTCAAAAGAGGCGACTTTAAAAGAGAGAATCTGGGAGGCATGAGTGTCCTCCTTTTCAGTAGCCTGAATTCCCTACTTCATTTTGTTTATTTTTACCATGACTCTATCCATATGGACGAGGTCGTGCGAGGGAAAACTTAGATCAGGGAATTTGACAAATTAACTACATAGGTAAGCATCAATGCATCTTCAAAAGATTTCAACTTGATCTTTTAAAGGATAGTATCGAGAAATTGAGATACCCACTGTTTCACGTCTGAAATGGTATCGATAGCATGTTTTAGGGAAGCCTTGTTTTTCTTCAACTTGTCTTTCACAGAGGCATTCTTTATTGCCACTCGGGCGTTCTCCTCATCGGATTCTTTTCTGATTAGTTACATTGCAAAGTTCTCTTCGGCGTGGGGTTGGCAAGTCTTTCTTTCTTCTAATATAGCAAATTCTGACTGGACGAGCGAACTTCTCACTCACTCCAGTTAATACGTTGCTTCATCTTTTTTCGCAAAAAGGGAAGACACTTGATTTTTTAGAGAAAAAATTTCCTCCTGAAACTTGGTGGTCTCAACAAAGGATCTCAATACATGCTCATGCACAACTAGCTAACTCTTGGAAATTTGAAAGAAGAAATGCAGCAATGGTTAGAGATTTAGAGAAAACAAGTAATGATAAAGCCAATTGAAGTGAAACTTATCGAAAATATTGGTTCTATCAGAGAGCGATATAAACCTGCAAAGTCAGGAAAGGAGGTAGGCGGTTGATAGACGTAAAAGATACAGAATTTAAGATAGATTGGGCAATCTCCTCAAAGTTAATGAAGAAGAAAATGAGGTTGGCTTTTGAGGAATGAGCTTTAGAGTGGGGTCATCTCCAAAGCCAGTTGCATTTGTTCTAGTTCGCCCGAAGAGCTTGAATTTGTGATGCTTGAACGTGGATCGACTACCGATGGGGTCTACTTAGATTTGTCCTCAGAGGCTTCAATTCGAGCTCTCCGAAGCTTTATTAGAAGATCAAGATTCCTCCACTTCAATATCAACAAATATGGCTATATTCAAAGGTGGTTCCACTCCAGTTCATTGCGCCAATTTCCTTTTGATGGCCATCTTAGTCTTGGCAAGAGATTGAGCGACGGATGGCGCACCAGAAGTAGCATGAGGAGGAGTTGGACCACTAACTAGCTTTTTATCCTACGAAGCAGATGTAGAGAATTTAAAATGTTTAAAGGACTATAGAATGATTTGAAAACAACATAGCAGTAGATGTCAAGAATAGTGTTTATAACTTACTAGAACGGTCAGAGCAATTAGGTGATATGGGAGAGAAAAATTCGGGATATCCCAAGGAAAGGAAGCGTTTACTTTTAGATGTATGTTGGATCAATGGTGGTAGCCATAAAATCCTTTGACTGAAGGGGTGGAGAGAATGCTTCTTCAAGTTAGATGGGTTCAGCAGCTTCAATCAATTTCCAATCTTATCAGAAGCCGCGATTAAAGATTCCGCCGTTCATTTATTAGCAACATTAAGTTCTTTGGCAGGAGCACCTGATATAAGGCAAATATTAAATAAGAAAAGCAACTTAATAGAAGGAAAATAATGAAAATATGAACTTATGGGGAGTACAGAAGGTCCCGCTGATATTTGGGAAGCGTCTAATGAAGAAAAACTGGTTCTCCAAGTCTTTAAACTTGTTAATCCCCTTTGATATTAATTTCTTCGAAGGGTTTTCCCAAAAGAATTGAATATTGAAATTCCCAGGCTTGACCAGTCAAACCAAGTAGTTCAATACTTTAGCACTTAAAGAAGGAAGGCCAAAATCTAATGCCATCAACTTCAACGGCAGAAGATAGGTGTATACGTTTGGGGACATCTAGATTTGAGCAATTTCGTGAAAAGAAAGGCAATTGGATAAGAACTCCGGAAAAGGCATAAACCCTACGTTCCATATATGAATGACAGTATAGGAAAATAACCCTCTAGGAATGATGCTGGTGCTATCCTATTCCTTATGTGGGATAGCTTCCACACCACTAATGCCATAGTCATTGAGAATAGCGTCAACTTCATTTTGTAAAGATATCGAAGAATGCTTTGAGGTGGCTTCTGTTTGTACCAAAAATGGTATAACACTCAATGGATGTAATTAAAGAGATGAGAATAAAGAAGTAAATTGAGAAAAGAGGCTAATCTAATAATCACACCAAGAAAATAAAGAATAACAAAAAGAAAACAAGAATTTATTGTGGTTCGGCACTATGGACTACGTCCACTTTGATGGATCTGATGTTTACTACTGATTAGAAACTGAGTTACAATAGTATAATGGCTAAAACTTGAATTACAATAGAGTTTATCCTAAGCAACATCATAAATGTCCCTTTTTAATTGCAATGGAGATGCTATTTATAGGTGTGGAGCAGGAAAACATTACCCTTGAATCTCGGAATATCTTTCTCTAGTCCAGATGGGCCCACATTATCGATCTGGAGTCATTTGGGATCGATCCTTGATGGATCCATAGTGAGTTTATATCGATCATTAACTACTCCAATTAAGCTGCAATCGACCATGGATGTTCCAAACATGTTGTGCAACTTGCTAAGAAAATCTAATTGCATTTGGAGTTGTGGTTGTAGAGTTATTGACTAATCAAGATTGCAATTATGAGTTGCTAAGGCCTCCATATCAATCCATATCAATTCTGTATCGATAGGAGCACATGTCATATGATGATTAAACTTGCTGGAGTGGGTCGCCAATGGCTTAGGAGCATTGTGTGAAAGTTTGAGATCGATCCAGTGAGTTTAGCTATCGATCCTCAACGAGATGGGCGTTTTTGGTATACATATGATCGATACGAAAGTGATCGATATGGAAAATATTTTTCTATTAAATTTTGGCTTGAGATCGATTGTGCAAGCTTCTTAGAGTATTCTAAGCATATCCTCAAAGTTCAGAGTCGTTTGGATCCGAAATGAGTGACATATACCTTGTTTTGTGTCAAAATGCAACATTTCATATCCATCAGATCGATACGAAAATGATGGGTACGAAGGATTTTTCAACTTCATTTTTGGCTTCTAATTTTGTGGATGGCCTTCCTACACTATTTTATTAACATGTTGAAACTTTCAAGTTGATTGGCTTTGTAGATTTTGAGATGTTGATGAATCCTTGCCAATTTGATCAATCTCGAGTATCGATCTTAGATGTAGTACATAAATGCTCATTTTGCTTATAACTTGAGCATATGAACTCCGATTGAATCAAAATTTGAAATATGTCTTCCTGGAGCTCTGTAAATCATTCTACACTAATTGCACTTGGATCGGGGCCGGGGTCATGGCCGACCATATTTCATTCATAACTTCGAGTATACACGTTTTCTGAAACAAGTAAACAACTATAAATGGTCAAATTTCTTGGTATCGCAGCCTTGCCAAAAGGCGGGATAACATTTGCCTACCAAAGCACGTTTTGTTCGAACATGACGTGCTTTGAAAAGCTACAATCTCCAGTCTGAAAGTAACCCATTCAGTTTGTTGAATAGTTATCCTTCTGCTAAGATTCGTAGTTCAAGGTAGTTCTAGTCCCGTCGATTTCCGATAGTATAAATTCAAAATTGTATTCCGTCAATGACCATCCGCATTTGGTTTTTAAGGACTAGTAAGCTTCAGCTGTCTGATCTAGTCTTTTCTTTAATAATTCCGAGTGAAAATTCAATTTCTATCAATTTCAGAAAGTCAAATTTTTTGAATATGCGCATGCACGTTTAGGCACATGTTCTTGCCATTTGCTCCTGGATGCGTTTTATTTGCTCATAAGTCATCACCAATTCCTTCTAGTTTAATTGCTATTCGATTGCAATTCCTTTTTTTTCAATAGGAGTTATAATCAGCCACTCGATGAGAGGGGCCTTCAAGTTCTATATGGATGATAGCCTCGGAGCCGTAAGTAAGGGCGAATAGAGTACGGCCAGTTGTGGATTCGCAGGCGCAAGCCCATAATGGTATTGGGATCTCACTCACCCATATACCAATAGCCTTTTCCAAACCACTCTCCAGAATAGACTTTATGATTTGGTTCGCAGCTTCAACCTGTCCATTTGCTTCAGGGTGAGCAAATACCGAAAATATCTTTTCAATATGATGCCGATGGTAGAAGTTTTCAAATTTAGCATTGTTGAATTGGGCTTCATTACTAGTTATAATTGTTCTTGGAAGGTCATAATGACAGATGACGTTCTGGACTATGAATTTGATTATTTTCTTCGTCTTGGTCATGGTTAAAAGCTCCGCATCTGCCTATTTGGTGGTGTAATCAACTGCTACGGTGGCGTATTTCGCACCACCTTATGGATCGAAAAGAAGACCTTGATGGAAATGCCCCTAAGTGGCAAACGACTATGAATTAGCCATTTGATTAATTTCGATCAGCGGGGCTCTCAAAATTTTTGCGAACATCTTGCACCCGTCGTATTGTCTAGCATGATGAGGTGCATGTCGATTGACAGCAGGCTAGTAATACCTATAGCAGAGTATTTTCTTTGTCAGGGTTTGCCCCCTAGCGTTTGTCGCATTCTTCATCACTAAAGACTCCTTTGATATCATCATGGGTGACACACCGAAGTAGGGGAATGGATAAAGTATTTTCTATACATGACTCCTTGGATGATGCAATGTGATGTTTTGAGGAGGATCTATTGTTTTTCATTCCTCCTTTTAAGAAAAATTCCCCACTGTAGATAGTCTTTGATAGGAGTCATCCACGACTCCTTTTCTGGTACTGTCTCTAAGATCTAGTCGATCCTCATATGTAAATGCTTGGAATAATAAGTATTTCAACTGGGACAAAGTCTATTTGTCGGGCATCCCTAGAACTGGCTAGCTTGGTCAGTGACTTGGCTTTTTCATTTTGTACTTTGAGGATGTGTGTAATGGTGCACTACTCAAATTCGACTAGTAACTCTTGGATCCAACTAAGATAAGAGCAAGACGCTGCCCCCAAGTTAGATAATCTTCCCTGAGTTGGCATACCACTAACTAAAAGTCACATAAGATAGGTAAAGTTTCCACTCTTAGTTCTCTTACAAGTTTGAGCGTGGCGACAAAGGCTTCATACTTAGCTTCATTATTTGTTGCAGGAAAGTTAAGTTTCAAGGTGTAGCAGATCGACCATTCCTCAGGGGCCATTAATGCAACTTTAACGTTAGAAAACCGATTATTTGATGTTCCATCTTTGTACATTCTCCATTGGTTGGACGGTTCTCCAATGTTCTTCAGATAGTCGTCTAATGCTGTGAATTTAGATATAAACTATGCTAATGACTGACCATGGATAGCTCTCCTAGGAGATAAGTGATATCAAATTGGCTTAGCTCGATATTCCATTTGAGTAACCTACTGGACATCATAGGTTGTATAGGACCTATCGCAATGGCTTGTCGCTATAGACATTAATTGCTTGAGCTTGTCAATAGCCTACTTACATCATGTACTGGTCTTTAGATCCATTTCTCTTCACATATCATTGCGATGCTTATGGCGTGTAGTGACACGACCCAATTAATGTATAAATCTTCATGATCCAACGACTTAGGTAAAATGGGAGGTCTCTCTAAGGATCTATCAGAGCTGGAATTGCATCAACGCAATTGTTAGTCCATTCAAAATTTCTCCTCACTCTCTTGTTCAGGTTAAAGAAGAGAATATACTTGCAGATGGCCCTACATTTGAATCAGCTTAAGATGGTAACTTCCCGACTTAGGCTCTGTACCTGCTTGGTCGTCCTTGGTACATGGATGTCTCTAATTTTCGAAATATTTTGGACGCTAGCCTCAATTCCACGAGAATTGATGATGAAACCCAAGAATGTTTCTAACGCAATGCTAAAAAAGCATTTCAAAGGATCGAGTTTCATTCTGCATTTTTTAGAGAGCATTGAATATCTCTACCAAGTCATCGATATATTCATTTGATAGTTGTGATCTCACAAGAATATTAACCACATATACTTTCATTGACCCTATGATCTGATTTTTGAATGATCTGTGAACTGTCCTTTGGTATGTAGCATAAGCATTCTTGAGTTTGAATCTGGGGATTGCAACATAGCACTATAGGCCTTGGTCAGTAATGAAATCATTGTAATCCTGGTCAGGGACATGCTTCATTATTTTATTGTATCTGGAGCTTGCATCCATGGAAGTGAGTAATTCATATCCGATGGTCGATTCCACCAGTTGGTTGGTCCTTGAAGAAGGAAGCTTCTTTTTGTCATGCCTCGTGCAAATCTGAGCAGTCGACATACGTCCGCCACTCTCCATTTGTTTTTCTCATAATTACATGATTCAATACTTATTTTGGGTAGAGGGCATCATGGATAAAGCCATTGGTTTTGAGTCGATTCGCCACCTTTTTAAGTGTAGCAGATCTCTCTGGATCAACGTTGCATCATTTTTATTCAATGAGACATGCTGTTATCCCATTTTTTGGTCAAAACTGGAATATCAACAAATTGGAAAGGAATTATGGATATCAGGATTGGGGATCGATTGGAATCAAGGCTACGATGGATATCGTCAAAATTTTGTTGAACTCCGATCGGGACGAAATTGAGTGGAAATGATGATAAGGACTATGAAAGGCTATGTTTCAAATTTCAGGTTAATCGGAGTTCGTATGGAGGAAATACGATGGATTCAAGGTGGGAGAGGAATGTTGTTCGAATCCATCAAGACGCTCGGTTCGAGCCCATCAGGTTCGAACCCATCAGGATTCGAACCCATGAGGTTCGCATCGATGACGCTTCGAATCGATGGGAACTAGATGGATTCGAAAGGAGTAGCTTCAATGCAATGGACATGGATTCGAAGTGGGCATGGACTCGAAGAAGAAGATGGATTCGAAGTGGACATGGAGTCGAAGAAGAACATGGATTCGAAGATGACATGGATTCGAAGATGACATGGATTCGAAGATGACATGGATTCGACGAAGAAGATGGAGTCGAAGAAGAACATGGATTCGAAGATGACATGGATTCGAAGATGGTGGTTTCCAAGCAATGGACATGGATTCGAAGTGGGCATGGACTCGAAGAAGAAGATGGATTCGAAGTGGACATGGAGTCGAAGAAGAACATGGATTCGAAGATGACATGGATTCGAAGATGACATGGATTCGAAGAAGAAGATGGAGTCGAAGAAGAACATGGATTCGAAGATGACATGGATTCGAAGATGGTGGTTTCCAAGCAATGGACATGGATTCGAAGAGGACATGGATTCGAAGATGATGGATTCCAAAGAGATGGATTCGAATAGAATGGTTTCGAAGGGATGGGTTCGAAGGAAGTGGTTTCGAAGCACGGGTTCGAACCATTCAGGACGCACGGATTCTTGAACTTGGATCGATCATATCTTACAAACCGTTGATCCAAATGCAATGAAATTTTTACAGGAGCTTACAAACATGTTGAAGAATGTTCACACCAAATTTCAGCTCAATTGGATGGATTCTTGATCGATTCGAACGTCACTTCGAATCGATCCCAAACTGGGCACGGATTCCGAGAACACGGGCCTGTGGGCCCCCCTCACGTGCCAAGCGGCCTCCCCAGGTTTTAGGCGGGATTTCAGCCTTCCACGCCTATAAATAGAGCCCCTGGTCATTCAGAAAAGGGGGAGAAAAGTTGGGAAAGGAAAAGCATGCCTGGACGCTGCTAGGATCATTCCATAGCATCATTATAGCTATTTTCTTTCAGATTTGGACTTTGTAATCGCTGTAATCTTCAAGGATAAGCAATAAAAAGAAAAAAAATTGGAGTGGACGTAGGCCGGAGATAGCCGAACCACTATAAAACTTGTGTCTCTGTTCTTTACTTTTGGATTGCTTTCTATTATTCGTTGAGATTTATTATTTGTGTTTGAATATCACTAATTCATATTCATACACTGGTGCTTTCACGGTATTGGGTGTTTGTGACCAATTTTGGCGCAAACACATGCCTTGGCTCGACAATTAATGGAGGGTTCTCAATAGCTGGTGAGAGTCCATATATATATATATATATATATATATATATATATATATATATATGAGATTGAGTCCAAGCGAACACATCAACGTTTACCTGGGGTAAAACAGCAAACTCATTCATCATCGTTGTGCTGAGTTGTGATCTAATCTTTAGTACTCATGATGGGTTGTAGGCACTTCATGTGTTTATTTGCAATAGTTAATGATCAGGCTTATAGGCACATTAAACCAAAGGAATAATGAAGTTTAGCCTTGTGTCGCATGCAGCTGCATAGCTAGCTCTAGTTTTGAGTTTGATTCTACTTGTGTTTCCATGTCAGGCGCTTTCCATTCAATGTACCCACGATTCATTGCTCGTTCTAAGTGTCGGAAAGAGATTAGTTGCCTATAAGTCCGGGCATCGATCCGATGATTCTATCTGCAAGCATCTTTTCGATCGTAACCTCAAGTTGTTATAAATACTAGGCATGATTTATAGGATCGAGTAGTTGTATCCATCTCTTGAATGATTACACTCGTGCCCCTAATCTTCGGTTGATGGAAGTGTTGTGTGATTGGACGAGTCTATCCCCTACATTATATTCTAGTTCTTTCCTCTAGGCGGAATACTTCATTGCTTCACCGACATTCAGTCCTAAGCTAAGTTCTAGGAGGTCAATCACATTCACTTTGTTGGTTATGTTGCCATACTCTGGGCAGAAACTGAAGAATGAACTGTCCAGACAAATCCAAAGTAGGTTTGATGTTTCCCTTGTCAATCCAGGGCAAGAATCAGTATGCTGACGTTTAGGATGCATTTTTTTTGAACTGCTCTTTTAACAGGATCATGGTAAGTGTCAACAAATGAATGGTCATGTTGCATTTATTTGGAGTTGGAAGATTAACCATGTCCATCTCGATTTACGTTCTCCTGTCAGATATAGGGATAAAGTCAGCTCAAATGCAGTCAGTTCATGCTCATCCGGTCTCATGCTCTTCCTGACGGATCGAAGGAAGGTGATGGAGGATGAATGGTCAAGTCACACTCATTCGTGGTTTATTTTTCTATCCATGCGCTGGTGGTCAAAGGTATCCGGTGGAACTTCGGGTCATATCGATTTATAGTCGATGAGGATCAATATTGACCGTCGATTCAGTGGCCAATATAATAAACTTGGATCACATTATATGTCAACCAAAGGCATGGTATGAAATGTCCAAACCGATATTGCCCGTTGTTCCGATGGTACGATATAATTGGTCGCCCGTAACTTCGAATGTCATTCTGATTGGTAGGCATTAAGGCCTCCTTGTAGTTGTTGCCTTAAGTTGTAAAGGATGCTATGTTAGAGAAGTAGCGAGTCACCTTTCCCTTCTTTCAGCGGTTTGTACTTCTGCCCCCTGTCTTGGATTTCCAAAGTTAGTTTGTGGACGGTCTATTTGCATTTATAGTTAGTTTGTACTCCTCCTATTGAGTTTAGGTCAGAGTTGGTGAATGAATGGTCGAATCACATTCATTCGTTTGTCTATGCTCATATTCGCACTCTTTGTATCAGAGTTAGTTAAAGGGCCATTAATCACACCTATTCGATATTTATACCCTTGTCCACACTCTAGGGACTAACAGTTTTTTTAGAAAATGGTCAGACCGTATTTTCCTCGGTTAATTCATCAGCCCCCATTCTATGGCAAAAGTTGAAGTTTGGTCGGTCACATTACAGCAACTTTAATTTGATGCTTCTCTCACTGAACTGTAGGAAGGAAATGATGGGCGGGTGGTTGGATCACATCCGTCCTTGTTGCACCATAACCCATCGGATCATAGGCGAGAGTTAGCAGATGAACAGTCATGTCACGTTCATTTGCGGTTGGATGAGTAGTTACATCCATTTAGAACATGACGTCCAACTAGGACCATTTTGCAAATATCCAATCAAGGAAGAAATTTTTTCTTATAGGGTTGGAGTGCATCCTTATAAATTTATGTTATTGGTTCCATGTTGAGGACAAGAGTTGATGCACAGATGGTCGTGTCACGCCCGCTTAGTGATAATGGTCAAATCGCATCCTATTTTGTATGATAAGGGTGCCCCCAAGTCAGGGGAAGAGGTGGAAAGCGGATGGTCGAACACCATCCACTTTTCATACTACAGAACTTGTTGTGGAATCAGAGTTGATAGAAGGACAGTCGAATCGCTTCCCTTCTGGTAATTATATTACAATCCATGATTTGAGGACTAGAGTTGGTTGATGGGTGGTCAGTCACACCTATTTGGTGTTTATACTCCAGTCACACTCTCGGGACCAGAGTCAGTTGATGGGTGGTCAGTCACACCCATTTGGTGTCTATACTCCAGTCCACACTCTCGGGACCAGAATTAGCTGACGGGAGGTCAATCACACCCATTTGGTGTTTATACTCCAATCCGTGCTCTTATTGTCAGATTTAGTTGATGGGTGGTCTGTCAAAACCATTTGGTGTTTATACTCCTGTCCACGCTCTTGGGACCAGAGTTAGGTGATGGGGGTTCAGCCACTCCTATTTGGTGTTTATACTCCAGTCTATGCTCTTAGAACTAAAATTAGTTGACAGGTGGTTAGTCACACCCATTTGGTGTTTATACTCCAGTCCACGCTCTCGGGACTGCCGTTAGTTGATGGATGGTTAGTCACACCCATTTAATGTTTATACTGCAGTTCGCACTCTAGGATTCTAGAGCTGATTAACAGACAATTGATCACATCTATTTAGGAAAGATGCTCGGACACACACTCTAAGGATAAAAGTTAGTTAAGGTCATTGATGGACGGATCACATCCTCCTTAAACTAGAAATAGTGGTCATGGATGGATGCATCCATCTTCCTCGAGCTGGATGGTCGGACCACATCCAATTTAAGCTTGGGCTGTGAAAATGCACACTTGCATTCGGGATAGGAGCCGAAACATTGACGTTCATACTGCATTGTCATTGATTTATATTCTAATTCTTCCAAACTTATGGAGTAAGGGTAATGCCATAGAGAACTTTGAGTTTGGGCGAAAGAGTGGATGGCCGAATCATATCCACTTTATACTTGTGTTCTCAAACAACCCCAAGCATCTAATGTTGGATTTGATGCATGTACTTTTATATCACGTCCATACATGGTGTGGTTCCAATCTTACCAGGCATCGGAAGAAGCACAAGTATTTTGGCAAGCTTCAAGTATGAGATGAGGAGTGCAATGTTGGGACATATCACTCCAAGTCTTTCTTAGATATCCTATTAAATTACATAAGCGGATAAGTGATTGAATCATGCTCGCCATGATGATAAATCACTAACTTGCTCATAGTCCATGGAGGTCATTTGGCACCCAACCTTGAGTACTTAGTCACCTGCACAATTTGCAAGTAGTTTAATTCAAGTTGGTCATATTTCACAAGATAAAAGAATTTCAAATAGAAATAATTTTAGAAAGATCAGATTAAATATTATTGATAAGTGAACCAACATCGTGTGCTAGCTATTGCACTTCTGTCCAGTCCTTCTTAGTTGGAGGTCAAATGTAGGTGATTCAATTTAATCAAAGTTCTTGATTGAAAGGGGTCGGGTGCTCCTTGCCTGTCGCTTATGGGGCTTGCACATATTGTCGAAGCATTTATTTTTAGAGCAGCCTTATGGCACTGGCATCAACGATAGGCATATAATGAAGAGGAGTTTTCCAATCTGGAAAGTGGAGTTGGTTCCCACTTTATCTCACTATGTTGATCCTTTATCTAGTTCATCAACTCAATATTGGCCTAGATATGTTGGTGTAGTTGTTGGCGGCTATTCACCTGTTCTCTTATCAAAGTCTAGAAATAATATTCTGTGACGAATTCATTTATGAGTATTGGCAGCAACTGGCTGTGGATTTTGATCAATTTGTTGGCTGCCAACTTCTTTATTCCCTTCGGCAATATGAGAAGTAGAACTGGTATGTCTAGCCACGATTTATTGTCTTCTTTGACAAATGGGGGAAGACATTTGAATTTTATGGCATACATCACTCTTGGTGGATCCATGCTCCATTCTTACCACATGAGTTAGTGTCAAGGGATGTATTTCCATAGTATACTGACATGGTCAACATGTTGAGTTTTCACCGATTTTTTTTCATGAAGAATGGTTTCAAGTAATAGGTCTCGATTCGGAAAGATACTCCAATTGGCATTATTGGGTCCATTTTCTAGCTATGGGGGCTTGTAATACTGGTGAATGATGTATGAATGGTTGTCCACTATTTGAGTGGTTGGTACCGCTGATTGGATGGTTAGTTGGTTAAAAACGGCTCAAAGATTAGTGATTGTCCCAAACTTTCATCCATGTAGGAGACCCATATAGGGTAGTAAGGAAGCCCTCTTGGGGTTGTATGTCATGCTCCTAATTATACGGAGACGACATGGTCAAGATGCAGGCATTTGAAGATGGTTCAGTGGTGACTGGCTATACTTTGAGGTTGCAGAGTAGACAGTGTAGGATAGTTGTCACATTTGCCATCGTACGATAGTGGTCAATTCAGGCATTTGAAAGCTGGTCAATTATGGGAATTTACATTCCACCTTAGAAGCATGAATAGTAACCAACTCAAGTTCGTGGCATATTAACTTGGTTCTCCAAACTCTTGGAGAATCGTTTGAGTAGTATTTCCTTGCCCATTCCTTGATTGCAATTCAACATCTGCTGTTTTTATCCCCTATGTCCCGGTTGTTCGTGGAACGATCATGAGAGTGGATGGAATGTTCGTTCGTTAAGTTGAATACTCGAAATAGACTTATTTTTAAAAAGGGGTTGAACACGATTGATATTTTCTGAAATTTCATATCGTTCTCAGTAGTGGAGGTTAGATGTTTGATATAAAATTGGACCTTAAGGAACGATAAAAACGCTGGTGAAATTGTATGATCCGAAATGAGGACAACTGGATCGGTACGAAAAGTCCACAACTGGATTGATACAAAAGTTGCTTCTGAGAATCAATACAAAAGGTGCACAGCTGGATCGATACAAAAGTTGTACTTGAAGATCGATATGAAAGGTGCACAACTGGATCGATACGAAAGTTGTGTCTTAGGATCGATATGAATGGTGCACACATGGATCGATACGAAAGTTATGCTTGATATGAAAATATGAATAAGAAAATCATCATTTTTTTTGGATACGAAAGATGGAAACAAAAATCATTATATTTTTTGGATATGAAAACCTGAAAATAAAAATCATCATATTTTCTAGATACGAAAATATGAGGTTGGAGTTTTCTGAAGAGCTCAGAGGAGGTGCTTTTTGAATACGAAAGTTCGAAGTCGAATAGGAAACTTTGTTAAGGCAAAACTGGATCGTATCTCACGGATAATGGAATCCATTAGCAGATGACGAGATTCGATAGAATTGATAAAAATGGAGTTTTCTCAGTGAAAGCACCAAAGTGTTTGTATCAAAAATGGACACAACTCTGGTTGGATATAATTGAAGAGATTAGAATGAAGAAGTAAATGAAAAATGAGGCTAACCTAACAATCACACCAAGAAAATAAGCAGTAATAAAAACAATTTTTTTATAGTGATTTGACGCTATGGCTTACGTCCAATTTGAAGGATTCGATGTTTATTGCTGATTAAAAACTGAGTTACAACAGTACAACGACTATCACTTGAATTACAATGGAGTCTATCCCAAGAAGCAGCATAAAAGTCCCTTTTTAGTTGCAAGAGAGGTGCTATTTATAGGCGAGGAGCTGGAAAGTATCTGCCCTGAATCTCAAAAGATTCTTTCCCAAGTCCAAATTGGCCTACATGATATCTGGAGTCATTTGGGATCGATCCTTGATCGATCCATAGTGAGTTCGTATCAATCAAAAATTGCTCCAATTGAGCTATGGTCAATCATGGATGTTCCTTATGTGTTGTGAAACTTGATGTGAAAATCTCATTGCAGTTGTCGTTGCGGAGTTACTAATTGATTAAGACTGCATATATGAGTAGCTGAGGCCCTCGTATCGACCATATCAATTTGGTATCAATAATAGCACTTGTCATATAATGATGAAACTTGCTGGAGTGGTTCCCTAGTGGCTTGGGAGCATTGTTTGAAAGTTTGATATCGATCCGGTGAATTTAGCTATCTATCCTTAACGAGATAAGCATTTTTCGTATCCATATGATCGATATGAAAGTGATCGATATGGCAAATATTTTTATGTGAATTTTGGGTTGAGATCGATTGTGCAAGCCTTTTGGAGTATTCTAAGCATGTCCTCAAAGTTTGGAGTTGTTTGGATCCGAAATGAGTGAGGTATACCCTATTTCATGTCAAAAAACAACATTTCTGTATCCAACATATCGATACGAAAATGATGGATACAAAGGATTTTTCAACTTCTTTGTTTTGACTTGTAATTCTGTACGTGGCATTCCTACACTGTTTTATTGACTTTATGAAAGTTTCAAGTAGACTGTCTTTGTAGATTTTGAGATATTGATCGATCCTCGCCAATTTGAATAGTCTCTAGTATCGATCCTAGATGGAGTACTTGAGTGCTTGTTTTTCTCATAGCGTGAGCATCCAACTCCAATTAACACGAAATTTAAAATATAAATTACTAGATATCTGTAAATCATTCCATGCCAAATGCACTCTGATCGAGGCTGGGGTCCCGGTCGGCCACATTGCATTTATAGCTACGACTATACCTGTTTTGTGAAACAAGTAAACAACTATAATCGGTCAAATTTCTTGGTATCACGGCCTTGCCAACAGGCAGAATAACGGCTTTGACCTTCCTTGGAGAGCTCATGGTCCTGCCAGGTGAAAATATTTTAGTTAAAATTCCCAATTTAGTATGAACTTACCTTTCTTTCAAGAATTAGCAAAAAACCTACTGAAATAACTTACACAGAAAACCAAACATGGAACTTTAGATTGTCGGAATAGAGTTAAAGTTGAAAATTAGAGATATGGAGCTTTCGATAGATTCGAAAGTGAAAGAAAAATTAAAAATTAGCAAATACCTCTCGATAGTGCCGAAAGCCTAAATATGAGTATTAATTGAGCTTTCGACGTGGTCAAAAGGAATGGTGGAAGTATATGTCCAATTGGCCCTTTCCGACCATGCCAAAAGCTCAACTAAAACCATGATGTTAGAAGCAAAATGTTTAAAACTAACTTTAAAAATCCAAAAAAAGCACATACAACTAAAATTCGAAAAAAAGATAACATAATCCTTCAACACTGTCGCAACCTATGCTTTAAGTTTCATGTGGGAAATACCAATGTCGTCGAAACCTTATATTCCCATTGACTCGAAAGGTCCTAAGTTAAATTTATATGAACTTGGAACTTTCGACAATGTTAGAGGAAGGTGCTTATAGAAGGTTTCGTTTCTTTAGTTAAGGAAGATTTCAATATGGTGGAAACAACATCATGGTTTCAAAAGATTACTAATATGTAGGGACTTCAATCAGCATAAAGGTTTCGACTAGGTCGAAAAGTTTTGCTTTCGAGTGGGATGACTGCATTTTTCTTCACTAGACAACCAGATATTTCGAGTGGTACTTAAATATCTTCAAAAGAAAACCTATCGATAGAGCTGGAGGCTTCAATCTTACTTCGAGTAATAACAAGGAAACATAAAGGAGATGGTGCATACGGAAACCTGTCGACAACATCGAATGACATTCTGAAGAAAGTAGTACTCAAATTTCAACAACGGTGAAAGGTTGACGAACGAAATTTTCAACTCAGTCGAAACATCTAAGAAAAGATAAAGGAAGCACATGCGTAAGACAAAAAGAACAAGAAGATGTCTTTGACAGCGTTGAAAGGAGTCATGGCATTTCGATCAAGTCAAAAGGCATGAAGCGGAATATAAAGTGGGGTCCTTTCAACTAGTCGAAGGCATAAGTGCGAAAAAGAGCCTACCCGCATATATAAATAAGATCCAAGGGGTCCTATTTTGAGGAGGAAATTTTGGAATAGAAAATTCGTTTCTTTTACTTTACTTTCTTAGTTGCAATTAAATTCTCAAGAAACCCTAAATCAAATTGGGGATAAAGCTCTATAACTTGTAACTCATTTTAGATTATCAATAAAGGAAAGATGGCTTTTTCAATAAGGATTTTGATGATGAGGAAGATCATTAGATAGACTAATGATCCATTGCACATAATTATAACCTATTCTCTTAACTTCCTTTTATTTATGCAATGCATAAGATCGACTTGTATATATTCAGTAGAAACATATCTTCATCGAAACAAACACTTGACACTGAAAAGAAGAACGACGATGGGGTTTCGACCATGTAAAATTCATGAAACTGCGGAATACCCAGATCAATCTTAAACAAGGAAATCAAAGTGAATCTTTGGTAATTCTAAGTTAGGACCAGTTCGAAAGAGAGGGACCCTTCTTGACTTGATCCAAAAGGGCATTACGAGAGGAATCCCAATTTATAATTTAATAACAATTACTTAGAGAGGAGCTCATTCGAAAGGGGTCTGTCCCCAGCAACATCTGCATTCCTTTTGAAGCAGTTTATAATACCCCAATATTTTATGAGAATTATAATTAAAAAGAAATTAAAAGCGCATTTGGTACAATGGTAAGGCGCATGTTGACTTCCTTGGTGACCAGGGATCAAGTCCTATTGTCATCCAAAATCTGAAGCGATATTTTTTAGCCAGTTCCAGCAATTTTTCTACGTATTTCAACGTTGTTTCTGACATGTGGTGGCTTCCCATTCGCTCCAGTGGTGTAATAAGACCAGATGGCCAATTTTTATTGGTTGAGTGATGTGTATGGCTAGAATGGATAACCATTAAGTGTATGAAAGAACCAGATTTAATCTAAAATAGTATAGTGGATTATATTCACTCAAACTATCCATAAATAAACTATCTAACCTAAACCTAATCTCTTATTCAGCCATCGCCATAATTTTAAAGTAAAATTAGTATGTATTATTCTTCCTCCTTTTCTGTACTTAATAAAGAAATATCTACCAAATTAAATTATCGATATATATTCAAGCAATTTGGGAAATTTATAAGAATTAACAGCAGAAAGATTAAAGCAAAGCTTTTTCAAATTTATTCAAGCCCAAGTGCCAGGAGAGTGGGAATTAATATGAAATAGAAAGTTAAAGTTGTTCAATTTCAGTTCTTTTCTGGAAAGTTAATATGACTTAATTTCTAATATAAATTGAGAATAGATGTAAATTATTGCAGCTTCTTCTTCTTCATCCACTTCTGAAATCTAATTCATGTTTGGTTTAAAATACGGGAGATAAAAATTGTCTATTCACATTTTGTGACATAAATAAGATTGAAATTTATGTAAATTATTGTATCTCCTTCTTCTTCCACTTCTCAATTCTAATTCATGTTTGGGTTGAAATTAGGAATAAGCAAATTGTTATTCACGTTTCATGGTGTATTTAAGATTGGTTTAATTAAATTGAACTAGAATTGTTATTCAACTTTTAATGGTAGAACAGGTTAGTTGAATAAATTCAGAATATGTTACTTGAATAAAATTGTTGTTTTAATTTATATACTTACATAATGTTGAATAGTTTTGGAACCAAATTAGGAAGTCTAATTGGCATAATTTTTTGTTTCGTATGTGGCCTAAAAATTTAAAAGGAGAATTTTGTGTAATTAACTGGTTTGTGGCTATTGGATAAATTTTTTGTATAGATTAAATCTCTAAAAGGAAAATGTAAATTAGGGTGGAATTAAAATGTAAATTAAATGGACCTAAAAGGCTAGTGTAAATCTACGACAAAATGGTAAAAAAATTACAGGCAAATCATACGGACTGAATAGATGTGAAATTGAAATACCATTTATGTAAGAAAAAGGAAAATTTTGAAATGAACAAATCAGATGTAAAAATGGCATAAAGAGGATTAATGGAAATAAATAGTATGTAAACTATAATGGTAAAATTAATTAATCTACAACCGATTTGGAAGGCAGACCTTGTAATGGACTTGATAGGTGTTTCATATAGTTAAGACGAAAATATAGTTTTGGGTGTACGTACTAGGAGCTGGCAAGTGGGTTTGCAAGGATGTTTGTTACCTTCAATAGGTTTCTTAGACGTAGGATAGATAGCATCCACATTTGTAGGCTTCTTCAAGCAGATCGATGTGGACGGAATGACAAGTGTGCTCCAACGTAGGCTTCTTTAGGAAGATCGTTGGAGGATTTTGCGCAACCGAACCAGTCGTGGGCCCTCTTTCGGAATACCGACACTTTGGATAGGGGCAAGCCCAAGTTTGTGACTGAGGAGATAGGCAGATTGTAGTCCATTTTTTCCAAGCCTGAGCGCAACTTCGAGGGTCCTACGAGGTTGTTTGAGTCGGTGCTGATCAAACGCAAGAGGCGTTTAGTCACTGTGCATGGGTGAAGAGCATGACTTTCATGCTGTAGCATGTCGATAGGTAAGGGCAACAGGTCCGACAGGCCAAGTGACGTTTAGTATCATTGCATGTCTGACCCATTCCTATATTTCGTATTTTCCCCAAATCATAGGAGGGCTAGTCTAAGTTGCAGTTCTTGTAGGATCGATTTCACCCTAGAGCGGGGGGGGGGGGGGGGGGGAGGGGGGTGGGTGAATAGGATGATATTAATTATATAAAAAAATTTAATGCGGAAGTTTATATAAAATAATTTCAACACAGATATAGCAGAATAATAGCAATACAGGTAATAGCAGAAACAGAACACACAAATTTACCCAGCTTCGGCAAAACCCTGCCTACGTGCTGCGCCCAAGGTTTCTACTAGAAATTAAGCAGTCAGACGCTTACACACGTAAACTCACGACACCCGCTATCGACTGACCTTAACTCTACGCTCAAAATCCTGCCAAAACTCGGCCACTAAGTTGCGAATTCTCGAACTACACCACCGTTCTTCATCCCCTAGTCACACGACTAGAAATTACAATGGTTTTTAAAAGGAAAATACAAAAGCAATTAAAAAAATAAACCCTAATTTTAACTAAAGCCCAATAACAAGGCCGACCCAAAATAAGTGATAAAATTAATTCCCTTTCTCTTTTATTTCTTCGGTCGACTCCTCTTTGAAAATGGCTGCTTGTTCTCATTTGTTTCCTCTTTGAATAAAATTATCGTTCTTGTGAAATTTGAAGAAGTCGACTTTAAAAGCCCGATTGAATAGACGATTCATCATTCCTTGTTTGTCAATCGATGGTCTCTTTTATTTACTTCAACTGCTTCGACTTCGATCGAGTTCGAAAAGGCTTCGGTATGTAATTTTTGCTCTTTTGCTTTCTGGTTGAATGCTTGAACTCGATTTGATTCGAGTTATTGATTTAATGTTCTCTGTTTACCTTGAACTCGAATGCCATATCACGCCAATGATGATTGGGTTTAAATATGATTCGAATTCCTATTTTGTCGTTCGTTTGAATTTGACTTTTAATTTATCTCGGCCACTGATCTTCATTTGGATGCTTGAGATTATTACTGACTTTTTCAGTTCGTATATATTTTGATTTCTAGCTTCTCACGGCTTTGAATAGCCTTGTTCACCATGGTTTCGGTTTTGCTGGCATTTTGTTGACTTCGGTCACTTGATGTTGATATTGTTCTTCGCTCTGTTGACTTCGGCTTATACCTTGATTTACTTGCGGCCTTAAATTTGTTATGCTCTGCATATACTCTCTGATTTTGTTCATCCTATCACTTCATACATGTATACTTGTGTATTTGCGCATGTATATGTATGTGATGCTTTTTCCATACTGTGTTGATTGAAACCGAAATTGCTTGGCTACTGACACTACTTCATCGACTTGTATATGCAACTGTACTGGTTTACATTGATCTCTGTCCACTGTTCTCCAAGTCTGCACTGCATATATATCCATTCAGTATATGTTCGTATATAAATTTATGTGTGTTTGAGATTTGCCTCTATTTGCTTGATGTCTACATGCTCTCTGGTTAGCTTGTCTTTGGTTGTGAATAGAGTTGATGTTTTGGTTGATTGCATGTTCACTTTGTTGTACTTTCAGTGTGCCATGACATGTGTACTTGTCAAGTTATATAAATATATACAGATGTGAATTTAAGATGACTTTGTGGTCTTGTTTTATCGAACTGTTTATAAGTTTTATAGCTCTGGCTTTGATTCGACTTGATACTCCGTTAACCTATACATGTCACTTCATATTTATTGCACTGCTGTTATCTTCATTTTGGCCTTGTATAGGTATTGTTTTGAACATGTCGATTGTTAGTGATACTGTTGCATATATGTACACAAGTTGGTTTTACTTGGAGCATCATGAAGCCAAATGAGTTGTTGTTTTTTGTGACCAGACTTGAGATTTATTCACGTGTACACAAATGCGTTTTGGTTATCTCTACTTGTATCAATCCATATCATCTTGCCAGGGTTGAGTTTTGCATTTCAGGTTCACGTGAGTCTTGATACATTGTTTATGTGGTTTTTGGTCTATATGCATTAGTGATTCTGCGGTTGCTTTTATTTGAATCATTCTTGTTGTTTCATTTTGAACTGGTTGACACTATTGAGGCTGCACTTATACCATTTCTCTGCTTCCATTATGCCTTTGTGCATAGCATTCATGTTTCCATTTGGATTTTCTGGCCTGCACTTGTGTTGAATCCAGCTTATAGCTAGGGTTTGACCTTGTGTGGCTTTATTTGTATTTTACTTGAGTTGAACCAGGCTTTTAATTTGGGTTTGACCTTTTGCTCATCTGCCCCCGTAGATTTATCAAGTGTATATCGGTGTGCACGGCCTTGTGGAATGTACAGTGATACACTATGCATGTCAGAAGCTGTTCGTGTATGATGAGTTCAAAATTAAATGATGACGAACAACCCAAATAAATGAGGCAAATAATATTTTCAAAAATCATTTTATTTTGTACTGTAAAATATTTTCTTTTCCAATTTTACTGTGTTAGTATTTATTTTGCAGAATGCTCATAAGCTGGATTCCTTCTCGAATAGAGTTGATGATAAAATGCGAGTGAATGAGCGATATATAGTGAGGACAGTTATGTAAATTGAAATGTATTGAAATTGTATATACACAATGAGAGCTTGAATTTATACTATCAAAATTGTAATAAATATTTGTTTGAATAAAATATCCGTTCGAATTTAAATTATGTGTTATTTATTTTATTCAGCAAATATTTTTTATCTAAAAAATTATATAGTACATTAACAAATACAATTAAATGAATATATTTTTTTATTATCATCAAACAAAAATCATATACTAGCATATTCAACAATCTCCCCCTTTTGATGATAACAAACATATATTTAAGATTTTGAATTTATTAAATGTATTTGAGCATTCAATTTGCTCCCCATATTTGAATGCTCCCTCTTTACACAAAGCTCCCCTTTCATATATGCATAAAAATATGTAAATGAATAAATAAATCTATACGCATATAGAAAATAAAATATTTGACTTTTGTTTGCCAAAATCTTAACCTTTTTCTCCCCCTTTTGTTATCAGCAAAAGAGTAATAGTGTCAGAAAAATGGAGATAAAGTGATAGACATTAATATAACATTAAAACTCAATCGAATATAAATATTAAATTTCAATAAAAAAAATACTCTGTTAGGTTCATATTCCACTTTTATAATGATAGGGATGATGCAAAAACCATATAATTGTATCTATTTGTGGTATATTTGTCTCAGGAATTTGAATATCTACTAACCATGCATAACCATTAGGACTTTTAAATGAGATTAGTAGTATTCCATATTTTAAAAAAATGAATTCAAGTATCTTCTAACCACGCATAACCGTGAGGACTTTTAAATAGGATTAGAATCAACTTGCCTATTTAATCAATCAATTTTGATATGCGTTCCATACATGCATAACCGTGAGGACTTTTAAATGAGCATGGAAGCACATAATCAAAAATTCTAAGTAATTCACCCATGCATAACCGTGAGGACTTTTAAGTGAGAGTGAATACTTTGGATCTTTCTAAAATATATATATATATATATATATATATATATATATATATATAATGAAAAACGAATGATTTCCTGTTTAAAATACCACATACTGACAAACTATATTGAATTTTGATGAGTGAAGTTCGTTAGAAATATGATAGAAATAGAGACGGTCATGGAATTTTTACCAACAAAAAGTTTTTATAGCTCTTGTTCAAATTTCTAAAGAAAATTACTAAATATGCCATCTTAAGTTATAATATATATGACTAGAACCATCAGTCATCACTTTTTTAATCACTATTTAACTTTTTGATAATCAGTAGGTAGTCGGATTAGTTATTGTAATCATTTAAGCTCAAATTCAAAAATAATTATCAAATTTTCTAAAAATGACTAATCTGAAACAAGGTCAAAAATGATTTTCTAGAAGGGGTTTTATAAGAAAATTTCTGCTATTTGAAAATATTTGAAATGAAAAATGTGCGTATATTTTCTTTAAACAACGATGCAGCTACTGAATATCTCAACATAAATCACATTTCATTAGTAATTTTTCTGACAACGAAATTACCAGTGTATTCTGCGTCGGAATTTTTTTTCTTTCACTCAAGATTATCATTACTTATAGACCAGATCATGAAGTTGCAACAAATTTCCCTAAAATCATTTTTAATAGTTTTTAAATGAAATTGAATCGAATTCATGCAAATAGTGAACATAGTGACAGATTTAAATATATCCACGTGTATAATGAGTAATCATCAATCAATAAGACATCATTATTAGTCCAAGAAAATCTATAGTTCAAAGATGATTGGTCAACATTTTGAACAAGTTAGAGTCAAAAGTAAGAACAAGTCAGATAGTCAGAATCAAAATCATCATTTATTTTAAATCTCCTAACTGGCCGATTTAAATTCAGATTATGGTGCAATTATCACATTTATCATTTAAGATGAATATTAAATTACCTTTCTTACCTTTACCAATAATATATCGTTGTTGTCCATTGTGATTCTATCACCTTTGTACTAGGCTAAGGAACTTTGATTTGTCGTCCGTTGTGTGTCTAAAACAGCCAGAATCCAGATAACACTGTTGTTGTTCCCTAGCCTTCCACCATACCTACGCGAGAGAAGATTTTTGTGATCTATTTGTTTTGATAGGTCCATGGTTGTTAGTGGCAAATGATTTTGAAAAATAATTTTAAGGAGACCCAAAAAAATTTATATATGTTCCTTTTGGCACCCAGATTTGTTTAACTTTCAGCGATTTTATATTTGTGCCTTTTGGAAACCAAATTGGAATAGTTTTGATATTTTTGGGTCTATACCAGCAAATACTGTGATTGTGTCCAATTTTTCCACTGAGTGTGCACTCGGATTTGACTTGATTAATTACATTTCTAGTCCGTTCACATTGATTAAACCCAAGTCCTTATTTAACAATATTATTTTGTTTCCTTAATAACATATTCAACAATTTTTCTCCTTTGGAAAATTTTCCTAATGTAGTAGGCAATTGTTGGACTTGTGTTTTAAGTGATTTATTTAATGATTGAGTGCACTTTTTAATAGAATTTTCTCTTCTAGTCTTTTCACTCTTTTTCAAAATCAAAATTTCACTTTCAAGCGATTTAATTTTAATTTTTGATTTTTTAATATCTTCTTGGAGTGATGGACATTTATCACACTTAAGGATCTTACTTTGATAGTTTATAACTAACTGATCAAGATGTTTATTTAAATCTGTCAAAGTATCTCTTTGTAATTCAAGTTTAGCTTATTTCTCCCTAAGTCTTTTGACATAGCCATTTACTTCGTGGAAATATATAAGTAATTTTGAGTGAGTGGGTTTTGATACCTCGCTTGGCTCGTCATCGTCACTATCAGTTATATCTCCTCATAGGCACAGTTTTACTCTTTCACTCTCACTGCTAGTACTTTTACAATCATCACTTTTATTTCATGTGGCTGCAAAACTTTTCCTTTTTGAATTCTTTTCTTGGCCAAGTTGAAGTCGAGGACAATTAGGCTTGATGTGTCCGAATTTGTTGCAATTGTGATAGATGATCTCCCGTTCTTCTTGGTTGTCTAGTGCTTTGAATATTCTGCTTATAAATTTTTGATTTAGAGCTGGATTTCTGTATTTGCTGTTCCACTTTTTGAATCCCTTCATTAGTAATGTCAGCTCAGCTGCTCCATTGACGCAGCGGATTAATCAAACAAAACTTCAATCGATGGATTGTAGCAATCGGTGAGTTGAAGATACCAAAAATGCCCAAGTTCGTTGATCCAAAGATACCGAACTCTAGCTATCTCAAACACGTTGATAGCGCACTATACCGTGTTCAAAGATCTACGATTCTTCGCACGTTGATCTAGCGCACTAGATTCCGTGAATCGGCTTCAACAAACGTGGATTCGAGCGCACTCGAACGACGTAAGTGGAGATAGGAGATTACACTCAACTACCAATTGGTATGAAAGCACAAAGCTAACAAAAGAGAATTTTATTCCAAAATCAACAACCCAAAAATTTACAACACACCCGCTATTTATAGGCATTACAACTCAACACAACATACAACACTCAACTCCTAGGTCGGCACCGGCTCAACAAATACGACTCATCTCGGCCGACTCAACATAAGTCGCTGCCGACTCAACAAGGCACGACTTAAAGACACAGCGGGTCACACGACTCAACACATGTACAGCCCCAACAATACACGACTCAAAAAATGCAACCGACTCATCAAACCCAGCAACCCACGACTCAATTATATACCGACTTAAAAACTCGCGACATACGACTCATACAAGACCGACTCATATAGTATATACATGACTCGTCTCAACACGACCGACTCAAGATACACAGCTTATCTCCTTGCCGACTCATCTTAGGTCGTAGCCCCTTAGCTCGGTCCCGACTCATCCTTTCTGCATTAACTCGCACCTTTCCTTCCTGTGTTCCATTGAATCGGGAACGACTCATACTAAGTCGTAAACGACACATCTCCGAAGCCCACTTTGCTCGACCTATGTTATCTCCCCCTTGTAAACTCTTAAACCGGAAACGACTCATCACTTTAAATTGTGGACGACTCATCAAGCAGGAACTCCTCCAAGCTTTGTTAAATCGGCACCGTCTCATGCTCCCCCTATCTCGTGACCGACTCATCAAGCATGCATGTTTTAAACTTGTGTACGCCTTACGAGTTAAATCCGAAGCTCCTTGACTCGTGCATGATTTAATATGGTTTAACTTCTGAATTCCTATATGCCTTGCTGCATCATCCTTCCCAGGTTGAGAAAAATTCGACCTCGAATTTGCAAATTCTTTCTCATCAAAATGTTCATCCCCATGATACGGAATTAAATGTTTAACGTTAAAAATATCAGAAGTATAAACATCATCTGGTAGCTTTAATCGATAAGCATTCTCATTAATTTTCTTCAAAACTTCCACTGGACCAATTTTTCTGGCTTTCAACTTGTTGTAAGCACCCACTGGAAAACGATCCTTTGTCAATATAGCATAAACCAAATCACCTTCGTTAAATTCAACATTTCGACGTTTCAAATCTGCAGACTTCTTATACTTCTCATTCGACTTCTCCAATCGTTCCTGAACGATTTTATGACATTCATTCAGCTCTTCAACAAAATCAGTAGCTCGTTTAACTGTTCTCTTTGACTGTGGTACAACTGCTAAATCCAACGGCCCCCTGGGTAAATTTGAATAAACAATCTGAAACGGACTGAATCCTGTGCTTCGATTTACTGCATGATTATGAGCAAATTCTGCCTGGCATAGCTTCATGTCCCAACTTCTCAAATTATCCTGTACAAGACAACGCAACAAATTCCCCAATGACCTATTAACAACTTCTGTCTGCCCATCAGTTTGCGGATGATAAGCACTACTAAATTTCAGTTTCGTTCCTACCATCTTCCACAAACTCAACCAAAAGTGACTCAGAAAACGAGTATCTCTATCAGAAACAATAGATTCTGGTAAACCATGAAGTCTATAAATCTCCTTGAAAAATAACTGTGCTACTCGAACTGCATCTGCTGTCTTCTTGCAAGCAACAAAATGTGCCATCTTCGAAAATCTGTCCACCACAACAAATATCGAATCATTTCCCCTTTGAGTTCTCGGCAAACCCAAAACGAAATCCATGCTGATATCAACCCATGGCTTAGATGGTATTGGTAATGGCATATACAACCCTGCATTCGTTGCTGTCCCTTTTGAAACTTGGCAAATATGACATCGCTCCACAAATCTCTCAACTTCTTTTCTCATCGATGGCCAAAAGTAAGATTGCGAAATCAACTGTAAAGTACGATCACGGCCCACATGCCCTTCTTCATGTAATTCCTTCACAATCTTCATCCTCAAACTACAATCCGGAATACATAAACGATTTCCTTTAAACAGAAAACCATCAACCAACATGAATTCATCGGCAATCCCATCCTTCACTTTTTCAACATATTTCACAAAGTAAGGATCTTCTTCAAGCATCTCTGGCAACATTTCAAACCCCGTCACTTCAATCTTCATTGTCGTTAGTAAATGACTCCTCCTACTCAAAGCATCTGCTACTCGATTCGTCACCCCTGATTTGTGTTTAACGACAAAAGTAAACTGCTGCAAATAAGCAATCCATGACGCATGTCTCGCAGAAATCTTATCTTGCCCCTGTAAATGTTTCAAAGCTTCGTGATCAGTGTACAGAACAAATTCCTTCTGAAATAAGTAATGTCTCCAATGCTTAACCGTCTGAACAACAGCATAAAACTCAACATCGTATGTACTGTATCTCATCTTTGCCCCTGACAACTTTTCGCTGAAATAAGCAACTGGCTTCCCATTCTGGCTCAGAACTCCTCCAATACCAACCTTCGAAGCATCAGTATGCAATTCAAACAACAACTGAAAATTAGGTAGAACAAGAATTGGTGCAGACGTCAACAATTCCTTGATCCTTTCAAAGGCAACCCCCGCTTCCTCTGACCACACAAACTGTTTACCCTTCATGCAATCAGTCACTGGAGCCATCACGCTACTGAAGTGTGGTATGAACCTTCGGTAGAATGACGCTAGCCCATGAAAACTTCTCACTTCTGTAATTGTCTTTGGCTGTGGCCAATTCTTGACTGCTTCAACTTTGCTCTGGTCAACTTGAATACCTTTCCCTGAAACAACATAACCCAGGAATAAAACAGTAGGTGTCATAAACACACATTTCTTTGTAGCAGCATAAAATTGTTCTTCACGAAGAATAAGCAACACTTCCCTCAGATGTAGAACATGTTCCTCCGTACTCCTGCTATAAATCAAAATATCATCGAAATACACCACGACGAACTTTCCAATGAATGGTCTAAAAATTTGATTCATCACCCGCATGAATGTACTAGGTGCATTAGACAAACCAAATGGCATAACCAACCATTCGTACAACCCCTCTCTAGTTTTGAAAGCTGTCTTCCATTCGTCTCCAGGTCTGATACGAATTTGATGATAACCACTCTTCAAATCAATTTTCGAGAATATAGTTGCCCCACTCAACTGATCCAACAAATCATCCAACCTCGGCATAGGAAATCTGTAACGAACAGTGATCTTATTCAAAGCTCTACTATCAGTGCACATTCTCCAAGTTCCGTCCTTCTTTGGTACTAACAATGCAGGTACAGCACACGGACTCAAACTTTCCTGAATACGACCCTGTTCAAGTAATCCTTCCACCTGCCTTCGTAACTCCTCATGTTCCTTCGGACTCATTCTGTAATGTGGTCGGTGTGGTAACACTGCTCCGGGAACAAGATCAATCTGATGTTGAATGTCTCTAAGTGGTGGTAACTCCTTTGGCAACTCCTCTGGAAAGACATCTTCAAATTCTTTCAAAACTGGCTTTGCTTCTTCCGGGATTTCAACTTCTTCACTACTCTCTCTCCCAATCAACAAAAACACTTCCGGTTCTTCTTCCACTTCTTTGACAAATTCCTTCAAAGTCAACAGAGTTTTCAATTCTTCAATCTCTTCTAGTTTGCTCTCCTTCTGCTGTTGTTTCTTAGGAACCAAAGTGATTTTAGTACCCTCGAACATGAAACTGTAACTATTGACACGACCGTCATGTTGAACTGCTCTATCAAACTGCCATGGCCTGCCCAATAACAAGTGACAAACATCCATGTCCACAACATCACACCAAATTTCATCTTTGTACTTCTTCCCAATCGAAAAATTCACACAAGCCCTTCGACACACTTTCACTTCACCACCCTTCCTTAACCATGCTAGCTTGTATGGTTTTGGATGCTTCTCGGTCTTCAAGTTCAACTTTCTAACTGCTTCTGTAGAAATAATATTATCACAACTTCCTGCATCAATAACGAACTTGCAGACTTTCCCCAGAATAGTGCATGTCGATTGAAATATGTTACTCCTCAACCAACTACAATCCTCCTCTTGCTTTGGTGTAAGACAACTTCTCCTCAACATAAGATTACATCCTTCATCTCCAAACAATTCTTCTTCCTCCTCAACATAAGGTGTATTTGAACATTCTGCCTCCTCACCATCATCCTCCTCAACTTCTGCAACCATGGTTCTCTTCTTCGGCTTTGGACATTCGTTACTCTTGTGACCCAACTCCTGACAGTTATAACATCTGAACCCACTACTAGCCTTCGCCTTCTCAACCTCTTTCACCACTGGTTTTGTGACAGGTCTAGGAACATTAGAACTACCACTGGCCCCCTTCACTGGATTATTAGAATTAGTAAACACACCACCTCCACGCCTTCCCTGTTTCTCCCAAGCTAACGCTTTCTGATGTGCCTCCGCTAAAGATCTAGGATCAAACATATTAACCATATCCTGGATCTGCATTCTCAATCCCCCAATGAATCTAGCTGTCAGCTGTTCTTCTGTCTCCATAATATCGTTTCTAGCAATGAGTTGGTAAAATTCATCAGCATAATCACTAACAGACTTCGTCCCTTGCCTCAGATTCTGCAACCTCTGATACATAAGTGACTGGTAATTATAAGGTAAGAAAGTAGATCTCATCAACTTTTTCATCTTCTCCCAAGATTCTATCTTTGACTTCCCCATTCGTTCACGAGTAAGTTTAGTTTGCTGCCACCATGCCAAAGCTCTCCCCCTCAGCCTTGTAGCAACTAACTTCACCCTTCGATTCTCCGGCACCTCCTTGAAATCAAAGATTTCCTCCACATTAGACAACCAATCTAAGAATTCCTCAGCAACCATTCCGCCTTTAAATTCTGGAATTTCCATTTTCATACCCGACTCCCAACGACGATCATCCTCCACATCACGGTAAGAATTTCGAATTTGGTCTCGATCTCTATAAGGAATACTTGCTCTATCACCCTCTTCAACAAAATCAAAGGTACGCCTACATCGATCTCGACTAACATCATCCCTTCTCTCATGCATGCTTCTTTGACTATGTCTCTCTTCATCTCTATATACTTCATGGTCAAATTCTCGATGACTTCTTCTTTCTTCATGTGCATAGTCATGATGATCTCTTCGTGATGAAATTGATGTTTCTCTTCTATCTCTACAAGAATGTGGTGATACCCTCCTCGCTTCCGTAACCAATGGCGAAACTCGGGTTCCTCCATGGTTCGAGTTTGGTGATCTCCTCCTTTGATTCAAATCAGTCATCAATCTCTCCAATTTACCAATGCCTTCATCAAACTTTTCATTAATACGTTGTTCCATAAGCTCGGCTTCTTCTCTACGATACAAAGCTTCAATGTTTTGATGACGATTGGCTCTCCTTGGTGGCATGGTTAAAACTTCACAACACTTCAACAATTCAATCACAAGACTTCAAAACTTTCAATACAATACAACAATCAACAAGTCACGGCTCAACAATGTCTCGGCCATGACACTTCACGGCTTATCACCACTAAGTCGGCAAAGACTTAGCTCGGCAAGGTTCTACACTTCAACCCTTGGCGCGCAAAACTTCCACAAGTCTAAATTCAAACTTCTTTGCTCCTTTTGATCCAAAATGGAATAGATCAAACACTCCAAACTTGATGCAACTTCAATATGAACACAATGAACAACTTCAAACTTCAAAAACTTGGCTCCAAGAATCAACTTAGCTATGATTGGCTAAGTATGGCTCTGATACCAAAAACTGACGCAGCGGATTAATCAAACAAAACTTCAATCGATGGATTGTAGCAATCGGTGAGTTGAAGATACCAAAAATGCCCAAGTTCGTTGATCCAAAGATACCGAACTCTAGCTATCTCAAACACGTTGATAGCGCACTATACCGTGTTCAAAGATCTACGATTCTTCGCACGTTGATCTAGCGCACTAGATTCCGTGAATCGGCTTCAACAAACGTGGATTCGAGCGCACTCGAACGACGTAAGTGGAGATAGGAGATTACACTCAACTACCAATTGGTATGAAAGCACAAAGCTAACAAAAGAGAATTTTATTCCAAAATCAACAACCCAAAAATTTACAACACACCCGCTATTTATAGGCATTACAACTCAACACAACATACAACACTCAACTCCTAGGTCGGCACCGGCTCAACAAATACGACTCATCTCGGCCGACTCAACATAAGTCGCTGCCGACTCAACAAGGCACGACTTAAAGACACAGCGGGTCACACGACTCAACACATGTACAGCCCCAACAATACACGACTCAAAAAATGCAACCGACTCATCAAACCCAGCAACCCACGACTCAATTATATACCGACTTAAAAACTCGCGACATACGACTCATACAAGACCGACTCATATAGTATATACATGACTCGTCTCAACACGACCGACTCAAGATACACAGCTTATCTCCTTGCCGACTCATCTTAGGTCGTAGCCCCTTAGCTCGGTCCCGACTCATCCTTTCTGCATTAACTCGCACCTTTCCTTCCTGTGTTCCATTGAATCGGGAACGACTCATACTAAGTCGTAAACGACACATCTCCGAAGCCCACTTTGCTCGACCTATGTTATCTCCCCCTTGTAAACTCTTAAACCGGAAACGACTCATCACTTTAAATTGTGGACGACTCATCAAGCAGGAACTCCTCCAAGCTTTGTTAAATCGGCACCGTCTCATGCTCCCCCTATCTCGTGACCGACTCATCAAGCATGCATGTTTTAAACTTGTGTACGCCTTACGAGTTAAATCCGAAGCTCCTTGACTCGTGCATGATTTAATATGGTTTAACTTCTGAATTCCTATATGCCTTGCTGCATCATCCATCATCACTATCATCACTACTTTCTTTTTCAAATCCTGGTAAGCACGTGTCTTTAATTTCTGATTTGATTATGGGGGATCTCTCAGGGTTGTTGATTGTTGCACCATATATTGCATCAAAAGTATTCCAGGTTTGCTGTGCACTTTCACAATGAGAAATAAAGTTAAAATTATCTTGATTAATATAAGAATATACTATATGCATAGCAAGAGCATTAATGGAAGTATTTTTCTCATTTATTATATCACACCCATTTTCAATAATATGCCAACATTTAAAATTAATAGATTTTAAATAAAATTCAATTTTTAATTTCCAATTAAAAAATCTGTTTCATCAAAAATAGGAGGGATAATACTGGACCGATCCTCAACAAAAGCATTATTAAAAAAATCCATTTAAAAAATCCAAATTTGTAAAAAAAATGGTCTTTGAAAAAAAATCAAACTTTTTAAAACAAAAATGGCTTTTGTTCCTAGCTCTGATACCACTTGTAGGATCGATTTCATCCTAGAGGAGGGGGGTGAATAGGGTGAAACTATTAATTATACAAAAAAATTAATGCGGAAGTTTACATAAAATAATTTCAACACAGATATAGCAGAATAATAGAAGCACATATAACAGCAGAAACAGAACACACAGATTTACCCAGCTTCGGCAAAACCCTGCCTATGTACTGCCCCCAAGGTATCTACTAGAAATTAAGCAGTCAGACGCTTACACACGTAAACTTGCGACACCCGCTATCGACTAACCTTAACTCTACGCTCAAAACCCTGCCAGAATTCAGCCACTGAGTTGCGAATTCTCGAACTACAACCCCATAGTTCGTCCCCTAGTCATAGGACTAGAAATTACAAAGGTTTTTAAAAGTAAAATACAAAAGCAATTAAAAAATAAACCCTAATTTTAACTAAAGCCCAATAACAAGGCCGACCCAAAATAAGTGATAAAATTAATTCCCTTTCTCTCTTATTTCTTCGGCCGACTCCTCTTTGAAAATGGCTGCTTGTTCTCGTTCGTTTCCTCTTTGAATAAAATTAGGTTTCTTGTGAAATTCGAAGAAGCCGACTTTAAATGCTCGATCGAATAGATGATTCAGCGTTCCTTGTTTGTCAATCGATGGTTTCTTTTATTTACTTCGACTGCTTCAAATTTGATTGAGTTTGAAAAGGCTTCGGTATGTAATTTTTGCTCTTTTTCTTTTTTGGTTGAATGCTTGAACTCGATTTGATTCGAGTTATTGATTTATTGTCCTCTGTTTAGCTTTAACTCGAATGTCATATCATGCCGATAATGATTGTGTTTAAATAGGATTCGAATTCCTATTTTCTCGTTTGTTTGAATTTGTCTTTTAATTTATCTCGGTCGCTGATCTTCGTTTGGACGCTTGAGAATATTACTGACTTGTTCAATTCGTATAGATTTTGATTTCTTGCTTCTCATGGCTTTGAATCGCCTTGCTCACCACGGTTTCGATTTTGTTGGCATTTTGTTGACTTTGGTCACTTAATATTGTTCTTCGCTCTGTTGACTTCGGCTTGTACCTTGATTTGCTTGTGGCGTTGACTTTGTTATGCTCTGCATATACTCTCTGATTTTGTTCATCCTGTCACTGTATACATGTATACTTGTGTATTTGTGCATGTATATATGTATGTGATGCTTTGTCCATAATGTGTTGATTGAAACCGAAATTGCTTAGTTACTGACACTACTTCGTCGATTTGTATATGCAACTGTACCAGTTTACATTGATCCCTGTCCACTATTCTCCGAGTCTGCACTGCATATATATCTATTCGTGTGTGTTCGTATATAAATGTATGTGTGTTTGAGCTTTGTCACTATTTGCTTGATGTTTACATGCTGTTTGGTTAGCTAGTCTTTGGTTGTGTATTGAGTTGATGTTTTGGTTGATTGCATGTTCACTTTGCCGTACTTCCAGTATCACATGACCTATGTACTTGTCTTGTTATATAAATATATACAGGTATGAATTTCTGATGACTTTGTGGTCTTGGTTTATCGAACTATTTATAAGTTTTGTAGCTCTGGCTTTGATTCGACTTGATATTCTGTTAACCTGTACATGTCACTTTGTATTTATTGCACTGTTATTATCTTCATCCTGGCCTTGTAGAGGTATTGCTTTGAACATGGCCACTATAAGTGATATTGTTGCATATATGTACACATGCTGGTTTTACGCGGAGCATCATGAAGTCAGTTGAGTTGTTGTTTGTTGTGACCAAACTTGAGTTTTATTCATGTGTACATAAATGCGTTTTGGTTGTCGCTACTTGTATCAATCCATATCATCTTTCCAGGCATGAGTTTTGCATATGAGGTTCACTTGAGTCTTGATACATTGTTTATGTGGTCTTTGGTCTATATACATTAGTGATTATGTGGTTGCTTTTCTTTGAATCATTCAATCTGTTTCATTTGAACTGGTCGACACTGTTGAGGCTGCACTTGTGCCATTTCTCTGCTCTTTTTGTGCCTTTGTGCATAGCATTCATTTGTCCATTTGGATTTTCTTGTCTGCACTTGTGTTGAGTCCAGCTTATAGCTCAAGTTTGACCTTGTGTGGCTTTATTCTTATTTTACTTGAGTTAAACCCGGCTTTTAATTTGGGTTTGACCTTGTGCTCAATTGTCCTGTAGATTTATCAGGTGAATATTGGTGTGCACGGCCCTGTGGCATGTACAGTGATAAACTATGCATGTCACAAGCTTTTCATATATGATGAATTCAAAATTAAATGATGAAGAACAGCCCAAATAACTGAGGCAAATAATATTTTCAAAAATAATTTTATTTTATACTGCAAAATATTTTCTTTTTCAATTTTACTGCGTTACTGTTTAATTTGCAAATTTCTTAGATGCTGGATTCATTCTGGAATAGAGTTGATGATAAAATACGAGTGAATGAGCGATATGTAGTGAGGACAGTTATGTAAATTGAAATGTATTTAAATTGTATATATATAGTGAGAGCTTGAATTTGTACTATTCAAAATTGTAATAAATATTTGTTTGAATAAAATATTATTTGATTTAAAATTATATGTTATTTATTTTATTCAACAAATATTTATTATGTGAAAAATAAAATAGCACATTGACAAATACATTTAAATGAATATATATATATATATGTTTATTATCATCAAACAAAAATCAAATACTAGCATATTCAACAGTTCTTTGCAGCTTGAAGTGTCATTGGAGCATTTGTTACCTTTAGCTTTTATTTCTTTTGTTTCATGCACTTCATTTCTCTTTTTTGTACTATACTCTATATATGGGGACCTATATTGTGAACTTCGTTATGTTTTGTGTTTGGTGGAGACTACTTGGTACTTTTGGTTTCAGAAATAAATTTTGGCTAATTTTGTTTTTAATGAAGCTGTTTTGCTATTAATTTATAATTAGTGAAAGTTTTCTTCCGCTATAATATTTTAATCATTTTGTGTCATTGCCTTAGTCTCTGTGCTATGTTGTGGTTTTTTATTTCACCCGACCACCCGTGCTTCTAGTCATGTCCGATTTTCGGGGTGCCTAGAGGTACGGGGTGTCACAATTGGTATCAGAGCTAAGGTTTCGGTATTCCTAAAGAACTTAAAAAATATAAACTTTTTCAAATAATTTTTAAAGGATATTCCAAATAATACTTTTAAAAGTATATGTATATATTTTGGAAAGAAAATAAATTTTAGAAATGGTTCCCTCATATCTCTTCCTCCCTATCTATTGAACTATTTGTGCAGTACCTAATCTTATCTCTTTAATATCCACATGTAGAAATGTCTGAACCGCAAGATATCCCCGAAGTTTCAGGCTTTAATATGCCTGCCTGGTTCAAATGTTATTTGTAGGCTACTACACGAGCAAAGCCACCAGCTAGGGATGCTGCTCCAGCGGATGGGACTTCAGCCGTCCACCAGGCATTTTCGATTTTCCCTAGTTTTTGAAGGACTACACTAGCTTAGGAGGCAAGCCGTTTCTTGGCACCGAGTCATATACCGAGGCGAAAACTTGGATCCGTAGTTCTGAGTGTATATTGGGACTTATAGGATTGGAGGATTTGGCTCGGAGGCAGTTGGATTCATGCCAGTTGTAGGGAGAGGCTCTTAGTTAGTGGGAGATTGTGGAGGCAGAGGCTGATAATTGGTCTTGGGCGGATATTCGTACTAGGTTTGAGAGGAAATTCTTATCGCAGGCTGAAGACTGAGTGCAGTTAGAGAAATTTATACTGCCTAAGAAAGGAGATATGATAGTTAAGGATTATGTTAATCAATTCATCGGGTTGCTAGATTTGGACAAGACCTGATCAATACTCCTCATAAGAAGGCGCTGAAGTTCGCTAAGGGTTTGAGTCAACCACTGCAGAGTTTGGCAGTGAGCCGCATTCAAATGGGAGCCACTTTAGAGGGATTGGTACAGGTGACTTTACTTGCTGATACTGAGAAGAAGGGATATGTGGCCCGGAAGAGTGATAGGAAGAAGCAGTGGAAAGGAAAGAGGAGATGAGTAGGAGGGTCAAGTGGGAAAAAGGGAAGTTCCAAGGAAGGATTAGAAGTGCATTAGTTGTGGGAAACCAGGTCATCTTGCTAAGGATTGTAGAGGGGCAGGAGAGTGACCGAGACTGAGGTGCTATCTTTGCAATCAAGTGGGGCATATGAAAAAGGACCGTCGAATGAAGCCCAAGGACAGTTCATAGAAACCTTCACGGCCTACTCAGGCTTATGCTTTAGAGGCAGCTCCTTCCTCTAGTACTCGTTCGATTGTGGACAAGGGAAAGAAGGTGATCATCGAAGGTGTGTTATCTATCTCTGATTTTTCTGTACGTACCCTATTTGATTCTGGAGCTTTGCACTCTTTTATATCCATTATTTTTGTAGCGAATCTTTTTCTTGATGCTTACATAGTGACCGACCTGGTAGTATTATCAATTCCCATAGGAGGATCGACCTATTTGTCCATATTATGTCGGGATTTGTAATTTTTTTATTTTAGGGGTTGATTTTATCTGTAGTGCCTTCTTATTGGGCTTTTTTGAGTTCGGGTTAATTCTTGGTATGCATTGGCTATCTATATATAGTGATGTTCTTGATTGCGATAAGAGGGTAGTAAGGTTAGGCACTTGTAGTGGGTGTACCTTGGAAGTATCTTGTGATCCTAGAGGATCAGTCATGTTAAGAAACCTTTATTCTTTTGACTTATCGCTAAATAGTTTGAGTCCGGTACCCGTTGTTAGAGACTTTCCAAATGTGTTAAAGGAGGTTGCAGGCCTCCCATCTCGAAGAGAGATCGAGTTCAAGATTTATCTTGTCGATAATTCCAAACTGGTTGCTTTACCGGTAAGGCATATAGCTCCTAAGGAACATCATGAGTTAAGCAAGCAGATTGGAGAACTTCTGGAGAAGGGTTTCATTCGTAGAAGCATTTCTGAGTGGGGTGCACTCGTCATCTTTTCCACTAAGGCGGATGGATCTCTTAGACTTTGCATGGATTATAGGGAGCTTAATTAGCCGACAAAGAATAATTGTTATCCTCTTCCTCATATAGATGATCTCTTAGACTAGCTAGTAAGAGCCAAGATATTTTTTTAGCTCGATTTGGGCACGGGATTTCATCAATTACATGTGGCAGAGGATACCATCGAGAAGACTATGTTTAGGAATCCAAATGGGTTATTTGAGTGATTAGTAATTCCATTTGGGCTAAGCAATGCTCCGACATATTTTGTGTACCTAATGAGTCGAGTATTTCGCGACTCGTTGAACAAGTTTGTAGTTGTGTTCGTTGACAACATTTTGGTTTATTCACGAAGCAAGGAGGAGCATACTATTTACATGGAAGAAGTGCTTAGGACCCTGTGAGCACATAATTTGAAGGCGAAGTTCTCTAACTGCCACTTTTGGATGGATGAAGTTTTCTTTTTGGAACACATCGTTTCGGAGGATGGACTTGCACAGATGCATCAAAAGTTGCAGCAGTACCGGATTAGCACACTCCTAAGAATGCCACGAACATAAGGAGTTTCCTTGGTCTTACGGCCTACTATAGGAAGTTAATTAAAGACTTCACCAGGATATCATCTCCACTTACCCACCTGACAAAGAAGAACTTAGCTTTTGTTTGGGATGGCAAGTGTGAGAGTGCCTTTGGTCGATTGAAGGAAGCTTTGACTACCGCGCCCGTGTTGGTATTACCGGATGGAACCAAGCCTTTCTTAGTTTATATGCATGCATGTGGTACGGGCTAGGGGAAGTACTGATGCAATAGGGTAGGGTAGTGTGCTATGCTAGTAAACAGTTGAAAACGCATGAGAAGAACTACCCGACACACGACCTTGAGTTAGCAGCTATAGTTCTTGCTCTCAAGTTTTGGAGGAACTATCTCTTAGGAAAAATCTTTGAGCTTTTCATGGATCATAAGTCATTGAAGTATCTATTCTCTCAGAAAGACTTGAATTTAAGACAAAAAATATGGATGGAGCTTTTAGCCACTTATGACTTTGGGATTTCCTATACACTTGGCAATGGTAATGTAGTGGCAGATGCATTGAGTAGACACAAAGTGGTTTTTAGTCCTCTCTTTTTGGAATGGAAGTATTTGGAGTATATTGCTACCTTTGATTTTAAACCTCCATCGAATTTCGCTCTGGGATTGTCAGCAGCCGTCGACGTCCAGCCTACTTTGATGGAGCAGATTGGAGCAAGTCAATATAAGGACAAAGAGTTAAAGGACATTTTAGATAAGTTTAGTAGAGGAGAGTCATCACCACATCTAAGGTGCTATACCATGGACACTAGGGGATGGCTTAGAGGGTATGGTAAACTTTATGTTCCCCGTAGTAAGGATTTAGTAGATGTGGTTTTGGCCGAGTCACATTATTCTGGGATGACAGTGCACCCCGCTGGTGTTAACGCCGAGCGACTCAAGGAGCTTACGACTCATGATAGTTACCGACTCATGTAAAGGAGAGACTCAAGGAGCTTACGACTCATGATAGTTACCGACTCATGTAAAGGAGCGACTCAGTGGATTAACGACTCACCTGAACTAAGGAGTTGCACGACTCAAGGGATAGTCCGACTCATCTACTTAAGGAAGGTACCGACTCATCTACTTAAGAGGGATACCGACTCATTTGATAGCGACTCAATCAGCTGACGACTCAAAGGGTTAACGGTTCATAGAGAAAGCCGACTCAGTAAGTTGCCGACTCAACAAGACTATCGACTCACGACTTAAAGGAGCCTGAGCCTAACGGGTTAAAGCATTAACGACTCATTGAAAGGGATTGCCTCAGCGACTCAAGATGATTGACGACTCATAAACCAGGATGACTCGTCCGCGACTCAACGCCACTGAGTCGTATTCTATTACAACAATGCATGTGGTTGACTCGCCAACGACTCAAGACTCAGCTTAGAATCCAGCGAGAGAATAAGCCAGTGAGAAGATCTACAGATGAGTCGGTCACGACTCAACCTGACTCGGCCACGACCTAACTTGACTCGGGGACGACTCAGCTTGAGTCGGTTGCGACTCATGACTTGTACGCAGAATTCATGTCCAAGCTTGCCTATAAATACGTAGCCACCTCCAACGTTCAAAGGACTTTTGGACTGACTTCTTGGACGCCATTACTCTGCCATTGTCTCGACTTCAAGCAACACTCAAGCAACACTTCTATCACTCCAATCACCCAAGACATTTCAACAAATCTCAAGAGGACAAATAACTCATTCATCATGCATTCGAGGGATTCTTCTACATCGGGGTTTGAGATATTTGTCTAAGTGTGTTGTAATCGGAGTTGATTGTAAAGAATTGTAACTAAATCAGCAATAAAGAGCTTTAAAGTGGACGTAGGCTTGATCCTAAGCCGAACCACTATAAATACTGTGTCTTTTATAGCTTTTCTGTGATTTCTTTGCATATACTTTGTTCCCGTACCAACGGGTGGTGCTTTCACAATTTCCATCTATACACCGGGGTGTTAGCGTTTATTTTTTAGCGTTAACATTTTTGGTGCTTTCACTGAGAACCCAACTCAGGAAAACTGTCATCATTGCTTCACAGAGATTTGTAGAGAGAATTTCCTTGAAGACCAGAAGTCTATCTGAGATTATGGCTCCTGGAAGGAAAAGTAGATCTGTCAGATCTGGGAACGTTCAAGAGGGAACCTCCGCTTCCCCTGTACCAATCCCCACTCCGTCTGTTGGAGTTACGAAAGCGGAATTGGATGCTGTGATTCTGGGGTTAAACCAGCAGATAAACGCCCAGAATGCACAATTAGAGGCTCAAAGTGCCCAGAATGCTCTGATTCTGAATAAGTTGAATGATTTGCTTGGGGCGAACAATCAACCGGCTGGCAACGAAAGGAATTATGCTGGTAACATTCATAATGCTAATGAAAGGAATGCTCCTGAAAGGGCTGCTAGTCCCTTTGAGCAAACGCTTCCCGAGGTTGGTGGATCTGGAACCCGGCATGATGAAGAATATCTTTCTGGAATGGTCCGGCAGATCATGAAAGAAAGTATGCAAAGGGTTGAAGATGAGAAGGAATGGGGTTTCGCCCCAAGCAAAACTCCATTTACGGAGAAAATCTTAAAGGCGGAATTCCCAAGAAAGTTTGTCCCTCCAACCATACCAGCTTACAAAGGGACGAGTGATCCAAATGAATTTTTGTATAAATATGATTGGCACATGACAGGTGCCCGAGCCTCTGACGAGATAAAATGCCGATATTTTCCCGTATACCTTGAAGGTGTGGCTCTACTATGGTTCACCAAGCTGCCAGTCCGATCTATTGATCAGTTTTCAGACTTGACCAGAAAATTCAAGGAACAGTTTAGACTGTATGCTTCGAAGGCCAAGGACATCATGTCATTATCCAGTCTAGAGCAGAATCCTGGTGAGTCTATCAGATCTTTCTTGAACCGCTTTAATATAGCGCTGGCTGAGGTGGACAATGCTGAACCACGAATGATATTGACTTATCTAATGAGGGCTATTGATAAGTCAAGTGAATTTGGAAAATGGTTAAATATGAAGGAGCCAACCTCTCTCGAGAAGTTCTACAAAAAAGCAGATGAATTCATTCGCTTGGAAAGTCGTCCTTTACCAGTAAAGGCAGTGTTGGAGAAACATGAAGATAACACTGCTGCTCCACGAAAGAATGAATCGGTGGGGCAAAAGAGGGAGAATAATAATGCGAAGAAACAGGGTAACTTCAAGAAGCCTCGCTCCTTCAAACCGTCAGAGTATACTCCATTGTCACATACCCCGGAGCACATCTACCTTGCCACCAAAGATTCCGTTGATTTCCCTAAACCTATCCCTTTAAGGACCGGGAAAAAGGCCATACAAAGTGGAAAATTCTGCCGCTTCCACAATCAACCCGGTCATGAGACTGATGAATGCCGCCAGTTGAAAAATCTGATTGAAGAATTGCTAAGAGAGAACAAGCTGCAACAATTTGTGAAAAAGAATAGCAACAATCCTGCGTCGTCAAGTCAGGGGCAGCGGGCTCCTGTTCATCAGCCTGGGGCAAGTGAGAAAGCTAATGGGCATGAATCTGGAAGGCCCGTTATCAATGTTATTTCAGGAGGACCTCACCCAGCTGGCAAGAGCTGGGGTGAGATGGAGAGATATTCCAGGGCTTTGAAATATGCTCCAGCCGAAGAAGACGTCTTTGTTCTAGAAGACACTACGCCCCTGAAACAACAGAAAACTTTCAGTGATGATATTATTTTCAGAGCCAGAGATTCTACAGGTATTGAAGCTCCTACTTTAGATCCCTTGGTCATCTCGGCTGGTATTGGACCAGCTATTGTCAGAAGAGTTCTTATAGACTGCGGAGCATCATGTAATATCCTCTTCAAGAAGACATTTGACCAGATGAAAATCCCTATGATCGATGTGCAGGCCTCATCATAGAAAATCGTTGGCTTCACTGGGGAGCCAAAGCAACCAGTAGGAACCATCGATCTGTTTGTAGAACTTGGGGAAGGAGAAAGGAAAGTGGTCCGAAAGCAAACCTTTGTGATCATCGATGAATATTCTGCTTATAATGCTTTTCTTGGCCGTCCAACACTCGCAGCATTCAAAGCTATCCTAGCCCCGTGGTGCCTCACTATTAAATTCCCTACTGACAATGGAGTAGGAGTGATAAAAGGGGATCAAAATGCTGCGTGAGAATGCTACTTGACAGAGCTGCGAGAGTCAAGAAAAAGAGAAATGGGAAAGGATGCGGCAACCCCAGTCCGCATCAAGGAACCAGCCTTATAGCAATTACGGGGCGGACCCTGCACCGGCGAGCATAGCGGGGCACGGAAAGAGATGGATCCCAGAAAAGCCAGTGCAGGGGAGAATAGAGTAGTACCGGTGGAAACGACAATACCGGTACCTGTTGATCCAAAGGACCCGAATAAGGTGTTGAATGTGGGTTCACAGCTTAATGTGTCAATTCAGAATATCTTGATATCTTTCCTAAAAGCAAATCTGGATGTCTTCGCTTGGACTCATGCCGACATGTGTGGAATATCTCCAGAAGTTGCAGTACACGCTCTGAATATTGATCCAAAGTTTACACCGATTAAACAAAAAAGAAGAACCCAAGGTCCAGAAAGGTCAGCAGCACTAAAAGAAGAAGTTGATCGACTCTTGGAGAATAACTTCATCAAAGAATCTACATATCCGAATTGGGTTTCAAATCCTGTGCTGGTCAAGAAAGCTAATGGAAAATGGAGAGTGTGCATCGATTTTTCTGATCTAAACAAGGCTTGCCCCAAAGATTGCTTCCCGTTACCCAGGATCGATCAACTGGTAGACGGAACTGCAGGACATGAATTGTTATCTTTCATGGATGCCTACTCCGGTTATAATCAGATCATGATGCACGAGCCGGATCAGGAGGATACAAGCTTTATCACAGATGTTGGTCTTTATTGCTACAGGGTTATGCCCTTTGGGTTGAAAAACGCAGGGGCAACTTACCAGAGGCTAGTTAATGCTATGTTCAAACCGCAATTGGGCAAAACTATGGAAGTCTACGTTGATGACATGTTAGTGAAGTCTAAGAAAGCAGCGGATCACATTGAACACTTAGCAGAAATGTTCACAGTCCTCCGGAAATACAGAATGAAGCTTAACCCTTTGAAATGTACATTTGGGGTCGAATCCGGAAAGTTCTTAGGATTTATCGTCAGTGCTAGGGGCATTGAAGCTAGTCCAGCTCAAATTACTGCCTTAAAAGAAGTTAAAGCTCCTAGAACGAAGAAGGAATTGCAAAGTCTTAATGGAAAAGTCGCCGCCTTGAGTCGGTTCATTTCCAAAGCTACTGATAAATGCATCCCATTCTTCGATGCTCTGAAAAAAGGAAAGAAGAACTTTGAATGGACTCCCGAATGCCAAAAGGCTTTTGATGAGTTGATCCATCATATGGAAACGCCTCCAATACTTTCTAGGCCAGGCAATGGTGAGGATCTTCTTATATACTTGGCAGTGTCATCTCATGCTCTAAGTGCAGCGCTGATACGGGAAGACAAAAGGATTCAACATCCAGTTTACTATATCAGCAAAAGACTCACTGGGGCAGAGCTGAATTACTCCAAGTTGGAAAAACTCGCCTATTGCCTACTAGTTGCATCGAGGAAACTGAGGCAATATTTCCAAGCTCATCCTATCAAAGTACTCACTGATCAACCTCTAAAGCAAGTCCTATTTCGCCCAGAAACTTCGGGTCGCCTTCTAAAATGGAACATTGAACTCAGTCAATATGACATCACTTATCATCCCCGAAAAGCAATCAACGGGCAAGCTTTAGCTGATTTCATTGCAGAATTCACAGGGAAAGATAATGGTGAGGAAAAAGCGATCAGTGATTCCCCAATCCAGTGGAAGATGTATGTTGATGGCGCAAGAAATGACTACTGTTCTGGAGCTGGAGTAGTACTTGAAACTCCTGAAGGTCGGTCCTTGTGTTATGCACTAAGATTGGAATTTCCTTCAACAAACAATGAAGCAGAATATGAAGCTCTTATCGCAGGTTTGAAAATCGCTAAGGAACTAAACATCCGGGCATTACAGATCTTCAGTGATTCTCAGCTTATTGTGTGCCAAGTCAAGAAGGAATTTCAAACAAAAGGGGGAAACCTACCTGCCTACTTGTCAAAGGCTTGCGAACTTCTAAGTGAGCTCCATCATTATTCAATAAGCCATATTCCCCGGGAAGAGAACATGAAGGCAGATTCCCTCGCAAAATATTCAAGTTCTGGTGAAGCTCAACTATTGGGATTGTTCCCCGTAGAAGTCCTCTCAGCACCGAGTACAGATGAAACGGATGTAGATTGGATTATGAATGTATCTCAAGAACAAGAGTCATGGATGACTCCAATACTGGATTACCTACTCAGAGGTTCTCTGCCAGAAAGTTCGAGAGAGAGACAGAAACTATTAAGGAAAGCTTCCCGCTATGTGATTCAGGATGGCCGATTATACCGGCGGGGATTCTCAATGCCTTTACTTCGATGTGTATCCAGGGAAGAGTCTAAAACAATCCTAGCTGAGGTACATGGAGGAGAATGTGGAGATCATTCAGGTGGTCAAACATTAGCAAAGAAAATTCTCCGATACGGATATTTTTGGCCAGAAATTAACCGAGATGCTGCAGATTACTCCCGAAAATGCGACAGATGCCAAAGATTTGCCAAAATTCCTAGAGCACCTTCTACTGAACTCACACAGATGGTCAGTCCATGGCCGTTCGCAATTTGGGGAATGGATCTCATTGGGCCGCTACCAACTGCCAAATCAGGGATTAAATATGCTATTGTTGCAGTTGACTATTTTACTAAATGGGCTGAAGCTGAACCATTGGCTACGATCACCTCTAAGAAAATGATAAGTTTTGTGACCAAGAATATCATTTGCAGATACGGTGTGCCTCAAAAAATAATTACAGACAATGGTACTCAGTTTGAAAGCGGAGAATTCCAGGATTTTTGCAAACAATTCAAAATTCAGAAAAGCTTTTCAGCAGTGGCTCATCCGCAGGCAAACGGGCAAGTGGAAGCTGTAAACAAGATCATCAAATCAACCATCAAAAAGCAACTTGAAAGAGCAAAAGGTGGTTGGGTCGATAAACTACCACTTGCACTATGGGCATATAGAACTACTCACAAAACTGCAACTGGGCATACTCCTTTTTCATTAGCATACGGATCGGAAGCAATGATCCCGGTTGAAACAGAGGTCCCTTCACACAGAAGAATCCATTTCAATCAAGCAGAAAATGAAAAGCTACAACTTGAAGCGCTCGATCTCCTTGATGAGAAAAGAAATGAAGCTAATCTCAGGGTTGCAGCTCATCAGCAAAGGATAGCCAGACATTTCAGTTCCAAAGTTCGTCAACGCAGCTTTGAAATTGGAGATCTAGTCCTGAAAAGAATTATGACAGCGATAGGTGTGTTTGGGCCAAATTGGGAAGGACCATATGTCATAGGTCAGAAGCTTCTTGACGGCACATTCAAACTCACTACTGTTGAAGGAGATCAGATTCCAAGGGCATGGAACAGCAATCACTTGCGTCCATATTTTACTTGAAATTTTTGTTGAAATATTGTAAAAAGAATTATGAATGTATGATTCTTGTAATTGAAAGCAATTGTAAAACTGATGCAAGTGAATAATGAATGAATATAAAGTGGATGTAGGCCCAGATTTTTGGCCGAACCACTATAAATCTTGTGTTCCTTACTTTTATTACATGTTTGCTTTATTTTCGATATAAAAAGTACATAGAATGTATTGCTAAAATATCGATTTAAATTTTTGCAGACAATGGAAATAAAACTTGCACATAATAAGACCGAGCAATTCACTCCATCATACAACAAACAAATTTCAAGTCACAAAGACCCGGAATTCAAATCCTAGATAGGAAATACTTCAATTGAACGGCTAATGATTTCGTAGAAACGAGCCCTTGCTAATAAATGGAGATTGTTTGAACAAACAAACATCCAATTAAGAAGCTAGTGCCCGTTCTCACGAACTTGCCTGTCAATGAAGTACATTTCCTTGGATTAAACAAGCTACTTGCAAGGAAAAGGGGAATGAAAACTTGAAAAGAAAAAATGAGTGATCGCTGAAAAGGCATAAGCAAGAAGACGAGGAAACAACCAAAATCCATCATCAGCAACACAAGTCCTCTTCAGAGGCACAACTCTTCGGAGGATAAAAGACCTCTAATGGGTCATATGCCACAAAAAAGAAAGTTCTCTACTCAACAAAAAAGATTGGAGGAGTCATGACCCTCCAACCATGAGAGAGCAACTTCCAGGCGATGAAAACCCTCTCTGAGGCACATTTCACCAGGAGTCGAAGTGGTTACTCTTCGGAGTTTCACTTCACCAAAGCTGAAATGCAAACAAAATAAAGACCTCTTCGGAGGCACATTTCACCAAGAGTCGGAGTAGTTACTCTTCGGAGTTTCACTTCACCAAAGTTGAAATGCAAACAAAATAAAGACCTCCTCGGAGGCATATTTCACCAGGAGTTGAAGTGTAACAGCCGCTCTTCGGAATTTCACTTCACCAGAGTTGAAAGACAAACAAAATAAAGACCTCTTCGGAGGCACAATCAAGAAGAAAGACCTCTTCGGAAGCCCACGTTTCGCCGAGATTGAAATAAAACTTCCAAGTGTTGAAACGTGGAAAGGCTTTCTAAGGCAAAACTCTTTGGAGGTACACGTTTCGCCGAGATTGAAATAAAACTTCCAAGTGTTGAAACGTAAAAATCCCTCCTCAGAGGTACAACTTTCTATATATAAAAAATCCTCATCAAGGGCATACTTTAACTTCCAAAGGAAGAGTAATTTACCTATTCTGGAGAATGATCTTCCTCAAAAAAAAAAAAGAAAAAAAAAAAAGAGGGAGTTAAAGTACCCTTCAGAGGTCCGCTTTACCGCATAAAAGAATTCACTTGGTAAAAAATATACTTAAGCAAAAGAAAGGAGTGATTTCTTCAAAGGACAGAGCGTAGAAACTTGTACGAAGGGGGGTTGTACTCTATAAAAGTTTTCTTTAAAAGAATAAAATAATTATTCTTCAGCAAATAAGAGTGCAAGTCCCCTCAAGAATAAAATATTGCAACAAGCTTATGGTACGGGGGCAACATGGTATAGTTACATACAAAACGATATAGCTATGTCGGTAAGATAATATTCAAGCAACATACCATAAACCCGTTGCAATATCATAAGAAAACTTGTGCAGAAATGAATAATAAATGCATTCACAAATTCAAACAAGAGTTTGTACAAACAAAGAGTCATTTTATTCAATTATAATGCAGATACAGGTTTCAAAATAAAGAAAAGCGGGGGTCGGTACCCGCACAATTCTCGACCAGTACATGCAAAACACAAAAAGCTAAGAACTGAAGTCCTCATTTCTTCCTCATTTCTTCTTACTGCCTTTGGATCCTCTGCCCGGTCGAATGATTAACTTTTCTGGTCGGTCAGTGGGCATAAAGGAAGAAGGAGAGGTAGGCGCAACTGGTCCAACTTCTGGCTCCTCTTCAGTAGCAGTGGTTATCTTCCCCTTCCTCCTGGACGTTACGCGTTTTTTCCTCCTCTTTGAGGAAGACTCACTTCCTGGAGTGATAACTTTAGAAAGAGTTATGTCGTCAGAAGGAGTCCGCTCTGGAGATATGTCACCTCCCTCAGGTCTCTCATCCTTCTGCTCTTGCGAAGCGATGGGATCATCCAAGCCGTGAAGAGCCTCTATTTGCTCCTCCTGCGATCCAGGCTGCGAAGCAGAAGGAGGAGCCACCTGAAGAGATGGAGGAAGGACAACCGGAGGAGTAGAAGTTTGAGCGGTGCTTGGTACTTTCTCTACAGAAGAAAAGAGGTTAAAGTCAGTAAAGAGAGGAGATGAAGGTTCACCAATAAAGTCAGTAAAGAGAGGAGATGAAGGCTCATCAAGATCGAGAAAATAGCCAAGGAGCTCGTGAAACTCATGCGAAACAAATGAGTAACCCGCTTGAGCAGAATTGACAGTAGCGGGATTAACAGTGAAATTACCTGGTGAAGCTGATTTCCTGATATCAACTTCATAAGCTTGCGCGTCAGCGCTCTCTTCACCCTCGTCTCCACCATGTACGCTTGTAATCTCAGTGGTAACTTTGGTAGGAGAAGCAAAATGGGAACTGGAACCAATGATGTTGACTTCAGACGAAGAAGGAGGCTGAACCGGAGTAGTTGAAGTAGTTCCTCCAACCTGACCCCCTTCTGTCGCTTCGGTTCTTAGTTTAGCAAGTTGTTCCCTTCCCTTGGCAAGGGCAGCGCGAGCGTCTTCATCAAAGTAATGCCTTTCCAGGGCTGATTCGTCATAACCAGCTCCTTCAGCACCAAGCATATCAAGGGCGGCCTCCCACACTTCAGCTAAAGTGATCTCGTACTTGGGACCTAGAAAAGCAAGGCTTCCATGCCCCAAGACGCTATGCAAGTAGAAGTCGAATAATGTTGAGCTGAAGCTGTTTTTTGTCGCCTCGTGAGATTCTTCAGCCGCGATTCTGCCGGCGACAGCCTCATCACGCTCCCTCTCAGTTTTAGAAAGCTGAAGCTTAAGCATTTGTATCTCCGCTTCCTGGGAGTTGTTTTTCTCTTGAAGCTCAGCAATATTAGAAACATAGCCTTCACTGATTCTCTTTTGCGCCTCGAGCCTGTCTTCGGCATCCCTTTGGCCGGCGTGAGCATCTCTCACTTGTTTCAGAAGCACTTCTTCCTTTTGAGAATACGAAGTAGAGGAAACAGCAAGCTCATGTTTCAAATTTTCAACCTTTGCTTCGAGCTCCTCATTGTAGGAAGCAATGCTCCTCATTTCGGTATCATGTTGCTCAAGGACCTTTTGCCATTCAGCCTTATCGTTTTCCATGGTGAGCATGGCCTCTAAGTTGGCGCGGTTAACTCTTTGAAGCTCATCAACAAGCTTCTACCAGTTTGACATCCTCTCGATATCAAGTTTAACGGCGTCAAGATTTCGTAGCATAGCAGGCTTGTCAATAGGGACCAGGTCGAGATCGAACCTCACACCCTTTAAGCACCACTGTGGAAAACGACTTTGTAAAGTGGCCGGGCCCGGTCCTACTTGAAATTGGGCCTGCTTATTATTGTTTGGATGTCCGTCTTCCCAAGAGCAGGAGAGTCGGAAGGAATGTCAAGAGGAGCAGGGGCAGTATCCTTTTCAGGAGTAGTGGAAGCATGTTTCTCACCATATCGGGCTCGTTTGCTCGAATCTTCGACTACATGACCTTTTCCCCGGTCATCATGTGATTTCCTTTTGTGAGAGTCATCACCTCTCTGCAGAGAATCATGATGCTCATCCCTATCCCTTCTGTCATAGCGCTCTTCTGCATCCCTCCTTTCACGAGCCCTTCGAGCTGCCCTCTCTTCGTCAGACTCTCTATAGGAGGTGAAGTAGCGCCCATAATTATACTGGCCACGCCCACCATAGCGTTGAAAATCTTGATAATATGATCCGCCGCGTGTCATTGAAGAATCTGAAATAAGAAAAGATAAGCTTCAGAAATCCTTAAAGTATAAGAAAATAAGCACATAAGTGTGCTGGAAAATCCTTAGTTGTGTGTGAAGTGCAAACTACTCGCGTTGGACTAACGAACCACTTCTCAGTTGGGGGGAAGTAATAGGTTTCACTATCGGTGACAATTCTTGGGATAAAGGAGTTGGAGTCAGTTGGAGGGCAGATGTCGCTTCAATTGTCGGAGGTATAACTTTACCACGAGCAGGGTCATCTTTAAAGAGCTCTTGGGAAGAGATAATTAAGTCACTTAAATCCCCAAAGACGTCATCATCATCATGTCCAGCCTGGTTCCCTCCATCAGTTCCTTTATCGGCATTTTTCATAGTTTGGGAAGGTTGCTCCTCTTCTTCTTCAGTAATGGGGGCAAGCGCGGATTTTTCGGACAGGCCCAAGTCATCTCTTGGAACAGAACACTTTATTAGTGAAGTTTTTACAGAAGTTTCTCCTTGTATGTGCTCTTTAGTAGAGGCCGGGGCGTCAAGAGTTTTCACCGGAGAATCAGGAACTTCTGTTGGAGCTTCATGAGGCTGAGTAAAGCGAGAGGGATGGAGAAGTCCGTATTGATGTAAAAATTCGTCGCTTAGCAGAAACTTTATGCTCCTTTCTTCCGCCGGCACAGCATTTAATCTTTCAAAAATTTGCTTAAGACTTGGGTCCCTAGCAGGGGGTGGAAGTGCTAAAACAGGAACAAAGAATGAAATTAGCAACTGAAAGTTCGGATCTAAAAAAATGGCTTCAAAACGGAAAGAGTAGAGACAGGAAATCTTACTTCCTACTCTCCAGATGGCATAAAATCCTGGAGGGCAGCGAACAAAGAAAAACTGACTCAAAAATCCGTGAGCGCTTTCGGAGAGATCGGTAATAAGTTTGCGGTTTCGAGCGCTTCTTATAACCACAATGGAGGGATGGTCTTTAATTTTCGTAAATGAGCAAAAATAGCAGACCTCCCCGAAGCTCGGTAATCGATCCAAAGTTCTCCTAAATAGAACACATAACCCCATCAGAATAGCATAGCCATTGGGGTGTAATTGGAATGGAGAGATAGACAACCGAAGCAAGAACTGTTGAAGAAAGTCATTAAAAGGAGGAATAGCGCCATTTAAGCACATTTGGCGATTGACAGCAACAAAACCAAGAGGTGGCCTATCGGCAGTATCATTTGGCCCCGGTAGTAAGGCGTCAGCATCGTCTATGCCAAACTGGACGCGCAATTGATTAAACATCCGCTGATTCAAAGTTGTGGGTGTTCTCTCCGGAGGGTTATCCACAGGAATAGCTACTGGGAAGACATCTTCAGCCTGACCCATCGGCTCTTCTTGATGAGAAGTCATTCTACATAAGCAACTGGATGTTCAAATGCGAAGGTGCGCGTTTCCTAAAAAGTGTGAAGTGTTGTGCAAAACTAATAAAAGTGACAAGTATATATAACTGGAATTACACTAATTGATGCTTGATCGATGGTAAACATTTCAGAACTTGTTAATCTAAAAGTTCAAACATAATATTAGTGCAAGCAAGTCGATTTCAATTGACTACTTCAGCATTGCTTTGGTATTTTGTTTGAAATTGATATATTAAAGGCACTTCATACATGCAGTTTATCCAAGTTAAACATCTATCGTTAACTAATCTGTCATTCGATGTGGGCAATCAATGACAGTATATTCGTCCCAATTTTCTGTAAACATTGTGTTAGACAGGTTATTAGCTTGCAAGAGAGACCTGTGGAAAAATACAACAAAGTTTATCAGGTTAAAGTCCAAACAAATCAATATTCAGTCCGGTAATGCAAGTTAAACTATCAAGTTGGGATTATACTTTTGAGTGACAACTCATTCACGACCTAAAGGGTATGCGGCGAGTTAAGTTAAGTTCTATAAGTTGTAATGTGCATGGAGGAAAAAGCCTCAAATCAGAACAATGCAAATTTCTTTAAATCCTGTCTCGGCCGCGACTCAAATCTAAGGAAGCATTTAGTTGAGTCGTTCACGGCTTATGGTTTGAGTCGTGCATGGTTTGAAAAGGTGAGTCATGGAAAAGTAACCCAAGTGCTGAGTCGTTCACGGCTTATGGCTTAAGTCGTTCACGACTTATAGTTTGAGTCATCTACGGTTTATGGCTAAAGCATTGAGTCGTATACGGTTGAGATTGCAAGGCATTTCAAAATCAGTGGCCGAAAGGCAAAACCTAATTCGCTAACTCTTGGAATTCCTTACCACGCCTCATCTCACAGCCCCCTTTTTTCTGTCTCAATCTGCTAACCCGTTAATGCTAAGGCAACAAAGATCTGTCACATTCCCAATGGAACCCATCATCCTTCCATACCAACAAATCACCCGAGAAACAATCTGAAATGTTTCGCATCGATCTTAAATTCAATGCATTGCTGAACTCGCGTATCGGATAGTGATCTAGAATCGATTATAACAATTCAAAGTGAAGCGCAATGCATGAAAACAAACTAAAGCCGAAAGATGAGAATTTGTGATTCAACGTTGATTATTATGGATTAAGATCGGATTTGCTTACGAAGTATAATGGTTGGGATGAATCGGAGAGTAGCAGGGTTGAATTCGCCTTCGGAAATGAGATTCGAAGATTCGTTAATGGCGTCACAAGATGTTGAGGCAATGATTAAGTGAGGAAGAAGAGCAACGCATTAGCTTATATACAAGGCAGGGGAGAATGAGAAAGGACTCACGAGTCATAGGCCGCCCTGAGTCGGTCACGACTCAAGAAGAAAGTCGAAGCACATGACTCATGATCTAAGCGTATACTTCGAGGGGCAATTGTTAACGCCGAGCGACTCAAGGAGCTTACGACTCATGATAGTTACCGACTCATGTAAAGGAGCGACTCAGTGGATTAACGACTCACCTGAACTAAGGAGTTGCACGACTCAAGGGATAGTCCGACTCATCTACTTAAGGAAGGTACCGACTCATCTACTTAAGAGGGATACCGACTCATTTGATAGCGACTCAATCAGCTGACGACTCAAAGGGTTAACGGTTCATAGAGAAAGCCGACTCAGTAAGTTGCCGACTCAACAAGACTATCGACTCACGACTTAAAGGAGCCTGAGCCTAACGGGTTAAAGCATTAACGACTCATTGAAAGGGATTGCCTCAGCGACTCAAGATGATTGACGACTCATAAACCAGGATGACTCGTCCGCGACTCAACGCCACTGAGTCGTATTCTATTACAACAATGCATGTGGTTGACTCGCCAACGACTCAAGACTCAGCTTAGAATCCAGCGAGAGAATAAGCCAGTGAGAAGATCTACAGATGAGTCGGTCACGACTCAACCTGACTCGGCCACGACCTAACTTGACTCGGGGACGACTCAGCTTGAGTCGGTTGCGACTCATGACTTGTACGCAGAATTCATGTCCAAGCTTGCCTATAAATACGTAGCCACCTCCAACGTTCAAAGGACTTTTGGACTGACTTCTTGGACGCCATTACTCTGCCATTGTCTCGACTTCAAGCAACACTCAAGCAACACTTCTATCACTCCAATCACCCAAGACATTTCAACAAATCTCAAGAGGAAAAATAACTCATTCATCATGCATTCGAGGGATTCTTCTACATCGGGGTTTGAGATATTTGTCTAAGTGTGTTGTAATCGGAGTTGATTGTAAAAAATTGTAACTAAATCAGCAATAAAGAGCTTTAAAGTGGACGTAGGCTTGATCCTAAGCCGAACCACTATAAATACTGTGTCTTTTATAGCTTTTCTGTGATTTCTTTGCATATACTTTGTTCCCGTACCAACGGGTGGTGCTTTCACAATTTCCATCTATACACCGGGGTGTTAGCGTTTATTTTTTAGCGTTAACAGCTGGTGATAAGATGTATCGGGACATGAAGAGGGTATTCTATTAGCACGGAATGAAGAAGAGGGTGGTGGAGTATGTATTGAAGTGCATCACTTTCCAAAGGGTAAAGGCGGAACAAAAGAAGCCCGGAGGATTGTTGCAGCCATTAGATATTCCATTATGGAAATGGGAGAGCGTCCCTATGGACTTCGTAGACGGATTACGAAATTCACGTAGAGGGAACACGAGTTTTTTGGTCATTGTGGGTAGATTGATGAAGAGAGCTCATTTTATACCCATTAAGAATAACAGGACGACAACTTCTTTGACGACTCTTTATGTAAGGGAGATAGCTAGGCATCATAGTGTTCCGGCCAGCATTATAACCGATAGAGGTCCATTATTCACCAGTGAGTTTTGGAGAAGTCTTCAGCAAGCCTTTTGAACGGAATTGAAACTGAGCACGACATATCACCCTAAAAAAGATAGACATACTGAGAGGCTAAATAGGGTTTTGGATGATTTGCTCAGATTGTGCATCATTGACTTTGTAGGCTCTTGGGAAGACCACATACCTTTTGTGGAGTTCACGTATAATTATAATTATCAAGCAAGCATTGGGATGGCACCGTTCGATGTCCTCTATGGAAGACGATGTAAATCACTAGCCTATTGGTGGGTACTGCCAATAGGATCTTCGTTGGACCAGAGTTGGTGAGGGAAACTTCCGAGAAGGTGAAATTGATCCGCAAGAGATTGAAGACTGCACAAGATAGACAAACGTCATATGCCGACAGAAGACGTTAAAATTTGGAGTTTAAGGTCGGAGATTTTGTTTTTGTCAATATTTCTCTACTGAGGAACGTTATGAGATTTTACTTAGTGGGTAAGTTAGCACTGAGATTTGTAGGATCCTTCCATATCACCGCACAGATTGGAAAAGTGGCATACAGAGTTGATCTCCTAGATAAGTTGGCAGTTTTTCACGACCTTTTTCATGTTTCGCATCTAAGGAACTGTCTACATGATTCCACAATAGTAGTAGAACTCGATCAGCTAAGGGAAGTGGAGGTGGAACGCAAATGACTTGTGCGTCGTACACCCGCCCGTATATTGGAACATGGCATTTAGAGATTATGCAGCAAGGAAGTTCGTCTAGTGAAGGTTTAGTGGGTATTGACCCCAAGGAATCTGCATGGGAATTTTAGGAGAGAATTCGAACTTCTTATCCCTTTTTATTTAAAAGCACACTTCAAATATCCTATCTTTGATCTTTGATCTTTCCTTTGTTAGGGTCTTTTTGATAATCTATATGTGAAACCTATGAATGGTAACTTGATTGTAAACATGTCATTAGGGCATGTTATGTTTGATGGATGAAAATGATTGCAAGTGGATGCCAATATTTTTTAATGGATGCATTGCATGCACTAGACAGATATTTATTAAGATAATCTGCCAAAAGCTAAGCGCTATGGATGCTCCAGTCATCCACAATATTAACTTCTGGTGACGAAATACGGTAATGTTAATGGTATCCATAAAATCAAAAGCACTTGAATATGGAAAAAATGATAGGTTTCCAAAAACAATAATTACAGTGATTACATTTCAAATAAAATCCTATCCAAGTTACAAAAATCACCAAATGTAATCCTAGGAAATGATCAAATATAATTTACAATTATACACAAAGAGCGACATATGAAGATGCCCACTTGGATAATCAAAGAAATATCGAAATAATTGTCTTTATACATAATGAAAACAAACAAAAAGAATAGAATTCCTAAAATAGCTATTTGTCGGCCACTTACTCGTTTTCGGAAGCTTTTTCACCAAATTTACTATACCCTGAAAACCTAAACCCTCAGCCAACACAATTTAAATTTTGAGCACCCAAGAGTTTAAGGAGAAACAAAAACTTCAAGTCAGACATAAAGCCAGGTATGAATAATTTCTGTTATATCTACGTTTACTGGTATTTAGTGAGACCACGCCACATAGCAGACCGAGTTTCCCCTCACTAATATCCTTTTTCGAAGCACATATTTTGAAAATTCTTTCCTGCAACCAAACTGTTTAATCAAATTGATTATAGTAATAGGATAATAGCAAGATCTGTTATGCAATTTCGGGTAGTAAATGGACTAAATGTCTGAAACCTAGGCGAACTGCCCTAAATCTAGGCTAAATGCTTTTTGGATGACTCTGGCCTACTAGATACCATATCAAATAGTCTAAACAACTAGTAGATAAAGCTTCTATACGGTCTATCCTAAGTTTTCGTCTTCAAGGTTCAACTGATCCTAATGGTTTTGTGGCTTACAAATAACTTATATCTTTAAGTCAATATTCCATTCTATATGTAACTAACATTTTAGTCTTAGTTGTGACTAAGTCTTGCATACTAGAATTCTGGACTAAATTAGCTAGGGGCTAGTAGCTATTGAGCATAGAGCATGACCCTACACAAGTTTTATCTGGTCTACTAATCCGATTCATTACTTAAGGGTTAACTAACCTTTGAAATTTTCCTTGAAAACCTTTTCAAAATGATTTGGTCCTTTAAATCATACAAATACAAGGAAAATATATCTTTTGCTTTATACTAGGCTATATTGCCATGTTATATATATTTTATTCAAAATAATGTTGATGATATTCAATAAGGATTAACTATTCTTTTAAAATAAGTTAAAGTTCTTTTTTACTTGAAAACATTTAGGCTATTCTGCCTACTTATCTTTTTCGAAACCTTTGTTTAAAACCTTAAACAACCCCTTCGAAACCACTGAATGTTCCTCTTTCAAAACCAACTAAACCCCTTTCTTTTCACTAGGCCGAAAGGCCAAAAATTCCTTTCAAAACTTTACTCAAAGCCCTTTCGATACCTTTGGAAATCTTCCTTTCAAAAGCTTTAAAACATTATACATCTTTCTTTTAAAACCTTTAAACATTGCCTTTGGAAAACATGGAAAATCTATCCTTTAGAAAACATTCGACACCATTAGAAAACACACCTTTTGACAGCTTTGAAAACACTTTTTAAACCTTTCGAAAGCATCAAACCGAATGAAACACCCCATACCCCTTAGTAGTCCCAAAAAGGGCACACCAAAGGTTATGGTGCAATATAGTTATAGCTAAAGCATCACAACGACTAAGATTTACAAGACAAATAAGTAAAAGTAGCGGAAAACATTTAAATAATAACTTACGATTCAGATTTCAACTTCATCTCAAAATAGGTCATAAAAACATAAAATGTCTATAAAACTCAAAATCTCTCATGTCTCATGAAAATACATCTCAGTATCACATAATAAGAGTATAAAAGTAACAACAATAATCCCTCTCACAAGTGCCAATCCATCAAAAGCCAGCTGAAAAAGATGAAAATCAGAAGAATACATCTGAAATGAGAAAACATCAAAAATGAATCTCCAAGCAACCCGAATCAACTATCCTCAACTCTGCCGGCCTATTGAAGAAAAAGAAAAGAAAGAGTAGTGGGTCAGACAATAAGTCTGGTGATTGAAAGTAATTACTAGCATTTATAAGCAAGATAAAGATAATAGACTAAGCAATATTTGTAGCTTGAAAGGAAGATATAGAAATTATAAAACTTGCATAAAATACTATTTCTGATTCGGTTTGACTGTTTGCTTTAATTTTTGCACTTGTCTTAAAATGTTGTGATTAGGCTGAAACCCTAATCCTATCTCAACTTCTAACTTGATTAGGCTAAAATCCTAATCCTGCCCATTGTTCGGCCTTTCCTATCACTGTTGTGCCATAGTGAACCAATCCTTTTGGTCCCAAGCAAAAGACACCTCTTAGCGCTTAGGACGCAGTAGAGAATTATTTACCCTAATCGATGCCGCATGCTCGGTCATCGACGGTACACACTAACTTTCGTCCCTATTTGACCCTTTATTTTCCGTAATCAGCATAAGTGTGCCCAGCCTCACCCACGTGTGAGACCATCAGTCCTCGACCTAAAAGGGAAGGCTGCCAATACTGGTCCTAACAATCAAATCTTCTAACTTTTCCCCCTTGCCCAAACCCCCAAATTTGAGCCTTTGTCTATTGGCCACGTATTTACCCTATTCAGCATAAGCGTGCCCAACCTCACCTACATATGAGACCATCAGTCCTAGACCTGAAAAGAAATGCTGCCGGTACGGGCCACCACTGCTATATTTTCTTATTAACTTAGTCTAAGATCTAAGTTTTAAATAAGACCCTTCTGTTATTTCTTTCTAATTATAACCTACATGTTATAATGGTTCTTGCATCTGTTACTCTTTTGTTTTCTATTTTTATTTATAACCACTTCTTATAATCATGCTTCTAAATATCTCAAATTTGCTTATTTTAGTCCATCTCCATTTCTCATTTTACATCCGATGTCTGTAATTTTAGTGTATTTCTATTTTAATCCATATTTGCAAATTCTTCACTTTTTAATATTTTAATAGCGTAAAAAGGATTAAATCTTTATAAAAAGAAACAAACATTTGTAGGCTAAATTCCAACTTAAAACAGACGTAAAAAAATGTAAATATCTGTAAATAAATGCTAATAACTGAATAAAATAGCCGAATAAAAATAGACTAAAAAGAAATTCTAAAATTTACTAAAAAATAACCATAAATAAGCTTACATAATAACTGTCTCAAAATTGTAGGAAAATTATAACTATTGAGAACCCTGCTATTTTAAATTGCTAACAAATCTAAAATAATTACAAAACACTCACTTGTGGTCCTTGGCTCTAATCCATGGCCTTCTTGGATCCACTTCTAGGGTGTAAAATATTTTTACTAAAAAGATTTCCTTCATAGAATTTTTTTACATTTATGGTTCAGCCTTAGGCAATGAACCCAAGTGGAGGAAAATCTGAATGAGAAAAATATTTGGGCCTAGAGTTCTATTTATAGTGTGGTTAGGGATCTTAGGCCAGTGGATGTGAAGATTTAATCTAGTGCAACCATGTCATAGGCTCACTAGGAACCATCATATGCAGCTATGAACGCACAAGATTTCACCAAAAATCAGATTTATAGTTTTTGACTCACACCTAGATGAAAAACGTCCAGCGAAGAATGCGGGTCGACCTGGCCTATAAACGGGTCGACCTATGAGTCGACCCGACTCAGGCGTAGGTCGACCGGTAACGGGTCTTTTTTTTAAATTACATATATAATTATGATTTTCTATATTTCCGTCGTAACTTCTCTATACCGACACTTATTTCAACAAGTTATATATGAAAATTGCTCAGAAAATTACCATGGACCCAATTATGTAACTTCCGTCGCACAATTCTAATAATTTCCAAACCCTATTTTATTATTCAATTAATTTTTTAATTAATCATTATTACTCTAATTTTCTAGGTTGTTACAGTCTCCCCTCCTTAATGGATTTTTCCATCAAAATCTCTACGGACAGAAGAAAGAAATAAATATTTTCATCCAAATTCCACAATCACGTATTCAACCATCATCCATTACATCCATTGTCCATAAGCTTTTTAATGCAATTTATGATATATGTAATAGTGTAGTGTCAATTTCCCTAACTAATGCGAAAGATTTGGTGGTCTACTAATTCAGTCGACCTCCTTTTTATGTGCTCATGCCTATGCTATATATCCAAATGAATGCAGGTTCCTTAATGACAATTGACAGTTCTATATGCGTGCTACAATCATCATCCAAATGTTACAATCATACGATATTCACCCATACATAGCAACCATGAAATTAAAATGCAAGTGCAAACACATCCATATGCATATGCTTTAGTGAACTAGTTAGGCCGATTTCTAAGAGATAATAGTACCTAGTGTGTGTAAGTGCATGCATTACCATACATTAGGAAACATTTGCAACCACATGCATCCAACATGCATAACATGTTATAGTTACATGTTTACATTTAGTCCTACCACCCACAGATTAAATCTTAAGATCTACCCTCCTAAAGGATACAAAAGGAAAGAACCTATTGAAAACTAAAGATAGAAATAGGAAATTCAACATGTAAAATCAAAGAGATGCAGATAAGAGATATGTATTTTCTCCTCAGCCACCCATGTAGCATCCTCAATACTATCTCCCCATTGCACCTTAACCAAAGGGGCTTCCTTATTCCTAAGCTTCTTGAAAACATGTCCTACATTTTTGGTAAGAATGCGATGAACCGATGTTTCTCTCTCCACTTCAACTTCCTCAAGTTGGATAGGTTCCACTACCTTTGTTGAATCATGTAAGCACTTTCTCAAGTGCGAAACATGAAAAAAATCATGAACTTCCATGAGTGTCTCCTATAGCTTTATCCGATACACCATCTTCCCAACCCTTTTCACAAAGAGGAACGGTCCTATGAATCAAGGAACATGTTTCCCACTTGATCCAAACCTCACTACCTTTCTTCATTTTCTTTTAATCAATCAATCTTTTCCGAAGTCTCTCTAACCATGTTGGAACCAAGTAGCAATCATTCTATAGACTCCAACCAACACGAAGGTGACTTGTAAGGTCTTCCACAAAGGACTTCAAAAGGAGCCATCCCAATGCTAGCCTGAAAACTATTGTTATATGAAAATTCCACTAAAGGAAAGTGCTCCTCCCAAGTCACTCCAAAATCAAGAATGCACATCCTTAACGAATCCGCAAGAACTCTATTAACTCTCTCCGTTTAGCCATCCTTTTAAGGGTAATAGGCCATACTCAGTTTAAGCTGTGTCCCTAAAGTCTCTTGCAAGCTCCTTCAAAACTCGCTTGTAAAGATAGGGTCTCTGTTGCATATTATGCCAGAGGGAACTCCATGAAGTCGGACTATCCCACGAACGTGTATGGATAGCAAATAAGGAGCTGTTCTCTTACTCTTGACCTGAAGTGGGCGCTCTTAGTCAGACGATATACAATCACCCAAATACTGGTACTCCCCTTCCTAGATATTAAACCATCTATAAAGTTCATCGTAACACTATCCCACTTTCGTTCGGGTACATCTAATGGTTGAAGAAATCCACTAGGCCTTTGCTAGTCCGCCTCAACCATATGGCACATAAGACAATTAGCCACAAAATCTACTACCTCCTTCTTTTTGCCACTCCAATAAAACACTCTCTTCTTTTCCCTATACATCTTATCACCACTCGGATGAATATTCATCCGAGAATGGCATGCTTCTGCTAGAACTGCACTCGTCAAATCACTAGTGCGGGGGACACAAAGTCTTCCATCTCTACTTAGCTACCCTTTACTATCGATGTAATAGCATTGGAGATGTCTTGAGACCTCTCCTGTGCTAATCCTATCCAGAATATCCACAAGCTTTAAATCGTCTCGCTGCCTTGTGCCAATCTGATCTATGAGGGTAGCTTAACCTTAAGTGCTGCCAATGGTTCAGGTGTAATGTCCGTAGAGGGCATAAAATCAAAGGTGGAAATGAACTCTAGGATTTTCCTCTCCACAAACATTAGGCTAAGTTGTTCTCTTCCTATTTAACACATTCACAGCCATGTTCCCGTTGCCAGGGGTGCAAGCTATCTTAAAGTCATATGATGGCAAAAACTCCATCCAACGCTGATGCCCCAAGTTTAAATCCTTTTGTGAGAATAGGTACTTCAATGATTTATGATCAGTGAAAAGCTCGAACCTCTCTCCTAGCAAGTAAGGTTTCCAAGACCTAAGCGCAAAAACAATAACAGCTAGCTCGAAATTATGGGTAGGGTAGTTCTTATCACGAGTTCTCAACTGCCTACTCCATAGCATACTATTCTCCCCTCCTTTATCAATATTGACCCACCAATCTGCTTACATAACTCCATCCTCTCCCTAGGTGCCATATGTCTCATAGGCAATGCCACTGGCTTAGCATTTTAATTCAAATAGATCATAAAATGAATCTCTCTCTTAGTGGGTAGCCCTCTAACTTCCTCAGAAACGTCTTGGAAATCTATGACAACTAGAATTTAATCTAGCTCTCCTAGAGATGAATCAAGGGAATAATGGAAGCTCAACATGATTGACCCCTATGGGTCGCAAGAAACCTCAAGGGTCCGTCCGCTGCATGTCCCTAGCCTGAGGACTCTCCTCTCGTAGTCCAATATTGCACCATAAGCGGATAACCAGTCCATCCCCAAAATCATCCCATATCCCGAAAATCCCAGTACATAGGCGTCATAATCAAATTCTATGCCTAGTATAAAAATTTTCAAACCTCTACAAATCTTGAATAAATGTGCCAATCCTCCTTTAGGTTTTGAAACAACTATAGGGTCTACAGCAAGAGAAGTATTTAAGTGCAAACAATTGATCAAGGTACTAGAAATGAAAGAATGCAATGCTCTAGAAACAAAAAGAGTCCTAACAGGAAAATATGAAATAGAGATCAATTCTTCTACAGAGACTTTCCTACCTCGGTCCGACCCACTATTACAAGGTACTGCATCCAAAGCCTGTACTTTCGCCGTAGGTGTACTTGATCTCTTCCATGTCCATTGAGGACAAGCTTTACTAAGGTGTCTAGGCTGCCCACAGCTGTAAAACCTCCTCTTCATCATGTCCTTCTTATAGTCCTAGGAGTAAACAACTCCAAAATTATGACATTTCTCACTCTTCTTGATCTGTTCCTTTTGAGGTCCTCCTCCTTTCTTCTTGTCTCTATCCTACGTATTCTTCCACCACTACTTCTTAGATTTCTCTGATTTTGGAACCCCCTTAACCTCTTATGCCTTAGCAATACCTGATATGAGAGCCATTTCCACAAGTGACTCATACGTCTCTCCTACATGTATATGCATCAATGCCAACCCTTGAAGTGGCTAGTTCAAAACCATGGCAAAATTGGTAGCCTTCTTATGCGGTGTATTAACAAGCTCCATCCCGAACATCGATAACACATTAAACTGATTTATATACTCTTTCACCGAAAGACTCTCCAGCTTTAGGCTAATGAACTTCTCCAATGTCATGCTTTCCTCGGCTTGCGAAAAGAACATTCTCTCAAAACTTTCCCGAAATCCAACCCAACCAATGTCTCTACCCTCCATCTCTCCCACCAGTAATAAGTCTCTCCCTTCAGCTGCCAAGATACAAGCTGAACTCTTTGCCAGCCCTCCAATCCTAACAACCCAAATATCTGCTCCATATTCCTCTACCAAGTTCGTGCCTCTACGAAATCCTCCATGCCGGAAAACATCTAGCCTTTTAGGTTTGCGAAGTCCTTGCATAGCGTAGAAAAATTGGCTATTGCTGGTGGATTAGCGGGACCACCACCTGCTGGTGCTGCATTCGGTACATGCCCGGGCACCTCTGGTACCATAGCTTGGAGTTATCTTCGGAACCAGCCAGGGACTTGGACACCCTATGGAAGATTTGGGGCATCCGCCATTTTATGCAAAGAAAAGAAAATTTAGGCTTGAAAGAATCGAAAGAAGGATGAACTGGACTTTTGGTTGATTTTTATAAAAACTCTCTTGTACTTGAAAACTATTTCTATATTAAGAGTTTCCTTCTGGAAAATACTTTTAGTTTGAAGATATGTTACCTGTTAAAAATACGTTACTTTTAAAACAAGTTTTTAGGAATCCTATAACCTTAGGCTCCAATAACAAATGAAACACACCATACTCCTTAGTATTCCCAAAAAGGGCATACCAAAGGATGTATTGCGTTATATATATAGCTTAAGCATCACAAAGACTAAGATTCACTAGACAAATAAGTAAAAGCGGTGGAAAACATTTAAATAAAAACTTATCATTTAGAAATTAGACTTCATCTCAAAATAGATCATAAAAACATAACATGTCTCAAAAACTCAAAATCTCCCATATCTCATGAATATAGATATCAGTCTCAAATAATCAGAGGACAAAAATAACAACTACAATTCCCTCACAAGTGCAAATCCATCATAAGCCAAATGAAAATGATGAAAAGTAGAAGAATACATCTAAAATGAGAAAACTCAGGAAATGAATCTCCAAGCAACCTGAATCAACTATCCTCGGCTCTACTGGCCTAATAGGGAAAAATGAAAGATAGAGGAGTGGGTCAGAGAATAAGTCTAGTGAGTGAAAGTAATTACTAGCATTTCTAAGCAAGATAAAGATAATAGACTAAGCAATAGTTCTAGCTTGAAAGTAAGATACAGAAAAGAAAAAACTTGCTTAAAATATTGTTTCTAATTCTATTTGACTATTTTCTTTAATTGTTTGCACTTGTCTTAAACTGTTGTGATTATGATGAAACCCTAATCCTATTTCAACTACTACCTTGATTAGGTTGAAATCCTAATCATACCCATTGATCGACCTTTCCTTTCTCTGTTGTGCCATTGTGAACCAATCCTATTGGTCCCATAGCAAAAGACACCTCTTAGTGCTAAGGACGCACTAGCGAGTTATTTACCCTAACCGATGTCGCATGCTCGGTCATCGTCCGTACACAGTAACTGTCACCCCTGTTTGACCCTTTATTTACCCCGATCAGCATAAGCTTGCCCAGTCTCACCCATGTGTGAGACCATTAGTCCTTGACCTCGAAAGGAATGCTTCCTGTACTGGATCTAACAAACAAATGTTCTAACTTTGCACCCTTGCCTAAACCCCTAAATTTGAGCCTCTATCCATTGGCTACTTATTTACCCAAATCAGCATAAGCGTGCCCAGCCTCACCAACGTGGGAGACCATCTATCCTAGACGAGAAAGGGAATGCTGCTGGTATGGGCCACTACTATTATATTTGCTTATTAACATAATCAAAGATCTAAGTTTTAAAATAAGTCCATTCTATTATTTCTTTCTTTCTAATTATAACCTACATATCATAATGGTTCTTCTAATTGTTACTCTTCTATTTTCTCTTTTTGGTTATAACCACTTGTTATAATCATGCTTGTAAATATCTCAAATTTTCCTATTTTAGTCTGTCTCCATTTTAATTTCGTTTTTCTCATTTCACATCACATGTTTGGAAATTTAGTGTTTTTATATTTTAATCCATAGTTGTGAATTCTTCTCTTTTTAATATTTTATTCGTGTCAAAAAGGATTAAATCTTTATAAAAAGAAACTAACATTTATCGGCTTAAATCCAACTTAAAATAGATGTAAATAACTAAATAAAATAGCTGAATAAAAACAAATTGAAAAGAACTTTTGAAATTTACTTAAACACCGACTATAATTAAACTTACATAAAAACTGTCACAAAATTGAAGAAAAACTACAACAATTGAGAACCCTATTATTTCAAATTGCTTACAAGTCGAAAATAATTACATAACACTCATTTTTGGTCTTAGCTCTAATCCTAGGCTTTCTTGAATCCACTTCTAGGGTGTAAAATATTTTTATTAAATAGATTTCCTCCCTAGAATTTTTTTCTATTTAGGGATCAGCTTTAGGAAATGAACCAAACTGGGTGAAAATCTGAATGAGAAAAACAGCTCGGCCTAGTGTTCTACTTATAGTGCGGCTTAGGGATCTCATGCCATCGGATTTGAAGATATAATTCGGTGCAACCACGTCATAGGTTCACTAGGAACCATCAGATGCAGCTACGAATGCACAGGATTTCACCAAAAATCAGATTCACAATCTTCGGCTTCCAACTAGACAAAAAATCATACAAGGAAGAATGTGGGATGAATCGTAATGGGTCTTTTTTCGTATTTGTTTAATTATATACATAATTCTGATTTTCTTTGTTTCTCTCGTAACTTATACATATGGACTTGGATTTCAACAAGTTAAATATGAAAATTGCTCAGAAAATTACCACGAACGCAATGGTGGAACTCCCATGGCTCAATTCTGACAATTTCACGACCCTATTATTATCCAAGTTTTCTACCCAGCAGACACTGGAAATAAGTAAGACAGCCTTGAATCACATGGTGATTCAATAGTCATCCAGAGATGCTATGATTGGAGTTTAACAAAAGGCGGACTACACGGTAAAGATAACAACCTGAGTCAACCAAGCCAAGAGACCTATTTCCTTATGAAACCACAAGAGTTAAAGCATAAACATCCAGCGATTTGCCATCAATATGTGATTACAATGGCAAATGCATAAGAGGACATCTCCAGTGTTAGAACCAAGATCGACCTCTGTGATCGAAATAGCAGCAGTAGATATAATCCACGAAGACTACGATCGCACGAGCTACGAATTGAAAGAGAAGAAGAAGGAGTCCAACAACCAAAAATTGGCTAAGTCTATGCGCAGCCGGTGACCCACGAACCATGGGTCGCCAGTGACACATAGGTCGCTAGCGACCCATGGAGATATGGAATTTTTGGCCACTGAACTCGCCTGGTTTCCTGCATCTGTCCTGAGACCCGAAAATGATGGGCCTAGCCCAGGAGCCTCCAACCTCAATATAAATAGCTTGCCTCCTATAACAGAAAAGGGGTTCTGTAAATTAAATGCGGAAGCTCTACTAAGATTCTCCTTTACCTCCAATCTTCTACTTAGGAACTTGAAAAGGAATAAATCCTGATTCTTCGGTATATTCTTACTCTAGAGATCCAGTTCGTCATAGGATTAGCAGATGCCTTGTAATCAAACAACCTCTGTAATAACTGTCAGATCATAATAAAGATATAAAGTGGACGTAGGCTTAATTAATAGCCGAACCACTGTAAAAATCATCTACCTTCATTCCTTTATAGTGTTTTCCTATTTTTGTGATCTGTTACATTGTTCCGTGAATTATTGCTCTATGAATATGGAGCTGGTGCTTTTAACTCCATACCAAGGTGTAGATCCACTTTTTGGGTCAAAATTTTTGTGCTTTCACTATGAATTGCAATCCAGGACTCATAACTAGCTATTTACTTTGGATTGCACAAGTTCGGAAGTTAGATCCCTATTTTCAACCCAGAATCCAAATCTAGCTATTTACTTTTGATTTTATAAGTCCATAAGTTAGATCTCCTCCTTTGATCCTAAATCCAGATCTTACTTTCTACTTTGCAGTACATAGATCCCGAAGTTTGGTCATCAATCTCTGCTTAAGGATCCAGTGGTCTAATAGAGTTAAATGGCTCCTGGAAGGAAAAGGACTGCTTTAGTAAGATCTATAAGGGAAGCTATAGCCATAGAAGGGGCTTGCACCCAACAAGTTGGAGTAAATGCTACTAGTTTAGGAAATCAAGCTTCAGGGTCCTCTAGTCAGCATGAAGTAGTTACCAGAGATGAACTGAACAAGATGGCTTAGGAATTCAATCAAAAAATGGAGGAGAGTCAGAAGGCTCCGATGGAGAAACTCAATGCTCTAATAACTCTCTGGTCTAACCCCATCCAAAGAGTTATTTTTGACCTAGCCGCCACCATGGAGCAAGAAAACTCCTCTGTTTCTGACCTAGGCAGAAGAAATGGGAAATGACCATAAGGAAGGGTAACAACAGGATTCGATTTAGAAGAAAATGAGAACATCCCCTTGAATCCAAATGACCAAATTATAAGTTGAATAACGAAGCTAAAACCCCGTTAGAGGATGTGGCCGCGAACCTCTCCGGTTCGGAAGGCGGAGAGCAAGATAAAGAGGTACAGAAGGACCACAATGCGTTTGATAAAATTGGAAACATCCAGACTGCCTTTACTAGACCAAATGTAGCCCAACGGGGTCCCACGGGAATGACGCTCCTAAAGACAGGAGAGCCTAGGCATCATCCAACGCACCAACATCGTTTGCTGAACCAAACACTTGGCGCAGCGACTGACTGCCACCTCCGTGACCATTGAATTCCAAATGCATACATATCAGACATTGTCAATCGGTTGATGGATGAGAGAAAGAGTCAAAAAGACGATGATTGGAGATCAAGCCCGAGTCGGGCTCCTTTTACCGATGCAATCTTGAACGAGAGATATCTGGACTTGTTTACCATGCCCACCATTCCTTTTTATGATAGAGCTAAGGATGCGAAACCCTATTTGTACAAATGTAGTTGGTACATGGATGAAGTTAGTGCTTCGAAAGCTTTACGCTACAGATGTTTACCCATTTTCCTCGAAGGAGTGGCTTCCATGTGGTTTACCAAACTTCCCCCAAAACCCATCGCCACCTTTGACCAACTTGCAAGAAAATTCCTTTAATGATTCAAACTCCACACCACCCAACTGAAGGACATTATGTCTCTATCAGGACTAGTTCAGGGGAGAAACCCGTCATCGAGATCGTTTATAAATAGATTCAACACGACAGTAACTGAAGTTAGCAATCCTAGTAAAGACATGGTCTTTATGGCCTTAGTGCGTGCAATTCATCCAGAGATGGAGTTCGGGAAGTGGATCAAATGAAGCAATCCACCAATAGGAAAGGGTTCAACGGCAAGCGAGGCAATATTTAAGGTTGGAAGAAGCACAAAAGTCAAAAAGAAAAGACATGGAAATGGTGCAGATAAACATCGAACTGAATGGCTTGACTTCTAACCAAAACATAAGCAACCCCACGAATAGTCAAAGGGCTGCGAGGAGGAACGGGAATTAGAAGAGAGGAAATCAAAACTCCAACAACAAAAATTATGGTGGTCGTAACAAAAGATTCAAAGAATTTGGAATCGGAGACTATACGCTCCTGAATGACACCCTAGAGAATATCTATCTTGCAACACAAGAAACTGAGGAATAAAGGAAGCCCCTCAAGAAGGAAGCAACGGAATAACAGAAGCGCTTAGGGAAATTTTGCCACTTCCATAGGATGCACTAACACAACACCAATGAATGCCGCCATCTCAAAGACCATACCGAAGGATTGGTTCACGACAACTAACTCCAGTAATATGTCAAGGGACCACGGAAACCCAAATAGGCGATAGTTCCTCAACCGCCTAGGAAACTTGGGAACCAAGTGCGAACCAAGGACCAAGTACTGAGACGAACCGGTCAAAGGTTCATTATAGGTACTATATCTGGTGGGCTGCTGTTTGCACAAAAAATGGGCAAACACCTCCAAGTCGTATGAATTAGTTGATTTTATGTCATTTCTAGTGATTTAGGTGATTTACGCAAATATATAAAAAGCAGGGATTAAACTATAAAAGACACACAGATTTATAGTGGTTCGGCCAGAACGTGCCTACGTCCACTTTATATGTTATTCTCCTTTTTCTTTCAGATTACAAGTACAAAGCTTTGTATACAAGTATATGAAAGTTGTTTGAAAGTTCCTTCCGTGCTTGAGCTCTCAAACTTGTCTGCCATTGTTGTACCCCTGCCCCTCTATTTATAGAGTGAGGTCGAGGGCAGGGTCTTGGATGTGTATAGCTGTTGGTGGGCCTGGGCTGATGCAATCTGGCCTGGCAGTGTTGATTCGGTATGCTTTGGTTCGGTGGAGAGTGGATGACGTTTGGCTCGGTAGGATACGGTGGAATTTGATCCGGTAAAAGGTGGTTTGGTGGTAGGTTAGGTAGGTCGGTCCGGTGATGGATGGGCGAGGGAAGTTGGTCTGGTGAGATGTGAGATGTTGGAGAAGGGGTTGGTTCGGTGCGCATGGAGATGCGGTTGGTCCGGCATGTAGTAGAGCAAGGTTTGGTTCGGTAGGAGATGGTAAAGGAGCTGGTTCGGTATGGAGGGGGAGAGGCATCTGGTTCGGCATTTAGGGGAGAAGGTTCTGGTTCGGCATTTAGGGGAGAAGCATTGGTTCGGTGGTGTCCCCGTGCTCGCTGGTTCGGTGGTGGAAATGCACACAACACTTGCCCCCCAAAGTAGGGCATGTGCATGCACATGGCGTGCTTTGTTTTCCTGCAGTCGTTCGGTCTTGGGTGTGCCGAACCGGTTGGTCCGGTTGATAGGTTTCGCCTATAAGTATGGGCTTCAGGCCTTCGTTCATCCTCTACCATTTGAGACAGCCGAACCATATAAGTGCCGAATCACCTAGTTGTGCCGAATCATACGTGTTTAGCCGGATCAAAATCTTTGCCGAACCAGGTGAGGATCTACCCTGTCGAACGATCTTTATATTCAATCACCGAATGAGCTCGGGGCCTCACGTACCGAATGAAACTTATTATTTACTTTACCGGATGGACGTAGGGAGTATAATGCCGAATGAATTCATATATTTGAACAACCGGATGAATTCGTGGACCCCGAGTACCGGTCGAAACTGCTATCGAATGAACCTAAAAAACTTGCTTGTTTTTATATTTCTTCATCCTTTGTTCTAACAACGTGCTTTTGCTTTTGTGTTTGCAGATAAATGTCTCGCAAAGTGGAAACCCGATCAGATAAACGAAAGTCCAAGGGGGAAGGAGAGTCCTCCCTAGTGCCCCTAGCCCAATCAGGACCGGGACGATAGGGGCCCATCCCGAGATCGCTAGTGGATGGATATGGTCCTTAGGAGCTCTTGAACTCTCCTCCTGACTGCTTTCCTAGCTCCCTCCGAGAGGAGCAGCTTGATGTTATATCCCGCTCCTTTGGGATTGATAGAGCACTCATGCTGTTGCCGAGGGACGGAGTGATGCCATACAATCCCCCTGAATGATATTTTGCATATAGTAGGTACCATTTCATGTGCCGGGCCATTCCTCCGATCAATGCGTGGATAGTCAGCTTCATTACTTACCTGAAAGTAGCTCCTTTTCAGCTTCAGCCCAACTCCTACGCCATCTTAGTGTGTCTATTCGTTATCTTCAAGAGGAGATATGGGCGCCCCCCTTCTAACCGGGAAATTCGATATCTATACAATCTGAGGGGCTACAAGAAGGGGTCTCCGTACATTAGTTTAGAGTCAGCCGTGTCCTTCAAGCCGGTCTTGGACTTATACTCGAAGTTTACCATGTTTAAGAAGAAATGGTTCTTCGTTAAGGACGACTCCGTTCCTTTTCGCCTTTTCACTTCTGGCTGTAAGTTGAATTCCACTTGTAATTTCTTTGTCCCGACTGCAATGCTTCTTCTTATATGCTTTTATTTCTTGCTAGCGACAGGTGGCTTTGCGATCGTGGAGAATGATCGCCTGGTATAGACGGCCGCGGAGATAGAGGCTATCTCTGGAAGGGACAGGTCGGCTTCTTACCTAATCAGGAATGCCACTCTCTTGGAGCACAACCTGATTCTGCCACGTCAATCCGTGGTTAAGCAGAGAGATACACCCGACGAAAGGGCTGCTAAAGCTAAAGATGGGGCTACTGCGAAGAGCAGCAAGAGGAGGCCTTTTACAAAACCTCCAGTTGTTGGAGGTAAGAAGCTCAAGAAGTCTGACGGCCCTTCCCCTAGCACGTGCCCAATGACTCCGGAGGAGGAAGACGTGGAGGAGGATAGAGGTGAAGGCGAAGGAGGCGATGTAGGAGGAGAGGCAGAGAGCGGAGACGACAGAGAAGGTGAAGGTGGTGGTGATGGCGCCGAGGCTTTGCCTCTTGGGCAAGCAGGCGAGATTCAAGAGTGGACGGATGATGCCTTCCGCCAGGCTTTTGAGGGGTTGGAGGAAGGATCAGTCTCGGTGGAAAAGGCGAAGAAGGCTGACAAGGCTGGGACCGATGTCGATCCATCTTCTAAGGGTCCTTCAGCTAGGATAAGTTCGGCGACTCAAGGTGAACTTTTGATTCTTCACGACTCCGTTCATGATAAGGATTTACGGATATTTTATGGCCAGCTCCCGTCCTGGAATGAGATCCAGGACTTATTGCAGTATCCTACTCCTCCCCAGGGTTTGTATAACAAAAGCATCTTTTCACCCTTCTTAACTCGATATGTTTTTTTCTTTTTTTCTTTTTTGAATTATGGATTAGTGTATGCTTGTAACACTTGTTCTTTATTCTGGGGGCAGGTGAGGTGGCTAAGACCTTAGATATTCGACACCGCCTCGAACAATTCAAGCTCCTCAAAGCTTCTGCTAAACCAAAGCCTCCGACCACCCGCTCTAGGGATGTAGTCGGCTACCGTTCTCTCTTAGGGGTCATTGAAGAAGATGTTTGAAAGAGGAAGAGGGGCCGATCTTTGTTTGAACCTTCTCTCGGCCCTCAGCCCCCAGTTCAGCCGATCCATGATATCACTGAGGAAGATACTAAGCTGATGCCTTCCCCACATCCGTCCGAAAATCCAACCGTCACTCCGATAGACCACCTTTGTTTGGTTCGCAACCCATTTGCCGGTCACCCGGATCTGGACCCTAGTTTTCAGGACATCTCTTTTGACGAGGCCACGGGTGAGCATCTTCTTCCCCGCAACCCCATGGTACGGGTGCTTGATGAGGCTAAGTCCTTAGATCTCGATTTGCTTACTACTCGGATAGTTACCATGGGGGACTAAGCCAAGGCTAATATTGACCGGGTCGCGGAGGAGACCAGGAAGTTGATGGGGCATCATGCCCGTTTGGTCAAGGCCGGAGAGGAGATTGGGAGTGCCAACATCCGACTACGGTTAATGGTTTCTAACCAGGCCAAGCAGCTCGCTGATCAAGCCATTCAGATTTCTCAGCACGAGGCAGCTTCCAGGCGGTTGAAGAAGACTATGGAAGAGGCTAGTAAGGCAGAACTACGAAAGATGGAGGCTGCCTGGAAGGAACGGATTGACATGGCCATCGCAACGGTGGACGAGGTTCGGAGAGCGAATCTTGAGCAGGTAGAGGAGTTATCTGGGAGACTTGAGGCCGTAGAGCTTGCTCAAGTCAAGCTGAAAGAGGAGATGGAGGTGATGCGGGCATCCCTCCAGGCTGACTGCTCGAGATACCGGTTGGAGAGAGATGCTGCTGTTGCACGGCTGTCAGCTTCTTAGGCCCGGATGAGGGAATTTGAGGAGAATGAGGGGATGATGGATGAGATGCTCCAGGACATGTACTTCCGCACCTGGAAGCAGGGCAACCTGTCTTGGATGGACGACTATCCCCGGGTCATGGCTAGGATATATCTACTGGCTTTGGAGGAGGCAAAGGCCGATGCAGATAAAGGGGGTGGTGCGGCCTTCAGAATGGATGTGATTACTGCCAAGTTCACCAAGGAGGAGAAGGTGGCGGTGAAGGAGGGCATGCGGCTGCTTGCTGCTGAGGAGGTAGGCGTGCAGCTAGAGGACGATGATCAGGGAGCAGATGCTGGTATGTCTTCTCTTTGAATCTTTTCTTAACTCGATTGCTTATCGTTTGTCTAATATATTCTTCTCCTGAATTGGACAGGTGGGACCTCTGGCCAGCATGCTGGGAGTTCTGACCTGCGGTCAAGTAGATCCCGGATGGCTTGCAGGATAGAGGCGGTGCCCTGGTGTAGCTGATTATTTTTTGGCCTACTTGGCATTCCTGTATATACTAGTCTCAAAAAACATTTAATGTACTTTTGAGTTATAATTATGTCATTTGTAATGGACGGATTTATGTAATTTAATAACATAGACTGATTCTGCTATATTTGAATGCTTTTGTTATTCTGATGTATTGCATAAGGAATATAGTTGTGCACATGCCCATGATTTAATTGTGTCTGATGTTAAGTTCTTGCTTAAAATATGATTTCATATCTTGTAATGTTTATGTGATGTGTTTATATGATGTGCGAATAAATTATGGTTACACAGTTATGTATAAGAGAAGAAAGTACCGCCCTTCAGGTTTTAGTTGTAGACGATAGTTTCGAATGCCTTGCGCCATTAGATATAGAACGCAGCTGAGTGTCAAGTCATCCAGTTGTGAATTCCTATTTCCATCGGCGGGTGTCTCCTATTTTGTGCCCTGTACTTTAGGGATTGTTATATCGGATAGGAGAAAAGTTTTTGAATGAAATGGAATGAGAAACAGTAAAACTTCCAATCATGGAAGGTCGTCGATATGCTTAAGTTCGTGGCAAACGGGTTTTGTAGTCAGTTTCCCTAGTTGTGGGTTTTGGAGACACTTGTCACCCATCTTACGCCTCCGCGGGGAGTTTACCTTTTTTACCACAACCGCACTTAAGACATACCGGAGCCGAGATCGCGCACAGTAACTACCCGAGCCATTATGGCCCGTAATCGTGGGTACTATTCGATTTACTGTGGCCGGCTAGCGCGGGTGTGGATCGTCAACCGTGAACTACCCCTGGCTGGCCACACCTTATGTTGGGGCTTAAAGTACGTTCACAGTTTCCGGTGAGCCGAACGCAGTAATGAGCTGCCATCGGCTATAGTCGGCCTTTTTGATGACTTGTAATCGGCTCATTAAAGTTGTCTTTGAGGGCAGTCGCGAGCAATGAGTTAACCCGCAGCAGAGGGATGCTGGAGCAAAAGTGTCTCATTGGCGAGTGCATAGAATCGTATAGTACCTGTTAGGTTTTGTCCAGGTGAAGCTGCGCTGTGGTGCGTCTTGAGTGGAGATGCCATAGGATTTTGTTTAACAGAAAAGGATAAAGCTTAACAAGCAGCCAAGATATAAATGAACAAGTTAAAAAGAGACAAGTTTTTTAAAGTGGTTCGGCACGAAAATGCCTACGTCCACTGATTCTCTTTGTTAATTCACTTCATATGGGCGGTACAAGTTAAGAAAAGTAACGACGGAGGTGTTGGATGTTCCATGCCCTCTGGAACACCTCTCCGTCCACTGTTGACAAAATGTAAGCTCCGTTGTGGAGATCTTTATGAATTAAGGGTCCGTCCCAGATTGGATCCAGTGCTCCGGGGTGCGGGAAGATCCGCTTGAGGACAAGATCACCCTCTTGTAAGCTGTAGTGCTTGACTTTGGAGTTGTATTGTGTTGCCACTTTTTGCTTGTGCGCTGCCGCTTTGAGTGCTGCATCATTCCTTCTCTCCTCAATTAGATCCAAAGACATGAGGAGGAGTCCTTCGTTCTCTTCCGGGTTGTAGTGGATCCTACGGTGAGAGGCACTACAGTTTCAACTGGGCGCATGGCCTCCGATCCGTATGCCAAAGAGAAAGGAGTATGCCCTGTTGAAGTTCTGTAAGATGTGCGATAGGCCCAAAGTGCCGTAGGAAGTTCGTCCACCCAAGCGCTTTTTGACTTTTCAAGTTTCTTCTTGATTAGGGTTTTGAGAATTTTGTTGACAGCTTCGACTTGTCCGTTTTCCTGAGGATAAGCTACAGATGAGAAGCTTTTGTGAATTCCGTGCTCTTGGCACCAGTCGGCGAATTCTTCGCTGTCAAACTGGAGTCCGTTGTCTGATATGATCTTGAGTGGGACTCCATACCTGCATAGAATGTTTTTGATCAAGAAGTTGATAATTTTTGCTGAAGATATTTTATTTAGAGGTTCCCCTTCCACCCATTTGGTGAAATAGTCAACCGCCACTATAGCATATTTGGCTCCTCCTCGGCCCGTTGGCAGTTCGCCAATCAAGTCAATTCCCCATACTGCAAAAGGGCCAAGAGCTGGTCATTTCAGTAATCTCATTTGTGGGTAGTCGAGGAATCTTAGCGAATTTCTGACATCTGTCGCATCTCTTGGCGAAGTCTAAGGCGTCTTTGTTCAAAGTGGGCCAGTAATATCCATATCGAAGTATCTTTTTTGTCAGTGTCTACCCTCCAGTGTAATCTCCGCAACTTCCTTGATGGACGTTGAATAAGATTTCCTTGGCTTCCCTTCCAGCGACACATCTTAATAAGGGGTTAGAGAAGCCACGCCGATAGAGGATGCCTTCTTGTATTGTGTAGTGGGAAGCCTTCCTCAAGAGTTTCTTGACTTCGTTACGCTTGTCGTGTAGTGTGCCATCTTGTAAATATCTTCGGATAGGAGTCATCCAAATTTCTTCGTCGATTGCAGCTATCAGATTCACTTGCTCGAAACTTGGGGCTAGTTGTTTTGAGATGGTTAGTGCTCCGGAAATGGTGTTGTTCTTCATACTAGCTTTCTTTGCCAGTTCATCGGCCTCTTGGTTCTCTTCTCGAGGAATGTGTTTGATTAGATAGTGGTCCAATTGATCGAGCAGCTGCTTGGTCTTTTTTAAATACGCTGTGAGTCATTCTCCTCGGGTCTGGAACTCTCCTAGTACTTGGTTTACAATAAGTTGAGAATCACTATGAAGACATAAAGAACTGACTCCAATTTCTAAGGCAAGTTCCAATCCCGCTATTACTGCCTCATATTCTGCATCGTTGTTGGTGGCAGCGAATTCCAACCTTAGGTCATAGTACAGCTTCCTTCCCCTGGGGGTGATTATCACAATGCCTGCCCCCGAGCCCTGTTCATTTGATGCTCCATCTACAAAGAGATTCCACTTGATATCTTTTGCTATTTCAGGTTGATCCTTCCCTTCGTTGGTAGTGAATTCGGTAATGAAATCGGCCATGGCTTGTCCCTTGATGGCGGTGCGAGGATGGAAGGTGATATCATATTGACTTAGTTCAATGCACCATTTGAGGAGTCGCCCAGAAGTGTCATGGCGATGGAGCACCTGTCTTAGCGGTTGATCGGTTAAAACTCTGATGGAATGAGACTAGAAGTAGTGTCGCAGTTTTCGTGATGTGACTAGTAAACAATATGCTAATTTCTCAAGCTTAGGATATCTGGCTTCTGCCCCCGTAAACCTCTTGCTTACAAAGTATACCGGGCGTTGCGTGTGGTCATCTTCTCTTACCAAGGCGGCGCTTAGAGCATGAGATGATACAGCGAGGTATAGGTATAGCTCTTCGCCTTCATTTGGAGTTGAGAGTACTGGTGGTCTCTGGAGGTGTTCGATTAGGTTAAGGAAGGCTTTTAAGCATTCGCCAGTCCACTCGAACTTTCCTTTGTCCTTCTTTAGAGCTTCAAAGAAAGGGACGCACTTGTCAGTCGCTTTAGAGATGAATCTGCTTAGGGCGGCCACCTTCCCGTTTAGGCTCTGCATTTCTTTTCGAGTGGAAGGTATCCTTGTTTCTTTCAGAGCCCGGACTTGTTCGGGGTTCGCTTCAATTCCTCTGGCATGGACGATGAATCCTAAGAACTTTCCCGAGGATACTCCGAAGGAGCACTTTAGAGGATTCAACTTCATTCCATATTGGCGAAGTACTTGAAACATCTCACCCAGGTGGCTTACGTGATCATCGGCTTTCCTCGATTTTACTAGCCTATCGTCCACATAAACTTCCATAGTTCGTCCTATTAGTTCCGCGAACATCTTGTTGACAAGGCGCTGATAAGTAGCTCCGGTGTTTTTAAGTCCAAAAGGCGTTACTTTGTAGCAGTACAATCCCCGGTCAGTGATGAAACTAGTGTGGTCTTGATCGGGGGCGTGCATAGGGATCTGGTTGTATCCTGAGTATGCGTCCATAAACGATAAGAGTTCGTGTCCGGCAGTGCTGTCCACGAGTTGGTTGATTCGGGGGAGTGGGAAGCAGTCTTTCGGGCAAGCGTCAATTAAGTTGGAGAAATCGATGCATGTTCGCCACTTCCCGTTAGCTTTCTTTACCAGTACCGGATTGGCGATCCATTCTTGGTAGATGGCTTCTCGTATGAAGTCATTGGCAAGTAGGTTCTTTACTTCTTCCTCTAGTGCTGCGGATCGTTCTGCCCCCATGCTTCTCTTTTTCTGCTTTACTGGCACCTTCGTGGGATAGATGTTCAGTACGTGGCATGCTACATCTGGGGAGATTCCTGTCATATCAGCATGCGTCCATGCAAATACATCCATGTTGTGGCGAAGAAAATCAATGAGTTGATCCTTTAACTCTTCTTTTAGTTGAGATCCGATTTTCAATAGTCCACTTGAGTCATGTCTGTCTACAGCTACGAATTCCATAGCCTCTGTAGGCTCGGCGGTGGCCTCCTCCTCTTTGTCCCTGGGGTCTAATTAATTGAAAGGATCACTGGTATATCGAAGAGGAGGGGCTTTCTTTAGTTGCTATGCTTCCAAGTTTTTCATGCAGAGAGTAGTCTCTACCTCTTTTCCTTTATCCCTACTGCGGTTATTGCGAAGTTCAGTCACGTAGCAGTCTCGAGCAGCGTCTTGATCTTCTTCTGCTTCCCCTATTCCATTATCTGTTTGGAATTTCATCTTCAGGCACCACGGGGCTAGGATAATTTGGAAGTCAGACAAGGCTGGTCTTCCCAAAACGGCGTTGTAGGCCGAGTGGTTCTCTATTAGTACAAACGTTTGTTTTCACACAATAGAGCGGGGATGACTTCCTATTTCAACAAAAAGGTCCAGTTGCCCGAGGGCATCTTCGCATCTCCAGTGAAACCATGTAGTGGCTTGTTGCAGGGAGACACATCCTTCATTGACAGCTTCACTTTGTCGAGAGCATGCTTAAATAGGATATTCACCGAGCTTCCAGTGTCTACTAAAATTCGGAAAACTTTAGCTGGACCGAACCAGGCAGAGATGACCATAAGGTCCATGTGTGGGTACTGTCTTCCCTCTAGATCACACCTACTGAATGTGATGTCGTCATTCTCTTTCCGTTTCGGGTGGCGTTCTTCCATAATAGAATTAACGTAGCCTTCAACGTTTCTAAGTGACTTGCCGTATCTTTCCATCTCCGCCCAATTTCTGTCGGCGATGTGTGGTCCTCCTGATATGGTATGGACCACTATTTTCTCTTGACTAGGGCCGCTGGTGTTGCGTTTTCCTCCGCCTACTTTTGGGAGGGGTAGCCCTGGGTTTTCATTGGCGGGAGCTGGAGTCCTGTTCTGGTTTTTTACATAGCGTTCCAGTCTCCATCTTCTAATGTGTTCTTCAATCAAGTCCCGAAGATGGTGGCATTCATTGGTGTCATGTCCGTGGGATTCGTGGAAGCGACAGAACTTTCCAAACTTGAGTGCGTTGTCTGACTCCTTCTTGTGCGGGGAGCGCTTGTATCTAACTTCGTCTTGAGTGGCTAGGAAGATGTTTTCGATTGTTTCATTCAAAGGAGTGTAGGAGTCAAATCTTGGTCCTGGTCGGTAAAAGCGCTTTTCTCCCTTCTTGCCTCCAGCACTGTCTCTAGAGTCACTTCTCCGAACATCCTTTGCTGCAGCGGGAACCTTGTCTGGAGCTGTCTTAGACTGTTGCCCTGACTGCCTCTCAGTGGCAGCATCTTCAAGTCTCATATACTTTCCATCTTCATGGAAGAAATCTGGTAAAGTAGTTGGTTTTTCCTTGGTTAGTCTTCTAGCAAATTTAGCATCCGGATGTACACCAATGCAGAGGGCCATTAGGATAAGTTTCTCGTCGGCATCTTGGACTGCGGCCGCTGCGGCGTTGAATCGGGTTAGATATTGTTGCACTGTCTCTCCGGGCTTTTGTTTGATATTAGATAAGGAATAAGCATCCTTGGGTTGTTCTACATGAATGCGGAACTGGCTGATGAACTTTTCTTTCAACATTTCCCATGAGCTGATGGACCCTTGGGGTAGGTGGCAGACCAGGAGGTAGCTAGATCTGCCAAGAAAAGTGGGAAACATTTACATAACACTCCCTCTGTTGCTCCGCTCATGAGCATATGCTGGGTGTATCTCTATAAGTGTACGATGGGGTCAGAGGTTCCCTTGTAAGGTTCCATTGTTGGCATTTTCCATTCTCGGGGGGTGATGGAAGTTTCAATATTGCGGGTGAAGGGGCTGGTTACCCTAGCGCCTATTCCCTGATCCCTTTGCTCCCATTGGACGCACTCTTTGAATAATCGCGCCATCCTTTCATCAGAGCTTGGAGCGGATAGAAATGAGTTTGGTTCTTCTCTGCGGGATTGAGTCCGTCCAGATGACTTATAGGGGTGGTATCGTCTGTCGCTCCTAACATTCTCCAAAGGCTACCTCTGGTCTTCTGGGGGCATGCTGGGGTCAGCCATAGTTGGCCCTTGCCTTGATCTTCCCCTGCTGGGTTCTGTTCTCAGCACTTCCTCGGGTCCAACTTCGGGCTGGACTCCAGCTCGGCCCCGTCTACTGGTGTTTTCATGGTTAGGTAGCATGACAGGCTCAGCTGCATCCGACCCCTGCATGGCACCTCCCCCGTTGGGTTTGGTTCCAAGTGTTTCCTCGGGTCGAAATTCGGGCTCGGCTCCTACCATGGCTATTTCTGTTGTTGACCTCTTTGAAAAAGAAATGTCTTTGTCACCTCCCAGATCCTCCAGATTGGGACTCACCCCATGATTCGATGTTGCGGTTGGATTCTTCAGCATCTCTTAGGCGTGACATTAGTTGGTCCACCAAGGCTTCTTGTTGAGATGCGAAGCGGTTAGTTACTTCAGCCACAACCCTGTCCAGATCTGCCCTAGTAATTGGTTGTTCCGCGGCGGGGGCTGTTGGGTTTGCCTGATTTTCATCTAGTACTGCTGTTAAAACGGAATGATTCTCTTGATCTGGGGCCACTGGATCTGGGATACTGCTAGTTGCGACGTTCTTCCCTTTGTTAACATCTCTCTTCCGTCCGGGAGCCATATTTTCCAAGCAATGAACGGTGTTGATAGGAAAAGGGTTGAGTGGGAGAAGATGAAGCTTCGAGCTCCCTAGCTCTCAGTGAAAGCACCAAAAATGTTTGCAAAAAAAATGGGCAAACAGCTCCAAGTCGTATGACTTAGTTGATTTTATGTCGTTTCTAGTTATTTAGGTGATTTACGCAAATATATAAAAAGCAGGGATTAAACTGTAAAAGGCACACAGATTTATAGTGGTTCGGCCAGAACGTGCCTACGTCCACTTTATATGTTATTCTCCTTTTTCTTTCAGATTACAAGTACAAAGCTTTGTATACAAGTATATGAAAGTTGTTTGAAAGTTCCTTCCGTGCTTGAGCTCTCAAACTTGTCTGCCATTGTTGTACCCCTGCCCCTCTATTTATAGAGTGAGGTCGGGGGCAGGGTCTTGGATGTGTATAGCTGCTGGTGGGTCTGGGCTGATGCAATCTGGCCTGGCAGTGTTGATTCGGTATGCTTTGGTTCGGTGGAGAGTGGATGACGTTTGGCTCGGTAGGATACGGTGGAATTTGATCCGGTAAAAGGTTGTTCGGTGGTAGGTTAGGTAGGTCAGTCCGGTGATGGATGGGCGAGGGAAGTTGGTCTGGTGAGATGTGAGATGTTGGAGAAGGGGTTGGTTCGGTGCGCATGGAGATGCGGCTGGTCCGGCATGTAGTAGAGCAAGGTTTGGTTCGGTAGGAGATGGTAAAGGAGCTGGTTCGGTATGGAGGGGGAGAGGCATCTGGTTCGGTATTTAGGGGAGGAGGTTTTGGTTCGGCATTTAGGGGAGAAGCATTGGTTCGGTGGTGTCCCCGTGCTCGCTGGTTCGGTGGTGGAAATGCACACAACAGCTGCATCCTGCGCAGAAAAGATGGAGGGAGATGGAAAGGTATGCAAGTTTGCTAAAGCACATCCCAAAAGGGGAATGTTTGACAAAAGACGATGGGACTCCGATCAAGCAACAGAAGGTGCTGAGCAATAATATAATTTTCCACGATCGAGATACCAAAGAAATCGAGGCACCAACTCTTGATCCAATGGTCATATTTGTGGGAATCGGGCCAGTAGTTGTTTGTCGAATTGGTTGATGGTGGAAGCTTGGTTAATATACTCTTTAAGTGCACTTTCGACTAGATGAAGATAGGGATGAAAAGTGTATATACATGCCAAACAAAGATCTAGGGATTCACCGAAGAACCTAAGCAGCTAGTGGGGACCATTAACTTGCCCGTAGAACTCGAGGAAGGAGCATGATGAGTCACACTCATTCAGACATTTGTGATTGTAGATGAGATGTCGACGTACATTGCATTTTAGGAAGGCCCACTTTAGCCGACTTTAAGGTAGCGTTGGCCCAATGGTGCCTCACGATGAAATTCTCGACTGAGCATGGTATTGCGATGGTGAAAGGAGATCAAAGTGTTGCCCGAGAATGTTACATCGTGGAAATGCGCAAGTCCAAAATAATGAAAAAAGGAAAGGATGCGGTGAAAGCCCTCCACATCCGGGAACCCTCTAAATAGTAATTCAGAACCTCCCCTGGCTTAGGGTCCATAGCTGATTTGAGAAGGCTTTGGAACCAAGGAAGAAGAGCTCAGGGGAGGATAGGGCAGCACCAGCTGAACTAACGGTATCGGTCCTAATAAGCAGACCCCACATGGGTCCTGAGAATCGGATCGCAGTTTGAAAAAGAATGAGGGCAAAGCTAACCAGATTTATTTGAGCCAACCTAAATGTGTTTGCCTGGACTCATGCTGATATATGTGGGGTATCATAGAAATTTCATGTCAGGCCCTTAACGTTGACCCCAAATTCACTCCAGTAAAACAAAAAAGGCATAGCTTGGGCCTCGAGCGACCCAAGGCATTGAGAGAAGAGGTGGAAAAGCTAATGGAAAATTGTTTCATCCGGGATGCAACGTATCCAGAGTGGGTATCAATTCCGGAGTTGGTTAAGAAATCTAACGAAAAATGGGGACCTGCATTGACTTTTCAGACCTCAACAAAGCTTTCTCGTAAGTTAACTTTTCGCTCCCCAAAATTGATCAACTGGTAGATGGAACAGCAGGGCACGAATTGTTGTCATTTATGGATGCGTACTCAAGATATTACCAGATCTTAATGCATGAACCAGATCAGAAAAATACCCGTTTCTTCACTGGTCTCGAATTATACTACTATAGAGTGATGCCGTTTGGCTTGAAGAATGCAGGAGCAACATATCAAAGACTAGTGAATACAATGTTCAAGAGCTAGATTGGAAAACTATTGAAGTTTATGTACATGACATGTTAGTCAAATCCCGAGTAGCTGCTAACCACCTAGATAACCTTGCTGAGATGTTTGGGATACTCCGTAAATATGGAATGAAGTTGAACCCGCTTAAGTGCCAATTTGGGGTGACTTCTAGGAAGTTTTTGGTATTTATAGTAAGTGCTCGGGGGATTGAAGAAAATCCAGAATAGATAACGGCTCTATGAGAACTCCAAGCCCCTCAATACAAGAGAGTGCTGAAGTGTTTGAACGGAAAATTCGCAGCACTAAGTTGTTTTATCTCAAAGGCTATAGACAAGTGTACACCATTCTTCGATGCATTTAAAAAGGGAAGGAGAAACTTTGAGTGGAGTGAGTCTTATCAAACAACCTTCAAGGAACTATTGTGGCACATGGAAACTTCTCCTATCTTATCAAAAACACTCAACGAAGAAGACGTATTCATTTACTTAGCGATTTCCCCACACGCGTTGAGCTGCTCTTGTACAGGAAGAAGCGAGGGTCCAATGACCTGTGCATTATAGTAGAAAGTGATTCACTAGAGACGAAAATAATTAACAAAAATTAGAGAAAATGGAATATTCCCATCTTATCCCATCCCGAAAGTTGAGGCCGTACTTCCAGGTTCATCCAATCAAAGTCATTACAGACCGGTCACTAAAACAAGTTCTATAGCTGCCAGAGACATCGTGACGATTACTTAAGTGGAATATAGAACTGAATCAATATGATATTACCTACCACCCAAGGAAAGCAATCAAAGGACAAGCTCTGGTCGATTTAATCGTGGAATTTGCAATAAGAGGTGATGAAGAGGAAGTTCAATCGCAACCAGACACGCAGTGGAAGCTTTTCGTTGATGGAGCATAGAACAACTCCTGTTCAGGCGTAGGAGTAGTGCTCGAAACCCCCAAAGGGCGAGCCATTAGTTACACTCTAAGACCGAGATTCCCTGCCACAAACAACGAGGCAGAATATGAAGCACTTATCGCAGGACTGAAAGTCAAAAAGGAGCTCAAAATAAAGTCCGTTGATATATACAGCAACTCTCAACTGGTCGTGTGCCAATTAAAAGTAGAATACCGGGTGCGCAGCGAGAATCTGGCTCCATATCTCTCCAAGGTGCAAGTGCTATTGATAAACATTAAGCGTTGCACCATCATCCACATACCGCGGGAGTAGAACATAAAGGCAGTCTTTTTGGCCAAATTGGCGAGCTTCGTAGAAGCCCAGTCATTGGGAGTCATCCTAGTCAAAACCTAACCAGTCCAAGCACTAATAAAATGGATGTCGAGTGGATACTCGAGACCACCGTGGAACCGGACACGTGGATGACGCCAATAAAAGATTATCTTCTGGTAGGGACTCTTTCGGCAAATCGAAACTAGCGAAAGAAATTGCAAAAAAAGGCGCCGCGGTTCATGTTACAGGATGACATACTCTATCAAGGGGATTCCCCATCCTTCTCCTCAGATGTGTTACCAAAGATGAAGCGCACCAAATCACAAAAGAAGTGAACGAAGGTGAATGCAGAGACCACACTCGGGGGCATCGGCAGGGAAAGAAAGTTCTTCGATGTAGGTATTTTTGGCCAACCGTGAATCGTGATGCCGTAGACCATGCTAGAAGATGTGGTGATTGTCAAAAATTCAGCAATATCAAGAGAACTCCATCAACAGAGTTGACGCAATGGTTAGCCTATGGCTTTTTGCGATATAGGGAATCGATTTGATTGGCGCCCTTCCGATGGCAAAAGGAGGAGCCAAATATCAATTGTGGCCATAGACTATTTCACAAAATGGGCCGGAGAGGAACCGTTGGCCACCATAACCACTAAGAAATTTATTACTTTGTAATTAAAATATCATTTGCAGGTTTGGCGTGCCATAGAAAATCATCACTGATAATGGATTATAGTTCTAAAACACTGAATTTAAAGACTTCTACAAGTGCTTTTGAATCGAGAAAAGCTTTTCCATAGTGGCTAATCCACAGGAAAAAGGGCATTTGGATGTTATAAACAAGACCATCAAGTCAACCATCAAGAAGCGATTGACCAAAGCATAGGGAAATTGGGTTGATGAGCTTCCACTTGCAGTATGGGCTTACAGAACAACACACAAAGCTGCTATAGGCAACACCTTGCTCGCATTGGCGTATGGTTCACAGGCACTGATCCATGTCGAACTAGAAGTTCTCTCTCACCGAAGGCTAAACTTCGACCAAAGACAAAACGAGGAACTCCTACTCGAGTCACTTGATATGGTCGACAAAAAGAGATAGGAAGAGGAATTAAGAATCACCGCCCCCTAAAAAAGGTTTGCACGATACTTCAACTCTAGAGATAAGCGATGCAGTGTAGCCCTAGATTTAAGTTACTCGCATCGCCCGGAGATAGGCGAAGCTGAGTAACTATGGATGCTCGCTATTCGCGTTGCCCGGAGATAGGCGATGCCAAGTAGCCCTTGATTTAAGTTTCTCACGTCGCCCAGAGATAGGCAACGTCGAGTAATTCTGGACGCAAGCTACTTGCATAGCCTGGAGATAGGCAATGCCGAGTAGCCCTAGTTTTACATTTTTCGCATCGCCCGGAGATAGGCGACATCGAGTAACTTTCGATGCAAGCTACTCACGTTGACCAGAGATATGCGATGTCCAGTAGCCCCGGATTCAAGTTTCTCGCGTCGCCCGGTGAAAAGCGACGCCGAGTAACTCTCGACGTATGCTATTCGCGTTGCCCGGAGATATGTGTTTCTGAGTTGCCCCAGATTTAAGTTTCTCTCATCGCCCGGAGGTAGGCGATGTCGAGTAACCCTCGACGTAAGATACTCACATTGCGTGGAGATTGAGGATGCCAAGTAGCCCTAAATTTAAGTTTCTCGTATTTCCTGGAGATAGGCGACGCCGAGTACCTCTCAACGCATGCTAGTTGCGTTGCCCGGAAGTAGGCGATGCCAAATAGGCCCAAATTTAAGTTTCTCGCTTCGCTTGGAGATAGGCAACGCCGAGTAACTCTCGATGCAAGCTACTCGCCTTGCTCGTAGATAGGCGATGCCGAGTGGCCTCAGATTTTTGGTTCTTGCATTGCCCGGAGATAGGCGATGCCGAGTAACTCTCGACGCAAGCTTCTCACGTTTCCCTGAGATAGGAAATGCCACGTATTCCCAGATTTAAGTTTCTCGCATTGCCAGGGGATAATCGACGTCGAGTAACTCTCGACGCAAGCTACTCACATTGCCTAGAGATAGACAATGCTGAGTAGCCCCGGATTCAAGATCCTCGCGTCACTCGGAGCCAGGCGACGTCCAGTAACTCACGACGCAAGCTTCTAGCATGGCCTAGTAGTAGGCAAGGCCGAAAAATTGTGAATTCCCATAATCTTATGTTACGTAAAGACCTCGGGTATTGGTAGTTTACTTGGACTGAACAACACTCTGAACTGGGGGGCATATACCTGCATAAAGATAAAACCACCTGAATGCAAAGAATTCACGAGTCCCGTCACTCCAAACAACCACAAACCCACAAGTATTATCTCAAAATAAAAAAGAAGCCCGAGGAGGAATTAGCCGAAGTAGAAATTTCCATTACTTTGAAAGTTTTTGTGAACTTCTGAACGAAAATCCTCTATGTTCTGTTAGAAAAAAATATGAAAGGAAATGCACAAGTGTAGACATAACCCATAATAAGTATGATAGACAAAGTTACAAGTCAAAATATCATTGCATTATTTGTAATGTTATTAACATAGAGTCAAAATGTGGGGGCCAAACCCACACAATAGCGGCCAACTAACAAATTCCAATACAGACACCGCATTCAAGACCCCAAAATATAGAAATTCGGGCCTAAAGACAGAAAACAACAAATAACAAATCAATGCTTTTTCCACTGCTTCCCTTCCCGCCTCTGGGGGGCAACTTCAACTTCTTTTCTGGAGAAGTATCGCTGCTGGTAATGTCAATTTGTATTCCTTCAGTGATCTCCTCCTCCTCCGAGTGCTTCCCGGTTGAGCTGCTTGATCCCCTGTGCTTTTCCTGCTTTCAGTAACTCTTTGAGGCCTTGATCGCTTCCACCTTCCTTTTCTTGACGGCAACCAAGGCATGTGAAGTCTTCAGTGGCTGCTCTATAGGAGTTTCCAACTTTTTAGCTTCAACAGCAGTCGTATCACCTTTAAGTGAAGCCGAGGTACCATCCAGACCATGGAGTGCCTTGATCTTCTCATCCTTTGGCCCTAGTTGAGAGTTGGGTATCGATATAGGGGTAGGACCAGGAACTGACATGATTTTCGTAGATGTAGTGATAGTTGTGTGCACAATCGCTGAAGTGATTGGCACATCAATAGGATAAGTAAAGGGACCTATAAGATCAAAAATAAATCTATTAAGCCCCTCTTGCTCTTGTGGTGTGAGATGGAGTCCCTCGATTTCGAGAAAGAGATGATCGTTACCTGCATAGGAAGTAGGAATGCGGACAGCAACCTCGGACTCGCCGACTTCATCGCCTTTAGAAATCTTTGCCGCGTGTGGAGCAATATCAAGCCTAGAACTTGTCGACTAATCATGAAGATGCCCCGAAGACCCCCCCACATCAAAAGTTGAAGGGTTGACAGGCATAATTAGAGCAACCATCGGACCAGCTCCGGCGGTATCCTTCTCCCGTTACACCCAGAGAATTCCTTGGCCTTCGATCAATGCCATTTTGGATTCCTCATTAAGATAGGTTCCTGCAAATCTTAGTCTACATATACGTTGCCACTCAACAAAACAAAATAAAATTTCCTCCCAGACAAGGGCAAGAGTGCATGGAAACTTAACGCCAAGGTATGAGAGACACCCTTGATGCAATATGGATTGAACGTAGAAGTTCAAGATCGTCGAATCAAGTTTCTCCATCTTACGGTCAAAAGTGTGCTGGAGTTCTAGATAACTCACTATTAGTGCAGCTTTCTCTATTTCAATCACATCTTCGTTGGCACTGAGCTATGTGACTAGAGTTTGTAATCCTGTGAAATCTTTTGCAACTCTTCAGTTGTCTTGGCCTGAGTAGAGATTGTCTGGTATGCCCCTCCACAACTAGAGTGTGATCGACAATTTTCTTCTTTTGCACCTCGATAATAGAGTAGCTGGAAGCAACGTCCTCCTTTAATTTGGCTTCGTCCTCATGAGTTTTCTTAATTTCCGCTCTCTAGACAATTTTAGCTCTCTCGTGCGCTAGCTTTATCTCCTACATAAAGTCCGCAGTTCTCTTACTATCATGAAGCCTTGCAACTTTTTCCCTTTCTAGCGGTTTATTTTTGCATCCCACTCGGTCAGTACTCTTTCAAAATCATCATTCTTGGTTTCGAAAGAGAGGATCTCCTAATAGTTGTTCCTGTTGGTATCTGATAGTATTTTGGAAAGCCTGTCCCACTTTTCGCCCTTCTCCATGTCAGCTTGGATGTCTTGAAGGCACGACATGTAAGTGTCCCTGCAAATGGGAAGAATACCCATGTCAAATTGAACACCCTTTAGAAACCAACCAGGAAGAGCCACCTCCAACTTAGGTGGGCTTGTAGGAAGAATGTAGGCTGGCCTCCAGTGAGGGTGAGAAGGAATGAGGGTAGTGGTAACAACAGAAGTAGACGAGAGGTGTGTTGAAGGCGAAACGGGAACAGTAGAGTGGCAATCTCTTGTCCCATCAAGGTAAATTTCCAAACGAGTTCAGAAGAGTGAGAATTTTGGTCAAGCTTAGACTTCTTTCAATGCTCGTCATTATCATTGTGAGACATTTTTCTCTCATAACCGCTTCTATACAGGCAGTATTTATCCTTCTCCTCCTCACGGTGAGTCTCTACCTTGAGTTACATTATCCATCTATACTCTTCCTCCGACTCTCGAGCTTGGTGGTGGCTATAGGGACACTTCAGATATTGCTGTGTGCCAGTATAATCCTTAAAGTCGTCGTAGAGGCCGCGTCCTCTCATCATACCTAAAGTGAAACTGTCATAACTTTAGAAATGAGCAAAGAGTTAAGTAAACATATGGGAGAATGGAAGATGAATATAAAAATGGTCCTAGTGTGTCATGTCATGTATTCCTAAAATGAGCCTAGGACGTCATTATGAACCAGGGCGAACTACCGTAGAAGAAGGAATATGGCTGAATTTGGTTGTCATGGGCGAGGCCGAACTAATAGATGGCGCAACACCACCGGATCAAGTTGGCGTCACACAAAAATTGAAGTCATCTTTCATAATGGCATCGAAATTAACAAACATGTCGCAAATGTCCCAACAATCTACCACGGTAGCCTTGCCGGGAGAATCTTGATGCACGCCGGCCCTTCAGGCCTTGTCTTTACCCTCAGTATCAGAAGGGAATAAGGTCGAGAGGACAAGGCTCATCCCTAGTGTCTCATCACATGATTTCGAATCTTCATCTTCAGACTCTGACGAATAATAATCACTAGCTTTGTACTCGTCACTGCTAATTTCAAATTCTCCTTCCTCCTTTTTTGAGTCTACCACAGCTTTCCCCTCTCTCCGTATAGGTATCCGGCTCCTCTTGAATCAGGGATATCCTAGTAAAATGCTTAAGCTGGCTATGGTCACTTCTTCATGGGACTCACCAAGCGGACACTTAGAGGGGTCGCCTATCTCGTGGCCCAAATCAGATTCATGTGAAGATGAAGAAGGCCTTGTATGAACTCTAACTCGACCGGGGGAAGGGACTTCGGCTTGAGTAGTTGATCACTCTGGAGCTAACAGTCCAAATTGACGCAGATTCTCATCGGTAAGCAAGACCCTATCACTCTGTTCCTTATTATTTATATCTTTAAGAAATTTGCAAGTTTTGCCAACTCTATTTAGCCATGGGATAACTGAAAAAAGAAGCAATCGATTAAAAAATCTATCACGCCACTTCGAAGCTTGGTAAACTAAAAACACAGAAGCTTACCCCTTGTCGTCCAACGACGAATGAATCCCCAAGGTACCCGGTGAAGAAGTATCGCATCTTGAATAGAGATAAATTGCCTTGTTGGCATTGTATGATCTTCCGGTTTTGTTGGACCTCAATTACGATTAAGGAGGGGCAATTATCTCTTCCCGTTAAAGCTAGGAAGTATGACAACTCCTCGAAGCTCCGAGTGCGATGAAATGTCTACATAAAGAGAATGCGAAGGCATGTCAGGATGGCATAACAATTCAAATTTTGCTAGAATGGGGCTATTCTCAAGTTCAATAGTTTTTTTCGATGAAAGTTCTTGAAAGGGGCACGACATGGAAGGCCGTAAAGCCGGGGGAGGCATGTGATCAAAATCATCCTTCGTCGAAAGGCGCACATGCTCTTCGGGGATCCTGCGTTGTGAACAAATTTTATGGAGGACCATGGTAGAGATAACCGAAGGGGCTTTCTCAAGTGGATTGAGTATGACTCAGAAGTTGGGTGGCGTAAGTTCCACGATTGGTCCAACCGAAACCAATTGGCCAAACTCGGCCTGTGTAGTAGATGACGTCTCAACCTCGGAGGTTGCAGAACTTCGCCCACTCGACTTGCGATGCTAGACAGTTGCTTCATTCTATATAACAAAACTCGCATTTGAGAAAGGTCAAATAAATCTATCCAATTTTTGTGAGTGTCCCCTATCATACTTGAGTCCCGAGGTTACTTTAACTAATAATCAATATCTCGGACTTCAAGTACGAACCGAGGTAAGTGTAGTGTACTTTCTATATGGGATGAACTCGGTGCACAATGCACTATAGGGGCTTCATCCATTGTTGATGGTTCGCTTGCAATAAAACAAAGGAAAAGAACTTCCTGTGTCACTTCATTGTTCATCCTCTTCTTTTTTTACTGCTCCTGGTACACTTATGCGTTGTCAATCAATGATCAACAACGGATCCGTTGTCCAAAGCGACACACAGAATCCTTCCCACTACTGAGGCAGCAACCGTATAATAAGTAAGTAGGGCGAGCCTGAATCCTTTGGACAAAGTCAAGGTCAACTGGCAATACATAGTGCGAATATCATCTTTGAAGTTAGAGACGACAAGTTAATTTGGCTTAAATAAAAGAAGGTAGCAAAACAAACGAGGCCCTATACCAAAGCCCGAGCATCGCACTAAGAGATAACTCAAACTTCTCGCTGTCAACGCCAAAGAAGTGCACTAGTCACTAAGTTATCAAACGAACACGGTAATTAATCCACCCACTACACAAATACACCTCACAATCAACTGCATGGAATTCAAGAAATCACGAATCGAACTTAGCGACTATACACTAGGTAGTAGGCGAGCTAATGAAGTGTATTGGCTCGTATGCTTGCGTACGACAAGGCGAAGGTTTGGCAAAACCTAGAGTGTAGGAAAGATAGGTCGGCTAGGGCTAGAGCGATTGGGTCAGTGGCAAGGGCACGAGAGATTGGATTGACAACAGCTGAAGGAGGTAATCGGGCAAAGCGATGGAAACAAGATCAAGGTTGGATTGGAGTAGTGTAGTGAATCGCCAGAGAAATGACTGAAGAATGGATCGAATGTTTGAATGGATCAAAAAATAGAAGTCCGGTTATACAAAGGAGAGCTGAAATTTTTTCTAAGTGTTCGGGTTGTGAGTGACTCGAACTATCAATGTCGCCAGCGACCTGACCTGGCTCCAGAAAGTTTTCATGGGGATAGGTTGCTAGCGACCCATCCTATATGTGTCGCTTGAGATCCAAACCAAAAGAGAGAGATAGAGAGAATAAAAGATTTGTGAGAATGAGAATGATGTGCATGAATATGCGAATATTTATATATCATGAATATTTGTATACCTGAAAATGAAAGCTCCGTCTAACCATTTCAGAATCAATCATGTATATTTGCCATTCCAAGACATATCAGAAAACTATAAACGAAAGCACGACAAGGTGAGGCAGGTAAAAGTAACTAGAACCAAAGAGGAAAGATAGACGACGTCGGGCCATACTATACATATGGCACTTATACAACCACTCGAAGGTTAACGAATAGGTGTAGAAAATGATGATTTCTTGAGCACACATTGTTTACAACGAAAACATACTCTAGGAGGCAAATGTTATCCGGGTTTTTAACCCATCCGACATCGAAAATAAGTAAGACAACATTGAAACATAGAGAAATTCAATAGTCAACCAGAGATGCTATGATTGGAGTTTAACAAAGGACAGACTACACGGTAAAAATAAAAACTTTGTCAACAAACACTACTACAAAACAGGCCATTTGTATCAGTTGTTTACCCCCCTTTTGCATCAGTTCAACAACCGATGCATATGCAACCGATGCAACAGGGTTAACACTTTTGCATCAGTTCTGAAACCGATGCAAAAAGTTCCTTTTTGCATCAGTTTTTAGCAACAACTGATGCAAAATATCATGGTTGGTTGCTTGAACACAGCCAATTTTGCATCGGCTGTAATGAAAGCCGATGTAACAAAGTATCTTATTGCATCGGTTTTTTATAACAGCCGATGCAAACTTATCCCTCTATTGCATCGGCTTATCATACCAACTGATGCAAATTAATTCCCATGTTGCATCGGTTGTAATGAAAACTGATGCAAACTAATCCTTCTATTGCATCAGCTATTTATACCTGATGCAAAAAAGCCATTCTCAGTTACCATTATTGCGGCACTCAAATAGACTATATATATAATTGATTATAACAAACAATTATTACATGCAATATTAAAATCATTCAAAATAATATTTGATGGAAAATACGTAATCAGATTTAATAATTCGACAAAAGAATGAAAAACATAAATAAATTCCACGGTACATAATCAGATATAATAATTCGACAAAAGAATGAAAAACATAAATAAATTCCACAGTACATAATCAGACAGACAGTAGTAAAAAATAAATGCAGCGTGTTATATGTTGACACACAAAAATACATATATACAGAGAAGAGAATGTATCGTTGACAGCGGATAAATTAAGCAGAAGATGGTCTTTAAATTCACGAACCTTCATCCTGTTTTGTACTTGAGCTACCTGAAGTTGAGCTGTGCAATCTGCATATGCATATGATCCTGCAAAATACAAACATTCAATGCAACAAACTGTTTAACTGGTTCAGCGTTCAGTGTGATGACTGATGTATGATCATACTACTGACTAGCAAGTTTTTGATACATGGATAATAGATGATTATCACCAAATATTTTAGCACTCTTTTAATGTTACATATAGGAGTTAATTAACTTCTGCTATAGACTTTGACAAATATTTATTTCGTCAAAATTGTATTTTAGTCAGTTTTACTGCTTGGGGTAACATTAGTTATAGGAATAAATACCAGTAATGGTATGTTATGTTTCGGGGACCTATATACCCTTTAGTTCGTAAATCAGCTATATTTTTGTTAATGCTAAATGAATTTGGTTTAAGTGACTCTCAGCCTATACGCTGCATCAAATACCAGTTCACTGTGCTAACATCAACTACACATTTCTGCCCATACCTCACTTCCTTCACCACCACATACTTCACTTGCCGACAAAACCAACCCTTCAACATCTGACCATATACATCTCTTCCTACTTCAGATTTCCAACTCACTCAACCAAGACATTACAAGCTGCCTGCATAACCCATCAACCCTGTGCACCATACAAACTTCAGTGCCACAACACTTCAAATCAATTGAACTCACCACAACACATAACTACCACACATTCACATACCCCTGTACATCAGCCTCATCATACATTTCAACATAGCAGTCCACAACCATCCGTAAACCCCCACCACCCATTAACTTGCCACATCACAAAACTACTCTGTATACATACAAAACTCCACTTACCACAGCACATTCATTTCTCCTTGCCTCCACCAGTACAAACTTAAGCTCTGTTCAATACCATCAATTTTGTGCACTTCTGTTTACTGTGCACACTACACAAACCATACTTCTGTCATCTTCACTACATCACTATATTTCACTTCCCTATTGTACAGTTACAACGTTTCCACCATCCTTGCCACTGATACAACCATAATCACACTCATCTATGACCATCAACCCACATTTCAACATCAACTACCTGAACAATCTTGCTTCTGCCTGAACAACACCCTGTTGCAACAGAAAACCAACCTCCATCACCTGACAGTAACTCTAACGCATCCACCCACACATCAAACTTTGCAATAACCCTTACATAACTAACCACCGCTCATTAAAACATCCCAGTCCAACATCCATCTCTTCTATAACCAAAACTACAACATAACAGCCCACCACTGACCACATACAAAACACATACCATAAATTGCCTGCACACTATTCCTTGTACTGGCCACTCTTGCTTAGGCCTCTCTCTTTGTCCTACAAGCATGTCTTACTGTTTCAATAGTCAAATACATACAATATATGCATAGTTTGATGTTACAGTGTAGACGCCATTATATGTGACAAACAACTCCACTGAAGAAGTACACTGCTCAGCTATCTCTTACAACATTAGTTTGTTTATTTAGTACATTACAAGCTATTATGGTTACTCTGATTATGGAGCATAAGCCTTCGGCTTGGGCTGTTGGGTTGGACATTAGCCTCTTTGGTGGTGCCTATTCTGTAATATCTCCACCATCATCTTGTTGTTGCTCAACTTCCATCAACCATCAACCACTGCCCACCGACACTGCATACACCTCTTGTTCAAACATTGCATTGCATTCAACCATATCCAGTCATACAAACAAGCCATGAACTCATTCAAACCACTGAACTCATTTAAACAAGCCACTTCCTCATTCATACATTGCATTCAACCATTTCCAGTCATCACATATTGCTTGTTTGAACCATTGCACAAACCACCAGAAACAATTACAACCCCAAAAATACGACCAACCTCACCACTGTTCCACTTCCTCTTACCACCTGCAACTTCACTGCCATATCATTCAAACATTCCCCTTACGCCTGCTATCATTCACCAACCACTCTCTTCTGCACTTCTGCACATCATTATCCCCACTGCCTGCATTCTCCACCACCACACTTGACAGCAACATTCATTGTATACAAACATCCCCAAACCCACTGCCATACTTCATCCACTTACATTGCTCCCCCATCCACTGTTGACCACACTTCACTCCGCGGAATTTTTGAGCAATGGATATGTACGTTTAGCTTTTAACTAAATTTTTTTTAACAACATTGTGTCATTATTTTAAAAATTGTATTCAATTATAATTATTTTATTTTTAGCTCCTAATCATGTAATGCTGAAAGTATGAAAGAGACAAGAATAAACTCACCATATAGTAGCATATAAGAAGACTACATCTAGTTATGCATGATATAGCTAGCTAAATTATCACGAACCTCATCTATCTCTTGCTGGCTATAAGAACTATCTTGTACAAAGTACTGCAATTACAAGATTGTTTCGAAACATTAATCGAATAAGTACTTAACAAAAATTATGAAGGAAAAAAATTAAAGTGGTACCTCAAGCATTTCGGTGCTTTGATCGTGGTTTTTTACTATATCATACATATACCTCATCACATAATATACACAATCCGTCGTTCTAGATTGTTGAGGACACTACAACAATATTACACAATAATTTAATAGATAGGTTAATTTGAATTTATATCCAATATGGAAGATTATTTTTATTTTGTACAAAAAATACAAGATTTTTACCTTGTACAAAATACAAAAAATACAAGCTCAAAAAAAATACAAAAAGTGTTTTCTTTACCTTATCATCATCGCCTAAAAGCACAAGATTTTTAGGCCAATGTACAAACTACCAAGTGCTTCTCCTATCGTGATGTGATATTTACTTGGAACCGGAAGAGGGGTTCCTACATGAATAGGCTCTACTGTGTCAATTCCAACCTTTACATTATTGGTCAAGATTTGTTGATTATGACATTGATCTCCAGGCCTAGAAGCAGGATGCACCATGTCGTGACCCACTACGACGATTTGGAGTCCAAATTAACAGCTAAACGACATTTAGTTGGCCTCTAGAATGACAAGTACAACACTAAATTATTGACTTACACGTTTTAGAATCGTATAATTTTACAAAAATAAACTTTTGAATTAGTTACCTTCAAGGTTTCATAAGGATCTATCTCTTGATTTGTGCTGGTATTTCGTAATTTGTCCAAATGTACTGATTGACAGCTGCTACGATGACCAAATGATGGTACATTTTCGACCACAATATCATTGGGCATTTGCATACCCATCCTATTGAAAAAGTTTGCAATCTTTTGCTCAACCACCATATCTAACATAGACTGGAATCTTTGGCTCACATTAGTTTCTATTTCCTGAGTGATACGATGTAGTTCATCTGCTGATATTACACCACTTCGACCTTTATATTTCACTACCTTTCCAAATACATCTTTGATACCGACCGTCCCACCAATTCCTCTAACTCGACCTGGATGTTGTTTTTTTTCAAGAGCACGATTTAAGACATCATCATATCTATTTGGAACCCATGTTCCTTCGATGGCTTTTTCTCTCCAAGCATTCTGTCAACAACAAAAAAATTAGTTTTCTCGATAATTTATTGCTTTGTTTTGTAAGAGATTAACCAAATGGGATAAAATGCATCGAAATTAGTCATACCGCTTTATCTGCAACTATCCTAATTTTCTCATTAGGGATTACATAACTTCCATTAGCTTCTTTTTTTTGATCTTGCCAAAACCCAGTCAATACTTCGATCCAAAAAAGAACCACTTGGTAATCGATGAACTATGACCTTCGGTTATCCATTTAGCTTTCTTCCCTGCATATCCAACTTTCCCCAAATAGTGAGGATGCTCATTGTATGCTTGACTCTTCCTACCCTTCTCGCTTAATCGCTGTCAAAAATAATGAATATTAATGTATGCTCCACTGCTAACATATACTCCACTGCACAAAATTCTTGCATTATCACATGTCCGCAACCACTAACATAAAAGAAATCTGGACATGGAAATCACACACAGCAAAACTGAAATGCCCAACAGTTAATGAGAATGAATAATTGCTAAATATAATGCATTCTCAGATATTGAATGATTTATTGGATTGTAAGTATACAGATCATTCTTCTGGAGATACTGGCTTCGCGGTTTTTATTATAGTGAATTGAGCCGATGGACTGAAAATAGGTAGTGGTGGCAGAACTGTAAGTGATATTTGAAGGGGCTATAAGGCAGAGAAGCCAATGGTGATGGCTGGAGGAAGGTTGACAGAGAAGAATATGTTAGGTGATGCAGTGATATAGTAGGTAGATAGAAGTTTGGAGTATTGACAGAAGAGGTAAGTGGTGGTCAGAAGGAGGGAATGGTAAGACACAGTGTACACTGAAACAATGTGCATAGTGGAAGTTATGCAAATGATTATGGAACTGTAAAGATATGGGAATGTTTTATATGAAAATGGTTATGGAACTGAAACAGGAAGTGATGTTGGTTGTATGTAAATTGTGGGTATGAAGTGACTGGGGAGATGACTGGTGGGCATCAGTCAATGGCAGAAATGGGGGTATTTGCAGAGATGAACAAGGTGATGATTGGCAGATGTGTTGATTTGCTGAAGTAGAATGCACTGTTTGTAATTGTATAATCAAGGCAAAAGATGTAAAATCAAAGCAAAAAAGAATTGTAAATGAATACATGCACAAGGTGCACAAGAGTATATTCGCTGATATGAATGGGGTTACCTGTTTGGATGGGATTTTAAATAAAGAATGGTCTAAATCTGTTGCTAATATAGTAGAGGTTGGTGTTGTTAATATTGTTGAGAAAACTAATTCATCAACTTTGCAATCACTGTCACCCTCTTCTTTGCAATCACTGTCTACCCTCATTCATCAACTGACATAACTGCCACACTGCCATCATAGATATATTTCACCAATTTTCACCCATCTCCCTATACAAACAAAACCAGACCTACCATACATCAACAACCTCTTACATCTCCATACACTTTTGCCTATACCTCACCTCCATCACCCCTGATCAACACACCTAAATTCCAACAAAACTACCCACTTTACACAGTGCACCCACCATTACAAACATTACAAACTTCCTACCATAACCCAGTTGCTCCACTGTTTCAATCACCACCCATTGCAACAGTGCATCTACAACATCATCCACTGTCCACTATTGCTTAAACTCATTTGCCATCAAACCATCAAAAATCACAGCCACGTCATACAACAACTTTCCTGTAACTTCCGCAGCAAAACAACATCCCCTTGCCTTCATTAACCATTCATTATGTGCACATTCACAAACGTCTATTTACTCTAATCATATCCTCTACATTGCATTCAAATACTCCGCCATATAACCTGAAACATACTTGTATCCAATACTTCATTTTCCTCAGTCAAACTTCATTTTCTTCGATCAAAAGCCAAAGACTTTATCCAATACTTGTATACTCTAATCTCGTGTTAAATCAAGACAGTCAATAATGTACGCAAGAAGTAATTACAATTATTACTTTCTTCGTCATCGTCAAGGAAACAAAAATACGTTTTAAAAGGATAAAGTATGAAATGAACAAAAAAATTACCTTAAATTCCTCAGTTTCACAATTCTTCTTGAACGTTTCCCACTGTGCTTGTGTAATGCCATCATAAAGCTCGTACGGCTCTTTATGGTCCACTGGAAGTTTTCTTGTCTTCGTAATCCAACCACCCACCAATTTTGTTTTGAAATCTTTCCATCGTCCACAGACATATTTTAACACGTTATCTTTCATGTTGTCGTCAATGTGGTACTCGATCTGAGATAAAAAAAAATGATAGTTACATACGCCTTATAAGACTTCAAATGTCCAATTGGGTCTCAAAGCCGAATAAGTAATAAGTGAATAAATGAATTTATAATACCTTAACATCTTCCCATATAGTATCTTTAAGCCCTTTACAAACGTCATCCCAATTTTTAATATTGATATCAATTTTAGATCTAGCAGTATCGCCCACATACGCCATATAAGATTTCGCCCACTTTCCAATGGGGTTGCTGTTATCACTCCACTCAATGAATTTTGGTTCTTGTGTTTTATATTTCTTCTCGGTTGTTGGGCCTCTTCGCCACTTCTTAGACAACGACTGTGAAGTAGAAGGATCATGTTCTTCATTTTGTCCAAATTGTTCTATCTCCATTATTCCAGTAGTTGATTGTTTAGTGACCATTTAATTATGGATGTCAAAGTCAATAGTAGTTAAAACTGCAAAACTGGAACTTAAGGCTGATTTTTAGATACTGCTGGAGTGCTCTTACATTATGTCTAGATAGTCGTTGATGCAGCATGTGTCATTTCTCTCACCAAACATTCAATTGTGGTTTATGGAATAGATCAGATTAATATAGCAGCATAATTCGTTTGTTGTGACTTGGACATTTTCAGTGATAAGAGTCTCTTTCTTGTTGGTGGAAAACTGTATTTCATTGCATTCTTAGTGGAGGGACATGGATATCCATGCTATGCTCAGTATAGTTGAGGTGTTTACACCTCAACTATACTGAACGCAGTATAGATATCCATACCTCTCTACTGAACATGCAAAAAAGAGAGTCTTGCTACTGGTAATGGATTTATGGCAACATGACAACCACAGATTATATTTCGAAATCTAAAAAATGTGTATCCCGAAAGAGAAAACATGAACATCCAGCTAAGTTGCAACTCAATTTTCTGCGAAGTACGTCAAATATTGGTAAACCATCTTACAATCAAATCATCACTTATCATATTAATTATTCACTGTCTAAAAAATGTATAAAAATCTGAATAATAATACAACCCAGTTATCTGCATGGCAAATGGCAAACCACATTAATAGCTAATACTAGGAAAAAAACTCAACAACCACCTAAGACGAACACATAAATGTGTGCATATAAACTAGTATTTATAAACATATACATGCAAGAGAAAAATGAAGAAAAAATAAAAATAGCAATAATCTGATGAAAATAGGTGATAGATGATGTAAACTAAGTGAAACACGAGGACAAAAGACGGAAATAATCGATTGGCCCATAAATTTTAATAACGTTAAGAAGCGAGTCATCAATAATGGGCTGAACTTACCAGTGCTTGTGTCCATTATTCATATCAGAATTTGCATTTGTTGCTAACTTATGAAATTACCATTCAGCCTGCACAAAAAATGTTTAGTTTAAGTTAGGCATTAAAAAGTACATGTATTGTTTGATGAAGAGGTGAAGTAAATGAAGAGGTGACAGGCGTGGTAGTAAAACAAGTATAACAGGTTGTTGATGATGTATGAAGAGGGGAGTAGTGGTATATGTGAAGTGATTGTTTGAAATGTAGTGTTGTATTACTATGGAGGGATGAGCAGAGGGGTGGTATATGAACTGTTTGTTGGTAAGTTGGGTTGTATGGCAGTGCTATAGCAAGTATGAAGGGAGTGAATGAGAAAAGGTGGTTGCTGGCAAGGGGTAGGGTAGCTGGTTTGGTTCGTGCACTGATATGTGCAGGCAGAACAAAGAGGGTTCAGTGAAGCAGTGTGAAGTAGCAATAATGGGCTGTGGCAGTTTGTTGTGATAGAGGAGTGTGGTAGGATATGTATGCAAGTGGAGGTTGACAGTATGGTTGAAATATGGGCTGTGAACAGTGAAAACAGAGAAGTAATGGGTGAATATTTCTGGAAAACAGTGAATAAAAATGATGTAAAACAGAAAATGTAAAATGTAAAGAAAATGAAATATATTTTTTTATTTTGAAATAGTGGATGTTTCTTCTTGTTTTGTTTTTAAAAATAAAAATGCAAGTGCAAATGCAATTAGACAAACAACAATCACACACACAAATGCAAACAAAATTAACACAAAATCACAAAACAATAATTTTTAAAAATGCAAGTTAACAAGCACAACAAACGCACAATAAAATAAAATAAAACAATTCGAAGAATAGAAATAAAATCAAACAATTCCCCGGCACAAAAAATAGAGCAGTAGTAGATGATTGCAGTAATGGTGTAGGGGATGTTTGTTGCTCTTATCCAAAATTTGTATCCATCAATGAAATGGGACATATATACTTACATATCTTGTTTCATGTATAATTTCTTTTCACTAAAGCATATATAACACACGTGAAAACCACATGCTACCAGACAGTTATTTCTCAGGAATTAACTTCATCATACAACCCTAATAGTGATAACTAGAATGAAGTAGTGAAATTAAACAAAGAAAATACTATTTTCAACATCTTTAAGTTAAGCAAGTTTTGGATATTCATAGTAGTGGTGCAAACTAATCGATTTGTGATGTAGCAAGCTGATATCTGATGACCTGAACTTACCAGCGCTTGTGTCCATTATTCATACCCGAAGTCTGCAACAAAAACAGCGATCAAGTATCCCTGTAAACTATCTTATTAGTAATTATTCTCAAAAAAACTAAAGAATTGCAGAAAATGAAAGATTTCAACTGGCAAGTAAAGCATGATGAGCATAAAAAAAAATTATCCAACTATCCAAACACCCTCATCGTGATCAGAACGTGCATAAATTGCATTTAAATCAACTTCTTCTGGTAGACTTAAGCCAATGGAGAAAGGTGGATTCTCATCAAATTGATTATACTCTTCTTCATCCACCACATCATCAATCCCAACAATGCGTCTTTTGCCGGGAAGAACAATAGACCACTTATTATCGGCAGGATCGGTCACGTAAAAAACTTGTTTTGCTTGAGATGCCAAGATGAGTGGATCATTATCATGACTCACTTGACCAAAGTCAACCAATGTGAATCCATGTTCATCCACTCGTACAGCACGACGATTGTAAGCCCATCTACATCGAAATAGTGGGATTGTGAAGTTTTTGTACTCAAGTTCCCAAATATCCTCGATTATCCCATAATATAGCATTGTCGCATTTATTGGTCTGTTATCTTTACCACTATCAAATTCTCTTGAAGATGCAACGATGATAACTCCACTATTTTGCATTTTGCTCTTCTCATCCCGACGCTTCGTATAAAAGACATAACCGCTCATATCATATCCTTCCCATGAATTGACATGCAATCGAGGCCCATATGCTAACCATTTTATTGTATCTGAAATACCATGATTTGTTTGAGACAATTGAAACATTACCGTATGTTTAAACCATGTGACAAAAGAGCGGTTATGTTAATTCGTCAACCACCTTTCGTTCTTTGAAGGATTCTGACACTTTAGAATTGCCATGTGCTCCTCCAAGTAAGGATGTACCTCACTAAGGTGCTGCAAAACAAGTAGCTGAGCTTTGTGCAACATCTCATCACCAATTGAAATCAATTTTGATCCAATTATGCCCTGGCCATCAAGTCGTCCTTCATGTCGAGACTGATGAAGTCCAATAGGTTCAACACCAGTTAAGTATGGAGTGACAAATTCTATAACCTCCTCAGCTACAGTAGCTTCTACGATACTGGCTTCAGGTCTATATCTGTTTTTTGTTTTTCTTTTTAAAGTTCCCATATGCATTTCAAATGGATACATATATCTCATAAATACAGGACCACAAATTTTGGTTTCTCTTACAAGATGAACAACCAAATGCAACATAACATCGAAAAATGAAGGTGGAAAATACATCTCAAATTGGCATAAGGTAACAGTAGCGTCGGCTTGTTGAGCATCCAACGTATCAGGATCAATTACCTTGCTACAAATTATATTAAAAAAGAGACAAAGCTTTGTAATAACATGCCTAACATGTTTAGGCAATATACCTCTAATTACAATAGGTAATAAATGCTGCATTAACACATGGCAATCATGAGACTTCATACCGGTCAATTTCAAATCCTTCACTGATACATAACTGCCAATGTTTGAAGAATAACCTGTTGGAACCTTCACACCATGAAGACACTCACATAAACTAGTTTTCTCTTTTTTGGACAATGTATAACATGCGAAGGGCAAATAGGTACGTTTACCTTTCTGCACCGGTGCTAACTCCTTACGGATACCCATTTTCAACATATCTTGCCTAGCTTTCTCACCATCTTTTGTCTTACCAGGTATATTCAAGAGTGTCCCAACGATACTGTCGCAAACATTTTTTTCTATATGCATTACATCTAGACAATGCCTAACCTGTAAATGTCTCCAATATGGAAGTTCCCAAAATATAGATTTCTTCTTCCACGAGCCTTCTAAAAGAGGAAATACTTTGCCAAATGCATTTTCAATATCCATGACCAGTTCATAATCATCATTTCCTGTTAATGGCAAACGAGCAACTCCATTCTCTATCTCCCCATTAAAAGGCTTCTTCTTTTTACGATAAGGATGATTAGGAGGGAGAAATCTACGATGATGCATATATACATTTTTTTTGCAATAATGTAAACGCTTAACAACCATATCATCTTCACAAATTGGGCATGCTTTGGCACCTTTTGTGCTATAGCCAGACAAGTTACCATACGCAGGAAAATCATTTATGGTACAAAAAATCATGGCGCGCAATGTAAAATTACTTTGACTATATGCGTCAAACACACGCACACCTTTATCCCATAGAAGTTTTAGATCATCAATTAGAGGAGTTAGGTAAACATCGATGTCGTTTCCTGGTTGTTGTGGTCCAGAGATTAAAAGAGACAACATGATAGATTTGCGCTTCATACTCAAATGAGGTGGAAGATTGTAAATCACCAATAGAACATGCCAAGTACTATGTTGACAACTAAAGTTTCCAAATGGGTTTATGCCATCTGTACAAAGACCAAGTCTGAGATTTCTAATTTCTTCACCAAAATTAGAATACATTGTATCAATGTTCCTCCACTGTGGAGAATCAGCTGGAGGCCTCAATAATCCATCATTTTTCCTCACATCTACATGCGACCTTAAGTTTTTTGCATTTTCTTTATTTGCAAATAAACCGTTTAAACCTTGGTATAATTGGCAAATACCACAAGACTTTTGCTGGAGGCCATTTCTTATTTGGGTCATTGTGAACGTTTCTCGCGACTTGTAACGGGATAATCCACACTTGGGACACTCGTGCAAGTTCTCATATTCATTTCGATACAATATACAATCATTTAGACATGCATGTATCTTTTTATATCCTATACCAATTGGGCACATAATTTTCTTTGCCTCATAGTTAGAAGTTGGAAGCTCATTACCTTCCGGAAGCATGTCATTCAAAAGTTCCAACAAAGATGTAAAACTTTTATCACTCCACCCATGCTTTGCTTTTAAATTAAAAGGCTTGAGCACAGCAGACAATGTTGTGAACTTAGCACGATTAGGAAACAAAGGCTTCTCCGCATCAATTAATATTCTTTCATACAACTTTGGCTCTTCCATCAAATGTTCTTCAGCATCACGAAACATCCCATGAACACAATCATTCTCATCATTCGCGTCATTATTCATGTTATCTTCTCGGTCATTCTCATCATTCTCATGATTATTAGAACTAGCTCCACTAAGTATACTTTCACCATGCCATATCCACCGCGTATAATTTTTCTTAAACCCTTAACGGATTATGTGATCTCTAATCTGATCTATGTTACGAAGTCTTCTCTTATTTTTCCAGTGTCTACAAGGACAAAAAATAGTTTCTTCCCCTCTTCTTAATTGATCATTCAGTGCACAATTGATGAACTCTTCAATTTTGTTTAGGAACACGTCATCGTTACATTTTACATTGTACATCCAACTACGATCCATATGCAAATGCTAGAGACACACTACACAAGCAAAAAAAACATTGGATTACGAAGAGCATTCATTATTAAATCAATATTTTTAGCTAATTCAATTGGAGTGGATAATCAGGTCAACATCACTCCACAAACACAAGCACACTAAACTGCACAACAAACAAAAAAAATTCTCACCTAATGTTATTATTCACGATGGGAAGGAAACAGAGTCTATTCCTGTAGAGGTATGAGAAAGTTCAGAAGGGAATTATTTCAAAAATCTTACTGAGATTGGGATGGAACATGTTGTCAATGATTGTTTATTATTTTCAACTATTAGGTGAAGTGGCAAGTACAAGCCAAAGGAGAGTATATTAGAATGTTTAGTATTTCTGTTTATGAAATACACCAGTGACATTGACAATAGCAGAGAACATAAGTTGAATAATGTATTTAGCATATGTGCACATGTTCATTGAGGGACGAGTATTTTTGGTATTTTTTGCAATCTCAAGTAAAACCTCATGACATGAATGGCTGTAAAAGCAAATATTTTATCAAAGTAGACCATATTTTAGCAGCTATGATATGGCATGTGTATAGCTAGATATTAATCATCTGGCACAAACTTTAATAATTGGCTTGTAATATATGCACGTGTCTACGTGTATTGAAGATTTAAGTTACTATAATAGATGAAAGCATTACCCAGTTTCAAATTTACAGTAATATATTTATAGTCAACTGTATCACTGTAATAGTTTCCAACAAAGACATTAAAAGTCTTTGTACGAAGCAAGTGTTCTTAATCTCAAAGTTAAACTGCACAACTAAGGAAATCAGATCTGAGAACTGAAATGATAATAAAGAATGCAAACATAAATAGAATATTACTCTCTTGGAAACAAACAGCAACAGCTAAACAAGCTGGAGATGAAACTGCCAAGAAGCGCAGGAAATCATATGATTACTATTAAAAGAATGCTAAGCACACTCTCCTTTAGACATAATAAAATCATATGATTGTTTATTATTTTCAACTATCAGGTGAAGTGGCATAAATCAATAGACATAATAAAGGAATTATAGGACAATAGTAAAAATGTGCAACTCGTATGAAGAAATAAATGAGGGAAATGGTATCTATAAAGTGCTCTCAGAATATGGTGCTAGCAAAACTAATTGTCATCTCGATGCAAATCTGAAGGCAATATCGGCCACTTCCATGCCAAATTTCATGGCTGCAAATTTAACAACTACACTAGTTCAACAAATCACATAAGCTATTCTCACAGTGGATGCTTGTTAAGCCGGCAAAGGGGTCAGTAATAATGCACCAGCCTCATCATTGAGCGATCGTCACCAAGGAGAAAAACAGCAAATTTCCAACCCTGTTTTATTTACAAATGTTCATCTATACAATAATTCTAAAGGTTCTTAATTTTTGCAGGCTCTACGTGAGAATTCTGTACTGGCAAATGCTCAGCTGGGTACTGAAAATAAGTTACTAAATCCAATAACTCAATTCATGGTACCCCCCCAAACTTCTATCGATAACGCAAAAAAGTAAGTCGTGGAAAACAAATTATGCAATGCTCTGAAGGAAGTTAAGAGAAACAAGCAGAATAAGATGGGTGACCAGGATTGGCTCAATAACTCCTTTGCCTAGAAGGAGTGATAGAATCTCATCCAAATAATCATGTTTATTGTCTGTTGGAGGGGTTCAAATGACCCAGAGAGCTGGTTAGAATATAACCAATTATTGTCACAACAGTTCTACTGTTCCAACTGCTTCCCAACATTTCAACTCTGTCAAACTGCTCCTCTTCATTAACAGTGCCTCACCAACTTCTGACCCATCTCCTCTTCCACCATCGCTGATCAACAACTCAGCCATATCAGAACACTACCTTCCACTTCTGCATTTCTGCATTTAACACTGTTACCACAATATCCTCCTCATACAATTGCCTGTACAACTGCCTGCTGCCATAACTTCTTCACAGCAACCATACATCACTGCCTTCTAATCCATGTCAACCTCCATCCAATATCTAAACCATACACAACGATACTCACAAAACAAATCACATACATTTGCCTACTCCTCTGCCTAATCATTGCAGCCACTACTGCTATACCATCATCCATCAAACCAGACCCTACGGTGCAGCTGCACTATCACAAATTCTTCCTACTCATAACAAAACAACCATCACTACAACATATTCACAAACCAAACTGCCTATACAAACCATCCCAAACATATTCACTTATCAACGCCTGAACCACCATAATCATCAAACCATACCTACGTTTCCACACAACTGTGCACTTTACATTTCTATTAACATTACACTGTGCAACTTCAAACACGGCCACTCATTTCCACTACATACAACACCAACCACTTCCAGTCAGTAAACCAACCCAACTACCACATCAACTGTTTCCACAGTGGCTTCGAGGCTTGGAGCTGTAGCCCCAACTCTTGTAATACCAAAATTGTGTAAGGCTCTGTCTAGAACTGCTTGCAAATTCAAAAGAGAGCTCATTTCAGTCCATAAAGACCCAACATATTGACAGTTTAGTTAAATAAAACAATGGAAACTAAGCCATAAACTTATGATGAATAATCATAGTGAAGAAGCAAAATTAAAGCACCATTTACCAATAAAATACTGTAATAATACATGGTCAAATTCAACCCATAGGTCGAGTGAAAATTCCATTTCTAAAACTAATGATTCTTACAATGATCCATGAATCTCAAAAACCATATACGGATTGGAAAAGCATCCCAAACTCATTTAAAGTTTTTTTTTGAGAGAAATGTGTGATCCTCTAATAAAAGAGGAGAGCACACATGGAACACTATATATATAACAAAAATAAGGAGCTGCCAACATTCCTGACAGGTAGCCAAACTATAAAAATAGAAACAAGAAAAAGAAAAAGAAAAAGATACCCCTCAAATGAGCTCCGGCAAAGCCACCGCCCATTACACTCTAATACCAAGCTCCGGCAAAGCCACCGCCCAATATTAGAGTGTTAGAGGTATCTAAAAAAAACAATCTCCCAAGAGATAAGATCCAAAAAGAGGAACTCCAACAGTAGGACCAAAATGAAGAGCTCCACAAAGAAGACCACGAGAAACTGAAGAGAAAAGCCAAATGCAATCCAAGTCCCAGAGAAGAGCTATCCTGAAAACCTGAATAAAGCTGAATACTCTCCTGCAAATCAGATAAAAGAAAAACCAGCAACCAACCTGAACCATACCTGGAACAAAACTAGGAATACTAGTTAGAATGAATCACATATATGTATATAAATAGAATTTATATACATATATGTGAGAGGGAGAACAAAAATGGAAACTAAGAACCTATAATAGAAAGAGAATTTTGATTCATCCAATAAACATGATTAAAATCAGAATAAGGAATAATGTGAGAAGTATTAGAAACAGAATTATTGAGGCTAAGAGAGAATATGAAAATATTGTTTCTAACCTTGTTAAGATAATCTTTAAAGCACTTATTTTTGGCTAATTTATATTTGGGATTAGATATCCAGTTTAAGCAAAAATTTGAGATTAAAATAATCAAATTATTATTATGATGATAGTTATTATTAAAGATTCTTTGATTTCTTTCAAACCAAATGAACCAACAAGAAATAGTGAATAAAGAATCAAGCAAGTATCTGAAGTCCTTATTAAACATAAATCTAAAAGTGTTCCAATAGAAGAAACAATCAGAAACTCTAGAACTAATAACAAACTCAAAAATATTAAGGGTCTTAATAAGAATAAAATGAGTATCCATGCATTCGAAATAAATATGATTAATATCTTCAGGAAATAAATTGCAAAATAAACATTTATTATCAATACTAATATTTTTCTTTTTTAAAAATTCATTAGTGTTTGACTTACCATGAATAATGAGCCACATACGAATCTTAGATTTAGGAGGGGCATTAGACTTCCAAATAAAATTAAAACAATTGACAGAAACCCCGGAGAAGTTGATAAATTTGTAAAAGGAATTACAAGAGTATTTCTTTCTCTTATCCCATTCCCAACAAATAATGTCATTATCATTGTCAATGTTATAGAGATTAAGTTTAGCATAAAGCAAGAAAAGCTGTCTAAGGGTATGACCAACTAAAATACAATTAAAATTGAAAATCCAAGGAGGGTCACTCTCAGAGTTGAAAACATCAGAAATAAACGCAAATTTAAAGTTACAAATATCATATAAATCCTTGAATTCATACTTGAGAGGAGTAGAAGAAATCCAGCAATCATGCCAAAAAGATGTATTATTACCAGAATGAACAATAATATTAATACCTAATTTGAAAATATCACTACATTTTAAAATAGATTTCCAAAAATGAGAAATATAACTAGAACTAGAAGGACTAATATGATAGATATTATAACTACCATTCTAATAATATTTAGATATAATCTCCCTCCAAATGGCATTATCACTAGTATCTCTAAATTTCCATAACCATTTACCAAGAAGAGACAGATTCATATTATGTAAATTAATGACTCCTAGACCAACCTCTTTTTTAGATTTACAAACAGTATCCCAATTAACTAAACATTTAATGCTACTGTTAAAGTCAAAGATCTAATCAATTTCAAGTCAATTATTATGAATCAGTCATTGTTTTCGTAAAGAAGAATCATAAAATCAAGGGCTTCATGTTTCCACTGTGGCTCAATAACTCCTTTGCCTAGAAGGAGTGATAGAATCTCATCTAAATAATCATGTTTATTGTCTGTTGGAGGGGTCAAATGACCCAGAGAGCTGGTTAGATATAACCAAAGTGGGAAGCAGTTGAAATAAAATGATAGTTTCATAAACAGTTCCTTCAATAATAGATGTAAGACTACATACATCTTGCCCAACCCAAACATCACTCAAATGGAAGACTTGGGCACTGATAGAACAATGATGATGATCTTGGAAAAATGTTACATTTAGGTATCAGAATTCAATGGCAGGAAATTTTACAAAAGAGACCAAATTAACATTTTAATGTGGTATGCATGTAAACATGTAACAATGCTACCCTGGTACTCATCCAATGAACACCAGCATCGTGTTTCAGGAAGTAAAAATTATATTTTGACCACATTGCAAAAAAATGAGTACCAAGAACAGAAAACAACAAGAAGAAGTCAGTAATTCAGAGGATAGTACCTCTCTTCCATCAAGCCCTTTCATGGTTTTCAAAGAATCTATCTCAAAAATATATGAATTTTTCTGAAAAAAGTCGATGTCATCAAGAAAAGAAAATTTTATACCTGAAAATCAATCAGCAAACTCGAAACTTGAAATCAATCAGCAAAATCGAAACTCGACACTCGAAATCAACCGATCGCTTAACGATGATTTTAGGGTTCTTTTTTCTGTGAAGCACGCGAATTATTTTGGCGAATATAATGGGACGGCGGAAAAGAACTGCAAATGCGGGAATAACCTAATTTTTGAAATGGCATCGTGTACGAAACGAAACCGATGCGAAAAGTATTATGTTGGACGTAGTTGCATCGGTTGACTTTAAAACCGATGCGACTAAAACTATTTGCACCGACGTATTTGCATCAGTTGTTGGTGACAGCTGATGCAAATTTGACTTTTTTATTACCTACTCCTTTCTATGTACCAATTGCATCGGTTATTAAGACAGAACTGATGCAAATAGTTCTATTTGCATCAGTTTTTACTTAAACCGATTCAAATGAGGCGATGCAAATAGCCTGTTTTGTAGTAGTGAAAGCAAAGAGACCAGTTCCCTTGTGAGACAACATGAGTTAAAGCATAAACAGCGAGCGATTCGCCATCAGTTTGTGATTACAAGGGCAAATGCATAAGAGGACATCTTTAGTGTCAGAACCAATATCGACCTCTGTGATCAAAATAGCAGCAATAGATATACTCCACGAAGACTATAAACACACGTTCTACGAAATAAAATAGAAGAGAAGGAGTCCAGCAGCAAAAAATTGGCTAAGTCTATGGGCCGCCAGCGATCCATAGACCATGGGTCTCCACCTACCCATGGCTTATCGGTCACTAGCGACCCATGGCCCTTTGGTCGCCCGCGACCCATGGAGATATGAAATTTTTGGCCGCTGACCTCCCAGGTCACCTACATCATTCCTGAGACCTAAAAATGATGGGCCTAGCCCTGGAGCCCCTACCTCTATAAATAGCTTGCCTTCTACAACAGAAATTCGGTTCTGTAAACTGACTGCGGAAGCTCTACTGGTGTTAACGCTAAAATTGGACGTTAACACCCCGGTGTAAGTAGAGAAAAAGTTAAAGCACCACCCGTCGATACGGGAATTAGAAGTAAGTAGAAAAATCACATAAAACAGTAAAGAGACGACAGTTTTATAGTGGTTCGGCTTCAAGTCAAGCCTACGTCCACTTTAATCTTCTTTATTGCTGATTCAATTACAACTTCACAACAATCTTCGATTACAGCACTACTAAGACAAGTAACTAGAACTCCGATGTAGAAGGATTCTTCGAATTCATGTCGAATGTGCTAGATCTCTTCTTGAAGTTCGTAGAAGTGTCTTCAGTGTTTCAAATGTCGGATGAGTCGAGAAAACAGCAGAGTGTAGGCGTTCCAGAAGTGAGCCAAAAGTCCTCTCTACGGTGGAGTAGGCAAGGTATTTATAGGGAATTTATGGAGTTAGGTCGTACGTCGTGAGCGACCTAGGGGAGAAGTGGAATAAGAAGTTGTCTTGGTTTATTTAGGTCGTGAGCGACCTAGGGGAGAACGGTTGGCAACTTAAGGTTGGGAGCGGCCTATAAGCAAGCGGCTTTATTCTGTGATAACTCGCTAGGTCGCTGGATCTTTTAGGTCGCCCTCTTTAGGTTGTTAGGCCGTTGCTTCATTGAGTTACTAAGTCGTTAACTCGTTGAATAGCTTAGGTCATTAGCTCATTAGGTCGCAAGACCTCTTAGCATTCTAGGTCGTTGAGCTTCTTAGCTCGTTAGGTCGCAGAGCTCTTTGACTATTAGGTCGCTAGGCTCTTCAACTGGTACCATGTTAACTCGTTAGATCGCCAGACCTCTTAACTCTTTTTAGGTCGCTGGGTCCTTTAATCCATTAGGTCGCTAAGTCGTGAAAAATTAGGGTTAACACTTGCCCCTCGATGTATACGCCTATGTCATAGGTCGTGTGCTTCGATACTTCTTAACTCGTGCCTTGCTAAGTCGTTGAGTGGTGAGCGAGCTAATGAAGGAGTGAGGTCGTGCACGCCGAATCAGATCCCTTTGCCCCTGTATATAGGTCGCATACCACTTCTTCTTCTCTTTACTTGCTCCAATTCTCAAACCGCCATTGAATAACCTTCTGAGCTTTCAAAGGCGAACTTGAATCAAACGGTCACCGATAATCTTCATCATCACATCACATAAGTGGATTCGCTCATTATCCAATCCATGATCACCATAAAATCACGAATTCCCCCATTTGCCATCCCTAATCCAATTTTGTACGCCGCGTTTCACCATGAATCGTGTTACAACTGATCATTGATTGCCTTTGGTCGCGATGTCATTGTTATTCTCGACAACACAGTAGCATATTGGATCCATAATGGATCTGAAGTAATTCGAATCGATTCCAGGTGATTTGGCGGTATGGTGAGACTGTGGATTTCATGGTAGAGGTGATAATGGGTTATTGGGTTTGCGAGTTAGGCGATTTGCTGAGTGGAGAGGAGAAAACAGGTTAAAGAGAGTTAGGAAATGATCGATTTAGGAGCTTCGGACGACCTTAGGTTGATCGGTTCGAACGTGAATCACACGACCTAACTTACTTGCGACCTAACTTGCTCGCGACCTATCATGCTTGCGACTTAACTTGCTGGAATAACATAAGGCTTCAACCAGAGCGACTTAAGGAAGCCCGACCTATGCTAGGTCGCTTGGGCATGATCTGGACGACCTAAGGAACTTTGAGTTAACTTAAGTCATTCTTGCGACCTAAGAAGTGAACAGGGCTTGAATACTTGTAAAATTTGACATGACTTGATTAAATTTCCAACTTGAACAGCCATAATGAACTGCTTGAACTTGTTGCGTTTTGTCATAGATTATATTAACTTTTGAAGCTAACAACCTGTTAAATACAACATTTGCAGAAAACTAGGGCGAATATACTGCCACTGTCTGCACACATCGAATGATAGATTAGTCGATAAATAATAATCAACTTAAAGAAATTATACGAATGAAGTGCTATGAATCAACAAATTCAAGTGAAGTATTAAAGCAAAGCAATATTAATCAATTAAAGCTGATTTGTTTGCATCAACACTGCACTTGTACTAGTACCTAAAACACCAAGCCCTGAAACTTTATAATTGACAAATGCCTATTAGTTTAATTTCAGTTATATATGCTTGTCATTCTATTAGTTTTGGACAACACTTCACACATTTAGGAAACATGCACCTTCATATTTGAATATCCAGTTCCTTGTGTAGAATGACTTCTCAACAAGAATAAATAGTAGGGCAAGCTGGAGAGGTCTTCCCGATAGCCAATCCACTGGATAATCCCCCGGAAAGAACTTCAACTACCCTGAATCAACGGGTGTTCAATCAACTATGCATTCAGTTTGGTATTGCTGAAGTAGATGCTTTACTTCCTGGGGCAAACGATACTGTAGACAGGCCACCTCTCGAATTTATCGCTGTTAAACGTCATATGTGGTTGAGTGGAGCTATTCCTCCTTTTAATGATTTTCTTCAACAACTCCTTCTCTGACTAACTATCTCTCCCTTCCAATTGCATTCCAATGGCTACGCCATCCTGATGGGACTGTGTTTACTATTCAGGAGGACACTTGATCGTCTTCCGAGCTTTGAGGAGATTTGCTATTGTGCACATTTGCAAGAAACAAAGATCATCCTTCTATCATACTCGTGAGAAGCACCAGGAACCGCAAACTAATCACTGATCATTCTGAAAGCGCCCACGGTTTTCTGAATCAATTTTTCTTCGTTCGTTGCCCCTCGGGGTTCTATGCCATCTGGAGAGTAGGATGTAAGCTTGGCTCGCTCCGTTCTTTCCGTTTGATATTTTCAAAATCCGAGTCATTAAGTGCTAATTTCATTCTTTACTTTTACAGCACTTCCTCCTCTTTCTAAAGATTCTAGCCATAAGCCGACATTTGACAGACTAAGTGCTGTGGCGGCTGAGGAGAGAAGCGTTAAATTTTTGCTGAAGAACGAATTCTTGCACCAATTCAGACTTTTACATTCTTCCCAATCTACTCAGCTTCATGATGCCCCTGGTTCTCAAACAGATACTCTAGATGCCCCAGTTTCCGCCTAAGAACTTACACCAAAGGAACTGCTGCCGAGGCTTCATTGGTGAAATTTTCTGCTTCTGTTGACGTTGCGGGGTCATCCGAAATTTTTTCACTTGCCCCGGTTATTGAAGAAGAGGAACCTCCTCAACACTCAGGGAAGGCTGCTGATGAAGGAGCTGAGAGGGAGAGTCCCGCTAACCACGGCGGTGACGACATTTTTGAGGGATTGAGCGACCTGATGGTTACTTCACAGGAGCTCTTTAAAGACGATACCACTACTACTAAAGTTATTTCTCCAGTAGTTGAAGCGACATCTGTCTTGCAACAAACTCCGTCAGGCCAAGAGTTGACACTTGCTGTGAAATCCATCATCACCCCCTAACCGAAGAGTGGTTCGTAGTTTGACGCGCGTAGTTTACACGTTACACACACTTAGGATTTTTCGGCACTTATATGCACCTAGCTTCTTTACTTCGAAGATTCTTAAGTTTTGTTTCTTCTTCACTTTCAGGTTCTCCAATGTGGCGAAGTGGCTCATACTACGATGACTTCCAACGCTACGGAAGACACGGCTCTTATGACCCCAAGAGGTATCTTCCTGCCTCTAGAGAGACCGACGAAGAAAGAGCTGCGAGAAAAGCTCGTGAGAGGCGGGCTTATGAGGAGCGCTATGGGGGAAGGGATAAACAACATGATTCTTCTCAGAGAGATGATGATTCCCACAAATGAAAATCTCATGATGACAAAGGGAAAAGTCATGCCACTGAAGATTCAAGTAAGAGGGCCAGGCTTAGTGAAAATCCCGGGTGTGCAATTTCCGAAAAGCCCGCTGCTCCCATCTCTTTGGAAATTCCTTCTAGCTCTCCTGCCCTTGAAAGAACTGATATTCAAATAATCATCAGTAGACCCTCGTATCAAGTTGGACATGGTCCAACTACTCTTCAAAGTCGTTTTCCGCAATGGTGCTTAAAAGGAGTGCGTTTTGATCTTGATTTGGTTCCAATCGACAAGCGAGCTATGTTGCGAAATCTTGATGCTGTCAAACTCGATATTGAGAGAACGCCTGGTTGGCAAAAACTTGTTGACGAACTTCAAAGAGTAAACCGCGCAAACCTCGAAGCCATGTTGACTATGGAAAATGATAAATCCGAGTTACAGAAAACTCTTGACCAGCATGATGCAGAGACGAAGAGCATCGCCGCTTACAATGAGAAGCTTGAAGCGGAAATTGAAAAACTCAGACAAGAGCTTGCCACTTCTTCCACTTCCTGTACTCAAAAGGAAGAAGTGCGTCAAAAACAAGTAAGGGATGCTCATGCCGCTCAACGAGATGCTGAAGCTATGCTCGAGGGACAAGGGAAAATTATGGAAAGCTACCGCACTGATATTGCGCAGTTGCGAGAAAAGACCAGCTTTCAGGATGTTGAGATCATGATGTTGCTGGCCCAACTATTAAAGACCGAAAAAGAGCGTGACGAGGCCATTGCTGGAAAAGCAGTAGCCGAACAATCACACGAAGCGACCAAGGCCAATGGCAGCTCTACTTTATTTGAGTTTTATCTGCATAGTGTTCTGGGGCGTGGTAGTCTATCATTCTTAGGCCCTAAGTATGATATTACCTTGGCCGAAGTGTGGGAGGCCGCACTTGATATGTTTGGAGGTGCTGGCTATACTAAAGCAGATCTCGAGGCGCACTATCTAGATGATGATGCACGTGCTGCCCTTGCCCGGGGAAGGAGCAACTTGCTAAAGAGCGAGCTGAAATGGCAGAAGAAGAACATTCGGTGAAGGCAACTTCGACCGACCCGACTCATCCTTCGGCTTCGGCTGACATAGATATCATTGGCTCCAGTTCCCATTCTCTGCCTCCTGCTAAAGTTGACATTGGAATTGCAACTGCTCACACTGGAGATGAGACTCAAGAAAGCACTGAAGCACATGACTTTGAAGTTGACGTAATAAAGCCTACTTCTCCAGGTAACCTCAATGCTGATCTTGCTCAAGTGGACTGCTTGTTTGCTTCACATGGGCTTGATGAACTTTTTGATTATTACTTAACTCTTAACGCGCCACTATCTCCTCTCTTTACGAGAGATACTGATTTTAACTTCTCTTCACCTTTAGTGAAAACGCCATGTGTTGTTCAGACTTCCCCTCTTTCAACTATTCCCCCTCCGTTTCTTCAGATTACTCCTCCTTCTGTTTCTCAACCGGGGTCACAAGAGGAGCAGATAGAAGCTCTTCAAGGCTTGGATGACCCGGTCTCTCCACAAGAACAGAAGGCTGAGGAACCTGAAGAAGGCGAAAGAACACCGGAGCAAATTATCATTGATGGCACAAAGTTGTCTGCACTTGTCACTCCGGGCAGCGAGTCTTCTTCAAGGAAGAAGGGGAAGCGTGTAATCTCGAAGAAAAAGAAGGAAGCTTCTACCAACGAAGAAAAAGCAGAAGAAGATCCAATTGCACCCGTTTCTCCTTCTTCCCTTACTCTTACAAGCCGACCCAAAAAGTTAACCATCCGGCCAAGTGAGGGCTCCAAAGGTGGAAGGAAGAAGAAGTGATGGGTTTGGTCTTATGCTTTTCGTCTTGCTTTTTTCTTTTTTGTTTGTATATATAAAGGCTTGTGTTGACCGGAGATTGTGCGGGTATCGGTCCCTGCCTTCTTTTTATTTTGAAACCTGCACATGTACAAAATTTTCATAGTATGGAATAAAATGATTCTTTTACTTGTACAAACTTCTGTCTGTATTTGAGAAAGCATTTATTCTTCATTTTCATACAAGTTTCTTTATTTTCTTTGTGTGATGTTGCAGTAAGCCTGTGGTATATTGCTTGAGCATTGCTTTTATGAATGTAACTATATTATATTGCCCCTATACCACGGTTTATTGCAATCTCATTCACATTGGCAAGACTTTGGAGAACAATTCTTCATGTTTCGAGAAGACTTGTACTCTTTCGTTGGAGAACAACTTTTCCATTTTGAGAAGGCTCACATCCGTACTTTAGAGAATAATTTTTCCATTTTAAGGAAATATTTCACTGATTTAGTAGAATATGCCCTGTATTGGAGAAGTCTTCTCTTTTTGCTAGAAAAAATTTCTACACTTCAACTTTTGGAGATGACCACTTTTTTTCTTTTTAAAAAAAAAGAAAAGTAGTGAATTCTCCTGTGCGGTGAAGTGGGCTTCAAAAGAAGGCTTTGATTTGGCACTTCAACTTTCGGAGAAGCATATTCTCATTGTGGAGAAATTGGGCTTCCCTTGAGAGTAGAAGTATGCCTCCGAAGAGGGCTCTCTTTTTTGTGCCTCCGAGGAGGGCTTTTGGCATCTCAACTCTGGTGAAATGGGCCTCCGAAGAGGGCTTTCAGCATTTCAACTCTTGTGAAGTGTGTCCCCGAAGAGAGCTTTTTGCACTTCAGATCCTGGTGAAATGGGCCTCCGAAGAGGGCTTTCAGCATTTCAACTCATGTGAAGTGCGTCTCCGAAGGGAGCTTTTTACACTTCAGATCCTGGTGAAATGGGCCTTCGAAGAGGGCTTTTAGCATTTCAACTCTGGTGAAATGGGCCTCTTAAGAGGGCTTTCAGCATTTCAACTCTTGTGAAGTGTGTCTCCGAAGAAAGCTTTTTGCACTTTAGATCCTGGTGAAATGGGCCTCCGAAGAGGGCTTTGTTTGGTTGCCTGAAAGTTACTTTCTCACAGTCAAATGGACCCACGGGGCGGACGCAAGCTACTTAATTGGATGTTCGTTTGCACAAATGATCGCAACCAGTTACAATGGCCCTGTGCCCTCCACTAGGGAAGGTGCTCCTCCGGTGGTTCCACCAACCTTATTGGTTGAGAAAAGCACTTCCATTTTTTGGCGTGCCTCCGAGGAGGGCTTTATCCTCCGAAGAGTTGTGCCTTCGAAGAGGGCTTGTGCCTCCGAAGAGGGCTTGTGGTTTGCCTGAAAGTTACTTCTCACAGCTAAATGGACCCACGGGGCGGACGCATGCCACCTAATTGGATGTTCCTTTGCACAAACGATCGGAACTAGTTAACAAGGGCCCTGTGCCTTCCGCTTGGGAAGGTGCCCCTCCAGTGGTTCCACCAACCTTATTGGTTGAGAAAAGCACTTCCATTTTTGGGCGTGCCTCCGAAGAGGGCTTTATCCTCCGAAGAGTTGTGCCTTCGAAGAGGGCTTGTGCCTCCGAAGAGGGCTTGTGGTTTGCCAGAAATTTACTTCTCACAACTAAATGGACCCACGGGGCGGACGCATGCCACTTAATTGGATGTTCGTTTGCACAAACGATCGCAACCAGTTAACAAGGACTTTGTGCCTTCCTCTTGGGAAGGTGCCCCTCCGGTGGTTCCATCAACCTTGTTGGTTGAGAAGAACACTTCCATTTTTTTTGGCATGCCTCCGGAGAGGGGTTTATTGTCTGCTTGCCCATGTCTTTTCACCATCTGCCCTTCAGTGATTCCCGGTTATTATTTCCAAGCCACTGCTTTTTTTTACCAGTCATTTGTTTCTTTTCCAGAGAAGTGCGCTTCATTATTGAGTGAATTCACGGGGCAGACACAAGCTTATTTGACCGGAAGTCCGTTTGCACAGATGATCGCAATCAGTTAGCAAGGGCCTGGAACCTTCACATTGAGAAGGTGCCCCTCCGATGGAATCACCAACTATTTGCGAGAAGCACTTTTGATGCAGGAATTGAATGTGGAATTTTGTTGACTCGACATTTATTTGTTGAGTGATTTGCAGGAATCGCCGAGCCTTGTGATGTGTCGAATATGTAAGCTTTGCTTTGATAGCCTACAATATTAAATCGACATTTTAGCCATATATTTAAAATATCTGCATATCGAAATGAAAAAGGCATTTTACATTTAATAAAGAACACAAGATTTGTAGTTCTTATTTGCATTGATTTTTCAATGGCTTTTTATACAAGAATGATACATCCATCATCCTTTTACACATTTGAAGCAAAGTCTTTAAGTAAAATGTGGACACAAGCGATTGCTGCCCCGTGTTCTCCGAATTGGATCTCCGGTGTAAGGAGACCTCTATTTCCACTGGAGTCATTGCTTCTGATCCGTATGTTAATAAGAACGGAGTCCTGGAATTCTTCGCTCTCGGATTGGGTGCCATTGTCTGTGATTATCTTTTTGAAGCACACTGTCGGAATTTGTCACGCTTTGGGACTAGATAGCAGCCACTTTCAGAACAGAAATATTTTCTCACTCCGGGGCTTATCTCAAAGCGCGAGCATATCTTTTCATCTCGCCCCAACTTCTGCCCGCTGGGTGAGGGCCCCCTGTGATAACATTAATGATAGGCCTTTCGGATTCCTACGCTACAGTTCTTTCATCTGAGCCGTACTGATGAGCAGGAACCAGTTGCCCCTGAGTAGATGATGATGGGTCATTTCTGTTTCTTTTGACATATTGTTGCAGTTTATTCTGTCGCAATAGTTCTTCAATCAAACTCTTTAAATGGCGACATTCATTAGTATCATGGCCAGGTTGATTATGGAACCGACAGAATCTCCCATTTTGAACCGTATTTTTCCCAGGCTTTGTCACAGGTGGTTTAGGATATTCGATGACATCTTTGGTGCCGAAAAAGATATTCTCTGGATTATCAGTTAAGGGAGTGAAATCCGAAGGTTTAAAGTAGCGGATTTTCTTCAAATTTTTTTGCTTTTTCCCATCATCGTTCTCCCTCTTCTGTCCTCCAAATTCACTTTTATTAGAAGCAACTTTGTTATTCTTAATTTCGGCCACGACTGCTCTTTCTGGCATAGGAAGGCTTTCCAAGCGAATAAATTCGTCGGCTTTTTTGTAAAACTTCTCAAGTGAATTTGGCTCTTTCATCTTCAGCCACTTGCCAAATTCACTAGATTTGTCAATGGCTCGCACCAAGTAAGTCAGAATCATTCTAGGCTCAACATTGTCCACCTCAACCAAGGCTATGTTGAAGCGGTTTAAGAAAGATTTGAGAGGCTCTCCAGGGTTTTGTTCAAGGTTGGAGAGTGACATTATATCCTTGGCCTTTGAAGCATATAACCTGAACTGGACTTTGAATTTCCGAGTGAGGTCAGAGAATTGATCCACCGAAAGAACCGGCAGCTTTGTGAACCAAAGCAGAGCCACTCCTTCCAAATACACCTGAAAATACCTGCACTTGATCTCATCCGAAGCCCTGGCACCATTCATATGCCAGTCGTATTTGTAAAAGAATGATTAGGTGACTTGTTCCTCGATAAGCCAGAATAGTGGGAGGAACAAACTTCTTTGGAAATTCGGCCTTTAGGATCCTTTCAGTAAATGGAGTCTTGCTTGGAGCAAACTGTTGGGGATGCGGATTAAGGATCTTAAGGCAGAAATAACAATAGAGGGGGGGTGAATAGTGTTTTAAAGAATATATGAACTATATGACTAAATTAAAACTTTCAACACAAATCTAAACAGAATTCTAACATAGAATGATCATATAACATATAACAAATGCAAATAGTGAAGTAAAGCAAGTAAAAGGAAAGAACACACCGGATTTTATACTGGTTCGGAATCCTCCTATATCCAGTCCTGCACCAATGCAATATCCTTGTACAAATTTTTATAAGCCAATATACAAATTACAACCCTTAATTTCTAAGGCCTTGAGGAACCCTCCTATCTCCGAGTCTGGGGTAAACTCTCCTGATTTATGGGACACAAGATCACCCTAACACTTCTTAATAACAATCCTTTTGAATGGATAGACTCTATGGACTTTTTGAACACAAATTAATCCTATAACTCTGAATAGCACTTTGATCTTTAGTAGAATGATGGAGAATCAAATAGAGAGAGTATCTAAATGATTTCCTATTGATAATTTGGCAGAATGATGGCACGATCTTGAAAATATGAAGTTTTATGGATATGGAATGGTGGAGAAGAAAGAGTGAAGAAAATAAGAAAGTAGTTGTTAAAAAATTCGTTTTGGAAGCCTTTATATAGATGCACAACAGTCATAACCATTGGCGAAAGGTTTTCGAACGAATGGACACTTCTTTTGAAAAGTTGAATTTTGAATCCAACTGTCACCATGTCGACATGGGGTATCACCTTATGTCGACATCCCTCAGTTCAAAATTGTAGAGATGTTGTTTTGTAAAAGCATTTGAATTTAAAACAAGTTGAAACTTTTCTGGAGAAAAGTAAAGTGTTTAAACAATATTTTGAGATAAAGAATGAATATATAACATTATTTTAAATATATATATATATATAATTGATATAGACCGTCAATTATATAAGTAATATTTAAAACCAGAATAAGTTTTAATGTTTTAAAATTAGAAGTTTTTAAAATCAGAATAGAGGAATGTTTCAAGGCTAAAACAAAGTTTGAAAACATTTTTGAAAACATGATTTTGAAAGCTAAAACATTTTGAAAACAGATTTAAAAAACATTTTGAAAAATCTATTCAAACTGAAATTGCAAGAACCTTCCTACAGAGCTCCTCCATAGGACTCGAGAACTTGTACAAAGTAGTTTAAATGATTTTGATTTTCGTGGGTTTGTAAGCCACTTGTCGTAGGTTTATAAGCTACTTGTCGTGGGTTTGTAAGCCACTGGTTTCGATAGAAATTGGGTTCTATCCCAAAAGAAAATTGGAAGAAAGATGAGAGTGCTATTATGAAGTTTTAACAAAATACTAGACACTTATCTTGAGATCTTGAAATCTTGATTCTCTAGAGTCTTGAATCTTGAATCTCTAATCTTTATCTTAATGCTTGAGTCTTTATACTAATCAGTCTTCGATGATACCTGCATATACTTCCTATATACATACATATACATATACATATACATATACATACATATATATATATGTATATGGAAATGCTAGTATATATTTTATAAAGTAAAGTATAATAACTATATAAGGTTGTTGTCATCAAAACATCATCAACTCAGTTCCTAACAATCTCCCCCTTTTTGATGATGACAACCTTTATTTATAAAATATTCTTACCATACCATAACTCCCCCTTACTCCGTGATTTCTTCTTAAAACTACAACTCCCCCTTACTCCATGACTCCCCCTTACACCAAGCACGTATATTTTTATAACTTTCTCCCCCTTTGTCATCAACAAAAAACTATTAACTACTTAAGCATTTAAGAATGATTAGTATGAACAAATAATATGTATAGAACAAGCATGAAATAATGAGTATAAGTGAACACATTTTAGTTATTACAACATATATAAGAACATACATAAACACGAACAAACAAAACAATTCAAAACGAAGAATAAAATGAAAGTACGCTTTAATGGCGATCCTTAACTATAGGAGACTTATGAATCGAACAATTGGGGTAGTGGAGACAAAAGTTTCCACGTTGTTCAATTATGTTTCCATTAGTATCAACAAGGATCTCACCAACGCAAATAACGCTCTCGTCCGTATTCATAGGGACCTCGGGTTGAGGTAAAGGTTGATCTTCCTCTTGGTCTTCTTGTGGTTCTTATATAGGTTCTTCTTCCTCGGATTCCATGGCTTGTGAAGAGTCTTCAATATTAATTGGATTTGTACGGTTATCCATAAGGAATTTTTGTACATTTCTAATAATATTCCCTTGCCTTTGTTGTTCTCTAGCCATCCTATGTTGACTTACTTGAATTTTAGTCATCAATTGAAGGATATCTTTCATCTTCTCTTGCAATTTGATCACTCGAGCGAGCGTAGTTCGTTGAAATAGACCAGAATAAGGAGATGTGGGTGAAGTGGGTTCATTAGTAGAAGAGGAGGCTATTATTTTATTGTTTCAGAAGATATTTACAGAGAATATAGTGAAGAAATAGGAGAGAAAACGAAATAAATAGATAAATAACTAAATAACTAACATTGGAGGGAAATTCAATTTTCAAATTTTTGTTGGGTATGTCGACATCATGGGATGGGGCATGTCGACATGTTCTTAAAAAAATGTAATTTCTATTTTGAATTTTTTATTGACTATTATATTGTATTATTTTATATTTTAGATTTTGAACAAATACCTAATTCTCTTCTAAATTTAGTAAAATTCTGTTCGGTTAATGGTTTAGTTAATATATCAGCAATTTGTTTTTTAGTATTTATATAATCTAGAGTTATTATTTCTTTAGTTATATTATCTCTAAGAAAATGATTTCTTATATCAATATGTTTAGTACTAGCATGATGAGTTGGATTTTTAGATAGATTTATTGCACTAGTATTATCACAATATATTGGTGATTTACTTATGTTAATTCCAAAATCTTTTAAAGTTCGTTGCATATATATGACTTGTGAACAGGCCAGAGCAGCAGATATATACTCTGCTTCAGTTGTTGACAAGGAAACGGTATTTTATTTCTTGCTAAACCAGGAAACCAGTGAATGTCCTAGAAAGTGACAAGTTCCACTTGTACTCTTTCGGTCTAATTTACAACCAGCATAATCAGCATCACAATGTGATATTAAATCAAAAGTATTATTTTTAGAATAAAATAAACCATAATCTAAAGTGTATTTTACATATCTTAAAATTCTTTTAATAGCTTTTAAGTGGGTCTCTTTAGGTTGTGATTGGTATCTTGCACAGAGACAAACACTATGCATAATATCAGGACGACTCGCTGTAATATAGAGTAGCGAACCAATCATTCCCCTATATAAAGTTTGCTCAATATCTTTTGATTTATCTTCTTTACTTAAACCTAATTTGTTGACATTGGAGTTGGTTTCTCACTAGAGGTGCTTAAACCAAATTTATTGATTAAGTCTTTAGCATATTTTTCTTGACTTATGAAGATTCCATTTTCTAGTTGTTTAATTTGAAGCCCTAAAAAGAAACTTAATTCTCCCATGTGACTCATTTCAAATTCTTTAGTCATTATATCTGAAAATTCTTTATTCATTATGTTATTAGTTGATCCAAAGATTATATCATCTACATATATTTGAACCAGTTGAATATCTTGATTATTTCTTTTAATAAAAAGTGTTGTATCTACTTTACCAATTTCAAAACCATATTGAAGTAAATAAGATCCTAGTCTTTCATTCCAGGATCTAGGAGCTTGCTTTAGACCATATAGAGCTTTCTTTAACTTGTATACATGGTTTGAAAATTTATTATCTTCAAAAAGTGGAGGTTGTTCAACATAAACATCTTCTTTTACAAAATCATTTAGAAAAGCACTTTTAACAACCATTTGATATAATTTGAAATTATTATAATTAGCGAAAGCAAGTAGAATTCCTATAACTTCTAATCTTGCTATGGGGGCAAAGGTTCCATCATAGTCAATTCCTTCTTCTTGACAATAACCTTGCGCGACTAAACGAGCTTTATTTCTTACGACCTCACCGAGTTCATTCATTTTATTTTTATAAACCCATTTAGTTCCAATTATACTTTTATCCTCAGGTTTAGGAACAAGTTCCCATACATCATTTCTTGTAAATTGATTCAATTCTTCTTGCATAGCAAGAATCCATGAATCATCAGACGGTGCTTCCTTTGGATTTTTAGGTTCAATTGTTATTATAAAGGCTACATTACTCATATTACTTAATTGATTTCTAGTTCTTACTACAGATTCAATATTTCCTAAAACATTTTCTATAGGATGACCTTTTGATATTTTAAATCTCTTATTAGGTTGATTTATTTCACTAATAGTTTCATTAGATTGATTTAAATTTATAAAATCTTCTTCATCATCTATTTGTAAATATCTTTAACATTTTCATCAAAAGATACATGCATAGTTTCTTCAATAGTATTAGTTTTTAAATTAAAAACTCTAAATGCTTTGCTTCTATTAGAATAACCAATAAAGAATCCTTTATCAGCTTTTGGTTCAAATTTATCTAAATTATCTTTTGTATTAAGTATAAAACATTTACTCCCAAAGACTTTAAAATAAGCAACTATAGGTTTCTTATTATAAAGTAATTCATATGGAGTTTTATTTGTTAATGGTCTAACTAAAATTCTATTTAATATATAACAAGCTGTAGCAACTGCTTCAGTCCAAAAATGTTTAGGTTAATTACTATCAGAAAGCATTGTACGAGCACACTCTTGAATCGTTCTATTCTTACGTTCTACTACTCCGTTTTGTTGTGGAGTTCTTGGAAATGAAAAGTTGTGAGTAATTCCCTTTTGAGTACAGAAATTCTCAAAATTTTCATATTCAAATTCACCACCGTGATCACTTCGAATAATTTTAATTTTGAAAGAATGTTGTTTTTGAATTCTTTTAGAAAAGTTTTTAAATATTTCAAAAGAATCACTTTTATGTTTTAAAAAGATTGTCCAAGTATATCTTGAATAATCATCTACTATAACAAAAACATATTTACTATGGTTAATTGATTGAACTTGAGATGGACCAAATAAATCTAAATGAAGTAATTCTAGAGGACTAGAGGTAGAAATAGCATGTTTTATTTTAAATGAACTTTTCTTAAGTTTTCCTAATTGACAAGCATCACAAATACTATCTACTTTAAAGTTTAACTTGGGTAGACCTCTAACTAAGTCAAGTTTTGATATCCTAGATAATAATTTGAAATTCAAATGTCCAAATATTTTATGCCAAATCCAAGGGTCACTTGTATTAGCCAAAAGACATAGATTATCATTTGAAATTTTCATAGTAAGGATATAAATACTTTTCTTCCTAATACCTTCAAAAATTATATTAGACTTATCATCTTCAATGTGACATTTATCTTTTCCAAATTTAATTTTAAAACCTTTATCGCAAAGTTGACTTATACTAAGCAGATTATGTTTTAAGTTCCTAACTAATAAAACATCAGAAATAAGTAAAGTTTTAGAGTTACCGACATTGCCGACGCCAACCACATATCCTTTAGAGTTGTCACCAAAATTGACTAATCCACCATCTTGATAAGTAATGTCCTTGAGTATCTCGGGATTTCCAGTCATGTGCCTCGAACAGCCACTATCAAGTATCCATTTATCTTTCTCAATTTGCACAGTTTGTCCATTGGGGTGTTGATTCGTCAAAAGCCATATAACATGTCTGTTCCTGCATAACACACCAATTCGGTAGATAACTTGATTTTTCAAAATAACTATATGCAGACTTATGATACTTTGATGAAGTGCATAGATTCAAAACAGTTTTAACACAATTTTCCAAAAATGCCATTTTTATATTTTTCAAGTTTCAGATTATGAAAACAATGAAAAACAATGCTCCGATATCAATTGTTAGGGATGCAGATTAAGGATCTTAAGGCAGAAATAACACTAGAGGGGGGTGAATAGTGTTTTAAAGAATATATGAACTATATGCCTAAACTAAAACTTTCAACACGAATCTAAACAGAATTCTAACACGGAATGATCATAGAACATATAACAAATGCAAATAGTAAAGTAAAGCAAGTAAAAGGAAAGAACACACCGGATTTTATACTGGTTCGGAATCCTCCTACGTCCAGTCCTGCACCAAGGCAATATCCTTGTACAGATTTTTATAACCCAATATCCAAATTACCACCCTCTATTTCTAAGGCCTTGAGGAACCCTCCTATCTCCGAGTTTGGGGTAAACTCTCTTGATTTACGGGACACAAGATCACCCTAATAATTCTTAATAACAATCCTTTTGAATGGATAGACTCTATGGACTTTTTGAATACAAATTAATCCTATAACTCTGAATAGCACTTGATCTTTAGTAGAATGATGGAGAATCAAATAGAGAGAGTATCTAAATAATTTCCTATTGAGAATTTGGCAGAATGATGACACGATCTTGAAAATATGAAGTTTTATGGATATGGAATGGTGGAGAAGAAAGAGTGAAGAAAATAAGAAAGTAATTGTTAAAAAATTCGTTTTGGAAGCCTTTATATAGATGCACAACAGTCATAACCATTGGCGAAAGGTTTTCGAACGAATGGACACTTCTTTTGAAAAGTTGAATTTTGAATCCAACTGTCACCATGTCGACATGGGGTATCCCCTTATGTCGACATCCCTCAGTTCAAAATTGTAGAGATGTTGTTTTGTAAAAGCATTTGAATTTAAAACAAGTTGAAACTTTTCTTGAGCAAAGTAAAGTGTTTAAACAATATTTTGAGATAGAGAATGAATATAAAACATTATTTTAAATATATATATAATTGATATAGACCGTCAATTATATAAGTAATATTTAAAATCAGAAAAAAATTTGATGTTTTAAAATTAGAAGTTTTTAAAATCAGAATAGAGGAATGTTTCAAGGCTAAAACAAAGTTTGAAAACATTTTTGAAAACATTATTTTGAAAGCTAAAACATTTTGAAAACAGATTTAAAAACATTTTGAAAAATCTATTCAAACTGAAATTGCAAGAACCTTCCTACAGAGCTCCTCCATAGGACTCGAGAACTTATACAAAGTAGTTTAAATGATTTTGATTTTCGTGGGTTTGTAAGCAACTTGTCGTAGGTTTGTGAGCTACTTGTCATGGGTTTGTATGCCATTGGTTTTGATAGAAATTGGGTTCCATCCCAAAAAAAAATGGGAAGAAAGATGAGAGTGCTATTATGAAGTTTTAACAAAATACTAGACACTTATCTTGAGATCTTGAAATCTTGATTCTCTAAAGTCTTGAATCTTGAATCTCTAATCTTTATCTTGATGCTTGAGTCTTTATACTGATCAGTCTTCGATGATACCTGCATATACTTCCTATATACATATATATATCTATCCATATGGAAATGTTAGTACATATTTTATAAAGTAAAGTATAATAACTATATAAGGTTGTTGTCATCAAAACATCATCAACTCAGTTCTAAACACAAACCCCCATTCTTTTTCATCTTCTTCCCTTTGCATACTCTCTTTCATAATTTGTCAAACCACTCCCGAGAGGTATTCCTCATTGTTTAGAGGCTCCGTAGCACAGTCATCAGCCATTTTCTCGGAAGTTTGTCTGAACAAACGTTCGTGGAGATTCGGCTGCGGTCTTGATCCTCCAACTTGGGGAGGTGCCCCTTCGGCGGTGCCAGCTGCCCTTTGAGGAATACTCTTTCCTTGAGAATCATGAGCATCTTCGGCAAAGGTTTCTGCATTGTTTTCTGGTTGACGGTTAACCCCAAGCAAAGCATTTATCCGATCCAACATCAAAGTGTTCTGGGCTTCCATTTGCTGATATAACCCAGATACTGCAGCATCTAACTCCACCCGTGTAATTCCAACACTTGGAGTTGCTTGACTTAATGAAGGAGAAGTGGCGGTATTCTCATGAGCATTACCGGATCTAGTAGATCTGCGCTTTCTTCCAGGGGCCATGATCCCTGATAGACTTCTGTTTTTGACAGATATTTTTTCAACAAACTTTTGTGAAGCAATTATTGGAGCACTCTTGAGTTCGATTGTTCTTAGTGAAAGCACCAAAAATGTTAACGCTAAAATTGAACGCTAACACCCCGGTGTAAGTAGAGAAAAAGTGAAAGCACCACCCGTCGATACGGGAATTAGAAGTAAGCAGAAAAATCACAGAAAATAGTAAAGAGACAACAATTTTATAGTGGTACGGCTTCAAGTCAAGCCTACGTCCACTTTAATCTTCTTTATTGCTAATTCAGTTAAAACTGCACAACAATCCTCAATTACAGCACTACTAAGACAAGTAACTAGATCTCCGATGTCGAAGGATTCTTCGAATTCATGTCGAATGTGCTAGATCTCTTCTTGAAGTTCGTTGAAGTGTCTTAAGTGTTTGAAGTGTCGGATGAGTCGAGAAAACAGCAGAGTGTAGGCGTTTCAGAAGAGAGCCAAAAGTCCTCTCTTTGGTGGAGTAGGCAAGGTATTTATAGGGAATTTCTAGAGTTAGGTCGTAGGTCGTGAGCGACCTAGGGGAGAAGCGGCATAAGAAGTTGTCTTGGTTTATTTAGGTCATGAACGACCTAGGGGTGAATGGTTGGCGACTTAAGGTTGGAAGCGGCCTATATGCAAGAGGCTTTATTCTGTGATAACTCACTAGGTAGCTGGATCTTTTAGGTCGCTAGGTCGCTGCCCTCTTTAGGTTGTTAGGTCGTTGCTTCATTGAGTTACTAAGTCGTTAACTGGTTGAGTAGCTTAGGTCATTAGCTCATAAGGTCCAAGACCTCTTAACTTTCTAGGCCGCTGAGCTTCTTAGCTCGTTAGATCGCGGAGCTCTTCAACTGATTAGGTCGCTAGGCTCTTCAACTGGTACCATGTTAACTCGTTAGGTCGCCAGACCTCTTAACTCTTTTTAGGTCGCTGGGTCCTTTAATCCATTAGGTCGCTAAGTCGTGAAAAAGAAGGGTTAACAGCTGGGATTCTCCTCCACCTCCAATCTTCTACTCAAAGTCTTGAGAAGGAATACATCGTGATTCTTCTATGTATTCTAACTCTAGAGATCCAGTTCATCATAGGATTAACAGAAGCCTTATAATCAAACAAACTCTATTATAGCCATCAGATCAGAATAAAGATATAAAGTCGAAGTAGGCTTAGTTGATAGTTAAACCACTATAAAATCTTCAATATTCTTTCCTTTATAGTTTTTTTCCTATTTATGTGATCCGTTACATTATTCTTTGAATTATTGCTCTGTGAATACGGAGTTGGTGCTTTCAAATTCAAACCAAGGTGTAGGTCCATTTTTTGGGTCAACACCAATTTTATTATTCAATTAATTTGTTGATTAATTGTTATTACTCTAATTTTTCGGGTTGTAATACCCAAACCTTTCGAAAGCATTTGGGTTCAATTTTAAAACACGTGGAAACCTTTCGAAACCATTAGAAGTTATCTACATGGAAACCGTTTAAAACATTTCAGTTAAAATCATTTGGATTACGCCTTAAGTAGAGCAAAAGGATAAAGCTGTTAAAGTCAAAGGCACATTTTGAAACCATTCAAATCATCTCTTTAGAAACAAACTTTGGGTTAAACTTCATTCAAAGAAAAAGGGCCTTTAAAATCATTTAAGTCGAAAGCATCAGTTTCGAAACTAATTGAAAGCAACTCTTTAAAACCATTTTCTAGGAAATAAAATGATGGTGTTGAAGCCATCCTTTCTGAAACAATGGAGAGGTGGCCAAATTTTTTAGGAAACAAAAGGATCCCTTCTAAACAACCTTGATCGAAAGCTAGAAATAGGCAGCTAAAGGCTACGACCATGTCAAAAGCAATCATTGAAACAAAAGAGCAACACAATCGAAACCATTCCTTTTTAAACCACTTGACTTAGTCAAAATCAAACTAATTCAAAAGCAACTTAGTCAAAAGCAAGTGGGCGTTCTTTTTTTTTAAATCAAAACAAAGTCCCATCCCTTTCAAAACGCCGTGGTTTTGGCCCTATACCTTTCTCCTTCTTCCTGTTCATTATGTACGATTTCTCGATATCATATGCATTAGTTTCGACCGTGTTGGGAGGGTAGTATGGAGGCAGAACCTAGGTGGCGAAGGAGACAATATAGTTGAAAAGCTGTTTATTTGTACTTTAAAATTGTAACAACCTTGGTTTTTGTGGTTACCTGTAATATTTAACTATAATGGTGGTTAAAATTTAATATTGAGAATAAAAATAAATTGGAGATTTTTTCATCATTTAATTTAAATAAGCAAAGGATTTTAAACATAAAATGTGAAAAGAAAGTTTAGAAACTTTATTTTTGGTTGTTGTGATAAAAATGAGTGAAATATGGTTTCAATTTAGAGAAATGAAATAATTTTAATAATTATTTCCAAATGTTTCTTTTATTGATTTTTAAAAGTAGTATTTGTTTTAAAATGTGTTTATTATATACAAAAAGGTGAAATTGGTTTAAAAATAAGTGTTGATTATAAAAACAATGAAAAATGGTTGGTTGCATTTTATCACACAAGTAGATTATTTTTGTGTAATTTTTGGCGTTAAAAATAGCATGTTATGTAAATATTTGTGTAAATTGGGTTTTTATTTAAAAATAAGAGTTTTAATAATAAAAATATTTTTTATAACTAAATTAACTTTTTATCGGTTGTAAAATGTTTTATTAAACAAGGAAATATGTTTGTTTGATGTATTGTGTTGAAAATCTTGATTAAATATGTTGTTTTGATTAATTACATAAGAGTGTTTGTCTTAATTAAATGTTTCTTAGGCTAGTCTAGTTACTTTTATCCTAATTGGGTCAAGCCCATTACTGCTCTAACTTGGGAAAATAGGTATCTTCTTCTCAAAATTATGTATGTACAGTACATCTTCCTCTAACCAGAAAACAGAAAGAAATAAAAATTGAGAAAGCTATCTCCTCTTCTAAACCCTAAGCCTAAATCCCCAATAAATCCACTTATTTGCTGATAAACCAAACTAAAGCTCTTTTCCATAGGTAATCAACTCAAAAACATAGATAATTTCATCAAGTTTTTATTTGAGATTTTAGGTTTGTCTAAGCATTGTTTCGCTTTTTTGCTCGTCTTTGTTCTTCTATTTTATAGGCTGTTGAAGCAAATTCCAACTGAAGCTTGCAACTTTCTTAAGTTAATTCAAGTTTTCCCATCGATTTGCAAAGGTGAGTGATAAACTCACAATTTCTAACTGAAGAAAAGCTTGAAAAATCAAAATCTGGGCTTTTGTAATCATTTTTTATTGATAGTTTTCTTTTCTATGAATCCAGTTCGGGTTGCTTCTTTGCATGCTTATATCTTTTGATTCGAGCAACAAAATGCTGCTGGATTTCTTACTTATGGTAGCTTGCATGTTGAACTTCATTTCTACCAATTTTGGTTGAATAACATTTTCATTTGGATGTTCAAAACAGTTTTATAAAATCGACTCAAACTCAAATTTTTGCCTGTAGAAATTGTTTTCTGAGTTGCTGCAAACATGGACTGAGTCCATGTTTGAGATAGTATAACTCTTTCATTTCTTACTGTAATTCATCGATTCTTTTTTTGAAAGATAAAGTTTTCTACCATATGCATACCAATTTTCAGCTCAATCTAAGGTAACTTGATCCCCTGTTTCATGCCTGAAAGTTGAAGCCAAGATGGGTTTCGGGCCTGTACATTTGGTTTTTCTAAACTGTTGCGAACGTTGTCTGGGTCCATATTTGAGACAGTGTTACTTTTTCATTTACAGTCTGAATTTATCGACTCTTTCTTTCTTTGAAAGATAAAGTTTTCTATTATATGTATACCAATTTTCAGCTCAATCCATTGTAATTTATTCCTATGTTTCATCCCTGGAAGTTGAACCCAATATGGTTTTCAGGCCTGTACATTTTTTGGTTTTTTTGAACTGCTACACACATGGCCTGAGTCCATGTTCGAAACAGTGTAACCTTTTCATTTCCAGTCGGAATTCAATGATTCTTTTTTTGTTTGAAAGATGAAGTTTTCTACTACCTCATACCAATTTTCAGCTTAATATGAGGTCATTTGGACCTCTGTTTTAGGCCTGTAAATTGGACTCGAGATGGTTTTTTCGGCCTGGGTAAATTTTCGTTTTTGAACCGCTGCAAACATGGCCTGAGTCCATGTTTGAGACAACGATACTTTTTCATTTCCGATCGGAATTTATTAATTCTTTTTTGTTTGAAAGACAAAGTTTTCTACTTTGGGCACACAAATTTTAAGTTCAATAAAAGGTCATTTGGCCACCTGTATCATGTTCGAAAGTTGAACCCAGAGAAGATTTCAGACTTGGGTACTGTGTAGCCGATGCATTTTTATGTTCTTTTTCCGTCCTACTTTTGACTTTTACTTCTTGTTATTGTGACATTTTTGAAATGTTTTGGGGCCTTGATGTTTATCGGTAGACTAGCCAAATTTTGGAGATTTTGAAATTCTGATTTTGGATTAAATTTTAATTTAATTTTAATTGAATTCGAATACAGATTTGAGTGATTTTTTTGGGTTTTTTTATTTTTTTCGAGCATGGATTTTTCCAAATCTTTTTTAAGTAGTTTTTTTAAAAATAGGCATTTAAAATTATTATTATATGATAGTTTTAAAGTATTTTCAAATATAGAATCTATTTACTCTCAATAATAAGGGAATTTTAAAATATGTCTATCAAAATTTGTATTAAAAGCTTGTTTTCTCAGGTAAATTATTTTATATATAAAATACATGTTTTTGCATTATTCAAGCGAACGAGAATTAAACGTCTTGGTAAAACACATGGTATGGGACACGTACGTTTACCATATCCCGGCTTGTCCGTTTGATCGTTTTGACCTGTAGGTCGAGTTTACCGATGAGATGAGGTAAAAAAATTACTGCTTTGAGTGTGAAATTTGCTAGTGGTTAGTAAACCGTTTAGTGTGAACGTGTGGTATGGGACACACATTAACACTATTGGGTTCGTATCCGAGAGTTTGTGACATATTTGTCTGAGAGATGTATTTGGCAGTACTGGGCCTTCGGGTCACATGTCCTTCGAAACGTTTGTCTAAGTGACGTTTGTCATTATGACATATTTGTCCTTCGGGATGTTGTCCTTCAAGATGTTTTTCTAGGACATTTTTCTAAGAGACGTGGCACCCTATATTTACGAGAATAGTACATGGCAGGCTTCAGCCATAAGCACAAGCTATGTATAATTGGGATGATTTAATTGATGTTCGTGATTTCCCTAGTGTATTTCACTTTTTTGGAATTGGTCCTTTGAACCATTCGAAGTATATTTGTAGCGATTACATTTCCAGTATTTGAACTCTTGTGAGTTATATTTTTGAGATGTGAGTAGCCTACACTAACGATATATGAGATTTGCCTTTTGGCGTTTACTTGTGATTTTATTCTCCTATTTGGAGATATATTTGCCTTATGGCTTGTTTGAGATGAGATCTCTTTATGCATGTTTTGGGTTGCCAAGATGGCGGGTTTAGGATTTCCCCTAAACCATATTTGATGTTTTATGAATGCGGATTATATGAGGCTCGCTACTTTTAGGGTTTTATGGGCTATTTTATCTCTTTTGAGATTATACGTTTGTGTAGCGATGCCATATTACCACTTGATGTAATCATGTACTTTAATTGTCCCTTCTCACTTGAGAATATTATCACATTATCCTTATGCTCATATTATTGCTTATCCTTGTAAACCGAATTGTTTAGCTAGACTGACCAGTGTATTTTATACTCGAGTCAGACCGAGGTGTTTTAGGCTAGGAACATTTGGACTTAGCCTATTCTTCTTCCGCGTTGACTATTTTGCTAGCTCTTTTTGATATTGCTTTTTGTATAGTCTTTCTACTTTGATATTTATATTCTTTTGACTCGCTTGTATATTGTGGTTGTTATACCACTTGACATGTATCATTTTTGTATACTTTGTGATGTATCTATATATGTATATATATGTGATGATCTACTTTTCTGTGATGTGGTTTGCATTCGAGTTATTATATTCTGTTCTGATAGATCCTATAACCACCTATGGCTTTATATTAAGTATTTATTGGATATGTCAATCCACTTGAGATAGCAAAAATATAAATGGCATTTGTCAACGTATTCAATAGATATTAAAGACAAGGCTATATATGGTCACTCATATCCAGCACTATTCTCTTTGTTAATGTGGGTCTCGGGGAGAGGCGTCATAGCTTGGTATCAGAGCTGAGTTCAAAACAAAATATGATAAACACTGAACAAAAGCATATATTAAGATACACCTTGGTATAGTACGAGTGTACAAATCCTTTAATCAGAGTATCCTATACCTTATCGTGTTCTTTGGGATAGAATTTTGGAATATGTCTACGAATATATTTTGTTCCGTAGTATTTCATAATAGAATTTATATTATCTTATCTTAGGAGTAATCCTACATGTGATTGTTCTATTCGAATCCTCTTAGATATGGGTGCTTGACACTCATCCGTATCAAAAGAATTTGTTGATTCTTTTTGATGTTATTAGCTTGAGATTTCTTTGAGGATTGCAAATCCTATTGAGGGGGTCTGCAACATTTGGTATGATGTTTTAGGATTGTTTCTTGTAGCTTACCTTTTCATGTGAATTAGCATGCTATTTTTCTATCTAAAGTTTGGAATGGTTTGAGATGGAGAGGCATGCATATTATCAAGCCACGTTCTATGATTTGAAGGATCCTATATTTATGTATCCTAGTTTGGCTGATTTGTTGTTTCTTGTTCTTCGGAATGCTAATAATGATTCTCAAATCTCTTCATTCACTATTGAGTTTCAAGATGTTGATGATACTTCTTGAATTCCATTCATTATGAATTTTTTGATTTCTTTGAGTCCGTTCGGGTATGACACCAATCGAGCAATTGAATATTGTATTAAATTCGTTCCCGGTTCTTAGCCTTTCGATCATCCTCCCACGAGGATGTCCACTCGGGAAATGAGGTGATTCATTGAATTTATTTGATATTGTCGTTCTTGCCTCCTTTTAAGATGTATTCTTTGGATACTCAGTTGTTGATATACTTTGTAAATTACTTCACTATAAGTAATGATATGTTGTTAATGTTCTTCTTCTTATTCATGAAGATATCGTAAACTTAATCTTATATCTCATTTCTCTCTTTTAATCTATTGTGTGGTGCTAGGGTCACTCCTCAGCTTGACCTTACATCGATTTTCCATGAGTTACGAGTCACGGAGGATAGCATTACTCTTACCGCATTTCGCACTTGTTATGAGTCTTGTGAGTGGTTCGTTATACCGTTCAGAATTATGTACACTCCATTCTATTCCATCAATCTTGAGGTTAAGTGTTCTAGGAATATCTCAATGAGCTCTATTTGTGTTCCTTGATTTTGAGAATAAGTAATAAATTTCGTTTTCAAATTTTTTTCGAAATTGTAGATATGTTTCTAGGATAAAATGGATTTTGTTTTTGGAAAAAAAAGAATATTTCGATTATTGTATACGAGGTATTTCTTTTTAGAAAAAATTGAACTTTTGTGATGCGTTGTCCGTCTAGTGCTTTAAGAATTCTGGTCGATGTGTTTGGCCAACTCTATCGATAGGAATTTCCAAAACGCTATGATGAGACAATCATACATGGTAAATTGAGTTTTAATAAGTAACGTTTGAAAATAGTTAATATGTTGTAGTATTAATTTTTAATTTAAATGTTTAATGAAACCATTGAACTATAGTGAGTGTTGGATGAGTGGCGAGGCAGTTTTGATTTAAGTAAATCGATAGGGTCATTCGCTATAAATCAATGGCATGGCAATACCCTTATATTATATAATTTGAGAAATTGAATATGGTAGTTTGGATAAGTAAAAGTGAATAATTCTAATTAAGAGGATATTTAAATAGGAGAAAATATCATTTGATGCTTTGATTAATAAAATGTTGTGTTTAAGGTAAAACAATACCTTGGTTTGAAAAATTAAAATATTAACTGAATAGTTCAGTTCAAGTTATTAATGATGATTATAAAAAAAATCTATTTTGATACTTAGTTATTTGAGTAATAGTGCGGGATAGATATAAAACTCTATCTTAAGAGAAAATAAAGAAGTGTAAGTTTAGAGCATTAAGTATAAATGCTTGAGATAGTTTTTGTTTTGAACTTAAATGGTATTAAAACTTATGGGTTTGAAATTGCAAAATTGTTTTGAAAACAATTTTAAATTAATGATCAACTTTAATAAGTTTTATGCTGATAATTAGATGGAAATTTAATTTTTGTGACAAATGGAAATGTGAAATTGGATTGTTTTGATAAGTAAACATTCATGTAGTATAATCATTTTAAATTGTGAGAATAATTTTAAATTATATATATATATATATATATATATATATTGACGCAGCGGATTAATCACAAATCGATGTAAATCGATGATAGTAGCAATCGGTGGATTGAAAATACTGCAAGGCCCAAATCCGTTGATCTCAAGAGATACCGGATTCTAGCTATCTTCGTCTCGTTGATCGCGCACGATGCCGAGAAAGAAGATCTACGACTCTTCGTACGTTGATCTAGCGCACTAGATACCGTGAATCGGCTTCGACAAACGTGGATTCGAGCGCACTCGAATGACGTAAGTGGAGATAGGAGATTACACTCAACTACCAATTGGAGAAGAAAGAACAAAGCAATCAACAAGAAATTTTAATTCCAAAATCAACCACTTACAAAATGACACACACGGCTATTTATAGCATTTACAACTGTCTCCATAAGCCGTTGCCGACTCATGAACCCCGACTCATCATAAGTCGTTAACGACTTAGCAACACAACACAATTTACGCGACTCAAAAGATAACAACGACATACGACTCAGAACAGTGGCAAAAATAGACGACCTAAACATGAACGACTTATATACAACACAAGTCATCAGATACAAACGACATACGACTCATCACCAACGACTCATCCTCAGCGACTCAAGACTTTACGATATACAACAGTACACGACACAACACTACATGCGACTCAACTTCCTCCGACTCAAGCTTCCCAGTCCCCTGCGGCATATCCCTTCAAGCGAGTTAATTCCGAACGACTCATCTAGGTCGTAACCCTACCGCCGACTCAAGCCTTTAACAGTTGGAACCTTCTCCTTCTTCCTGATAAGTCGTATACGCCTTATAGATGGGTCGATGAGTCGTGTACGACTCATCAGACTTGAACACCCCAAGTTCTCGTTGAGTCGTAGCCCTGTTTCATTAACCCGTATACGACTCAAGTGTTTGTTATCTCGTGCCTCCTCTTCGTTAAGTCGTACCTCCCCTTCATTCGACCAGTTAGGTCGTTCACGACTCATAGCTGCTTGACTCGTGAACGACTTAAGTCCTAACAACGAAGCTTCCTTAACTCGAGACTCCATAGGTCGTGTACGATTCATGTTTTCATTGAGTCGTGGACGACTCATCAAACTACACCACAAACTCATGCTTTCAGGAATTAAAGATTGCACAATTTCTTCTCTGGCCTTAGCTGCATCATCCTCCCCTGGTTGAGGAAAATTTGTCCTCGAATTTGTACAGTCTTCTTCATCTGATTGTTTACCTCCGTAATATGGAACAAGATGTTTAACATTGAACACGTCAGACGTGTAAACATCTTCTGGCAGCTTCAACTTATAAGCATTTTCATTAATTTTCTTCACAATTTCATTTGGACCAATTTTCCGCGCCTTCAACTTGTTACAAGCACCCACCGGACAACGGTCCTTCGTCAATACAGCATAAACCAAATCACCTTCCTTAAATTCAACACTTCGTCTTTTCAAATCAGCAGCCCGCTTATACTTCTCATTTGACTTCTCCAATCGTTCTTGAACGACCTTATGACATTCAGTTAATTCATCTACAAAATCAACAGCCCGTTTAACCGTCCCCTACGGTTGTGGTACCACCGCTAAATCCAGCGGTCCTCTGGGTAAATTTGAATATACAATCTGAAATGGACTGAATCCCGTGCTACGATTCACTGCATGATTGTGTGCAAACTCGGCTTGGCATAACTTCATGTCCCAACTCTTCAGATTGTCCCTCACAGGACATCGCAACAAATTCCCCAACGATCGGTTAACAACTTCGGTCTGTCCATCCGTCTGTGGATGATAAGCACTACTAAATTTCAACTTCGTTCCCACCATCTTCAACAAACTAAGCCAAAAAAGACTTAAAAATCTAGTATCCCGATCAGAAACAATAGATTCAGGTAAACCATGTAATCGATACACCTCTTTAAAGAATAATTGAGCTACTCGAACTGCATCTGCTGTCTTCTTACAGGCAATAAAATGTGCCATCTTCGAAAACCTGTCCACTACAACAAATATCGAATCATTTCCCCTTTGAGTTCTAGGCAAACCCAAAACGAAATCCATGTTCACATCAACCCATGGTCTAGCCGGTACAGGCAACGGCATATACAACCCAGCATTGGTCGCGGTTCCTTTCGAAACTTGGCAAATATGACATCGCTCCACAAACCTTCCCACTTCTTTCCTCATCGACGGCCAAAAGTAAGACTGTGAAATCAATTGCAAAGTAAGATCACGGCCCACATGCCCTTCCTCCGGTAACTCCTTTACAATCTTCATTCTCAAGCTACAGTCTGGGTTGCATAATTGATTTCCCTTGAACAAGAATCCATCAACCAACACAAATTCATCCGAACTTCCATCCTTAACTTTCTCAACAAACTTTGCAAAGTAAGGATCCTTCCCAAACAATTCTGGCAACATTTCAAACCCTGTCACTTCAACCTTCATTGTCGTTAATAAATGACTCCTCCTACTCAAACCATCAGCCACACGGTTCGTCACCCCAGATTTGTGCTTAACCACAAAGGTAAACTGCTGTAAATATGCAATCCACGATGCATGTCTCGCGGAAATCTTATCCTGCCCCTGTAAATGCTTCAAAGCTTCATGATCAGTGTAAAGAACAAATTCCTTCTGAAACAGGTAGTGTCTCCAATGCTTAACAGCTTGCACAACAGCGTAAAATTCAACGTCATATGTACTGTATCTCATCTTTGCCCCTGATAACTTTTCACTGTAATATGCAATAGGTCTCCCCTGCTGACTCAACACTCCTCCAATCCCAACCTTTGATGCATCAGTGTGTAGCTCAAACAACAACTGGAAATTAGGTAAAACAAGAATTGGCGCTGTCGTCAACAGTTCTTTGATTCGTTCAAAAGCAATCCCGGCTTCTTCTGTCCATGAAAACTATTTACCCTTCATGCAATCAGTAACTGGAGCCATCACGCTACTGAAGTGTGGAATGAATCTTCGGTAGAATGACGCTAGCCCATGGAAACTTCTCACTTCCGTAATTGTCTTTGGCTGTGGCCAATTCCTGACTGCCTCAACTTTACTCTGATCAACTTGAATACCTTTTCCTGAAACAACATAACCCAGAAATAAAACACTAGGCATCATAAACACACATTTCTTTGTAGCAGCATAAAATTGTTCTTCACGAAGAATAATCAACACTTCCCTCAAATGTAGAACATGCCCCTCCGTACTCCTGCTGTATACCAGAATATCATCGAAATAAACCATGACGAACTTCCCAACGAATGGTCTAAAGATTTGATTCATCACCTGCATGAATGTACTAGGTGCATTTGACAAACCAAATGGCATAACCAACCATTCGTATAACCCCTCTCTTGTCTTGAAAGCTGTCTTCCATTCGTCTCCAGGTCTAATCCGAATTTGATGATAACCACTCTTCAAGTCAATCTTCGAAAATATAGTTGCCCCACTCAACTGATCCAGCAAGTCATCCAACCTTGGCATAGGAAATCTATAACGAAAAGTAATCTTGTTCAAAGCTCTACTATCTGTGCACATTCTCCATGTTCCATCCTTCTTGGGCACCAACAAACCTGGCACGGCACAAGGACTCAAGCTTTCCTGAATACGTCCCTGTTCCAACAACTCTTCCACCTGCCTTCGTAACTCCTCATGTTCCTTCGGACTCATTCGGTAATGTGGTCGATGTGGTAAAACTGCTCCCGGAACAAGATCAATTTGATGTTGAATGTCTCTCAGTGGCGGTAACTCCTTAGGTAACTCTTCTGGAAAGACATCTTCAAATTCTTTCAAAATTGGCTTTGCTTCTTCTGGAATCTCAACTTCTTCACTACTCTCTCTCCCAATCAACAAAAACACCTCAGGTTCTTCCTCCACTTCCTTAACAAACTCCTTCAAAGTCAACAGAGTTTTCAATTCCTCAATCTCTTCCAGCTTGCTCTCCTTCTGTTGTTGCTTCTTGGGAACCAAAGTGATTTTAGTACCCTCGAACATGAAACTATAGCTATTGGCACGACCATCATGCTGTACTGCTCTATCGAACTGCCACGGTCTGCCCAACAACAAATGACAAACATCCATGTCCACTACATCACACCAAATTTCATCTTTGTACTTCTTCCCGATTGAAAAATTCACACAAGCCCTTCGACACACTTTCACTTCACCACCCTTCCTTAACCATGCTAGCTTGTACGGTTTAGGATGTTTCTCGGTTTTCAAGTTCAATTTCTTCACAGCCTCTGTAGAAATAATATTACCGCAACTTCCAGCATCAATAACGAACTTGCAAACTTTCCCCAGAATAGTGCATGTCGACTGAAAAATATTGCTCCTCAACCAACTAGAATCTTCCTCCTGCTTTGGTGTAAGACATGACCTCCTCATCATAAGATTGCAACCTTCATCCCCAAACAATTCTTCTTCCTCCTCAATATAAGGTACATTTGAACATTCTGCCTCCTTACTATCATCCTCCTCAATTTCTGCAACCATTGCTCTCTTCTTCGGCTTCGGACATTCATTGCTTTTATGACCCAACTCCTGACAATTATAACATTTGAAACCACTGCTAACCTTCGCCTTCTCAGCCTCCTTCACCACTGGCTTATTGACAGGTTTAGGAACATTAGAACTTCCACTAACACCCGTCGCTTGATTATTGGAATTAGTAAACACACCACCTCCACGCCTTCCTTGTTTCTCCCAAGCTAACGCTTTCTGATGTGCCTCCGCAACTGATCTAGGATCAAACATATTAACCATATCCTGGATCTGCATTCTCAATCCCCCAATGAATCTAGCAGTTAGCTGTTCTTCTGTTTCCATAATATCATTCCTGGCAATGAGTTGGTAAAATTCATCAGCATAATCACTAACAGACTTAGTCCCTTGCCTCAGATTCTGCAACCTTTGGTACATAAGTAACTGATAGTTGTAAGGTAAGAAAGTAGATCTCATCAACTTTTTCATCTTATCCGACGATTCTATCTTTTTACTTCCCCATTCTCTCCCTGGTAAGTTTAGTTTGTTGCCGCCACGCCAAAGCTCTCCCCCTCAACCTAGTAGCAACCAACTTCACCCTCCTATGCTCAGGAACCTCCTTGAAATCAAAGATCTCTTCAACCTTTGAAATCCAATCGAGAAATTCTTCCGCTACCATCCCTCCTCTAAATTCTGGAATTTCCATCTTCATACCCGATTCCCATCGTCGATCATTTTCAACATCCCGATACGAATTTCGAACTTGGTCTCGATCTCGATAATGAATACTAGCTCTATCACCCTCTTCAACAAAATCAAAAGTACGCCTACATCGATCTCGACCATTATCATCCCTTCGCTCATGCATGCTTCTTCGACTATGTCTCTCTTCATCTCTATATTCTTCATTGTCAAATTCACGTTGACTTCTTCTCTCTTCATGTGCATAGTCATGATGATCTCTTCATGATGAAATTGATGTTTCTCTTCTATCTCTACAAGAATGTGGTGATACCCTCCTCGCTTCCGTAACCGATGGCGAAACTCGGTTTCCTCCATGGTTCGAGTTTGGTGATCTCCTTCTTTGATTCAAATCATTCATCAATTTCTCCAACTTTCCTATGCCTTCATCAAACTTTTCATTAATACGTTGTTCCATAAGCTCGGCTTCTTCTCTTCGATACAAAGCTTCAACGTTTTGATGACGATTAGCTCTTCTAGGCGGCATGATTCAAACAATATAGAACTTCAAGTCACGGCTTCAAACTTCAAAACCCTTCACTAGGCTCGGCTACTTCCCAAGTATACACGGCCTACTTCAAATTCAAACTCCTTTGCTCACTTTGATCCAAAAAGCAATGGATCAAATACTCCAAACTTGTTGCAACTTCAATAAGAACAAAAAGAACACAACTTCAAACTTCAAATACTTGGCTCCAAGAATCAACTTAGCTATGATTGGCTAAGTATGGCTTTGATACCAAAATGACGCAGCGGATTAATCACAAATCGATGTAAATCGATGATAGTAGCAATCGGTGGATTGAAAATACTGCAAGGCCCAAATCCGTTGATCTCAAGAGATACCGGATTCTAGCTATCTTCGTCTCGTTGATCGCGCACGATGCCGAGAAAGAAGATCTACGATTCTTCGTACGTTGATCTAGCGCACTAGATACCGTGAATCGGCTTCAACAAACGTGGATTCGAGCGCACTCGAATGACGTAAGTGGAGATAGTAGATTACACTCAACTACCAATTGGAGAAGAAAGCACAAAGCAATCAACAAGAAATTTTAATTCCAAAATCAACCACTTACAAAATGACACACACGGCTATTTATAGCATTTACAACTGTCTCCATAAGCCGTTGCCGACTCATGAACCCCGACTCATCATAAGTCGTTACCGACTTAGCAACACAACACAATTTACACGACTCAAAAGATAACAATGACATACGACTCAGAACAGTGGCAAAAATAGACGACCTAAACATGAACGACTTATATACAACACAAGTCATCGGATACAAACGACATACGACTCATCACCAACGACTCATCCTCAGCGACTCAAGACTTTACGATATACAACAGTACACGACACAACACTACATGCGAATCAACTTCCTCCGACTCAAGCTTCCCAGTCCCCTGCGGCATATCCCTTCAAGCGAGTTAATTCCGAACGACTCATCTAGGTCGTAACCCTTCCGCCGACTCAAGCCTTTAACAGTTGGAACCTTCTCCTTCTTCCTGATAAGTCGTATACGCCTTATAGATGGGTCGATGAGTCGTGTACGACTCATCATACTTGAACACCCCAAGTTCCCGTTGAGTCGTAGCCCTGTTTCATTAACCCGTATACGACTCAAGTGTTTGTTATCTCGTGCCTCCTCTTCGTTAATTCGTACCTCCCCTTCATTCGACCAGTTAGGTCGTTCACGACTCATAGCTGCTTGACTCGTGAACGACTTAAGTCCTAACAACGAAGCTTCCTTAACTCGAGACTCCATAGGTCGTGTACGATTCATGCTTTCATTGAGTCGTGGATGACTCATCAAACTACACCACAAACTCATGCTTTCAGGAATTAAAGATTGCACAATTTCTTCTATGGCCTTAGCTGCATCATATATTTATATATTCCAAAAAATTATTGGGTGGATAATCAATATCATCTCTTGATAATGAAAGAGATTAGTTATCTCTTCCAAAATGAGTTTACATAGTTAATTATTTTAAAGCTAGATTTTGGAAAGTAATGAAAGTATTTCCACTTAATGAATTGTTTTTGATGATTACATAAAGTTGATCATAATTTTGTATGTGATAGCTTTCCAGGGAAAAAGAAGATCATTTAATAAATGATATATCAAAAAGCTTGTTTGAAAATGTAATTTGTGATTAAAATGGTTCGGGAAAATTATAAATTGATTTAAAAATTTAAATTTTGTTCAGAAATGTGCTGTACTAAAATAGCGATAACTTGATATTTAATACTCCAAATGATTTCAGTCTTTTTGTAAATGAAAGAACTTTAGTAATCTATGAAGTCTCTTTGCACCACTTTAAAAGATTTTGCTTTTTACTAAGTCTAAAATGGGTTTGAAAGTAGATGGTCGTTTTTGTCCTATAAGAGATTTTCTAAGGTTTAAGCTGAAAATAAATTTAGCATAACTTTCAAACCATGAATCCAATTTTTATGATATATAGATGGAAAGCTTGGACTTAATATAACAACTCTCATTTTACAGGTATTTTTAGATTTTGAGTTTTTATGGGTCAAAATTTGTTTTTTTACAACAGGTTTGTAATTGGAATTTACTTGTTTATTTGTGGTCTAGTGTACCTATTTGTGAAAGTAATTGAGTTGATGTTTAGTATTAAATATATATTTCAAAATGAAATATGTTTTGGTATAATTTAAGGGTGAAACAATTTATTCACTTTAAATGAAGAGTTTAGAGATTAAATTAGAATTTTATAAGAGGTTATGAAAATTTTCAAAATGTTGAAATTTGACAATTTGATTATGTAGTAAAAAGGATTTTGATAACCTTGTTTAGTTAAATAGGAGTATAAAAATCCATTCTTTGAGTTTGTCTTGACTTTGTGCAATTACCAAAGGACTTGCATTTGTGCGATCGTTTGTATTGGTGGTATTGAGGAAACCACCTACCTCTGATTGAGCTTTCTTACCTCCATTGTGTCAATCTAGTGTTGGTGTGGATCTTTCCATAGTGACATGCGGAAAGTCATGTTGATAAATATCTAGTTGGTTGGAATCTAGGATAAACTTATGTTAAATCTCGACTCTATTCGAGAAGTTTCTGAGAAATCAATCCCACTCGATTGATTTTTCTGTAGCATCCCGTCTGTGTTCTTGTTTCGAAGGTGAGACGCCTTCGAAATTATGATGCATTATTCATAGAAATTCAATGGTTCGCTAATCATAATAATAGCACTTGGGAAATGATATAATTAATCGAGCAGTCTTATCTTGATTTTCTAATCATCTTGGGTTAGGGTGAGAAATTTTAAACTCGAGCTTATCTATCTTCCTTTGCTTGGTGAAATAAATAGTGTCGAATATATCTCTTCTCTAGAAATTGTGAGGACGTAATATTTTTTAAGAGGGGAGTCTGTAACAACCCTGGTTTTGGTGGTTTCTTGTAATATTAAATTATAACGGTGGTTATAATTTAATATTGAGAATTAAATTAAATTGGAGATTTTTACTTTTATTTTTTATTTTAAATAAACAATGGATTTTAAACATAAAATGTGAAAAGAAAGTTTAGAAACTCTATTTTTGGTTTTTGTGACAGAAATGAGTGAAATATGGTTTCCATTTGGAGAAATGCAATAATTTTAATAATTATTGCGAAACATTTCTTTTATTGATTTTTAATAAAACTATTTGTTTTAAAATGTGTTTATTGTAAATAAAAATATGAAATTGGGTTTAAAAATAAGTTTTGGTTATAAAAATGATGGAAAATGGTTGGTGGCATTTTATTACAGGAGAAAATTATTTTTGTGTAATTTTTGGAGTTAAAAATAGCATTTTATGTAAATATTTTTGTAAATTTGATTTTTATTTAAAAATAAGAGTTTTGATAATAATTTTTTTATAACTAAACTATCTTTTTATCACTTGTAAAATATTTTATTGAACATGGAAATATGTTTGTTTGATTTATTGTGTTGAACATCTTGTCTAAATATGTTGTTTTGATTAATTACAAAAGAGTATTATTGTTAATTAAATTTTTCATAGGCTAGTCTAATTGCTTTTTTCCTAATTGGGTCAAGCCATTACTACTCTAACTTGAGAAAAGAGGTATCTTCTTCTCAAAATTGTGTACGTACGATGCATCTTCCTCTAACCAGAAAAACAGAAAAAGAAATAAAAATTGAGAAAGCTATTTCCTCTACCAAACCCTAAGCCTAAATCTCCAATGAATCCACTTATTTGCTGATAATAATGGAACTAAAGCTCTTTTCCAAAGGTAATCAACTCCAAAACATAGATTATATCATCAATTTTTTATTTTGAGATTTTAGGTTTGTCTAAGCTTTGTTTTTCTTCTTTGCATGTCTTTGTTCATCTATTTTATAGGTTGTTGAAGCAAATTCCAACCCAAAGCTCGCAACATTCTAAATTTAATTCTTGTTTACACTTCAATTTTCAAAGGTGAGCGATAAACTAACAACTACTAGCTGAAGCAAAGCTTTAAAATTCAAAATATGAGCTTTTGTAATCGTTTTTTTGTTGATAATTTTCTTTTCGTTGAATCTAGTTTGGGTTGCTTCTTTGCATGCTTATATCTTTTGATTCCGGCAACTAAATGCTGTCGGATTGCTTGCATTTGGTTGCTTGCATTTTAAAATTCATTTCTGCAAATTTCGGTTGAATAATATTGTCATTTGGATGTTCAACACAGTGGTAGAAAATCTACTCAAACCCCGATTTTTGCTGGTAGAAATTTTGTTTTGAGTTGCTGCGAACATGGCCTGAGTCCATGTTTGAGATAGCGTAACTCTTTCATTTCTTACTGAAATTCATCGATTCATTTTTTGTTTGAAAGATAAAGTTTTCTACTATATGTATACCAATTTTTAGCTCCTTCCAAGGTAACTTTATCCCCTACTTCATGCCTAAAGTTGAACCCGAGATGGGTTTCAGGCCTGTACATTTGGTTCTTTTGAACTGTTGCAAACATTGCCTGAGTCCGTGCTTGAGATAGTGTAACTTTTTCATTTCCTGTCGGAATTCATCGATTCTTTTTTTGTTTGAAAGAAAAAGTTATCTACTATAAGTATATCAATTTTTAGCTCAAGTGGATGTAATTTGTTCCTCTGCTTTATGCCTGAAATTTGAACCCAAGATGGTTTTCAGGCCTTCACATTTTATGGTTTTCTTGAACTATTGCAAACATGGCTTGAGTTCATGTTTGAGACAGTGTAACTTTTTCATTTTTAGTCGGAATTTATTGATTCTTTTTTTCTTTGAAAGATTAAGTTTTCTACTATGTGTCAACCATTTAATAGCTCAAAATGATATAGTTTACTCCTCAGTTTCAGGCCTATAAATTGGACCCAAGATGGTTGTCAGACTTGGATATATTTTTTTTAAACTGTTGCAAATATGGCCTGAGTCCATGTTTGAGACAGCGTAACTTTTTTATTTCCAGTTCGAATTCATGAGTTCTTTTACTATTTGAAAGAAAATGGTTTCTACTTTGTGCACATCAATTTTTAATTCAATCAAAGCTCATTTGGTCACCCGTTTCATTTTCAAAAGTTGAACCCAAAGAAGATGTTAAACTTGGGTATTGTGTTGCCGATGCATTTTTAGGTTCTTTTCAGTCCGACTTTTGACATTGACTTATTGTTTTTGTGATATTTCTGAAATATTTTAAGGCAATGATGACTATCGGTAGATTAGCCAAATATACGAGATTTTCAAATTCAAATTTTGGATTAAATTTGAATTTAATTTGAATTGAATTCGAATATCAATTTGAGTGTTTTTTCGGGTTTTTATTTGTTTTCTAGCATGGATTTTGCCAAACCTTTTTGAAATAATTTTTAAAATAAATGGGCATTTTATATTATTATATGATACTTTTATAGTATTTTCAATTATAGAATCTATTTATTCTCGATAATAAGGGAATTTTCAAATATGGCTTTCAAAACTTGTATTAAAAGCATGTTTTCTCAAATAAATTATTTTATATATAAAATACATGTTTTTGCACTATTCGAGGGAATGAGATGGAGAATTAAACGGTTCAGTAGAACAATTAGTATGGGATATGTGTGTTTATCTTATAAGTTAATTCCCAATTTGTTCGTTTGATTGTTTTGACCAGCGGGTCAAGTTTACCGATGAGGTGTGGTAAACTTATAACTTTTTACTGTTTTGAGTGCGAAATTTACTAGCGGTTAGTAAATCGTTTAGTGTGAACGTGTGGTATGGGACACATGTTAACACTGTTCGGTTTCATATCCAAGAGTTTGTGACACATTTATCTAAGTGCCAGTACTAGACCTTCAGGTTATTTGTCCTTCGAGATGTTTTTTAAGAAGACGTTTATCATTGCGATGTATTTGTACTTCGGGATATTGTTCTTCGGGATGTTTATAGGAGACATATTTACTTGACCTTCGGGACGTTTATATAAGAGACGTGGCACCCTATATTTATGAGAACAGTACTTGGCGAACTTTGGCCATTGGCACGTGCTATATATAAATGGGATGATTTAATCGATGTTTGTGATTTCCCTAGTGTATCGCTTATATTTGGGATTGGTCCTTTGAACCATTCGATATATATTGGTGGCGATTACCTTTCGGGAATTTGAACAATTGTGAGTTCTATTTTTGAGATGTGAGTAGCCTATACTAGTGTTATATGAGATTTGTCTTTTGGCGTTTACATGAGAATTTTTCTCCTCTTTGGATATATATTTCCCTTATGGCATGTTTCGATGAAATCTGTTTATGCATGTTTTGGGTTGTCAATATGGAGGATTTAGGATTTCCCCTAAACCATATTCGATGTTTTATGAAGGCTGATGATATGAGGCCTGCTACTTTTAGTGTTTTATGGGTTATTTTATCTCTTTTGAGATTATATGTTTGCGTAGTCATACCATATTATCACCTGATGTAATCATATACTTTAATTGTCCCTTCTCACTTGAGAATATTATCATATTATCCTTATGCTCATATTATCGCTTATCCTTGTAAACTGATTTGTTTAGCTAGACTGACCCATATGTTTTATACTCGGGTCAGACCGAGGCGTTTCAGGTTAGGTAAATTTGGACTTAGCTTACTCTGCTTTCGCATGGACTATTCTGCTAGCTCTTTTTGTTCTAGCTTTTTGTGTAGTCCTTTTGGGATGCTACTCTGATATGAATATTGCTTTGACTGGCTTGTATATTGTGGTTGCTATACCACTTGAGATGTATCATTTTTGGATACTCTATGACATATATATGTATATATGTGTGATGATCTACTGTTCTGTGATGTGTTTTGCATTCAAGTTATTATATTTTATTCTGATAGATCCTATAGCCACCTATGGATTTGCATTAAGTATTTATTGGATATATCAATCCACTTGAGACAGAAAAATATATATGGAATTTTTCGACGTATTCAATAGATATTTAAGACAAGGCTATAGATGGTCGCTCCTATCCAGCCCTATTATCTGCATTAGTAGACAGTATTACCCAGTAATACACTTTGTTAATGTGGGTCTCGGGATGGGGCGTCATAGCTTGGTATCAGAGCTGAGTTCAGAAAAAAATATGATAAACTTAGAACAGAAGCATATATTATGATACATTTAGGTATAATATAAGTGTATGAATCCCTTAATCAGCGTATCCTATTCCTTATCGTGTCCTTTGGGATAGAAGTTTAGGATATGTCTAGGAATATATTTTACTCCGTAGTATTCCATAATAGAATTTATAATATCTTTTCTTCGTAATAATCCTAATTGTGATTATTCCACTCGAGTCCTCTTAGATACGTGTTCTTGACACTCATCCATATCAGAGGAATTTGTTGATGCTTTTTGATGTTCTTATCTTGTAATTTCTTCGAAGATTGTGAATCTTATTTAGGGGATCCACAACATTTGGTATGATGTTCGATGATTTTTGGATTGTTCCTTGTAGCTTATCTTTTTGTGCGAATTAGCACGCTATTTTTCTATCTAGACTTTGGAATGGTTTGATATGGAGTGGCTTGCATATTATCAAGCCACATTATGTGATTTGAAGGACCCTATATTTATGTATCTTAATTTGGTTGATTCGTTGTTTCTTGTTCTTTAGAATGTTAATGATGATTATGAAGTCTCTGTATTCATTCTTAAGTTTCGAGATTATGATGATATATCTCGAATTCCTATAATTATGACTTTGTTTATTTCTTTGAGTCCGTTCGGTTATGACACTGAACCGAGCAATTGAATATTGTATAGACTTCATCCGTGGTTCTAAGCCTTTTGGTCATCCACCCATAAGGATTTCCACTAGGGATATGAGATGATTCACTAAATTTGTTTGATATTGTCGTTCTTGCCTCATTTTGAGATATCCTCTTTGGATACTCAATTGTTGATATAATTTGTAAAATTACATCACTCGAAGTAATGATATGTCGTTAATGTTCTTTTTATCATTCAAGAAGATATCTTAACCTTACTCTTATATCTCATTTCTCTCTTTTTAATCTATTGTGGGGTGCTAGGGTCATTCCTCAGTTTTACTTTACACCAATTTTTCATATGCTATGAGTCGCAAAGAATAGCATTACTCTTGCCGCATTACACACTCGTTATGAGTCTTGTGAGTGGTTCATATACCATTCGAAATAATTTACACTCCAACCTATATTCATCAATCTTGAGTATCGAGTATTCTAGGAATATCTCGTTGAGCTCTATTTGTGTTCCTTGATTTTGAGAACAAGTAATAAATTGCGTTTTTAAATTTTTTCATAATTGAAGACATATTTCTAAGAAAAAAAGGATTCTGTTTTTGGGAAAAACGAAGAATATTTTAAGTATTATATATAAGGTATTTCTTTTAAAAAATGAATTTTTTTGTTGGGTAGTCCGTCTAGTGCTTTAAGAATTCTGGTCGATGCGTTTGGCCGACGTTATCGATAAGAATTTCCTAAACTTTGTGATGAGATAGTCAGACATGGTAAATTGAGTTTTAGTAAGTAAAGTTTAAAGATAGTTAATATGGTGGAGTATTAATTTTTATTTTAAATTTTTAAAGAAACCATTGAACCATAGTGAGTGTTGGATGAGTGGCAAGGTAGTTTTGTTTATTTGATCAAGTCTACAGCCAATCGATGTGATCATCCACTATAAATCAATGGCGAAGCAATACCCTAATATTATTTAAAATTTGAGAAATTGAATATGGTAATTTGGTTAAGTAAAAGTGAATTATTCTAATTAAGGGGATATCTTAATTAGGAGAAAATATCATTTGATGCTTTGATTAATATAATAATGTATTTAAGGTAAAAGAATACTTTGGTTTGAAAAAATAAAATATAATTGAATAGTTTAGTTTAAGATATTAATGATGACTATAAAAAAATTGCTTTGACACTTAGTTATTTGAGTAATAGTAGAGGATAGATATAAAACTCTATCTTAAGATAAACAAGTTAGAATAAGTATCTTTAATCCTTCTCTCAACCTCCCAAGTGCAGTCTCTAACATTGTCACTCCATTGGACTTTAGTTAATCCGACCGTCTTGATTCTAAGCCTCTACTCATCTCTTGAAACAATGTGAACTAGCTTCCTCATTATAGTCAAGTCTAGTTCTACCACTAAATCATCTAGCACTATAGGTGTAATAGCAGTCTCTAAAACACTTTCTAAGATGAGAAAGATGAGAAACATGAGAAACATCATAGATACCTTCCAAAATCTCGGCAGCTCAAGTTTATACGCGAGTTTCCTAATCCTCTCAAGAATAGTAAAAGGTCCAACGAACCTTGGAGATAACTTCCCTGATTTCCCAAATCTAAGCACACACTAACACTTTGATGAAAATCTGGTCCCCAATTGAGAACTCCAAATTTTTCCGTCTTTGTCTGCATAAATCTTCTACCTAGACTGAGCCTCCTTTATATTAGCCCGAATGACTTCAATCTTTTATGCAGCTTCTCCAACTAAATTTGGGCCAAGAAATAACCTATCCCCAATGCCTAACCAAAAACAGGTGATTTTCATGGTATTCCATACAAAGCTTCAAACGAAGTCATCCCAGTATACTCTGATAAATGTTGTTACACAAAAACTCGACTAGATGAAGATGGTTCTCCTATAATCCCCCGAAATCCTGAACAAAAGTGTAATAACCTAGATTTTTTGTAACATTATTTAGGACATTTAGTAATTTAAACTAAATAAAATAATGTATTGATTAGTGTTAACAAGAAATCTCATTGACATCCCAATGCTTATCATAAGATAATTCTATTTGATTATGACCATGTCATCGAAATGATTCCCACCTTTGAAAGCATAACTATTGAATAGAATGACTTAATCGAATGGATTTGAGGTCATAACTCCAGCTTTTGACCAAATTGACCTTGTTGAGGAATAGTGAATTGCTAAACCTTTCGACATTGTCGAAAGAAATAGTGAGGTCACTTCAACCTTTCGACCAGGTTGGTGTAATATGAAAGGGCCAAATATTTCAACCTTGTCGAAAGCATGTTAACAAACCACACCACCTTTCAACTGGGTTGCCAAACCTTCCGACCTTGTCGAAAGGATGTTAATAAGACCACTCCAACCATTCAACTAAGTTGGAATAGGAGTAAACTACCAAACTGTCGACCTTATCGAAAGGTGTGTTAAGGCCACACTAACCTTTTGACTTGATTGGGGCTATTCGCTATCATTTAGCTCTCGGAATCTTAACTTTATTCAGCCTCATCTCCCCAGGGGTTGAAAACAACTAATTATTATAGTCTTCCATCACTTGAAATCAATATTCCTTCTATGGAATCCTCCAGAAAGGATTTCTTAAACTTAAAAGTGTAGTTTCCCTTCAAATGAATTCCATTATGAATGGTTGTAAAATATATAAACCAGGATTCATTTCTGAAGTAAACCTTTCGACTAGGTCAAAAGGTATTCCTCCTTTTGAAGAAGTCCTAGTTTAACAATATACAATCCACTTTATTTTCCTTATATAATTTCAACTTTGATGTTTCTATAACTCATGCATTCTACATAGTCAACACCTCATCATCACTTTTATTTTTCGTATTAAGTATAGTTTTCTATAACGATGTGTTTCGATTGGAAATGTTTATGTCGATCTTATATATAGCAATGATCAAAAGATATTATATGAAAAAGGTTGAAATCATGTATAGTAGATCATTAGTCTAGCTAATGATCTTAATGATCTCCCTCATCGCTAATATCCGTCATGAACAAGGCATCTTCGTTTTATTCATTATTCAAAATGAGTTACAGGAAATTAAGCTTTCTCTCCAATATGATTTAGGGTTTTTTCTAAGTACAATTATCAGTATGAAAATAGAGAACAAAAAATGAATTCAGTATCCAGAATTCGAGCCCCAAAACTGGACCCCTTGGGTCTTATTTATAGATGCAGGTTGGCCATCTGCCACATCTTTACTTTCGACTGGGTCAAAGGTCCCCCTTTTATATGCCACCATAAACCTTTCGACTTCATTGAAAGGTCATGAACCTTTCGACGTCGTCAAAAGGGTTTCTCTCGTACTTATTGGTTTATCGTTTCACTTCCTTGTCTTCAACCATGGTGATAGGTCTTCTTTTATATGCTGTTATGAATCCTTAAACCTTATCGAAAGGTTTGTATTTGTCATGCTGTTTTCAGTCTTCTATCCTAGTCGAAAGCTACGCTTCCTTTCGATGTTGTCGAAGGTCTACTTCCTTTCGATATTGTCGAAAGGTGTCCTTGGTCCTCTTGTTGTACTTTAGCAATTTCTTCATTCCTTCTTAACCTAGTCGAAAGACATGCTTCTTTTTAACATTGTCGGAAGATTTTTTTATTCTTTTGCCATTGTTGATTTCTTAGTATGGCTTTTTTCATGGTACCTTTTGACACTATCGAAAGGTGTCCTGGATGAATCTTGAGCGGTTTGAAAGGCTTGCTATGCTTTCAAAAAGGTTACTATAGGGTGAAACCTTTGACTTCAAAAGGTTTAACATGTAGTTGGGAGAGTACTATTGATTTTCTTTAAATGGGATTCCAAAGTCATCATTGCTTTTTCATCGGTGTTGAAAGGTTGGTAGTGGTGGAAGGTCCTTTGCATTTTATGAGTAGTTCTTGCCTTCGACTCCTTCAATACCCGCTCATTCTCTTTGAAACAACATTTTCAAGTTTTTCATGATGACCCGTCCTGTTCTTTATCGAAATTTCGATCTTATTAACCTTCTTTCATACCTTGCTTTCAAAGTAGTTGATCGGCATATTAATGCACTTATTCGCTTGATAAGCTTTATATGGAATTAATAAGCACCAAGTTTTAATTTTGGGATTAAGAAGACTAGTTTGAAATTTTTGGTTGCTTGCAGTATATTCAGTTACATTATATCAACCACGAAATCTTACCTAGAGTAGGGTATTAAGCTGTGAATTTTAGAAATTGATAACATGACATCCAAAATCCAAATAACTATATCCCAAAAATAGTTCTATATACAACATTTCTAAACCCAGATTCTTGTTTTTATGGCCAATTAAACGGGAATTAGTGGTATGTTTCTCATATTAAGCTTTGAGGCCAGATCAAGACCTATGTTAGTCGATCCCATTTGTAGAAAGAATCTTCGGCCTAGATTGTGGCACATATTTATGTAAGTAAATAGTTGTTAAAATGGAAATCCTTTGCCTACATTGGGGCATATTTAAATAACCATAAATTCATAAAAATTGTCCTCATAATAGATGCCTTGGACCTAGATTCGGGTATTTAGGCGAAATTAGGTTATAATCCCAAAACTCAAGTTCGATTATTAAGAATTGTACTGATGGACAATGTTCTCATAATCCAACTAGAGCTTAATAAAGTTGGCGAAGGATAAAGTCCAAAAACCCAGATTCGGGTATTAGATGCTGAAATTCATATACAAGAACCCCAAAGAACATACTTGGCAATTAATTGATGATGTTAACAAAGTCCTAAAACCCAGATTCGGGTAATAATCAACGGAGTCCCGTTTCACACCTTTGTTTTCATCCTTTTCGACATATATGAACCCGTCAGGTCTTCCATAGAAGTAGTCTGATTAGCTGTCTCTTGAGCTTGGATGTTTTTGTCTATGATTAGATATGTCGCTTTTAGGCGTGGATATTTCCGTCTTTTACTTGATGAGCCTCCATTGGGACTTGGATATCTCAGTCCATAATTTGATGAGCCTTTATCTGGGCTAGGACATCTTAGTCCTTTGTAAGCTGCATCTCTTCTTGGGCTTCAACATATTTGTCAAATGTTGATTGAGCCTCTTCTTAGGCTTGGACGTCTTAGTCCATAGTTGGTTGAGCCTTTTTTCGGGCATGGACGTCTTAGTCCATTATTGTCCTGTGCTCTCGATTAGCTCATCATAGAGAGCAGAACCAAGGTCTTACCATACCTCCCTCCAGGATGCGCCCAACCCTGGCCCCTTTGTGGTGCAGATATGGGCTTGTTCGGTGCTCTACCTTGGCCATCTTATGGCGTGGATAGAGGCTTACTTTGTCCTCCCTTCAGGAAGTGTCTTATCCTTGCCATAGCGTGGCTCAAATAAGGGATTGACTGGTGCTTTAACCTGGCCATCTTATGGCACGAATAAAGTCTTTCTCTATCGTCCCTCGAAGAGGTGCCTTGACCTGATCAGAGGTGCGGCTAAGGGCTTGTCCGGTGCTTTAACTTGGCCATCTCATGGCACGGCTAGAGGCTTACTTGCCCACCCTACAGTAGGTGCTCTACCCTATCCATCTTGGCACAGACAGAGGTTTTTCTACCATCTTAGCTAGGCTACCATCTTAGGTAGTATCCAAAATTAAATAGCATTTCACTCCCAACTACGTAGATTTTCATTTTACAAAAAGAAGCTCTTAATTAATCCATCTTTGGAAAATATGGCCTTAAATGTTTAGCATTCCATGTTCTCGACGCCAAATTACCATCTGGGCAGGACAGCTTGTTGGCTCTCGGTGGACTATTTACATATGATTAATGGCACTTCCCATTTTGGTCCAAAGGGTCCATCAGTTGTATTCTTGGTATTGGCCATTACTCTGCGGAGTACCAAATCCCCTTCTTGAAATGATCAAGCTCTTACTCTTGAGCTGTAATATTTGGATCCATTTTTGATACTCGGCGGTTCTCAATGTTGCTTCATCACTTAGTTCATATATCAAGTCCAGTGATTCTTTCTTCTACTTATGATTCTTATCAAATGCATAGGCAATCTTTCTATGCAAGGGTATTTCAACCTCGATTGGTAGCATAGCCTCACACTCATATCCAAAGAATATGGGGTATGTCCTATTAGCGTCTTAGCAGATGTTCGGTTGGCTCATAGCACTAATGGCAGCTCTTCTACCCAATTTCATTTTGCCTTATTTAGTAGCTTTTTCAGAAATGTTTTTATGGTTTTATTTGCAGCTTCAACTACTCCATTAAATTTTGGATGCACAAAAGATGAAAAATTCTTTATAATTTCATTTTTCTGGAAGAATCAGGAGAATTCTTCGCTTTCAAATTGTTTTCCATTGTCAGAGATTATCTTTTCGGCAATCCCAAACCTGGTTATGATATTATTAATGACACTCAATACTTTCCCAAGAGCGATTTTTGGAAGTGGTTCGGCCTCAACCCATTTGGTAAAATAATCAATGGCGACTACGGCCTACATAGCTTCTCTTTTGAAAATTGGTAATGGGCCAATCAAATCAATTCCCATACATCAAAAGAGCTATGGACTTGTGATTGGAGTAAATTTACTTGGATGCAACCGGGATGTCTTTGAATATCTCTGGAATTTCTTGCATCTTTGCACATACTCTATGGCTTGGCTTTATATATGAGGCTAGTAAAATCCCTACCTCTTTACTTTCTTTGCAAGCCTTGTTCCATTTGAATGACCGCCACAAAAACCCTCATGTACTTCGACGATTAATTTCATCCCATAAATCATGCTTACACACTTAAGATAGGGTAGAGCATATCCCTTCTTATAGAGGATTTTTTTCTATCATAACAAAGGTGGGACCTGTCACTTGATTTTTCTTTCTTCTCTATTATCGGATGGTAATTTCCCGTTAACTAAATACTTAACAATGGGTGACATCCATGTACCATCATATGTGCTATTTGGCCTAGGTTGGTCCATCCTTTCATCAGTTAATTCATTACCTCTTTCTATTTCCTCTCCTTTCGGAGACTTGGCTTGAGATCTTGTGGTAACTAGTAATTCTTTCCCTTGCTCGGATGTCTCCTTTCTAATACTTGGGTTTTCTTGATATCCGACAGGAACAATTCAGGTTTCTGGGCTCCCCTTGGGCTGGCCAATTTTGCTAGAGAGTCTGCCTGTGCATTCTCTGCCCTTAGAACTTGATTTGTCGAAAAATCCTCAAATAATGCAAGTATTTGCAATATCTTCTTCACATGTAAAGATAGCTTGGGGTCCTTTGCTTGGTATATTTGCTTCACATGATTGACCATTAGCTGTGAGCCACTAAATAACAATATTCATGGGATTTTCAATTCTAATGCCAAAGTTAATCACGCTAACATTGATTCGTATTCCGCCACGTTGTTGGTTTTAGGAAATCCCAAATTCATGGCATGGTGCAAATGATGTTTATCCGGGGTTATGATTGTATATCCTGCGGTGGCACCTTGTTTATTTGGTGCCCCATCCACAAATAGTTTCCACATGGGCTTCTGATCCTTCTCTTTTCCCGATTGTTCCTTTATAAATCGGGTGCATTCGTTAACAAAGTCTGCTTGTGCCTGCACTTTAATTGCAGCTCATGGTTGAAATTATATCTCGTATTAGCTGAGCTCAATCCCCTATTTGACCAACCTCCCCGAAGTCTCAGACTTACTAAAAACTTGCTTAAGAGGAAAATTGGTCAATACCCTGATCAAATGTGCCTAGAAGTATGCTCTGAGCTTTCAAGCTATAAGAATCAAGAAATAAGCTAACTTCTCTATAGCTGTGTATCGAATCTCTGCATCCCTTACTCGCCTGCTTACATTGTATATTGGGAGTTGTTCCCATTATCTTCTCGAATGAGCACTGAGCTGGCTGCATGTTTTGATACTTCATGCATATATACAATATTTCCCTGCTCTCGGGTCTTGAGAGGATCGGTGGTTTCTCCAAATGACTTCTTAATCCCAAGAAAGCTTTTCTGCAATCCTCTTCCAATTCGAAGTTCTTCCTTTTCTTGATTACATTGAAGAAAGGAATGCATTTATCAATGCTTTTGAGATAAACCTGCTTACGACAACTACTCTTCCATTTAGGCTCATTACTTCCTTGCTAGTATTTGGTTTGGCCATATCCCTTATGGCTTGAATTTGGTTGGGACATGCCTCTATTCCTTTAGCACTTACTAGATAACATAAGAACTTTCCAAAATGGACCCCAAATGATCACTTATGTGGGTTCAACTTCATTTGATACCTCCGCGATATCTTGAACATTTATTCCAGATCCTTGAGATGGTTTTTAGGTTCCCTAGATTTTACCAGCATGTCATCAACATAAACTTCCATGTTTTTGCCAATCTATTCCTTGAAGATTCGATTAACCAATCTCTGATAAGTGGCCCATGCATTCTTTAGACAAAATGGCATGGCCTTGTAACAATAAATTCCCCATTCTTTTATGAAGCTTATATTATCCTCATCTACATTCAACATCGGTATCTGATTGTACCTCGAATAAGCATCCATAAGAGATAACAACTTGTGTCCGCTCATTACATCCACTAACTGATCTATTTATGGTAATGGGAAACAGTCCTTCGAGCATGCTTTGTTTATACTCGTGTAGTCGATACATGTCCTCCATTTCCCATTTGACTTTATCATTAGAACTGGGTTAGCTAACCATTTGGCGTAATATACCTCCCGGATCAATCCATTTTCAAGGAGCATATCAACTTCCTCCTTCAGAGCATTAGTTCGAACTTTATGAAATTTTCTCTTTCTCTACCTTATGGGGTTGCTCATGGGTTGAAGTTAAGTGCATGGCACATGGAATTCAGGTAGATTCTCGCTATATCAAAATGTGACCAAGCAAACACATCCTTGTTGACTTTGAGGAACCGAATCAGATCCTTCTTTATTTCGCGATCAAGATCTTTTCCAACTTTGACCAACTTAAAGCATCTTTAGAATCTGTATGGGCTTCCTCAAGGTCCTCTGTGGGCCTTACTCTTTCTGTCTCACCTCGGCAGTCAAACTCTATGACCATTTGGCCTTCTTCTATTGAGCTAGTGTCTGCCCTCTTTCTCTTATTTCCTCAAGAAATGTACTTTTGATACATACGTTTATTAGACTTCTTATCATTAATCTTTGATTCGAATGTTAGATGTGAAAATCCATCATCCGAAGGCTGTAAAATGGTAGAAGAGTCAAAGTAAGTAGAGTACTCTCACTTATATTTATGAAGTGTGGCAAAGTACATTTTAAGGAGCTAAATTGATCTCCGGGCATAGTTCCCTACCCCCGTTTTGTCAAGAATGTTACCAAGAGGTACTTTGGCGAGATGAAAGCATCAATCTCATCAAGGGCTGGTCTACCGAAGAAGGCGTTGTAGTGGGAGGGTTGGTCATTTATCACAAAGATGGTTTCAAATGTTCGGCAAGTCATAAACGCCCCCCAATTGTATTAGTAGCTTTATTTGCCCCATCGAAGTTGACTCTTTGTTGTTGAACCCAAATATCGGCTTGGAGCTCGGCTCTAAATTATGCCTTGGGATATTCGTTTGATCGAAAGCATGTTTAATGATGACATTAGCTATGCTTCCTTTAACGACCACAATTTTAGAGACAATTGACGGCCTAATTTTTTGCAGTGATCATAAGGGGGTCCTTATGAGGAAGATGGACTCCTTTGAGCAGCTCTTGTGGGTGACCACCAAATTAGGCATTCGGATATTAAAACGTGAGCTCTGTGTTTCGGTCTCCTCTTAAACATAATAAAATCCTTCCTTGTCTTCTTTGATATAGCTACTTCGTGCCCTTTACCATTTCTTGCCGGATCCAGTCCATCGTGGATACATCTATTCTGCTAATTGGCGGGCTTAAGCTAAGGAGGTCTTCATCTTTCAGTTCATTTATAGCATTGCTCGGGCGCTTCTAGGGAGCATTTTCAACTCGTTGGGCTTTGTGCTGATCTTGGATTATTCTTTGAGATGGCTTTCATGGATCAGTTTTTTAATTATGCCGGCCTGAACTCTATATTCATCTATTTTATGGCATTCAGGTTTATGGTAGGCGTAGTGATCTCCCTCTTTTTTCTGCTCTGGATTATTCTTAGCATTGTAGGAGGTTGAAAAGTTGACTCTTTCCTTGGCCGTAGCTTATATGCAAGACAGTGCCATATTTAAAGGGAATGTATTAGCAACTGGCTCTTCCCATATGACCCTTTTATAGCTATGGTCCAAGCCAAATCTTCCCTCCCTCTTTTTGAGAATTGTCTTTCTCTTGGCATAATAAAGCTCATCCATCCAGATGAACTTATCGGCCTTAAAGTTGAAGTCTTGCAGATCTTTGCAGCCATTAACAAAGAGCTGCTTCCAGAAAGGAGTATTCTCGATTAAACCAGATTGGACGGTTATAAGCTTGTCTCGGTCATTCATGGCCTTAGCGTTCAAAGCTTCTGTGTTGAGTCTTCTCAAATAATACCCCAAAAGATTTACTCTACCTTTGCTTTATGTTCGCCAAGACCGTATAACAAATAGTTAGATCCTTCCAAATCCATAATTGTGCCGAGAATACATAAGTAAACTACTTCCAAGAGTAGATGGTTTTTTCTCTGTACTGTCTACAAGACTTGGCTGCCACACCTTGTAGAGTAACGGGGAGCAGTTACATTTGACTGCCCCAAAAGCATTGTATAGGTCCATTTGGCTGTCAAAAGGCATAAGGTGATCATCAGGATCCGTATTCCTATGATATTTCATATACGGGATTTTGACAAAAGGAGGTATTATTGTTTCCATGATCTATTAGTGAATGGTGGGACCCACTCATTATCATTGACAGTCTCGTCCAAGGTTCTTTTTCCTTTAGAATTCATAGCGTCTTTGATATCCTTCTCCGCAGCATCGTTACAGAAGGCTTCGACATTGCCATGGTTTTTCAAGCTCGGGCAATACTCTTTAGAAGTTGAGCTACTTGACTGCTCTAACGACTTATCGAGAATTATCCCTTGATGATTAGCTCTTTCTTATGGAAGCTCTTTCTTCCTTGAGGAGGTCAAGTTCACCTTATCTTTGCAATCCTTAGAACTTGTCTTCAGATTTCTTGTTATAGAAACTACTTCTTCTTCCTTGAGTCATTCTTGGAGTTTTTGACGATTTTCGATCAAAGCTATCTTCAACAACTCTGCATTTCTTGTAATTTTTGCTCCAAGTGCTTGACTTTCGTCATATTTTCATCATGTTGTGCTAGTGATGAAGTTTGCCCAAGAATGTCCCCATCTAAGTTGAAAGTTGGAGCTATATTTTCCTCCAGGTTGGAACTATGTATTGCTACCTCTTCAAGTCCACTCAAATGTTTTGATCTCATTTTTCCTAGGAAAAAGAAATGAACCATAATTAGTCTATATATAGTGACAAGGTCGGAGGTTTAATATCTTCTTCTAGCGCCAAAAATGTTAATAAGAAATCTTGTTAACATGCCCAAAGCTTACCATAAGATAATTCTATTTTAACATGACCATGTTTTCGAGAATATTCTCCACTTTGAAAGCATAACTTTTGAAAAGCATGACGTAATCAAATGGATTTTAGGTGATAACTCCAGCTTTCAACTAAATTGACCTGGCTGAAATGAAAAGTGAATTGCCTAACCTTTCTACCTTGTTGAAAGGAATAATAAGGCCGCTTCAACCTTTCGACCAGGTTGGTGTATTAAAGTGCCAAAGCTTTCGACCTTGTCAAAAGGATGTTAATGAAACCACACCAACCTTTCAAGTAGTTTGCTAAACCTTTCGACCTTATCGGAATGATGTTAGCAGGACGACTCCAACCTTTCGATTATGTTGGAACAGAAGTAAATTGCCCAGATTTTCGACCTTGTCAAAAGTTATGACAACGCCACTCCAACCTTCTGATTAGGTTGGGAAAGAAGTAAATTGCCAAACCTTTCAACCTTGTTGAAAGGCGTGACAAGGCCACTCCAACCTTTCGACTAGGTTGGGTCTATTTATATATAATCATTTAGCTCTCGGAATCATCACTTTATTCAGCCACATCTCCCCTAGGGGCTGAAAACAACTATTTAATGAAGTCTTCCATCCCTTGATATCAATATTCCTCATATGGAATACCTTCGAAAGGATTTATGATACTTAAAAGAGTAATTTCCCTTCAAATGAATTCCATTATGAATGGTTGTTAGATATATAAGTCAGGATTCATTATTGAAGTGCACCTTTCGATTGGTCGAAAAGTATTCCTCCTTTTAATGCAGTCCTAGTTTAATAATCTACAATCCCCTTTATTTTCCTTATATATGATCAACATTGATGTTTCCATAACTCATGCATTCTACACAGTCGACACCCCATCATCACTTTTATTTTCCATATAAATTATAGATTTCGACGACTTTGTGTTTCGATTGGAAATGTCTAAGGCGATCTTATATATAGAAAAGATCAAAAGAGATTATGAGAAAAAGGTTGAAATCATATGCAATTGATCATTAGTCTCTCTAATGATCTTAATGACCTCCTCATCGCCAATATACGTCATGAATAAGCTATCTCCATTTTATTCAGTATTCAAAATGAGATACAAAAAATTGAGCTTTCTCTCCAATTTGATTTATGGTTTCTTATAAGTACAATTATTTCTATGAAAGTTGAGAAAAGAAAATGAATTCAGTATCTAGAATTCGGTCCCCAAAACTAGACCCCTTGGGTCTTATTTATAGATTAAGGTTAGCCCCTACTATGTCTTTGCTTTTGATTGGGTCGAACGATCACCCTTTTATACGCCGCCTTAAACCTTTCGACTTCATGCAAAGGTCATGAACCTTTCGAAGTCGTCGAAAGATTTTCTCTTGTGCTTCTTGATTTATCCTTTCTCTTCCTTGCCTTCGACCGGGATGACAGTTCCTGTTTTATATGTCGTTATGAACCCTTCGGCCTTGTCGAAAGGTTTATCTTTCTCATGTTGTTTGGAGTCTTCTGTCCTCGTCGAATGCTACGCTTCCTTTTGATGTTGTAGAAGGATCTGCTTCCTTTCGATATTGTCAAAAGGAGTCCTTGTTCCTCTTGTTCTATTTTAGCAATTTCTTCATTCTTTCATAACCTTTCGACCTGGTCGAAAGCCATGCTTCTTTACAACGTTGTCAAAAGGTTTTTTTATCATTCTTTTGCTTTTGTAGATTTCTAGATGTTGTTTTTCCATAGTACCTTTCGACACTGTCGAAAGGTGTCCTGGATGGATCTTGATTGGTTCGAACGGCTTGCTATGCTTTTGAAAAGGATACTATGGGGTGAAACCTTTGACTTCTAAGGGTTTGACGTTTAGTTGGGAGAGTACTATTGATTGCCTTTGAAATGGGTTGCGAATTCATCATTGCTTGTTAATTTGTGTCGAAAGGTTGGCATCGGCGGAAGGTCCTGTGCATTGCATGAGTAGTTAATGCCTTTGACTCCTTCAATACTTGTTCAATGCCTTCGTAACAACTTTTTATGTTTTTCATGATGGCTTGGCCTGCTCTTCATCGAAATTTCAATCTTATCAACCTTCTTTCATACTCCTGCTTTCAAGTATATTTTATGGTTAACAGTTAGGGGATTGAGATTTGATTTTAATTAAGGTAGCTAACCATTATAACAACTGAATTAAAAGAAGGTTTAAAATGAATAAGAGGAGGGGTAATATGGGAAAGAGTCCATTCTAATATTTAACTCCCATAGCCGTGTATAATTTTGCGTGTTCATTTCATTTCGAAAATTATAGAAAAGCGGCCGGCCACCATTAATAAGGAAAGGGGAAGAGGAAATTAAGACAAGCCAAAGTGAAAGAAAATTCAAATTAAATCCATTCAAATCTCAAGCTCCTTTTATCTCTAAAGAAAAGGTGAATAATTTTTACATTTGTCAATTTTTATTGATTTCGGTTTTAAGGTTACATCTTAATTTTTTGCAATGGTTTTCCATGTTTTAGAATGATAGATTGATTATATATACTTATTGATGATTTATGTATGTTCGTATAGTTTTTGTGACATGTTTTGAGATGAAAACCTTATTTAATGACATCTTTGTGCCTAGCGAATTTTTATATAGATTAGAAAATATGTTTTGAAGATGGATTTCTATATTCAAAATTTTTGGAATTAATGTCGAATTTACACGAATTTTCTAGTAATCAAAATGATATTTTGGCATAGAAATTAATTACGGGTAAATAATTGATTATTTGGGTCTGAAATTTTTATATGTTAGAGAACATGTATAACTTAATTTATTGAAATTTTTCCATATTTTTCCTAAGAGGTTTAATAGTTATATAAAATTATTTAAGGTATGGGACTTAAATGTTTTATATACTTATAAGGGACAAGGGGCTTTTTATAAAATGTTTAAATTTCGAAAAATGGAAAGATGGCAACACTTTAGAATATAAAAATATAGCAACCAATTCGATTAATACAAACATGGCAGGGTAGGTACAAAAGGACTATTTCAGAAAACAAATAAATAGTTTTTTTAACTGTTTCGTCTCCTTCGGCACCTAGGTTCCGCCTCCATACTACCCTTTCGACACGGTCGAAACCAATGCTATGGTATCAGGTAACTGGTACATACTGAATTGGAAAATGGCGAATGGAATTAGGTGGATGCCATGGGGCTCCGAAAGGTATGGGACTTTGTTTTGATTTTGAAGAAAAGAACACCTGCTTACTTTCGACTAAATTGCTTTCGACTTAGTTAGGTTTCGACTAAGTCAAATTTTTTAGAAAGGAATAGTTTTGAATGGGTAGCTTTGTTTAAATGATTGCTTTCAACATGTTCGAAGCCTATGGCTGCCACTTCCTACCTTTCCATCCATATGGTTTCGAAGGGATTCTTTTGCTCTCTAAAAATTTGGCCACCTATCCATTGTTTTCGAAAGGATGGTTTCGACACCATCATTTTTATGCTTAGGAAATGGTTTTGAAAGATTTGCTTTCAAGTGGTTTTGAAATAGATGCTTTCGACTTAAATAATTTTAAAGTCCCTTTTTCTTTGAATAAAGTACAACCAAAAATTGGTTTAGAAATGGATGATTTGAATGGTTTCAAAAGGTTCTTTCGACTTTAATAGGTTTATGTCTTTTTCCTCTACTTGAAGGCATAATCCAAATGATTTTACAGGAAACATTTTGAATCGAAGTAGTCAACTTCGAATAGTTTCGATAGGCGTTCATGTCTCTTAAAATTAAAACAAAATGCTTTCAAATGGTTTTGAAAGAGGTTTCAAAGGGGTGGTTCCCCAAAGGTTTCGAAGGGGTCGGAAGGTGTGTTTTCTGATGGTTTTGATGGGTTATGAAAGGAATGGTTTTCCATAGTTTTGGAAAGGCAATGTTTAAATGTTTTAAAGAAAGATGTCGAAAGTTTAAGAGTTTTCGAAAGTAAGATTTCCAATAGTTTCGAAAGGATTTTGCATATAGTTTCAAAAGGAAGGTATGGCCTTTCGGTCTAGATAAATGAAATGTGATTTACGTGGTTTTGAAAGGGGTACATACAATGGTTTTGAAGGGGTTGTTTAAGGTTTTAAACAAAGGTTTCAAACATGATAAATAGGCAGAATAGCCCAACTGTTTTCAAGTTAAAAAGGACTTTAACTTATTTTAAAAGGATAGGTAATCCTTATTTAACATCATCAAAATTATTTTGAGTAAAGTATATATAACATGGCAAAATAGCTTATAATAAGATAAAGATATATTTCCCTTATATATGTATGATTTAAATGACCAAATCATTATGAAAAGGCTTTCAGGGTAAATTAAGGGCAATTAACCCTGAAGTAATGACTCAGATTAGAAGACATGATAAAACTTGTGTAGGGTCCCTCCCTATGTGCACTAGCTATTAGCTCCTAGCTCATTTAGTCTAGAATTTCAATGTTTTGGGCTTAGTCACATGTAAGAGTAGAATGTTGGTTACACGACGGAGTATTGATTCACAAACGTAGATTTTTAGGTAAGCCACAAAACCATCAGGTTCAGTGGGCCCCAAGATGAAACTAAGGACAAACCATCTATGAGTTTTGTGTAATAGTTGTTTAGACTATTTGATATGGTATCTGGTAGGCCGGAGTCAGCCAAAGGGTGGTTAGCCTAGTTTTAAGGCAGTCTGCCAAGATTTCGAATAACTGGTCTATTTATTACCTATATAGCCTAACGGATCTTGCTATTGTCTTACATTATAATCAGTTTGATTAACCAGTTTGGTTGCAGGAAAGAATTCACAAAATATATGTTTAGAAAAAGGATATAACTAATGGGAAACCCGTTCCACTAAGCAGTGTGGTCTGAATAATTATTAGTAAACAGAGATGTAATGGACATTATTCATACCAGGCTTTATGTCTGAGTCGAAGATTTGTTTCTTCTTAAATCCTCGGGTGCTTAAATTTGATTTAAGTAGGATGAGGGTTTAAGTTTTAGGTTTTAGCAAATTTTAGCGAATGAAGCATCCGAAGATGAAACACGCCACGCCCCTTGATATATCCAAAAGGACACACTAAAAGGCATGGTGCGTTGTAGCTATAACTAAATCTTACATAGAATAAGACTCACAAGACAAGATAGGTAAAAAAAGCGAAAACTTAACTAGTTGAAAATAAAACTTCGTAATTGCTTCATAAATAAGTCAAATACCAAATATAACATCCAAATATGAAAACCCATCAAGTCTTATGGAATAAAAAATCATAGTCTCAAAATCAGTACATAATATCCCTCAAAATAAGCCAGTACACAAAAAGAATTAAAGCCAAAATAAAAGAAATACATAATAGAGAACTCCTCCAAGAAACTGCCAAGCAACTTGTTATCCCGCTTTTTGGCAAAGCCGTGGTACCAAAAGATCGATCAGAAACCGAAGATAGTTAATCTCAAGGATTGGTTATACTTTACTTCACTATGGATACCGACGAATTTTGTCCGAGTCCGGATCGGGCCGCAATCGACAAGACATGATGAGCAAAGTTGTAGAAGCCAATGTTTCAAATCTCAAGTCAATCCGAGCTCGTATGTGCAAGTTATGATCGATTCAATCTAAGGAAAGAGCATGCTATTCGAATCCATCAACATGACATCACCTCGCTCCATTCGAATCCATCAGGTTCGAATCCATCAGAAGTTAGTCGCTTCGAAACGATCTCGTTCGTATCGATCGAGTTCAAAGCCATCAGGATGCCTCAGTTCGACTCGATCACGCTCGAATCCATGGCTCCCCCTGCTTCGTATCCATCACGAAAGTCCCTTTACAAAACCATCTTGGCAGAGCTTTTCATAACCATCGGTTTTCATTTGGTTTGAATCCGTAAGCACGACCTCACTTCGAATCCATTATCCTCGTATCGATCAGAGGCACAGGTCCCTCGCATCCATCTGTCTCGAGGTCATCAGGTGACTTCGTATCCATCGGAAAGTTTCACTTCGCATCCATCAGGAGCCTTTGTTTGAATCCATGAACAATCACTTGTTCGTATACTCCAAGTCAACTAGCTTGGATGACGTGTCATTCCACGATACGAAGTCGGCGAGATCTAAGGAATCGAAGCGTTCAACCCGGAGAGAAGACCGGACCGACTAGAAGGACGCGTGCCACCTCATCATAGAACCACGTGAGCTGATGGAGTCGAAGGCATCGAGTCGAAGCAATCGATTCGAACCAAACAACAACCGAAAGACTCCATTTCGAATCGACCATATCTCGAAATTCGTAACTCCAAATGCCACGAAAGTTTCACAGAAGCTTCCATACAAGGTAAAGTTTGTTCCTGCCAAGTTTCAGCTCGATTGGGTCATTTTTTGACCGATTCGAATGGAGTTCGAATCGATCTCAGATCAAGTCGAAACTTGGTGGGGTCGGTCGCGTGGGCCCACTCATGTGCCAGAAAAGATCTCCCGAAGTTTGAGCGAGACCTAGGCCTCCTACGCCTATAAATAGCACCCTGAAGCCTACAGAAAGGGGATCTTTTGTCCATTCAACGTCCAGACTCTGTCGGATTCAATTCCATACTTCATTGTCGCTGTTGTGAATCAAATTTCAGAGCTATTATCAACTGTAATCTGTTGTAATCGATTGAAATCATCAAGTGAATCAATAAAGACATAAACTTTAGAGTGGACGTAGGCAAGATCGCCGAACCACTATAAACCCTGTGTTTGTGATTGTTATTTCTGAATTGCTGTTATTGTTATTACTTAGATCTGAGTTTTGTGTTGATAATTTCTAATTTGCATTCATAAATGGGTGCTTTCACGATATTGGGTGTTTGTGGTCAATTTTGACGCAAACATTTTGGTGCTTTCACCGAGAAATGAACTCAGGATAAGTTGAATTTGAAGACTTAAGAATTTAGATCTAAGAACCATGACGAGGAAAACAAGTAAGAGACAAAGGCCAGAGAGAAGTGAACAACAAAGGAGTCAAGAGGCCTCTTCGTGAGCGAATCAAGCATCGGTCTTCATCACTAGGGATGAGATGGAGACAATGATGAAGAAAAAGGAGGAGTTGATCCAGAGTTTATTTCAGCAGATAGGACAACTTGGAGCACAGAATAGAGAAGCTGATGGAACTCAAAACGGAGTAGGACCATCCGGCATAGCACCTGGATTAGGAGGCACACGCTTGGAGAATGTTGATCCAATATCAGAGAGAGAGAGGAACATCTGCGCAACCCGGGAGTAGTAGAGGAGTGAATGCTCAGTCAGGGAGGCAGATCCCAGAGTTCCCTCGTGAACTCAGGGGGCAGGTTGAAAGTGATGAACGAAGATTGCATCTCAAAGACAATGACAGATTGGCGGATATGGTTAGAAGAGCCATGAGAGGGGATTTGGTAAACAAAGATTTGGAGGATGTTAATAGGAGTCCTTTTACCCTAGCAATCAGACGAGATAGAAACCCGTCGGCTTTCAAGTTACCATCGTTGGACATGTATAACGGGAGAACGGACCCCACGGTTCATCTGACGAAGTATATGAGGCATATGGAAGTGCTGGGGGCATCAGAGGAGGTTATGGCCCATTGCTTTCCATTGTACTTGGCAGATATTGCAGCGTTATGGTTTAGACAACTAGAGAGTGGATCTATCGGAACATGGAATGACTTAACTGAGAGATTTATGAGGCAATTCAGGGTTCACATTACAAGACCCAAGAATGTGATGACTTTGGCAACTCTAAAGTAGAAAGCCGGGGAGACTTTGAGAAATTTTCTAGCGCGCTTCAATGCGGCAGCAACTTCAGTGGATCGACCAAATCCATCTATGGTTGTGATGGCAGCTGTGTCCGGAGTAGCTGACGGCACAGAGTTCAAAAATTCATTGACTAAAGATCCACCTGTGGATCTTGGGGAATTCTACGACGAGGCAGAAAAGTTTTTACGATTGGAGGATGCGAATGCCGAAAGAGAGGAAGGGGAAGGAGTCGATGTTTTCGCAACCAAAGGCGGGAATACACCCGGAAAGGGTGCGGAGACTAGTAGAGGTAAAAGAAAGACTGATAATGACGGGAACAGGTCAAAGCGGCAATGGAGGGAGCCACGATTCACCACTTACTCTGAGATGAATGAGAGTTTGGAAAGAATTTATCAGGATACCAAAGAGCAGGTTCCGTATCGTAGACCGATGCGAAGGGATCCAGCTTCTGACGAAAGAAAATCAGATAAGTTTTGTGTATTTCATGAATTAAACGGTCATAACACTAATGAATGTAGGTAACTGAAGGATGAGGTGAAAGAGCATATCAGGAATGACATGTTGCTTCAATACGTGAGGAGGCGAGCACCAGCGGTGGAGCCGGAGCGACCACCGTCTACATCAGCCAGGGGTGGCCCTGAACCGGGACACCATATGATTATCAATTAATTGAAATAACAATGAACAAGTCATAAGATTCCCACTAACACAATTAAATCGTTTACACATGTATGAGATCGCGAACGATCCCCAGGCATGCTCTGAATGATCATTAACCATTTCGTAGTGGTAACTTACATTTTGACATCCTTGCTTTGCTTTTGTTTCATTTTGATTTGGACATTTAAACTTGTTTTGTTTGGACATTTCTATTTTAAAACTCATCTGTTGAATAAATATTTGGTTCTGATAATTCTGAAATGGCTAAGCTACTTACACATGTACGGGGTCACGAACGGTCCTTAGGCATGCTCTGAGATGGCGATAAACCGCTCCGACAAACGATCCAGGGACCCACTCGAACGTGAGCCTGGTATCAATAATATTAAGTCCCCCCGGGCACACTCATTTGCCTAGAACAGCACCCGACCTCGAACGGTCACAATTCGCCTCAAACGGCGCACGATCGCGACCGATCACAACTTGCCTCGAACGGCACCCGATCGCGAACGGTCATGATTCACTTATTATGTCCAACCTCGAACGGTCACAATCAGCCTTGAACAGCACTCGATCGTGAACGATCGGTGCCCGCCGTGAATGGCATACGACCGCGAACGGTCCCATTCCATCCTTCGCAGCGAACAACATCGACAGCGAACGGTCTCGGTTCATCTCAAATGACACACGATCCCGGACGATCGTCATTTGAGATCATACGAAACTATCAAGTTCTTTACAGATCGCTGACAGGATATGAACATCCAACTCAAGTCATTACAAAACACACCTTCCTACCACAAGGCACGTTTTGGGGGGCAAATGTTATCCTGCTTTTTGGCAAAGCCGTGATACCAAAAGATCGATCAGAAACCGAAGATAGTTCATCTCAAAGATTGTTTATACTTTACTTCATCATGGATACCGACAAATTTTGTCCGAGTCCGGATCGGGTCGCAATCGACAAGACATGATGAGCAAAGCTGTAGAAGCCAGCTTTTCAAATCTCAAGTCAATCCGAGCTCGTATGTGCAAGTTATGATCGATTCAATCTAAGGAAAGAGCATGTTGTTCGAATCCATCAGCATGACATCGCCTCGATCCATTCGAATCCATTAGAAGTTAGTCGCTTCGAACCGATCTCGTTCGTATCGATCGAGTTCGAAGCCATCGGGATGCCTCAGTTCGACCCGATCATGCTCGAATCCATCGGCTCCCCCTGCTTCGTATCCACCACGAAAGTCCCTCTGCGAAACCATCTAGGCAGAGCTTTTCGTAACCATCGGTTTTCATTTGGTTTGAATCCATAAGCACGGCCTCAGTTCGAATCCATTATCCTCGTATCGATCCGAGGCACAGGTCCCTCGTATTCATCTGTCTCGAGGTCATCAGGGGACTTCGTATCCATCGGAAAGTTTCACTTCGCATCCATCAGGAGCCTTTGTTTGAATCCATGAACAATCACTTGTTCGTATCCACCAAGTCAACTAGCTTGGATGACGTGTCATTCAACGATACAAAGTCGGCGAGATCTAAGGAATCGAAGCGTTCAACCCGGAGAGAAGACCGGACCGACTCGAAGGACGCACGCCACCTCATCATAGAACCACGTGAGCTGATGGAGTTGAAGGCAACGAGTCGAAGGAATCGATTCGAACCAAACAGCAACCAAAAGACTCCATTTTGAATCGACCATATCTCGAAATCCGTAAGTCCAAATTCCATGAAATTTTCTCAGAAGCTTCCATACAAGGTAAAGTTTGTTCGTGCCAAGTTTCAGCTCGATTGGGTCATTTTTTGATCGATTCGAATGGAGTTCGAATCGATCTCAGATCGAATCAAAACTTGGTGGGGTCGATCGCGTAGGCCCACTCACGTGCCAGAAAAGATCTCCCAAAGTTTGAGCGAGATCTAGGCCTCTTACGCTTATAAATAGCACCCTGAAGCCTACAGGAAGGGGATCTTTTGGCCATTCAACGTCCAGACTCTGTCGGATTCAATTCCATACTTCATTGTCGCTGTTGTAAATCAAATTTCAGAGCTATTATCAACTGTAATCTGCTGTAATCGATTGAAATCATCAAGTGAATCAATAAAGACATAAACTTCAGAGTGGACGTAGGCAAGATCGTCGAACCACTATAAACCTTGTGTTTGTGATTGTTATTTCTGAATTGCTGTGATTGTTATTACTTAGATCTGAGTTTTGTGTTGATAATTGCTGATTTGCATTCATAAACGGGTGCTTTCACGATATTGGGTGTTTGTGGTCAATTTTGACGCAAACACAACTGCAAACTAGTACCCTTCCCTTGATTGCCTATGGGTGGAAAAGGGGAAAAATAGAGGAGCGGATCAAACAAAAAGTCCTATGAATGATAGTAATTTCTAGAGTCCTTAAGCCAGATAAAAGTAATAGTCTCTACAACAATTTTATCATAAATAATGGAAACAATGGGAAATAGGAAATAGGAAAGAGGTAAATTGGAAATAAATATGATTAAATACTTCTCAATTTATAAGACAGGTAAATTTTGATTGCTCGCACTTGTCCTTGATTTTTGCCATGATTAGGCTGAATTCCTAATCTAGTATTTAGGATGTAACCCAAATTCTACCATTTTCAATGGGCCTGCTACGCCGTAGACCTTACTACGGACCAAATTCTATATAACACCCTATATAGTAGCCAATGGTATCTATGAAAGATGCACAAATTACCCATTATGGATCCGGATGACATATATAGCTCCCTAAACAGAAGGTAATGGTGTCTATGGAAGACATCCATACTAAACACTTGGGACTCAAAGCGATTACTGAGCACCAGAAAGGAAGTCGCACGAGTAACTGCCACCATACCCACACTATCTTTTGCTCTACCTATTGGGTCTTCTTATCTCATTTCATTTCAGGCTAATGTGAGATCACAGTGTATCCATGGAAACTATAATGGAAATGCTGTTGGTACTGATCCGTCATCCAAACAATATTTAGTTGCATCCCTTATCCAAATCCCACATGATTTGGACTTCTATTTAACCAATTATAGCGATTCTTAGCATATGCGTGCCCTTATTTAACTTTAGGCTAATGTGAGACACCATTTTGTCCTATAGGGAATGCTATATGGTATAGGTTTTACTTTAATCTTTGCTTATTAACTTAGATAAATTATTTACATATGCCTTTTTTATCATATTTACTTTCTACGCTTATTAGTTTATCCCAAATCTTAAAATAAGCCTCATTTTATTCTTTTTCTTATTATAACCTACGTTGTAATCATGATTATTACTTAACCCAAGGTCCAAGTGTGAAAACAAGTGTCTTTCATCTTTTACACTTTTTTAGTTATAATTCTACGTTATAGCTAAGCCATTAATTAGTCCAATTCTAATCATAATTAGGCATAATTTCATTTCAACTCCATTTATATTACAGTCCATTTCCATTATTTATTACAGTCTTTATAATTTACATCTTATTTTCTTCATTCAGTATTCATACTTATATAATCCATATTCGCGTTTAATTTATTCTAATCCATACGTGAAGAAAAGGACAAAGAAGAAAACAGACGCTTGCATAAAATCCAAAACATAGAAAAATAAGTAAACAAGATATAAACAACGGTAAATAAACTTAAATATCCTAAATAAACTGTAAATAAACAAAAACCTATGCTTAACAATAATAAATTATAATAACTAAAAAGGAATAACTAAAAGGGAATAGACTTAAAAATAAATCTAAAATTGATAAAAAGGCTATTCCAAAATCGTAGTAAAACTAAAACTATTGGAAATCCAATTATTTTTAATTACTTAAAGAAATCATAAAATAATTACAATCACTCGCCTCCGGTCCTAAGCTCTTCCTTTGGATTTCCTAATCCTCTTGGAGTTGTAAAATAATTTAATTTATAATGTTTTTCTGTTTGGAAAAATTATTCCATTTAGGGTTTTTCCTAGAATGGTGAACGCATTGGAGAAAACCTAGATTGAGAAAAAGTGTTAGGTCTAGGGGCTTATTTATATGGGTAGAAGTGGATCTCGAACCATTGGATTTGGGGATTTAATATGACGCAACCACGCCATAGGCCGAATAGGGGCCATCGAATGCAAAAATAGATGGACCAGATTGGTCAAAAGAATGCAAAAATGTCATCAATAACCTTTGGAAAGTTCAAACGTTCGTTCGTAACTAGTAGAGTAGTGGGCGACCAGGCATTCGACTGCCTTGGTGCCAAGATCGACCGGCCAGTTGACCTGCCCTTTATTTTATTTTTTAATTTTTATTTTCTTCTCGGTTTTTGTTTAATTTGCTTCTCGTTCATATTAGCTTTGTTTCTGGTGTTCTATATATGGAAATTGACCAAAAATTACCACGGACACAATGGTGCAACTCACATGGCTCAATCCTGATAATTTCGCAAAGTTATTTTATTGTTTAATTACCTAACAAATTGATTATCACGGGTTAATTTTTGGGTTGTTACATTCTCCCCTCCTTAAGAGATTTCATCCCCAAAATCTCTATGGATAAAAGAATGTACTAAATGTTTTCATCCATCCCAACAACCAACTACTCAATCATCAACCATTCATCCGTTGTCCTTAAGTTCTTATAATGCCACTTATGCTACTTATGCAATTAGTGTAGTGTAAATGACCCTAACTAATGCAATATATTAGGCGGTCCACTGATTCAGTTAGCCTCCTTTTATGCAATCATGTCTGTGCCATGTATCCAAATGAATGTAAAAATTCTTAATGATAACTGATAGTTCTATATGCATGCTACAACCATTATCCTATTGCATTAATCATGTGATAAACATCCATTTATGGCAACCATGGAAACAATGTAAAAATGTACAAACATCATATGCATATGTTCTAGTGTCCTAGTTAGGCCGATCCATGTGCATATGCTTGATGTCTCTTCCAACAATATTTGTAGGGATACACCGAATAAAAGCTTCCCTTTCTACCTCCATCTCCTCCAAATGACTAGGCTCCATAACCTCCGTAGAGTAATGTATGCACTTTCGCAAGTGCGAACATAGAAAACATCGTGCACTCCTACAAGCCCATTAGGTAGCCACACTCGGTAAGCCATCATCCCAACTCTCTCTGTGATAGGAAATGGTCCAATAAATCTAGGGGCTAACTATCCATTTAATCTGAACCTTGCCACCTTCCTAAGCGGGGATACTTTAATAAAATCTAAGTCTCCAACCTCAAACTCTAAGTCTCTCCTCCGCTTATCCGCATAAGACTTCTTCCTCTCTTGAGCTATCTTCATCCTCCACGAAATCAAATCCACCCTCTCAAATATCTCTCTGACCATATCGGGCCAATGTAATAACATCTCTGTAGACTCAACCCAACATGATGGGGACTTGCAAGGTCACCCATATAAAGCCTTAAACGGTGCCATCCTTATGCTTACTTGATAACTATTATTGTAGGAAAACTCAACCATTGGAAAATACTCCTTCCAAGTACATCTATAGTCCAAAATGCACATCTATAGCAAATCCTCAAGCACCCTATTCACCCTCTCCGTTTGGCCATTTGTCTAGGGGTGATAGGCCGTACTCAACCTAAGTTGAGTCCCTAGTGCCACTTGTAAGCTTCTCCAAAACTCCTCTCAACAAGTCACATGCGCATGGAACACAATGCCTCCTATCTCCCTTAAGCCACCCTCTGCTATCAATGGAATAGCATTGGTGATGTCTCGAGACCTTTCCTCGGCTAATCCTATCCGTAATGTCCACGAGCTCTGATTCCTCCTATTCTCAAGCCAATCTAATCCATAAGGGTGGGCCACACCTCTAGTGTCGCCAACAATCCGGAATAATGTCCGTGGAGGGCTTAAGATCAAAAGTAGAAATAAACTCCAAGCTCCTCCATTCTACAAACATAGGACTAATGGTTGCTTTCCTTCTACTCAATGCATCAACAACCGCATTACCCTTGCCAGGTGTATAAGCAATCTCAAAATCATACGAGGCTAAAAACTCCATCCACCTCTGCTGCCTCAAGTTCAAGTCCTTCTATGAGATTAGATACTTTAATGACTTATGGTTGGTAAAAATCTCAAACCACTCTCCAAGCAAATAGTGCCTCTAAGACATGAGTGCAAAAATTATGGCAGCCAACTCCAAATCGTGGGTAGGGTAGTTCTTCTCATGCATCCTCAACTGCGTACTACCATAACACACTGCCCTCCCATCTAACATCAACACCACTGCTAGAACCATCCTGCATGCACCAGTGTATGTAGTGAAAGACTTAGCTCTGTCAGGTAAAACTAACACTGGTGCACTAGTAAGGGCTCTCTTAAGCATTGTAAAGGAATCCTCATAATACACGTCCCACACGAAAAGCTTTGTTCTTCTTGGTAAGGCGCGTGAGTGGTGCCGAAATCTTGGCAAAGTCTCTAATGAACTTCCTCTAGTAGCAGCCAATCCTATGAAGCTCCTAACCATAGTGACATTCTTAGGGACCATCCAAGCTTGTACTGCAATAATCTTAGCGGGACCTACAGCTAAACCTTCCTTCAAAACTACGTTCCCTAAGAAACGTACCTCCTCTCTCCAAAAATGACACATCAAAAACATAGCTCTCAAATGATGACTACATAGTGTGCGAAGAACTTCTTCTAAATGAACAACATGCTCCATATTCTTGGAAAATACCAAGATGTCATCAATGAATACAACCACAAAATTATTTAGGACATCCCTAAAGATGCAGCTCATCAAATCAACGAAGTAGGCTGGAGCGTTGGTTTGCCGAAAAGGCATAACCATCCACTCGAAGGATCCGTCCGTTGTCCTAAAGGCAGCCTTGTCTATGCTGTCATCAGCGACTCTAAGTGGATGGAATATCATGGCGAGATCTGTTTGCGTAAATAATGGCCGCAAACACCCAATACCGTGAAAGCACCAGTGTATGAATATAAGTCAGCGATATTCAAACACAAATCACAGATCTCAGCAAATAACTCAAATACGTTTGCACAAAAGATGGGCAAACAGCTCCAAGTTGTATGATTTAGTTGATTTTAGGTTGTTCGTAGTGATTTAGGTGGTTTATGCAAATACGTAAAAAGCAGGGACTAAACTGTAAAAGACACACAGATTTATAGTGGTTCGGCCAAAATGTGCCTACGTCCACTTTATATGTTATTCTCCTTTTCCAATCCGATTACAAGTACAAAGCTTGTAGTACAAGTGTATGAAAGTTGTTTGAAAGTTCCTTCCAGGTTTGAGCTCTCAAACTTGTCTGCCATTGTTGTACCCCTGCCCCTCTATTTATAGAGTGAGGCTGGGGGCAGGGTTCTTGGAAGTATATAGCTGCTGGTGGGCCTGGGCTGAAGCAATCTGGTCTGGCATATCTGGTTCGGCGAAGTTTGGATCGGCCGTGCTTGTAGTGGTTGGTCCGGAGGTTAGACTGTGGTTTGGCATTAGTAGGGAGAGGAGCTGGTCCGGCATTGGTAAGGAGAGAGGTTGATTCGGCATGGCTTCTGGACCGGTATCTTGGTGATTCGGCAGGTAGTGGTTCGGTAGGCTTTGGTTACGTGGTGGTGGGTTTTGGACCGGTGGCGGTATGGCCCGGTTAGGATGGTTCGGTGATTGGGTGATTTGGTGGTTGGTTCGGCTAGGAGATGGTTTGGGTTTGGTTCGGTTGTTTGGTGGAGGATGGTTGATCCGGTGCTAGTTCGGACCGGTGATGGAGGAGAGGTGTTGGTCCGGTGATGGATTGCCGAATGGGATCTTGTTGGGAATGCCGAACGGGAATGCCGAATGAAACTTAATGCCGGATGGATTTCTATGGTGCCGAATGTGCTCTCGTATGGCTTCGCCGAATGAACTTTTATACCTGAACCTTGAGTGAAATCCCCAACTTATGTTCGCTTGCTTGCTTCTTCTTGCTCCGGTCATGATGGAAACGCATACGACATTGATATTCCAGTTTTGTCCAAAAAATGGGATAACAAGATCAAGCTTAGAGAAACCCAAAGAATCTACTAACTGTTCAAACAGATCATCAATCCTAGGAAATGGATACCGTTTCTTCTTGGTGAGCTTATTTAATAAATTATAATCCATGCAAAGTTGGTGAGAACCATCCGCCTTAGCGGCAAAGAAGACTTATGCCCCACTCCGATATGCTCCTTCTTATGAATCCCTTCTCATAAAGCTCACGAATATGCTTGCTCAGTTATTTCTGCTCCCTAGGTTTCATGTGCCTCACAGGTAACACTACTGGCTTAGCATTCTCGACCAAATTAATCCTGAAGTCAATCTCTCTCTTAGGGGGTAGTACCTAACCTCCTTAAAGACATCAGCAAAATCTCCAACGGTAGGAACCAAATGCAACTCAGATAATGATGAATCATGGGAATATAAGAAGCTCAACATAACTGACCTTTACGGGTAGCAAGATACCACTAGAGTCCTAACACTGCAAGTCTCAAATCTAACGACTCTTCTATTGCAGTCTAAGATAGCTCCGTATGTTGATAGAAAATCCATCCCAAGATCATCCCATACCCCAAGAGTCCCAAAACATAGGGGTCGCAGTCAAATTCTATGCATAGAATAAAGATTTTCAAACCTCTTCAAACCATAGATAAATGTGTCGATCCTCCTATAGGGTTTGAAACAATAGTGGGGACTACTACTAATGATATGTCCAAGTGCAAACAATCTACAAATAATGAGAGATAAAAGAACTTGATGTTCCAAAATCGAATAAAGTTTGAATGGGAAAATCAAATACAGAAATGAAACCTTCAACTATGACTTTCTTACCTCTATCTGGAATGCTACTGGGAGGCACTTTGTCTAACGCATGAATTTGTTCAACTGGTGCACTTGCTCCTTGACCAGCTCTCTGGGGACAACTCCTACTCATATGATCCGGCTGCCCACAAACATAGCACTTACCCTTAATCTTATCGTTCTTGCAATCCATTGCCATAAGTCCAATATTCCCACAACTATGGCATTTTACTCCCTTCTTAATCTGCTTCTGAGGACCATCGCCTTTCTTCTTCTTATTATTATTTTCCCACCACTTCTTCTTTGAACCTTCTAAATTAACCTCCACTTAAGACTCTCCCTCCTTGACTGTATCCGACATAAGCGCCATCTCGACCAAAGACTCATAAGTAGATCTCATCGGTACATGTGTCAACAATAATCCTTAAAGGGGTTGTTTCAATCCCATCGCAAACTTCAAAGCTTTCTAATGTGGAGTGTTCACCAAATCCATACCAACTGTGATAACTCATTGAGTTAATTGATGTATTCCTTAACAGACAAACTCCATTGCTGCAAATTGATAAACCTGTCTAACTAAGCACTGTCTTCCGCCGGAGACAGAAACTTCCTATCGAATCGCTCTCGGAATCCACCCTATGTAACATTTCTACCCACCAACTCTATCACCTCCTACCAATAAGATTCTTCTTCCTTCAGCTGCCAAGCGGCTAGCTGAACTCGCTGCTGACCATCTAACCCCAAAAGACAAAAAATACTATGTGTGTCCCTAAGCCAAGCTCTAGCCTCTACAAAAGTCTCCTTGGTAGAAAAAGTCTTCCTACACAAAATAGTAAAATCTTTACAAACATTAAAGAAATTGATGGCGGCGGGTGGGTTGATTGGATTCCCACCCAATGGTCCAAGATTGGGCGTTGGCCCGTGCACCTCTGGATTCATGGCTTGTATGTACCTACGAAACCGGGCAGGGATAGGGATGCCCTCGAGAAGGTTCGGGGAATCAACCATTCAAGGAAAGAAAAAGGATAGTTTAGGAAAGAGTCAAAAGTAGAATGAACTGGACTTATGAGGCGATTTTCATAAAAATTCTTTTATGCTTAAAAACATTTCTAAAATTTCTTTTCTGAAAAATAATTTTTTAAAACAAGTTATTTGGAAAAATGATAAATTTTTAGGAATCTTGTGACCATAGGCTCTGATACTAAATGAAACGTCCCACACCCCTTAATATACCCAAAAGGAAACATTAAAAGGCATGGTGCGTTGTAGGTATAACTGAAGCTAATAGAGACAAAGATTCACAAGACAAAACAGGTAAAAACATCGGAAACTAAAATAATAACTTATTTATAACAAAACTTCGTAATTGCTTCATAAGTAAGTCAAATACTAAATACAACATCCAAATCTCAAAACCCATCACGTCTTATGGAATAAAAACTCATAGTCTCAAAATTAGAGTACATAATATCCCTCAAAATAAGCCAGTACACAAAAAGGACTAAAGTTGAAATAAAAGAAATACAAAGTAGAGTACTCCTTCAAGAAACCACCAAGAAACTGAAATCTATTGCCCTCTTTCTTGATTGCCTATGGGGGGAAGGGGGAAAATAGAGCGGTGGGTCATACAAAAATTTTGGTGAATGATAATAATTACTAGAGTCTTTACGCAAGATAAAAGTAATAGTCTATACAACAGTTCTAGCATAAATAAGGGAAAAAATAGGAAATAGGAAAGAGATAAATTTGATTAAGTACTTTTCAATTTATAAGATAGGTAAATTTTAATTGCTTGCACTTGTCTTTGGTTTCTATTTGATTAGGCCGAATTCTGAATCCTGTAATTATGATGTAACCCTAATTCTACCCTTTTGGACCATCCTGCTACTCCATAGACCTTACTGCAGACCAGATACTATATAACTCCGTACAAAGCAACAATGGTATCTACCAAAGATGCACAAAACACCCGATGTGGATCCAGACGACATATACAGCTTCTTGTGCAGAAGGCAATGGTGTCTATGAAAGACATCCATACTGAGTGCTTGGCGCTCATAGCGATTACTAAGCACCAAAATGGAAGTGGCATGCGTAACTGCCACCATGCCCATGCTACCTTTTGCTCCACCTATTCGGTCTTCTTATTACCTCAAACTCCGGCATAAGCATGCCCCTTATCTCACTTCAGGATAATATAAGATCACGATATGTCCATAGAAACTATAGAGGAAATGCTGTGATAACCAATTACTATGTGCCCCTTATCCAAATCCCTTATGATTTGGACTTCTATTTGACCAATTACTACGATTCTTAGCATAGGTTTTCCCTTATTTCACTTCAGGCTAATGTGAGTCACCGTTTTGTCCTATAGGGAATGCTATATGGTATAGGTTCTACTTTCATCTTTGCTTATTAACTTAGATAAATGATTTAAATAAGCTTTTATTATCATATTTACTTTCTACGCTTATTAGTTTATCCCAAATCTTAAAATAAGCCTCATTATGTTCTTTTTCTTATTATATCCTACGTTATAATCTTGCTTATTACTTAACCCAAGGTCTAAGTGTGATAGTAAGCTTTTTCTTTTTTTACTCTTTTTTCAGTTATAATTCTACGTTATAACCAAACCGATCAATTAGTCCAATTCTAATCATAATTAGGCATAATTTCAGTCCAATTCCATTTATATTACTGTCCAATTCCATTATTTATTACAGTCTTTATAATTTATATCTTGTTTTCTTCATGCAATATTCTTATTTATGTAATCCATGTTCGTGTTCAATTTATTCTAATCCATTCGCGAAGAAAAGGAGGAAGAAGAGAATAGATGCTTGCTAAAATCCAAAATTTGGAAAAAGATGTAAATAAGAAATAAATAATAGTAAATAAACTTAAATACTGTAAATAAACTGTAAATAAATAAAAAGCTATGCTTAATAGTAATAAATTATAATTAATTAAAAACAAATAACTAAAATGGAATAGACTGAACAATTGATCTAAAACTGATAAAAAGGCTATTCCAAAATCATAGTAAAACTACAACTAGTGGAAACCCTATTATTTTAAATTACTTAAAGAAATCTTAAAATAATTACAATCACTCACCTTCGGTCCTAAGCTCTTCCTTTAGTCTTCTCGGATCCACTTAGAGTTGTAAAATAATTTAATTTATAATGATTTTCTCCTTGGAAAAATTATTCCTTCTAGTGTCTTCCTATAAAGGTGAACCCAATTGGATAAAACCTAAAATGAGAAAAATTGTTAGGTCTTGGGGTCTATTTATAGGGGTAGAAGTGGATCTTGGACCGTTTGATTTTGGGATTGAATAGGACGCAACCACATCATAGGTTGAATAGGAGCCATCAGATGCAAAAAAAGATGGACCGGATTGGTCAGAAGAATGAAAAACACGCCATCAATATCCTCTGGAACTTTCAAATGAACGAACGTTCGTTCGTAATTAGCAAAGGTGGGTCGACTGGGAGATCGACCGCATTGGTGCCCAAGTCAACCGGCCAGTCGACCTGTCGTATATTTTCTTCTTCTCAATTTTTGTTTAATTTATTTCTTGTTCATATTAGCTCATTTTATGAAGTTCTATATATGAAAGTTGACCAAAAAATTACCACTGACACAATGGTGCAACTCCCATGGCTCAATCCTGATAATTTCACAAAGTATTTTATTATTTAATTAACTAACGCATTAATTATTATGGGTTAAATTTCGAGTTGGTACAGAAGACGACAAGGTGGCTGACGGATAGCTAAATTAGGAATTCTGTTTTATTTTTGCTTCTTTCTGTTGTGTATAAAGACAATTATGTCTATATTTCTTTGATCATCCAAGTGGGCATCTTCATATATCATTATTGGCATATTATTGTAAATTATATTTAGTCATTGCGTGACGTTTGGGGATTGTTGTAACTTGGTTATGATTTTATTTGAAATGTAATCACTATAATTATTGTTTTAGAAATCTATAATTTTTTTCACATTCATGTGCTTCTAATATTATGGATATCATTAACTTTACCGTATTTCATCACTTGAAGTTTATACTGTGGATGACTGTAGCATCCATAGTGCTTAGCTTTTGTCCTCCACATACGGGATGTTACAACTTGCTATCAAAGCATAGATTTATGAAATTTTTTAACTAAAAAGTGTTTTGAAAACAAAAATCAAAAGGAATTAGAGTAAGTTTGGCTTTGGGATAATGTTACAGTACTGTACTTATATTTTCTATACATAAGTGCTCACTTTATCTCTAGTCTCCTACCTTAGATAAGGTTATCTTTTTATCTCATGAGGTTTTTATACAAATATGGATGATAGAAGAAGTAGTGTTAACCCAAGAAAGGAAAGCACCAAAGGGAATGCCGGACCTAATGCCGGGAGAAACGAAGGTCAAGCAAAGGCAGAGAATGTAGGTATTGGGGTCCCGCGGGTCGGACTGGAAGTTATGTATCTGTTCTTTTTGAATATGGTGCAGGCAGGTGTTGCTGCAAGGGTAGGAGGAGGAGTTTCGGAGGTTCAAATTATCCAGTATTATTCTAAGTTAAGTGGGGATTATGCTAATCTCGGAGGGAAGCCATTTGTTGGAACCGAGGATTCTATTGAGGTGGAAAATTGGTTGCTGCATTACGAGTGGATATTTGCAGACTATAGGCTCAATGATGAGCAGAAGAGGTGATTGGCTTCTAGACAGCTTCAATGAGTTGCATTATTTTTGTTGAATAGTGTAACAATGGCTATAGATGAGGAAGAAATGACATGGGTGGAATTCAAGAGGAGGTTCCAAGAGAGGTTCATGTCAGTTATGGCACATCAGCTCTGATCAGAAAGTTTGTTGAGTTTGAGCAGAGAGAGTTGTCAGTGGTGGAATATGCCAGAAGGTTTGAGGAGTTGGCCTTATATGGATATACTACTGTTGATACCAAGATGAAGAGGAATGATAAGTTCATCAGGGGATTGAAACCTGATCTAGTTAGGGCTGTTTTACCGCATATCAAAGATCCCTATGATGTAGTTTTGGAGCCATGAGACATGAGGAGATTCTTGGGTCTCTATAAAAGAAGAGTAAGGTAAAAGAGGTCCAAGTTGGGCAGGGCCAGAAGTGGATGTTCTTTCCTAAGAAAGGTGATCAGAAGGGTGGAGCAGCTAAGAAAGGGAAGTCTGAGATTGTCTTTTGTAAGTGCGACAAGAAGGGACACATTACCAATGAGTGTCGTTCTTGGAAGGCTAAGGAAATGGCTGGAAAGAAGAATATCGGGTGCTTCAACTGTGACCAGATAGGCCACTACAAGAACCAGTGCACGGAGCCCGTTGGAGTTGGTAAGGGCAAAGTGTATGCACTGGAGCCTACTACATCAATGCCGACAGCCTAGAAGAAGGGTTAGGCGGTTTTGAGAGCTATGCTTCAGATTCATGGTATGTTTGTTAGCATTTTATTTGACACTGGTGCATCACATTCTTTTATATCTAAATGTTTGATAGATAAGCTAAACCTTGAACCCAGCTATTTAGTTACTTCCTTATAGGTCGCGAATCCAACAGGAGGATATGCAACTCTAGGGTTGAGGGTGACCAGTATGAGTTTGACCTATTGGGTAATACTTTTATATGTAGTTTTCATGTGTTTGATTTTTTAGGGTTCTGGATTATCCTTGGTATGGATAGGTTAAGTGTGTACGATGTTAGGAAATTTTGCAAGGATCGGAAGATATCTCATAGACCTGCTTGAGGTTAAGGCGCCTCCTAGAGGAAGGTCAGATAAGTCCACAGGCCCTGCTTGAGAATAAGCTAGTCAAGCACACCAAAAACCCTGATGAAATATCAAGTGCACTAAGGAAAGTTCTTTCCTGCAATGGGCACTGTCAGAAATCGGCACCATCTAAAATGGCAACTGCAAAAAATTAGCAAAGTCTAAAATAACAAAAAGTCAAGAATTGGCATTACTTAAACAAGCTCAAAAATTGGACTAAAGAGTCCCTACCTGAAATAGGCTAACATAAATGAATAAAGAAAACTCAGGCCCGAGAAAGAAAAAGCATGCGAAATATCATCAAAGCCTGAAGTGTCGTATTCGACGGGAGAATTAGAGAGAAGTCTCCGACTTCTTCTCGCGAACATTAACCAGATGGTATTCTGGTCTTCTATCACTTATTACAAGAAATGATATTCTAGTCTTATACTACTTATTGATATATTGGTTATCTGGTCTTCTATATATTTCCAGACTGGTTTTCTGGTCTTTTGATACTTATGGCAAAAAATGGTCATTTGGTTTTCTATTATTAATATCACATTAGCAGATTATTCATTATTGAAAAGGGTATTCTGAACTTTAGGATTCTCATATCTAAACTTCAAAATCTAATACAATAATCTCGGTTTCGAGTTTCTTATTTCTAAACACCAGCTATCAAAATCCCAAATCTGGGTTTCAAATTATTATCAAACGCTAAATTATTCGGATATCAAAGGCTGCTGCTTATTTAAACCCTAATCTAAGTACCAAGTCTTTAGATTACTATTTGTCTCAAATACGCGAGTCTGGGCCGAAGAATATTATTAAAATGATAGAGAGTGGGTAAAAGAGTTGTTACTTCAAAATCTCAAATATTGACTCCTAAATGAGATTCTTTATCGCATAAAAGCTGTATTTTATTATTCATGACCTTATGGCAAGGCAAATTCTACTTGCAACAAGTTTTACACATTCTAAACAAATGGAAAGAGCTAAATCCTTTATTATTTCTCATCATGGTTAAAGATCAAATCTTAACATTTTAAGTAAATTAATTTTTGTGCCAAGGACATACATAGAAAAATATGTCGACTTTAAAGCTAACAATTAGAAGCATTATTTGCTAGATGTTCCTTAGGAAAGTTGGAATGGCAAGGAATAACAGAAGACTCAGCAAGCGTAAAAGCCATTGGATGAACAATTTAAAGGCATATTAAAAGTTACATTACAAGGAATCACACATCAGATGATATTTACAAAGTTCATGAAATTTACATTAGTTATGAAGCCATTTATGAACAACACAATCATGTACAAGATAAATTTACATAATCCAAATATATCAGCTATAAATCTTGAGATGCTTTACCAAGGGATTCTGTAACGACCCGTTAAATTTATGATATTTAATAAAATGAATTAATATAATTTCTAATTTGTTTAGGAGTAAACGTAGAAAATTTGGTATAGTAGTTGCAATTTAGTGTAACTATAAAATTTTATGACAATAGATGTGGATAATGTAAATTGTCACAACTTGATTTAAAGTAATTTTTAAGAAACAAATAAATGTTGAATTTGTAAAAGTTAATATAAATATTAACATTAATAGTATTCATTTATACAAAGATGCAATAAGTGTAGATAATAAAATTTAATGCCTGTAGAAAGAGAAAAATCTAATAAAAAAAAACATAAACTTTAATTATATGAAAAGAGTATATATCTGAACAAATTTATGAAGAGTGATAAGGACAGTGTTTGTAATCAGTTTGGTTATTAATATTTGAAAGATAGAGATGTGTAAATACGTAAATGAATTTATAATGGGAAGGAATGGTAAGAATGTAAATATAAGCATTGATTCAATTAAGGGAATTAAATTATAATAAATGGTCATTTAATAAATTCAACGTTCTGTGAGAAATCATAATAGTTGTGTATAATGTGTACAAACTTCGATTTTGGGAATTTATTGGATTTATAACGGTTTTGGTATTACGTGTATGAGTTTAAAAGTTATTCCCTTTTGTAAAGTAATAGAAGAATGCATAAAGATATAAACAGGGCTTAATAGAATTGACACTTAATGAATTGAATAAATTACCCATTTATGTAGATATGTATAGTGGACTATAAATGGCCTAAGCAAATATAAAATGGAATAATCATTGAGATTTGTACTATGAAAATAAATAGTAACATTTATTTGCAAGGAATAAAAGCCTATTTAGGTGACTAGAATTTGGAGTAATGACTATTGTATGTTACCTACCCTTGTTTCTTGTTAATTTAGATTTTGGGAATCAAATTCAATTTATCCGCCAATTTACTGCAGTTAAAGTGAAATGAATTGGTGATTGAGAAATGTTAAATACAAATAAGATGTAAACCAAAGAAAATCCCATTTGTAATAAATTATGTAGAATAAAGTAAAGAAACTAGGAAATGAACATGTGTAAATGTGGATTGAGGAAATTTATAAAAATTATTAGCTAATAAAATATTAGTGAAGATGTTTACTTTGGTTGTAATAAAGGTAAATGCTATTTAGTGGATGTCAACACTTAATAAAATTCATTTAGAATAAAAAGGGGTTTCAAAATGCATGTTTGCATTAAATGTGTAATTGATGGATTAGGGGTAAGTAATTAGAATTTAACCCTATAAGATTTGGATCTAAATGTATGAAGATAGATTTGTAGAAATAATTTATTTACCTCCTAATTGTGCATACCCAATATATTTATGAACTAACCAAGTGAGAAATTTGGTAGTAAATAGGGAATAGGTTGATTTAGGAAATCTGTAATTTAATAAATGAATGCACTAAGTAAGTAGAAATTTATGCACAAAAATATTTTCATTTATAGGATTATTGCAGAAGTGTACCCATTTATCTAATGTATATAAATGAGTCTAATTAATTATTTTGGTTATTGTTGTGTCTAGTCAATAAAAGGAGAACTTTCAGATAATAAATTATAAATGAATAAATTTATAGAAACGTAGTAACGGAAGAGTGAACATTATAGTAACGTAAAACGTATTGTAGGGTAATAATTAAGTATAGGCTTGTAAATTAGATGTATGACAATAAATTTTGTACGTAAATCTTTCTATTAGTTGATAAGTCTTATTTTGATCAATTTAAAGGAATACACTAAATTTTTGTAGTTAGTACGGAATATTGGTAAGTGAATGAATAAGATGAAACCAAGGTGGAATGTATTAGTTGAGGTTTTAAGTTTATTTATGTGATAAGTTACCAAAATTACAATTTTATCTAAATACAGTAATTTATGCAAACAAAAGATGAACATTTTGAAATATTACTACAGTGATATATAAAAGAAACGTTAACTATGTAGTTGGAGAATAATTGATATATTTTGAGTGAAATCTTAAACTAATGTTCATATTGACAACAATAACCTAGAAATATAGAAAGGAAGTAAATCTAATAAATTTATCAAAATTATAATGTTGAATTCATTAAGATTGGAATTAATAAATGGTTAAGGAAATAAAGGGAATGGGAATAAAAGTTTATTTATAATTTGGAATCTAATGTATGGTAAAAAGTTTATTTGCAATCAAATGGGTTGGAATGGAAGATTTATTTTATCTTCATTTATATACTTGTTCCTTTACTTTACCTCTTTCAACACTACCGTTTTCTTAGGCTGTTCATATTTTTACTTATATTTCAATTCTTACTTGGTTTATATATACATTGTAAGCTTTTCATTTATTTCTATCTTCATTCCTGCAGCCTTAATTTATTCTTCAAATCTCCTTATTTTCTCTCATTTTAATTTTTCATTTCTCTTAAAATATTCTTCTTCTTCAAATTTTATTCTAGTTCAAACTTTCTTCTTTCTTTTCAAATTTCTCTATAAATATCCTGCTATAAACCCTAGCCTCCCTAATTCTTATTTGTTATGTACGTACATCTCAACTTTCTCCTCCTCAATGGCAGACAAACAAATCTTAGATCCAAATAAAAATTCCAAACCAAATCAAAAGCTAAAATTCAAACTCTTTAGAAAAATTTGGAAGCAAAACGCGTGAGGGAGAGAGGGAAAGAAAGGGAGATGAGGTGGTGCTTGAAGGTGTTCTTTTATTTCTATTTTTTTTTCTTTTTTTTAATTTCAATCACCATTAATGCGTATAACTTTCTCCTACGAACTCCATTTCACGCGCGATTTTTTTTTGTTAGGATCGAAATTTAATTCCAGATCTTTTGATGCTTGTATAGACAGATTTGGAGACCGTCGAAATTTTGGATGTAAATCGAATTTAAATTCGATTTAAATTCAAAAGGTGAGTGTTTTAACCCACTCACAACTACTAGAAGCTTTTATGTTTGTTTAATAAATTTTAGAAATGAATAGAAATTTATTATGAGTATTTGGCATGTTTATTTCATTCATATCTGTTGAATTGCATTTTATTAAATTTAACTGTTAATTTAATTGATTTATTGCGTATTAATTGACTGTTAGAAATTATTGTTTGCATATGAACTGCTAGTCAATAGTTATGTAAATCATTACTAAATAAACTGTTGGATTAATAGTTGATAAATTTAATTTGAATAAACTGCCAGTTATCACCTGTTATATATATATATATATATTGTTATTGATTGATATTGGTTGATGGTTGCGATTGGATGATGGATATTGTTGATGAATGAATGTTTATTGCATATCATTAAATTGCAAATTATCATGCATATTTCATTTCTTTCGGGATTGTGGTTTGAAATGATATATAACCGTAAATTTTTATTTTTAAATTGCGGATTGAAATGATAAATATCCGTATCACTTGACCATAGGATAGAAAATTATATACAGGCACCGCGGTCTATATATAACTATTTTTTTTTGTGATTTCTATGGTTTGGATGGAATACGGTTTATAATAATCTTAAATTTTATATTGTATAAATATTTTTCTTCCATATATATATACATATGAAGTTGAAGATTTTGACATTAAAAGGTGTATAAAAATCTTTATTAAAATGGAAGAAAATTAGAAAATGGAGTTTGATAATTTATATCCTATGTTTAAATGTTAAGTCGGAAATTTTAAGATAGTATATTTACAATTGGATTTTTCCCAAAATAAATTGAAATGAATATTCTAGTAAAATTTGAATTTGGAAATATATATATATATTTTACTAGAAATTGAAGTCTTATTAATTATGGATACTATGTGAATATTCAAGGCTAGTTAATAGAACATTTGATGTGAAAGAATAAAATCCAACTTTAGTTGAAATATTTATACTCAAAATGGATATACGTATATATATGTATTTATTGAAATGGTTTTGGAACTTGAAGCGATATTAAATTTTGGTTTTAACTTTAAATAAAGAAATGTATTGTAAAGCCACGAGAAATATTTCTTTTCAAAGTAACATTTAAGTTAAACCACTTATTTTATATACTGTTGAATATCCAAACCATTTAGTTTTGAAGGTAATGGTTTTAAATTCTATGGATTTCGAAGTATGATATTAAGAGTTAAATTTCCAAATATTTGGTTCAAGGAATTTTAATAATAAAAGGTGACAAAATTTTTGGAAAGGAAAATATGTGGGAAATGATATCATTGATTTGGGTTTTTATAAATTAATATCAAAATGAATTGTTTGGGTTTTAAAAGAAGAAATGATATCGTAATATTATGGTTTTGAAAGGGATTATATTCTGGTTTTAAAGTATAAACTATTTTTAAATGACCGCGGTGTTATAATAACGATTGGTTGGCAAAGAGACCGGGATCGGATATGGACATACTCTCTGCCGATACCGAAAACCACTTTGACTAACCGTGTACGCGGTGGAGATTCCAGAATGAAGTAGGATGGTGGCGACGTATCCTGTAAGGTAAATACGTGGACCCAACTCCCGTGAGTTGGCATAAGGTGGCTAAAACAGGAGCGATTGACGGGTTAATGAGGTCATTCCTCTGATCGGACACTCCTCTTCGATATTATACTTTGACTTTGGATTGATTCAGTGGCCACTTCTATTTTTGATTTTGGGGGAGATTGTTCGAGGTGGGCGGTAGCTGCGGCTACGCGTTACCATCGGCCCGGAAGCGTAATTGGTATATCTACCCTGGCATTGCCTAGTTGTGCCGTGTCACCTACCATACCGAGCCTTGTATGAGTTTGGATTTCTCCCGTAGCCCGTGTGGTATCCTCTGGTGGCTTCCCGATCAGGAGGGACTATGATATTGGATGGACTACTGGGACTATTACGTGTTAAGGGGAATATTGGGTCACTCCTTAACGCTATTAAAAAGTATGTTTATTTTACTATTAGACACTATTATAATAGCGCAATATACTATATAGTAAATAGTTTAACGGATCCTTAGGAGATGTAAATCCCGAGCATCTCTTGAGTTACTGTACTCATATTTATTTCTGTTAATTCAACTCACATAAGATCTTTTAGTTCTGACTCGAGTGTTTTTGTCTTTTCAAATTCACTCGGGTCAGTCCGAGCGTTTCAGGATCGAAGACTTTAGCTTTGGAGGACGAAGACGAAGAATTTGTATTATTATTATTTATAGTATTGCACTACTCTCACACTGTTCCGCTGCATTGTTATTGGTATGTGTAACTCTGATATGTATTATATAAATGTTTGTAAACAGTTTTATAAACTGTATATTTGTTATTATATTTTATCCTTCCGCTGTGAGATTCTATTTTGTGTATTTCTTTTCTGTTTCTTATTTACCCCATAACAATCCGCCCTTCCGTATGGTTTGAATCGGCACGTGTGTCTGTTTAAATCGTGCGAAAAGGCGGGATGTTACAGATTCAGCACCTTAAGGAACGACAACGTGGTTAATTGCAACATGAAGAACTTGCTTAAGCTTCTTCTTCTTTTCCCTAATTGCATTCCCATCATCAATTGCTTCAATGTTTGTTTTCAAGGCAACGTTGAAAGCCGAATTTGGTGCCTTAATGGATTTGTTTTCCCTTTCTAACTCCACGGCATGCTTTTCAAGCAAGTATTTGTTGTGTTCTAATTTCTGATTCTTGTAATCGTTAGTAGTCTGGGAATACTTAACTATTAATTATTCATTTAAATGTTGAGAGATTTCATATATCGCTCTCTGACACTAGTTCCCTACCACATTATCGTCTAAGCCTGATGGAGGTTTAAGCTTGGTGGGAAATTTTTGAGCTGCAAGATGTTTTGATCTAGCAGGATTCACAGCCGAAATGGTTGCTTGAGGGACTGCAAGTTCAATCTATGAAACCTTATCGCCTAAAATGAATTCTAGAGAGGCACATTGTACTTGACTATCTTTCAGTTTTAACTCTACGTGGTCTATTCGCTGAGTGAGTCCAAACATTTTTTCATCGATGTCAATTGTAGGATTTGACTTTATTTATCATTTAGCATAGTAATCGCTTCGTCTCTCTTCTAGATTTCGGCTTTGAGATGGATGATGTGATCTTTGTAATTTCGGGCAGTGGTTTTCTAGGTGAGATATCTCTTATGCCATTGTACACCTCCAACGTTACCACCAAAACCTCCCAATAATGCTTCATTTTGAACCACAATTGCTCCACTCTCTTTCAATGTTCTATTCCTTAGTTATCAACATGGGATATCAAGTTTTCAGTAAGGGAGGTTGTAGACAATTGTGGCTACTATTTAAACAGAGGAGATGAAATAAAATAAGTGCTGAGATAAAAGGTATCTTTACTATTATTGAAATGAATTAAAACTCAAGCAGCCACAGAGTTAAAAGGGAATAACAAACACTTTCTTTACATCTAAGGATGAGAGATAACATTCCCAACTCTATCTAAAGTACTAGCAGAAAGCATAACTGTTGAGTCAAATGGTATGGTAACCCTTGAGGGGTGAAAAACCGGTGGACAATTGTTGAATATGCGTTTATATGATTTTTGTTTGATGATAATAAACATATATATATATATATATTCATTTAAATGTATTTGTTAATGTACTATTTTATTTTTCATAGATTAAATAAATATTTGTTGAATAAAATAAATAACACAGAATTTGAATTCAAACAGAAATTTTATTCAAACAAATATTTATTACAATTTTGAATAGTACACATTCAAGCTCTCACTATACATATACAATTTTGATTCTAATTACATCACAATTCGGTTTACATAATTTCATCACTACATATCACTCACACTCGTAGTTTATCTTCGACTTCATTCCAGTTAGAATTTAGCATCTGAGAAATCTGCAAAAATATTCACTAACGCGGTAAAATTGAAAAAGAAATATATTTGCAATATAAAAAATAAAATATGGATTTTTGAAAATATTATTTGCCTCAGTTATTTGGGTTTTTCGTCATCATTTACATTTGAATTCATCATACATGAACAATGTGACATGCACAGTGTATCACTGTACATGCCACAAGGTCGTGCACAACGATATACACTTGATAATGCTACAGGGACAGGTGAGCACAGGTCAAACCCAAATGAAAAGCCGGGTTTAACTCACGTGCAATATATTTAAAATCACGAAACGAGCACAAGGTCAAACCCGAGTTTTTGAAACTGGATTCAACTCAAGTGAAATTTCAAAAAAATCAACATGAAGTGAATCAAGTTCAGTGTGGCAATGCACCAACCAGAGACTCAGTGCAACAGTTCAACATGACTAAAAGTACAGTGAATAAGAAGTCGATGCAAACATACACTTGCAATAGAAAAACAGCAGTGTGCAACTCGAGCTTCAGAAAGATCAGACACAAAACAATGCCGAACTCAAATGAACACAATGCACAAAGGCATAGCAACTGCCCTAAGACCACAATGCAGTGTACATGAGTACAACTACTGGAGTCAAGTCAGAAAAATTCATGAATGCAAACAACCAACTACATGCAGGTGAACAGAAGGCAATTGAACAACTACAAGGTAAGGGAAGCAACAAGAATTCCAGAGACTACAAATAAAGCAAGTGCAAATACAAGTTGTACAAGATTGCCACCAACATAACAACAAAAATGAAGACTGCAAGAAGTATGCAATTCGCAGCTTGCAGTGATACAAAGCAGACATGAATGCAACAACAAACCCAAATATGAAAACCACAAAGACAATGCAAATATACAGAAACAACACAAACCAAGCTACGACCACCAAGTACAACAATGCACAAGTGGCACAACGAACATGAAGCATGCAAGCTCGAGCACAAGATATGGAAACCGCAACAATGCAATCTACAAATGCAACGACCAAACACTTCATTGAGCTACAAACAGTGATGCAAGTATTGAAATCAGACTCAATGGAAAAACAGTGCACATAATCCAGAGAACAAGCTACATGAAGGCAACATGAAGCATGTCGAGCTCAATACAACCAAGTATCATCAATATTTAGAGTGAATGCAAGACAGTAGTCGAAGCAATACCAAATGCTACCATGGAATCACATGAACAAGTTCGAGCAATATAAAGAACTAAAGTCACAGTGTACAAAATTAAGAAAAACGTTTCGAACAGGTCAAATATGCTAGAAGGATGAACACGTTGGCCAAAGTCAATTTTTTCTCACAGTGATACTCGAATCAAAGCAGTAATTGACCAGTGAACAACTGCAGTTAAATGTCAACGCAATGGTAATGGCAAGTCATGGAGTCGCATTCACATAATCAGATGACCAAGTCAAAAATTCAAGTGCGTATCATTGAAAAGGTCTAAAATCAAATTCAAGTAAAAGAGGAAAGTTTCTGCCGTATGACTCAAGTAAAAATCGAACGCTACAAAATCAAGACCGTGCTCATCAAGTCACAGAAATCAGGAAAGCAAGAATTAGCAAAGTAATGAATTCAATACGAACAAATTCAAGTGTATCGGAATTAATATAAATACCAAACCCCAAATTCATCATTGGCATCGAGTTCAAGCAAGCAATTAAACCAGCAACGAAAGGGAAAAGATTACATACCACAATCTATCGAACTCGATCAAAGGAGCAGCTGCGAACGAGCGCAAGCAAAGAAACAAGAGAATCGATCATCAGAGAAGCAGTGAGCAAGGCAACACGCAAACCAGAGAGTCGATCAACATAGGCCTGTTTCGAAATGCCCCAATTTGGATCGAAGAACACAAGCCCTAATTTCAGAGCGCAAAGAGGAATAATCAAAGAATCAAAGCCGTCATTTTTTATCAAAGAAAAGAAAAGAGGATCGAGTTAAAGAAATAGAAATGGGTCGGCCTTGTTTTTATAAAAGAGGGCTTTAGTTTATATAGGGTTTTAGTTTTAAATTGTTTTTAAGTTTGTTTTAAATTGTTTTTAAGTTTGTTTTAAATTTTCTTTTAAGGTTCAAATCTTGGTAAATCACCACCTAGGTTTTACGTAGTATCATATTGTCTAGTTAGAATTAGTTCAGTGAGCAGGGTATGCGAGTTTGCAAAACTCTATAGGCGGTAGCAGGGTGTGCTAGTCTGTTAGAGTGTTTGTAAGCGGGAGACTGTTTAATTCTAATAGAAATCTGGGAATGCAGCAGTAGGAAGGGGTTGTCGAAGCTGGGTAAATTTTGTATGTGATTTACTTTTCGGCATATTTATTTCTCTGCAATTCGTTTTTGCGTTTAGTTCGAGAAAATTTGCTATAACCCTATTCAACCCCCCCCCCCTCTAGGGTTAATCTAGATCCTACAAGTGGTATCAGAGCACGGTATTTTTCTTTTACTCTAGAGTCATGAATCCACCAAATAATGCTTTTTCTGAGGGGCAATCTATTGTTAGGCCACCCATGTTTAATGGAAATGATTATGCTTATTGGAAAGTTAGGATGGGTATTTATCTTAATTCTGTTGATTATGATGTTTGGGACATTATTGAAACTGGCTATAAATCTCCCACTATAACTGTTGGTGATACTGAGATTCCTAAACCTAAGGATAGGTGGGATGCTAACGATAAAAAATTTAAAACTACAAATGCTAAAGCCATGAATGCTTTGATCTGTGCTCTTGATAAGTCTGAATTTAATAGAATTTCTCATTGTAAAACTGCACAGGAAATTTGGCATACCTTGGAGGTGACACATGAATGAACTTCTCAAGTCAAGGAGTCTCGTCTAGCCCTATTCAGCAATGAATATGAGAACTTTGTGATGGACAAAGGCGAGAGCATAAAAAACATGTTTGGATGCTTTTCAACTTTGGTGTACAACGGTAGAGCACTTGGGAAGGTATTCACTGAGGTAGAGCTTGTGAGGAAGGTGCTACGAGTCTTACCGATGAGCTTTGAGGCAAAAGTCACGGCAATACAAGAATCGAAAGATCTGAGTAAACTAAGCATGGAGGAGTTGATTGGCAACTTGATGACATATGAGCTTGAGCTAAAAGCAAAGGAAGAACGCAACAACTCCAAATCAAAGAAGAAGACGATTGCCTTAAAGAGTAAAGAAGGAGAGGAAGTTTCGAATAATAGCTCAGATGAGACTAACTTGTATCTTGTGGCAAAATCAGATTCAGAAGCAACCTCAGAGGAATCTAGTGAGGGAGGTGTATAAAGAACTTGTTTTTATGTGTCTTAATCTTATAAAAGAAGTTGATACTCTTGAATCTAAAATTGAAAATCTGAAATCTGATAGGAGAGAACTTGCTCGTGAAAATTTTAGGTTAGAAACTGAACTTGAAAATATTCAAAACCTAGACTGTAAAAAATGTAAAATTTTAGATTCAGAATTATCAAGACTTAAGAATAGCTTTGAGAATCTTGAAAAAGAAAACTTGAGTCTTAAGGAAACCATTGACACTAGGAAAAAGGATTCTATAAATAGATGCACCTCACTTATAACTGAAAACACAACACTCAAAACCAAAGTCCAAAATCTTGAGAAATCTCTGAATAACTTTTCAAGAGGAGAAAAATCATTCAACATGTTATTGGAAAATCAAATTTTTGCTAACAACAGAAAAGGACTAGGTTTTGGGAAAACACAAGTTGATGGTAATGCAAAAGGTAAGAGTGTCTTTGATAGATGTCAAATAATTGGACATCATGTTGAAAATTGTAGTCATAGGAACAAGAACACAAAATTTATACAAGTTTGGGTGCCTAAGAATTCTACAAACAAATTTCATGTCTACTGGAACAAGAATGAAATGACAAAACAAGTTTGGGTTACAAAGGGTTTGTTTATTCACAATGCTTCAGCCACTAACAATCATGGACCTATAAAAACAAATAGGTCATAAAAATCTTTCATCGTGTAGGTATGGTGGCGGGCTAAGGAACAACAATAGTGTTCGTTGGATTTTGGCTGTTCCAGAAACACAACGGGCAACAAAGCAAAGTTCCTTAGCCTAGTACAAAGGTGATAGAATCACAATGGGCAACCATGAAAAATTATCGTAAAGGTAAAATAGGTGAAGGTATATTTGATCGATATATTAAATGTGATAATCTGCACCGTATTCTGAATTAAATCAGCCAATAATGTGATGATAAAGAGATGATGATTTTTTCTGACTTGTTCAACATTGTTGGCCAATTATATTTATGCCAAAAAACACTATTCTTTGAATTACTTCATATATATACGTTTGGATTAAACATAGTGTTTCGTTGGATGATAATACATTGGGTTATAATACGGCTAACTCTATATTCACAGTTTCTGATTATTTACACGACTTCAATTCAATTTCAAGAATGCTGTTAAAAATTTGAGTTTGAGTTTTTGTGCACACTTTATGGGCTGGTATATCAAATTTAATTAGTGATGTTTTTGAAGTGAAAGAGAAATTCAGATGCAGATCATACTGGTAATCTAGTTAACAGAAAAACTTACTAGTTGAACATGATTTATGGTGAGACATTTAGTAACTGCATCGTTTTTCAAAGAAAATATCTGCATATTTTTCATTACAAATAATTTTCAAATAGCAGAATTTTTTTTCATACAACCCCTTCGAGAAAATCATTTTTGACCATATTTTCAGATTAGTCATTTTTATTTTATTTTAAATGACAAATTTTGACTAATCTGACTCCCTACTAATTATCAAAAAGATAAATATTGATTGAGAAGGTGATAAGTGTTGATATTTAACATACATTACTCAAGACAGTATATTTGGAAAATTTCTTTAGGAATTCCAACAAGAGTTATAAAACTTTTTGTTGGGTAAAGATTCCATGACCATTTCTATATCTATCATATTTCTATCGACCATTGTTTATCAAATCATAAATGTAGTTTGTCGATATGTGGTACTATAATCAGGAATCATTTGTTTTTCATTTCACATTTTTTTTGTAAAAATAAATAAATATCCAAAGTATTCACTCTCATTTAAAAGTCCTCATGGTTATGCATGGGTGAATTACTTGGATTTTTGATTATGTGCTTTCATGCTCATTTAAAAGTCCTCACGGTTATGCATGTATGGAACGCATATCAAAATTAATTGATTAAATAGACAAGTTGATTCTAATCCCATTTAAAAGTCCTCACGGTTATGCGTGGTTAGAAGATACTTGAATTCATTTTTAAAATTAATTTGGAATACTACTAATCTCATTTAAAAGTCCTAACGGTTATGCATGATTAGTAAATATTCAAATTCCGGATATAAATGTACCACAAGTTGATACAATTGTATGATCTTATATTAGAACATCATTTCCATTCTTTCTAAAAGTGGAATATGCGCCTAACAAGGGTAGTTATGATTTTTGTTTGATTTTTGTTGAAGTTTAGTATTTATATTCAATTTGAGTTTAATGTTGGATTAATATAGATCACTTTATCTCTATTTTCTCTAACACTATTATTCTTTTGCTGATAACAAAAGGGGGAGAGAAAAGTTAAGATTATGTCAAATAGAATCAAGCAAAGGTCAAATAATTTTCCATTTGCATCTAGGCTTATTTATATATTTCTATTTATATGCATATATGTAGGGGGAGCATCATGTAGAGAGGAAGCATTTAAATAGGGGGAGTAATTAGAGTATATCATTGATCAAATACATTTAACACAGTCAAAATCTTAAATATATGTTTGTTATCATCAAAAGGGGAGATTGTTGAATATGCGTTTATATGATTTTTGTTTGATGATAATAAACATATATATATTCATTTAAAAGTATTTGTTAATGTACTATTTTATTTTTCATAGATTAAATAAATATTTGTTGAATAAAATAAATAACACAGAATTTGAATTCAAACAGAAATTTTATTCAAACAAATATTTATTACAATTTTGAATAGTACACATTCAAGCTCTCACTATACATATACAATTTTGATTCTAATTACATCACAATTCAGTTTACATAAATTCCTCACTACATATCACTCACACTCATAGTTTATCTTCGACTTCATTCTGGTTAGAATCTAACATCCGAGAAATCTGCAAAAATATTCACTAACGCAGTAAAATTGAAAAAGAAATATATTTGCAATATAAAAAATAAAATATGGATTTTTGAAAATATTATTTGCCTCAATTATTTGGGTTGTTCGTCATCATTTACATTTGAATTCATCATACACGAACAATGTGACGTGCACAGTGTATCACTGTACATGCCACAAGGCCGTGCACATCGATATACACTTGATAATGCTATAGGGACAGGTGAGCATAGGTCAAACCCAAATGAAAAGCCGGGTTCAACTCACGTGCAATATATTTAAAATCACGACACGAGCACAAGGTCAAACCCGAGTTTTTGAAACTGGATTCAACTCAAGTGAAATTTCAAAAAAATCAACATGAAGTGAATCAAGTTCAGTGTGGCAATGCACCAACCAGAGACTCAGTGAAACAGTTCAACATGACTAAAAGTACAGTGAATAAGAAGTCGATGCAAACATACACTTGCAACAGAAAAACAACAGTTTGTAACTCGAGCATCAAAAAGATCAGAGACAAAACAATGCCCAACTCAAATGAACACAATGCACAAAGGCATAGCAACTGCCACAGGACCACAATGCAGTGTACATGAGTACAACTACTGGAGTCAAGTCAGAAAAATTCATGAATGCAAACAACCAACTACATGCAGGTGAACAGAAGACAATTGAACAACTATAAGGTCAGGGAAGCAACAAGAATACCAGAGACTACAAATAAAGCAAGTGCAAATACAAGTTGTACAGGATTGCCACCAACATAACAACAAAAATGAAGACTGCAAGAAGTATGCAATTCGAAGCTTGCAGTGATACAAAGCAGACATGAATGCAACAACAAACCCAAATATGAAAACCACAAAGACAATGCAAATATACAGAAACAACACAAACCAAGCTACGACCACCAAGTACAACAATGCACAAGTGACACAACGAACATAAGCATGCAAGCTCGAGCACAAGATATGGAAACTGCAACAATGCAATCTACAAATACAATGACCAGACACTTCATTGAGCTACAAACAGTAATGCAAGTATTGAAATCAGAATCAATGGAAAAACAGTGCACATAATCCAAAGAACAAGCTAAATGAAGGAAACATGAAGCATGTCGAGCTCAATACAACCCAATATCATCAATATTTAGAGAGAATGCAAGACAGTAGTCGAAGCAATACCATATGCTACCATGGAATCACATGAACAAGTTCGAGCAATATAAAGAACCAAAGTCACAGTGTACAAAATCAAGAAAAACGTTTTGAACAGGCCAAATATGCTACAAGGATGAACATGTTGGCCAAAGTCAACTTTTTCTCACAGTGGTACTCGAATCAAAGCAGTAATTGACCAGTGAACAACTGCAGTTAAATGTCAACGCAATGGTAATGGCAAGTCATGGAGTCACATTCACATAATCAGATGACCAAGTCAAAAATTCAAGTGCGTATCATTGAAAAAGTCCAAAATCAAATTGAAGTAAAAGAGGAAAGTTTCTGCCGTATGACTCAAGTAAAAATCGAACGCTACAAAATCAAGTCCGTGCGCATCAAGTCACAGAAATCAGGAAAGCAAGAATTAGGAAAGTAATGAAGTCAATACGAACAAATTCAAGTGTATCGGAATTAATATAAATACCAAACCCCAAATTCATCATTGGCATCGAGTTCAAGCAAGCAATTAAACCAGCAACGAAAGGGAAAAGATTACATACCACAATCTATCGAACTCGATCAAAGGAGCAGCTGCGAACGAGCGCAAGCAAAGCAACCAGAGAATCGTTCATCAGAGAAGCAGCGAGCAAGGCAACATGCAAACCAGAGGGTCGATCAACATAGGCGTGTTTCGAAAAGCCCCAATTTGGATCGAAGAACACAAGCCCTAATTTCAGAACGCAAAGAGGAATAATCAAAGAATCAAAGCCGTCATTTTTTCTCAAAGAAAAGGAAAGAGGATCGGGTTAAAGAAATAGAAATGGGCCGGCCTTGTTTTTATAAAAGAGGGCTTTAGTTTATATAGGGTTTTAGTTTTAAATTGTTTTTAAGTTTGTTTTAAATTTTCTTTTAAGGTTCAAATCTTGGTAAATCACCACCTAGGTTTTAGGTAGTGTTAGATTGTCTAGTTAGAATTAGTTCAGTGAGCAGGGTGTGCGAGTTTGCAAAACTCTATAGGCGGTAGCAGGGTGCACGAGTCTGTTAGAGTGTTTGTAAGCGGGAGACTGTTTAATTCTAATAGAAATCTGGGAATGCAGCAGTAGGCAGGGGTTGCCGAAGCTGGGTAAATTTTGTGTGTGATTTACTTTTCAACATATTTATTTCTCTGCAATTTGTTTTTGTGTTTAGTTCGGGAAAATTTGCTATAACCCTATTCACCCCCCCTCTAGGGTTAATCTAGATCCTACAACAATTACTATAATCCCATTTCCCGGCTGGTGGGCTATCATGACCACAAATCAACTTTGAATGAAATGTTCAAATCACTCTTAAGAATGTTTCCTTCTTTTCACCGAGGAAATCGAAGCAGAGACGAGGGTATTCTAAATATAATTTCTATATATCTCGAAGAAAGCAATATCTTGTTAACTTCGAAGTCTTTAAAAGTGGTGCATCTTTAGAGTACAACTTCCTCAGGTTAACATACAGACTTAGGAAGTCCCTTGAGACAACATGACCAAAAGAAATGATATTCTAGAATACCATAGAAAAAAGAAGCTAAGTTTATAGAAAATTACAAAAACATGTATTCATAAACAAATTGTATGTCACATGTTAACAATTACTCATTAGGTTCATACAAAACGGACTTAAAGAAAAACTCGAAAACAAATTTATCCCTAAAATACTTAAATTTTTTAGGCGAAATTTCTGGCAGAACTGATCTGACTCGAGGTAAGTTCAAGCATGCTCCAGGATGCAGGTCAGATCCATATTCATCCAAATATCTTTTGTGAAAACGTCTAAGTAGACCCCCACTAAATTCACCTAAGTATCGAAAATTTATGATTGAATGTCTGTAATACACTTTATACAAGAAGTTAATTAAAATGTCTCTTTCTTCAATGTCCATCCAGAATAGAGTTATTAATTCTCTATTTCCTACAAAAGCGCGTCGTATCAGAGACGCTATTTCTTTATTAGAGGAGCCGCTCTCTGAAATCTGAAAGATGCTAGTGCAGATATACTCCTATCAAGAATGTGGTATATTTCAGATAAAGCATTGTGCTCCATTATTAATGTGTTTAATTCCTTGCATAACTTGTTAATTTTCGCTTGTTTTCTATCATGTTTTATGCTATAGAGAAAGATTGATTTCTTCTTTATCTAATACAAAAGACTTAGCACTAATTGGTATCTTCCAAGTGTAAAATATTTTAACAGAGAAGCCCATACCTATGAAACTGGAATGCAGGATTGGGGAGCTTGTTCTCTCTATTGTGAACCCTCGGTATGAGTGGGAGTAGTTTCCTCCTATGGAAACTAGAAGGACCAGGGGGCATTAAGGGCATATCTTTGTGGGGAGATGACTCTTTTTTTGAAGATTTGGTGGAATCACCACAATCTTTTTCTTGGGCACCAGAGTGAACCCCCTTGCCTCCCTGATGAACTTGACATCCAAGAGGGATATCATCATTGTCAGCATCATCATCAGCGTCCCAATTTGTTTCACCATCATCCTCCTTCTTCTTAAGATCTTTAATTTTGTCATCCTCCTCTTCAGAGTCAGATTCAATGTCAAATGATGAATATCAAAAGAATGAGCTTTCTTAGTCAACTGTCCCCTCTTCGCCTCTGGGCTAAAAACCATGCTTAACTCGCTTAATTTTGTCCATAACACTTTCGGCTATAAGTGGATGAAGTGAAAGAAAATCAAATTCAGAACATTTGTCATGATTGTTAACATAGGCGATCATAAGGGCATCTTCATAATGTCTAAGCATCATGGTCCCCAAAGTGGTGTCAACGAAATTAGAAACATGCTTTTGGAAGTCAAAGATGGTTTGAACAACTAGCTTGAGTGAAGCTGTGGACTTATTGAATTTGTCTTTTGGTTATTTTTGGAAATCAAACGAGTTGCTCCCTCTAAATCCTTCAAATCCAGCTGCCTTGCAAATTTTTCATTGGAGGTGATACGATGAACTCGCCTCTCTGCTTCTACATGATCCACGACCCCCAGCGATGGAAGCCTTGATTTGCTCCAGTTTGAAGGAAGCGATACTTTATGTAACCATTAATGAGGCTAGGTGACTCCCAGCGTTATCCTCCTGAAGCTTGGAGGATCCAACAGAGAGTATGGAGACATGTTCATTTAATGAAATTCAGTTCCTAGAAATCTGCAATAAGAGAAGAAATGTAGATTAGCAATTAGAAAGATCCAACGATAGTGGAATTAAAAGTGATAAGATCTTACCAAGAGTTGTTGCTCCTTGAAAGAGCGATGATTTTCTACCAAGTTCGAACTAAAGGACGGTGGAGGAGAAGAAGTAAAGGATTATGAATGAAGAACGAGCTTGATAAGCTCGTCAAAATTTGCTGGTAGAAGAACAGAAAATGACGACTCCCGAAGGGTGTGTGACTTAGAAGGAGTCTCAAAAAAGGCAACTTGATTTATGCCAGAGCATTTGGAGAGTCATAAATTGTAATAAGAGGAGGGGGAGAAGGTGTGGAGCTTTCTCCACTATGTCTTTTGAAGCTGCAACAGATGGACTTTTTGAAGCTTTCTCAGGAGAAGTACGCTCTACTCCCTCCCCAACATCAGCGGTCTTGGCTAATTTGGTAGGATAAACCTCCTCTTGCTATTGGCTCCCGGAGTGAAAATTCAATTTCTATCAATTTCAGAAATTCGAATTTTTTGAATATACACGTGCGCATTCAGGTACATGTTCTTGCCGTTGGCTTCTAGGTTGCTTTTTATTTGCTCATAAGTCATCACCAATTCCTTCTAGTTTAATTATTATTCGATTGCAATTCCTTTTTATATTTTTTGTTCAATAGCTGTTGTAATCAGCCACTCGATGAGAAGGGACTTCAAGTTCTACATATATGATCACCTTGGAGCCGTAAGTAAGGGCGAATGGAGAACGGCTAGTCATGGACTTGCGGGTGGTTCTGCAAACCCATAATGGTATTGGGAGCTCACTCATCCATACAACTCTACCCTTTTCCAAACCTCTCTTTAGAATAGACTTTATGATTTTGTTCACGGCTTCAACCTTTGATTTGCTTTAGGGCGAGTAAATACCGATAATCACTTTTCAATTTGATGCTGACGGTAGAAGTATACAAATTTAGCGTTGTCGAATTGGGCTTCATTACTACTTATAATGGTTCGTGAAAGGTCGTAATGATAGATGACATTCTGGACAATGAATTTGATTATTTTCTTCATGTTGATAGTGGTTAAAAGTTCTGCATCTGCCCATTTGGTGAAGTAATCAACAGTTACGATGGTGTATTTCGCACCACCTTATGGATCAGAAAGAAAACCTTGATGTCAATGCCCCTAAGGGGCAAACGGCTATGGACTAGCCATTTGAATAATTTCCATCGGTGGGGCTCTCAGAATTTTAGCAAAAATCTTGCACTCATCGCGTTGTCTCGCATGATCAGATACATCTCGATTGACATCTGGGCAGTAATACCCATAGCAGAGTATTTTCTTTGTCAGGGTTTGCCCTCTGACGTTCGCTGAATTCTTCATCACTCAAGTCTCGTTTGATATCTATACCGAAGCAGGGGAATGGATAAAGTCTTTTCTATACATGACTCCCTCTTGGATGATGCAGCATAATGTTTTGAGGAGGATCTGCCAGCTTTCATTCCCCCGTTCAAGAAGAATTCCCCATTGTAAATAATCTTTGACGTGAGTCATCCATGACTCCTTTCCTTATTCCGTCTCTAAGATCTAGTCGATCTTCATCTATCAATGCTTGGAATAACAACTATTTCAACTAGGACAAAGTCTACTTGTCGGTAATCCCCAGAACATGGTAGCTTGGTCAGTAACTCAGCTTTTTCATTTTGTTCTATTACGATATGTGTAATGGTGTACTACTCGAATTCGGTTAATAGCTCTTGGTTCCAGTGGAGATAAGGAGCAAGACGCTGCCCCCATGTCAGATAATCTTCCCTGACTCTACCTACCAGTAAGCAAAAATCACACAAGATACGTAAAGTTTCCACTACTAGTTCTCTTGCAAGTTTGAGCGTGGCGACCAAGGCTTCATACTTAGCTTCATTATTTGTTGCAGGAAAGTTGATTTTCAGGGTTTAGCAGATCGATCATTCCTTAGGGCCCATTAACGCCACTTTAACGTTAGAAAATCAATTATTGGAAGTTCCATCTATGAACATTCTCCATCGGTTGGACGGTTTTCCACCGCTCTTCGGATAGTAGTCTAATGCTGTTAATTCAAATACGAATTATGCGAATGATTGACCATGGATAGCTCTCTGAGGGAGATATGTGACATCAAATTAGCTTAGCTTGATATTTCATTTGAGTAACCTTCTAGACGTCATAGGTTGCTATAGATCCTATCGTAATGGCTGGTTGTTATAGATGTTAACGGTTGAGTTTGTCAATGGCCTGCTTACATCTTATACTGGTCTTTAGATCCATTTCTCTTCACATATCATTGCGATGCTTATGGAATATATTGACACAACCCAATTGATGTATAAATCTTTGTGATTCAACAGCTTGGGTAAAATGGAAGGTCTATCTAAGCAATCTATCAGAGCTAGAACTGCATCGATGAAATTGTTTGTCCATTCAAAAGTTCTCTTCCCTCTCTTGGTCGGGTCGAATGCGAGAATACACTTGTAGATGGCCCATGATTTGAATCAGCTTAGGACGGTGACCTTCCGACTTAGGCTCTATACCTATTTGGTCAATCATATTACATGGATGTCTCTAATTGTCCAAACATTCTGGTCATTTGCCTCAATTCTGCGAGAATTGATGTTGAAAGCCAAGAATTTTTCTGACGCAATGCTGAAAGAGCATTTCAAGGGATTGAGTTTAATTCTGTATTTTAAGAGAGCATTGAATATCTTTGCTAAGTCATCGATATGGTCGTTTAATAGTTGTTATCTCACGAGCATATTAACCACATATACTTCCATTGATTTGATGATCTGATTTTTGAATGATCTGTTAACCGTCTTTTGGTAAGTAGCACCAGTGTTCTTGAGTTTGAATTCGGGGATTGCAACATAGCACTATACGCCTAGGTCAGTAATGAAACCGTTGTATTATTGGTCTAGGACATGCTTCATTATTTGACTGTATTTGGATCTTGCGTCCATGCAAGTGAGTAATTCGTGTCCGATGGTTGAGTCCACCAGTTGGTTGGTCCTTGAAGTGGGAAGTTGCGTTTTGTTATGCCTCATGCAAATCTGAGCAGTCGACGTACGTCCGCCACTCTTTGTTTTTTCTCTTAAGTAAATGATTGGATACTCATTTTGGGTAGAGGGAACCATGGATAAACCCATTGGTTTTGAGTTGATTCGCCTCCTTTTTACGTGTAACAGATCTCTTCGGATTAATGTTGCATCATTTTTTATTCATAAAGACATGCCTTGGGTTGACATTTAAAGCAGGGTTCTCAATAGCTGGTGAGAGTCCATATATATATGAGATTGAGTCCAAGCGAACACATCAAGGTTCACCTAGCTTAAAATAGCTAACTCATTCATCATCGTTGCATGGAGTTGTGATCTAATCTTTAGTACTCGTGATGGTTTGCAGGAACTACATGTGCTTATCTGCAATGGTTAATGATCAGGTTTATAGGCACGTTAAACCAAAGGCTTAGCGAGTTTAGCCTTGTGTCGCATGCAGTTGCATAGCTGGCTCCAGCTTTGAGTTCCATTCTACTTGTGTTTTCAAGTAAGGTGCTTCCCATTTAATGTACCCACGATTCATTGCTTGTTGTAAGGGCAGGAAAGACGATTAGTTGCCTATAAGTCTGGGCATCGATCCGTTTATTCTATCTCCAAGCATCCTTTCGATCGTAACCTTAAGTTGTTATAAATACTAGGCACGAGTTATAGGATCGAGTTGTCGTATCCATCTCTTGGATGATCAAACTCATGCCCCTAGTCTTGGGTTGATGGATGTATTGTGTGAATGGTCGAGTCTATCCCCTACGTTATATTCTAGTTCTTTCCTTTAGGCGCAATACTACATTGCTTCGCCGGCGATCAATCCCGAGCTAATTTCTAGACGGTCAATCACGTTCACTTTTCCGCTTATATCTCCATACTCTGGGTAGAAACTGAAGAATGAATCGTCCAGTCAAATCTAATGTAGGATTGATGCTTCACTTGTCAAATCTAGGGCAAGAATCGGTATGATAACATTTAGGTTGCACTTTTTTGAATTGCTCTTTTAGTAGGATTATGGTAAATGTCAACGAATGAATGGTCATGTTGCATTCATTTGGAGTTGGGTGATTAAACACCTCCATTTCGATTTACATTCTCCTGCGAGATCTAGGGATAAAATCAGCTCAAATGTAGTCAGGTCATGCTCATTCGGTCTCATGCTCTTCCTGATGGATTGAAGGAAGGTTTTGAGGATGAATGGTCAAGTCACACTCATTCGTGGTTTATTTTTCAATCCACGCTCTGGTGGTCAAAGGTATCCGATGGAAATTCGGTTCACAACGATTTGCAGTCGATGAGGATCAATATTGACCATCGATTCAGTGGCACAATATAATAAGCTCGAATCACATTGCATGTCGATCAAAGTTATGGTATGAAAAGTCCAAATCGATATTGCCCGTTGTTCTGATGGTGCGATATAATTAGTCGCCCGTAACTTCGAACGTCATTCTGATTGGTTGGCTTTAAGGCCTCCTTGTAGTTAATACCTTAAGTTGTAAAGGATGCTAAGTTGGAGATGTAGTGAGTCACCTTTATCTTCTTTCAACGATTTGTACTTCTACTCCCTGTCTTGGGTTTCCAAAGTTAGTTTATGGATGGTCAAATTAAATATATAGTGAGTTTGTACTCCTCCTATCGAGTTTAGGTCAGAATTCGTGAATGAATGGTCGAATCACATTCATTCGTTTGTCTATGCTCATAGTCGCACTCTTGGTATCGAAGTTAGTTGAAGGGCCATTAATCATAACTGTTTGACATTTATACCCATGTCCACACTCTGAGGAAAAAAAATTTAGAAAATGGTCAGACCGCATTTTCCTCGGTCAATTCATCTACACCCAGTCAATGGCAAAAGTTGAAGTTTGGTCGGTCACATTGCAACAAATTTAATTTGATGCTTCTCCCATTGAATTGTAGGAAGGAATTGATTGGTGATGGTTGGATCACATCCGTCCATGTTGCACCACAACCCGTCGGATCATAGGCGAGAGTTAGCAGATGAACGGTCATGTCACGTTCATTTGCAGTTGGATGGGTAGTCACATCCATTCAGAATATGACGTCCAGCTAGGCCCTTTTTTGTGAATCTCGAGTTAAGGAATAAATTTTGTCATGTAGGGTCGCAGTGCATCCCTAGAAATTTATGTTATAGGTCCCATGTTGAGGACAAGAGTTGATGCACGGACGGTCGTGTCATGCCCGCTTAGTGATGATGGTCAAATTGTATCCTATGTTGTATGATAAGTGTGTCCCTATATCAGTGGAAGAGTTTCAAAGCGGATGGTCGAACAACATCCAATTTTCATACTGCAGAACTTGCTGAGGAATCAGCTTTGATAGATGGACAATCTAATCACTTCCCTTCCTGTATTTATATTCCAATCCATGCTTTGAGGGCTGGAGTTGGTTGATGGATGGTCAGTCACACCTATTTAGTGTTTACACTCCAGTCGCACTCTCAGGACTAGAATCAGTTGATCGATGGTCAGTCATAACCATTTGGTGTTTATACTCCATTCCGCGCTCTTAGGAAAAAAATTATTTGACGAGTGGTCGGTCACACCCATTTTGTGTTTATACTCCAGTCCGCGTTCTCAGAACCAGATTTAGTTGATGGGTGGTTTATCACACCCATTTGGTGTTTATACTCTAATCCGCACTCTCGAGACCAGAGTTAGTTGATGGGTGGTCAGCTACACCTAATTGGTGTTTATGCTCCACTCCATTCTCTTGGAACCAAAATTAGTTAATAGGTGGTCAGCCACAGCCATTTGGTGTTTATACGCCAGTCCACGCTCTCGAGACTACAGTTAGTTGATGGATGGTCAGTCGCACCCACTTAATGTTTATACTATAGTTCACACTTCGTCATTTTGGAGTTGTTTAATAGACCGTTGATCACATCCATTTAGGAAAGATGCTCCGACCCACACTCTAGGGATAAGAGTTAGTTGAGGTCATTGAAGGACGGATCACGTCCTACTTAAACTAAATAGTGATCATGAATGGACGGAACCATCCTCCTCGAGCTGGATGGTCGGACCACATCCAATTTAAGCTTGGGCTATCAAACTGCCCCTTGCATCCGGGAGCCGAAACATGGACGGTCGTACTGCATCGTCATTGATTTAGATTCTACATCTGCTAAGCTTAAGGAGTAAGAGTAATGCTTTAGAGAAATTAAAGTTTGGGCAAAAGAGTGGATGTTCGAATCATATCCACTTTAACTTGTGTTCACAAACAGTCCCAAGCATCTAACGTAGGATTTGATGCATGGACTGTCATGTCACGTCCACCCTGGTGTGCTTCCAATCTTACCAAGCATCGAAAAAAGCATATGTATTTTGGCAAGCTTCAATTATGAGATGAGGAGTGCAATCTTGGGACATATCACTCCAAGTCTTTCTTAGATATCTAATTAAATTTCATAGGCAGATGAGTGGTTGAATCATGCTTGCCATTGTGGTACATCAATGAACTGATCATAGTCTGTGGAGGTCGTTTGGCTCCCAACCTTGAGTACTTAGTTACCTGCACCATTTGCAAGTAGTTTAATACAAGTTGGTCATATTTCACAAGATAAAAGAAATTCGAATAGAAATAATTTTAAAAAGATCGGACTAAATCTCATTGATAAGTGAAACAGCGTCATATGCTCGTTATTGCACTTCATTCCAGCCCTTCTCAGCGGGAAGTCTAATGTAGGTGATTAATTTTAATTAAAGTTCTTGATTGAAAGGGGTCAGGTGTTCTCTGCCCGTCGTTTTATGGGGCTTGCACATATTGTCAAAGATTTCCTTTTCGGAGCAGCCTTATGGCTCTAGATCAAGGATAGCCATGTATTGAAGAGGAGTTTTTCGATCTGGAGTATGCAGTAGGTTCCCACCTTATCTCGCTATGTTGATCCTTCATCTAGCTCATCGACTCAATATTTTCCTATATATGTTTGAGTATTTGTTAGCGGCTATCCACAATTCTATTATCAAAGTATGGAAATAAGCTTCTGTGAAGAATTCATTTATGAGTATTGGCAGGAACTGGCTATGGATTTTGATCAATTTGTTGGCTGCTAACTTCTTTATTACCTTCGACAATATGAGAAGTAGAACTGGTATGTCTAACCACAGTTTAAAGTCTCCTTTGTGGAATAGAGGAGGCATCTGAATTTGATGGCGTTCACCACTCTTGGTGGAACCCATGCACCAGTCTCGCTGAATGAGGTAGTGTCGAGGGTTGTATTTCCATGGTACACCGACATGGTCAGCATGTTGAATTTTCGTCGGAAATTATTCACGAAGAATGTTTTCAAGGAATAGGTAATGATTGGTAAAAATACTCCCATCATCATTATCATGTCCATTTTCTAGCTACGGGGCTTGTAATACTGCTCAGTGATGTATGTATGATTGTCCAATGTTTGAGTGGTTGGTACCGCCGATTGGACGGTGAGTTGGTTAAAATGGACTCAAGGATTGGTGATTGTTCCAAACTTTCATCAAGGAAGGAGACCCATTTAGGGTAGTAAGGAAGTCCTCTTGAGGTTGTTTGCCATGCTTCTAATCATATGAAGACCGCATGGTCATGATGCAGGCATTTGAAGATGGTTCAGTGGCGACTGGCTATACTTTGAGTTGGTAGAGTAGAAAGTGTAGGGCAGTTGTCACATTAGTCATCGTACCATAGTTGTTAATTCAGGCATTTGAATACTGGTCAATTATGGGAAGTTGCAATCCACCTTAGAAGCATGATATCCAACTCTAGTTCGTGCATTATTAGCTTCATTCTTCAGCCTCTACGAGCACCATTTGAGTAGTATTTCCTTGCCCATTCCTTGATCGCAATTCAGCGTCTGCTGTTTTAATCTCCTATGTCCCAGTTGGTCGTGGAACGATCAGAAGAGTAGATTGAATGTTCATTCAAAGTTCTTGATTGAAAGGGGTCGGGTGTTCCCTGCCCATCGCTTTATGGGGCTTGCACATATTATCGAAGCATTTATTTTCGAAGAATCCTTATGGCATTGGCGTCAACGATTGGCATCTAATGAAGAGAAGTTTTCCAATCTAGAGTATGGAGTAGGTTCCCACTTTATCTCGCTATGTTGATCCTTTATCTAGTTCATCAACTCAATATTGGCCTAGATATGTTGGTGTACTTGTTGGCGGCTATCCACCAGTTCTCTTTTCATAGTCTGGAAATAAGCGTCTGTGATGAATTCATTTATGAGTATTGGAAGCAACTGGCTATGGATTTTGATCAATTTGTTGGCTGCCAACTTCTTTATTCCCTTCGACAATATGAGAAGTAGAAATGGTACGTCTGACCACGGCTTACAGTCTTCTTTGACGAATGGGGGAAGACATTTGAATCTGATGGCATACATCACTCTTGGTAGATCCATGCTCCATTCTCGCCACATGAGGTAGTGTCAGGGGTTGTATTTCCATAGTACATCAACATGGTCAACATGTTGAATTTTCACCGAATTTTTTTCATGAAAAATGGTTTCAAGGAATAGGTCTCGATTGGGAAAGATACTCCAATTGTCATTATCGGGTCCATTTTCTAGCTATGGGGGCTTGTAATACTGGTGAATGATGTATGAATGATTGTCCAATGTTTGAGTGGTTGGTACTGCCGATTGGATAGTGAGTTGGTTAAAATGGGCTTAATGATTAGTGATTATCCCAAACTTTCATCCTGACAGGAGACCTATATAGGGTAGTAAGGAAGCCCTCTAGAGCTTGTATGTCATGCTCCTAATTATACGGAGAGGACATGGTCAAGATGCAGGCATATGAAGATGGTTCGGTGGTGACTGGCTATACTTTGAGGTAGCAGAGTAGATAGGGTTGGGCAATTCTCACATTAGTCATCATACCATAGTTGCCAATTCAGGCATTTGAAAGCTGGTCAATTATGTGAATTTACATTCCACCTTTGAAGCATGATATAGTAACAAACTCAAGTTCGTGGCATAGTAGCTTGGTTCATCAACGTCTTCGAGCACAGTTTGAGTAGTATTTCATTGCCCATTCCTTGATTGCAATTCAGCATCTGCTGTTTTAATCCCCTATGTCTCGGTTGGTCGTGGAACGCTCATGAGAGTGGATGAAATGTCCATTCATTAAGTTGAATACTCAAAAAGACTTTTTTTTAAAAAGGTGTTGAACCCAGTTGATATTTTTTGAAATTTCATATCGTTCTCTGCAGTGAGGTTGGATGTTTGATATAAAATTGGACCTTGGGGAACGATACAAACGCTGATGAAATTGTATGATCCGAAAAGAGGATAACTAGATCAAAATGGAAAGTCCACAACTGGATCGATACGAAAGTTGCTTCTGAGAATCAATACGAAAGGTGCACGGCTGGATCGATATGAAAGTTGTACTTGAAGATCGATATGAAAGGTGCACAACTGGATCGATACGAAAGTTGTGTCTAAGGATCAATATGAAAGGTGCACACCTGGATCGATACAAAAGTTATGCTTGATATGAAAATATGAATAAGAAAATCATCATATTTTCTGGATACGAAAAATGTATAGGAAAATCATCATATTTACTGAATACGAAAACCTGGATATGTTAATCATATATTTATGATACGAAAATATGAGGTTGGAGTTTTCTGAAGAGCTCAGAGGAGGAGCTTTTTGGATACAAAAGCTCGAAGTCGAATATGAAACTTTCTAAAGGCAAAACTAGACCTTACCTCACAGATAATGGAATCCGTTAGTAGATTACAAGATTCGATAGAATTGAGAAAAAATGGAGTTTTCTCAATGAAAGCACCAAGTGTTTGTACCAAAAATGGGCACAACTCTTATCGAATGTAATTGAAGAGGTTAGAATGAAGAAGTAAAATGAAAAATGAGGCTAATCTAACAATCACACTAAGAAAATAAGAAGCAATAAAAAGAAAACAAAAATTTATAGTGGTTTGATGCTATGTCCAACGTCCAATTTGAAGGATTCAATGTTTATTACCGATTAGAAACTGAGTTACAACCGTACAACGGCTAACACTTGAATTACAATGGAGTCTTGCTTGAGCAGTAGCATAAAAGTCCCTTTTTAGTTGCAAGGGAGGTGCTATTTATATTTGTGGAGCTGGAAAGTATCTGCCTTGAATCTCGGAATATTCTCTCTCAAGTCTAGATGGGCATACGTGATCAATCTGGAGTCATTCGGGATGGATCCTTGATCGATGTGAGTTCGTATCAATCAAAAACTGCTCCAATTGAGCTATGGTCAATCATGGATGTTCCTGATGTGTTGTGCAAATTAATGTGAAAATCTCATTGCATTTGGAGTTGTGGTTGCAGAGTTATTGATTGATTAAGATTGCAATATGAGTAGGTGAGGCCCTCGTATCGATCCATATCAATTCGGTATCAATAGCACTTGTCATATGATGATGAAACTTGCCGGAGTGGTTCCCCAGAGGCTTAGGAGCAATGTGCAAAAGTTTGATACCGATCCAGTGAAGTTAGCTATAGATCCTCAACAAGATGAGCATTTTTCATATCCATATGATCAATACGATAGTGATCGATATGGAAAATATTTTTCTATGAATTTTGGCTTAAGATAGATTGTGTAAGCATTTTAGAGTATTCTAAGCATGTCCTCGAAGTTCGGATTCGTTTGGATGTACCCTGTTTCGTGTCAAAAACCAACATTTTCGTATCCAATATATCGATATGAAAATGATGGATACGAAGGATTTTTGAACTTCATTGTTTTGACTTGTAATTCTATGGGTGGCATTCCTACACTATTTTATTAACTTTATGAAAGTTTCAAGTAGATAGTCTTTGTAGATTTTGAGATATTGATCGATCATCGCCAATTTGAACAGTCTCTAGTATCGATCCTAGATGGAGTACATGAGTGCTTGTTTTGCTTATAACTTGAGTATATGAACTTCGATTGACTTGAAATTTAAAATATAACTTCCTGGAGCTCTGTAAATCATTCCATACTAATTGAACTCTGATCGAGGATGGGGTCCTGGCCGGCCATATTTCATTTATAGTTTTGACTGTACCTGTTTTTTGAAACAAGTAAACAACTATAAGGAGTCAAATTTCTTGGTAACATGGCCTTGCCAAAAGGTAGGATAACGACTTCGACCTTCTTTGGAGAGCTCATGGTCCTGCCATGTGAAAATGTTTTATTTAAAATTTCCAATTTAGTAAGAACTTAGCATTCTTTCAAGAATTAGTAAAAAACCTACTTAATTAACTTAAACACAAAACAAAACATGGAACTTTAGATTCTTGGAAGAGAGTTAAAGTTGAAAATTAGAGATAAAGAGCTTTCGACAGTGTCAAAAGTGAAAGAAAAATTAACATTTAGCACATACCTCTCGATGGTGCCAAAAGCGTAAATATGAGCATTCACTGAGCTTTCGACGTGGTCAAAAGGAGTGGTGGAAGTATATGTCCAATTGGCACATTCCGATAATGCCAAAAGCTCAACAAAAAATATGTTGTTAGAAGGAAATGGTTAAAACTAACTTAATAAATCCAAAAAAGCACACAAAACTAAAATTAAAAAAAAAAGATGATAAAACACCTCGACTCGGTCGAAACCTACGACTTAAGTTTCCTAAGGGAAATACAAACGTCCTCGAACCCTTATATACCCATTGACTCGAAAGATCCTAAGCTAAATTTATATGAACTTGGAATGTTTCGACAATGTTGGAGGAAGGTGACTATAGAAGGTTTCGGATCTTTTGTTATTGAAGTTTTCAATATGGTGGAAAGGACATCATGGTTTCAAAGCATACTAAAAAGTAGGGATTTTCAATCAGCGTAAAGGTTTCGACCAAGTCAATAAGTTTTTCTTTCGAGAGGGATGATTGCATTTTGCTTCAGCAGACAACTTTTTGAAAAGGTCGGTCAATTTTGCGATATAATACCATTCGACCGCATCGAAAGAGGCTAAGAAAGCAAAATCAATGTTGCCTCATTAATTTGTTTCGAAGGGTTAGAAAAGTAAATTTGCGGCACTAATTTTTCATCCGTACAAGTCAAAGCTTCTAGGCGAAGAAAACAAAAACCCTTTTCTTCCCCAAACCCGATTATAAATCCAAGAGTTCAAAAAATAATAAACAAATAAATTAATACCATAAGACCAATAAATTTCAACATGAAATAACCTGCTTAAATTTTGAAATTTATAAAATGAGAATTCAGATTCTCTAACAAATAATAGTAATCATGAACATTGAAAGTGGGTTCAATACGAGAGATAAATCTCATCGATACATGAAATTGAATCGAAAATTCTCTCGAATGAATCAAATCTTCAAACTTGAAAAATTCTCAGTAAATTGAATCGAACATGTAGTAAAATTATAATTCGACCAGTTTTTGATTAAAATCTTAATTATGAGGTCAAAGAAATAAAAACTCACCATAAAATATAAAAAACAAAGAATGAGAGAGAGAGTTTCGCAGAGCAGAAATGATTTTAACTTACATTTTTTGATTTTGTTAGCCATAAAAATCTACTCAATAGCAGAACTATGAAAGACGGTAAATAAGAGTGAGGTTCCAATGAAGTAACATGCATAGGTTTCATAATGGTCATATGAGAAAATTTCGAAGACATTAAGAAGGTTTTGAAGGAGCCGAAGGCACCAGCTACTCATACAGTGTAAAGGCTTTTGATTCAGATAGAAACAGGTATGCCCTTCTGCCACTTTCAACCTTTTGACATTGATAAACTAGCAAAGACTGCTTTGGAATCCCTTGCGTAGGCAATAAATGATACCTCTCACTTACGCACCAAACCATTCGGAACTAAAGGTTTCTCACTGATCACAACCCTTTCGAAAGAATATGCAAGCCTTTTGAACCGGTCAAGTCCAACAATATTAAGGGAAGAATCCGCCTCAATTCTCAGGCATGCATTCGAAGTGTACTTTACATCGTCGAAACAATTTGTACTTAAATATCTTAAGAAAATATAAAAATCTGTTGATAGAGTCGGAGGCTTCAATCTTACTTTTGGTAATAACAAGGCAACATAAAGGAGAAGGCGCATTTGGAAACATGTCGACAACATCGAACGGTGTTGTAAAGAAAGCAGTACTTAAATTTCAATAAAGGAAAAAGGTTGATAAAGGAAACTTACAACTCTATCGAAAGGTCTAAGAAAGCATAAAGGAAGCATAGAAGTAAGTCAAAAAGGAAAAGAAGATGTCTTTGACAACGTCGAAAGGAGTCATGGCATTTCGATAAAGTCGAAACGCATGAAGCAGCATATAAAGTGGGGTACTTTTGACCAGCCGAAGGCATAAATGCGGAAAAAAGCAGACCTGCATCTATAAATAGGACCCAAGGGGTCATGTTTCGGGGAGGGAATTTTGGAATATTAATTTCATTTCTTGTACTCTTTCTTAGTTGCAATTAAATTCTCAAGAAACCCTAAACTATGTAGTTAAAGCGCTCGGCAGATTCAAAGCGGTGGAGGTGCAAAAAGTCATAGCGGAGATATAACGAGGATATAGCGGGATATAGCGGATAGCTCTAAAATAACATATAAAACTCGTACTTAATGTTTTTACAAATATATAAGTGGTAATTAAATGAAAAATTATCATTCAATTGAATTATAATTAATACATAAATGACTTTAAACAAAAAAACATGTGCGAATATACTTTAAATAAACGCAAAACTGTTATATAACATAATTGAATTTGGTAGAATATTAGATTATTTTCATTTCTGAAAATATATTACAAATTAAATCTAATAAATTAGTTTCATAATTTATATAATGTATAAATGCAATTTTTTAATTCATTTTATTAAAAAAGATATAGCGGAAATAGCAAAATATAGCGGGAATAATGGGATATAGCGGAAATAGCCGGGACTAAAGCGGAAAGGCTATATTTTGGGGCTATATGAAAAAATCATAGCGGTAGAAATCCGCTATGAGATATTGCGGGGTTATAGCAGGGTAATAGCGGGGCATTAACTACACAGACCCTAAATCAAATTGGGTACAAAGCTCTATAACTTGAAACTCATTTTAAATTATGAATAAAGGAAGGATGGCTTTTTAATAAGGATTTTAATGACGAGGAAGATCATTAGATAGATTAATGATCCCTTGCACATGATTATAACCTATTCTCTTAACTTCTTTTTTATGAAATGCATAAGATCGACTTGGGTATGTTCAGTTGAAACATATCATCATCGGAACCAACACTTAACACTGAAAACAAGAACGATGATGGGGTTTCGACCATGTTAAATTCATGATACTAGGGAATACCCCGATCGATCTTATACAAGGAAACCAAAGTGAAACTTAGGTAATTCTAAGCTAGGACCAGTTCGAATGAGAGGAACTCCTCTCGACTTGATCGAAAAGGGCATTACGAAAGGAATCTAAATTTATAACTGATTAACAATTGCATAGAGAGGAACTCATTCGAAAGCGGTCTATCCCAGCAACATCTACAACCCTTTCAAAGGGGTTTGTAACACCCTAATATTTGTGGGAAATATAGTTAAAAAGAAATTAAAAGCACATTTAGTATAGTGGTAAAGGCGCATGCTGACTTCCTTAGTGACCAAGGATCAAGTCCAATTGTCGCCCAAAATCTGGAGCGATATTTTTTTAGCCGGTTCATTTCCAGTGATTTTCCTACATATTTAGCGTTGTTTCTGATATGTGGCGGCTTCCCATTCGCTCCAGTGATGTAATTAGATGAGATGGCTTAATTTTATTTGTTGAGTGAAGTGTATGGGCTAGAATGGATAACCATTAAGTGTATGAAAGAACCAAATTTAATCTAAAATAATCTAATGGATTATATTCAATCAAACAATCTATAAATAAACCATCTAACCTAAACCTAATCTCTTATTCAGCCATCTCCATAATTCTACTCTAAAATTAGTGTGTATTATTCTTCCTTCTTTTCTCTACTAAATAAACAAAAATCTACCAAATTAGATTATATATATATATATATATATATTCAAGAAATTTGGGGAATTTAGAAGAATTAAAGGGAGAAAGATTAAAGCAAAACCTTCTCAAATTTATTCAAGCTCAAGTGCCAGATGAGTGGGAACTAATATGAAATAGAAAAATAAAGTAGTTGTGTTTCAGTTCTTTTCTGGCATGTTAATATGAATTAATTTCTATTATTAATTAAGAATAGATGTAAATTATTGCAACTTCTTCTTCTTCTTCCACTTCACAAATCTAATTCATGTTTGGTTTAAAATACGGAAGATATAAATTGTATATTCACATTTTATGGCATAAATAAGATTGAAATTATGTAAATTATTGTATCTCCTTCTTCTTCCACTTCTAAATTCTAATTCATGTTTGGGTTGAAATTTGGAATAAATAAATTGTTATTCACATTTCATGGCGTAAATAAGATAGGTTTAATTAAATTGAACTAGAATTGTTATTCAACTTTTAATGGTAGAACAGGTTAGTTGAATAAATTCAGAATATATTTCTTGAATAAAATTGTGGTTTTTATTGATATAATTACATAATTTTGAATAGTTTTGGAACAAAATTGGGAAGTCTAATTGGCATAATTGTTTGTTTGATATGTGGCAAAAAAATGTAAATGGGGAATTTTGTTTAACTAAATGGTTTATGGCTATTGGATAAATTTTTTATACAGATTCAATATCTAAAGCGAAAATGTAAATTAGGGTGGAAAAAATGTAAATTAAACGGACCCAAAAGGCTAGTTTAAATCTAAAATAAAATGGTATAAAAATTATTGACAAATAGTACGTACTGAACAGACGCGAAATTGAAATACCATTTATCCGCGGAGGACCTGGTATTAAACTATTTTATTCTTTCTGCTTTATTTTATTTCTCATTCACCGGACTTTATGCCTGACCCATTCCTATATTTCCTATTTTCACCAAATCACAGGAGGGCAGGCCTAGGTTGCAGTTCTTTGCAACTTGGAGGGTCGTTGGAGCATTTGTTATCTTTAGCTTTTGCTTCTTTTGTTTCATGTATCGTTTCTCTTTTCCATACTTTACTCTATATATGGAGACCTATATTGTGAACATTGTTATGTTTTTTTTATGGAGACTACTTGGTACTTTTGGTTTCAGAAATAAATTTGGGATAATGTTTTTTTTTAATGAAGCTGTTTTGCAATTAATTTATAATTGGTGAAAGTTTTCTTCCGCTGTAATATTTTGATCATTTTATGCAGTTGCCCTAGTCTCTATGCTATGTTATGGATTTTTATATCACCCGAGCACCCGTTCTTCTAGTCATGTCCTATTTACGGGGTGCCTAGTTGTGCGGGGTGTCACAGTCGGTATCAGGGCTAAGGTTCGGTAATCCTAAAAATATATAAAAAATATAAAGGTTTTCAAATTATTTTTAAAGGATTCAAAATAGTAATTTTAAAATTATATGTATATATTTTGGAATGAAAAGAAATTTTATAAATGGGTCCCTCATATCTCTTCCTCCCAATCTATTGAACTATTTATGGAGTACCTAATCTCATCTTTTTAATATCCACAAGTAGAAATGTCTAAACCGCAAGATATCCCTGAAGTTTCAGGCTTTAATATGCTTGCTTGGTTAAGATGTTATTTATAGGCTACTGCACGAGCAGATCCACCAGCTAGGGATGCTGCTCCAGCGAAAGGGGCTTTAACCCGTCCACCTGGCATTCCTGATTTTTCCAAGTTATGAGCCTATATTGGGACTTATGGAATTGGAGGACTTAGCTCGAAGGCAGTTGGCTTCATGTCAGTTGTAGGGCGAGGCTCTTTGTTGGTAGGAGATTGTGGAGGCATAGGCGGATAATTTGTCTTGGGCGGATATTCATACTAGGTTTGAGAGGAAATTCTTAACGCTGGCCGAAGAGGGAGTGCAGTTAGAGAAAATTATACAGCTCAAGCAAGGGAATATGATAGTTTAGGAACATGTTAATCAATTTAATGAGCATGCTAGATTTGGACTAGACTTGATCAATACTCCTTATAAGAAGGCACTAAAGTTTGCGAAGGGTTTGAGTCAGCCACTGTAGAGTTTGGCAGTGAGCCACATTCCGATGCGATCCACTTTTGAGGGATTGGTAGAGATGGCTTTACTTGCTGATACTGAGAAGAAAGGAGATGTGGCCTAGAAGAGTGATGGAAAGAAGCAGCGGAAAGGAAAGAGGAGATGAGTAGGAGGGTCAGGTGGAAAAAGGAAAGTTCCAAATAAGGACTAGAAGTGCAATACTTGTGGGAAACCATGTCATCTTGCTAAGGATTGTAGAGAGGCAGGAAAGCGACCGAAACTAAGGTGCTATCTTTGCAATCAAGTGGGGCATGTGAAAAAGGACCGTCCGTCGAAGCCTGAGGACATTTCATGGACATCTTCACAGCCTGCTCAGGCTTATGCTTTAGGGGCAGCTCCTTCCTCTAATACTCATCCGGTTGTGGGCAAGGGAAAGAAGGTGGTCATCTAAGGTGTGTTATCTATCTATGATTTTCCTATTTGTATCGTATTTGATTCTAGATCTTCGCACTCTTTTATATCTTTTACTTTTGTAAAGAGTCTTGTTTTTGACGCTTGCTTAGTGACCGACCTGGTAGTAGTATCAAATCCCGTAGGAGGATCGGCCTTTTTGTCCGTGTTATGTTGGGATTTGTAATTGTTAATTTTACGGGTTGGGGTTGACTTTAGTGGCTTCTTATTGGGCTTTTCCAAGTTTGGGTTGATTCTTGGTATGGATTGGTTATCCATGTATAATGATGTTCTTGATTGCGATAAGAGGGTAGTTAGGTTAGGCACTTGTAGTGGATGTACCTTTGAATTATCTTATGATCCTAGAGGATCAGCCATGTTGAGCTACATTTATTCTCTTGACTTATTGGTAAATAGTTTGAGTTTGGTACTCGTTGTTAGAGACTTTCCAGATGTGTTCAAGGAGGTTGGTAGCCTTCCACCTCGAAGAGAGATCCAGTTCAAGATTTATCTTGTCAATAATTCCAAACAGGTTGCTTTACCGGTAAGGTATATAGCTCCTAAGGAACATCATGAGTTGAGCAAGCATATTGGAGAGCTTCTAGAGAAGGGCTACATTCGTAGGAGCATTATTGAGTGGGGCACACCCGTCGTCTTTGCCATTAAGGCGAATCGTTCTCTCGGAGTTTGCATGGATTATAGGCAGCTTAATTAGCCGACAAAGAAGAATCTTTTTCCTCCTCCTCGTATAGACGATCTCTTTGACCAGCCAGTAAGAGCCAAGATATTTTCGCAGCTCGATTTAAGCATGAGATTTCATTAATTTCATGTGGCAGAGCATAGTTTCGAGAAGACGACTTTTAGGACTCCGGATGGGTTATTTGAGTGGTTAGTCATGCCATTGGGGTTAAGCAATGCTCTGACATATTTTGTGTACCTGATGAGTCAAATATTTCACGAATCGTTGAACAAGTTTGTGGTTGTGTTCGTTGAGAACGGTTTAGTTTATTCATGAAATAAGGAAAAGCAAGCTATTTACTTGTAAGAAGTGCTTAGGACCCTACGAGCACATAATTTGAAGGCGAAGTTCTCCAAGTGCCACTTTTTGAGGGATGAGGTTTGTGTTTTAGGACTCATTGTTTCGGAGGATGGACTTGCAGTAGATCTCGCAAAAGTTGCAGCAACACAAGATTGGCAGACTCCTAAGAATGCTACGAACATAAGGAGTTTCCTTGGTCTTACGGGCTACTATAGGAAGTTCATTAAGGACATCGCTAGGATATCAGCTCCACTTACCCGCCTAACAAAGAAGAACTTAGCCTCTGTTTGGGATGGCAAGTGTGAGGATGCCTTTGGTCGATTAAAGGAAGCTTTGACTACTGCGCCCGTATTGGTATTACCGGAATGAACCAAGACTTTCTCAATTTATACGGATGCTTTTGATATGGGGCTAGGGGCCGTACTGATGCAAGAGGGTAGGTTAGTATGCTATGCAAGTAGACAGTTGAAAACGCATGAGAAGAACTACCTGACGCATGATCTTGAGTTGGCAGGTATAGTTTCTGCTCTCAAGTCTTGAAGGCACTATCTCTTAGGAGAATGATTTGAACTTTTCATAAATCATAAGTCTTTGAAGTTTCTATTCTCTCATAAAGAACTGAATTTGAGACAGCAAATATGGATGGAGCTTTTTGCCTCGTATGACTTTGAGATTTCCTATACACTTAGAAAGGGTATGTAGTGGCAGATGCGTTGAGTATACACGAAATGGTTTTTAGTCATCTCTTTTTGGAATGGAAGCATTTGGAGTACATTTCTACCTTTGATTTTAAACCTCCAACGGATTTAGCTCTGGGATCACTGGCAGCCGTCGACGTCCTGCCTACTTTGACGGAGCAGATTAGAGCAAGGCAATATGTGGACGAAGAGTTAAAGGACATTTTAGATAAGCTTGGTAGAAGAAAGTCATCACCTCATCTTAGGTTCTATACCTTGGACACTAGGGGACGGTAGATTTTGTCTTTTCCATAGTAAGTTAGTAGATGCATTGTTGGCCGAGTCACATCATTCTAGGATGATAGTGCACCCCGGTGGTGGTAAGATGTACTGGGATATGAAGAGGATATTCTATTAGCCCAGAATGAAAAAGAGGATGGCAGAGTATATATCGAAGTGCATCACATGCCGAAGGGAAAAGGTGGAACAGAAGAAGCCCAGAGAACGGTTGTAGCCATTGGATTTTCCATTATAGAAATGGGAAAGCATCTCTATCGACTTCGTGGATGGATTACCATGGTCACAGAGAGGGAACACGAGAATTTGGGTCATTGTGGATAGACTGATGAAGAGCGCTCATTTTACACCAATTAAGAGTAATAGGACGATAGCTTATTTGGTGACTCTTTATGTAAGGGAGATAGTTAGGCTTCATGGAGTTCCCATCAGCATTGCGAGCGATAGAGATCCATTATTCACTGGCAAGATTTGGAGGAGTCTTCAACAAGCCTTGTGAATGGAATTGAAACTGATCACAGCATATCACCCTCAAACAAATGGACAGATTGGGAGGGTAAATAGGGTTTTGGAAGATTTGCTTAGATTGTGCATCATTGACTTTGTAGGCTCTTGGAAAGACCGCCTACCATTGGTGGAGTTCCCAAATAATAATAGTTATCAAGCAAGCATTGAGATGGAACCATTCGAGGCCCTCTATGGAAGACCATGTAGATCACTAGCCTATTGATGGGATACCACCGATAGGTTCTTGTTTGGACCAGACTTGGTGAGGGAAACTTCCAAGAAGGTGAATTTAACTCGCAAGAGGTTGAAGACTGCACAAGATAGACAAAAGGCATATGCCGACAGAAGATGTTCTGATTTAGATTTAAGGTTGGAGATATGGTTTTTGTCAAGGTTTCTCCTATAAGAAACATTATTCGATTTTACCCAGTGGGTAAGTTGGCACTGAGATTTGTAGGATCCTTCCTTATTACCGCACGGATTAGAAAAGTGGCATACAGAGTTGATCTTTCAGATAAGTTGGCAGTTGTTCACGACCTTTTTCATGTTTCACATCTAAGGAAGGTCTACATGATTCCACAGTAGTGGTAGAACCTGATCAGCTAAGGAAAGTGGAGGTAGAGTGCGAATCACTTGTGTGTCGTATATCCACCCTTATATTGGAACACGACGTCAAAAGATTATGCAGCAAGGAAGTTCTACTGGTGAAGGTTCGGTAGGGAGATGACCCTAAGGAGTGGACGTGGGAATCTATGGAGAGAATTCGAACTTCTTATCCTTTGCTATTTGAAAGCACGCTTCAAATATCCTATCTTTGATCTTTGATCTTTCTTTAGTAGGGCCTTTTCGATAATCTTTAGGTGAAACCTATGAATGGTAGCTTGATTGTGAACATGTCATTAGGGTTGTTATGTTTGATGGATGAAAATGATTTCAAGTGGATGCCAATGTTTGCAAATGGATGCATTGCATGCACAAGATATTTTTTTTTTAAGATAATCGGCCAACTAGGCACCCACACACCTGCATATGCGTGCCTGTTATCTATTGCATTTGCACATGGTTTTATGTATATGTGTGTGAGTGTAAATGGATGTTGCATATGGATGGTGCATTTGGGTGAATGATTGAAACATACATATAGAATTATCAATTGTACTAGGGTAATTGCATACATTTGGTTGCATGGCATAAGCATACTTGCATTAGAGGAGGTCAATAGAATCAGTAAACCGACTATAATTTTGCATTAGGTAAGTTCACATGCATTTTGCTTTGCATAAATCATAAATTACATTAGTTATAAATGAGGACAATTGTAGAAATGGATGATGGTTGAGTAGATGGATGTAGTTCTTGGATGCTGATTGTTAATTACGTTCTTTCGTCTTTGGAGATATTGGGGACGAAATCCTTTAAGGGGGGTAGGCGAGAATGTTACACCCCGATATTTTATGGGAAATATAATCAAAAAGAAATTAAAAGTGCATTTAGTACAGTGGCAAGGGCGCATGTTGACTTCTTTAGTGACCAGGGATCAAGTCCTGTTGTCGCCCAAAATCTGGAGCAATATTTTTCTTAGCTGGTTCATTTCCAGCAATTTTCCTGCATATTTCAGCGTTGTTCCTGACATGTAGCGGCTTCCCATGTACTCCAGTGATGCAATAGGATGAGATGACTAAATTTTATAGGTTAAGTGATGTGTATGGCCTAGAATGGAAAAGCATGAAGTGTATGAAAGAACCGGATTTGATCTAAAATAATCTAATGCATTATATTCACTCAAACAATCTATAAATAAACCTTGTAACCTAAACCTAACCTCTAATTCAGTCGTCGCCATAATTTTACAGTAAAATTAGTGTGTATTATTCTTTCTCCTCTTCTCTACTAAATAAACAAATCTCTACCAAATTAAATTATGTATAAATGTTCAAGCAATTTGGGGACTTTAGAAGAATCAAAGGGAGAAAGACAAAAGCAAAATTGTTTCAAATTTATACAAGCTCAAGTGCTAGTTGAGTGAGAATTAATATGAAATAGAAAAATAAAGTAGTTCAATTTCAGTTCATTTCTGGAAAGTTAATACGAATCAATTTCTGTTATTAATTGGGAATAGATGTAAATTATTCCAACTTCTTCTTCTTCTTCCACTTCTCAAATCTAATTCATGTTTGGTTTTAAAAGTGGGACATATAAATTGTCTATTCACGTTTTTGGCATAAATAAGATTGAAATTTATGTAAATTATTGTATCTCCTTCTTCTTCCACTTCTCAATTCTTTTTCATGTTTGGGTTGAAATTTGAAACAAACAAATTGTTATTTACATTCCATGGTGTAAATAAGATTGGTTTGATTAAATTGAAATTAGAATTGTTATTCAATTTCTAATAGCAGAACAGGTTAGTTGAATAAATTAAAAATATGTTACTTGAATAAAATTGTGGTTTTGATTGGTATAATTACATAATTTTGAATATAGTTTTTAAACAAAATTAGGAAGTCTAATTGGCCTATTTGTTTGTTTCATATGTGGCCTAAAAATGTAAAAGTGGAATTTTGTGTAATTAAATGGTTTGTGGCTATTGGATAAAATTATTGTAAAGATTAAATCTCTAAAAGGAGAACGAAAATTAGGTTGGAAAAATAATATAAATTAAATGTATCCTAAAGGCTAGTGTAAATTTGTAACAAAATGATATGACAAACTATATGGACCGAAACGACGTGAAATTGAAATACCATTTACGTAAGAAAGAGGAAAATTTTGAAATAACTAAATTGGATGTAAAATTGGCCTAAAGTGGATTAATAGAAATAAACAGTATGTAAACTATAATGATAAAATTAATTAATCTGGTAGTAATTTTGTAGGCAGACCTTTTAATGGTTTGGATAGGTGTTTCACGCAATTAAGACCAAAATATAGGTTTGTTTGTACGTACTAGGACCGGGCAAGCAGGCTCGCAAGGAAGTTTGTTACCTTTCATAGGTTGCTGGTACATAGGATAGATAGGATCGGCAATGTAGGCTTCTTCATACAGGTCGACAGGGACATAACATGAAAAGTATGCTCCGACGTAGGCTTCTTTAGGCAGATCGTTGGAGGATTTTGCTCAGCCGACCTAGCTACTTGCGCTTTTTCGGAGGACCAACACTTTGGATTGGGGAAATTCCACATTGGTGATCGAGGAGACGGGAGCGGTCCAATTTCGCAACGCCTGAACGCAACTTCAGGGTCCTGCGAGGTTGTCTGATTCGGCGCCGGTCAGTCATAAAAGGCATTTAGTCACAGTGCACGGGTGAAGAACATGACTTTCACGCTATAGCACGTGGATAGATAAGGACAGCAGGTCCGACAAGTCGATTAACAATTAGTATTACTGCAAGGTTGACTTCCCTAAACTGACCATGGATTTGGCTTCTTAGGAACTGAATCTAAGAAGGATTTACCCTCTAAGATATTCGAGGAAGACCGGGAATTAAACAGTTTTATCCTTTCTTCTTCATTTTATTTCTTATTCACCAGAATTTATGTCCAACCTATTCCTATTTTTCCTATTTTCCCCAAATCACAGGATGGCAGGTATAGGTTGCAGTTCTTTGCAACTTGGAGGGTCATTGGAACAGTTGTTATCTTCAGCTTTTGTTTTTTTATTTCATGTACTTCGTTTCTCTTTTCCATACTTTACTCTATTTATAGGGACCTATATTGTGAACTTTGCTACGTTTTACATTTTGGTTGAGACTTCTTGGTACTTCAGTTTCAAAAATAAATTAGGTTAATGTTGTTTTTAATGTAGTTGTTCTGCAATTAATTTATATTTAGTGAAATTTTCTTCCGCTGTAATATTTTAAACATTTATGTTGTTGCCTTAGTCTCTGTGCTATGTTATGGATTTTTATTTCACCCGACCACCCATGCTTCTAGTCATGTCCATATTTCAGGGTGCCCAGAGGTGCGGGTGGTCACAGGGTCGCACAAAAAAAGTAGCGAAACTAAGAGGTCGAAAGCAACTGTGTCATACTAATGAAATATGCATTACATTCGACATGATCAGAAGGGCTAGAATGTTACCTTTCTATATGATCGAAAGGAATGAAAAGCTAGGATGACCAATTACTTTCAACCTACTTAAAGAGAATGATTCAAGCAGATGCAACACCTTAGACTGCATTTTTGAACTAACTCCTTGAAAACATTCAACTGAGATAACCTAGTCAAAAGGTAGGTATAGCTCTTTCGACCCTTTTGATTATGCTAATAAGATCGAAACATATAGCAATCACATCAAATCCTCTCGCCTATGTCAATTAGGTCGAAAGGTAGGTTTTGGAAAGTGAGAATCTTTTCAACGATTTAGTTTTGTTTGAACCTAATTCCTTTCACATAGCACTGGGAGGTTGAAATGTTTTCTTGTTAACATTTTGAGCGCTAGGAAGATGGGCCTGAACCTCCAACCTTGTTTGTATATAACAGACTAATTGTGGCTTATTTCTCTTTTGTTGGAAAAAATGAGATCAAAACGATTAAGTGGAACTGAGGAAAGAGAAATACACACAACCACTCTGGAGGAGAATATAGCTCCATCTTTTAATCTAAATGGGGCCATTCCTAGACAGACTTCATCACCAGCACAACAAGATGATAATACTGCTAAAATCAAAAACTTGGATCGGCAGCTATAGGAGAAGTAGAAGCTACTTTAGATGGACTTATCTCAAAAATCTTCGAAGACTCCAGAAGAAACTCATGGGAAAGCGGTGTTCTCCCCCAAGAGGAATCTAAAAGCTAGTTCCAATGAGTATAAAAACAAAGTTGACCAAACGTCTTTGAAAAAGAAGGAACTTCCCCGATCGAAACCTAACCATCAGGGAAGAATTCTCAAAAAGTCCTTCATATAATCTATGACTTCAACATCGAAGGAGTATTGCCCAAACCAAAAAATTTATGGCAATGTCGAAGCTTATCTAAAAGATGTCGTGGTAAAGAAGATAAAAGATGTTACAAATTCTAAAGGGAAAAGAACAACAAATGAAAGCGCCAATGAAAAGGAAAGATTGCCCCCCTTCTTTGATGAAATCATGGCTATAGTTATCTTGCCATATGTCAAGATCCCATCAATGAAGTATCATGGGGTTACACACCCGAACGATCATTTGATGGATTTTGACAACCAAATGGACTTGTACAACCCATCTGGAGCTGTCGTATGCCGACTGTTCCCAGTCACTCTTCAGGGTGCTGTAGAAAAATGGTACAGGAAGTACCGGGATAAGATTGTATACACATGGAAGCAATTCTCTTATGAGTTCTCTACCTAATTCTACATCTGCAAAGATCCCACGATCGACTACACTGTCTTGGCTAATATAAAACAACGACAAGGAGAGTCCTTAGGAGATTACCTGAGAAGATTCAATACGGAAGCTTTCAAAGCCAAAGACATGAACGTTCAAGACAAGCTTATAGCTATTCATTTTGGCTTGATTGATGACACCCCCTTATAGAAGCCACTATTTTTTAACGACTACAAAGGCATACAAGACTTCCATTTTCAAGCTGACAAGTTCATCCGAATGGATGAGCTTTACTATGCTAAGAAGAAAACTATCCTCAAGAAGGGGTGGGTGGAGATTTGGCCAACACCGCGACCACAAGTGGAAAAGATAGGAAGAGTCAATCGCTAACACAGTCGCTTTAAACAAGCCATTGTCTTACGTGTACGCTATAGAAAAGGAAAGACTCAACTTTCCCTCCACCTTCAAAGCCAACAACAATCCTGAACTAGAAAAAGGGAGAAGACTATTGCACTTATCACAAAGCCAATAACCATAAAACTAATGAGTGTATGGTTCTGGCTGGAATTATCCAAAAGCTGATCCGAGAAAGTCAGTTGAAGGAGTTTGTCCAAGATCAGTGGAAAACTCAACGAACAGCGAATGGTCCACAGAAACTCCAAAAAATTGCTATAAATGTGTTGGAAGATGAGGACCCCGTAAGCTTGAGCCCGCAAATCGATAGAATTGACGTGATCTACGGTGGCCCTCATCCAGCAAGAAATAGCAATGAGGTTTGAAGCAGGTACAATAAAGAAGCAAAAGAAGGGATCTTCTCTATCCAAGAAGAACCCTCAATTAAAAACCCATGCCTTAACATCCAGATGCACAAGTTGTCACTCTACAAGAGTTATGAAAGAGGGTTCGCCATCCTCATAATGATACTTTGATGATTATTGCACAGATCAGACTATCTATCTTATCTAAAATTTTGGTCGACACGAGCAGTGCAGTCAATGTAATCTTCAAGCATGCCTTTGATCAGATGAACATTCCTGATGAAAAGCTAGAGCTAAGCATGGAGCCCATATTTGGATTCAATAATAAAGGATCAACTACAGTGGGACAACTAAGCTGCTTATACAAAAGGGAGTGCCACCAACCTCCAAAACCTTTGAAACAATTTTCATGACAATCAACCAATCCTCTTACTATAATGCCTTCTTTGGCAGGCCAGCTCTTGAAGAGATAGATGCTTTCGTCTTTATGAAATACCTCATGGTAAAATTCCTGACAAAGCAAGGGTGGAAAACTATTCAAGGAGAGCTGTTTAGCTCTCTAGAAATGTATTTTTCTACTCTTGACCAGTATAAATGGGAGTATTCTACTTACTTTGATTGTGCTACTAATTTACAGGCTTCGAATGATGGATTTTCACATCCATCATTCGAAGCAAGGATTAACATTAACAAGTCCAATAAACGTATGTATCAAAGTTACATTCCTTATAGAAGCAAGGGAGAGAATTGATGCTAGTTGGTAGAAGAAATCCCTATAGTCATAGAGTTTGAATGTCGAGGTAAAACAGAAAGGACAAAGCCCATAGAGATCTTAGGGAAGCTTGCATAGATGCCGATGATGTTACTAAAGTATTCAAGGCAGGAAAGGATCTTAATGATGACTTAATGAAGGATTTGATAGTTTCCCAAAGTCAACAAGGACGTGTTTTCCTGATCACATTTTGATATGGTAGGAATTGATCCAAAGGCTATGTGTCATGCACTAAACATCAATCCAGGAGAAACCCTCATAAAGTAGAAAAAGAGAAAACTGGACAAGGTACGATCAGATTCTTTAAAAGAAAAGATTAGAAGACTCCTTAAGAATGGATTTATTAGGAAAATTTACTATCCTAAGTGGTTAGCCAGCCCAATTGTGGTAAAAAAGTCAAACAGGAAGCGGAGAACATGCATTGACTACATGGACCTAAACATAGCATGTCCAAAGTATTACTTCCTGTTGCCGCAAATAGATCAGTTTGAAGATGCACCACGCGAATACAAATTGATATCCCATATGGATGCTTATTCAGGGTGCAACTAAATACCAATGTTCAAACCAGATGAGGAGCATACCAGCTTTATAATTGAATGGAGAATTTATTGCTACAAGGCAATGGCATTAGGGCTAAAGAATGCATGGACAACCTATCAAAGATTAGTTAACCGTTTTTAAAGAACAAATTGGCCGAAACATGGAGGTTTATGTGGATGATATGTTGGCAAAGACTGGGGAGCCTGAGAATCACCTTAAAGATGTAGAAGAAATGTTCAGGATATTGCGGAAATATCACATGAAACTGAACCCACAAAAGAGTTCCTTTAGAGCGCACTCTAGAATGTTTTTATGCTACCTTGTAATTTCCCAAGGGATCGAAGCAAGTGGTGATAAAATTCAAGCCATCAAGGACATGACCGAACCTAAAATCCACAAGGAAGTGAGGAGTTTGGGCGGAAGGGTAGCTTCCCTAAGTAGATTCATTTCTAAAGCTACTGGTAAGTGTATACCCTTCTTTGATGTGATCAAGAAGAAGAAAAACTTTGAGTGGGGAGAGGATCGTAGGAAAGCCATTCAGGAATTAAAAAGCCATCTGGAAAAACCACCGATACTTTCTAGTACCAAGAACGGGGAAATTTTGTACATATATTTGGTAGTATTAGAACATGCAGACAGTTCGATACTAATTAGAGAGGAGAGTGGAGCACAACTTCCAGTATATTATGTAAGTAGACGATTAAAGGATGCAGAGGTTCGATACCCAGTCATAGGAACATTTTCATATTGCTTGATTCTCATAGCTCGAAAGTTAGAGCATACTTTTAGGCATACCCGATCAGGGTAATGACCAACTTTCGTCTTAAGCAAGTTTTTAGTAAACCCAAAACTTCAGGAATATTGGTAAAATAAGGGATCGAGCTTAGTCAATATGACATAGAATTTCAAAGACGAGCTGTAAAGAAGGGGCTAGCAATAGCAGACTTTGTTAATGAATGCACTAGCTTTATTAAGGAATAATCAAAAAGGAAAAAGATCAGAAGCCCATATGGTAATTATTCATAGGTGGTGCATCAAGCGAACAAAGGGCCAGTGCAAGATATGTAGTCATAACACCAAACAGACACCATTTGCATTACGCCAAGAAATTGGGACTCCCCGCAACCAATAAAGTGGCAGAATATGAGTCTATGGCAACGGGATTAACCTTGGCACCAGAACTCAAAATTCCAAGAATATAGATCTTTAGTGATTCTCACCTAGTGGCGAACCAAGTGAAACAGATATAACAAACAAAGGAACACAAGCTATCTTTATGTGTGAAGAGGACACTAAGAATTCTTGCTTTGTTTAAAGATTTCTCAATACACAAGGTTCCAAGAGTAGAAAATTCATAGCTCCCTAGCAAAACATGCCATCTCAAGAGGTGCCCCGAAGACATATATTGTCCTAGTGGAATATTAGGAAACTCCAACTATTGAAAAAGAAGCATCCAAATATGGAAAGTAAATGTTAGTTATGACAAGGTGTCAAGCTAAATCACACGATGAAAGAGAAGAGTAAATGGTAAAGAAATATCGGATGGAAGGGTTGACCAACTAAGATCAAGTAACAAACATGATGATACCTAGATGACACATATTGTTAAATACCTTGTTAAAGGAATATTCCCATTCAACAAAGGAAAGCAAGGAAAATCAGAAGACAAGCTCCAACCTTCATAATGATGGATGAAATCCTCTATAAAAAGGGATATACTCTTCGCTATCTAAGATGTGTGAACATGAATGATGGAATAAAATTAAGGGCTGAAGCACACGAAGGGTTTTGCGGGGATCATTCAAATGGAACAAAGTTGGCAAACAAAATAATGAGGTAGGGATTTTATTGGATGCATATGGTAAGACAAGTGTAACACCTTGTATCTAGAGGCCAAAAGCTAAGCACTATGGATGCTCCAGTCATCGACAGTATTAACTTCTAGTGACAAAATACGGTAATGTTAATGGTATCCATAATATCAAATGCACTTGAATATGAAAAAAAATCATAGTTTTCCAAAAGCAATAATTATAGTTATTACATTCAAATAAAATCATATCCAAGTTACAAAAATCCCTAAACGTATACCTAGGCAATGATCAAATATAATTTACAATAATACACCAAGAGCGACATATGGAGATGCCCACCTGAATAATCAAAGAAAAATAGACATAATTGTCTTTATACACAACGAATACAAACAAAAAGAACAGAATTCCTAGATTAGTTATCTGTCAGCCACCTACTTGTTTTCGGAATCCTATTCACCAAATTTGCTAAAACCTGAAAACCTTAACCTTTATCCAACACAAATCAAATTTTGAGCACCCGAGGGTTTAAGGAGAAACAAAAACTTCAAGTCAGACATAAACTATGGTATGAATAATTTTTGTTACATTTCTATTTACTGATATTTAGTGAGACCGCATCACTTAGCGGACAGTGTTTCCCCTCATTAATATCCTTTTTCAAAACATATTTTTTGCAAATTCTTTCCTGCAACCATACTTGTTAATCAAACTGATTATAATAATATGATAATAGCAAGATCCGTTATGCAATTACTTGTAGTAAATGGACTAACTGTCCGAAACCTGGGCGGACTACCCAAAAACTAGGCTAGCTGCCTTTTGGATGACTCGGGCCTACTAGATAACATATCAAATAGTCTAAACATCTATTAGGCAAAACATTCATACATTATATCCTCAATTTTCATCTTCAAGGTTCAAACGTTCCTAATTGTTTTGTAGCTTACCAATAACTTATATCTATAAGTCAATATTCCATTCTGTATGAAACCAACATTTCAGTCTTACCTGTGACTAAGTCTTGCATACTAGAATTCTGGACTAAATTAGCTAGGGACTAATAGCTAATGAGCATAGGGCATGACCCTATACATGTCCTATCTGGTCTTTTAATCCGAATCATTACTTAAGGGTTAACTAACCTTTAAAATTTTCCTTGAAAACCTTTTCAAAATGAATTGGTCCTTTAAATCATACATATACGGGGAAAATATATCTTTAGCTTAATACTAGGCTATTTTGCCATGTTATATATACTTTATTCAAAATAATGTTAATGATATTCAATAAGGATTACCAGTCCTTTTAAAATAAGTTAAAGTCCCTTTTAATTTGAAAACGTTTAGGATATTCTGCATATTATCATGTTCGAAACCATTGTTTAAAACTTAAACATCCCCTTCGAAACCATTGAAAGTTCCCTTTTCAAAATCAAGTAAAACCCCTTTCTTTTAACTAGGCTGAAGGCCAAACCTCCTTTTCGAAACTATTCTCGAAGTCCTTTCAAAACCTTTGGAAATCTTCCTTTCAAAAGCTTTAAAACTTTAAACTTTTAAAACCTTTAAACACTTCATTTACAAACCTTGGAAAATCTATCCTTTAGAAAACATTCGACACCATCAGAAAACACACCTTTCGACTGCTTTGAAAACACTTTTTTAAACCTTTCGAAAGCATCAAACCAAATGAAACACCCCATACCCCATAGTATTCCCAAAAAGGGCACACCAAAGGATATGGTGCATTATAGTTATAGCTAAAGCATCACAGAGACTAAGATTCACAAGACAAATAAGTAAAAGCAGCAGAAAACATTTAAATAATAACTTACCATTCAGAATTAAACTTCATCCAAAATAGGTCATAAAAACATAAAATGTCTCAAAAACTCAAAATCTCTCATGTCTCATGAAAATACATCACAGTCTAACATAATTAGAGTACAAAAATAGCAATAATAATCCCTCTCACAAGGCCAATCCATCATAAGCCAAATGAAAAAGATGAAAAGCTGAAGAATACATCTGAAATGAGAAAACATCATAAATGAATCTCCAAGCAACCTGAATCAACTATCATCAACTACGCTGGACCATTGGGGAAAAAGAAAATTAGATGACCGGGTCAGACAATAAGTCTGGTGAGTGAAAGTATTTACTAGCATTCGTAAGCAAGATAAAGATAATAGACTAAGCAATAGTTCTAGCTTGAAAGGAAGATACAAAAAGGATAAAACTTGCATAAAATATTATTTCTGATTCTGTTTGACTGTTTGCTTTGTTTTTTGCACTTGTCTTAAACTGTTATGATTAGGCTGAAACCCTAATCCTATCTCAACTATTAACTTGACTAGGCTGAAATCCTAATCCTACCCATTGATCGGCTTTTCCTATCTCTTTTGTGTTGCTGTGAGCCAAACCTTTTGGTCCCATAGCAAAAGAAACCTCTTAGCACTTAGGACGCAGTAGCGAATTATTTACCCTAATCGAGGTCACAAGCTCGATCATCGCCGGTACGCAGTAGCCCCCATTTGACCCTTTATTTTCCCAAATATGCATAAGCGTGCCCACCTCACCCATGTGTGAGACCATCAGTCCTTGACCTGAAAGGGAATGCTTATGATACTGGTCCTAACAAACAAATCTTCTAACTTTGCACCCCTTACTCAAACCTTCAAATTTGAGCCTCTATCTATTGGCCACTTATTTACGCTAATCAGCATAAGCTTGCCCTGCCTCACCTACGTATGAGACCATCAGTCCTAGACGTGAAAGGGAATGCTTCCGGTATGGGCCACTACTACTTGCTAATTAACTTAGTCCAAGATCAAAGTTTTCAAATAAGCCCCTTCTATTATTTCTTTCTTTCCAGTTAAAACCTACATGTTATAATGGTTTTGCGACTGTTACTCTTCTATTTTCTATTTTTATTTATAACCACTTCTTCTAATCATGCTTGTAAATATCTCAAATTTGCCTATTTTTGTCCATCTCCATTTCACATGCTAAATTCCAACTTAAAACAGATGTAAAAAACTGTAAATAATTGTAAATAACTATAAATAACTGCAAATAACTGAATAAAATAGCGGAATAAAAATAGACTGAAAAGAACTTATGAAATTTACTAAAAGAATAACTGTAAATAAACTTACATAAAACTGTCACAAAATTGTAGAAAAACTACAACTATTGAGAACCCTATTATTTTAAATTTCTTATAAATCTAAAATAATTACAAAACACTCACCTGTGGTCCTTCACTCTAAACCTAGGCCTTCTTGGATCCACTTCTAAGGTGTAAAATATTTTTATTAAAAAGATTTCCTTCGTAGAAAAAAATTTAATTTAGTGTTCAGCCTTAGGCAATGAACCCAATTGGGAGAAAATCTAAATGAGAAAAATAGATAGGCATAGTGTTCCATTTATAATGTGGCTTAGGGATCTCAGGCCATCAGATTTGAAGAATTAATCTAGTGCAACCACGTCACAGGCTCACTTGGAACCATCGGATGCAGCTACGAACGCAAAAGATTTCACCAAATGTCAGATCTAAAGTTTTCGGCTCACACCTGGACAAAGAAACGTCAAGGGAAGAATACTGGTCGACCTGGCCTATAGGCGGGTCGACCTATTGGTCGACCCGACTCAGGCGTAGGTTGACCCGTAAGGTGTCTTTTTTCGTTCTTGTTTAATTATATATATACAATTCTGGTTTTCTTTATTTCTCTCGTAACTTCTCCATGCTGACGCTGATTTCAACAAGTTATATATGAAAATTTCTTAGAGAATTATCATGAACCTAATGGTGCAACTACCGTAGCCCAGTTCCGACTTATTAATTAATTATTATTACTCTAATTTTTCAGTTCCTTAAGGGATTTCTCCACTGAAATCTCCAAGGACAGAAGAATGAAATAGATATTTTCATCCAAATTTCACAACCATATATTTCACCATCATCCATTACATTGATTGTCTGTAAGCTTTTTAATGCAATTTATGATATATGCAATAGTGTAGTGTTAATGTCCCTGACTAATGCAAAAGAATAGGCGGTTTACTGATTCATTCGACCTCCTTTTAATGTGCTCATGCCCATGCCTTGTATTCAAATGAATGCAAATTCCTTAATGACAATTGATAGTTCTATATGTGTGCTACAATCATCAACCAAATGCAACAATCATATGATAATCACTCATTCATAGTAACCATGAAATAAAAATACTAGTGCAAACAAATCCATATCCATATACTTTAGTGACCTAGTTAGGCCAATGTATAAGAGATAATAGTGCCTAGTGTGTGTATTTGCGTCCATTAACATCCACTAGCAAACACTTGCGTCCAACAAACATAACATGTTACAGTTACATGTTTACATTCAGTCCTACCATCCATTGGTTAAATCCTAAGATCTACCCTCCTAAAGGATACTATAGGAAAGAAACTATTCAAAACTAAAGATGGAAATAGGAAATTCAAGACGTACCATCAAAGAGATGCAGATAAGACAAGCGTATTTTCTCCTAAACCTCCCACGTAGCATCCTAAATACTATCTCCCCACTACACCTTAACAAAAGGGAATTCCTTATTCCTATTCTTCATATCATTACCACCGATTTTTATAGGGCTGCAATGAACCGATGTTTCTATCTCGTCTTTAACTTCCTCAAGTGGCTAGTTTCCACCACCTCTGTTGAATCACGTAAGCACTTTCTCAAGTGCGAAACATAAAAAACATCATGAACTTCCATGAGCGTCCCCGATAGCTTTATCTGATGCACCATCTTCCCAACCCTTTTCACAATGAGGAATTGTCCTTCAAATTTGGGAGCAAGATTCCCACTTGATCCAAACCTCACTATCATTCTTCACTCTTCTTCTAATCAAATCAATCTTTTCCAAAGCCTCTCTAAACATGTCGGGACCATGTAGCAATCTTTCTGTAGACTCCAGCCAACACGAAAGCGACTTACAAGGTCATCCCCTAAGGGCTTCAAAAGGAGCCATCCCATGCTAGCCTGAAAACTATTGTTATATGCGAATTCCACTAAAGGAAGGTGTTCCTCCCAAGTCACTCCAAAATCAAGAATGCACATCCTCAATGAATCCTCAAGAACACTATTAACTCCCTCCATTTGGCCATCCGTTTAAGGGTATTAGGCCGTACTCAATTTAAGTTGTGTCCATAAAGCCTATTGCAAGCTCCTCCAAAACTCGCTAGTAAAGATAGAGTCTCTATTGCTCACTATGGTAGAGGAAACTCCATGCAGTCGTACTATCTCACGAACATATATGGATAGCAAATAAGGTGTTGTCCTCATACTCTTGACCGGAATGAAGTGGGCACTCTTAGTCAAACAATCTTCAATCACCCAAATGTTATTATTCCGCCTTCCTAGATTGCGGTAAACCATATTTGAAGTCCATTGTAACAATATCCCACTTCTATTCAGGTACATCTAATTGTTGAAGAAATCCGCCTAGGCCTCTGTTGGTCCGCCTTAATCATTTGGCACACAAACACCAAGCCACAAACTATGCTACGTCCTTCCTCATGACACACCAAGAAAACACTCTCTTCATTTCCCTATACATCTTATCACCACTCAGATGAATAGTCATCCGAGAATGGCATGCTTCTGCTAGAACTGCACTCATCAAATCATTAGTGCGGGGGATACAAAGTCTTCCAGCTCTCCTTAGCCACCCTTTACTATCGATGGAATAGCATTGGAGATGTCAAGAAACCTCTCCTCTGCTAATCCTATTCGAAATATCCACAAGCTCTGAATCCTCTCGCTGCCTTAAGCCAGTCTAATCTATGAGGTAGGCGTAACCTCAAGTGCGGCCAATAATCCAGGGGTAACGTTCGTAGAGGGATTAAAATCAAAGGTGTAGGCTTTTCCACTCCACGAACATTAGGATAAGGGTTGTTCTCTTCCTACTTAACGCATTTGAAACCATGTTCCCTTTGCCAAGGGTGTAAGCTATCTTAACGTCATACGATGCCAGCAACTCCATCTAATACCGATGCCCTAAGTTTAAATCCTTTTGCTAGAACATGTACTTCAATGATTTATGGTCAGTGAAAAGCTCGAACCTCTCTCCTAGCAAGTAAAGTCTCCAAGACCTGAGTGCGAAAATAATAGCAGCCAGCTCCAAATCAAGGGTGGGTTAGTTCTTCTCATGAGTTCTTAACTATCTACTCCATAGTATGTCACCCTCCCCTCCTGCATCAATACTGCCCCACCAATCTGCTTACTTTACTCCATCCTCTCCCTAGGTGACAAATATCTTATGGGAAATGTCACTGGCTTAGCATTGTCATTCAGATGGATCCTACAGTCAATCTCTCTCTTAGGGGGTAGCCTCCTAACCTCCTAAAAACGTCTGGGAAATCTCTAACAAGTAGAACTAGATCTAAATCTCCTAGAGCTGAATCAAGGAAATAAAGAAAGCTCGACATGATTGACCCCTACGGATCGCAAGAAACCTCGAGAGTTCGTCCGGTACATGTCCCCAGCCTGACGGCTCTTCTCTCGTAGTCCAATATCGCAGCATAAGCAGATAACTAGTCCATTCCAAAAATCATCCCATATCCCGAAACTCCCAGCACATAGGCGTCATAATCAAACTCTACACCTAGTATAGAAATTTTCAAACCCCTACAAATCTTTAATAAATGTGCCAATCCTTCTATGGGGTTTGAAACCAATATAAAGTCTACAACTAGGGAAATATCTAAGTGAAAACAATCGATCAGGTAAGTAGAAATGAAAGAATGCGATGCTCCAGTTTCAAAAAGAGTTCGAATAGGAAAATCAGAAATAGGGATCAATCCTTCTATAGAGACTTTCCCACCTCTATCCGGTCCACTTCTAGAAAGTGATGCATCCAAAGCCTATACTTTCACCGTAGGTGTACTTGATCTCCGCCCTTTCTTTTGAGGACAAGCTTAATAACGTGTCTAGGCTGCCCACAGCGGTAACACCTCCCCTACGTCGTGCCCTTCTTAATGGCCTTTAAGTAATGCCTAACAAATCCAAAATTATGACATTTCACGCCCTTCTTGATATGTCCCTTTTGAGGTCCTCCTCCTTTCTTCTATCCTTATCCTTCTTATTCTTCCACCACTACTTCTTAGAGTTTTCTGATTTAGGAACCTCCCTGGCCTCTTCATTCTTAGCAACATTTGATATGAGAGCCATTACCACAAGTGACTCATACGTCGCTCCCATAGGTACATGTGTCAATGCTAACCCTTGGAGGGGTTGGTTCAAAACCATAGCAAAATTGGTGGCCTTCTTTATGCGGTGTATTAACGAGCTCCATCCCAAACCTCGATAACTCATTAAACTGATTTATATACTTTTTCACTGAAAGACTCCCCTGCTTCAGACTAATGAACTTCTCCAACATCATGCTTTCTTTGGCTTGTGACAAGAACTTTCTCTTAAACCTTTCCTGAAATCCAACCCAACTGATATCTCTACCTTACATCTCTACAATCTCCTACCAGCAATAAGCCTCTCCCTTCAGCTGACAAGATGCAAGCTGAACTCTCTATCGGTCCTCCAATCCCAACAGCCCAAATATATGATCCATATTCCTCAACCAAGTTCGTGTCTCTACGAAATCCTCCACGCCAGAAAACGTCTTCCCTCCTAGATTAGCGAAGTCCTTGTAGAGCAAAGAAATGTTGGCTGCTGCTGGTGGATTAGCAGGACCTCCACCTACCGGTGCTGCATTGGGCGCTTGCACTTACACCTTTGGTGCCGCAGTTTGAAGGTATCTACGGAACTAGATAGATACTTAGACACCCTATGGATGATTTAGGTCATCCACCATTTTATGCAAAGAAAAGAAAATTTAGGCTCGAGAGAATCGAAAGAAGGTCGAACTGGACTTTTGGGGGGTTTTTATAAAACAAGTTTTGAAGATATGTTACCTTTGGAAAATACTTTACTTTTAAAACAATCTTTAGGAATCATGTATCCTTAGGCTCTGATAGCAAATGAAACACCCTACACCGTTTAGTGTTTCCGAAAAGGGCACACCAAAGGATGTGGTGCATTATAGGTATACCAAAAGCATCACAGAGACTAAGATTGACAAGTCAAATAAGTAAAAGAAACGGAAAACATTTAAATAAAAACTTATCATTCAGAATTAAGCTTCAACTCAAAATATGTCATAAAGAAATAACATGTCTCAAAAACTCAAATTCTCTCATGTCCCATGAAAATACATATCAGTCTCACTTAATCAAAGGACCAAAATAACAAAAATATTCCCTCGCACAAGTGCCAATCCATCATAAGCTAAATGAAAATGATGAAAAGTAGAAGAACACGTCTAAAACGAGAAAACTCAGGAAATAAATCTCCAAGCAACCAGAATCGACTATCCTCAACCCTACTGGCCTTATTGGGGAAAATGAAAGATAGTGGAGCAGGACAGACAACAAGTCTAATGAGTGAAAATAATTACTAACATTTCTAAGCAAGACAAAGAGAATTGACTAAGCATTAGTTCTAGCTTGAAAGGAAGATATAGAAAAGAGAAATCTTGCATAAAATAATGTTTTTGAATCTGTTTTGATTGTTTGCACCTGTCTTAAACTATTGCAATTATGCTGAAACCATAATCCTATTTCAACTGCAAACTTGATTAGGCTGAAATCCTAATCCTAACCATTGATCAACATTTCCTTTCTCTGTTGTGCCACTGTGTACCAATCCTATTGGCCCTATAGCAAAAGACACCTCTTATTGCTAAAGACGCAGTAGCGAATTATTTACCCTAATCGATGTTGCATGCTCGGTCATCGTCCGTACATACTAACTGTCGCCCCCTATTTGACCCTTTATTTACCCTGATCGGCATAAGCTTGCCCAGTCTTACCCACGTGTGAGACCATCAGTCCTCGACCTGAAAGGGAATGCTTCATGTACTGGTCCTAAAAAACAAATCTTCTGACTTTGCGCCCCTTGCCTAAATCCCCAAATTTGAGCCTCTATCTATTGGCTACTTATTTACCCAAATCAACATAAGCGTGCCCAGCCTCATCTATGTGTGAGACCATCAGCCCTAGACCTGAATGGGAATGCTGCTGGTGTAGGGCACTAGTGTTAAATTTTCTTATTAACATGATTAAAGATCTAAATTTTAAAAAAGCCCTTTCTGTTATTTCTTTCTTTCTAATTATAACCTACATGTCATAATGGTTCTTGCAACTGTTACTCTTCCATTTTCTCTTTTTAGCTATATCCACTTGTTATAATCATGCTTGTAAATATCTCAAATTTTCCTATTTTAGTCCACCTCCATTTTATTTCAGTTTTTCTTATTTTACTTCTGATTTCTGGAAATCTAGTGTTTCGCTACTTTAATCCATATTTGTGACTTCTAATATTTTATTTGCGTCAAAAAGGATTAAATCTCTATAAAAAGAAACTAACATTTACATGCTAAATTTCAACTTAAAATAGATGTAAATAAGTGTAAATAACTGTAAATAACTTAAAATAACTGAATGAAATAGCTAAATAAAAATAGACTGAAAAGAACTTCTAAAATTTACTTAAACGCTAACTATAATTAAACTTACATAAAAACTATCACAAAATTGTGGAAAAACTACAACTTTTGAGGACCCTATTATATTAAATTGCGTACAAGTCTAAAATAACTATAAAACACTCATTTGTGGTCCTTAGTTCTAATCCTAGGCTTTCCTAAATCCACTTCTAGGGTGTAAAATATTTTTATTAAAAAGATTTCCTCCCCAGAAAAATTTTCTATTTAGGGGTCAGCTTCGTGCAATGAATCCAATTGGGAGAAAATCTAAATGAGAAAAATAGCTAGGCCTAGGGTTTTATTTATAGTATGGCTTAGGGATCTTAGGCCGTCGGATTTGAAGATTTAATCTGGTGCAACCACGTCATGGGCTCACTAGAAACCATCGGATGCAGCTACGAACACACAGGATTTCACCAAAATTCAGATTTACAATCTTCGGCTTGAACTTAGATAAAAAACCATCCAGAGAAGAATGCGAGTCCACGTGTAATGGGTTTTTTCGTTTTTGTTTAATTATATACAATTCTGATTTTCTTTGTTTCTGTCGTAACTTATACATACTGACTCGGATTTCAACAAGTTGTACATGGAAGTTGCTTAGAAAATTACCACGAATCCAGTGGTGGAACTTCTATGGCTCAATTCTGAAAATTTCCCGACCGTATTATTATCCGGATTTTTAACCCAACAGGCAATGGAAATAAGAAAGATAGTCATGAATCACAAGGCGATTAAATAGTCATCTAGAGATGCTATGATTGGAGTTTAACAAAAGACGGACTACATGGTAGAGATAATAACCTGAGTCAACAAAGCCAAGAGAACAGTTTCCTTGTGAGATAACAAGAGTTAAAGGATAAATTACCAGCGATTCGCCATCAGTTTGTTATTACATTGGCAATTGCATAAGTGGACATTTCCAGTGTCAGAACTTAGATCGACCTCTGTAATCGAAACAGCAGCAGATATACTCCACGAAGACTATAAACACACGAGCTATGAAATAAAATAAAAGAAGGAGTCCAGCAACCAAAAATTGGCTAAGTCTATGTGCCGCTGGCGACCCATATCCCTATGAGTTGCTAGCGGCCATGGAGATAAGAAATTTTGGCCGCTACACTCCCCAAGTCACTTCTATCTGTCCTGGGACCTGAAAATGATGGGCCCGGCCTGGGAGACCTCCAACCTCTAGAAATAGCTTGCCCGCTGCAACAGAAAAAAGGGTTCTGGAAACTAACCGCGGAAGCTCTACTAGGATTCTGCTTCACTTCCAATCTTCTACTTAGATAATTGAAAAGGAATACATCCTACTTCACCTACGTATTCTAACTCTAGAGATCCGATTCATCATAGGATTAGCAGAAGCCTTGTAATCAAACAACCGCTTTAATAGCTGTCAAGTCATAATAAAGATATAAAGTGGGTGTAGGCTTAGTTAACAGCTAAACCACTATAAAAATCCTCTATCTTCTTTCCATTATAGTTTTTTCCTATTTTTGTGATCTGTTACATTGTTCTGTGAATTATTTCTCTCCGAATACAGAGCTAGTGCTTTCAAATCCATACCAAGGTGTAGGTCCACTTTTTGGGTCAACATTTCGGTGCTTTCATAGAGAACTGCAACCCAGAACTTAGATCTAGCTATTTACTTTGGATTGCACAAGTCTAGAAGTTGGATTCCTATTTTAAAACTAGAATCCAAATCTAGCTATTTACTTTGGATTGCATAAGTCCAACATTTAGATCTCTGCCTTTGATACTGAATCCAGATCTTGCTTTCTACTTTGGAGTACATAGGTCCCAAAGTTAGGTCATCAACCCTTGCTAAAGGATCCAGCTGTCTTGTAGAGTTAAATGGCTCCTGGAAGGAAAAGGACTACTTCAGTAAGATCTATATAGGTAGCTATAGCCGCAGAAGGAGATGGCACCCAACAAGTTGAAATAAATGCTGCTACTTTAGGAAATCAAGTTCCAGGTTCCACTAGTCAGCATGACGTAGTAACAACAGATGAATTGATCAAGATGTCATAGGAAATCAATCAAAAAATGTAGGAGAGTCAGAAGACTCTAATGGACAAACTCAATGCTCTAATAACCCTCTAGTCTAACCCCATCCAAAGAGTCATTCATGACCCAACCCACGCTATGGAGCAAGAACACTCCTCTACTTTCGGCCTACGCATAAGAAATGGGAAACAACCATATAAAAGGGTAACAACAGGATTCGATTTGGAAGAAAATGAGAACACTCTCCTTGACCTCAAACGACCAAATTGGAAGTTGAATAATGGAGCTAAAACCCTATTGGAGGATGTGATCGTGAACCTCTCTAGTTGGAAGGCGGAGAGGAAGATGAATAGGTAGAGAAGGACGACAATGCATTTGATAAGATTGGAAACATCCAGACTGTCACTAATAGACCAAATGAAGGCTGATGGGGTCCCACGGGAATGACGTTCTTGAAGACATGAGAGCCTAGGTATCAGCCCACACGCCAAGATCGTTTGTTGAACGAAACACTTAGTGTAGCATATGACTTCCACCTCTAGGACCATAGAATGCCAGACGCGTACATAGCAAACATGGTCAAGCGGCTGATGGATGAGAGCAAGAGTCAAAAAGACGATGAATGGGGATCTGCCCCTAGTGGACTCCTTTTACCGGCGCAATCTTGAATGAGAGATATCTGAACATGTTTACTATGCCCATCGTCTCCTCTTATGACAGAATTAAGGATCTGAAACCCCATTTGTACAACGAAGTTAATGCTTCGAAAGCAGTATGCTGTAGGTGTTTTCCCATTTTCGTCGAAGGATTTGCTACCATGTGGTTTACAAAACTTCCCCCAAAATCCATCGCCGCCTTTGACTAACTTGCAACAAAATTCCTTGAACAATTCAGACTCCACACCGCCCAACCGAATGACGTTATGTCCTTATTGGAACTAGTTCAAGGGTACAACGAGTTGTTGAGATCGTTTATGAATAGATTCAACACGGCGGTAACTGAAGTTAGCAATCCTAATGAATACATGGTCTTTAAGGCCTTAGTCCGTGCAATTCATCCAGAGACGGAGTTTGGGAAGTTAATCAAAATGAAGCAACCCACCAGTGGGAAAGGGTTCAACTGCAAGGCGAGCCAATATTTAAGATTGGAAGAAGCACAGGAGTTGGAAAGAAAAGCCGTGGAAACGCAGCAGACAAACACCGATTAGAATGGCTTGACTTCTAACTAAAACATACGTAGCCTCGGGAATAGTCAGGGGCTGCGAGGAAGAACGGGAATTAGAAGAGAGGAAATCAAAACTCCAACAAAAGGAATTGTGGTGGCTGTAACAAAAGATTCAAAGAATTTGGAACTGGAGACTATACGCTCATGATTGATACCCCAAAGAATATTTACCTTGCAACACAAGAAACCGAGGAATATAGGAAGCCCCTCAAGAAGGAAGCAACGGAACAACAGAAACGGTTGGGGAAATTCTATCGCTTCCATGAGACGCACGAACACAACACCAATGAATGCCGCCATCTCAAATACTTTATCGAAGATTTGTTTCGTGACAACTAACTCCAGCAATATGTCAAGATACCATGGAAACCTAGCCCAAGGATAGTTCCTCAACAGCTTAGGGAACAGGGGAACCTGGCGGGAACCAACGATGAAGGATTGAAATGAATTGATCAAAGGCTCATTATAGGAACTATTTCTAATGGGCGACATCCTACACACAAAAGCTGGAGGGAGATGGAAAGGTAAGCAAGTTTTCCAAAGCACATCCTAAAAGGGGAATGTTTGACAATAGACGATGGGACTCCGATCAAGCAACATATGGTGTTGAGAAATAATATAATATTCTACGATCGAGATACCAAAGGAATCGAGGCACCAACGCTTGATCCAATTGTCGTAACAGTGGGAATCGGGCCCGTAGTTGTTTGTCGAGTATTGGTTGACGGCGGAAGCTCGGTTAATATACTCTTACAGTGCACTTTCGACCAGATAAAGATAGGGATGAAAAGTGTATCTACGTGTCAAACAAAGATCTAGGGATTCACCTAAGAATCTAAGCAGCCAGTGGGGACCATTGACTTGCCTGTAGAACTTGGATAAGGAGAACGATGAGTCACTCTCATTCATAAATTTGTGATTTTGATGTACAGTGCACTTTGGTAAGGCGTGCGTTAGCTGACTTTAAGATAGCGTTGGCCTAATGGCGCCTCATAATGAAATTCCCGACTAAGCATGGAATTGCGATAGTGAAAGGAGATCAAAGTGTTGCCCGAGAATGTTACATTGTAGAAATGCACAAGTCCAAACGTAAGGTAAAAGGAAAGGATGTGCGGAAAGTCCTCACATTCGGGAACCCTCTAAATATCAATTACAGAATCGCCCCTGGCTTGGGAACCATAGCCGATTTGAGAAGGCTTTGGACCCTAGGAAGAAGAGCTCAACGGAGGATAGGGCAGCAGCAACTGAACTAACGGTATTAGTCCCAGTAAGCATGGATGACCCCACATGGGGTCTTGAGAATTGGATCACTACTTGGAAACAGAATGAGGTCAGAGCTAACCAAATTTCTTCGAGCCAACCAATATGTGTTTGGTTGGAAGCATGTTGATGTGTGTGGGGTATCACCCGAAATTGCTCGTCAAGCCCTTAACATTGACCCTAAATTCACTCCCGTAAAAAAATGGCGTAGCTTGGGCCCCAAGCGATCCAAGGTATTGAAAGAAGAGGTGAAAAAGCTAATGGCAAATTGTTTCATCCAGGATGCAACCTATCCTGAATGGGTATCAAATCCGAAGTTGGTTAAGAAATGTAATGGAAAATGGGGGACTTGCATTGACTTTTCAGACCTCAACAAAGCTTTCCTGAAAGCTTACTTTCAGCTCCCTCGAATTGATCAACTGGTAGATGGAACAGTAAGACACGAATTGTTGTCATTTATGGATGCACACTCATAATATAACTAGATCTTAATGCGCGAACAAGATCAGGAAAATACCAAATTCTTTATTTAACCTGGATTATACTGCTATACAGTGATGTCGTTTGGCTTGAAGAATGTTGGAGCCACATATCAAAGACTAGTGAATACAATTTTCAAGAGTCAAATTGGGAAAATATGGAAGTTTATGTAGATGACATGTTAGTCAAAACTCGGGTAGCTTCTAAGCACCTAGATAACCATGCGGAGAATTTGAGATACTCTTTAAATATGGAATGAAGTTGAACCCGCTTAAGTGCCACTTTGAGGTGGTCTCTGGGATATTTTTGGGATACATAGTAAGTGCCCGAGGGATAAAAGAGAATCCAAAATAGATAATTGATCTATGAGAACTCCAAGCCCCTAAAAATAAGAGAGAACCGCAGAAATTCGCAACATAAAGTCGTTTTTTCTCAGAGGCCACAGAAAAGTGTACACCATTGTTCGATGCATTGAAAAGGGGAAAGCGAAACTTTGAGTGGAGCGAGGCTTGTCAAACAGCCTCCAAGGAACTACTGCGGCACATGGAAACTCTTCTGGTCTTATCAAAACTAGTCGATGGAGAAGATTTATTCATTTACTTAGCGATTTCTCCACACGCGTTGATTGCTGCTCTCGTATGGGAAGAAGCAAGCGTCCAACGACTTGTGTATTATAGTAGAAAGTGATTCACCAGAGACGAAAAGAATTACCAAAATTAGAAAAATATCATATTCCCTTCTTATCGCATCTCGAAAGTTGGGGCCGTACTTCCTGGCTCATCCAATCAAAGTACTTACAGACCAGCCACTGAAACAAGTTCTATACCGGCCAAGGACATCATGATGATTACTTAAGTGGAATATACAACTAAGTCAATATGATATTACCTACCACCCAAGGAAAAAATAAAAGGACAAGCTCTGGCCGATTTAATCGTGGAATTCGCAATAAGAAATGGTGAAGCGGAAGTTCAATCACAAGCAGACACGCGGTGGATGTTTTTTGTTGATGGAGCATCGAATAACTCTTGTTTGGGTGCAGGAGTAGTGATCGAAACCCGCAAAGGGCGGGCCATTAGTTAAGGTCTAGGACTGGAATTCCCTGCCACAAACAACGAGGCAGAATATGAAGCACTTATCGCAAAACTAAAATCATAAAGGAGCTCAAAATAAAGTGTGTCAATATATATAGCAACTCTCAACTGGTCGTGTGCTAATAAAAAGGAGAATACCTGGCACGCGGCGAGAATCTGGCCCAATATCTCTCTAAGGTGCAAGATCTGTTGAGAAACATTAAGCATTACACCATCACTTACATACCGCGAGACTAGATCATAAAGGCAGACTATTTGGCCAAATTGGCGAGCTTCAGAGAAGCCAAGTCATTGAGAGTCATCCCAGTCGAAACCCTATCCAATCCAAGCATTAATGAAATGGATTTCGAGTGGATTCTCGAGAACACCGTGGAACTTGGCACATAGATGACGCCAATAAAAGATTATCTTCTGGCAGGGACTCTTTCGGCAAATCAAAACCAGCGAATGAAATTGCTAAAAAAGGCACCACGGTACATGTTACAGGATGGCATATTCTATCGAAGGGGAATCTCGATCCCTCTCCTCAAATGTGTAACCGAAGATGAAGCGCATGGAATCCTAAGAGATGTGCATGAAGGCGAACGCGGAGACCACACTGGAGGGCAGAGGCAAGCAAAGAAAGTTCTTTGATATGGGTATTTCTGGCCAACGGTGAATCATGATGCCGTAGACCATGCTAGAGGATGTGGTCGTTGTACAAAATTCAGCAAAATCAAGAGAACTCCATCAACAGAGTTGACACAAATGGTTAACCCATGGACTTTTGCGATATAGGGAATCGATTTGATTGGCGTCCTTCTGATTGCAAAAGGTGCAGCGAAATATGTAATTGTGGTCATAGAGTATTTCACAAAATGGGCCGGAGAGGAACCGCTAGCCACCATAACCACTAAGAAAGTTATTAACTTTGTAAATAAAAATATCATTTGCAGGTTTGGCATGCCATAGAAAATCATCACTGAAAATGGAACATAGTTTGAAAGAGCTGAATTTAAAGACTCCTACAAGTGCTTTCGAATCGAGAAAAGCTTTTCCACGGTGGCTCATCCACAGGCAAACGGGCATGTGGAGGCGATAAATAAGATCATTAAGTCCACCATCATGAAGCGATTGACCATAGCAGAGGTAAATTGGATTGATGAGCTTCCACTCGCAGTATGGGCTTACAGAACAACACACAAAGTTGCTACAGGCCACACCCCGTTCGTATTGGCATATGGTTCGGAGGCAATGATCCCTGTCGAACTAGAATTTCCCTCTCACTAAAGGCTAAACTTCAACCAAAGAAAAAATGAGCAAATCCTACTCGAGTCACTTGATATGGTCGATGAAAAGAGAGAGGAAGTGGAATTAAGAATCACCGCCTACCGGAAAAGGGTTGTGCAATACTTAAATTCTAGAGTTCGCGGTAAAACATTCGAGGTTGGCGATCTCGTACTCAGTAGAGTTTATCTGATTCCAAGAGCCTTCGAACCAAAATGGGAAGGACCATTCGTCATTCACCAGAATCTTGGAAATGAAACATTGAAGTTGACGACCATCGAAGGGATTGCAATTCTAGAGTTTGGAACGACGAATCGCTCAGCCGATATTTACTTAAAAGCAACTTTATGTATTTTCTTATTTTTAGCAAATAAGCCATTATGGGAAAGCTAGTGGCATTGTAAATGTGCAAAGAATCTACCAAGCTCTTCTTAATAAAGTTTTCCTTTTGAATCATTTAAATTGTGCACATAATAATATTTCGACGATCCGTTGGTGGCAAATCGATTCAAACCGTTGGATCGACGGATCCCGATCATGGCCATTCGAAAAATGCTACCACCCTGAAATACCAAAAAGGCTCCGACTTCAAGTCTTTTGCGTCACCTAGAAATAGGCCACGCTATGGACCCTGGATTTAAGTTTCTCCCGTCGCTAGAAGATAGACGACGTCAAGTAACTCTTGACACAAGGTTCTCGCGTTTCTCGAAGATAGGCAATGCCGAGTAGCCCTAAATTTAAGTTTCTCGAATCGCCCGGAGATAGGCGACGCCGAGTAACTCTCGACACAAGCTACTCAGGTTTCCTGGAGATAGGAGATTCCAAGTAGCCCCAGATTTAAGTTTCTCTCATTGCCTGGAGATAGGCGACGCAGAGTAACTCTCGACGCAAGCAACTTACATTGCCTAGAGATAGGCGATGCCATGTAACCTCATATTTACGTTTCTCACATCGCCCGAAGCTCGACGACGCCGAGTAACTTTCGATCAAGCTAATCGCGTTGCCCGGAGATAGGCGATGTCGAGTAGCCTCAGATTTAAGTTTGTCGGTTCGCCCGGAGATAGGCGACGCCGAGTAACTCTCAATGCAAGCTACTTGCGTTTCCCGGAGATAGGTGATGCCAAGTAGCCTCAGATTTAAGTTTCTCCCATTGCCCGAAGATCGGCGACGCCGAGTATCTCTCGATGCAAGATACTCGTGTTGCCCGGAGATAGAGGATGCCGAGTAGCCCTTGATTTAAGTTTCTTGCATCGCTCGGAAATTGGCGACGCCGAGTAACTCTCGGCGCAAGCTACTCGCGTTGCCCGGAGATAGGCGATGCCGAGTAGCCCTGGATTTAAAATTCTCGCATCGCCTGCAGATAGGCGACACAGAGTAACTCTCGATGCAAGCTACTCACATTTCCTTGAGATAGGCGATGCCGAGTAGCCCTAGATTTTAGTTTCTCGCGTAGCCTGGAGAAAGCCGACGTTGAGTAACTCTCGACGCAAGCTACTCACGTTGCCCAGAGATATGTGATACCTAGTAGCCCTAGATTTAAGTTTCTCGCATTGCACGAAGATAGGCGACGTCGAGTAACTCTTGATGCAAGCTACTCGTGCTACTTGGAGATAGGAAATGCTTAGTAGCCTCAGAATCAAGATCCTTGCGTCACCCGGAGCCAGGCGACGCCAAGTAACTCGCGATGCAAGCTTCTAGCATGGCCTGAAAGTAGGTAACACGGAAAAATTCTAAATTCTCAGCATCTTACGTTACTTAAAGACATTGGGTATTAGAAGTTTATTTGGATTGAACAGCTCTGTGAACTGTGGGGCATATACCCGCATAAAGATAAAACCACCTGAATGCAAAGAGTTCATGAGTCCCGTCACACCAAACAACCACAGACCCACAAGTTTTATCTCAAAAACAAACAAGAATCCTGACAAGAATTAATTCAAGTAGAAATTTACATGACTTTAGAGGTATTTGTGAACTTATGAATGGAAATCCTCTAAGTTCTGTTAGAAAAAATATGTAATGGAATGCACAAATGCAGACAGAATACAGAATATGTACGATTGACAAAGTTTGCAAGTTAAAATATCACGGCATTGTTTGTAATGTTATGAACACAAAATCAAAATGTGTGGGTTGTACCCACACAACAGCGGCCAACAAAAGAATTCCAATACAGACATCGCATTCAAGACCTCAAAAGTACATACATTTGGGCTTAAAGACAAAAAACACAGAACAAATCAGTGCCTTTTCCACTGCTTCCCTTCCCGCCTCTGGCGGGCAACTTCAACTTCTATTAGAAGTATCACTGCCAGTAATATCAATTTTGATTTTTTCAACGATATCCTCTTTCTCCGAGTGCTTCCCGGTTGAGCTGCTCGATCCTCTATGTTTTTCCCACTTTCTGGAACTCTTTGAGGCCTTGATCGCTTCCACCTTCTCTTTCATGACGGCAAACAAGGCATGTGAAGTCTTCGGTGGATGCTCTGTAGGAGTTGCCTGCTATTTGGCCTCAACAGCATCGTATCACCTTCAAGAAAAGCCGAGGGACCATCCAGACCGTGGAGTGCCTCGATCTTCTCAGCCTCTGGCCCCATTTGAGATCTGGGTGTTGATATAAGTGCTAGAACGGGAACCGATATGATTTTCGAAGATGTAAATATTGGTGTGTACACAAGCGCCAAAGTGACTGGCACATCAATAGGATAATTAGAGGGACCTATAAGATCAAAAATAAAAGAATTAAACTCCTCTTTCTCCTGTGGCATGAGGTGAAGTCTCTCGATTTCGAGAAAGGGGTGATCGTTACCTGCGTAGGAAGTAGGATCGTGAGCAACAACCTCAAACTCACCTCCTTCATCGCCTTTAGAAATCTTTGCCACGTGGGGAGCAATATCAATCCCAAAACATGTTGGTTAATCATGAAGATGCCCCGAAGTTTCCCTTACATCAAAATATGAAGGCTTGGCAAGCGTAACTAGGGCAACCGTCAGACCCGCTTTGCGGTATCCCTCTCCCGTTCCACTCGGAGAATTCCTTGGCCTTCGATCATTGCCTTTTTGGATTCCGCATTAAGATAGGCATCCTGCAACTCTTGTTCTGTATATACATCACCACTCTCGACGAAACAATATAGAATTTCCTCCCAGACAAGGGCAAGAGTGTGTGGAAACTTAACACCAAGGTATAGGAGACTCCCCTGATGCAATATGGATTGAACGTAGAAGTTCAAAATCGTTGAATCAAGTTTCTCCATCTTACAATGAAAAGTGTGCTGGAGTTCTTGATAACTCACTGTCACTGCAAATTTTTCTTTTTCAATCACAGCTTTGTCGGCATTGAGCTGTATGACTTGAGTTTGTAATCCAGCGATTATCTTTTACAACTCCTCGATTGTCTTGGCTTGAGTAGTGATTGTCCGAGTATGCCCCGCCACAACTAGAGTGCGATCGGCAATTTTCTTCTTTTGCTCCTCGATAATAGGGTCACGGGAAGCAACGTCCTCCTTTAATTTGGCTTCCTCTGCATGATTTTTCTTAATTTTGGCTCTCAAGACAATTTCAGCTCTCTCATGTGCTAGCTTCATCAATTGCATCTAGTTTGCAGTTCTCTTACTATCATGAAGCGTTGCATCTTTTTCCCCTTCTAGTGGTTTAATTTTTCATCCTGCTTGGTCAGCGCCCTTTCAAAATCATCTTTCTCAGCTTCGAAAGTTAGGATCTCCTAATAGTTTTCCTATTGGGATCGGATAGTTGTTTGCAAAGCCTCTCCCACATTTCTCCCTACTCCAAATCCGATTGGATGCCTTAAAGGCACGACATGTAAGTGTCCCTCCGAATGGGATGAATATCCATGTCAAATTTAACACCCTTTAGAAACCAAATCGGGAGAGTCACCTCCAACTTAGGTGGGCCTGTATGATGAATGTAGGCTGGTCTTCAGTGAGGGTGATAAGGAATGAGGGCAGTGGCAATAGCAGAAGTAGATGAGAGGTATGTTGAAGGCGGAATGGTAATAGAAGAAGTGGCAATCTCTTGTCCTGTTAAGGTATGTTTCCTAATGAGTTTAGAAGAATGAGAACAACGGTCATGCTTAGACTTCTTCCAAGGTTCTTCCTTATCATTGTGAAACCATTTTTTATCATAACCGCTTCCATACAAGCGGTATTTATCCTTCTCCTTCTGACGGCGAGTCTCTCCATCAAGTTACTTACTTCGTCTATACTATTCCTTCGACTCTCGGGCTTGGTGTTGACTATAGGGATGCTTCGAATATCGTTGCATGTCAGTATTATCCTCAAAGTCGTCATAGAGGCCACATCCTCTCATCATACTTAAAATGAAACCGTCATAACTTTGGAAACAAGCAAAGAGTTAAGTAAACATATGGGAGAATGGAAGATGAATATAAGAATGGTCTTAGTGTGTCGTGTCGTGTGTTTCAAAAATGAGCCTAGGACGTCATTACCAACCGGGGCAAAGGATCGTAAAAGGTGGAATAGAGCTGACTTTGGTTGTCATGGGCGAGGTCGAACTGATAGATCATGCGACACCGTCGGATCAAGTTTGCATCACATCGAAATTGAAGTCGTCTTTCATAATGGCATCGAAATCAACAAAAACTTCGCTAATATCCCAAAAATCTACCATGGTAGCCTTACCGGGAGAATCTTGACACACGACCGCCCTTTATGCCTTGTCTATACCCTCAGTATCAAAAAGGGATGAGGTCGAGAGGACAGCGCTCATACCCGGTGTCTCGTCGCATGATTTCGAATCTTCATCTTCAGACTCTGACGAATAATAATCGCTAGTTGTGGACTGGTCACTGCTACTTTCAAATTCTCCTTCCCCTTTTCTGAGTCTATCATGGCATTCCCCTCTCTCCGTACAAGCTCAGCTTACAGCTCCTCCTGAATTGGGGACATCCTAGTAGAACCACTTAAACTGGCTACGGTCCCTTCTTTATGGGACTCACCAAGCGGACTCTCAGAGGGGCTGCTTGTCTATAGGCCCACATCAGATTCCTATGAAGATGAAGAAGACCTTATATGAACTCTAACCCGACCGGGGGAAGGGACTTCGGCTTGAGCAACTGATCACCCCGGAGCTAACAGTCAAATTGACGTAGATTCTCGTCGATAAGTAAGACCCTCGCACTCTGTTCCTCAAAATTTATAGCTTTAAGAACTTTGCAAACTTGACCAGGAGCGGTTTCTCTATTTGGCTTAGGAATAACTACAAAAAGAAGAAATCGATCAAAAAATCTATCACACCACTTCGAAGCTTGGAAAACCAAGAACAAGGAAGCTTACCCCTTGTCGTCCAACGACGACTGAATCCTCAGGGCACCAAGTAAAGAAGTATTACATCTTGAATTGAGATAAATTTCCTTGTAGGCGTTGTATAATCTTTCGAATTCGTTGGTCCTCAATTTTGATTAAGGAGGGGCAATCATCTCTTCCCTTAAAAGCTAGGAAGTATCACAACTTGTCGAAGCTCCGTGCACGATGAAATGTCCGCATAAAGAGAATTTGTAGGCATGTGAGAATGGCATAACCATTCAGATGCAGCTAGAACGGGGCTATTCCCAAGTTTGATAGTGTTTCTCAAAGAAAGTTGTCGAAGGGGGCACGACATGGCATGCCGTAAAGCCAAGGGGAGGCATGTGAGCAAAATCATTCTTCTCTGAAAGGTGAACATCCTCTTTGGGGATCCCATGCTGTAAACAATTATTACGGAGGACATTAGTAGAGGTCACCGAAGGGGCTTTCTCAGGTGGATTGAGTAAGACTCGAAAGTTAGGTGGCATAAGATCCATGATTGGTACAACTGGAACCAGTTGGCCAAACTCGGCTTGTGTAGTAGATGATGACTCAGCCTCGAAGGTTGCAGGACTTCGCCTACTCGACTTGCGATGCATAGATGGCTGCTTTATATATTATAACAAAACTCGCATTTGAGAAAGGTTGGGTAAATCTATCCTAATTCTGTGAGTGTCCCCTATCATACTTGAGTCCCGAGGGAACTTTAACTAATAATCATTATCCCGGACTTCAAGTACGAACTGAGGCAAGTGTAATGTACTTTCTATACGGGATGAACTCGGTGCACAATGCACTACAGGGGCTTCATCATGTGTTGATGTTTCTCTTGCAATAAAACAAAGGAAAAGAAGTTCTGTGTCACTTCATTTTTCGTCCACTACTTTTATTAACCTCCTGGTACACTTATGCGTTGTCAATCAATGATCGACAATGGATTTGTTGTCCGAAGCGACATGGAGAATCCTTCTCATTGTAAGGACAGCAAGCGTATATTAAGTAAGCAGGATGATCCTAGATCCTATGGACAAAGTCAAGGTCAACTGGCAATACATAGTTCGAATATCATCTGTGAAGTAAGAGACAAGTTAATTTGGGTTAAATTAAAGAAGGTAGCAAAACACATCAAGCGCTAAACCAAAGCATGAGTGTCGCTCCAAGAGACAACTCAGACTTCTCGCAGTAAACGCCAAAGAAAGGGCAATGGTCACTAAATTATCAAATGAACGCAACAATTAATTAACCCACTACACAAATACACCTCATAATTAGTTGAATGGAATTCAGGAAATCACGGATCAAACTTGGTGAGCTATACACAAGGTCGTAGGCGAGCTAGCTAAGAGTATTGGCTCCTATGCTTGTGTGTGGCAAGACAATGGGTTGGCAACACCTGGAGAGATAGGTCTTCTAGGGCTAGAGCGACTGGGTTGGTGGCTAGGGCATAAGAAATTGGATCGGCAGCAACTAGAGGAGGTAATTAGGCAAAGCGATGGAAACGAGATCATGGTCCGAACGGAGTTGTGTAGTGAATCGCTAGAGAAATGACTGAAGAATGGATCGAATGCTTAAACGGATCGAAAACAAAGATGTCCGGTTATACAAAGGAGAGCTGAACAATTTTCTAAGTGTTCAGGTTGCGACAAACCTGACCTATCATTGTCATTGTCGCCAGCAACGTGAGCTGGCTCAAGAAAGTTTTCACAGGGATAGGTCGCTAGCGACCCATCCCACATGGGTCGCTTGCGATTCAAACAAAAAGAGAGAGAGAATAAAAGGGTTATGAGAATGAGAATGATATGCACGAATATGTGGAGATTTATATATCATAGATATTTGTGTACTTGAAAATGAAATCTCTGTCTAACCATTTCAGAATCAATCGTGTATATCCGCTATTCCAAGACATACAAAAAACTACAAACGAAAACACGACATGGTAAGGTAGGTAATGGTAACTAGAACTAAAGAGAAAGGATAGATGACATCGGGCCATACTACACATATAGCACCGATACAACAACTCGAAGGTTAACGAATAGATATAGAAAATGATGACTTCCAGAGCACACCGTGTTTACAATGAAAATATACTCTATAGGGCAAATGTTATCCAGGTTTTCAACCCAGCATGCATCGGAAATAAGTGAGACAACCTTGAATCATAGTGCGATTCAATATACAACCAGAGATGGTATGATTAGAGTTTAACAAAAGGCAGACTACATGGTAAAGATAACAACCTGAGTCAATAAAGCCAAGAGAACAGCTTCCTTATAAGACAACACGAGTTAAAGCACAAACAGCCAGCGATTCGCCATCAGTATGTAATTACAACGGCAAATGCATAAGAGGACATCTCTAGTGTCAAAACCAAGATCGACCTCTATGATCGAAACAGCAACAACCAATATACTCCACAAAGACTAAGAACGCACGAGCTACGAAACAAAATAGAAGAGAAGGGGTCTAGCAGCCAAAAATTGGCTCAGTCTATGGGCCGCCAGCAATCCATAGACCATGGGTCACCAGCGACCCATTGCCCATGGGTCACCTACGACCCATGGAGATATGAAATTTTTGGCCACTGAACTCCCCCGTTCGCATGCATCGTTCCAGAGACCTAAAAATGATGGGCCTATCTCTGGAGCCCCCTACCATCATAAATAGCTTGCCTCCTGCAACAGAAATGAGATTCTGGAAATTGACTACGAAAGCTCCGCTAGGGTTCTCCTCCACCTCCAATCTTCTACTCAAAGTATTGAGAAGGAATACATCATGATTCTTCGGTGTATTCTAACCCTAGAGATCCAGTTCATCATAGGATTAGTAGAAGCCTTGTAATCAAACAACCTGTACAGTCGCTGTCGGATAATAATAAAGATACAAAGTGGATGTAGGCTTAGTTAACAGCTGAACCACTATAAAAATCTTCTATGTTCTTTCCTTTATAGTTTTTTCCTATTTCTGTAATCTGTTACATTGTCATGTGCATTATTACTTTGTGAATATGGAGCCGGTGCTTTTAAATCCATACCAAGGTGTAGGTCCATTTTTTGGGTCAACACCAATTTTATTATTCAATTAATTTGTTAATTAATTTTTATTACTCTAATTTTTCGAGTTGTTGCAACTAAACCTTTCGAAAGCATTTGGGTTCAATTTTAAAACATGTGGAAACCTTTCGAAGTTGTCTACTTTGAAACCCTTTAAAACATTTCGGTTAAAATCATTTGGGTAATGCCTTATTTAAAGCAAAAGGACATAAACACGTTAAAGTTGAAAGCACCTTTTGAGACCATTCAATCATCTCTTTTGAAACAAATTTTGGGTTAAACTTAATTCAAAGAAAAAGGGCCTTTGAAATCATTTAAGTGGAAAGAATCCGTTTCGAAACCACTTGAAATCAACTCTTAAAAAACCATTTTCTAAGTAATAAAATGATGTTGTTGAAACCATCCTTTCGGAAACAATGGAGAGGTAGTCAAATTTCTTAGATAACTAAAGGATCCCTTTGAAATAACCTAGATCGAAAGCTAAGAAGCAGCAGCTAAAGGCTACGTCCATGTCAAAAGCAATCATTTAATCAAAAAGAGCAACATGATCAAAACCATTCCTTTTAAATTATTTGACTTAGTCGAAACCTAACTAATTCGAAAGAAACTTATTCAAAAGCAAGCAGATATTCTTTTCTTTAAAATCAAAACAAAGTCCCATCCCTTTCGAAACTCCATGATTTCGACCCCATACCTTTCACCTTCTTCCTATTCATTATGTACAGTTTCTTGATACTATATGCATTAGTTTCGATCATGTCGGGAGGGCAGTATGAATATAGAACCTAGGTCCTGTAGGAGACAAAATAGTTAAAAAGCTGTTCATTTGTACTTCAAAATTGTAACAACCGTAATTTTGGTGGTTACCTGTAATAGGAAATTATAACGGTGGTTAAAATTTAATATTGAGAATAGAAATAAATTGGAGATTTTTTTAATTTTTTATTTTAAATAAACAATGGATTTCACGCATAAAATGTGAAAAGAAAGTTTAGAAACTTTAGTTTTGGTTGTTGTGATAAAAATAAGTGAAATATGGTTTCAATTTAGAGAAAAGCAATAATTTTAATAATTGTTGTCAAATGTTTCTTTTATTGATTTTTAAAAGAAGTATTTGTTTTAAAATGTATTTATTATAAATAAAAGATGAAATTAGGTTCAAAAATAAGTTTTGATTATAAAAACAATGAAAAATGGTTGGTTGCATTTTATCACATAATAAAATTATTTTTGTGTAATTTTTGGCATTACAAATAGCATTTTATGTAAATATTTGTGTAAGTTTGGTTTTTATTTAAAAATAAGGGTTCTAATGACAAAAATATTTTTTATAACTAAATTACCTTTTTATCGGCTGTAAAATGTTTTATTAAACATGGAAATATGTTTGTTTGATTTATTGTGTTGAAAATCTTGACTAAATATGTTGTTTTGATTAATTACATAAGAGTGCTAGTGTTTATTAAATTTTTCTTAGGCTAGTCTAATTGCTTTTTTCCTAATTGGGTCAAGCCCATTACTACTCTAACTTGAGAAAATTGGTATCTTCTTCTCAAAATTATGTACGTATAGCACATCTACCCCTAACCAGACAACATAAAGAAGAAATAAAAATTGAGAAAGCTATCTCCTCTTCTAAACCCTAAGCCTGAACCTCCAATAAATCCACTTATTTGCTGATAATAATCAAATTAAAGCTCTTTTCCAAAAATAATCAACTCCAAAACATAGATTATATCATCAAGTTTTTATTTTGAGATTTTGGGTTTTTCTAAGCTTTGTTTGTCTTTTTTGCATGTCTTTGTTCTTCTATTTTATAGGCTGTTAAAGCAAATTCCAACCCAAAGCTCGCAACTTCCTTAAGTTAATTCAAGTTTGCCCTTCGATTTGAAAAGGTGAGTGATAAAATCACAATTTCTAGTTGAAGCAAAGCTTTAAAAATCAAAATCTGAGCTTTAGTAATCGGTTTTTTGTTGATAGATTTATTTTCTGTGAATCAAGTTTGGGTAGCTTCTTCGTAGGCTTATATCTTTTGACTCCGGCAACGAAATGCTATCGGATTTTTTGCTTTTGGTAGCTTGAATGTTGAACTTCATTTCTTCAAATTCTGGTTGAATAATATTTTCATTTGGATGTTCAAAAAAGTGGTAGAAAATCAGCTCAAAAGCAAGTTTTTTGCCTATAGAAATTGTTTTCTGAGTTGCTGCAAACATGGGCTGAGTCCGTGTTTGAAACAGCATAACTCTTTCATTTCTTACTGTAATTCATTGATTCTTCTTTTTGAAAGATAAAGTATTCTACTATATGCATACCAATTTTCAGCTTAAACCAAGGTAACTTGATCCTCTGTTTCATGCCTGAAAGTTAAACCCGAGATGGGTTTCAAGCCTGTACATTTGGTTTTTTTAAACTGTTGCAAACATTGCCTGGGTTAATGTTTGAGACAGTGTAACTTTTTCATTCCTGTCAGAATTCATCGATTCTTATTTTTTTTGAAATATAAAGTTTTCTACTATATGCCTACCAATTTTCAGCTCAATCCGATGTTATTTGGTTCTCTGTTTCATGCTTGGAATTTGAAACCAAGATGATTTTCAGGCCTGTACATTTATTTGTTTTTTGAACTGTTGCAAACATGGCCTGAGACCATGTTTAAGACAGTGTAACTTTTTCATTTCCAGTCGGAATTCAGTGATTCTTCTTTTACTTGAAGGATGAAGTTTTTTACTATGTCATACCAATTTTCAGCCCAACATAAGTTCATTTTGTCCTCTATTTTAGGCCTATAAATTGGACCCAAGATGGTTTTCAAGCCTGGGTATATTTTTGTTTCTGAACTGTTGCAAACATGGCCTGAGTCCATGTTTGAGACAGCGTAACATTTTCATATCCAATCGAAATTCATCAATTCTTTGTCGTTTGAAAGATAAAGTTTTCTACTTTTTTCACACCAATTTTTAGTTTAATCAAAAGTCATTTGGCGACCTATTTCATGTCCGAAAGTTGAACCCAGAGAAGATTTCAGACATAGATATTATGTTGCCGATGCATTTTTATGCTTTTTTTCTATTCGACTTTTGACTTTTACTTCATGTTTTTGTGATATTTCTGAAAGGTTTTGAGGCCATGATGTCTATCGGTAGACTAGCCAAATTTTGGAGTTTTTTAAATTCAAATTTTGGATTCAATTTTATTTAATTTGAATTGAATTCGAATATCGATTTGAGTGATTTTTTTGGGTTTTCATTTGTTTTTTAGCACGGATTTTTCCAAACCTTTTTGAAATAACTTTTAAAATAAATGGGCAATTTAAATTATTATTATATGATATTTTTAAAGCATTTTCAAATATAGAATCTATTTATTCTCGATAATAATGGAATTTTCACTTATGGCTTTCGAAATTGGTATTAAAAGCTTGTTTTCTTAGGGTCAATTATTTTATATATAAAATACACGTTTTTAAACTATTCGAGGGAATGAAAAGAAGAATTAAATGGTTTGGTAAAACACATGGTATGGGACACGTGTGTTTATCTTATTGGTTAATTCCTGACTTGTCCGTTCGATAGTTTTGACCTGTGGGTGAGTTTACTAAAAAGATGAGGTAATCTTTTTACTCCTTTGAGATTGAAATTTACTAGCGGTTAGTAAACCGTTTAGTGTGAACATGTGGTATAAGACATACGTTAACACTCTACGGTTCGTATCCGAGAGTTTATGACACATTTGTCTAAGAGATGTATTTGGCATTACTAGACCTTCGGGTCATTTGTCCTTCAGAACATTTGTCCAAGAGACGTTTGTCATTGTGATGTATTTGTCCTTCGAGATGTTGTCCTTTGGGATGTTTGTCTAAAAGACATATTTATGTCCTTCGAGACGTTTTTCTAAGAGATGTGGCGTCCTATATTTGCGAGAACATTACTTGACAGACTTCGGCCATATGCATGTACTATATGTATTTGGGATGATTTAATTGATGTTTGTGATTTCCATAGTATATTGCTCTTTTTCGGAATTGGTCCTTTGAACCATTCGATATATATTTGTGGCGATTACCTTTAGGGAATTTGAACTCTTGTGGGTTCAATTTTTGAGATGTGAGTAGCCTACATTGGCATTATATGAGATTTGCCTTTTGGCGTTTACTTGAGATATTATTCTCCTATTTGGAGATATATTTGCCTTATGGCTTGTTTGAGATGAGATCTCTTTATGCATGTTTTAGGTTGCGAAGATGGCGGGTTTAGGATTTCCCCTAAACCATATTTGATGTTTTATGAATGCCGATGATATGAGGTTCGCTAATTTTAGAGTTTTATGGGTTATTTTATCTCTTTTGAGATTATATTTTTGTGTAACGATGCCATATTATTACTTAATGTAATCATATACTTTAATTGTCCACTTGAGAATATTATCACATTATCCTTATGCCCATATTATTGCTTATCCTTGTAAACTAATTTGTTTAGCTAGACTAACCCGTGTATTTTATATTTGGGTCAGACAAAGGTGTTTAAGCTTACGTACATTTGGACTTAACCTATTCTGCTTCTGCATGGACTATTCTGCTAGCTCCTTTTGTTATATCTTTTTTTGTCGTCCTTTTTGGTTGCTACTCTGATATGTATATTCTTTTGACTAGCTCGTATATTGTGGTTGTTATACCACTGGACATGTATCATTTTTGTATACTATGTGATGTATCTATATATGTATATATGTGTGATATCTACTCTTCAGTGATGTGTTTTACATTCGAGTTATTATATTTTGTTTTGATAGTACCTATAGCCACCTATGGCTTCATATTAAGTATTTATTGGATATGTCAATCCACTTGAGGGAGAAAAAATATATGGCATTTTTCGACATATTCAATAGATATTTAAGACAAGGATATAGATGGTTGCTCCTATCCAGCCCTGTTCTCTACATTATCAGACCGTATAACCAGTAATACTCTTTGTTAATGTGGGTCTCGGGGTGGGGTGTCACAACTTGGTATCAGAGCTGAGCTCAGAACAATGTATGATCAACACTGAACAAATGCACATATTACGATGCATTCAAGTATAGTACGAGTGTATGAATCCCTTAATCAGCGTATCCTATACCTAATCGTGTCCTTTGGGATAGAGTTTGGGATATGTCTAGGAAAATATTTTATTCCGTAGTATTCCATAATAGAATTTATAATATCTTATCTTACGAGTAATCATAATTGTGATTGTTCTATTCGAGTCCTCTTAGACATGGGTGCTCGACACTCATCCGTATCAGGGGAATTTGTTGATGCATTTTGATGTTCTTTGCGTATGATTTCTTTGAGGATTGCGAATCCTATTGAGGGGATCCACAACATTATGTACGATGTTCGAGGATTTTGGGATTGTTCCTTGTAGCTTACCTTTTCGTGCGAATTAGCACGATAATTTTTTATCTAGAGTTTGGAATGGTTTGAGATGGAGTGGCTTGCATATTATCAAGCCACATTCTATGGTTTGAAGGATCCTATATTTAGGTATCCTAATTTGGCTGATTCATTGTTTCTTGTTCTTTGGAATGTTAATGATGATTCTTAAATCTCTGTATTCACTCTTGAGTTTCGAGATGTTGATGGTATATCTCGAATTCCAATCATTACGACTATGTTGATTTTTGTGAGTCCATACGTGTATGACACCTAATCGAGCAAGTGAATATTTTGTTGACTTCATTTTCGGTTCTTAGCCGTTCGGTCATCCTCCCGCAAGGATGTTCACTAGGGAGATGAGGTCATTAATTGAATTTGTTTGATATTGTCATTCTTGCCTCCTTTTGAGATATCCTCTTTGGATACTCAATTGTTGACATACCTTGTAAAATTACTTCACTCGATGTAATGATTTGTTGTTAATGTTCTTCTTCTCATTCGAGAAGATATCTTAACCTTACTCTTATATCTCATTTTGCTCTTTTTAATCTATTTTGTGGTGCTAGAGTCATTCTTCAGCTTGACCCTATACCAATTTTTCATACGTTATGCGTCGCGAAGGATAGCGTTACTCTTACCGCATTTTGCACTCGTTATGAGTCCTGTGAGTGGTTCATTATACCGTACTGAATAATGTACACTCCAGTCTATTACATCAATCTTGAGGATCAAGTATTCTAGGAATATATCGATGAGCTCTATTTATGACCCTTCAATTTGAGAATAAGTAATAAATTGTGTTTTCAAAAATTTTCCAAAATTGAAGACATGTTTGTAAGAGATGAATTTTTTCTGGGAGAAACAAATAATATTTTGAGTATTATATATGAGGTATTTATTTTTAGAAAAATAAAATTTTGTGATTGGTTGTCCGTCCAGTGCTTTAAGAATTCTGGTCGATGAGTTTGGCCAACGTTATCGATAGAAATTTCCTAAATGTTGTGATAAACCGATCAGACACAATAAATTGTGTTTTAATAAGTAATATTTTAAAATAGCTAATATGGTGGAGTATTAATTTTTATTTTTCATGTTTAATGAAACCATTGAACCATAGTGGGTGTTAGATGTGTGGCGAGGCAGTTTCGATCATTTGATCAACTCTACAGCCAATCGATGAGGTCATTCACTATAAATCAATGGCGAGGCAATACCCTTATATTATATAATTTGATAAATTTAATATGGAAATTTAGGTAATTAGAAGTGAATAATTCTATTTAAGGGGATAGCTTAATTAAGAGAAAATATCATTTGATGCTTTGATTGATAAAATGATGTATTTACGGTAAAAGAATACTTTGGTTTGAGAAATTAAAATATTAATTGAATAGTTTAGTTCAAGTTATTAATAATGACTACAAAAAAAATTGACACTTAGTTATTTGAGTAATAGTAGAGGTTAGATATAAACCTCTATCATGAGCGAAAATATGGAAGTATTAGTTTAGAACATTTAGTAATAAATTGTGAGCTAGTTTTCATTTTGAACTTAAATGGTATTCAAACTTGTGGGTTCGAAATTGCAAATTCTTTTAAAAACAAGTTTAAATTAATATCAACTTTAATTTCGGTGACAAATGGAAATGTTAATTTGGATTTTTTTGATAAATGAACAATTTATGTAGTATAATCATTTTAAAATTGTGACGATGATTTTAAACTTTATATATATATATATATATATATATATATATATCCTAAAAATTTATTTGGCGGACAATCAATAATCATCTCTTGATTATGAAATAGATTAGTTATCTCTTCCAAAATGAGTTCCCATATTTAAACCTAGATTTTGGAAAGTAATGAAAGTAATTCCACTTAATGAATTGTTTTTTTAATGATTACATAAAGTTGATCATAATTTTGTATGACTTAGCTTTCCGGGGAAAAAGAAGATCTTTTAATAGATGATATAGCAAAAAGCTTGTATGAAAACGTATATATCAAAATGGTTGGGGAAAATTTCAAATTTTAAATTGATTTAAAAACTAAAATTTTGTTTAGAAAAGTCTTGTACGAAAACAGCGATAACTAGATATTTATAACTCCCAATGAGTTCAACCTTTTTATAAATGAAAGAGCCTTTAGTTAGCTATAAAGCATCTTCTTACCACTTTAAAAGATTTTGCTTTTTACTGAGTCTAAAATGGATTTGAAAGTAGATGGTCACTTCTGTCCTATAAGAGATTCTCTAAGGTTTAAGCTGAAAATAAATTTAGCATAACTTTCAAACCATGAATCCAATTCCTATTATCTTTATATTGTTGGAAAGCACAGATTTAGTAGAACAACTTTCATTTTATAAGTATTTTCAAATTTTGAGTTTTGATGGGTCAAAATTTGTTTTCTTTACAGCAGGTATGTAACTAAAATTTACTTGTTTCTTTGTGGTCATGTGTATTCTACCTATTTTTGAATGTAATTGAGTTGATGTTTAGTATACATATATATTTCAAACTGAAATATATTTTGGTAGAATTTAAGGGTGAAACATTTTATTTACTTTAAACGAAGAGTTTGGAGATTAAATTGGATTTTTATAAGAGGTTTTGAAAATTTTCAAAATGTTGAAATTTGACAATTTGATTATGTAGTAAAAACGATTTTGATAACCTTGAAAATATTGTTTAGTTAAATAGGAGTATAAAATCCATACTTTGAGTGTGTCTTGAATTTGTGGAACTATCTAGCGACTCGCATTTTTGTGGTCGTTTGGGTTGGTGGTATTGGGGAAACTATCTACCTATGATTGTGCTTTCTTACCTCCATTGTGTCAATCTAGTGTTGGTGTGGGTCTTTCCGTGGTGACATGCGGAAAGTCATGTCGATAAATATCTAGTTGGTTGGAATCTAGGATAACCTTATGTTAAATCCCGACTCTATTCGAGAAGTTTCTGAGAAATCAATCCCACTTGATTGATCTTTTGTGTAGCATCCTGTCTGTGTTCTTGTTTCGAAGGTGAGACGCCTTCGAAATTTTGATGCATTATTCGTAAAAATTCAGTGGTCCGCTAATCCCAATAATAGCACTTGGGAACCATAGAATTAATCGAGCAGTCTGATCTTGATTTTCTAATCATCTTGGGTTCGGGGGAGGGATTTTAAACTCGAGCTTATCTATCTTCCTTTGCTTAATGAAATAAATAGTGTTGAATACAACTTTTCTCTAGAATTGCAAGGACGTAATTTTTTTAAAGGGGGAGTTTGTAAGAACCCTGGTTTTGGTGGTTACCTGTAATGTTAAATTATAACGGTGGTTATAATTTAATATTGAGAATAAAAATAAATTGGAGATTTTTTTCAATTGTTTATTTTAAATAAACAATGGATTTTAAACATAAAATGTGAAAAGAAAGTTTAGAAACTTTATTTTTGGTTGTTATGATAAAAATGAGTGAAATATGGTTTCCATTTAGAGAAATGCAATAATTTTAACAATTATTGCCAAATGTTTCTTATATAGTTTTTTTAAGAGAAGTATTTGTTTTAAAATGTGTTTATTATAAATAAAAAGATGAAATTGGGTTTAAAAATAAGTTTTGGTTATAAAAATGATGAAAATTGGTTGGTTGCATTTTATTACACAAGAAAATTATTTTTTGTGTAATATTTGGAGCTAAGAATAGCATTTTATGTAAATATTTTTTATTTTTTGTTGAAAATCTTGTTCAAATATGTTGTTTTGATTAATTACATAAGAGTATTTGTATTAATTAAATTTTTCTTAGGCTAGACTAATTGCTTTTTTCCCAATTGGGTAAGCGCATTACTACTCTAACTTGAGAAAGTAGATATCTTCTTCTCAAAATTATGTACGTACAATACATCTTTCTCTAAACAGAAAATGGAAAGAAGAAATAAAAATTGAGAAAGCCATCTCCTCTTCTAAACCCTAACCCTAAATCTCTAATAGATCTACTTATTTGTTGATAATAATCGAATTAAAGCTCTTTTGCACAGGTAATCAACTCCAAACATAGATTACATCATCAGGTTTTTATGTTGTGATTTAAGGTTTGTCTAAGCTTTATTTTTCTTCTTTGCATGCCTTTATTCTTCTATTTTATAGGTTGTTGAAGAAAATTCTAACCCAAAGTTCGCAATTTTCTTAAATTAATTCAAGTTTTCCCTTCGATTTGCATAGATGAATGATAAACTCACAATTTCTAGCTAAAGCAAAGCTTCGAAAATCAAAATCTAAGCTTTTGTAACCGTTTTTTATTGATAGTTTTCATTTTGGTCAATCTAGTTTTGGTTACTTTTCTACATGCTCATATCTTTTGATTCCTGCAATGAAATGCTGTTGGATTTCTTGCATTTGGTAGCATGCAAGTTGAACTTCATGTCTGCAAATTTTGGTTGAATAATATTATTATTTGGATGTTCAAAACAATGGTAGAAAATCAACTCAAACACAGAATTTTGCCTGTAGAAATTTTGTTTTGTGAGTTGCTGCGATCATGGCCTGAGTCCATGTTTGAGATGGCATAACTATTTCATTTCTTATTGCAATTCATTGATTCTTTTTTCGTTCGAAAGATAAAGTTTTCTACTATAAGCATTTTTAAATTTTTTCAAAATTGAAGATATGCTTCTAAGAGAAAATGGATTTTTCTTTTGGGAAAAAAAGAATATTTTGAGTATTATATAAGAGGTATTTCTTTTTGTTAAGAAAATGAATTTTCGTGTTGGGTTGTCCGTCTAGTGCTTTAAGAATTCTGGTCGATGCATTTGGTCAACGTTATTGAAAAGAATTTCCTAAATGTTGTGACGAGACCATTAGACACGGTAAATTTAGTTTTAATAAGTAATATTTAAAAATAGTTAATATGGTGGAGTATTAATTTATATTTTAAATGTTTAATGAAACCGTTGAATCATAGTGAGTGTCAATCGATGGGGTCATTCACTATAAATCAATGGCGAGGCAATAGCCTTGTATTGTTTAAAATTTGAGAAATTGGCTATGGTAATTTGGGTAAGTAAAAGTGAATAATTCTGATTAAGGGGATATTTTAATTAGGAGAAAATATCATTTGATGCTTTTGTTAGGAAATCTAATCTACGGTTTCGATGACAACAACTATATAATGGAAATCGAATATACATATATATTTATAGTTACTTGCTAGAACATCATAAATAGAAAGACAAGAACAAGGCTCAAAGGATACTACAAGAGACTACAAGTCGATAGGAACAAAGAAGCACAAGGAAAAGAGCACAACTGATATGCGCAATATCAAATGTCTGGATGAACAAGCCAGACGTCTAAAACAGTTCTTTGGAACAACAGACAGGCTGAACCAGAAGTCTGGCAATTGTACTTAGACGTCTGATCTACTACTGTATTCAAAAATATATATATAGTATCAGACGTTTTAAACAAATTCCAGAAGTTTGATTTCAAACTCGGATTTCAAATAAGAACTACAACTGCCACATTCGAGTAGGCATCTCCGCTTCTCTTCGCTGCAACTCTTCATCATCAACAGAAGCAACTGTAGAGCACATGTTAACAGATTCAACTACTCAAGATGCCTATCTACAACTATTTATAACATCAAGAATCAGGAGAACAAATAACCTAACTTACTTACGCTCTCTAATTATATACTCTATCATATATTCTTGATCTCTGCACTCTAGCAATCTATACTTGTATTCACTCTTCCATATGTTCAGTTCTTCATGGACAATACTCTTTATATATATATTGAAAGCAATTGTAATAATTAGTCAACATCCGTGTTGTACTAAAACACACATTTGACTAGAACAACTTATTGTAACTAAGCTTATTCCTCCGGGCGAAGCGAGGGTGTTTAATAGTCGAATTCCAAAGGGAAGCTTAGGGACTGGACGAAGGATGGGAGGTCCGAATCGGTATAATCCTAGTGTGCTTATTCTATATTTACTTAGATTAATATTATTTTAGTTGCATCATATATTTTGTCACATGTACTTGCATATACACTACACGATCCACCCTGTAGACTTTCAATTGGTATCAGAGTAAGGTTTAATCAAAGTATAATAACAAGTTTTTAAATCACTTTAATATGGCAAGTATTTTTCAAGAAGGTCAATCCACAGCATGACCCCCACTTTTTAGTGGTTCTAACTATGCATATTGGCCAACTTATATGAGAATTTTTATGGAAGCTAACAGATTAGAAATTTGGTCAACCACTCAAAATAAATATGAAGCACCTGACACTGCTATGAACACAGGGAATGATGCACAAAAAACTGCAGCTTCTAATAATGCCAAAGCTATGAATGTTTAATTTTGTTCATTAGATAAGAATGAATTTTCACGTGTCATGTTATATAACACTGCAAATGATATTTTGTGTACCTTACAAGTTACACACGAAGGCACAAACAAAGTTAAACAAAGTAAAATTTCAATTTTACAAAATCAATTTTCATATTTAAAATAAGGAAAAATGAATCAACAGTGGACTTGTATGCTAGATTCCAAACTATTCAACATGATTTAATGGCACTAGCAGTTAAATTCACAAATTTTGGTATAGTATCTAGAATACTCAATTCCTTAACTCTAGAGTGGGAATGAAAAGTATTATCTATCGAAGAAGTTAATGACCTCTCAACACTCTTAGTTGAAGAATTGATAGGAAATTTAATGTCCTATTAAGCTAATTTGCAGGCAAGAAAAGAAAAAAATTCAAAAAAGAAAAATATAGCATTCCCACCAACAAATGAAGACTCCAACTTAGACGAAGAAGAAATTGTATTTGTTGCCAAAAACTACAACAAATTCAAGAAGTTTAGGAAAATGACTAGATTTCAGAAAGTAGGAAAATCAAGCTCAACAAATCAAACTAAAGAAAATAAAAAATAAAAAATAAGAAGAAATGGATACCAAAAATAAAAAATAAGAAGAAATGGATACTTGATAGTCGATGCTCCAAGCATACGACCGGAAACTCCAAAATGTTATCAAATATAATATACATCGTTCGTGGAATGGTAACTATTGGAGATCACTCAAAATGATACATCGTTGGCATCGGAGAAGTTATCAACTCTGGTATTTCTTACTCTCCTATTATTACAAAAAAAAATTTAGTAGAAAATTTAAAACACAACCGACTTAGCATTAGTCAATTATGCGATAAAGGTTTTAAAATAAATTTCGAAAAAGATAGATGTAATATTTTCGACAATAACAAACAACTTATCTTGTGGGTTTTAGAAAAAAATATTTATGTCTTAAATATGAAAATAAATTGAAATTCAAATCTGTGCTTAACAGCCAAACATGACGATCCATGGTTGTGGTATAAATGATTTTGTCATATTAATTTTAAATATATTAATAAATTAGCAAAATATGAGCTAGTTAGAAGTTTACCTAAAATAAATTATAAAGTAGAAAATTTATGTGACGATTGTCAAATCGAAAAACTAAAGAAAAGCTCTTTTAAATCTAAAAATAATATTTCTACAAAACAACCATTAGAATTATTACATTTAGATTAATTTGGTCCAACTCTAGTACGATCTATAAATCACAACAAATATGTTTTCATAATAGTTGATGATTTTTCAAGATATACATGGACTTAATTTTTAAAATATAAATTTGATACTTTTGGAATGTTTAAATTTTTTGATAAAAGAATTAAAGCTCAAATGGATTATAAAATTAAGAATATTCGAAGTGATCACGGTGGAGAATTCGAAGATGATCTTTTTACCAATTTTTGTAATAAAAAGGGCATAAGTCATAATTTTTATTTTCACCACGCATCTCAACGAAATGTTGTAGTAGAAAGAAAAAATCGCACGTTACAAGAATGTGCACGCACACTATTAAATAGTAGTGGTTTACCAAAATATTTTTGGGCTGAAGCTATTGCTACGGCTTTTTATGTTTTGAATCGAGTAACCATACGACCTATGACTAAACATACTTGTTTTGAAATATTTTTTTGGAAGAAAACCTAAAATATCATGCTTTAAAACTTTCAAATCAAAATGTTTTATACTAAACACAAAAGATAATTTGGGAAAATTCAACCCGAAAGTCGATGAAGAAATTTTTATTGGATATTCAGATCGTAGCAAAGCGTATAGAATTTTTAATACGCGTACTAACACAAATGAAGAAAGTTTACATGTTCCATTTGATGAAATATTTTTTAACCATCATACTAATGACGATGAAAGAATAATTCCAATAACAAATAAAACAAATTCTTTTAATAATGAGACAAATGCACAAAATAATACTTTGGTATCATCCCCTAGAATTTTAAAAGTTCATCCAAAATATAATATCATTGGAGATGTCAATTCCAGAGTAACTAGAAATCAACTAAACCAAATAAGTCATATTGCATTTGTGTCAAATTTTGAACCAAAAATTTATAAAGAAGCTTCAAACGATAATTTTTGGATAATAGCCATGTAAGAAGAATTGAATCAACATGAACATAATAATGTTTGGGATTTAGTACCAAGACAAGAAAATCAAGCAGTTATTGGAACAAAATGGGTATTTAAAAACAAAGAAGATGAAAACGGAAATATAGTTAGAAATAAAGCACGTTTAGTCGCTCAGGCTTATAATCAAGAAGAAGGTATCGACTACGATGAAACTTTTGCTCCAGTAGCAAGGCTGACGCAGCGGATTAACAAAACTTGATATGACGATGGAATTAGCAATCGGTGGATTGAAAATACTGCAAGGCCCAAATCCGTTGATCTCAAGAGATACCGGATTCTAGCTATCCTTAACACGTTGATCGTGCACGATATCGTGATGAAGGATCTACGATTCTTCGACGTTGATCTTGCGCACAAGATTCCGTGAATCGGCTTCAACAAATGTGGATTCGAGCGCACTCGAATGACGTAGGTGGAGATAAGAGATTACACTCAACTACCAATTGGAAGAAAGCACAGAGCAATCAAAAGGAAATTTTATTCAAAAGTCAACAACCATTACAAATGACACTACCTGCCTATTTATAGGCTTATAACTCACAACACAAAACTGTACAACTCATAGGTCGGTCACGACTCAACAAACTCGCGACCTAATATTTACAGCACAACATTCACGGCCGACTTAACTCCTTGCCGACTTACCATAGGTCGTAAATGACCTAAAATACAAGACTCAAGACTCAACATATAACAGCGCTACACCGGACGACCTACGACTTAACAAGGTCGTGAGCGACCTAAATGATCAACACGACTTACGACTTACAAACACAATACAACACGTAGCCACAAACTCGGACGACTTAAAACACACGACTCACGACCTATACTTGATATGACTTAACGACCTAAACAAGGTCGCGACCTAACTCCAAGCAGCTTAACCCTTCAGCGACTTATCGTAGGTCAGTACCAAGATAAGGTCGATGCGACCTAAATATTAGCTTCTAGATATCTTCACACGACCTAACTAGGTCGTAGGTCGTTACAACGACCTATCACTTCGTGGCTATGTGAATGTCCTTCCTTGTACGACCTATCTCCGAACGACTTATCAAGTTGACTCGTCCTTCATTAAGTCGCGAATTTCCACTAGATCGTAGCCAACCTAAAACATCTTCAGTAGGTCGCTGCCGACTTGAATCCAAAGCTTTGTTAACTCGCAGCTCCTCTTCATGTAACTCCTTAGGTCGTAACTCGTTATCCTTCACTCTGTTAAGTCGTGAACGACTTAAGGCCTTAACATTAGTTCTTAAATACCCTTTGTTAAGTCGTGAGCGACTTATATCCCCCGAACGACTTAAAAACGAAGCCAACTCCAAACGACTTAAAGGCCTTGAACAATTTAAACATATCAATTCCGTAGTTCGTACTGCATCATCCTCCCCCGGTTGACAGAAATTCGTCCTCAAATTTTCACTTTCTCTTTCCACGACAAATTCATTTCCATGATACGGAATCAAATGTTTAACATTGAACATGTCAGAGATATACACATCCTCCGGCAGCTTCGGCTTATAAGCGTTTTTATTAATCCGTTTCACAACTTCTATAGGACCAATCTTTCTGGCTTTCAACTTATTATAAGCGCCAACTGGAAAACGATCCTTTGTCAACACAGCATACACCAAATCACCTTCATTAAATTCAACATTTCGTCTCTTCAAATCTGCAATTCGCTTATACTTCTCATTCGACTTCTCCAATCGTTCCTGAACGATCTTATGACATTCAGTTAACCCATCAACAAAATCAGCTGCTCGTTTAACCGTCTCCTTCGGTTGTGGTACCACCGTCAAATCCAACGGTCCCCTTGGCAAACTTGAATATACAATCTGAAATGGACTGAATCCCGTACTATGATTCACTACATGATTATGAGCAAACTCTGCTTGGCATAACTTCATGTCCCAACTCTTCAGATTATCCTTCACAAGACATCGCAACAAATTTCCCAACGATCTGTTAACAACTTCTGTCTGTCCATCAGTTTGCGGATGATAAGCGCTACTAAATTTCAGCTTCGTTCCAACCATCTTCCACAAACTTAACCAAAAATGACTTAAAAATCTGGTATCCCTGTCCGAAACAATAGACTCCGGCAACCCATGTAAACGATAGATTTCTTTAAAGAACAACTGAGCAACACGAATGTAACGACCCATATTTTTACGGATCGAATGATTGTAACTGTCAACATTAAGTCGTTAGATTGTTAGTGTCGTTAAGTCATTTAGGATTTAAGTCGTTTGGAGCTTGAGTCATTCTAGAGATAAGTCGTGTTGAAGTTAAGTCGTGTGGAACTTAAAGTCGTGACCGACTTAGAGGATGGAGCGACTTAAGGTAGGTGGCCGACTCATAGGGTCAACGGTTTATAGGTTGGCCGACTTATAGGAGTGAGTGGTAGTTGCCGACCTATGGTTGTTAGCGGGTTAAGAAGATGGGCCGACCTAAGAGCTAGTGGTTGTAGTTAGCGACCTACAGATGTCATCCGACTCATAGAAGACCGACCCATAGGTGTTGACCGACTCATAGAGTGACCGGCTTAAGGCATGGCCGAGCCAAGTAGATGGCCGACTTAGTAGTTGGCCGATTCATGGAGGATGCCGACTTAAGGGTATTTCGACCTAGTGGTTAGCGGCTTAGGGAGTGAGGCTTAGGTCGTGCGTTGGCTTAGGTCGTGGACGAGATAAGGAGGTCGGCGACTTGGGAATGTTAGCGGCTGTGTGTTGAGTCGTTGGTCAGTTGGGTCGTAGGTCGGCTAGGGGTTAGGTCAGTCATAAGAGTGAGTTGCTGGATCGGCACTTGAGTTAGGTCGCATGACTCGTTAAGTCGGCTTTTTTATTGTGTCATTAGGTCGCGCCATAGTTGAGTCGCGTTCGAGTTAGGTCGGCATCCCTGATGAGTCGTTGGGTCGGCCTTGGGGTTAAGTCATAGGTAGTTGAATCGGTAGGTAGTTGAGTCTATAGGCCGTGAGCCGTGTTGAAGTATGTTTGGGTTGAGTCGTGAGTCGACAAGGTTAGGTCGTGGATGACTCATGGTGTAGGTCGGCAACGGCTTATAGGGGCCGACTCAGGGGGGATTTCTGCCTATAAATAGAGGGGTTTGGCTCACTTTTTGGCACCGGATTTTGAAGCGACGAAGTGCTGCCATTTTGAGAGCTCGACTACAACACTTCTTCACTTCTTTTCTCCTCTCTAATCTAGTGCTAACATCCATCCAAGATTGAAGATCAAATCGAAGATCCAAGAGCCAAAGTTGAAGATCTTCATCCGTTGTAGTGAGATTTCATCGATTGAAGCGAGATTTTGCCGGATCAAGCTTAGTTCTTCGCTGTCCAGATCTGAAGTGGGTTTCTTTTGAGGTGTTTAGGTGATTCGGTGAGTGGTAGTTATCTCTCACACGGACCCAAAGGAGTATATTGGATCGGTGACTTGTTTAAGTGTTAAAGATAGTGATTTCGTGCATTTTTCCTAAGTCTGCATGTAGATCTATTGTCCATGATGATTTGACACCTATTTTACCATATGTTCATCTATGCAAGTTCATTCATTAAGTTGTAGAGATATTGTCCATGATTCATGCTTGTTAGATTACATGTTAGATTTGGATCCTTTATTTACGAAATTGCCATTGTTGTTCTAATTGCTTATTTAGATCTTGTTGAATGTTTGATTACTTGGGTTAATGTTTGATTTGATTGATTAGTTGATAGATAGTTTGATTTGATCAAGTTGGTCGAAGATGATTCAAAAGCTAAGTGGAAAGGCTCTTGAATAAGGAAAGCTGCTTGTGACATATGAAGCGGATGTTGAAGCTCATATGTATGGATTGGATGATGTTGAGATGGGACTTTGCCATGATGCGATGAGGCAAACCATGATGTTAAGATGAGACTTTGCTATGATGCGATAAAGCGAAGTATGATGTGAGAAAGCCTTGGTTTAATCCAGACGGGATCATCCCAAGCATGTTGATAACTCGGTGATGCGATCCGGGTTGGTGATAATGGTTAGCTTGAGAGGCGCTTGAGCTAGTATGGAAATAGTCGTCGAGGAGGATGACTAGGAGGCTGAGATCTCATCGTTGTTGAAGGTTCTAGCATGCTCAAAGCAAGAGTACGTTGGAACGGGCTGCGACGACGTTCCAGGCACGGGCTACGACGACGTGCTAGTACTCTGGGTAGTTGCGAAAATTCCTAGGCACGGGCTGCGACGGCATGCAGAGTTATGTCTAGAACCGGGGTTACCATTAGCCCTTGACGGATGGTCATTCCATTAACGGTGATATCAAGGCAATGATAACAGTGATAGCCAGAGTCATGGATGTTTGGATGTTTGGATTGTAACATCATTCGGTCTCAAGAGCGGTGTTTTCTGGGTGCTTATCTGATCTTGGTTTAGGCCTTGGGTGTTTGTATTTGGAAAACATCGACCTTGACTCGAGTGATTATTGCTTACTTTAATTGTCTGCTATGTTATGCTTGCTTCTCCTTAGTGTGTGTCTGGGGGGGCTATCACTGTAGAAAGAGGTGGAGTGGGATGGTTTGGTTCCTATTCCTTTTATCCCTTATGCTCTTTTGGTATGTTTGATAGTTGATTTACTGCTCACTAAGACTTTTGTCTGACTCAAGGTTTTATGTTTAACTCTTATTACCTTGGGCTATTCATCCATGTTGGGATGGGCAGACTAGGTAGCAGGTGACAGGTGCTGTTCTTTGTGATTGACGCTGCTGATGACGAAGACGAGCTGGAGGCTTTTGCATATTGTTTTCCTACTATATGTACTGGGTGTTCCGCTGTTTGTATATACTCTGAGTGCTTTGTAGTGAGGCTTTGATGTATTGACTGTTCTGATGTTGTATCAAACTTCTATGATGCTTATATGATGATATTCTGTTCTATGGAGCTTCACTATACTTATATTTCTCTATTGTATTTTATCCATACGATGTGAGTTGTACGATAGAGTTTCTGTTTTATTTTACCCTGATGATCGTCCATGGCGGCCTGGCACGCCTTTCAGCGCACTATTCCCTTATTTAGTGCAGGAGTCATGGGCGGTCGTCACATTTGGTATCAGAGCTTTGGTTAATCGATTTTAGCCAACGCTCGCTGACGTAACTACGTATGAGAGACGTTATTGTATTTTGATGGATGATTACTATATATAATATATATATAGTAGTTTAGAAGGATTTGGACTCCTTATGCAGTTGTTTCTTAAGGTGTTCTAATCATTCCTTTTTGTAGATATTAAGGATGAGTCAAGGAGAGGGACAAGCTGCTGGGGAAGGTCGTGCAGCTGAAGGAGCTGTTGATTATGCTGCTAAGTTCGAGGCTATGGTGACTTCAATTGTGAAGAGACAGTTGGTGGATTTTCTGGACAATTCATTTGAGGAGCTTATGGAGAAGGCTTCCAGGCACAGGAGCTTGTTTCCTAAAGAAGAATCTGCTATTGTTTTAACCAAGGAAGGGCATAAACCACCGCAAGGCGGAAACAAGAAGAAGAGGCGGCAGCAGAAAAAGGGTAAGAGTGGCCAAAAGAAGCAGAAGGGCGAGGTGACCTGCTACAATTGTCAGCAGAAGGGCCATATTTCCAAAGAGTGTAAGAATTCAAAGGTGCCAATGAAGTGTTACAACTGCGATAAGCTGGGACACATCAAGAAGGATTGTCCAGAACTGAGGAAGGACAGGCAGATTGTGCAAGCTTATGTTTTGGGAGCTGTTCCATCGTCTTCGAAAGCTCCTACTGTTAATGAGAAAGGGAAGAGTGTGGTGGTTCAAGGTACTCTTTCCATTTGTGGTGTTCCAGTTAGAGTGTTGTTTGATACTGGAGTGTCGCATTCGTTTGTTTGTGATGATTTGGTAGGCCGGTTGGGTTTGGAACCGGAAATTGTTGATAGACCATTGGTTGTGACTAATCCAGTTGGGGGTTCGTCTTGTTGTGTATGGTATGCCGTGGTCTAGTTGTGTCGAGTCATGATTGCTCTTTTGTTTGTGATTGCTTTGTTCTGAACTTTGCGGGGTTTGGAATTATTTTGGGTATGGACTGGCTTAGGAAGTATGCGGCAAGGATTGATTGTGAGAGGCTGGAGGTGACAGTCGGGAATGTGGAAGGGCGAAAGGTTGTGACACGATGTAAGCATGAGGAAGGCGTCTTCATGAACTTCATGTATTCGCTGGTTGTTCCACGAGATGGACTGTCATCGGTGCCTATTGTGAATGGATTTGAAGATGCCTTTGACGAAGTCAAAGGGTTACCGCCGCATAGGGAGATCGAGTTTCGTATCGATCTAGTTGAGGGAGCCAGACCTGTTGTGATGCATCTTAGGCGGATGGCGCCTAGAGAACAACAAGAGTTGAAGGTGCAAGTTGATGACCTTTTGCAGAAAGGATTCATTCGGCGTAGTGTGTCCGAATGGAGTGCACCAGTTGTGTTCGCAACCAAAGCGGATGGATCGTTGAGGTTGTGTGTGGATTATCGTGAGCTGAATAAGGTAACTAAGAAGAACAAGTATCCATTGCCAAGAATAGATGACTTGTTTGACCAGCTTCACGAGGCTAAGGTGTTTTCTCAGATGGATTTGGCAACGGGATTTCACCAGTTGAGGGTGGCTAAGGATAGTGTTCCGAAGACTGCTTTTAGGACACCATCCGGTTTTTATGAGTGGCTGGTAATGCCGTTTGGATTGACTAACGCACCAGCATATTTTGTGGATCTTATGAATAGAGTGTTCAGAGATCAGTTGAACAAGTTTGTACTTTTGTTCGTGGATGATATTTTGGTTTATTCCAGGACTGAAGAAGAGCACAAGACACACTTGCGTATTGTTTTGGAAATCTTGCGGAAACATCAGCTGAAGGCTAAGTTTTTGAAGTGTCACTTCTGGAAGAATGAAGTGAGGTTCTTAGGCCATGTTATTTCTGGAAATGGAATAGCGGTTGATCCCGCTAAGGTGGCAGCAATCCAGGATTGGGTTAGACCTAAGAATGCATCTGATGTGAGAAGTTTTCTTGGATTAGCTGGATATTATCGTCGGTTTATCAAAAACTTTTCCAAGATAGCTGCACCGTTAATAGGATTGATGAAAAAGAACCAAGTGTTCAGTTGGGATGATAAGTGTGAGCAAGCTTTCGTAATCCTGAAAGAGCGACTGACGAGTGCTCCTGTTTTGACTATTCCAAGTGGGAATGATGAGATGATGGTTTACACCAATGCATGCGGTACTGGACTTGGAGCAGTGCTAATGCAGAAGGATAAAGTTGTTGCGTATGCAAGTCGACAACTGAAGCCGCATGGAAGGAATTATCCGACTCATGATTTGGAGTTAGCGGCGATCGTATTTGCTTTGAAGATGTGGAGACATTATCTATTGGGAGTTAGATTCGAGTTGTTTACGGATCATAAATCGTTGAAGTATCTGTTCTCCCAAAAGGAATTGAATCTTCGACAGCAACGGTGGCTGGAGTTTTTAGCATCGTATGACTTTGGTATAGCCTATACTCCGGGAAAAGGTAACGCAGTGGCAGATGCGTTAAGTCGAAGACATGCAGGATTGGGAGCCATGTTTTCAGAATGGAAGAGTCTTGAGTATTTGGCTGGATTTGATTTCAGGCCTAGATGTGAATTAGAACCTGAGATGTTGGCAAACTTATCGATAAGACCTACTCTTGTGGAAAGGATTGGGGAGAGCCAAAAGCGAGACGATAAGCTTGTCAAGATTATCCGTGATTTGGAATCTGGATTGAATCCAGAGAAGGATAAAGGATTCGAGGTCGATCGAGAGGGTTGGCTTCGAAAGCAAGGACGATTAGTTGTTCCTGATATAGATGGATTGAGAGATGAAGCTCTTAGGGAAAGTCATCACTCGAAGTTGACGATTCATCCAGGTGGAAATAAGATGTATCGGGATATGAAGAGAACCTATTACTGGGAAGGTATGAAGAAGGATGTTGGAAATTTTATTTCCAAGTGTATGAACTGCCATTTGGTAAAAGCCGAGCAGAAGAAGCCCAGTGGATTGCTTCAGCCATTAGAGGTTCCTACATGGAAGTGGGAGCAGATATCGATGGATTTTATTGATGGTCTACCTAGAACCAGGGCAGGGAATGAAGGGATTAGGGTCATTGTAGATCGTTTGACTAAGATTGCAAGATTCATTCCTGTTCGATCAACTAGGACTACATCGAATTTGGCTGAGCTTTATGTTAAGTGGATTGTTCGATTCCATGGTATTCCGAAGAGTATAGTGAGCGATCGAGACCCATTGTTCACTAGTGGATTTTGGAAGAGCTTCCAGGAAGTTTTGGGAACCGAGTTTTGTTTGAGTACAGCTTATCACCCTCAAACAGATGGTCAGACCGAGAGAGTCAACCAAGTTTTGGAAGATCTCCTTAGAGCATGTGTTTTGGACTTCGGAGGATCATGGGAAGATCATCTTCATTTGGTGGAATTTGCATAAAATAACAGTTATCAGTCTAGTATTGGTATGGCACCGTATGAAGCACTGTATGGAAGACCGTGTAACTCTCCGACATGTTGGTTGGAAACTGGAGAAAAGCTGATACTTAGGCCAGAGATGATTCGACAGACTTCAGATTGTATAGAGATCATTCGGCAACGAATGAAGGCAGCCCAAGATCGTCAGAAAAGTTATGCCGATAATCATCGTAAGGATTTGGAATTCGACGTAGGCGATATGGTTTTTGTGAAGATTTCTCCATTGAAGAATGTTATTAGATTCGGGAAGAAAGGGAAATTGACTCCGAGATTTGCTGGACCATTCACGATTATCGAGCGAATTGGAAAGCTCGCTTATAGATTGGAGTTACCGGAAAGGATGGCGGGTGTGCACAATGTTTTTCATGTATCGTATCTACGGAAGTATGTGCACGACCCAACTACGGTGGTTTCTGCTGATAGCTGTGAAGATTTAGAGGTTGATCCAGTTGTTAGAAGACCTCGTAAGCCGCTTCGTGTTGTTGGAACTGGCACGAAACAGCTTAGGAGGAAGGTAGTTACGTTGCTCAAGGTACAATGGAGTGATGATGTTAACGACTGTACATGGGAGGAGGAAGAGAGGATGAAGGCAGCTCATCCTGGACTCTTCGAGGTATGACCCTAAGGTGTCGTGACATCTCATGAATTTGTAGCTTGTTCTAATCTTAGTATTCTGCATGCTAGGCTAGTAATTGGATGCATGGTTTGTTGATTGCTATGGATGGTAGGCATGCAGAATGGTTTTGATTGCTTTTGTTTGTTTGGAATTTCGGGAGCGAAATTCCTAAGGGGAGAGAATGTAACGACCCGTATTTTTACGGATCGAAAGATTGTAACTGTCAACATTAAGTCGTTAGATTGTTAGTGCCGTTAAGTCATTTAGGATTTAAGTCGTTTGGAGCTTGAGTCGTTCTAGAGATAAGTCGTGTTGAAGTTAAGTCGTGTGGAACTTAAAGTCGTGACCGACTTAGAGGATGGAGCGACTTATGGTAGGTGGTCGACTCATAGGGTCAACGGTTTATAGGTTGGCCGACTTATAGGAGTGAGTGGTAGTTGCCGACTTATGGTTGTTAGCGGGTTAAGAAGATGGGCCGACCTAAGAGCTAGTGGTTGTAGTTAGCGACCTACAGATGTTAGCCGACTCATAGAAGACCGGCCCATAGGTCTTGACCGACTCATAGAGTGACCGGCTTAAGGCATGGCCGAGCCAAGGAGATGGCCGACTTAGTAGTTGGCTGATTCATAGAGGATGCCGACTTAAGGGTATTTCGACCTAGTGGTTAGCGGCTTAGGGAGTGAGGCTTAGGTCGTGCATTGGCTTAGGTCGTGGACGAGATAAGGAGGTCGGCGACTTGGGAATGTTAGCGGCTGTGTGTTGAGTCGTTGGTCAGTTGGGTCGTAGGTCGGCTAGGGGTTAGGTCGGTCATAAAAGTGAGTTGCTGGATCGGCACTTGAGTTAGGTCGCATGAGTCGTTAAGTCGGCTTTGTAGTTGTGTCATTAGGTCGCGCCTTAGTTGAGTCGCGTTCGAGTTAGGTCGGCATCCCTGATGAGTCGTTGGGTCGGCCTTGGGGTTAAGTCATAGGTAGTTGAGTCCGTAGGTAGTTGAGTCGTATAGGCCGTGAGCCGTGTTGAAGTATGTTTGGGTTGAGTCGTGAGTCGGCAAGGTTAGGTCGTGGACGACTCATGGTGTAGGTCGGCAACGGCTTATAGGGGCCGACTCAAGGGGGATTTCTACCTATAAATAGAGGGGTTTGGCTCACTTTTTGGCATCGGATTTTGAAGCGACGAAGTGCTGCCATTTTGAGAGCTCGACTACAACACTTCTTCACTTCTTTTCTTCTCTCTAATCTAGTGATAACATCCATCCAAGATTGAAGATCAAATCGAAGATCCAAGAGCCAAAGTTGAAGATCTTCATCCATTGAAGTGAGATTTCATCGATTGAAGCGAGATTTTGCCGGATCAAGCTTAGTTCTTCGCTGTCTAGATCTGAAGTGGGTTTCTTTTGAGGTGTTTAGGTGATTCGGTGAATGGTAGTTATCTCTCACACGGACCCAAAGGAGTATATTGGATCGGTGGCTTGTTTAAGTGTTAAAGATAGTGATTTCGTGCATTTTTCCTAAGTCTGCATGTAGATCTATTGTCCATGATGATTTGACACCTATTTTACCATATGTTCATCTATGCAAGTTCATTCATTAAGTTGTAGAGATATTGTCCATGATTCATGCTTGTTAGATTACATGTTAGATTTGGATCCTTTATTTACGAAATTGCCATTGTTGTTCTAATTGCTTATTTAGATCTTGTTGAATGTTTGATTACTTGGGTTAATGTTTGATTTGATTGATTAGTTGATAGATAGCTTGATTTGATTAAGTTGGTCGAAGATGATTCAAAAGCTAAGTGGAAAGGCTCTTGAATAAGGAAAGCTGCTTGTGACATATGAAGCGGATGTTGAAGCTCATATGTATGGATTGGATGATGTTGAGATGGGACTTTGCCATGATGCGATGAGGCAAACCATGATGTTGAGATGAGACTTTGCTATGATGCGATAAAGCGAAGTATGATGTGAGAAAGCCTTGGTTTAATCCAGACGGGATCATCCCAAGCATGTTGATAACTCGGTGATGCGATCCGGGTTGGTGATAATGGTTAGCTTGAGAGGCGCTTGAGCTAGTATGGAAATAGTCGTCGAGGAGGATGACTAGGAGGCTCAGATCTCATCGTTGTTGAAGGTTCTAGCATGCTCAAAGCAAGAGTATGTTGGAACGGGCTGCAACGATGTTCCAGGCACGGGCTGCGACGACGTGCTAGTACTCTGGGTAGTTGCGAAAATTCCTAGGCACGGGCTGCGACGGCGTGCGGAGTTATGGCTAGAACTGGGGTTACCATTAGCCCTTGACGGATGGTCATTCCATTAACGGTGATATCAAGGCAATGATAACAGTGATAGCCAGAGTCATGGATGTTTGGACGTTTGGATTGTAACAACATTCGGTCTCATGAGCGGTGTTTTCTGGGTGCTTATCTGATCTTGGTTTAGGCCTTGGGGGTTTGTATTTGGAAAACATCGACCTTGACTCGAGTGATTATTGCTTACTTTAATTGTCTGCTATGTTATGCTTGCTTCTCCTTAGTGTGTGTCTGGGGGGGGCTATCACTGTAGAAAGAGGTGGAGTGGGATGGTTTGGTTCCTATTCCTTTTATCCCTTATGCTCTTTTGGTATGTTTGATAGTTGATTTACTGCTCACTAAGACTTTTGTCTGACTCAAGGTTTTATGTTTAACACTTATTACCTTGGGCTGTTCATCCATGTTGGAATGGGCAGACTAGGTAGCAGGTGACAGGTGCTGTTCTTTGTGATTGACGCTGCTGATGACGAAGACGAGCTGGAGGCTTTTGCATATTGTTTTCCTACTATATGTACTGGGTGTTCCGCTGTTTGTATATACTCTGAGTGCTTTGTAGTGAGGCTTTGATGTATTGACTGTTCTGATGTTGTATCAAACTTCTATGATGCTTATATGATGATATTCTGTTCTTTGGAGCTTCACTATACTTATATTTCTTTATTGTATTTTATCCATGCGCTGTGAGTTGTACGATAAAGTTTCTGTTTTATTTTACCCTAATGATCGTCCATGGCGGCCTGGCACGCCTTTCAGCACACTATTCCCTTATTTAGTGCAGGAGTCATGGGCAGTCGTCACGACGAACAGCATCTGCCGTCTTCTTACGAGCAATAAAATGTGCCATTTTCGAAAATCTGTCCACCACAACAAATATAGAATCATTCCCCTTTTGAGTTCTAGGCAAACCCAAAACGAAATCCATGCTGATATCAACCCTTGGTTTAGACGGTACAGGTAACGGCATATACAATCCCGCATTCGTTGTTGTTCCTTTCGAAACCTGACAAATATGACATCTCTCCGCAAACCTCTCTACCTCTTTCCTCATCGATGGCCAAAAATAAGATTGAGAAATTAACTGCAAAGTACGATCTCTACCCACATGGCCTTCTTCATGCAACTCCTTGATAATCTTCATTCTCAAACTGCTCTCTGGAATACATAATTGATTTCCTTTAAACAAGAATCCATCTACCAACATAAATTCATCAGTACTCCCATCCTTAACTTTCTCAACAAACTTTGCAAATTAAGGATCCTCCTCAAACAATTCTGGCAATAATTCAAACCCTGTCACCTCAACTTTCATTGTAGTCAACAAATGACTCCTTCTACTCAAAGCATCAGCCACACGATTTGTTACCCCTTACTTGTGCTTAACGACAAAAGTAAACTGCTGCAAATAAGCAATCCATGATGCATGTCCCGCTGAAATCTTGTCCTGTCCTTGCATATGTTTCAACGCCTCATGATCAGTGTACAGAACAAATTCTTTCTGAAACAGATAGTGTCTCCAGTGTTTAACAGCTTGCACTACAGCGTAAAATTCCACATCACATGTACTATATCTCATCTTTGCCCCTGACAACTTCTCACTGAAATATGCAATAGGACGTCCCCTCTGACTCAACACTCCCCCAATTCCAACCTTTGATGCATCAGTATGTAGCTCAAACAATAACTGAAAATCTGGTAAAACTAGAATTGGTGCAGACGTCAACAATTCCTTGATCCTCCCAAAAGCAAACCTCGCTTCCTCTGACCATACAAACTGTTTCCCTTTCATGCAATCAGTAACTGGAGCCATCACGCTACTGAAGTATGGAATAAATCTTCGATACAATGATGCCAATCCATGAAAACTTCTAACTTCAGTGATAGTTCACGGCTGTGGCCAATTTCTAATAGCTTCAACTTTACTTTGGTCCACTTGGATTCCCTTCTCAGATACAACATATCCCAAAAATAACACACTTCAAGTCATGAACACACATGTCTTCGTAGCTGCATAAAATTGTTCCTCACGAAGAATAATTAACACCTTTCTCAAATGCTCTACATGCTCCTTTGTGCTCGCACTATAAATCAGAATATCATCAAAGTAAACTACCACGAACTTTCCAATGTATGGTCTAAAAATTTGATTCATCACCCGCATGAACATACTAGGTGCATTCGATAGACAAAACGGCATAACCAACCATTCATATAATCCTTCCCTCGTCTTGAATGTGGTCTTCCATTCGTCTCCCGGTCTAATTCGAATCTGATGATAGCCACTCTTCAAATCAATCTTCGAAAAGATAGTAGCCCCACTCAACTGATCTAGCAAGTCATCTAACCTTGGCATTGGAAATCTATATCTCACAGTAATCTTATTCAAGGCTCGACTGCCAGTGCACATCCTCCACGTCCCATCCTTCTTCGGTACTAACAAGGCCGGCACAGCACATGGACTTAAACTTTCCTACACACGTCCCTGTTCAAGTAACTCTTCCACCTGCCTTCTCAACTCCTCATGTTCCTTCGGACTTATTTGATAATGCGGTCTATGCGGTAATACTGCTCCCGGAACAAGATCGATTTGATGTTGAATGTCTCTCAGTGGCGGTAACTCCTTAGGCAACTCTTCTGGAAATACATCCTCAAATTCTTTCAAAACTGGCTTTGCTTCTTCTGGAATTTCAACCACTTAGCTACTTTCTCGTCCAATCAATAAGTACACTTCAGGTTCCTCGTCAACTTCCTTAACAAACTCCTTCAAAGTTAACAAAGTTTTCAGCTCTTCAATCTCCTCAGATTTACTCTCTCCCTGTTGTCTCTTCTTTGGAACTAAAATAATCTTAACGCCTTCAAACATAAAACTATAACTATTAGTCCGACCATCATGTTGCACTGCTCGATCATACTGCCACGGCCTTCCCAAAAGCAAATGACAAACATCCATCTCAACTACATCACACCAGATCTCGTCTTTATATTTCTTCCCAATGGAAAATGGAACTCGAACTCGCCTGTCCACCTTCACCTCTCCTCCTTTTCTCAGCCACGCTAACTTGTAAGGATTCGGATGTTTCTCCGTCTTTAGCTTCAATTTTCTCACAGCTTCAGTAGAGATAATATTGTCACAACTACCTGCATCAATCACAAACTTACAAACTTTTCCCAGAATAGTGCACGTTGACTGAAAGATGTTACTCCTCAACCAACTAGCTTCATCCTCTTGCTTCGGTGTTAAACAAGACCTCCTCATCATTAGATTACACCCTTCGTCTCCCGATGCGATATCCTGTTCATTCTCCTCAACTGGACTATCCTCACCCTCAACAGCATCCTCACTTTCAACTTCAGCTATCATAGCTCGTTTCTTCGGTTTTGGACACTCATTGCTTTTATGACCTATCTCCTGGCGATTGTAGCATTTGAAACCATTGTTAACCCTCGCCTTCTCACTCTCCTTTACTACGGGTTTACTGACAGGTTTAGAAACATTAGAACTTCTGCTAACACCCTTCACTTGATTATTAGAATTAGTAAACATACCACCTCCACGACTTCCCAGCTTCTCCCAAGCCAACGCCTTTTGGTGTGCTTCCGCCACAGATCTTGGATCAAACATATTAACCATATCCTGGATCTGCATTCGTAACCCTCCAACAAATCTTGCTGTCAGCTGCTCTTCCGTTTCCATTATATCGTTCCTGGCAATGAGTTGGTAAAATTCATCTGCATAGTCGTTAACTGATTTCGCCCCCTGCCTTAGGTTCTGCAATTTCTGGTACATGAGTGATTGATAGTTGTATGGCAAAAATGTAGCTCTCATCATTTTCTTCATCTTATCCCACTCTACAACCTTTGACTTCCCCATCCGTTCTCTGGTAAGTTTAGTTTGCTGCCACCACGCCAAAGCTCTTCCCCTCAATCTAGTAGCAACTAAATTCACTCGGCGATTCTCCGGAATCTCCTTGAAATCAAAAATTTCTTCAACATTAGACAACCAATCTAAAAATTCTTCAGCAACCATTCCACCCTTGAACTCTGGAATTTCCATCTTCATTCCCGATTCCCATCGATGATCATCATCTACATTTCGATTCTGACATCGTGTTTGCTCTCTATCTCGATAATGAACACTTCCCCTATCACCATCAAACTCCTCATCAAAGTCTGAAGTATATCGATGTCGATCACGACCTCCAACATCTCTACTACCACTCCTTCGATCAACATTCCTATCACGATTGTCAATACTTCTATGATCTTCTCTTCTCTCCCGATCTGAATGTATCGAAGCTCTACTTCTCCCATGGCTCGATTCAGGTGAAACTCTTCTTCTACTTTGATTCATTTCAAGCATCATTCTCTCTAATCGACCAATTCCTTCGTTCAACTTTTCCGTAAAAATCTCGTGGATTCGTTGCTCCATTTCATCGGCCTCTTCTCTTCCATATAAAGCATTAATATTGCGATGACGTTGAGCTCGTCTCGGTGGCATGATTGAACTTCACAAATAATTCAACAAATCTCCAAACTTCAACAAATCAAAACTTCAACACAAAATCAAACAAGTCACAGCTCCTTAGCTCGGCTTCAAACTTCAAAACAACTTCACAAGGCTCGGCTACTTCTCACAAGTATACACGGCCTAACTTCAACAAATGATACCAAACTGATGCTTCAATTCTTGGCTCTAACTCAACTTCTCTCGGCCTCAATCACTTCAACACAAATCAAATTCAAACACCTTTCCAACTTTGATCCAAAATGAAATGAATCGAAAGTTTCTAACTTGTTGCAACTTCAAGATGAACATGATGAACTTCAACTTCAAACTCCTTGGCTCCAAGACTCGTCTTAGCTATGATTGGCTAAGTCAAGCTCTGATACCAAAACTGACGCAGCGGATTAACAAAACTTGATATGACGATGGAATTAGCAATCGGTGGATTGAAAATACTGCAAGGCCCAAATCCGTTGATCTCAAGAGATACCAGATTCTAGCTATCCTTAACACGTTGATCGCGCACGATACCGTGATGAAGGATCTACGATTCTTCGACGTTGATCTTGCGCACAAGATTCCGTGAATCGGCTTCAACAAACGTGGATTCGAGCACACTCGAATGACGTAGGTGGAGATAGGAGATTACACTCAACTACCAATTGGAAGAAAGCACAAAGCAATCAAAAGGAAATTTTATTCAAAAGTCAACAACCATTACAAATGACACTACCTGCCTATTTATAGGCTTACAACTCACAACACAAAACTGTACAACTCATAGGTCGGTCACGACTCAACAAACTCGCGACCTAATATTTACAACACAACATTAACGGCCGACTTAACTCCTTGCCGACTTACCATAGGTCATAAACGACCTAAAATACAAGATTCAAGACTCAACACATAACAGCGCTACACCGGACGACCTACGACTTAACAAGGTCGTGAGCGACCTAAATGATCAACACAACACGACTTACGACTTACAAACACAATACAACACGTAGCCACAAACTCGAACGACTTAAAACACACGACTCACGACCTGTACTTGATATGACTTAACGACCTAAACAAGGTCGCGACCTAACTCCAAGAAGCTTAACCCTTCAGCGACTTATCGTAGGTCGGTGCCGAGATAAGGTCGATGCGACCAAAATATTAGCTTCTGTATATCTTCACACGACCTAACTAGGTCGTAGGTCGTTACAACAACCTATCACTTCGTGGCTATCTGAATGTCCTTCCTTGTACGACCTATCTCTGAACGACTTATCAAGTTGACTCGTCCTTCATTAAGTCGCGAATTTCCACTAGATCGTAGCCAACCTAAAACATCTTCAGTAGGTCGCTGCCGACTTGAATCCAAAGCTTTGTTAACTCGCAGCTTCTCTTCCTATAACTCCTTAGGTCGTAACTCGTTATCCTTCACTCTGTTAAGTCGCGAACGACTTAAGGCCTCAACATTAGGTCGTGAATACCCTTTGTTAAGTCGTGAGCGACTTATATCCCCCGAACGACTTAAAAACGAAGCCAACTCCAAACGACTTAAAGGCCTTGAACAATTTAAACATATCGATTCCGTAGTTCGTACTGCATCAAAGGCTCGAGGCCATATGTACATTACTTGGTTTCGCAAGTCATCACAATTTTAAATTATTTCAAATGGATGTCAAAAGTGCTTTTTTAAATAGTTTTATTAAAGCAAACATATATGTTGAACAACATTCATTGTTTGTTCATGAAAAATATCCTGATCATATTTTTAAATTGCAAAAAGCCTTATACGGTTTAAAGCAAGCCCACCGTGCCTGGTACGAATGCCCTAAAAATCATTTAATTGCATCTGGTTTCCAATTAGGTAAACTGACACGACTTTACTTATTAAACGAGTAAATAACGTCATTTAAGTTGTACAAATTTATGTAGAGTATATTATTTTTGGTTCAACTAATGAAAATCTTTTTACTCAATTTCCAAATATTATGAAAAACGAATTTGAAATGGCTCACATGGGAGAATTAAATTTCTTTCTATGTTTACAAACAAAACAACTTGAAAATGATTTTTTTATTCATCAAGAAAAATAGAGTAACGATCTATTATGTCGTTTTGAAAGGGATAAAACATCTAGCAAATTAACACCAATGTATACTAGTGTTCACTTTGAAATTAATGATAATGGAAAAGATTTTGATGAAAATTTATATCATAATATGATTGGCTCCTTACTTTATTTGACGTCTAGTCGACACGACATTATGATGAGCGTATGTCTTTGTGCCTGATTTCAAGCAAAACCAAAAGAATCTCACCAAAGAGCTATTAAACATATCGTACGATATCTATCTAGTACTAGAGATTATGGTTTATTTTATCCTAAGGGATCATCGTTTGAACTAGTTTCATATAGTGACGCGGATTTCGGTGGACGTGAAACAGATCGTAAGAGTACTAGCAAAACGTGTCACTTTATCAGACAATCACTAGTTTCATGGTTTAGCAAAAAGAAAAATTGTGTCTCCTTATCTACTTGCGAAGCCGAGTATATTTCAGTAGCTCTAGCATGTACACAAGTGATATACATGCAACAAACACTTAAGGATTTCAGCAAAGTTATCGATAAATCACCAATATATTGCGATAATACAAGTGCAATAAATTTATCAAAAATCCTATAAATCACTCACGTACTAAACACATAGGTATACGACATCATTTTTTACGTGACAATGTAGAAAAAGTAATTATTGCATTAGAATACGTAAATACCGAGAATCAAATAGCACATATTTGCACAAAACCACTAAATGAACCAACATTTGTTAAAACGCGACGCGATTTAGGAATATGTTCTCTTAATGATCTTATAAACTAATACTACGTTTTCATTCATTCTATTTTTGGCTAAAACCTTTTATCCACAAATCAAAATTGTTAACACTAACCAACAATTAGCAGTTTGTTTTCTGAAAACCTATGTATAACCTTTAAAATCATGTATAAATACCCTTTTTTACAAAACAAAAAAAGTAAAGAATATATAGATTCCATATATTTTTCACACAAGAAAATAAAAGCATGTCTTCCAACAAATCTCATCTCTCCTTCTCAACACCAACAACGGATAGCTCAGCAGACACACCTCTTTGCCATCCTACTCCTACAACAGTTCAGAAACCGACATATAAGTGGTCCTTCTACCATACAGGATTCACTCCCGATAAAAAGAAGTCCAAACAATCTCTATTTGTCTCTCATAACACCAAGGAGAAAATCGATGAGACAAATCACTACCAAAAGCAGCAAATAGATTTACAAGGAGAATTATACTTTGAACAAAAGGTCATTGCACGACGACTAAGTTTTCTGGCGTAAGTAGCGATCGAATTTTGTAATTCACGAAAGAAGGATGTACATGAACCACTTTTGAGTCCTTGCATTCCTTTGGATCCCTCTACCTCTTATCGTACACCTCTGGATCCTTCACCTAGACAATTCTCTGGTTCCTCGAGAACTAATGAATGTAGAAATATATGGTCTCCACTCAAGCCATGGAGGGATGACAAGTCTGAAGATCGCAATTCTCCATCTTCATCTAAATAAATTTACTTATTCTCATTGTATTTTTATCTACATATATTTGTATTCAATTTCACAAATATTAATACTGTATTTTACAAAAATCAATCTCTTGAAAAATAAGCAACACTCTTCAAAATTAGGCTATTTTAAGACAAACTGGCCATTTCAGACGTGTGAACAATATCATCAGATGTCTGACACTCTTGTATCACACAAAGTTTTCAACATCGTGCATATATCAAACGTCTGAAAAATACTTTCTTTCGTATAAAAAAACACAATGGCCTATTCCAAACGTCTGAAATTGGTTTCCAGACGTTTAAATATAGTTTCTGCCTTGTCAACATAAAAACAAGGACAATTTTAGACATCTGATTTTACTTTCAGACGCCTGACAGAACTCTCTGCATTTCAATATTTATAAATCGATCTATTCCAGATGCCGTCCACCAACAATCAGATGTCTGATTCTATTTACTGTTTTCAAACTAGGTAAAATCAGACGTCTGATTAACCTTCCAGATGTCTGAAATTCCATCGACACACTTAACAACCCTGATAACGTCTATTTTTTTCACTTTTATCACTTACATTCCATTTCATTTCTTCTGCAAAGTCGATAACCTATTTCTCAAAATCACTTTCTCCTCCAAACACGCTTGAATTTCATGGCTCCTAAAACTAAAAACTATAAAATCTCAAAGCGCAAGCAAGACTAAGCTACTTCATCCAACCCGCAAGTTTGCTCTGACGATCAAATTGAGAGATGGATGAATCGTGTAGCACATTCAATCAAAAGATACGAGGATATTCAAAAGAAGAAGCTTCATACATGTCCATTTTATAATTTGCTTAAGTTTCCAATTTATGATTTGGACAAAATGTGCGAAAGTGCTAGGTTATAAATATTGATTTCCTCCAATCCAAATAATGTCCCAATCAATCAACTCACCATATTTCTTTTCTATGCTAATTTAGATAGCACAACCATTTGAAACACCGACAACGATGATAATTGGCTACGGTTGAGTGATTACGGCAATACAATTAGACTTACGTCAGGGATTATAGGCCGAACTCTCGGATGTTCCGACACCAGATAAGATTTCTATAATATTCCGGATATGCGTCTCAAACCAAGAGATAATACCACACATCAAATATGGAAAGATAAAATGTCTATATTTGCATCAGAATACCTAATACCTAAGGCAAGACTTATCACTAGAATGATTTTCAACACTATCATTCCTTGCCTTAGTAGTCATGAGCAAATCACAGAATTAGAGCACAAGGCTCTATATGATATGTTTAGTGGAACAAGGGTTAATTAGGCAAAATTTATATTTGACAAGCTCAAACATTTTTGGACTCGATCACGCCCATCCATCATCTATCATACATACATCATGCGACTTCTAAGAACTCACAACATCCCTTCATATTTAACGACTTTTGAAGAGATTTCTCCGAAATATGCGTCTAAATTTTTTTTTCTCCCTAATGCACTTACCAGAAAATCCTCTGGATTTTACATTATTTGAAGAGTGGACACAACGTCGTCAAGCCGAACAAGCAAAGCCTCAACCCTAACTACAACCTGAACCATCACAAGACGTAGAGCATAATCGCGAGAATACTCCTCCTGCACCTTTTGATTATACGTCTCAAGACGACATTTTGGAGACTCGCGCTAGGACAAATCCAAATGAAATTGTTCGCGACTTAACTTCCCAAAATCAACTTATTTTATCTCGAAATCAAAAATTATTGGCTAAGCGTATTAATAGTTTTGAAACATCTTTTTCTTCTCGCCTAATCACAGTTGAAGCGTCGCTTTCAACTACATTCTTCGTTCTAAAAGAGGTTTTTCAAAGAGTTCGTAGCCCTACACCACCTTCAGAAGATTGGCCAACTCCAGTGCCTTCTCCTCCTCCTTCAAAACATTCCAAACTTTTTGACGAGGAAAACGAACCTCTCGAACACACTCTGACATCTCCTAAAAAAACAAGCTAGCTCTTCCAAGAATGAAGATAAAGGAGATGATCAAGATAAAGCTTCCCGAAAAGATCCTTAGATTTTTCAGGATTCCATCTTTTGAATAAAAGTGGTAAACAAATCTATGCATGTAACCGATTAATATGATTAATTAAAATTGCTTTTTGGTGTGTTATTTCTGTGTATATTCATGTAAGCTTAAAACGATTGGTACATACTAAATGGTATGAACATGATGTCTATAATTAAAAATTATTAATGCTTTTTGATAATGCCAAAGGGGGAGAAATAATTAAAAGCACAATAAATAATGGAATGCACATATTTAGGTAGAGATTTATAAAATTATATATAAGTACATTATATAGTTCTCATCGCCAAAAGGGAGGAGATTGTTAGGAAATCAAATCTACGATTTCGATGACAACAACTGCACAACGAAAATCGAATATACATATATATTTATATATACAAGTACTTGCTAGAACAACATCGCTAGAAAGACAAGAACAAGACTCAGAGGATACTACAAGTCGATAGTGTTATCCCGCTTTTTGGGCAAAAGCCGTGATACCAAAAGATTGGTCAAAGACAAAAGACAGTTCGCCTCAGAGATTGATCGTACTTCACTCCGCTATGGATATCGATGAATTCTGTCCGAGTCCGGATCGGGCCACAATTGATAGGGAATAACAAGAAAGACAATAGAAGCCACCAATTCAAATTTCAAGTCAATCCGAGGTCGTATGCTCAAGTTATGATGGATTCAAGTTAACAGAATGCACAATGCTCGGTTCGAACCCACCATGTTCGAAACCATCTTTTTCGAACCCATCATGTTCGAATCCATCATAGGAGCCTTGCTTCGAACCCATCGCTGAAGCCTTACTTCGAATCCATCATAAACGCCCTACTTCGAATCCATCAGGGGCGTGCCTCCTTTCGAATCCATCAGAGGGGGATACACTTCGAATCGACGACTTCACCTAGCCTCGAATCCATCAGCCAGTGCATGCTTCGAATCCATCAACTTCGACTCCATCGGCCTCGCATCCATCGGCTTCGAATCCATCCACACAGTACACCACGTCACTGCCTTCGCATACGTAAACAGGGTTTCGAAACATATGGAGTCAAATCATATTGATTCGAACCCATGGATTCGAACCATATGGATTCGAACCATACGGATTCGAACCATACGGATTCGAACCATACGGATTCGAACCATACGGATTCGAACCATACGGATTCGAACCATTTGGGTTCGAATGGATCAATGAGTGGAGTCGAAGCAAACAGGGCATACGAAGACGCAATCTTGAATCGATCATATCTCTCAATCCCATGATCCAAATGCCATGAAATTTTCACAGAAGCTTACATACATGTCGAAGAATGTCCACACCAAATTTCGCCTCGATTGGATGCGTTTTTGATCGATTCGAAGTTCACTTCGAATCGATCCCAAACCGGGCACGGACTTCAAGAACGTAGGCTTATGGGCCCCCCTCATGTGCCAGGCAGCTTCCCTGAGTTTTAGGTGGGATTTTGGTCTTCCACATCTATAAATAGAGCCCCTGGTCATTCAGAAAACGGGTCGGAGAATTTGGAGAAGAAGAATAAGCCTAAACGCTGCCGGAATCACTCCATACTACCTCCTTTGCTGTTAATTTCGAATTTAAGTCCATTTCCTGCTGTAATTTGCTTAAAAACACTTGTAATCTTCAAGTATTAAGGAATAAAGTGATAAAACTTCATAGTGGACGTAGGCGCATTGCCGAACCACTCTAAATCCCTGTCTTCTGTGCAATTTACTTTTCTGTGACTTGGAGTTTTTGTTAGATAGTCCTTATTTCCAATTCAATTTCTTCATTTACTATCTCTTCAAAAACTTCCGATGCGCATTGCCGAACCACTCTAAATCCTTGTCTTCTGTGCAATGTACTTTTCTGTGACTTGGAGTTTTTGTTAGATAGTCCTTATTTCCAATTCAAGTTCTTCATTTACTATCTCTTCAAAAACTTCTGAAGGGTGTTTGCCCAATTTTGGTGCAAACATTTTGGTGCTTTCACTGAGAAGGAAAAAGAACCAGTTCTTTCTCCTGCTCCGTGGATCTATCTTCGATACCGGATTGCATAAATCTAAGAGGGAGATCCAGACTTCAAATTCAGATTCCTTCCATTCTTTTCAGATTTGCTCAAAATCTAGGACAGGATTCCAACCTTCAGGATGGTTAGTACGAGAACCACTTCCAACGTTGGTAACCAAGAGGGTCGGGATAGGCAGAATCCCGCACAGCTACAGTCAACCAATCAGGATGCCGCTGGGCAAACGGATCGGTCGGGTCCGGTTACAAGACAGGAGTTCCAAACATTACTCCAGGAATTAACTCAAAGCCGACAACAGCTAACTGAGCAGCTACATGTCAATGCTGAATTGGCTAACCAACTAAACCGTCAAGGGCGAAGGAGATCAAAGAGGGACCATGCTCCGCATTCTTCCACGGAAAGCTCTGCCTCATCCGACTATGACGGCAGATCTACGCGCCCCAGGCTAGACGGAAGTCATGCGCATGCTTCTGGTCTCCGGCAAACGTTAACTGTTGGGCAAATAAGAGTTGGCCCCTCTGCCAGTTTTCATACGGGACCTTCCTCTCGAGGAGGCACTGTTCCACAGCACACTGCAGATAACCAAGCCACCGCAGTTGACACAGGAGTTGACACCCGAAATCACTCCAGTCCAAACTACCACCCACAGGAACGTGTCCCAGGGCCGAATGTCCCAGAAGACGTCGAGCCAAGGAGGCGAGATTCGGATCGTCGACAGCGCCCGATCCCACCTCGCACTGTGGAACCCGACCACACTTTGGCTCGACACCCTTCGAATACGGCAACGCCTGATCTCTCAGCTATGGTCCGCCAAATGGTTCGCGAAAGTCAAGGTTTAACAAATGATGATTGGGGGATCTCTCGAAGTCACACCCCGTTCACTGATGACATATTGTATGCTGAGCCTCCCCGGCGATTCAGGATGCCGGCTTTGCCCATGTATGAAGGAAACTCCGACCCTAGCCAGCATATTCTGAAGTACGAATGGTCAATGACTGCTGCCAGAGCTGATGATGCAGTAAAGTGCCGTAGTTTTCCTATTTCCTTGGGGGGGATTGCGACAATGTGGTTTACACGATTACCACCACGGTCTATCTCCTCGTTTGACCAATTGGCAACAAAATTTATCGAACAATTTCGTATGCACATCGCCAGGCCTAAAGACGTAAACACTTTATCTAGTGTCACTCAAGCCCCTGGGGAGACACTCAGGCGATACCTGGAAAGTTTCAACGCCGCCTGCGCAGAAATCACTAACCCCAATGATAATTCAATCTTGATGGCTCTGACTAAGGGGATTGACCCCGACTCTGATTTTGGAAACTGGCTAGCTGGAAAACCTCCCGCGTCGTTGGATCGTTTCTATTCCAAAGCCGCCCAATTCCTGAGGCGTGAGGATGCGAAACAATCTAGGAAACAGGACGATGCGAGGCCCAGCAATGAAGGGGTTCAAAGCAATGTGGCGGTTAAACAGTCGAGAGAGGGCTCAGGAAGAGTGCAGTTGAATATTCAGAACAAGCAAACCCAGCCAAGGAACGGCGATAATAGGAGTAAGAAGCAGGATCAGAATCGTGGCCCGCGACATAGGGCGCAAATGTTTGAAAGCTATACACCACTGAATACGACGTTGGAAAACGTATATCTACAAACCTGTAATGCGATGCAATATAAGAAGCCGACTCCAAAGCCATCATCGGAGAAACAGATTCAAACGGGGAAGTTTTGTAGATTTCACGAAAGCCATGGGCACAACACCAATGACTGCAGGCATCTGCAAGACCTTATTGAAAAACTGATCAGAGAGAGGAAGTTGGATCAATTTGTGCGGGCACCGCAAGCCGGTGGTGTGGGCCCGTCAAACCAAAATCGTGCGCAGAACCAAGAAAGACAGGAGGAGCCCGCTCGTACAAGCGGAAAGTTGGTCATAAATACAGTCAGTGGTGGCCCTCATCCAGCGGATCGAAGTTGGAGGGAAATGGAATCATACGCCAATTCGATCAGGCACGTAAGTTTTGAAAGCTACAGTACACTTGATGAAGGAGCTCCGGCTAAGCAACAGAAGACGATGGCGGATGACATCGTATTTAGAAACCGAGATGCTGACAAAGTCGAAGCCCCGACCATAGACCCACTAGTCATATCCGCCCAGGTTGGTCCTGCTTGGATGAAGAGGATCCTGGTAGACAGTGGAAGCTCAGTAAACATCTTGTTTAAAAGGGCATATGATCAGATGAAGATGGAAGCTAAAGATCTAAAGCCTTGTCAATGTAGGATCCACGGCTTCGATGGAAGTGCTAATATACCCACCGGGATGGTGGAATTGCCAGTAGAATTGGGAAACGGAGAACGGCGTAGAGTCTGAATGTTACAGTTTGTTGTCCTGGATATCCATTCACCCTATAATGCCTTTTTGGGCCGACCAGCCCTTGCAGAATTTAGAGCAGCAATTTCCCCGTGGTGTTTGACTCTAAAGTTCCCTACTGACCATGGGATTTGGGTCATTCAAGGGGACCAGGCTGCCGGGAGAGCCTGTTATGTTGCTGAACTACGAGAAGCACAAAGGAGGGAGAAAGGAAAGGGCGTGGGGGAATCTCTCCGCGTCCGCTTTGCCGATGATTGACAATTAGCGCCTGGGCCTCGGCCCGGGCACCACGACCAATTCCAGAAGGATCTTGACCCTCGAGACACTGAAGATAATGATGAATCCAAAGAAAGTCAAGCTTCCCCAGCCGAGCTGACGATCGATGTCCCAATTGATGACAATATCGATTCGAAAATATTGAAAATTGGGTCTCAGCTAAACCTGCAAGCACAACAGGAATTGGTCGAATTTCTACAAGCGAATCTAGACGTATTCGCCTGGACGCACTCCGATATGTGTGGAATCTCGTCGGACATCGCGAGCCACACCTTAAATATTGACCCGCGGTACATCCCGGTCAAGCAGAAGAGACGCGGTATGGATCCAGAGAGATCTGCCGCCCTCAAAGAAGAAGTCGACAAGTTAAAGACGAATGGGCTTATCCGAGATGCTTTGTACCCGTAGTGGGTATCCAATCCTGTACTTGTCCGCAAACCGAATGGAAAATGGAGAACGTGCATCGACTACTCTGACTTAAATAAGGCTTGTCCAAAAGACAGTTTTCCACTTCCTCGAATCGATCAACTTGTGGATTCGACGGCCTGACATGAATTATTATCTTTCATGGATGCTTACTCTGGGTACAATCAGATACCCATGCATGTGCCCGATCAAGAAAATACAAGCTTCGTAACTGACCTAGGACTATACTGCTACATGGTCATGCCTTTTGGTTTAAAGAATGCCGGAGCAACTTACCAACGCTTAGTCAACCGAATGTTTGCCGACCAGATCGGGAAAACCATGGAGGTCTATGTGGATGACATGTTGGTAAAATCACGATACTCCACTGATCATGTCAAGGACTTGGAGTCAATGTTCAATGTCCTCCGGAGATATGGGATGAAGCTAAATCCATTAAAATGTCATTTTGGGGTTGCTTCCGGAAAGTTCCTTGGGTTCATCGTCAACGCCCGGGGAATAGAGGCCAACCCCGAGAAGATCTGGGCAATCAGGAATCTTCAAACCCCGAGGACCATAAAGCAGGTTCAGAGTCTCAATGGGAAGGTTGCAGCGCTAAGTAGGTTCATCTCGAAATCAACGGATAAATGCATACCCTTTTTCGATCTGATCCGAAAGGGGAAACGAAACTTCGAATGGACTACGGAATGTGAGGGCGTGTTTCAATCGCTAATCCAGCATCTTTCCACACCACCGATTCTTTCAAAACCTGTTGATCACGAACAATTATACCTTTATCTGGCTGTATCTGAAAATGCTATTAGTGCTGCATTGGTTCAAGAGGAAGACCGAATACAGAAACCAGTCTATTATGTCAGTAAACGATTAACCGGGGCCGAGAGAAATTATCCAAGGCTAGAAAAGTTGGCATACTGCCAAGTCGTCGCCTCGAGGAAGCTCCGTCCATATTTTCAGGCTCACCCTATCCTTGTGTACACCGACCAACCGTTACGACGGTTCCTCACACGACCTGAGACGTCTGGCAGGTTAGTAAAGTGGAACATTGAACTGAGTCAATTCGACATCGCATATGTTCCAAGGAGAGCCATACACGGTCAAGTCTTAGCAGATTTCATTGCCGAATTCACTGTTCCTGAAGACTTGCCTGAAACTAGTAACTCCCCCGAATATATATGGAAGCTATACACTGATGGTGCATCCAACGATCGGTGCTCGGGCGCAGGGATTGTGCTTGAGACTCCCGAAGGCCGATCCATCTACTACGCCTTAAAGTTTGATTTCCGGGCAACCAACAACGAAGCTGAATACGAAGCCTTGCTCACCGGGTTGAAGTTGGCCCGAGACCTGAGAATTATCGCTGTGGAGATCTACTGCGATTCCCAGTTGGTGGTATGCCAAGTTCGGGGTGAATATCAGGCCAAGGATCGAAGACTAGCCGCTTATCTAGCCCGGGTCCGAGAAATACTGGATCAGTTTAATTATTATACCTTTTTCTACATACCCCGAGAGCACAATCAGAAAGCCGATTCATTGGCAAAGTTGGCAAGTACAGGCGAAGCTCAACACTTGGGACTCGTCCCCGTCGAGACATTATCCTCTCCAAGCATTGATCGAACGAAGAACGAATTCACATTTGAAGCTACCTCCGAGAAGGAATCATTGATGACTCCCTACCAAGATTACATTGAGCATAGCACGCTGCCTGAACGACGAAGTGAAAGAAGACAGATTCTTCGAAAGGTGTCACGATTTGTCATTCAAAACGGAGTTATGTATCGAAGAGGATACTCTGTTCCTCTTCTCCGGTGTATCGCGCATGACGAAATCAAGCGAGTGTTGCGTGAGGTGCACGAAGGAGAATGTGGCGATCACACTAGGGGGCAAGCGCTTGCCAAGAAGATACTTCGATACGGATATTATTGGCCTACCGTTAACCGCGATGCTATGGATTATGCCAAAAGATGTGATAAATGCCAGAGACACGCTCGGGTCCCTAGAGCCCCGCCTTCTGAAATAACCCAAATGGTCAGTCCGTGGCCATTTGCAATGTGGGGGATGGATATAATCGGTGCATTGCCTTTAGCTAAAGGGGGTGCAAAGTACGCCATAGTTGCGGTTGATTACTTCACCAAATGGGCTGAGGCTGAGCCCCTTGCAACGATAACAACAAAAAAGGTGATCAACTTCGTGATACGCAACATCATCTGCCGGTTTGGTCTCCCGCATACTATTATCACCGACAATGGAGCCCAATTCGACAGTACTGAATTCAGGGACTTCTGTCTGCGATTTCACATCCATAAGAGATTCTCAGCAGTAGCGCACCCACAAGCGAATGGTCAGGTCGAGGCCGTCAATAAGGTTATCAAGTCTATATTGAAGAAAAGATTGGAGAAAGCCGGGGGCAAGTGGGTTGATGAACTACCAATAGCTCTGTGGGCGTACAGAACGACTCACAGAACTGCGATCGGACACACCCCTTTTTCTCTATCCTATGGCTCTGAAGCAGTTATTCCAGTCGAAATGGAAGTTCACTCTCACCGTGTGACATACTACGACCCGAAAACGAATGCTATATTACTTGCTGAATCCCTAGATCTGCTTGATGAGAAGCGTGAAGAAGCCGATGTGAGGGCAGCTGCATATCGAGGTCGAGTCGCTCGAATGTACAACGCCAAGGTCCGCCCACGAACTTTTGAACCCGGCGACCTGGTACTCAGGAGAATTTACCCGGTTCCTTCGCACATAAACCCAAATTGGGAAGGGCCGTATGTGATTTCACAAAAGCTCAGAGATGGCACATTCAAGTTATCAACCGTTGATGGTCTCACTTTACCAAGAGCCTGGAATAGCGGAAGCCTCCGTCACTACTACATCTGACAGGCTTTATTTATCCATTTTTTATCAATTTCTTCCTTAGCATTTTGTTTTTGCGTTTTGAAATTTGAACTTGTAATAAGGCAACTGATTTTGCCATGTTTCTTTCATTTCAGCAATAAAATGCCATCTCTTCGAGCCAAAAGTTATGATTCACTGAAAATAACACATAATATCACGTTGCACGAAGAGCTAAATTCCATCGCACGGTGGGATTTATTCAAATAGGGAGTAACTGTGATACGACCAGTCACTCACCAAATGAGACCCGAGCTCGGGGGCAAAATACAATACCAGCATTCACAGGGATTGATACACGACAATCCTTTTGCTAACTCCAACTTCCCAGAGTGTGAATTGGAGTATAAAATAAATCGTTCCCAGAGTGCGAACGGACTCCAACTTCCCAGAGTGTGAATTGGAGTATAAACATCCAATAAATCGTTCCCAGAGTGCGAACGGACTCCAACTTCCCAGAGTGCGAATTGGAGTATAAACATCAAATCCGTCGTTCCCAAAGTGTGAACGAATTCCTAAAAAACCCAAATAGGTGTGACTGACCACCTGTCGGCTAACTCCAACTTCCCAGAGTGTGAATTGGAGTATAAAATAAATCGTTCCCAGAGTGCGAACGGACTCCAACTTCCCAGAGTGTGAATTGGAGTATAAACATCCAATAAATCGTTCCCAGAGTGCGAACGGACTCCAACTTCCCAGAGTGCGAATTGGAGTATAAACATCAAATCCGTCGTTCCCAGAGTGTGAACGAATTCCTAAAAAACCCAAATAGGTGTGACTGACCACCTGTCGGCTAACTCCAACTTCCCAGAGTGTGAATTGGAGTATAAACATCCAATAAATCGTTCCCAGAGTGTGAACGGACTCCAACTTCCCAGAGTACGAATTGGAGTATAAACATCAAATCCGTCGTTCCCAGAGTGTGAACGGATTCCTAAAAAGCCCAAATAGGTGTGACTGACCACCTACCGGCTAACTCCAACTTCCCACAGCATAAACTGGAGTATAAACATTCCATAATTCGTCCCCAGAGTGCGAACGAACTCCAACTTCCCAGAGTGCGAATTGGAGTATAAACATCTAATCCAGATTCCCGAAGCGCGAATCGAAGTACAAACAACAATTCGAAGTTCCCGAAATACGGGCCGAGATGTCAACATCAACTCCCAATTCCCATAACATGGAGTGGAGTGTGAACATCAATTCTGAGCTCCCAGAGCGCGAACTGTGTTCCAAACATCGATAACCCTCAGAGTCCTGGAATGCGGGATAGATTATCGATCTCAAATTGTCATGAGTCCCCAGAAGGGGGGCATGTGCCCAAGGCTTGCAATAAACGCAATCAGCCGCCAGAATATGAGTATTATTCCCCGCAACTAAGGGGCAAAAAGCTGGGTGTTAATCACTGGCTTAAGTGATAATATACTCAGAATCCGACTCATTCATTAAATCACGACACAAAGCTATATAAATACTGAGCGGATACAAAACAAATACTGCAAGGCATTTAGGTAAGAAGAAAAGAATAATTTCCCATTTCATCAGCCAACAAAAACAGGTTTGATTACATGGCAAGTAAAGATGTTTCGATTAAGTGGAGGCCGAATCCACACATACACATGGCCCAAAAAAGAACAAGAGAAAAGACAAAAGAATTGTTATCCGTAATCTCATGACAAAGCGAAGGTCTCACTCTTTCTTCCTCCGATGCTTCTTCCTCGGAGTCGAGCCGCTACACCCACTGCCTGGCTTCTTGCGAGACTTTTTGCCTTTCTTAGGAACGTCCTCCGGGTCTGGCATAATATCGACATCTTCCTCAGAACTGGAAGGGACAGAGATCCTTCTGTGGGGGTGAGCCGAGGGCATGGGAGCGGTAACATTTACTTGGTCAGCAACGCTCGAGACGGTTACCGTGCCACCAGGAGAAATCATCATTAGAGAAGATAAGCTTGAGGGAGCAGCGTCACAACCGGGACCAACCGTCACCGTCGTAGACATCTCGGCACTTATCTCGGCTAAAATCTCTTCCTCTCGAGACAGTTGGGCCGCGCTAGATACACTGATGGTTCACACAATCGAGCCAGAAACTGGAGCAGCTCCACTCGTCGCAAAAGAAAGATCAGGGATGGGGTCAAGAGGGTGACCAAATAGCTCTTCAAACATTTGAACATCAAATGACATTGAGCCTCCCTCTCCCATATCACCAACCATGGCGGCAGTTGAAATCGCCTCGGTGACAGTAACTCCACGCATAGGATATAAAGCCGAAGGAATAGGGAGCACGGGTGCGACACTCTCGGTCACTAAACAACAAAAATTAGAGCTATCAGACCAAGAAATTCCCTCGAAAATCAATGTTTTAAGACGTAAGGAGAGTAATCAAAATACCTACTTTACCTTGCCTTGGAGCTTGAACAAGCTCGGGGACGAGAGTCTTGCCCGAAGACAGTTCCGGTTGGTCCGGATTGTAGGCTGGAATAGCTTGTGGATCAACCACAGCAACAGCTTCGGATGAAGTCGACACAGGGACTTCAGTATTCTCGCTATGGTGCACAATACCCGAACCTTCGCCAACCTCCGCTTGATGGACGCCAAGTCTTTCTTTTTCAACAGAAATGATTGCTTCATGAAGGGTCCTCCTCTCATCCTCGCTGAGCTGACGTGACTCAAGCTCAAACTCATCTAATACTGAATCCGGACAAGACATCCTCTTGTTTTCCACTAATTTCTTCCAAGCATTGTAGAGAGGCATCGAGTAATCCCCTAGCCAGGAGAGATTTCTATGCTCCAATACATTGGCATTATATGTGTCCAAGAGATCGTCGAATTCGGCCTCCATCTTGAACCTCTCTGCTTGGACTCTCTCCTCCACCTCCGATTCAACCTCCTTAACCCTTGCAATTGCCGCATCGCGCTCAGCTCGGAAAGATACAGCCTGCTCACACGCTTCTTGCGCAGCCACGTTCGCGTCGTCTTTTTCTTTATTCATGTCAGCAAACTTAGCCTTTAGCTCCTCTAGTTCCTTGACTGCCGCATCCCGCTCAGAATCAACATTCTTGTATCGGTGGCCTAAGTCTTCAACTAAAGTACAATGTGCCTGTTGCATTTTCGCCATCTCAGCTAATGTCTCATCAACCTTCTTTAACGACTCGACCTCGGCCTTGTGGGAAGATTCCGCCTCAGATTGGAGTATGTCGACAATGCGACTCTTTTGAGCCAAGTCGGCCTCCAGCTTCTCGATGATTTGGGCCCGGTCGAAGGCAGCTTTGGAAGCCTTAACAGCCGCTTTGTACCATTCTTTGTACTGAGCAAAAAAGTCACAGGTGTAGCTGAGCGCCGTGGTCGCGGCATCTTCGGGAATTCTTTTAAGATTGGGAGGAAAAATACAAGCATCAAAGCAAATCTCTGGAAAATCCTTCCTCAGTTGAGCAAGCCTGATGGCCCCTTCGCCAGAAGACTCAATAAGGGTCTCCTCCGCAGACGTAGACGTTGCAACCTCAGTTCGAGGACGATGTGGCTCAAGCCTCGAAACCTGCGAAGATGACTGATGTCGCAGAGGCTCGGATGCCTGGACATGACTTCGGGATGGCGGAGGAGATCGAGATGGGGAGCGATGTCTACGATCTCTGTCTGATCGTTCCTGGATAGAGTAACCACAGTGATGATCCTTTGCATGATACTCCTGGCCATATTGCCTCCGGTCGCGATCACGATCGGGGCCTCCACGCCGAGATTCATAATAGGTTGAGGGGTGATGCACTCTCCGGAGTTTGTCCAATGTAGTCTGACGGCCAGCCATATTACCTGGAAAAGAGATGCAGTTCAGTTAAGTACCAAGAAAAATCGATATGGCAAGTGAAGCAGTCATGTAGTGTCATGAAAGTGTATGAAAATGTGCAAAGCCCTCGACCAACCAGAAGTATCGACTGCACTAACGGGTAAAAGCTCGCTTATGTCTAACGCTTCCCAGAGCTCGACCAACCCGGACTCGTGATAAAGAGAAACGCATTCCGGGATGGGAACGTCATCCAGTCCTGTGAAAATGTTTCCTGGTTGACAAAGAGCGGAGTCAGAAGAAATAATTCCAGGGATCAAGGGAGACACGATTACAGACTTCCGTCTCTTAAATTTAGGAACAACAGCCTTGCCTTTATGCTTTTTTCCTGCTTGGGGAAAGTCAGCCGCTAGCCCGGTGTCAGTAGGCGTCCTCTCATCATCGCTCATTTCTCTTATCGCTACACCGGTTTTCTTCTTTGCCTTCGGAGCCGATTTCACCAACCCCTCAACGACAATACTCTGGTTCGTCTCAATTAAACCCAGCATCCTTAAGTTATCATCAGTTAAGACCGAGTCAATGTGCCGCAAATCACTCGGAATCTCTTGTAAACTTCGGATGACGTTTCTGTATCGACCACCGTCTGGCCTTGATATGATAGCTGCAAGAAAAACACCTGATGTCAGTTCGAGTGTTGACAATGACCATTAAAGAGGGCTTACATGATTTACGACACTCACGTCTGGACAGCCATCGCCTAGCGAATCTTGGGGGGCATCGGACAAAGAACCATTCATTCTTAAAGTAACTGAGTCTAATCCAGGCTCCCGTCACAACCTGGCAGTTTCTAACTGCCTCTAGAAAGGTGAAAGATGGACTATCACCCTTGCTCTTGAAGTTGAATATATGTCTAATCTCAGCTGGCCTAGGCGGACGAAAGAGGCGGTCCATGAATAAGATGAAAACACTGTTCAGTAACGCGTGCCCGTTGGGGTGAAGTTGTGTGGGAGCGATTCCAATGAACGATAGCATCTCCCTGATATATTGGTTAAACGGAGGGAGAGTTCCAGCCGCACAAGCATGGCGATAAAAAGCAGTATAGCCCTCGGGTGGATTGTGAGGCCTATCATCAACTCCCGGTAGCAAAACATCATCCGGGGATAAGTTATGTTTCGAACATATCCGACCCAATAATGCTCCCGAAATATTAGATCGGACGGAGTCTATGGGATCCTCGATAAGTAAGGCCTCCGGCAATTCGTCCGGAGTAGGATCTATTACTTCAGGAAGGATCTCTGGAATTTCTAGCATTGGAGGAGGCAAGCATTGTAACTCTTGTTGTTCAGAACCCGAAGACTGCATAATTAACTAACTCACGAGAAAGCAGCGTTAAAAAACGAAGAAAGCCCGTATATTCCCCGGTGCGAAGTATATGAATATGTCGTGCAGTGCAAATGCATAACTAAAGCAAATTTTGCAAGATTGGGACGCGGTGTCCGAACAACAAAACTTTGAAATCGGAAAACGAAAACGACCGTCATCGCTGACCGTCACTTTCACATCGCTCAGATACTACTGACCAATTATGAATTCGTTATATGCATTTAAGTCATGGTGCCATTGACGAGCTCCAAAAAGACAGGTCAGGTCAGCTTTGATCATGCAAGGCCGAAGCTCGTCGGAATCAAATATGCTAAAAATTTAGTGAGTTCATTAGAGTTCAATTTAAAGTTGGTTGTAGTTCAGATATTGGAACAAATCAAAGGAGTGTAAGTTCCAGAAGCAAGAACGTTCGAATCGATCAACTCGTTTCGACACGAGTCGAATCCATAAACTTCGAATCAGCGTGCCCCAATGCCACGTAGCTCGACTCGAAGAAACCTGGGAACGGAGGAGAAGTTCGAACCCATGGAGCCCCACCTGACTTCGAATCCATCGAAGTCGAGCTCCTTCGAATCCATCAAGAGCGGTTCGAATCCACGGAGTCCCACCTAACTTAGGATCCATCAGAGTTGAACTCCTTCGAATCGATGAACGTATCATTGCTTCGAATCGATCAGTAGTGAGCTTCGAATCGATCAGAATGTCACTGTTTCGAATCCATCACCACACGCCTTTTTTGTTGTTGTTCTCCTGCAATCATCGATTCGAAGCTGCACATTCGAAACCAACTCGAAGCGCTCACCCCTGATCGATACGGCTCAAAAGTTTGCATTCCTCAGTTCCATGGAGTCGGCCTACTTCGTTCAAATCTCACCACTCTCCAAAAATTTCCAGAAGAAGGGATTGAACCAATGCCAAAAAAGATTACAGTTTCTATCATTCTCAACTCGAATCGACCCCTTGGTTACCTGATTTGGTTTGATTACAAATGGAAGCTTGAAGGAATTTGATCGATTCGTGAAAAAGCACGTTTGATTTGGCTCTGGAAAATCGATTCGAAGAAGCAGCTAAAGCAATGGTAAAAGGTAAAAAGTGAAAATGGAGTCAGCCTCGTGTATTTATATGGATTCCAAAAGGGATTAGTGTCACTTCGACTCCCATCGATTCGAACGACCACTTTCGAATCCATCACTGCTTCGAATCCATCTAAGCTTCGAATCCATCAGAAGCTTCGAGTCCACCAGAAACTTCATATCCATCACTGCTTCGAGTCCATCAGAGTCTTCGAATCCATCACTGCTTCGTATCCATCTAAGCTTCGAATCCAACAGAGGCTTCGAATCCATCACTGCCTCGAATCCACCAGAAACTTCGTATCCATCACTGCTTCGAGTCCATCAGAGTCTTCGAATCCATCACTGCTTCGTATCCATCTAAGCTTCGAATCCAACAGAGGCTTCGAATCCATCACTGCCTCGAATCCACCTAAGCTTCGAATCCATCAGAGGCTTCGAACCCATCAGAGTCTTCGAACCCATCACTGCTTCGAACCCATCGCAGCTCCGAATCCCTTCTAAGCTTCGAATCCAGCAAAACGGCATCGATACGAGGCAACATCGATTCGAAGAAGCATATGGGCAAGGGATGGATCGAAGGTCCAATCGATTCGAAGCGCAAGGCCCATCGAGCCATCGATTCGAAAGCCATCAATTCATACAAACATAACTTCGAATCCATCAAAAACCACTGATAAACAACACTTTGACTTGAATCTAAAATTGATTCAGGAGAAAATCGGGACGGAATTCGGCAGCAAACAAAAACCGACATGACTCGTGGACGCACGATGTTAATAAGGGCGGAGCTAATATATGTGTACACATATCGAACTAACATTCGATTTTGAACATTTACAGGGATCAAATATTCACCCTGTTGTAGCAACGACAGCCAACGATTAAGCACAATCACACAGCAATCAATCATATCAAGGAAAGGTTACGGCAATACGGCATATGAGTCTCAACGAAAAGGGAGCAATAATTTTCAGAATAAAATGGCGACTATTCAAAGCACGTCATATTCCCACAAGACGTACTTTGGGGGGCAAAATGTTATCCCGCTTTTTGGGCAAAAGCCGTGATACCAAAAGATTGGTCAAAGACAAAAGACAGTTCGCCTCAGAGATTGATTGTACTTCACTCCGCTATGGATATCGATGAATTCTGTCCGAGTCCGGATCGGGCCACAATTGATAGCGCATAACAAGAAAGACCATAGAAGCCACCAATTCAAATTTCAAGTCAATCCGAGGTCGTATGCTCAAGTTATGATGGATTCAAGTTAAGAGAATGCACAATGCTCGGTTCGAACCCACCATGTTCGAAACCATCTGTTTCGAACCCATCATGTTCGAATCCATCATAGGAGCCCTGCTTCGAACCCATCGCTGAAGCCTTGCTTCGAATCCATCATAAACGCCCTACTTCGAATCCATCAGGGGCGTGCCTCCTTTCGAATCCATCAGAGGGGATACGCTTCGAATCGACGACTTCACCTAGCCTCGAATCCATCATCCAGTGCATGCTTCGAATCCATCAACTTCGACTCCATCGGCCTCGCATCCATCGGCTTCGAATCCATCCACACAGTACACCACGTCACTGCCTTTGCATACGTAAACAGGGTTTCGAAACATATGGAGTCAAATCATATTGATTCGAACCATATGGATTCGAACCATATGGATTCGAACCATATGGATTCGAACCATTTGGGTTCGAATGGATCAATGAGTGGAGTCGAAGCAAACAGGGCATACGAAGACGCAATCTTGAATCGATCATATCTCTCAATCCCATGATCCAAATGCCATGAAATTATCACAGAAGCTTACATACATGTTGAAGAATGTCCACACCAAATTTCGCCTCGATTGGATGCGTTTTTGATCGATTCGAAGTTCACTTCGAATCGATCCCAAACTGGGCACGGACTTCGAGAACGCGGGCTTATGGGCCCCCCTCACGTGCCAGGCAGCTTCCCTGAGTTTTAGGCGGGATTTTGGTCTTCCACATCTATAAATAGAGCCCCTGGTCATTTAGAAAAGGGGTCGGAGAATTTGGAGAAGAAGAATAAGCCTAAACGCTGCCGGAATCACTCCATACTACCTCCTTTGCTGTTAATTTCGAATTTAAGTCCATTTCCTGTTGTAATTTGCTTAAAAACACTTGTAATCTTCAAGTATTAAGGAATAAAGTGATAAAACTTCATAGTGGACGTAGGCGCATTGCCGAACCACTCTAAATCCTTGTCTTCTGTGCAATTTACTTTTCTGTGACTTGGAGTTTTTGTTAGATAGTCCTTATTTCCAATTAAAGTTCTTCATTTACTATCTCTTCAAAAACTTCTGAAGGGTGTTTGCCCAATTTTGGTGCAAACAGATAGGAACATAGAAGAACAAGGAAAAGAGCACAAAAACTGAGATGCACAATATCAGACGTCTGGGTGCATAAGCCAAACGTTTGAAAAAGTTCTCTAGAACAACAGACGGGCTGAATCAAACGTCTGGCAACTACACTCAAACGTCTGATCTACTAGTATATTTAAAAATATATATAGTATCAGATGTCTGAAACATATTCCAAACATCTGATTTGAAACTCGGATTTCAAATAAGAACTTCAACTGCCACATTCAAATAGACATCTCCGCTTCTCTTTGCTACAACTCTTCATCATCAAAAGAAGCAACTATAGAGCACTCGTTAATGGATGCAACTACTCAAGATACCCATCTACAACTATATATGACATCAAGAATCAAGAGAACAAATTACCTTACTTACTTACACTCTCTAATTTTATACTCTATCATATATTCTTGATCTCTGCACTCTAGCAATCTATACTTGTATTCACTCTTCCATATATTCAGTTCTTCATAGACAATACTCTTTAGATATATATTGGAAGCAATTGTACTAATTAGTCAACATTCATGTTATACTAGAACACACATTTGACAAGAATAACTTATTGTAACCAAGCCTTTTCCTCCTGGCGAAGCGAGGGTGTTTGATGGTCGAATTCGGAAGGGGAGCTTCGGGACTGGACGTAGGACGGGAGGCCCGAACTAGTATAAAATCCTTGTGTTCTTATTCTATGTTTACTAGATTAATATAATTTTAGTTGCATCATATATTTTGTCACATACACTTGCATATACACTACACGATCCACCCTGTAGACTTTCAGCTTCGATTAATAAAATGATGTATTTAAGGTAAAAGAATACTTTGGTTTGAAAAATTAAAATATTAATCGAATAATTTTGTTCAAGTTACTAATGATGACCATAAAAAAATTGGTTTTGCCATTTAGTTATTTGAGTAATAGTAGCGGGTAGATATAAAACTCTATCTTAAGATAAACAAGTTGGGATAAGTATCTTTAATCCTTCTCTCAACCTCCCAAGTGCAGTTTCTGTCATCGTAACTCCATCTGACTTTGACTAATTTGACCGTCTTGATTCTAAGCCTCTTCTCATCTCTCGAAACAATGCGAACTAGCTTCCTCACTATTGTCAAGTTTGGTTCTACACTAAATCGTCTAGCACTATAGGTGCAATAGCAGTCTCTAAACACTATCTGAGATGAGAAACATGAAAAACATCGTGGATACCTTCCAAAAATCTCGACAACTAATGTCTGTACATGAGTTTCCTAATCCTCTCAAAAATAGGAAAAGGTCCAACGAACCTAGGAGATAACTTCCTCAATTTCCCAAACCTAAGCACACACTTCATCAGTGACACTTTGATGAAAACCTGGTCCCCAATAGAGAACTCCGAATCTTTCCATCTTTATCGGCATAACTCTTCTTCCTAGACTGAGCCTCCTTCATTCTAGCCTGAACGACCTCAATCTTTTCTGTAGCTTCTCCGACAAAATTAGGGCCAAAAACTAGCCAATCCCTAGTGTCTAACCAAAATCAAGAGATTTACATGGTCTTCCATAAAAAGCTTTAAACGACGTCATCCCAATATAGTCTGATAACTGTTGTTATACGAAACTCGATTATATGAAGATGGTTCTCCCATAATCCCCCGAAATCCAGAACACAAGCGCAACACCCTAGATTTTTTGTAACATTATTTAGGATATTTAGTAAGTTAAACTAAATAAAATAATGTATTGATAGTGTTAACAAGAAATCTTATTAACATCCCCAATGCTTATCATAAGATAATTGTATTTGAACATGACCACGTTGTCGAAATGATTCTCGCCTTTGATAGCATAATTTTTGAATAGAATGACATAATCAGATGGATTTGAGGTGATAACTCCAGCTTTCGACCAAATTATCCTTGTTAAGGAATAGTGAATTACCAAACTTTTCGACCTTGTCGAACGGAATTGTGAGGCCACTTCAACCTTTCGACCAGGTTGGTGTAATATTAAAGTGCCAAATATTTCGATCTTGTCAAAAGGATGATAACAAAACCACACCACCTTTCAATTAGGTTGCCAAACCTTTCGACCTTGTCGAAAGGATGCTAACAAAACCACTCCAACCTTTCAGTTTGGTTGGAATAGGAGTAAATTGCCAAATAATCGACCTTGTCGAAAGGTGTGACAAGGCCACTCTAAACTTTCGACTAGGTTGGGGATATTCACAATCATTTAGCTCTTGGAATCATAACTTTATCCAACCTCATCTCCCTAGGGGGTTGAAAACAACTATTTATTGTAGTCTTCCATCACTTGAAATCAATATTCCTTCTATGGAATCCCCAGAATGGATTTTTGAAACTTAAAAGTGTAGTTTCCCTTCGAATGAATTCCATTATGAATGGTTGTAAGATATATATACCAGGATTCCTTTTTGAAGTAAACCTTTCGATCGGGTCAAAAGGTATTCCTCCTTTCGAAGACACCCTAGTTTAACAATCTACAATCCACTTTGTTTTCCTTATATAAGTTCAACTTTAATGTTTCTATAACTCATGCGTTCCACGTAGTCAACACCTCATCATAACTTTTTTTCTCATTAAGTATAGTTTTCGGTGATGATGTGTTTCGATTGGAAATGTTAAGTCGATCTTATATATAGCAATGATCAAAAGAGATTATGAGAAAAGTTTGAAATCGTGTGTTGTTGATCATTTGTCTAGCTAATGATTTTAATTATCTTCATCATCGCCAATATCCATCATGAACAAGGCATTTCTGTTTTACTCATTATTCAAAATGAGTTACAACAAATTATTCATTCTCCCCTATATGATTTAGGGTTTCTTCTATGTACAATTATTGGTATGAAAATAGAGAACAGAAAATGAATTCAGTATCCAGAATTCGAGCCCCAAAATTGTACCCTTGGATCTTATTTATAGATGTAGGTTGGCCCCTTACCGCGTCTTTACTTTCGACTGGGTCAAATGGTCCCACTTTTATTTTCCGCCATACGACTTCATTGAAAGGTCATGAACCTTTCGACATTGTCGAAAGGTTTTCCCCTATGCTTCTGGGTTTACCGTTTCACTTCCTTGCCTTTGATCGGGTTGATAGGTCTTTTTATGTGCTGTTATGAATCCTTCTAACTTGTCGAAAGGTTTTTATTTCTCATGCTGTTTTGAGTATTCTGTCCTAGTCGAAAGCTACGCTTCCTTTTGATGTTGCAGAAGGTCTGCTTCCTTTCGATATTGTCGAAAGGTGTCCTTGTTCCTCTTATTGTACTTTAGCAATTTATTCATTCCCTCTTAACCTAGTCGAAATCCATGCTTCTTTCTGACACTATCAGAAGGTTTTAATCATTCTTTTGCCTTTATTGATTTCTAAGTGTTGCTTTTTTCATAGTACCTTTCGGCATTGTCGAAAGGTATCCTAGATGGATCTTGACCGGTTTGAAAGGCTTGCTATGCTTTCGAAAAGGTTACTATGGGGCGAAAGCTTTGAATTCGAAAGGATTAACGTGTAGTTGGGAGAGTACTATTGATTGCCTTTGAAAGGGGTTCCGAAGTCATCATTGCTTGTTCATCAGTGTTGAAAGGTTGGTAGTGGCGGATGGTCTTTTGCATTATATGAGTAGTTCATGTCTTTGACTCCTTCGATACTTGCTCATTGGCTTTGAAATAACATTTTCATGTTTTTCATGATGACGTGTCCTGTTCTTTATCGAAATTTCAATCTTATTAACCTTCTTTCATACCCCTGCTTTCAAGTAGATTTCAATCTTATGTATGTTTAGTAGTTGATCAATGTATTAATGCCCTTACTCGCTTGATAAGCTTTATTGTGAATTAATAAACACCAAATTTTAATTTTAGCATTAAGAAGACTAGTTTGAAATTTTTGGTTGCTTGTAGTAGACTCAATTACATTATATCAACCATGAAATCCAACCTAGAGTAGGGTATTAACTTGTGAAGATTAGAAATTGATAACATGACATCCAGAATTCAGATAACAATATCCTAAAAGTAGTTCTATATACAACATTTCTAAACCAAGATTCTGGTTTTTATGGCCAACTAAACGGGAATTAGTGGAATGATTCTCATATTAAGCTTTGAGCCCAGATCAAGACATGTATTAGTCGATCCTCTTTGCAAAAAGAATCTTTGACCCAGATTAGGGAACATATTTATGTAAGCAAATTGTTGTTAAAATTGAAATCCCTTACCTGCATTGGGGCATATTTGAATAAAAAGAAATCCATAAAAATAGTCTTCATAATATATACCTTGGACCTAGATTGCGGTACTTAGGCGAAATCAGATAATAATCCCAAAACTTAAGTTCGAGTGTTAAGAATTGTAGTGATGGACAATGTTCTCATACTCCAACTCGAGCTTAATAAAGTTTGCGATGGATAAAGTCCCAAAACCTAGATTCGGGTATTAGATGCTGAAATTCATATAAAAGAATCCTAAGGCCCATATTTGGGCAATAATAGATGAGGTTAAGAAAGTCCAGAAACCCAGATTCGGGTAATATTCAATGGAATCCCGTTTCACTCCTTTATTTTTATCCTTTTCGATATATATGAACCCTTCAGGTTTTGCATAGAAGTAGTTTTATTAGATGCGTCTTTAGCTTGGACGTCTTAGCCATAATAAGATATGGCGCTTTTAGGCGTAGATATTTCAGTCTTTCACTTGATGAGCCTCCTTTGGGCCTTGGTTATCTCTATCCATAATTTGATGAGCCATTATCTATGCTAGGACATCTTAGTCCTCTGTAGACTGCGCCTCTTCTTGGGCTTTGACATATTAGTCCATTGTTGATTGAGCCCCTTCGTGGGCTTGGACGTCTTAGTCCGTAGTTGATTGAGCCTGTTTTTAGGCATGGATGTCTTAGTTTATTATTGTCATGTGCTCTTGATTAGCTCATCATAGAGATTGGAACCATGGACTTACCCGACCTCTCTCCCAGAGGCGCCCTACCCTTGCCCTTTTGGCGTGTGGACAGGGGCTTGTTCGTTGCTCTGTCCTGGCCATCTTATGGTGCAGATAGAGGCTTACTTTGTCCTCCCTTTAGGAAGTGCTTTATCCTGGCTATAGCGTGGTGCAAAAAAGGGATTAATCAGTGCTTTAACCGAGCCGTCTTATGGCGCAGATAAAGTCCTACTCCATCCTCCCTCCACGAGGTGCCTTGACCTTATCATAGGCATGGCCAAGGGCTTGTTCGTTGCTTTAACCTGGCCATCTCATGGCACGGCTAAAGGATTACTTTCCCTCCCTACAGTAGGTGCTCTACCCTGGCCACTTGGGGCAGACAGAAGCTTTTCTACCATCTTATGTAGGATACCATCTTAGGTAGTATCCAAATTTAAGGAGCATTTCACTCACAACCATGTAGATTTTTACTTTTACAAAAAAGAAGCTCTTTATTAATCCATCTTTGGAAAATATGGCCATAAATGTTTATCATTCTATGTTCTAGGCGCAATATTATCGTTTGGGTGGCACAGCTTGTATGCTTTCGGTGGGACTACTTTTCATATGATTAATGGCCCTTCCCAGTTTGGTCTCAAGGGTCCATCAACAGGATTGCTGGTATTGGCCATTACTCCATGAAGTACCAAATCCTCCTCTTGAAATGATCAAGCTCTTACTCTTCAGTTGTAATATTTGGAGATCCTTCTTTTGATACTCGGTGGTTCTCACCGCTGCTTCATCTCCTAGCTCGTGTATCAAGTCCATGATTGTTTCTTCTACTTATGATTCTTACCAAATGCATAGGCAATTCTTTTGTGCAAGGGTATTTTAACCTCAATTGGTAGCATTGCATCACACTCATATGCAAAGAATATGGGGTATGTCTCGTTGACGTCTTAGTAGATGTTCGATAGGCCCATAGCACTAATGGAAGCTCTTCTACCCAATTTCCTTTTGCCTAATTTAGTCTCTTTATTAGAAATGGTTTTATGGTTTTATTTGCAGCTTCAACTGCTCTATTAGATTTTGGATGAGAAAAAGACGAAAAACACTTTATAATCTCATTTTTCTGGCAGAATTGGGAGAATTCTTCGCTTTCAAATTGTGTTCCATTATCAGAAATCATCTTTTTGGTAATCCCGAACCTGGATATGATATTATTAATGACAAATCTCAATACTTTCCCCGCAGTGATTTTTGGAAGTGGTTCGGCCTCGAACCATTTGGTAAAATAATCAATGGCAACTGTGGCATATTTTGCTCCACCTTGTTAAATATGAAACGGGCCAATCAAATATTTTCCCCATACATCGAAGGGCCATGGACTTGTGATTGGAGTTAATTGACTTGGATGCAACTTGGGTATCTTTGAATTTCTCTGGCACTTCTAGCATTTTTCACATACTCTATGGCTTGGCTTAATATTTGGGGTTAGTAAAATCCTTGCCTCGTTACATTCTTTATAGGCCTTGTTCCATTTGAATGATCGCCATAAAATCCCTCATGTGCTTCGGCTACTAGTTTCATCCCATAAATTATGCTTACACACCTAAGATAGGGCAGAGCATATCCCTTCTTATAGAGGATTTTGTCTATCATAACAATAGTTGGAGCCTGTCTCTTGATTTTTCTTGCTTCTCCTTTATCAGATGATAATTCCCCATTAACTAAATACTTTGTAATGGGTGACATCCATGTACCATCATATGTGCTATTTGGCCTAGGTTTGTCCATCCTTTCATCAATTAACTCATTAGCACATTCTATTTCCTTTCCCTTCTGAAACTTGGCTTGAGATCCCGTCGTAACTAGTAATTCTTTCCCTTGCTCGGATGTCTCCTTTTCAATACTTGGGTTTTCCAGATACCTGACAAGAACAATTCATGTTTCTGGGGCTCCCCTCAAGCTGGCCAATTTTTCTAGAGAGTTTGCCTGTGCATTCTCTGCCCTTGGAACTTCATTTACCGAAAAATCCTTAAACAAAGCAAGCACTTGCAATATCTTCTTCACATATAAAGATAGCTTGTGGTCCTTTGTTTGGTATATTTACTTCACTAGATTGGCCATTAGCTGCGAGTCAATAAATAACAATATTCGTTGGATTTTCCATTGTAATGCCAAAGTTAATCCTGCAACCATTGATTTGTATTCTACCACATTGTTGGTTGCAGGAAATCACAATTTCATGGCATAGTGCAAACGATGTTATTCCAGAGTTATGATTAAATATCCTATGGCGGCACCTTGTTCATTTGATGCCCCACCCAAAAATATTTTCCACATGGTTTTCCGATCCTTCTCTTTTTCCGATTGTTCCTTTATAGGTTAGGTGCATTCATTAACAAAGTCGGTCAGTGCCTACCCTTTAATTGCGGCTCATGGTGGAAATTCTATCTCGTATTTTATGAGCTCAATCCCCTATTTTACTAACCTCCCTGAAGTCTTAGACTTACAAAAAACTTTCTTAATAGGAAAATTGTTCAATACCTTGATCGAATGTGCCAGGAAGTATGCTCCGAGCTTTCGAGCTGTAAGAATCAAGCAATAAGCTAACTTCTCTATAACTATGTATCGAACCTCTGCATCTCTTATTCGCCTACTTAGATAGTATACCGGGAGTTGTTCCCCATTATATTCCCGAATGAGCACTGAATGAAATGACCCTCCAATTTTACCTACATTTTTCTAGGATTTTTTTTTACATTGCACAATTGAACTTAGCTTAAATTTCTCAGAGTCATTTTCTTTTCAAACAATTTGTTCGGGATTTAAATTTCTACTAATATAAATATATCAGTTTAATCATAGAAATATGCACATACATATGATGATGTATGTGTTCCTCTTGTTTAAAATCAGAGTATATTTTTTTTCAAATTTGTAAACAAGAGCCAGTTCTGTCTTATTTGAATTGAAATTATTCTACTCATAATTTTAATTCCCATGTCCTTTGATTATTTACATTATATATGTAGATCTTGTTCATATTTATTTGTTCTAGATTTGATCATGCTAACCATGATTTTTCTGTTAATTTTATCTTAGCAGATAAACTCAGAATACTTGAGATTATTCTTTTCTTTTTGCATAGTTCAAATGTTTGATATTTGACTAAGTACCAGAAAATGATATTTACCTTTATCATTTTCTACTTATGTATTTTCTATGAACCTCTCCTATACTTGACTCATAAAATACGACACACCTGAGTAGATCATTTAATTACTTGTTTCTAAATTTTCTATGATAAAAGTACTTAGTTCAAAAATATCTAATAAGGTGAGCAATCATCATATTTTTAAAGTGACCCAGTTGGTGAATTCAAAATACTTTCTGTACTGATAATACTTAGTCAGTCAAAATGCACATTTATCATAAGTTTTCGAAAGAGAATTTTGATAAAACACTTGACAAAGTAACAAAGAATTTTGGAATACAATTTACTTTTGAATTTGATGGCCAACATGAGCAACCAAAACCCCACTCTTCTGAAGCTTGTTGAACCATGTGGCTGTATTATCCAGACACTTTGTTAATGGCAAATGAAATGTCATTCCTTTGTATAGTGTCTGCAACCATTTCAAAATATTTGTTCTTCTCAAAACAACTTAGAAATGAACTTACACTTTTACAAAATATTTCAGCAAAATGCCACTAAACACTCAAGAATATACTTCAAATTTGAAACCAAATGTTTAACTTAATAACTAACTGCTTTTGAATGAATAAAACTTGACTAATAAATATAAGTTTTTGTAAGGCGATACTCATTACACTTATATTATTTTCTTAGATTTTTCACAGATAATTTTCAAGCCTATTTTTTCTGATTCAACTCATATGATCTTTCTTTTCTTTTTTTTAATTTTAAACCTTAATGCATAGAAAAATTCAACAGAAAATACCCAGTTTAATCTAACTTAGCCAGTACATTACATAACATCAAATTCAAACACAACTTTCTCATGAATACATGCTGATAAAATCATCTTAGGCTCTTATTAAAACTAACAAGCATGCTCATCCATTTCTTTTCCTCACTAGCCATTAACCTTTCTTCCTTTTAAGCTTTGCATTTCCTGAAAGAGCATTAGTGGCTGGCCCATTTTAAAATGAGACACCTCCATATGCCATGAGCAAATAAGGGTCAGATCTGAGATCTGGTATGAGCAACATCAAAATATTCAAAACATTAAGCAACTGGATGATGAGCATGAGTACTGTCTTTGCATATATAATTTCTTTAATCAACTGTTTTACTATGTTTCATATGCTTTGGTACAAGAATGATATCTTTATCTATCATCCATCTACACATAATTAATTATGCTATCATGAATATCAATCTGCAGCATATGTATTTACTGGAACAACCATGGTTCCATTCCAACCAACCTAAGAAATACTCATATTCCTATTTCTTCATTTATGGGTTGTATACATTAATATAAATTCCTAGCCTCATCTGCTATTAAGGAATCACAGGGACGCATTGCAATGGACTAATTCACATCATTGCACAAAGATCTCAGGGCTTAAACAAACCATGTGCCAACTTGCATACATCAAATATAACAAGCATTCCAGCAGCCTTCTTGGTTCACATCCCTAGCTTATTTACTAGAAGTATTGATTAAAATCCCATCATCAGATAGCTAGGTGAACATGACATTGTAAACATGGAAATATTCATGCATCTTACTAGCATAAATTTTTCAGAAATAAGCAGGCAATCATTTTCAAGGATGTTGTCATTATGTCTTCATCTCAATAAAAATACAAGAATATTTTCAACTGAAAAATAAAGACATGGCATATTGTATTATTTTTTATCTGCTAGTAACTATGGTTGAACCAGATTCAAGATCTAGCTTAACCATAATTTTTAGCTTGCGGGAATATGTTTTTTGATTGATTAAGGGCTCAGCACATATAGAATTTCTATTGCACCCTTAATTTCTTTTTCTCCTTTTAAGCCTCGGCACTTATACAAAGTATAATGCAGCTCATAATATTTTTCTTTATTGAAATTTCCATGCCATAGATCTATAAAAGTTGAGAGTATTCTTCCCATAATTTTAAAATTCTGGGCCTTAACTTTCTTAAGCAAAATAAAACAGTAAGTTGCACATCCAAAGGCAAACATCACTACAGATCAAAGATCGCTCAAAACATCCATAATAAAATCCAAGAGCATTGATAAAATCATATTCAACAAAACCAGAATTAAGCAAATAGCAATATAAAAATTGGTTGCCTCATCTCAGAACTTAATGCCATGAATTTGGTGAGATTACTCACCTATGATCTTCCTTTTTTGATCAAAAATCCTCATATATTTCTCCTTCCTTTTTAATTATCCTTCTTTCTTTCTTATTTTTAAGCAACTCGGGCAAAATGATTTTCTGGTTATAACTGCCCATTTATACACATGTTTTTCTCTAGGGTTTTATCAAGATAAAATTCCACTTTTGTCCTAGCTATCATCATGTATTTTTCATTTTCCATTTTTCACATTAACCTCCTTGATACCCCGGCTACCTTAGTCAAATATGGTTAGTACTTCTTTCTCTTTACTTTTCCAGATAATAGCTATTTTTTGCATACTCACCCAAGTCATGATAAATGAGTGACTCTGCCCTATATTTTATTTCCAGAAATCTTCATTTCTATTTTTACTTATACAAACACATTTACTTGTATTATATTTCATGTCATTTTTAATGCTATTTCTTCTTGCTTAACTTTAACATTTTCTGGTTACAGGAAATATACATGTGTATAGGTATATTGATATTTATTTTAGTTAATTCCCCATGTTTCGTAGAAAAGTACATATAGGCATATATTCTATATTTAACTTGGTTAGGCCTAAATTAAAATCCAATGCTTTAAATAAAGAATTTACTTTCTTTATTTTTAAATAAGATTTTTCTGTTTTTTTCAGAAATTTTAAATCCTTTCCTTGTGCCATTTCCAGTGTGCTTGTGCACACATATCTCTGCACATCGTTCAATTTAGAAACTCCATCAATATTTAATCCAAATATTTTTAAACTGAATTGTTTTATTTAAAATAATTTTCCTCAAAATTTTGGGGCATTACATTCACCCCTCCTTTTAGGGATTGTGTCCTCACAATTTTCTAGTACTTATAACAAGCATTCACTGAATTTAGGAAAATCTATCAAGCATATGCATAAGCAAACAAATTCAATCATAACAACCATGCATATTAAATTCTCTAGAAATTAAAAATTACCTTTAATTTGGAAAAAAGTTTAGGATAATCCATCCTAATCTTGTCTTCTAACTCCCATGTACAATCATTAGGATCAGTACTCCACTGGACCTTCACTTGTTTCAATGTTTTGCTTCTCAATTTCTTTTTTTCTTTAGCTAAAATCCCCACTGGTTCTTTCTCATAAACAAAATTAGGATTTATTTGAATTTGGGTAGGCTTTTCCAGAATTTCTTCTTTATTATGTACCCATCTTCTAAGTTGTGACACATGAAAAACATTATGCATTGCTTTCATTTCCTCTGGCAATTCTAATTTGTATGCTAATGAACCTACTCTTTCCAGAATTTTATAGGGTCCAACATACCTTGGTTTGAGTTTTCCTTGCTTACCAAATCTCAAGACCTTTTTCATAGGTGAAATCTTAATGAAAACATAGTCTCCTACTTCATATTCCACCTGCTTCCTTTTCATGTCTTAAAATTTCTTTTGCCTATCTTGAGCTGCTGTTATCCTCTTTCTTATTAACTCAATTTTCTCTCTAGTTTCTTGTATGTACTCAGGCCCTAAAATAGCTCTTTCCCCTATCTCTACCCAACATACAAGTGATAAACATGGCTTGCCATATAAGGCTTTAAATGGAGCCATCCCTATGGTGCTTTGATAGCTGTTATTGTATGTAAACTTAGCTAAATGGAGATAGTCTTCCCAGTTACCTCCAAAATCCAGTGTGCATGCCCTTAACAAGTCCTCTAAAACTTTGTTCACCACCTCAGTTTGTCCATCTGATTGTGGATGGTAGGCAGTGCTTAAACATAATTCACTCCCCATGGCTTCTTGAAAACTTCTCCAGAACCTTGATGTGAAGATTGTATCCCTATCACTCACAATAGTTTTGGGAATGCCATGTAGTCTTACCACCTCCTTCATGAATACTTGAGCTAATTTTTGTGCATTCCTTTCTGATTTGACTGATTGAAATGTGCCACTTTAGTTAGCCTATCCACTATCACCCATATACATGTGTTTCCTCTTTTAGATCTAGGAATTCCATCTATGAAATCCATAGATATATCCTCCCATTTCCACCGTGGTATGCTAAGAGGTTGTAACAAACCTGATGGCTTTTGTGTTTCTGCCTTGACTTGTTGGCAAGTCATACATCTGGCAATATATTTAGCTACATCTAACTTCATTCCTTTCCACCAAAAATTTCTTTTTAAATTTTGATACATCTTTGTACTGCCTGGGTGTATGGAGTACTTACTCCTATGATATTCATTCAATATTTCCTCCTTCAGTTCTATGTTTTCTGGAACACATATCCTATTATTGTTCCTTATATAACCATTTTTATCAATATGATAATTTATTACTTCCTCCCCTTTTGATAAGAGCATTTTCTTCTCCACTAAGTCTGTGTCTTGTTCTTGCATTTTTCCTACTTTTATAATTAAATCTGATTGTAAGGTCATTAAACTCAGCCTTCCTTTATTCTCATCTGTTACCATATGTGTCTCATCACTTGCCTCAATTTCCAAGTCAGTAAGTATAGATAAATCTTTAAATTCTTCCATCGTCAACTTGGCTACCTTAACGTGTTGTCTACTTAAGGCATTTGCAACTTTGTTTGCTTTGCCTGGTGTATAGAGTATGTCTAGATCATAGGCAGCTAGGAACTCCACCCATCTATGTTGCCTCATATTCAAATCTTTCTATGAGAATAAATATTTCAGTGCCTTATGATCAGTATATAAAATAAATTTGGCACCTAGTAAATAATGTCTCCAAAGTTTCAATGCATACACCACTGCTGCAAGTTCAAGATCATGGGTAGCATACCTAGTTTCATGTGGCTTTAATTGCCTAGATGCATAGGCTATTACTTGGTCTTGTTGCATCAACACAGCCCCTAGCCCCGAGCCACTTGCATCAGTAAACACAATTAATCCCTCATTTCCTTCAGGTACTCTTAACACCGGTGCATTAGCTAAGGCTTCCTTTATCTTGATAAAAGCTTGTTCACATTTTTCAGTCCACACAAAGGCTTGATTCTTTCTAGTTAAATTGGTAAGTGGTGATGATATTTTTGAAAAATATTTTACAAATCTCCTATAATATCCTGCCATCCCTATAAATGATCTTACTTCACTCACTGTGCTTGGCCTCTTCCATGCTTGAATAGCTATTACTTTATTGGGGTTCATTGAAATTCCTTTGGCAGAAATGACATGGCCAAGAAAATGTACTTCCTCTTTCCAAAATGCACATTAAAATTTTGCCTTTAAATCTTTTTCCCTCAATCTAGACAAAACCAGATGCAAATGATTTTTATGCTCTTCCACAGTTTTAGAGTAAATTAAAATGTCATCAATAAAAATTAGATTAAATTTATCTAAATAATCTCTAATGGTTCTATCCATTAAATCTACAAAATATGAGGGGGCATTTGTCAATCCAAACGGCATAACCATAAACTCATATAAACCATATCTAGTGTTAAATGCAGTGTACTTAACACTTGAGTCTTCAACCTTCATCTGATGAAACCCTGATGCCAAGTCTAATCTAGAAAATATCTTAGATTCACTGAGTTGATCAAAGAGATCATCTATCCTAGGCAATGGGTATTTATTCTTGATGGTGACCTTATTTAATTCTCTGTAATCTATGCACATCCTCAAAGTACCATCATGCTTCCTTACAAACACCACTGGAGCACCCCAGCATGAGTTACTTGGCCTTATAAACCCTTTACTTTCTAATTACTCTAACTGGTTTTTCAATTCTTTCAACTCACTTGGCCCCATTCTAGTGGTTTTCTTTATTATTGGACTTGCTCTAGGAATGAGATTGATTTGAAACTCTACTGGTCTATGTGTGGAACACCCTTAACCTCCCCAAACACATCCAAGTATTCATTGACTATGGGAATTTCTTCTATGGATAGTTCACTGAAATCTTTTCCCAGGTCAATTAAATGATACAATTTCCTTTCTTTAGCTACTTCACAAAAAATTGTGATTCTCTGGCCTCTAAAGTTTTGTAATGATATGGTGGATGAATCTAAATTAATTATGGCTTTAAATTTCCTTAACCAGTCTACCCCCAATATGACACCTATATTTGGGTAATTTAAAACATATAAATTGGAAATAAAAGTATCTCCTCCTATGTTTAATTCCACATCCAGACAAATCATATTTAAAACACTAGAACTCTCTATTAGACTTTGTACAAGCAATGGGGTTTCAACCATTATGCAATTCAATTTTAGTATCTTAACTATTTCATAAGAAATTAAAGAGTGAGTTGCCCCTGCGTAATATACCACTGCTAAGGGTATGGTGAAAATAAATAATGTACCTTCCACTTGACCATGATTTTCAGCATTAATTTCCACTATGGGTTTGCCTTTGCCCTCCAAATTTGCTAATTTCCCTGGCTGTATATTCTTAGGAGAGTTTCTCTTCATATGCCCCTCTTTCTCACATAGGTAGCACTTGAAAGCTCCTCCTTTTAATTCTGGGCACCTTGGTTTGATATGTCCTTCCTTTCCACATTGATGGCAAACAAATTTCTTCTTAGCATCACTGGCCTTGGTATCACTGGCCTTTTGGGTGTCTGCTTCCTCCTTCTTCTTGTCAAAGGGGTGGTATCTTCCTTTATTCTTCTTGTTGTTGTTGCTCTTAAAATTCTTATACTTCTCACTTTCCTTGTCATGCTACTCAAGTTTCAAAGCCAAGTCTATCACTTGATCAAAAGTCCTGTCATCATATGGCAACATGGCTCTGTTAAGTCCTGGATTCAAACCTTTAATGTACCTATCATTTTTGGATGCTTCATATGCCACTAGCATTTCTCCATATTTGGATAATCCCTCAAACTTTTGAGTGTACTCAACGACATTCAAATTTCCCTGCCTGGGTCTAATAAATTCTTCCAGTAAAGTGGTCTTAGCTGACGCTGGTACAAATCTTGCCTCCAACATTTCCTTGAATTGATTCCAAGTGATTTCATTTTCAATTCTCCCAGCTATGATCACCTCCCACCAGCTTAAAGCTACTCCTTTCAGCTATCTTGAAGCCACTTGCCTCTTCCTTTGATCATCAAGCTGCATGTCATTGAAAATCCTATCCAATGTCCTCAACCATGCTTGAATTTCCACTATATTCTCAGTCCCTTCAAAATTTTTGCCTCCCAAATTTGTATAAGCCTTTAATATTTTTGAAAGTTCCTTATGTAGATTCTCAGGCCTATGCCCAATTCCATCTCTTAAAACCCTTACAAACTCTTGCATATCAAGCATTTGTGGTGCACTTGTTCCTGCTTGATGTGATCCCCTTCCTACCATGGTTTGCTAACTAAGTTATGGGCAAATGATGCTAGTACACAGTGAGTATTTTCTACAGTCGATATTTTCCTATCTAAATTATTTCATCCAAACAAACAGACATAATATATTTCTATAGTACTTAGCAATCAATGCAACCTTGCTCTGATACCAACTGAAATGACCCTCCAATTTTACCTACATTTTTCTAGGATTTTTTTTTACATTGCTCAATTGAACTTAGCTTAAATTTCTCAGAGTCATTTTCTTTTCAAACAATTTCTCCGGGATTTAAATTTCTACTAATATAAATATATCAGTTTAATCATAGAAATATGCACATACATATGATGATGTATGTGTTCCTCTTGTTTAAAATCAGAGTATATTTTTTTTTCAAATTCGTAAACAAGAGCCAATTCTGTCTGATTTGAATTGAAATTATTCTACTCATAATTTAAATTCCCGTGTCCTTTGATTATTTACATTATATAAGTAGATCTTGTGCATATTTATATGTTCTGGATTTGATCATGCTAACCATGATTTTTCTGTTAATTTTATCTTAGCAGATAATCTCAGAATACTTGAGATTATTTATATATATTTTTTCATAGTTCAAATGTTTGATATTTGACAAAGTACCAGAAAATGATATTTACCTTTATCATTTTCTACTTATGTATTTTCTATGAACCTCTCCTATACTTGACTCATAAAATATGACACACCTGAGTAGATCATTTAATTACTTGTTTCTAAGTTTTCTATGACAAAAGTACTTAGTTTAAAAATATCTAATAAGGTGAGCAATCACCAGATTTTTAAAGTGACCCAGTTGGTGAATTCAAAATACTTTCTGTATTGATAATACTTAGTCAGTAAAAATGCACATTTATCATAAGTTTTTGAAAGAGAATTTTGATAAAACACTTGACAAAGTAACAAAGAATTTTGGAATACAAGTTACTTTTGAATTTGCTAGCCAACATGAGCAACCAAAACCCCACTCTTCTGAAGCTAGTTGAACCATGTGGTTGTATTAACCAAACACTTTGTTCATGGAAAATGAAATGCCATTCCTTTGTATAGTGTCTGCAACCTATTCAAACTATTTGTTCTTCTCAAAACAACTTAGAAACGAACTTAAACTTTTACAAAATATTTCAGTAAAAGCCCACTAAACACTCAAGAATATGCTTCAAATTTGAAACCAGATGTTTAACTTCATAACTAACTGCTTTTGAATGAATAAAGCTTGACTAATACATATAAGTTTTTGTAAGGCAATACTCATTACACTTATATTATTTTCTCAGATTTTTCACAGATAATTTTCAAGCCTATTTTTTTCTGATTCAACTCTGACGATCTTTTTTTTTAATTTTAAACCTTAATGCATAGAAAAATTCAACAGAAAATTACCCAATTTAATCTAACTTAGCTAGTACATTACATAACATCAAATTCAAACACAACTTTCTCATGAATACATGCTGATAAAATCATCTTAGGCTCTTATTAAAACTAGCAAGCATGCTCATCCATTTCTTTTCCTCACTAGCCATTAACCTTTCTTCCTATTTAAGCTTTGCATTTCCTAAAAGAGCATTAGTGGCTGCCACATTTTAAAATGAGACACCCCCATATGCCATGAGCAAACAAGGGTCAGATCTGAGATCTAGTATGAGCAACATCAAAATATTCAAAACATTAAGCAACTGGGTGATGAGCATGAGTACTATCTTTGCATATATAATTTCTTTAATCAACTGTTTTACTTTGTTTCATATACTTTGGTACAAGAATGATATCTTTATCTATCATCCATCTACACATAATTAATTATGCTATCATGAATATCAATCGGTAGCATATGTATTTACTGGAACAACCATGGTTCCATTCCAACCAACCTAAGAAATACTCATATTCCTATTTCTTCATTTATAGGTTGCATACATTAATTTAAATTCCTAGTCTCATCTTCTATTAAGGAATCATAGGGACAAATTGCAGTGAACTAATTCACATCATTGCACAAAGATCTCAGGACTTCAACAAACCATGTGCCAACTTGCATACATCAAATATAACAAGCATTCCAGCAGCCTTCTTAGCTCACATCCCAAGCTTATTTACTAGAAGTATTGATTAAAATCCTATCATCAAATAGCTAGGTGAACATGACAATGTAAACATGGAAATATTCATGCATCTTACTAGCATAAATTTTTCAGAAATAAGCGGGCAATCATTTTCAAGAATGTTGTCAATATGTTTTGATCTCAATAAAAATACAAGAATATTTTCAACTGAACAATAAAGACATGGCATATTGAATTATTTTTGATCTTCTAGTAACTATGGTTGGACCAGATTCAAGATCAAGCTTAACCATAATTTTTAGCTTGTGGGTATATATATTTTTGATTGATTGAGGGCTCAGCACATATAGAATTTCTATTTCACCCTTAATTTCTTTTTTTCTTTTTAAGCCTCAGCACTTATACAAAGTATAATGTAGCTCATAATATTTTTCTTTATTGAAATTTCCATGCCATAGATCTATAATAGTTGAAAGTATTCTTCCCATAATTTTAAAATTCTGGGACTTAACTTTCTTAAGCAAAATAAAACAGTAAGTTGCACATCCAAAGGCAAACATCACTACAGATCAAAGATCACTCAAAACATCCATAATAAAGTCATGACAGATCCAAAAACATCCAAGAGCATTGATAAAATCATATTCAACAAAACCAGAAATAAGCAAATAGCAATATAAAAATTGGCTGCCTCATCTCAAGTCTTAATGCCATGAATTTGGTGAGATTACTCACCTATGTTCTTCCTTTTTTGATCAAAAATCCTTGTGTTTCTCCTTCCTTTTTAATTATCCTTCTTTCTTTCTTATTTTTAAGCAACTCAGGTAAAATGATTTTCTGGTTATAACTGCCCATTTATACACATGTTTTTCTCTAGGGTTTTATCAAGATAAAATTCCACTTTTGTCCTATCTCATCATTTATTTTTCATTTTGCATTTTTCACATTTTCCTCCTTGATACCCGGCTACCTTAGTCAAATATGGTTAGTACTTCTTTCTCTTTACTTTTCTAGAGAATAGCTATTTTTTGCATACTCACCCAAGTCATGATAAATGTGTGACTCTGCCTTATATATTTTTTTTCCAGAAATCTTGCTTTCTATTTTTACTTATACAAACATATTGACTTGTATTATATTTCATGTCATTTTTGATGCTATTTCTTCTTGCTTAACTTTAACATTTTCTGGTCACAGGAAATATAGATGTGTATAGGTATATTGATATTTATTTTATTTAATTCCCCATGTTTCGTAGAAAAGTACATATAGGCATATATTCTATATTTAACTTGGTTAGGCCTAAATTAAAATCCAATGCTTTAAATAAAGAATTTACTTTCTTTATTTTTAAATAAGATTTTTCTGTTTTTTTATAGAAATTTTAAATCCTTTCCTTGTGCCATTTCTAGTGTGCATGTGCACACATATCTCTACACATCATTCAATTCAGAAACTCCATCAATATTTAATTCAAATATTTTTAAACTGAATTGTTTTATTTAAAATAATTTTTCTCAAAATTTTAGGGAGTTACACTAAACTAACTGCATGTTATGATACTGCCATGTATATATACAACATTTCCCTGCCCTCGGGTCTTGAGACTATTAGTGGTTTCTCCAAATGGCTTTTTATTTCCAAGAAATATTTTCTGCAATCCTTTCCCAATTTGAAGTTCTTCTTTTTCTTGGTTACATTGAGAACAGGAATGCATTTATCAGTGCTTTTGAGATAAACCTGCTTAGGGCAACTACTCTTCCATTTTGGCCCATCACTTCCTTGCTAGGTTTTGGTTTGGCCATATCCCTTATGGCTTGAATTTGTCGGGTAAATGCCTCTATTCCCTGAGCAGTTAATAGATAGCATAAGATTTCCAAAATGGACCCCAAATGAGCACTTATGTGGGTTCAACTTCATTTGATACCTCCGCAATATCTTGAACATTTCTTTCGGACCATTGAGATGGTTTTTTGGTTCGCTAGATTTTACCAGCATGTCCTCGCCATAAACTTCAATGTTTCTGCCAATCAGTTCCTTTAACATTCGAATAAACAATCTCTGCTATGTAGCTCATGCATTATTTAGACCAAATGGCATAGCCTTGTTCAATAAATTCCCCATTCTTTTATGAAGCTCATATTATCCTCATCTAGCTTGAACATCGGTATCTGATTGTACCTCGAATAATCATCCATAAGAGATAACAACTTGTGTCCGCTCAGTGCATCCACCAACTAATCTATTCATGGTAAAAGGAAACAGTCCTTCAGGCATGCTTTGTTTAAAACTGTGTAATCGATACATGTCCTCCATTTCCCATTTGACTTTCTCACTAGAAATGGGTTAGCTAGCCATTTGGGGTAATATATCTCCCGGATTAATCCATTTTCAAGGAGCCTATCAACTTCCTCCTTTAGAGCATCAGTTTGAACTTTATCAAATTTTCTCTTTCTCTACCTTATGGGGTTTCTCAAGGGTTGATGTTAAGGGTGTGGCATATGACAGTCAGATCGATTCCCGTTATATTAAAATGTGACTAAGAAAATGCATCCTTATTGACTTTGATATGCTAAATTAGATCCTTCTTTATTTCATCATCAAGATCTTTTCCAACTTTGACCAACTTAGAAGCATATTCAGAATCTATAAGGGTCTCATCTAGGTCCTCAATGGGTCTTATTCTTTCTATCTCGCCTCAGCAGTCAAACTCTATGACTATTTGACCTCCTTCTACTGAGTTAGTGTCAGCCCTCTTTCTCTTATTTCCTGCAGAAATGTGCTTTTGATACATATGCTTGTTAGACTTCTTATCATTAAGCTTTGATTCGAATGTTGGGTGTGAAAATCCATCACCCGAAGGTGGTAAAATGGTAGAAGAGTCAAATTAAGCAGAATGCTCTCTCTTAAACTAATCAAGTGTGGCAAAATAAATTTCAAGGGAGCTAAATTGTTCTCCCCGCACAGTTCCCTAATCTCGTTTTTTCTAGAATGTTACCATGATGTTCATAAGCGACATGAAAGCGTTAATCTCATCCAAGACTGGTCAATCGAAGAAGGCGTTGTAGTAGGAGGGTTGGTTATTTATCACAAAGATGGTTTTAAATGTTCGGCAAGTCATAGGCACCTCCAATTGTACAAGCAGCTTTACTTGCCCCATCGAAGTTGACCCATTGTTAAATAACCCAAATATCGGCTCGGAGCTCGCCTCTAATTTGTGCCCTAGGATATTCGTTTGATCAAAAGCATGCTTGCAGATGACATAACTGCACTTCCTTTATCGACCATAATTTTAGAGACAATTGACGGCCCAATTTTTGCAGTGATCATAAGGGGGTCGTTATAAGGATGATGGACTCTTTTGCGCAGGTCTTGTGGGGTGACCACCAAATTAGGCATTTGGATATTAAGAAGTGGGCTCTTCGTTGGAGGCTCCTCTTGAACAGAATAAATTCTCTCCTTGGCTTCTGTGATATACCTACTTCTTGCCACTTTACTATTTCTCGCTGGATGCGGTCCATCCTGGATCACAGCTTTGTGTTGATCTTGGATAATTCTTCGAGATGGCTTTCTCGGATCAGTTTTTGAATTATGCTGGACAGAACTCTACATTCATCTATTTTATGATTGTTAGGTTTATGGAGGGCGTAGTGATCTCCCTCCATTTTCTGCTTTGGATTATTCTTAGAATTGTAGGAGGTCAGAAAGTTGACTCTTTCCTTGGCTGTAGCATATATGTAAGACAATGTCTTGTTTAAAACGATTGTATTAGCAATTGGCTCTTCTAATCTGACCCTTTTATGGCTATGGTCTAAGCTCAATCTTCCTTCCCTCTTTCTGAGAATTTTCTTTCTCTTTGCATAATAAAGTTCATCCATCCAGATGAACTTATCGGCCATGAAGTGGAAGTCTTGCAGATCTTTACAGCCAGTGACGAAATGCTGCTTCCAAAAAGGAGTATTATCGATTAAACCTGATTAGACGGCTATGAGCTTGTCTCGATCATTCATATCCTTAGCTTTCAAAGCTTCTATGTTGAATCTTCTCAAATAATCCCCCAAAGATTCACCCTTCCTTTGCTTTATGTTTGCCAAGACTGTATAATCAATAGTTCGATCCTTGCAAATGCAGAATTGTGCTCAGAGTTATGAAGAAAACTGCTTCCAAGAGTATATGGTTTTTTCTCTGTACTCTGTACACCACTTGGCTGCCACCCCTTGTAGAGTAACGGGGAACAGTCATTATCCGACTATCCCAAAGGCATTATATAGGTCCATTTGGTTGTCCCAAGCCATAAGGTGATCATTAGGATCTGTATTCACATGATATTTCATGGACGGAATTTTTAAAAAATGACATATTATTGTTGCTATGATCTCATCAGTGAAAGGTGGGACCCGCTCATTATCATTGACATTCTCATCTAAGGTTCTTTTTCCTTTAGAATTCATAGCGTCTTTGATATCCTTCTCCACAACATCTTTAAGGAAGGCTTCAACATGGCCATAATTTTTCGGGCTTAGGCAATACTCTTTAAAAGTTGAGCTACGAGAATGCTCCAACGACTTGTTGGGATTTCTCCCTTGATGATGAGCTCTTGCTTAGGGAAGCTCTTTTTTCTTTGAGGAGGTCAAGTCCACCTTATCTTGCATTCCTCATAACTATTCTTCAAATTTCTTCGTATAGAAACTACTTCTTTTCCTTGAGTTAGCCTTGGAGTTTTTGATGATTTTTGATACAAAGCCATCTTCAATAGCTCCTGCATTTCTTGTAATTGTTGCTCCAATTGCTTGATTTTTGCCGTATTTTCATCCTGTTGTGCTAGTGATGAAGTTTACCCGGAATTGCCCCATCTAGGCTAAAAGTTGGAGCTATATTTTCCTCCAGGTTGGTAGTGTGTACTGCTTCCTCTTTAAGTCCACTCATATTTTTTGATCTCATTTTTCCTAGGCAAAAGAAATGAACTGCAGTTCATCTATATATAGTGACAAGGTCGGAGGATCAAGCCCTTCTTGCGCCAAAAATGTTAAAAAGAAATCTTGCTAACATCCCTAATGCTAATCATAAGATAATTCTAGTTGAACAAGACCATGCTGGTGAGAATATTCTCGCCTTTGAGAGCATAACTTTTGAAAAGAATGACATAATCCAATGGATTTTTGGTGATAACTCCAGCTTTCGACCGAATTGACCTGGCTAAAAGGAATAGTGAATTGCCAAACCTTTCGACCTTGTCAAAAGGAAAAATGAGGCCACTTCAACCTTTCGACCAGGTAGGTGTAATATTAAATTGCCAAATCTTTCGACTTTGTTAAAAGGATATTAACAAAACCACACCAACCTTTCAATTAGTTTGCCAAACCTTTCGAACTTATCGAAAGGATATTAACAAGACGACTCCAACCTTTCGATTATGTTGGAATAGAAGTAAATTTCCAAGATTTTGACCTTGTCGATAGTTTTGACAAGGCCACTGAAACCTTTCAGTTAGGTTGTAATAGAAGTAAATTGGTCTATACTAAATCATTTGGCTCTCGGAATCATCACTTTATTCAGCCACATTTCCCCGGGGTTGCAAACAACTATTTATTGATGTCTTCCATCTCTTGGTATCAATATTCCTCTTATGGAATACCTTCGAAAGGATTTCTGATACTTAAAAGAGTAGTTTCCCTTCGGATGAATTCCATTGTGAATGGTTGTAAGATATATAAGTCAGGATTCCTTATTGAAGCGCACCTTTCGACTGGTCGAAAGATATTCCTCCTTTTGAAGCAGTCCTAGTTTATTAATCAACAATCCACTTTATTTTCGTTATATAAGATCAACATTGATGTTTCTATAACTCATGCATTCTACACAGTCGATACCACGTCATCACTTTTATTTACCATACAAAGTATAGATTTCGATGATGATGTATTTCGAATGGAAATGTCTAAGTCGATCCTATATGTAGCAAAGATCAAAAGGGATTATGAGAAAAAGGTTGAAATCGTGTGCAATTGATCATTAGTCTAGCTAATGATCTCCTCATCATCAATATAAATCATGAACAAGCCATCTACATTTTATTCATTATTTAGAATGAGATACAAGAAATTGAGCTTTCACTCCAATTCGATTTAGGGTTTCTCCTAAGTACATTTATTGCTATGAAAGTAGAGAAAAGAAAATGAGTTCAGTATCTAGTATTCGGTCCCCAAAACTAGACCCTTGGGTCTTATTTATAGATGCAGGTTGGCCCCTATCGCGTCTTTGCTTTCGACTGTCAAAAGGTCGCCCTTTTATATGCCGCCTTAAACCTTTCAACTTTATGCAAAGGTCATGAACCTTTCAATGTCGTCGAAAGATTTTCTCTTATGCTTGTTGATTTGTACTTTCACTTCCTTGCCTTCGACTGGGTCGAGAGGTCCTGTTTTATATGCTGTTATGAACCCTTCTACCTTGTCAAATTCTTATCTTTCTCATGCTGTTTTGAGTCTTCTATCCTAGTCGAAAGCTACGCTTCCTGTGGATGTTGTAGAAGGCTCTGCTTTCTTTCGATATTGTCCAAAGGTGTCCTTGTTCCTCTTGTTCTATTTTAGCAATTTCTTCATTCTTTCTTAACCTTTTGACCTGGTCGAAAGCCATGCTTCATTCCAAAGTTGTCGAAAGGTATTTTTCTCATTATTTTGCCTTTGTAGATTTCTAGGTGTTGTTTTTTCATTGTACCTTTCGATTATCGAAAGGTGTCCTGGATGGATCTTAATTAGCTCGAAAGGCTTGTTATGCTTTTGAAAAGGTTACTATGGGGTGAAACCTTTGACTTCTAAAGGTTTGACGTTTAGTCTGGAGAGTACTATTGATTTCCTCTGAAAGGGGTTGCGAATTCACCATTGTTTGTTCATCTATTTCGAAAGGTTGGTAGTGGCAGAAGGTCCTTGCATTGCATGAGTAGTTGATGCCTTCGACTCCTTCAATACCAGCTCAATGCCTTTGAAACAACTTTTTATGTTTTTCATGACAACTTGTCCTGTTCTTCATCGAAATTTCAATCTTATTAACCTTCTTTCATACTCCTACTTTCAAGTAGATTTTATGGTTAACAGTTAGGGGATTGAGATTTAATATTAAATATGGTAGCCCTACCCTTAATACAAATGAATTAAAAGAAGGGTTTAAAATGAATAAAAGGAGGGGTAACATGGGAAAGAGTCCATTCTAATAATTGACTCCCATAACCGTGTCTAATTTTGCACGTTCATTTCATTTCAAAAATTATAGAAAAAAGACCGACCACCATTAACAAGGAAAGGGAAGGAGGAAACTAAGAAAAGCTAAGGAAAAAGAAAATTCAAATCAAATATATTCAAATCTCAACCTCCTTTCATCTCTAAAGCAAAGGTGAATAATTTTTACATCTGTCAATTTATAATGGTTTTGGTTTTAAGGTTAAAGCTGAATGTTTTGAAATGATTTTTCATGTTCTAGAATGATAGATTGATTATATATACTTATTGATGATTTATGTATGTTCGTATAGTTTTAGTGACATGTTTTGAGATGAAAACCTTATTTAATGACAACTTTATGCCTAGCGAATTTTTTTATTGATTAGAAAATATGTTTTGGAGATGGGTTTCGATATTCAGAATTTTTGGAATTAATGTGGGATTTATACGAATTTTCTAGTAATCAAAATGATATTTTGGCATAGAAATTAATTATGGTAAATAATTGATTATTTGGGTCTGAAATTTTTATATGTTAGAGAACATGTATAACTTAATTTACTCAAATTTTTTCTTATTTCTCCTAAGAGTTTTAATAATTATATAAAATTATTTAAGGTATGGGATTTAAATGTTTTATATAATTATAAGGGAAAAGGGGCTTTTTATAAAATGTTTAAATTTCCAAAAATGGAAAGATGGCAGCACATTTTAATATAAAAATCTAGCAACCAATCAGATTAAGACAAACAAGGCAGGTTAGGTACAAAAGCACTATTTCATGAACAAATAAATAGTTTTTTTAACAGTTTCGTCTCCATCGGCACCCAGGTTCCGCATCCATACTACCCTTCCCACATGGTTGAAACCAATGCTACGGTATCAAGTAACTGGTACATACTGAATTGGAAAATGGAGAAAGGTATAGGGTTGAGACCATGGGGTTCCGAAAGGGATGGGACTTTGTTTTGATTTTGGAGAAAAGAACACCTTCTTGCTTTTGACTAAGTTCCTTTCGACTTAATTAGGTTTCGACTAGTCAAATTGTCTAAAAAGGAATGGTTTCCCCTAGGTTGCACTTTTGTTTAAAGGATTTCTTTCGACGTGTTTAAAGCCTATGGTTGTCACTTCCTACCTTTCCATCCAGATGGTTTCGAAGGGATCTTTTTGTTTTCTAAAAAATTGGCCACCTCTCCATTGTTTTTGAAAGGATGGTTTTGACACCATAATTTTATTGCTTAGGAAATGATTTTGAAAGAGTTGCTTTCAAGTGGTTTCGAAATAGAAGCTTTCGACTTAAATAATTTAGACGCCCATTTTTTTGAATGAAGTATAACTCCAAATTTGTTTCGAAAGAGATGATTTGAATGGTTTCAAAAGGTGCTTTCGAATTTAATAGGTTTATGTCCTTTTCTCCACTTGAAGGCATAATCCAAATGATTTTAACCGAAACATTTTAAAGGGTGTCGAAGTAGTCAACTTCGAATAGTTTCGATAGGCTTCCACGTGTTTTAAAATTAAAACCAAATGCTTTCGAAAGGATTAGATTTGATGCTTTCGAAAGGTTCTAAAAGAGGTTTTAAAGGGTTGGTTGCCTAGAGGTTTCGAAAGGGTCGAAAGGTGTGTTTTCAGATGGTTTTGAAGGGTTTAGAAAAGAAAGGTTTTCCATGGTTTTGGAAAGGAAATGTTTAAAGTTTTTAAAAGAAAGCTGTCTAAAGTTTTAGGGCTTTCGAAAGGAAGATTTCCAAAGGTTCCGATAAGGTTTTGCGTATAGTTTCAAAAGGAAGGTTTGGCCTTTCGGTCTAGATAAAAGAAATGGGTTTTACTTGGTTTTTAAAGGGGTACATTCAATGGTTTCGAAGTGGTTGTTTAAGGTTTTAAACAAAAGTTTCAAACATGATCAATAGGCAGAATAGCCTAGGTGTTTTCAAGTCAAAAAGGACTTTAACTTATTTTAAAAGGATAGGTAATCCTTATTGAACATCATCAAAATTATTTTGAGTAAAGTATATATATAACATGGAAAAATAGCTTAAAATAAAGATAAAGATATATTTTCCTTATATATGTATGATTTAAAGGACAAAATTATTATGAAAAGGCTTTCAGGGAAAATTTTAAATGGTAGTTTACCCATAAGTAATGACTCAGATTAGAAGACCTCATAAAACTTGTGTAGGGTCCCACTCTATGCTCTCTAGCTATTAGCTCCTAACTAATTTAGTCCAGAATTCCAATGTGTTGGGCTTAGCCATAGGTAAGAGTAGAATGTTGGTTACGCATAGAACGGAATATTGATGCATAGATGTAGATTGTTGGTAAGCCACAAAACCATTAGGATCAATGGGCCCTTGAAGATGAAACTAAGGACGACCATCCATAAGTTTTGTCTAGCAGTCGTTTAGACTATTTGATATGGTATTTGGTAGGCCGGAGTTAGAAAAAGGGTAATTAGCTTAGTTTTAGGGTAGTCAGCCAAGAATTTGGATAGTTAGCCTATTTATTACTAATATAGCATAACGGATCTTGCTATTATCTTATAATTATAATAAGTTTGATTGATCAGTTTGGTTGGGGGAAAGTATTTTCAAAATATATGTTTTGAAAAAGGACTTTACTAAGGGGAAACCAGTTCTGCTGAGCGGTGTGGTCTGACTAACTATCAGTAAACAGCGATGTAATGAAAATTATTCATACCAGGCTTTATGTCTAAGTCCAAGTTTTTTTTCCCCTTAAACTCTCGGGTGCTTAAAATTTGATTTAAGTAGGCCGAGGGTTTAGGTTTTTAGGTTTTAGCAAATTTTGGCGAATAAAGTATCTGAAGATGAAACATACCACGTCCCTTAATATATCCAAAGGACACATTAAAAGGCGTGGTGCATTTTAGGCTTAACTAAAGCTAACATAGACTAAGATTCACAAGACAAAATAGATAAAAAAAGTGGAAACTAAAATAATGACTTATTTTAAATAAAACTTCATAATTTATTCATAAATAAGTTAAATACCAAATGCAACATCTAATTCTCAAAACCCGTCACATCAATGGAATAAAAATTCATAGTCTCAAAATCAGAGTACATAATATCCTTTAAAATAAGTCAGTACACAAAAAGAACTAAAGCTAAAATAAAAGAAATACATAGTAGAGAACTCCCCCAAGAAACCGCTAAGCAACTGCAATGTACTGCTCTTCCCTTGATTTCCTATGGGCGGAAAAGGGGAAAAACAGAGGAGTGGGTCAAGCAAAAAGTCCGGTGAATGATAGTGATAACTAGAGTCTTTAAGAAAGATAGAAGTAATAGTCTCTATAACAGTTCTAGCATAAATAAGGGAAATGATAGGAAATAGGAAAGAGATAAACTGGAAATAAATACGATTAAATACTGCTCAATTTATAAGATAGATAAATTTTGATTGCTCGCACTTGTCCTTGATTTCTGCTTTGATTATGTCGAATTCGTAATCCCGTAATTAGGATCTAACCCTAATTCTAACCTTTTCGATCGGCCTACTACTCCGTAGACCTTACTACGGACCAGATGCAATATAACTCCCTACACAGCAGCCAATGGTATCTGCAAAATAAGCACAAAGCACCCACTGTGGATCCTGATGACATTTATAGCTCCCTACAAAGAAGGCAATGGTATCTATGAAAGACACCCGTATAAGCACTTAAGACTCGTAGCGATTGTTGAGCACCAGAATGGAAAGTCGCACGCGTAACCACCACCATGCCTATGCTACCTTTTGCTCCACCTATTGGGTCTTCTTATTACCTCAAACTCTAGCATAAGCATGCCCCTCGTCTCACTTCAGGCTAATGTTAGATCACCGTGTGTCCATAGAAACTATAGGGGAAATGCTGTTGTTACTGGCCCATCATCTAAACAATATTTAGTTGCTTTCGTCCCTTATCCAAATCTCCCATGATTTGGATTTCTATTTGACCAATTACTATGATTATTAGCATAAGTGTGCCCTAATTTCACTTCAGGCTAATGTAAGACACCTTTTTGTCTAATAGGGAATGCTATATGTATAGGTTCTACATTCATCTTTTCTTATTAACTTAGATAAATTATTTAAATAAGCCTTTATTATCATCTTTACTTTCTACGCTTATAATTTATCCACGGTCTTAAAATAAGCCACATTCTATTCTTTTTCTTATTACAACCTACATTATAATCATGCTTATTACTTAACCCAAGGTCTAAGTGTGACAATAAGTTTCCTTCGTATTTTACTCTTTTTTTAGTTATAATTCCACATTATAACTAAGCCAATTAATTATTCCAATTCTAATCATGATTAGGCATAATTTCAGTCCGATTCCTTTTATATTAAAGTCAATTCCATTATTTATTACAATCTGTATAATTTACATCTTATTCTCTTCATTCAATATTCTTACTTATATAACCCATATTCATGTTCAATTTATTCTAATACAAACTAGAAGAAAAGGAGGAAGAAGAGAATAGACGCTTGCATAAAATCCAAAATGTAGAAAAAGAAGTAAATAAGAAATAAATAACGGTAAATAAACTTAAATACTGTAAATAAATTATAATAAGTAAAAAGCTATGCTTAACAATAATATATTACAATTAACTGAAAATGAATGACTAAAACAGAATAGACTTAACAATAAATCTAAAATTGATAAAAAGGCTATTCCAAAATTATAGTAAAACTATAACTATTGGAAACCCCATTACTTTAAATTACTTAAAGAAATTTTAAAATAATTACAATCACTCAACTTCGGTCCTAAGCTCTTCCTATGGTCTTCCCGGATCCACTTGGAATTATAAAATAACTTAACTTATAATGATTTTCTCTTTGGAAAAATTATTCTGTTTAGGGTCCTTCCAAGAAAGGTGAACCCAATTGGAGAAAACCAAGAATGAGAAAAAGTGTTAGGTCTAGGGGCTTATTTATAAGGTTAGAAGTTGATCTTGGACCATTGGATTTAGGGATTGAATAGGATGCTACCACGTCATGGGCCGAATACGAGCCATCGAATGCAAAAATAGATAGACCGGATTGGTCAAAAAGAATGCAAAACACGTCATCAACAACCACTAGAACGTTCGAACGAATGTTCGTTCGTAATTAGCAGAGGTGGGTCGACCGGGGGTCGACCGCCTTGGTGCCCAGGTCGACCAGCTGGTCGACCTACCCTATATTTATTTACTTTCTTCTTCTTCTCGATTTTTGTTTAATTTATTTCGCGTTCATATTAGCTCGGTTTCTGACATTCTATATTTGGAAATTGACCAGAAAATTACCAGGGACACAATGATGCAACTCCCATTGCTCAATCCTGATAATTTCACAATTATATTTTATTATTTAATTATGTAATGAATTAATTATTATGGGTTAAATTTCGGGTTGTTACATTCTCCACTCCTTAAGGGATTTCGTCCTCGAAATCCCTATGGAAAGAAGAATGTACTAAATGTTTTCATCCAACTCTACGACCAACTATTCAATCATCAACCATTCATTCATTGTCCTTATGTTTTTCTAATGCTACTTATGCAATCAGTGTATTATAAATGACCCTAACTAATGCAAAATATTAGGCAGTCCACGAATTCAGTTGGCTGCCTTTATGCAATCATGTCTGTGCCATGTATCCAAATAAACGCAAAAATTCCTAATGGTAACTGATAGTTCTATATACGTGCTACAACCATCATCCAAATGCAACAATCATGTGATAAACATCCATTTATGGCAACTATGGAATAAAGTAAAAATGCGCGCACATCCATATGCATATGCTGTAGTGTCCTAATTTGGCCGATCCCTAAGGAATAATAGTGCCTAGTGTTATATATGCATCCATTAGCATCCACAGGAAAATAAATGCAACTACTAGCATACATCATTCATAACATGTTCTATTAACATGTTTACATCAAATCCTACCATCCATATGTTAAATCCTAAGTTCTACCCACCCAAAGGATAATAAAGGAAAGAACCTATTGAAATCTAAAGATGGAAAAAGGAATTCTAAAACATACTATCAAAAAGATGAGGATAGGAAGTACGAATCTTCCCTTCTTGCTTCCTAAGTGGCGTCTGCAACATCATCTCCCCGTTGCACCTTCACCAGTGGAACCTCCTTCTTCCTTAGTCGCTTAAAGTCACTTTCGACGATATTTGTGGGGATACACTGCACAGAAGTTTCCCTTTCTACCACCATCTCCTCCAACTGACTAGGCTGTACATCCTCCATAGAGTCATGTAAGCACTTTCGCAAGTGCGACACATGGAAAACGTCATGCACTCCTGTGAGCGTATCAGGTAGCCTTACTCGTTAAGCCATATTCCCAACTTTCTCTGTGATTCAAAATGGTCCAACAAATCTAAGGGCTAACTTTCCATTTGATCTGAACCTTACCGACTTCCTAAGCAAGGATGCTTTAATAAAAACTAAGTCTCTAACCTCAAACTCTAAGTCTCTCCTCCGCTTACCCGCATAAGACTTCTGTCTGCCTTGAGCTGTCTTCATCCTCCACCGAATCAAATCCACCCTCTCAGTTGTCTCTCTGACCATATCGGGCCTGAGTAATAAGATCTCCGTAGACTCAACCCAATATGATGGGACATGCAAGGTCTCCCATATAAAGCCTTAAACGGCACCATCTGTATGCTTACTTGATAACTATTATTGTAGGAAACCTGACCAATGGAAGATGCTCCTCCCAAGTGCCTCCAAAGTCCAAAATGCACATCCGTAGAAAATCCTCAAGCACCCTATTTACCCTCTCCGTTTGGCCATCTTTCTGGGGGTGACCGGTCATACTGAACCTAAGTTGAGTCCTTGGCGCCTCATATAAGCTTCTCCAAAACTCCTCTCAACAAGTCACTTGCGGGTGGAGCAAAGTGCCTCCCATCTCTCTTTAAGCCACCCTCTGCTATCAATGGAATAATGTTGGAGATTTCTCAAGACCTTTCCTCGGCTAATCCTATCCATAATGTCCATGAGCTCTGATTCCTCCTACTACCTTGAGCCAATCTGATCCATAAGGGTGGGCCTCACCTCTATTGTCGCCAACAATCTGGGAGTAATGTCCGTAGAGGGCTTAAAATCAAAAGTAAAAATAAACTCCAAGCTCCTCTACTATACAAACATAGGACTAAGGGTTGCTTTCCTTCTACTTAATGCATCGGCAACCACATTACCCTTGCCAAGGGTATAAGCAATCTCATAATCATACTAGGCTAAAAACTCCATCCACCTCTGTTGCCCCAAGTTCAAGCCCTTCTAGGAGAATAGATACTATAATGACTTGTGGTTGGTAAAAAGCTCAAACCTCTATCCAAGCAAATATTGCCTTTAAGACTTGAGTGCAAAAACTATGGGAGCCAACTCCAAATCGTGGGTAAGGTAGTTCTTCTCATGGGCCCTCAACTGCGTACTACCATAACACACTACCCTTCCTTCTAACGTCAACTCCGCTCCTAGACCCGTCCCGCATGCATCAGTGTGTACAGTGAAAGGCTTAGCTCCGCGAGTAAAACTAACACTGGTGCACCTGTAAGTGTCTCTTAAGCACCGTAAAGGAATCCTCATAATACACGTCACACACGAAAGCTTTGTTCTTCTTGGTAAGGCGCGTAAGTGTTGTCAAAATCTTGACATAGTCTCTAATGAACTTACTGTAGTAGCCAGCCAATCCTAGGAAGCTCCAAACCTTAGTGACGTTATTGGAGGCCTTCAAGTCTTGCACTGCAATAACCTTGGCGGGGTCCACAGCCAAATCTTCCTTCGAAACTACGTGCCCCAAAAACATACCTCCTCTCTCCAATAATGACACTTCGAAAACCTAGCTCTCAAATGATGACTACAAAGTGTGTGAAGAACTTCTTCCAATTAAACAGCATGGTCCTCCATATTCTTGGAAAATACCAAGATGTCATCCTTGAATACCATCATAAAATTATTTAGGACATCTCTAAAGACGCAGCTCATCAGATCAATGAAATTAGCTGGAGCATTGGTTAGCCCAAAAGGCATAACCAACCAATCGAAGAATCTGCCCGGTGTCCTAAAGGCAGTCTATGTTGTCACCAGCGACTCTAAGACGATGGAATCTCGTGTCTAAATCAAGCTTAGAGAAAACTGAAGAATCTACCAACATGTCAAATAGATCAACAATCTTAGGAAGTGGATACCAATTCTTCTTGGTGAGCTTATTTAATTCCCTATTATCCATGCTGAGTCGAAGAGAACCATCTGCCTTAGTGGCGAAGACGACATGTGCTCCCCACTCTGATATTCTCCTTCTTATGAATCCCTTCTCCAAAAGCTCATGAATCTGCTTGCCCAATTCTTTCCTCTCCCTAGGTGACATGTGCCTCACAGGTAACGCTACTAGCTTAGCATTCTCGGTCAAATAAATCCTGATGTCAATCTCTCTCTTAGAGGGTAGGCTCCTAACCTCCTCAAAAACACCTGTAAAAACTCCGACGATAGGAAGCGAATGCAACTCTGATAACGATGAATCGCGGGATATAAGAAGTTCAACATAACTGACCCTTACGGGTCGTAGGATATCTCTAGGGTCCTACCATAGCAAGTCTCAAGTCTAATGACTCTCCTCTCGCAGTCTAAGATAGCTCTGTATGTGGATAGACAATCCATCCTAAGATCATCCCATACCTCGAGAATCCTAAAACATAGGCGTTGCAGTCAAATTCTGCATCTAGAATAAAGATTTTCAAACCCCTACAAGCCATAGATAATTGTGTCGATCCTTCTATGGTGTATGAAACAATAATAGTGACTACTACTAATGATATGTTCAAGTGCAAGCAATCTACTAGAGCACGAGAGATAAAAGAATGTGATGCTCCAGAATCTAATAAAGTCCGAATGGGAAAATTAGATATAGAAATCAAACCTTCAATTGTGACTTTCTTACCTCTATCTGGAATGCTACTAGAAGGTGATGTGTCTAACGCCTGAATTTTTGCAACTGGCGCACTCGCTCCCTGACCGGCTCTCCGGGGAAAACTCCTACTTATATGACCGGGCACCCATAAACATAGCAGTCACCCTTCTTCTTATCCTTCCTACAATCCTTGGACATATGTCCAATATTCCCACAACTATGGCACTTTACTCCCTTCTTAATCTGTTTGCGTCAAAATTGACCACAAACACCCGATATCGTGAAAACACCCGTTTATAAATACAAATCAGCAACAATCAATATAGAACTCAGATCTAAGCAATAACAATCACAATAATTCACAAATAACAATCACAAACACTGGATTTATAGTGGTTCGGCAATCTTGCCTACGTCCACTCTGAAGCTTATGTCTTTATTGATTCACTTGATAATTTCAATTGATTACAGCAGATTACAGCAAGTTATAGCTCTGATACTTGATTACAATGGTGATAGAAAGACGTAGAATCGAATCCGGCAGAGTCTGGACGTTCAATGGCGGAAGATCCCCTTTTCTGAAGGCTTCAGGGTGCTATTTATAGGCGTAGGAGGCCCAGATGTCGCTCAAACTTAAGGAGACTTTTCCTGGCACGTGAGTGGGCCCACGCGACCGACCCCACCAAGTTTCAACTCGACCTGAGATCGATACGAAGTGATTTTGAATCCATCAAAAAATGATCCAATCGAGCTGAAACTTGGCAGGAACAATCTTTACCTTGTATGGAAGCTACTATGAAAATTTCATTCCATTTGGCCTCGTGGTTTGAGAGATATAATCGATTCGAGTTGATATGTTTCGGTCGGCTGCTTGGTTCGAATCCATCAGTTCGAACCGATACCTTCGAATCGACCTTTTCATGTGGTTCTTTGGTGACGTGGCGCACACTCCTCCCATCGATCCTATTTTTTCTCCGAGTCGACCACTTCGCATCCATGATCTTCGCCTTGTTTGTATCGTTGCGGTAGGAAGGCGTGTTTTGTAATGCCATGAGCTGGATGTTCATATCCTGTTGATGTCCTGCAAAGGAAGTTACAGTTTTATGTGACCTCAAATAATGACCGTTCGGGATCGAGATACTTGAGATGAAGTGCCACCGTTCATGGTCAAGCGCCTAACTTCAAATGATGATCGTTCGGGATCGAGCCATATGAGGTGAAGTGCGACCATGCGCGGTCAAGTGGCGGATCTCAAATGACGACCGTTCGTGATCGAGCCATTTGAGGTGAGGTGAGTTGTGTCGTTCGGGGCAAGTTGTGACCGTTCGATGTCGGGTGCCGTTCGAGGCGAGTTGTGACCGTTCGAGGTCGGGTGCCGTTCGAGGCGAGTTGTGACCATTCGAGGTCGGGTGCTGTTCGACGCGAGAAAGTGTGCCCAGGAGGGCTTGGTATTATCGATGCCAGGGTCACGTTCGGGTGAGTTCCTGGATCGTTTCTATGCCTATTGGAGGTGAATAAGTGTGCCCTGGGGGCTTGGTATTGTTGATACCTGGTTCACGTTCGAGTGGGTCCCTGGATCGTTTGTCAGGGCGGCATATCGCCATCTCAGAGCATGCCTAAGGACCGTTCGCGACCCCGTACATGTGTAAGTAGCTTAGCCATTTCAGAATTATCCGAACCAAATATCCATTCAACTGATGAGTTTTAAAATAGAAATGTCCAAACAAACAAAGTCTAAATGTTCAAATCAAAACAAAACAAAAGCAAAGCAAGGATGTCAAAGTGTAAATTTTCACAACGATAGGGTTAATAGCCCTTCAGAGCATGCCTGTGGATAGTTCGTGATCTCGTGCATGTGTAAATGATTAACCCACGTTAGTGAGAGGTTTACTACTTGTTCATCGTTATTTCAATTAATCAATAACCAAACGATGTCCTGGTTCAGGGTCACACCTAGCTGACGTAGACGGTGGCCGCTCTAGCTCTACCGCTGGGGCTCGTCTCCTCACATACTGAAGCAGCATACCATTCCTGATGTGCCCTTCTACCTCATCCTTTAGATGCCTACAGTCGTTAGAGTTATGACCGCTCAGTTCGTGGAATAAGCAATATCTGTCTGATTTTCTCTCGTCAACAGTAGGGTCCCTTCGTATTGGCCTACGGTATGGAACTTGCTCTCGTGTATCTCGGTAGATTTGCTCTAAACTCTCATTCAGCTCTGAATAGGTGGTGAATCGTGCCTCTCTCCGCAGTTGCTTTGACCCGTTACCACTATCCTCAGCCTTTCATTTTCCTTTATCCTTGCCTGAGTCCTTTTCGATAGGCTTTTTGTCTTTAAGCACATAAACTTCTATTCCCTCTCCTTCTTCTCTTTCTGCATTCGCATCCTCTAATCGTAAAAACTTTTCTGCCTCGTCGTAGAATTCCCCTAGATCCACAGGCGGATCTTTAGTTAAAGAATTTTTGAACTCTGTGCCGTCAGCTACTCCGGACACAACTGCCATCACAACCATAGATGGATCTGCTCGATCAACCGAAGATGCTGCTGCATTGAATCGCGTTAGATAACTCCTCAAAGTCTCTCCGGTTTTCTGCTATAGGGTTGCCAAAGTCATCACATTCTTGGATCTCGTAATGTGAACCCTGAATTGCCTCATAAATCTCTCAGTTAAATCATTCCATGTTCCGATAGATCCACTCTCTAGTTGTCTAAACCATAACGCTGCAATATCCGTCAAGTACAATGGAAAGCACCGGGCCATAACCTCCTCTGATGCCCCCAGCACTTCCATATGCCTCATACACTTCGTCAGATGAACCGTGGTGTCCGTTCTCCCGTCATACATGTCCAACGATGGTAACTTGAAATCCGGTGGGTTCCTAGCTCGTTTGATTGCTGGAGTAAAAGGACTCCTATTAACATCCTCTAAATCTTTGTTTACCAAACCGCCTCTCATAGCTCTTCTAACCATCTCCGCCAATCTGTCATTGTCTCCGAGATGCAATCTTCGTTCATCACTTTCAACCTGCCCGCCGAGTTCACGAGGGAACTCTGGGATCTACCCCCTTGACTGAGCGTTCACTCCTCTGCTACTCCTAGGTTGCACAGATGTACCTTTGTCTCTCTCCGAGATTGGATCAACATTCTCCATGTGCGTGCCCCCTAGTTCAGGTGCTACGCCGGATGGTCCTACTCCGTTCTGAACTCCACCAGCTTCTTTGTTCTGTGCTCCAAGTTGTCCTATCTGCTGAAATAAACTCTGGATCATCTCCTCTTGTTTCTTCATCATTGTCTCCATCTCATCCCTAGTAATGAAGACCGATGCTTGATTCGCTCCTGAGGAAGCCTCATGACTTCCTTGATGTTCACTTCGCTCTGGCCTTGGCCTTCTGCTCGATTGTCTCGTCATAATTTCTCAAATCTAAACTTTCAAACTTTCTGAATCAACTTCTAATTGGTAGAACTCCTAAATTAGCCTTCTTAGTGAAAGCACCAAAATGTTTGCATCAAAATTGACCACAAACACCCGAAATCATGAAAGCACCCATTTATAAACACAAATCAGCAACAATCAATATAGAACTCAGATCTAAGCAATAACAATCACAATAATTCACAAATAACAATCACAAATGCTGGATTTATAGTGGTTCAGCGATCTTGCCTACGTCCACTCTGAAGCTTATGTCTTTATTGATTCACTTGATGATTTGAATTGATTACAGTGGATTATAGCAAGTTATAGCTCTGATACTTGATTACAATGGTGATAGAAAGACGTAGAATCGAATCCGGCAGAGTCTGCACGTTTAATGGCGGAAGATCCCCTTTTCTGAAGGCTTTAGGGTGCTATTTATAGGCGTAGGAGGCCCAGATCCCGCTCAAACTTAGGGAGACTTTTTCTGGCACGTGAGTGGGCCCACGCGACCGACCCCACCAAGTTTCGACTCGATCTGAGATCGATACGAAGTGATTTCGAATCCATCAAAAAATGATCCAATCGAGCTGAAACTTGGCAGGAACAATCTTTACCTTGTATTGAAGCTACTATTAAAATTTCATTTCATTTAGCCTCGTGGTTTGAGAGATATGATCGATTCGAGTTGATATGTTTCGGTCCGCTGCTTGGTTCGAATCCATCAGTTCGAACTGATTCCTTCGAATCGACCTTGTCATGTGGTTCTTTGGTGACGTGGCGCACACTCCTCCCATCGATCCTATTTTTTCTCCGAGTCGACCGCTTCGCATCCATGATCTTCGCCTCGTTTGTATCGTTGAATGACACGTCATCCAAGCTAGTTGACTTGGTGGACACGAACAAGTAATTGTTCATGGATTCGAATCTGATGGATGCGAAGACGATCGATACGAAGTAGTGCTTGGGCACGAGACCGATCGATTCGAAGTAGGGTATACTGATGGTGATGGATTCGAAGTGCTCTGGACTTGATGGATACGAAACAGTGCTCTAGCATGGATATGAACATGCTAAGGGGATGCCCATCTTATGGATTCGAACCGATCGATTCGAAGTGATCAATATCCTACTGATCAATTCGAATGTGATCGATTCGAAGTACATGGAGCCTGATGGATTCGAACTTGAAAGACAGTGATGGATACGAATCCTATGGATTCGAAATGGGCATCTCCTCAACTTTTTGATGGGTTCGAACGACATACTTTTGCTAACTTGCATCGATCATATCTCGTTCATACGACCTCCAATTTACCTGAAATTTGGAACACTGGCTTTCATGGTCTTGCTTGTCCTGTCTTATCAATTGTGGCCTCATCCGGGCTCGGACAAAATTCATCGATATCCATAGCGAAGTGAAGTAAAACCAATCTCTGAGACGAACTGTCTTTTGTTTTTGACTGATCTTTTGGTATCACGGCTTTGCCAAAAAGTGGGATAACATAATCTACTTTCGAGAACCATCACCTTTCTTTTTCTTCTTATTCTCTTCCCTTCACTTCTTCTATGAACCTTCTGGCTTAACCTTCTCTTAGGACTCTCCCTCCTTGATTGCATCCAACATAAGCGCTTTCTCATAAGTAGCTCCCATCGGTACATGAGTCAGCAATAATCCTTAAAGGGTTGTTTCAATCCTATTGCAAACTTCATAGCTTTCTTGTGCAGAGTTTTCACCAAATCCATACCAAAATACGATAGCTCATTGAGTTGATTGATGTATTCCTTAACAGACAAACTCCCTTGCATCAAATTGATAAACCTCTCTAACTGAACACTCTCTTCCGCCTGAGACTTCCTATCGAATCGCTCCCGGAATACTTCTCAAATAACATTTCTACCCTCTAACTCTATCACCTCCCACTAAAAAGATGCATCCTCATTCAGTTGCCAAGTGGCTAGCTGAACTCGCTGTTGACCATCCAATCCCAAAAGATTAGAATCCTCTCTGTATCCCTAAGCCAAGCTCTAGCCTCGACAAAAGTCTCCTTGGTAGAAAAAGTCTTCCAGCCCAAACTCACAAAATTTTACAAAGCTTAGAAAAATTGATGGCTACAGGTGCGTTGATGGAATTCCAACCTAATGGTGCAAGATTAGACATAGGCCCATGCACCTCAGGAGTCGTGGTTTGTAAGAACCTACAAAACCAGGCTAGGATAGGGATGCCCTCAGGAAGGTTTGTGGCATTGGCCATTCTATGAAAAGAAAAAGATAGTTTAGGAAAGAGTCAAAGGTAGATTGAACTGGACTTATGAGGGGATTTTTATAAAAATTCTTTTATGCTTAAAATTTTTTCTAAAATTTCTTTTTTGAAAAATACTTTTTAAAACAAGTTATTTGGAAAAATAATAAATTTTCTGGAATCTTGTAAACTTAGGCTTTGACACCAAATGAAACATCCCACAACCCTTAATATACCCAAAAGGGCACATTAAAAGGCGTGGTGCATTGTAGGCATAACTAAAGCTAACATGGACTAAGATTCACAAGACAAGATAGGTAAAAAAGCGAAAACTAAAATAATAACTTGTTTAAAATAAAACTTCGTAATTGCTTCATAAATAAGTCAAATACCAAATACAACATCCAAATCTCAAAACCCATCATGTCTCATGGAATAAAAACTCATAGTCTCCAAAATCAGAGTACATAATATCCCTCAAAATAAGCCAGTACACAAAAAGAAATAAAGCTGAAATAAAAGAAATACATAGTAGAGAACTACTTCAAGAAACCACCAAGCAGCTACAATATACTGCCTTCTCCCTTGATTGCCTAGGGGGGAAAGGCAAAAAATATAGCAGTGGGTCAGACAAAAAGTTCGATGAATGATAGTAATTACTAGAGTCTATAAGCAAGATAAAAGTAATTGTCTCTACAACAATTCTAGCACAAATAAGGGAAGCAATAGGAAATAGGAAAGAGATAAACTGCAAATAAATGTGATTAAATACTGCTCAATTTATAAGATCATTAAATTTTGATTGCTTGCACTTTACGTTGATTTCTGCTTTGGCTAGGCTGAATTCTTAAACCTATAATTACGATGTAACCCTAATTCTTCCAATTTGGATCGTCCTGCTACTCCATAGACCTTACTGCAGACCAGATGCTATATAACTCCCTACACAGTAGCTAATGTATGTATGAAAGATGCACGACGCACCCATTGTGGATCCGGATGACATATACAGCTCCCTATACAGAAGGCAATGGTGTCTACGAAAGACACCCATACTAGGCGCTTAGCACTCATAGCGATTATGGAGCACCGAAATGGAAGTCACATGCGCATGCTACCTTTTGCTCCACCTATTGGGCCTTCTTGTTACCTCAAACTCCAGCATAAGCGTGTCCCTCATCTCGCTTCAGGCTAATGTGAGATCGCCATGTGTCCGTAGAAACTATAGGGGAAATGCTATTGGTATCGGCACATTATCCAAACAATATCTAGTTGTGCCCTTTATCCAAATACCCTATGATTTGGACAACTATTTGACTAATTACTATCATTCTTAGCATAAGCGTCCCCTCATTTCACTTCAGGCTAATGTGAGACACCGTTTTGTCTAATGGGGAATGCTATATGGTACATGTTCTACTTTCATCTTTGCTTATCAACATAGATAAATTATTTAAATAAGCCTTTACTATCATCTTTATTTTCTATGCTTATTAATTTATCCCAAGTCTTAAAATAAGCCTCATTTATTCTTTTTCTTATTATAACCTATGTTATAATCATGCTTATTACTTAACCCAAGGTTTTAGTGTGAAAATAAGCTTCTTTTATGTTTTACTCTTTTTTAGTTATAATTCTACGTTATGACTAAGCCAATCAATTAGTCCAATTCTAATAATAATTAGGCATAATTTTAGTCCAATTCCATTTATATTACAATCCAATTCCATTATTTATTATAGTCTTTATAATTTATATCTTATTTTCTTCATTCAATATTCTTAAATATATAATCCATATTTGCGTTTAATTTATTCTAATCCATATGCGAAGAAAAGGTGGAAGAAGAGAATAGATGCTTGCATAAAATCTAAAACGTAGAAAAGATGTAAATAAGAAATAAATAATAGTAAATAAACTGTAAATAAATAAAAATCTATGCTTAACAGTAATAAATTATAATTAGCTGAAAAAGAATAATTAAAAGGGAATAGACCGAAAAATGGATCAAAAACTGATAATAAGGCTATTCCAAAATAATAGTAAAACTAAAACTATTAGAAACCCTATTATTTTGAATTACTTAAAGAAATCTAAAAATAATTACAATTACTTACCTTCGGTCCTAAGCTCTTCCTTTGGTCTTCCCAGATCCACTTGGAGTTGTAAAATAATTTCATTTATAATGATTTTCTCCTTGGAAAAATTATTTCGTTTAGGGTCCTTCCTAGAAAGGTGAACCCAATTGAAGAAAAACTAAAATGAGAAAAAGTGTTAGGTCTAGGGGTCTATTTATAGGGGTAGAAGTAGATCTCGGACCGTTGGATTTTGGGATTGAATAGGATGCAACCATGTCATAGGTTGAACAGGAGCCATCGGATGAAAAAATTGAAGGACCGGATTGGTTAGAAGAATGAAAAACACGTCATCAATAACCTCTGGAACGTTTGAACGAATGAACGTTCATTCGTTCGTAACTAGCAGAGGTGGGTCGACTGGGCGGTCGACCGCCTTGGTGCTCAGGTCAACCCGCCGGTCGACCTGCCATATTTTTTTCTTCTCAATTTTTTTTAATTTGTTTCTCGTTCATATTAGCTCGTTTTTTGACGGTCTATATATGGAATTTACCAGAAAATTACCATGGACACAATGGTGTAACTCCCATAGCTCAATCCTGATAATTTCGCAAAGTTATTTTATTATTTAATTACATAACGAATTAATGATTACAGGTTAAATTTTGGGTTGGTACAGAAGACGAGCAGGTGGCTGGCGGATAGCTAAATTAGGAATTCTGTTCTGTTTTTGTTTATTTTCACTGTGTATAAAGACAGTTATATCTATATTGCTTTGATCATCCAAGAGGGCATCTTCTTATATAACTTTTGTCATATTATTGTAAATTATATTTGATCATTGCCTGACGTTTGGTAGTTTTTGTAACTTGGATACGATTTTATTTGAAATGTATCACTGTAATTATTGTTTTTAGAAATCTGTGATTTTATTCATATTCATGTGCTTCTAACATTATGGATACCATTAATTTTGCCGTATTTCATCACCTGAAGTTAATATTGTGGATGACTGCAGCATCCATAGTGCTTAGCTTTTGGCTTTCAAATATGGGATGTTACAACTTGCTATCAGAGCATAGATTTATGAAATTTTTTAACTAAAAATGGTTTTGAAAAAAAAAATCAAAATGAATTATAGTAAGTTTGGCTTCGGGATAATGCTATAGTAACGTACTTGAATTTGCTATGCATTAGTATTCACTTTATGTCTAGTCTCCTATCCTTGATTAGGTTATCGTTCTATATCTCATAAGGTTCTTATACAGATATGGATGATAGATGAAGCAATGTTAACCCAGGAATGGAAAACACCGAAGGGAATGCCGGACATAATGTCGACAGAAATCAAAGTCAGGCAAAGGCAGAGAATGTAGGTGCTGGGATCATGCAGGTTGGACTGGAAGTTATGTATCTGTTCTTTTTGAATATGGTGCAGGCAGATGTTGCTGCAAGGGTAGGAGGAGTTTCGAAGGTTCCAGTTGTCAAGTATTATGCTAAGTTAAGTGGAGATTATGCTAAGCTCGGAAGGAAGCCATTTGTTGGAAACGAGGATGCTGTTGAGGGGGTAAATTGGTCACTGCATTATAAGAGGATATTTGCAGACTTAAGGCTCAATGATGAGCAGAAGAGGAATTTGGCTTCTAGACAGCTTCAGTGAGCTGCATTATTTTTGTGGAACGGTGTAACAATGGCTATAGATGAGGAAGAAATGAAATGGGTGGAATTCAAGAGGAGGTTCCAGGAGAGTTTCATGTCAGTTACGGCACATTAGTTCTGACCAAAATGTTTGTTGAGTTAGAGCAGAGAGAGTTGTCAGTGGTGGAATATGCCAAAAGGTTTGAGGAATTGGCTTGGTATGGTAATACTGCTGTTGATACCATGATGAAGAGGAAGGAGAAATTCATCAAGGGGTTAAAACTTGATCTGGTTAGGGCTGTTTTACCACACATCAAAGATCCCTGTGATGTAGTTATGGAGATGGCCATGAAACATGAGGAGATTCTTGGGTTTCTAGAGAAGAAGAGTAAGGCTAAGGAGGTCCGCGTTGGGAATGGCCAGAAGAGGAAGTTCTTTCCCAGCAAAGGTGCTTAGAAGGGTGGATCAGCTAAGAAAGGGAAGTCTGATATTTTCTTTTGTAAGTGGGACAAGAAGGGACACTTTGCGAATCAGTGTCATTCTAGGAAGTCTAAGTAAGTGGCTGGAAAGAATAATATCGGGTGCTTCAACTTTGACAAGAAAGGGTACTACAAGAACTAGTGCAAGGAGCATGTTAGAGATGGTAAGGTCCAAGTGTATGCATTGGAGCCTGCTACATCAAAGCTAATTGGCCAGGAGAATGGTAAGTAGTTTTGGGAGCCATGCTTCAGATTCATGGTATGATTGTTAGCGTTTTATTTAACACTGGTGCATCACATTCTTTTATATCTAGATGTTTTATAGATAAGCTTAACCTTGAACCCACCTATTTAGATACTTCCTTATAGGTCGTGAATCCAACAGGAGGATATGCAACTGTAGGGTTGAGGTGTGACCAGTATGAGCTTGACCTATTGGTCATACTTTTTGTATGTAGTTACATGTGTTTGATTTTATGAGGTTTGGGATTATCCTTGGTATGGAATGGTTAAGTGAGTACGATGTTAGGATATTTTGCGAGGATAGGAAGATATCTCTTAGACACCCTAGTTATAACGACCGGATTGTTTACACTGTAGAAGGTTCTGATGGTGCAGTTTTTTCTTTGTTTAATGCCTTGGATTCAGATGATGAGTTTATCCATGTTTTCACGGTTAGAGAATTTGTAGATGCTTTTGAGTCTATAATTGTATTGCCACCAAAACGAGCCATTTAGTTTTAGATAGACTTGGTTCCGGGAGCAGAACCAGTGAGTAGGCCACCAAGCACGATGACCCCTTCAAAAATGAGGGAGTTGAAGGTGCAATTGGTGGATTTGGAAGGCAAGAGTTTTATTAGCCAGAGTAGTTTGCCTTGGGGTGCAGCGGTAGTGTATGCTAAGAAGCCGGATGGGTCGTTGAGGCTATATGTTGATTATCGTACGTTGAGTGAGAGAACGATAAAGAACCAATATGAATGCCCAGGATTGAAGATTTATTCGACCATTTGTGTGGAACAAAGGTATTTTCCTAGTTTGGTTTGGCAATAGAATTCCATCAGCTTAGGGTAGCAGAGGTAGTATACCTTAGACAGCGTTTAGGACTAGATATGGGTCGCATGAATGGTTGGTTATGCCGTTCGGACTAACGAATGTGCCATCTTTTTTATGGATCTAATGAACCGGATTTTCCTAGAGCACTTGGATGGGTTCATTTTGGTTTTCATAGATGATATCTTAATAAACTCTAAGGATGAATGAGACCACGAAGATCATCTTAGAGTGATGCTTGAGATGATAACGCAGCATCAGCCGAAAGCAAATTTTTTGAAGTGTCACTTTTAGAGGAAGGAGGTGAAGTTTTTTGGTCATGTTGTATCAGAGGAAGGGTTGTCAGTGGATCTGACTAAGATCGAGGTAGTGAATAGTTGAAAGAGATCCGAGAGAGTAACCGATATAAAGAGTTTTCGTTGGTTGGCTGGTTATTATCGCGGATTAATTAAGGATTTCTTGTGGATAGCAGTACTGATGACCGAGCTAACGAGGAAGGATGTGAAGTTTTTATGGACCGATAAGTGTGAGGAAGCATTCCAGAGTTTGAAACACTTCATAACCCATGCACATGTGTTGGTTGTCCCATAGGGGAATCAAGATTTGGAGATGTGCTAATGCAGAGAGTTAAAGTGATTACCTATGCTTCTAGATAGCTTAGACCACATAAGGTCAGGTCTCAGATGCATAATATGGAATTGGTTGTAGTGATTTTTTACTTTGAGGGTGTCGAGACATTATCTTCTGGGAGAAAGGTTTGAGCTATATACAGATCATAAGTCGCTGAAGTATTTGTTCTCTCAGAAGGAGATAAACGTGAGAAAACAAAGAGGGTTAGAATTAATAGTCACTTATGATTTTGGGATAGATTGCACACTAGGGAAAGGCATTAAGGTTGCAGATGCACTTAGCAGGAAATATTAAAATGCAGTGTTAGAGATGATGGCTGAGTGGAAGGACTTAGAAGCATTAGCAGATTGTAGAGTGCAGTGGAGATCCGAGATCGGATCTAGTGAGCATACAGTTGTATTGTCTTGTTTGGATAATCGACCGGTGTTGATCGAACGGATTGCTTCTTAGAAGATAGGGGATCAAGTGTTAGCTGAGCGGATCAAGTGGCTAAAGGTAGGAACCAAGAGCGATGACTTGAAAGATTTAGTCCTGACTAGAATGGATGGCTGAGAAAGAAAGGAAGATTATGTGTTCCAAGTGTAGGGAACATAAGGAAGAAGTCTTTGAGGAATGCCATCGTTCGAAGTTCGCTATACATTCCGAGGGTAACAAGATGTATCAGAATATGAGGAGGAGTTTCTTCTGGGAAGGAATGAAGCGGGATATTGGTTTTTGTGTAAGATAGTGCTTGAATTGCTAGCCGGCAAAGGCCGAACACCAGAAGTAAAGTGGTTTGCTTCAATCGTTAGATATTCCAGTATGGAAGTGGGATATTATTTCTATGGACTTCATTGATGGGTTGCCAAGGTCGAACAAAGGAAGTGAAAGTATATGGGTCAAAGTGGATTGACCAAGAGTGCCTATTTCATTCCAGTCAGGTCAACCAGGATGGCACCTGTTCTAGCAAAGTTGTTCATGCACAATTTTGTTAGACTTTATGGAATTCTGAATAGCATAGTTCGTGATATAGATTCTATATTTACTAGCAAGTTTTGGAAGAGTCTGCAGGAAGCTTTTGGAACAAAGCTTAATATGAGTACCGCTTACCATTCGCAGACAAATGGGAAAAAAGAAAGACTTAACAAGATCTTGGAATATAAGTTAAGAGCTTGTGTTCTACATTTGGGGGGATCATGGGAATACCATTTCCACCTGAGTTTTCTTATAACAACAGTTATCATATTAGTAATGGAATAGCACCGCTTGAAGCTTTGTATGGGAAGCCATGCAAATCTCCCATTTGTTGATTGGAGACCGAGAATAGGTTGATTCTTGGTCGAGATACAGTTAGAAACGCTGCAGAAAAGATTGAGGTCTTTCGGGCTAGAATGAAGGAGGATCAATCTGGATAGAAGAGTTATGTAGATAAGAAATGGAAAGATTGGGAGTTCTCAGATGGAGACCACTTTTTCGTCAAAGTGTCACCGATGAAGGGTGTGATTAGATTTGGGAAATCGAGGAAGTTATCCCTTAGGTTTGTTGGACCTTTACCTATTGGTGAGAGGATTAGGAAATTCACATATAGACTTGAGTTGCCGAACAATTTGGCAGGTGTCCATGATATTTTTCATGTATCTCATCTCAGAAAGTGTCTCAGAGACCTGGAGACTGATACTGCTCCAACGGTGCCTGATGATTTAGTGGTAGAATTGGACTGGACCATAGTGAGGAGGCCAGTCTGCATTGTTGCAAGAGATGAGAAGAGGTTTAGATCCAAGACGGTTAGATTAGTCAAAGGCCTGTGGAGTGACAATGATAGAGACTGTACTTGGGAGGTTGAGAGAAGGATTAGAGATACTTATCCTGATTTGTTTGATAGTATGTTTTACCTTCTCATTTGATTTTTACGTGCCCTACGGTAATTTCGAGGATGATATTCTTTAAGGAGAGGAGTCTGTAACACCCTAGATTTTTGGTAACATTATTTACGATATTTAGTTAGTTAAACTAAATAAAATAATGTGTTGATTAGGGGATTGAGATTGGATTTTAATTACGGTAGTTGTGCCATTAAGGCAAATGAATTAAAAGAAGGGTTTAAAGTGAATAAGAGGAGGGGTAATATGGGAAAGAGGGCATTCCTTTATTTAACTCCCATAGCTGTGTATGATTTTTCACGTTCATTTCATTAAAAATTATAGAAAAGTGGCCGGCCACCATTAATAAGGAAAAGGGAGGAGGAAATTAAGAAGAGCTAAAGGAAAAGTAAATTCAAATCTAATTTGTTCAAATCTCAAGCTCCTTTAATCTCTAAAGCAAAGGTGAATTATGTTTACATCTCTAAATTTTTGTTGGTTTTGGTTTTAAGATTGAATCCGAATGTTTTTTAATGATTTGCCATGTTTTAGAATGATAAAATGATTATATATACTTCTTGATGATTTGTGTATGTTCATTTAATTTTTATGCATGTTTTGAGATGAAAACCTTATTTAATGACATCTTTATGCCCTACGAATTTTTATATATATATCAGAAAATATGTTTTCGAGACGGGTTTCAATTTTCGGAATTTTTGAAATTAATGTGAAATTTAAATGAATTTTCTAGTAAAGAAAATGATATTTTGGTTTTAAATTATTTTCGGGTTAATAATTAATTAGTTGGACCCAAAATTATTATGAGTTAGAAAACATGCATAATTTGATTTAATAGAATTTTTCAACACTCTCCTAAGAGTTTTAATAGTTATATTAAATTATTTAAGGTATGGGACTTAAAAGTTTTGTATAATTATATGGAGGAAGGGGCTTTTTATTAAATGTTTAAATTTATAAAAATGGAAAGATGCAGCAATTTGAACATACAAATATAGAAACAAATCAGATTTAGACAAACAAGGCAGGTTAGGTACAAATGGACTATTTTAAATTACAAATAAACAACTTTTTAATTGTTTCGTCTCCTTCGACCCCCAAGTTCTGCCTCCATACTACCCTTCCAACATGGTTGAAACCAATTCATATGCTATCAAGTAACTGATACGTAACGAAATGGAAAAAGGCGAAAGGTATAGGGTTTCAACCATATGGTTCGGAAAGGGATGGGACTTTGTTTTGATTTTAAAGAAAAGAATACCTACTTCCTTTCGACTATGTTGCTTTAGACTTAGTTACTGATGTGCATGTTGATGTGAATATTTTTACTTCCATTGTTACACTAAAAATTCAACCTTTTAGCTAAGACGAAAGGTCTTTCAATAAGCAAAAGAAAAGGAGCACAGTCCAAACCTTCTGGAAAAGTTGAAGGGATATAGTCGCTGGCATCTAACCTTTCGAAGGAGTCAAAAGGTTCCATCTTTAATATCCAAGGTGTTCAAAGGGGATGAAGGAGTCAAAGCAAGTGTGAGATACTACTAAATGATATTTTCGAAAGCATATCAAGCCTTTCAAACCAGCAGGAAAACAATCCAGATACCTTTCGACAATGTCGAAAGGTTTATGGAGAAGACAACAATCATGAGTCACCAAATATTGAAAGGCAACCTTCCGACAGATCGAAGGGCTAACAATGGCATATAGAAGGCAAACCTTTTGACAAAGTGATGCAACGGATTAACAAAACTTGATATGACGATGGAATTAGCAATCGGTGGGTTGAAAATACTGCAAGGCCCAAATCCGTTGATCTCAAGAGATACCGGATTCTAGCTATCCTTAACACGTTGATCGCGCACGATACCGTGATGAAGGATCTACGATTCTTCGACGTTGATCTTGCGCACAAGATTCCGTGAATCGGCTTCAACAAACGTGGATTCGAGCGCACTCGAATGACGTAGGTGGAGATAGGAGATTACACTCAACTACCAATTGGAAGAAAGCACAAAGCAATCAAAAGGAAATTTTATTCAAAGAGGACCAAATTCACAAAGTGACACAACCACGCCTATTTGTAGCGTTTTTTCACAACTGGCCTATAAGTCGTACACGACTCATCCCCCACGACTCACGGCTCACGACTTAAGGCTCTCGACTTAGCAACAACACCATACCCAAATTACAACACAACACATAGGTCGGCAGCGACTCAACATCACCATAGCACATACACACCGACTCACAGCAACACAACAACGCCTCAACCGACTCACGACCCATGTCGACTTATGACTCATATACATGACCGACTTACATATAACGACTCAAGACTCCAAACAGATAACGCCTTAGCATGACCTGGCTTACGACCTAAGACTCATACGACTCAAGCAACATGAGCTTCTTGCGCCATATCTCCTCAACGACTTAACTATGTCGTGTCCTTCCTCCGACTTAAAGCCTTTAATAGCTGGAACATTCCCCTGCTTCAAGATAAGTCATGGACGACTTATAGATGAGTCGTTGAGTCGTGTACGACTCATCAAACTCGAACGACTTAAGCCCTTAAGTCGTAACTCCTTTTCCTTTTCTTGGTTCGTAGCTCTTTCCCATGTGACTCCTTAGCTGACTCGTGCACGACTTACGAGTTAAAACCGAAACTTCTTTAGGCTGACTCGTGCACGACTTAATAGTTAAAACCAAAACTTCTTTAGCTTGTGAACGACCTAACCTCTGAACTTCTGTAGATCGTGCTGCATCATCCTCCCCTGGTTGAGAAAAATTCGTCCTCGAATTTGTAAATTCTTCCCCATCAGATGGTTTATCTCCATAATATGGTACAAGATGCTTAACATTGAACACATCAGAAGTGTACACATCCTCCGGCAGCTTCAACTTATAAGCATTTTCATTAATTCGTTTCACAACTTCGACAGGACCAATTTTTATGGCTTTCAACTTGTTATAAGCGCCCACTGGAAAACGATCCTTCGTTAACACAGCATACACCAAATCACCTTCGTCAAATTCAACATTTCGTCGCTTCAAATTTGCAGTTTGCTTATACTTCTCATTCAACTTTTCCAATCGTTCTTGAAAGATCTTATGACATTCTGTCAATCCTTCAACAAAATCAGCAGCTCGTTTACCTGTCCCTTTTAGTTGTCGTACTACCGCTAGATCCAACGGTCCCCTGGGTAAATTTGAATATACAATCTGAAATGGACTGAATCCCGTACTACGATTCACTGCATGATTATGAGCAAACTCTGCCTGGCATAACTTCATATCCCAACTCTTCAGATTGTCCTTCACAAGACATCGCAACAAATTTCCCAACGATCTGTTAACAACTTCTGTTTGTCCATCAGTTTGTGGATGATAAGCGCTACTAAATTTCAGCATCGTTCCAACCATCTTCCATAAACTTAACCAAAAATGACTTAAAAATCTGGTATGCCTGTCCGAAACAATAGACTCCGGTAACCCATGTAAACGATGGATTTCTTTAAAGAACATCTGAGCAACACGAATAGCATCTGCCGTCTTCTTGCAAGCAATAAAATGTGCCATTTTCGAAAATCTGTCCACCACAACAAATATAGAATCATTTCCCCTTTGAGTTCTAGGCAAACCCAAAACAAAATCCATGCTGATATCAACCCACGATTTAGTCGGTACAGGTAATGGCATATACAATCCCGCATTCGTCGCTGTTCCTTTCGAAACCTGACAAATATGACACCTCTCCACAAACCTTTCGACCTCTTTCCTCATCGACGGCCAAAAGTAAGATTGAGAAATCAAATGCAATGTACGATCACGGCCCACATGTCCTTCCACGTGCAATTCCTTGACAATCTTCATTTTTAAACTACTATCTGGTATACATAATCGATTCCCCTCGAATAAGAAACCATCAACTAACATAAATTCATCAGTACTCCCATCCTTAACTTTCTCAACAAACTTTGCAAAGTAAGGATCCTCCTCAAACAATTCTGGCAATAATTCAAACCCTATCACCTCAACTTTCATTGTAGTCAACAAATGACTCCTCCTACTCAAAGCATCAGCTACACAGTTCGTCACCCCTGACTTATGTTTGACAACAAAAGTAAACTGCTGTAAATAGGCGGTCCACGATGCATGTCTCGCTGAAATCTTATCCTGCCCCTGAAAATGCTTCAACGCTTCATGATCAGTGTAAAGAACAAACTCTTTCTGAAATAGATAATGTCCCCAGTGTTTAACAGCTTGCACTACAGCGTAAAACTCAACATCGTATGTATTGTATCTCATTTTTGCCCCTGACAACTTCTCACTGAAATATGCAATAGGACGTCCCCTCTGACTCAATACTCCTCCAATTCCCACCTTCGACGCATCAGTATGCAATTCAAACAACAACTGAAAATCTGGTAAAACCAGAATCGGTGCTGTCGTCAATGGTTCCTTGATATTCTCAAAAGCAACCCACGCTTCCTCTGACCATACAAACTGTTTCCCTTTCATGCAATCGGTAACTGGAGCCATCACGCTACTGAAGTGTGGAATGAATCTTCGGTAGAATGACGCTAGCCCATGAAAACTTCTCACTTCCGTAATTGCCTTTGGCTGTGGCCAGTTCCTGACTGCTTCAACTTTATTCTGGTCCACCTGTATACCTTCTCCTGACACAACATATCCCAGAAATAAAACACTATGCATCATGAACATGCATTTCTTCGTAGCAGCGTAAAATTGTTCCTTACGAAGAATAATCAGCACTTCCCTCAAATGTTGAACATGCTCCTCCATACTCCTGCTATATATCAGAATATCATCGAAATAAACCACCACGAACTTCCCAATGAATGGTCTAAAGATTTGATTCATCACCAGCATGAATGTACTTGGTGCACTCAATAGACCAAACGGCATAACCAACCATTCATATAATCCTTCTCTCGTCTTGAATGCGGTCTTCCATTCATCTCCTAGTCTAATTCGAATTTGATGATAACCACTCTTCAAATCAATCTTTGAAAAGATAGTTGCCCCACTCAACTGATCTAGCAAATCATCCAACCTTGGCATAGGAAATCTATAGCGGTCGGTAATCTTGTTCAAAGCTCTACTATCGGTACACATTCTCCATGTTCCATCCTTCTTTGGCACCAACAATGCAGGTACAGCACAAGGACTCAAGCTTTCCTGAACACGTCCCTGCTCAAGCAACTCTTCCACTTGCCTTCGTAACTCCTCATGTTCCTTCGGACTCATTCGATAATGTGGTCGATGTGGTAAAACTGCTCCTGGAACAAGATCAATTTGATGTTGTATGTCTCTTAGTGGCGGTAACTCCTTAGGTAACTCTTCTGGAAACACATCCTCAAATTCTTTCAAAACTGGTTTCGCTTCTTCAGGAACTTCAACCTCTTCACTGCTCTCTCGCCCAATCAACAAAAAGACTTCAGGCTCCTCTTCAACCTCTTTAACAAACTCCTTCAAAGATAATAAAGTTTTCAGCTCTTCGATCTCCTCCAACTTGCTTTCCTTCTGTTGTTGCTTCTTAGGAATTAAAGTGATCTTAGTACCTTCAAACATGAAACTGTAGCTATTAGCACGACCATCATGTTGCACTGCTCTATCAAACTGCCATGGTCTGCCCAACAACAGATGACACACATCCATGTCTACAACATCACACCAAATTTCGTCTTTGTATTTCTTCCCAATAGAAAAATTAACACAAGCCCTTCGACACACCTTCACTTCACCACCCTTCCTCAACCATGCTAACTTGTACGGTTTAGGATGCTTCTCAGTTTTCAAGTTCAACTTCTTTACTGCTTCTGTAGAGATAATATTGTCACAGCTTCCAGCATCAATAAGGAACTTGCAAACTTTCCCTAGAATAGTGCATGTCGACTGAAAAATATTGCTTCTCAACCAACTAGAATCTTCCTCTTGCTTTGGTATAAGACAAGATCTCCTCATCATAAGATTACAACCTTCATCCCCAGACAATTCTTCTTCCTCCTCAACATAAGGTGCATTTGAACATCCTGCCTCCTCACCATCATCCTCAATCTCAGCAACCATTGCTCTCTTCTTCGGCTTCGGACATTCATTGCTTTTGTGACCCAACTTCTGGCAATTGTAACATTTGAAACCACTGCTAACCTTCGCCTTCTCAGCCTCCTTCACCACTGGTTTTGTAACAGGTTTAGGAACATGAGAACTTCCACTAACACCCTTCGCTTGATTATTGGAATTAGTAAACACACCACCTCCACGCCTTCCTTGCTTCTCCCAAGCCAACGCTTTCTGATGTGCCTCTGCCACTGATCTAGGATCAAACATATTAACCATATCCTGGATCTGCATTCTCAATCCTCCAACAAATCTAGCAGTTAGTTGTTCTTCCGTCTCCATAATATCATTCCTGGCAATGAGTTGGTAAAATTCATCTGCATAATCATTAACTGATTTCGTCCCTTGCCTCAGATTCTGCAATCTTTGGTACATGAGTGATTGATAGTTGTAAGGTAAAAATGTAGCTCTCATCAACTTCTTTATCTTATCCCACGCAACAACCTTTGACTTCCCCATCCGTTCTCTCGTAAGTTTAGTTTGCTGCCACCACGCTAAAGCTCTCCCCCTCAGCCTTGTAGCAACTAACTTCACTCTTCGATTCTCCGGAACCTCCTTGAAATCAAAAATTTCCTCCACATTAGATAACCAGTCTAAGAACTCTTCAGCTACCATCCCACCTTTAAACTCCGAAATCTCCATCTTCATTCCCGATTCCCAACGTCGATCATCATCAATAACTTGATGCTGACGTTGTCCCTGATCTCGATCTCTATAATGAATACTTCCTCTCTCAACATCAAACTCCTCATCAAAATCTGATGTATAACGTTGTCGTTCACGTCCTCCAACACCTCTACCACCACTTCTACTACCAACATCCCGTCTATCATGATCATCAACATTCCTCCGACTTTGATTGTCAACACTTCTATGCTCTTGACTTTCTCTCCTCTCTCGTTCTGAATGTGATGAAACTCTACTACCCCACGGTTTGATTCAGGTGAAACTCTCCTCCTATTTTGACTCATGTCGATCATCAACTTTTCCAATCTTCCAATGCCTTCATCAATTTTCTCATGCATACGTTGTTCCATTTGATCGGCTTCTTCTCTTCTATACAAAGCTTCAACGTTTTGATGACGGTTAGCTCTTCTCGGCGGCATGATTGAAAACTTCTCAAAAATTGCAACAAATCGAGCACAAAACTTCAAACACAAACAAACAAGTCACGGCTCAGACTTAAACAAGGTGAACGACTTAAGGCCTAAGTCGCTCGGCACAATTCTTCACTAGCTCGGCTCGGCATCCACAAACTTGGCTTCAAACACTTCAACTTCAAACAACAATGCTCGCCTCAACTTGTCTAGGCTTGAACTTCACAACTTAGCTCAGCCTCAACAATAACTCGATAGCATGCAACGACCTAGGGTAGATCGGCACGGTTCAACACTTCAAACTCAACTTTGGCGCGTAAACCTCCAACAAGTTCAAATTCAAACACCTTCCAACACTTTGATCCAAAATGGAATGAATCAAAAGTTCTCCTCTCGTTGCAACTTCAAAATGAACACGACGAACACAACTTCAACTCCAAATACTTGGCTCCAAGAATCAACTTAGCTATGATTGGCTAAGTATGGCTCTGATACCAAAACTGACGCAGCGGATTAACAAAACTTGATATGACGATGGAATTAGCAATCGGTGGATTGAAAATACTGCAAGGCCCAAATCCGTTGATCTCAAGAGATACCGGATTCTAGCTATCCTTAACACGTTGATCGCGCACGATACCGTGATGAAGGATCTACGATTCTTCGACGTTGATCTTGCGCACAAGATTCCGTGAATCGGCTTCAACAAACGTGGATTCGAGCTCACTCGAATGACGTAGGTGGAGACAGGAGATTACACTCAACTACCAATTGGAAGAAAGCACAAAGCAATCAGAAGGAAATTTTATTCAAAGAGGACCAAATTCACAAAGTGATACAACCACGCCTATTTGTAGCGTTTTTTCACAACTGGCCTATAAGTCGTACACGACTCTTCCCCCACAACTCACGGCTCACGATTTAAGGCTCTCAACTTAGCAACAACACAATACCCAAATTACAACACAACACATAGGTCGGCAGCGACTCAACATCACCATAGCACATACACACCGACTCACAGCAACACAACAACGCCTCAACCGACTCACGACCCATGTCGACTTACGACTCATATACATGACTGACTTACATATAACGACTCAAGACTCCAAACAGATAACGCCTTAGCATGACCTGGCTTACGACCTAAGACTCATACGACTCAAGCAACATGAGCTTCTTGCGCCATATCTCCTCAATGACTTAACTATGTCGTGTCCTTCCTCCGACTTAAAGCCTTTAATAGCTGGAACATTCCCCTGCTTCAAGATAAGTCGTGGACGACTTATAGATGAGTCGTTGAGTCGTGTACGACTCATCAAACTCAAACGACTTAAGCCCTTAAGTCGTAACTCCTTTTCCTTTTCTTGGTTAGGTCGTAGCTCTTTCCCATGTGACTCCTTAGGCTGTCTCATGCACGACTTACGAGTTAAAACCGAAACTTCTTTAGGCTGACTCGTGCACGACTTAAGAGTTAAAACCGAAACTACTTTAGCTTGTGAACGACCTAACCTCTGAACTTCTTTAGATTGTGCTGCATCACAAAGACGAAAGGTTCATAAAGGCATAAAGAAGAGCAGACCCTTCGACAACGTTCATGGGTCCTTAATGGCGTGTGAAGGTCAAGGCTTTTGACAAGGTTGAAAGGTTTACAAATGGATATAAAATGTGACATTCCGACCCATTCGAAAGCATGAAGCCGAAAGGAGGGCCACCTGCATCTATAAATAGAACCCAAGGGATCTGGTTTTAGGGGGCTGATCTCTCTCATTTTACTCTTATAACTTCTTAATAAAAATATTATAACCCTAATTGGGAACCAATTTGGGGATTTATTAATAAAGAGTTGATCATGAATAAAGAGGGAAGTCTTATGTTGTATTAATTACTTACTGTTTTGCTTAAACATTTGCTGGATTAATTCTTATTTTCAGGATTAACCTCATCAGAAAGTTTTGGTCGACGTGGTCAGAAGCATGCATGTACAAGGAACAACAGCAATTCATAGATATCATCAACCCTACAATCCAAACCTTCTGATAAGATCAATAGCTTATTTGAGTCTATACTAATTGTAAGCTTCAAGAGTAATTAACTTTGAGGTCCAAACCTCTCGACGTGATTAAGATAAATACTTTGAGTAAGGATAACCAAACCTATAAGGTTTAATCTAAGAGAAAAATATTCTCACACCCTTCGGCAGAGATAAAATATACATGATAGAAGTGATCAAACCTTTCGACAAGGTTGAATGCTTCTGCATATCCACTAAGAACTCTAATTCATGACATAAAACCAAAGAAAGCTATCATCCTAACCTTTCAGCAAGATTAAGACCAACCTTTAAGGAACTGATTCGCGAGATGTTGTTCTCGCAAAGGAAAGAAGCTTTATAGGAAACCTCATATCTATTCAACTAAGATGAACCTAACCTTTCGACGGCATTAAAATGTTCAAGCTTAGAACTGATAACAAGTAAAGTTGTATATAAAGGCTATTCTTAGGGATATCAACCTCTTTTATCAAACAAGCTTTTATATCCCTCCTATGATAACTTTTAGGGTGTTGACCAGTGAACTAGGTCAACATTTTGGCGCTAGAAGTGGGGCTCGAACCTTCGACCTTATTGGATTTTTCACCAAATCTTCCACTCGCTTAATCTCTTTGGACTCATCAACTCCTCTTTTTGGACAAGAAAGGATTTATTTTGGATTAAAGACTAACAATTCCTCTAACTACACTTAGAGGATAAGGAATGGATTCAATGTATAAAATAAGAGAAAGCTTTTGCAAAGCAAGATCGTTTCAAGGGTCAATGGCCTAATCATCGATTGGCTATAACCTATACTTACTTGAAAAGAAAATCCTTCGGCTTCAAGCGTTACAGGTCATCGAGAGAAAAAGACGGATTATACCTTATGGCCCTTTGAAATGGAGTATCAACCCGTTACAATTGGGATCCACCCAAATCTTTGCTCTTAAAAGGGAGAACTCAAGGAAAGAGGACCTATTTCGATGAATGAGAAGGAAGATTCGGTAATATTCCCATGGAACTATCTTTGAAAAGGAAATGGTAAAGGATTATGACAGTTTTACACATAAATGGAGTAGGATTATAAATGAAGTTCACCAATCAAGGGAAATCTATGAATGCATAGAAAATCTACAACCAAAGGAACAACGATAATAAATGAATTGCCAAGTGGAAGTATAAAGATTATCAAGAAATTTTCGACCGAAACCCTAAGATTAAAAGAAAAAAATTTGGGAGAGGATCAAAGAACAATGAAAAAGAAACCTGCTCCTTAAGAAGAAGTACTTGAACCAAGCCACAAGATAATTAGATGCTAGCCAAAGACGGCTCAAAAATCAAGACTTCTTGAAGAATATAATCTAACTACCACGATCGAAGATATATATATATATCCAAAACAAAAAGGAACTAAACTATTGGCCTTTTAAGAGAAAGAAGTCAGGATTTGAAAGGAAATTTAAAGGATTGTTTTGCAACTTTCATCTGATAAGCGGACATGGTATAAGTCAATATAAGGTAATTAAAAAGATGGTCCTACACTTTCTAGGACAAGGAAAACTTAAGAAGTTTGTAAAGAGATTGAACAAACTATAGAATAAAAACTATTCTCAAAATAACAGAAGTCTGCATGGCCTTGAGTAAAATTCTAATTAAATCCATTACTACCTAAAATGGTAGGCTACAAATAACGGTAGATAGACCTTGGTCGCGCCAAGATGGCTAGGTCAAGGCACCTCCTAGAGGAAGGGCATAAACCTTTAACCATGTTAAAGTCAGAAATGGCCAGGTCAAAGCTGCATAAGCCCTTATCTATGTCACGCTATGGCCAGGATAAGGCACCTCTTGGAGGAAGGAAGGGTAATCCCTTGGTCCCTCCATACTATGGCCTGGCCAAGGTACCCAACAAGCCCATAGTCGTGTCACGCTATGGTCAGGTTAAGGCGCCTCCTACATAAAGGTCGGATAAGTCCTCAGGCCTTGCTTGAGAATAAGCTAGCCGAGCACACCAAAAACCCAGATGATATGTCAGGCGTACTAAAAAAAGTGCTTGCCTCGAATGGGCACTGCCAGAAATCGGCAACGTCTAAAATGGAAACTGCCAAAAGTTGGCAAAGTCTAAAATAACAAACAGCAAGAAATGGGCGCTGTTTAAACAAGCACAAGAATTTGACTAAAGAGTCCCTGCCTGAAATAGGCCAACATATATATATAAAGAAAAATCGAGCCCGATAAAAAAATCATGCGAAATATCATCAAAGCCTAAAGATGGCGCATTAGATATGAGAATTAGAGGGAAGTCTCTAACTTCTTCTCACGAACATTAGCAATATGGGTATTTTAGTCTTCTATTACTTGTTACTAGGAATGATATTCTAGTCTTATACTACTTATTTATATATTGGTTATCTGGTCTTTTATATATTTCTAGACTGGTTTTTTGGTCTTTTGATACCTATGGCCGAAAATGGTCTTTTAGTTTTCTATTAATAATATCATATTAGCATATTATTCATTACTGAAAAGGGTATTATGAACTTCAGGATTCTCATATCTAAACTTCAAAATCCTATATCGGAATCCTGGTTTCAAGGTTCTTATTTCTAAAAACCAGCTATCAAAAACCCAAATCTGGGTTTCGAATTATTATCAAACGCTAAATTATCTGGGTGTCAAAGGCTGCTGCTTATTTAAACCCGAATCTTGGTACCAGGTCTTCGGGTTAGTATTTGTCTCAAATACACAAATCTAGGCTGAAGAATATTATTAAAATGATAGAGATTGGGTAAAAGAGTTGTTATCTCAAAATCTCTGATATTGACTCCCAAATTAGATTCTTTATCGAATAAAAGTTGTATTTTATTATTCATGACCATACGGAAAGGAAAATTCTACTTGCAACAAGTTTTATGCATTCCAAACAAATGGAAGGAGCTAAATCCTTGAATATTTCTCATTATGGTTAAGGATCAAATCTTAATATTTTAAGTAAATTTCTTTTTATGCCAAGGACATACATAGAATATATGTAGACTTTAAAGCTAACAATTAGAAGCTTTATTTGCTACATGTTCCGTAGGAAAATCGGAATGGTGAGGAATAACAGAAGACTCAGCAAGTACAAAAGCCATTGGATGAACAATTTAGAGTCATATTAAAAGTTACGTTACAAGGAATCACACATCAGGTGATATTTACAAAGTTCTTGTAATTTGCATTAGTTATGAAGTCATTTACGAACAACACAATCATGTACAAGATAAAGTTACATAATCCAAATATATCAGCGATAAATCTTGAGATGCTTAAGGGATTCAGCCACTGAAGGATCAACAACGTGGTTAATTTCAACATGAAGAACTTGCTTAAGCTTCTTCTTCTTTTCTCTAATTGCGTTATCATAATCAATTACTTCAATGTTTGTTTTCAGGGCAAGGTTGAAAGCCCTATTTGGTGCCTTAACGGGTTTTTTTCCTTTCCAACTCCGCGTCATGCTTGTCAAGCAAGTAGTGGTAGTGTTCTAATTTCCGATTCTTGGTAGCATAATCATTAATAGTCTGGGAATACTTGATTATTTATTGTTCATTAAAATGTTGAGAGATTTCAAATATCACTCTCCGACACCAGTTCCCCACCACATTATCATCTAAGCCTGGTGGAGGATTAAGCATGGTGGGAAATTTTTGAGCTGCAAGAAGTTTTTATCTAGTAGACTTCGCAGCCGAAGTGGTAGCTTGTGGGACTGGAAGTTCAATCTTTGAAACCTTATAGCCTAAAATGAATTTTAGAGAGGCACATTGTGCCTGACTATCTTTCAGTTTTTAACTCCAAATGGTTTATTCGCTGAATAAGTCCAGACATTTTTTCATCGAAGTCGATTGTAGGATTTGACTTCACTTGTCGTTTAGCATAGTAAACGCTTCGTCTCTCTTCTTGATTTCGGCTCTGAGATGGTTGTTGTAATCTTTGTAATTTTGGGCAATGGTTGTATGGGTGAGATATCTCTTATGCCATTGTACAGCTCCAACATTACCACCAAAATGTCACAATAATGCTTCATTTTGAACCACAATTTCTCAACTCTCTTTCAACAATTAATTCCTTATGGTATCAACATGGGATATCAAGTTTTCAGTAAGGGTGGTTGTAGACGATTGTGGCTACTATTTAAACAGAAGAGATGAAATAAAATAAGAGCTAAGGTAAAAGGTATCTTTACTATTATAGAAATGAATTGCAACTCAAGCAGCCATAGATTTAAAAGGGAATAACAAACACTTTCTTTACATCTACGGCTGAGAGATGACATTTCTAACTCTGTCTAAAGTACTAGCAGAAAGCACAACTGTTGAGTCAAATGGTATGGTAACCCTTCAGGGGTGAAAACAGGTGGACATTTACTATAATACCATTTCTCGGCCGGTGGGCTATAACGACCACAAATTAACTTTGAATGAAATGTTTTAATCACTCTTAAGAAAGTTTCCTTCTCTTCACTGAGAAAATCGAAGCAGAGACGAAGGTATTCCAAATATAATTTTTTTATATTTCGAAGAAAGAAATATCTCGCTAACTTTGAAATCTTTAAAAGTTATGCATCTTTAGAGTAAAACCTCCTCAGTTTAAAATATAGACTTAGGAAGTCCCTTGGGACAACATGACCTTAAGAACTGATATTCTGAAATAGCACAGCAAACATAAGCTAAGCATACAGAAAATTACAAAAACATGTATTCATAAACTGACTGATGTCACATGTTAACAATTAATCATCAGGTTCATACAAAACGGACTTAAAGAAAAACTTGAAAACAATTTTATACCTAAAATACTTAAGTTTTTTAGAGGGAAGATCTGGCAGAATCGATCTGACCCAAGGTAAGTTCAAGCATGCTCCAGGATGCAGGTCAGATCCAAATTCATCCAAATATCTTTTATGAAAACGTCTAAGTAAACCCCCACTAAATTCACCTAAGTACGGAAAATCTATGATTGAATGTCTGCAATATACTTTATACAAGAAGTTAATTAAAACGTCACTTTCTTCAATTGTCATCTAGAATAGAGTTTTTAATTCTCTATTTTCCTTCCAAAGAGCGTCGTCTCGGGGACGCTCTTTCTTTATTAGAGGAGCCGCTCTCTGAAATTTGAAAGATGCCGGTGCGGAGATACTCCAATCAAGACTATGATATTTTTTAGATAAGGCAATATTCTCCATTATTGATCTGCTAATTCCCTATATAACTTGTTAATTTCCGCTTGTTTTCTATCACGTTTTGTGCTATCGGGAAAAATTGATTTCTTCTTTATCTAATGTAAAGGACTTGGTACTAATTGATATCTTCCAAATTTAAAATATTTAAATAGAGAAGCTCATACCTATGAAACTGGAATGGAGGCACAGGGAGCTTGTTCTCTATCTTGTGAACCCTAGGTATGAGTGGGAGCAGTTTCCTCCTTTAGAAATGTAGAAGGGTCAAGGGGTGTTGAAGGCATATTTTTGTGAGGAGATGGTTCCTTTTCAGAAGATTTGGTTCAATCACCACCATCTTTTTCATCGACACAAGAGTTAACCCCCTGTCTCCGCCATGGCCTTACCCTCCAAGGGGAATATAATCGCTGTCAGCGTCATCACCAGTGTCCCAATTCGTTTCACCATCATCCTCCTTCTCCCTAGGATCTTTACTTTTGTCATCCTCCTCTTCAAAGTATGATTCAATGTCAAATGATGGGATATCAAAAGAATGAGCTTTCTTAGTCAACTGTCTCCTCTTTGCCTTTGGGCTCAGAACCATGCTTAACTCACTCAATTTTGTCCATGACTCTTTCGGCTACAACTCGATGAAGTGAAGGAAAATAAGTCAAAACATTTGTCACGATTGTCAACATAGGCGAGCATGAGGGCATCTTCGTAATGTCTCAGAATCATGCGCCCCAAAGTGGTTTCAATGAAATCGGAAACATGATTTTGGAAGTCGGAGAGGGTTTGAACTGCTAGCTTGAGTGAAGCTCTGGACTTACTAAATTTATCTTTTGGTTATTCATGGAAATCAAACGAGCTTTCTTCCCTATGAATCCTTCAAAGCCATCTCCCTTGCAAATTTTTTGTCATAGGTAAGACGGTGAACTCGCCTCTCTACTTCTACATGACCCTTGACCCTACCGAGGGAATCCTTGATTTGCTCAAGTACGAAGGAAGCAGTATTTTGTGTAACCATCAATGTGGCAAGCTGACTATTCAACTCAGCATTATCCTCCTGAAATTTGGAGGATCCAACAAAGAGTTTGGAGACATGTTCATTTAATGAAATTCAGTTCCTGGAAATCTGCAATGAGAGAAGAAATGCAGATTAGAAATTAGAAAGATCCGATGATAATAGAATTAAAAGTGATAAGATCTTACCAAGAGTTGTTGCTCCATGAAATAGCAATGATTTTCTACCAAGTCTGAACTTATGGACAGTGGAGGAGAAGAAGTGAAGGATTTCGAATGAAGAATGAGCTCGATAAGCTCATCAAAATTAACTGGTAGAGGAGCAGAAGACGATGACTTCGGAAGGGTGTGTGACTTAGAAGGAGTCTAAAAAAAGGCAACTTGATTTGTGCCAGAGCATTTGGAGAGTCAAAAATTGTAATACGAGGAAGGGGAGAAGGTATGGAGTTTTCTCCGCTATGTCTTTTGAAGTAGATGGACTTTTTAAAGCTTTCTCAAGAGAATTATGCTTTTCTCCCTCCCCAACATCAGTGGTCTAGGCTAATTTGGTAGGATGAACATCCTGAGCAGTCACTGTTTGTCATGTTTTTGAGGATCCCTTGCAGCTAGCAAAAGCCTCCAAAACAAATGTAACATCCATATAGGATAAAAGATGAACAACATCATTTGAAGACATGATGGCCTTGAAGAGAGCTAAAGTGAATTCAGATGATATAAATTCAGTCAATGCAATTTAAGAACCCTATCGATGAAAAGAGTAACACTAAGCTAACAGTATACCTGAAACATCAGAACAAATAGGCGACAATGAGGTAAAATGATCAGCATCGCCTAACGAAAAGAAGCGATATCCTCAAGAGTTATGCATGATGGCGGGTGGAGTACTAAGAATTCTTTGACCAATTGGTAGCAAAGAATGTTTTCTTAGATTTGAAAGATTTAGGAGAGTCAACCTACTCCCAAGACATGGTGGAACTGTCGTTAAAGAATTACTGATTCTTTGATCCATATCACTAAGTGTCTTGAGGGGCTCACTTGAAAAAGATCAGAGATATTAGTTAACAGAAAGCATAGAGAGAAGCAAAGAGGACATTGAAATGGGCTTACGGGGAAAGGAAAAGGTCCTGCGGACATCTGCAAAGCACCTAAAAAAAGAATAGGCTCCTCCAATTACGAAACTTATTGATCCTATCCAATATCAACTTCTTAAATACATTCACTCTGAAGATTTGTTTGTTAAATTTGCTTGACCTTGCCAATTTGGTCAAGGAGGTCTGAACTTTAGGGTTGAGCGAAGGAAGTCTAGATTCCAATGCTAACTCTCAAGGGAAAGGAGATGGGTATACCCATTAGTGAAAACTTGTATCAGAGCAATCCCAATATAAGACAAGAAAGAGTGCAAGAATACGGAAAATGGAAGAAAGCCCCCATGCCATATGTTGATGGCGGTGAATGCAAAATACCCTTCTGGTGGGTTATCAATAGTATCGGTGGATTTGGGAGGGATGGCTTCAACTTCGATGATGCCAAACTCCTACATTATAACATCTATTCACTTTGTTATTCAATGGAGAGTGCTTGGCAGTAGCTTCAACCTTTGGAGAGCTCATTGTTTTGCCAGGTGAAAATGTTCTGATTAAAAACCATTAATTAATTATAAATTTGGATGGCAATCAAAAATAAAAAAGTAAATAAGTTTTCTTAGATAAATTAAGCATGAAAACATGCATAAAGCTTCAAAAATGATGCAAATTTTCAGTCAAAGCTTGATGGTTTATGCTTTTAACAAAGTCGAAAGGTTTACAGCATGAGCTCTCAACGAAGTCGAAGGGGATATAATAAAAGCTTTCGACGATGTCGAAAGGTTATCAAAACAGACTTTCAACAATGTCGGATAGAACGATGACCTCAACTTTGACCACTATGCACCAACAAAATTTAAAAGTAAGCAAAAATGTAAGTTTCCTAAGCCGTCGACAAGGTCGAAAGGAAAAGGTGAAATATTTACCTATTCACTGCCTTTCGGCAATGCCGAAGGTTCTATGAAAACCTAGGCCTATTGCAAGTGCAACCTAAAGTTAAATGGCAAGACCTTTCGATATAAGCAAAATTGAAAATATAAAATTTCCTAAGTTGGGAAACATGTACATTGTTAATACTATCGAAAGGTCTGGTCAAAGTTATCAAAATATGTTATACCCATTGAGGTCGAAACGTTCCAAACACGACTCATATGAGCTTAAAACATTTTGATAAAGATGAGCGAGGGTAACTCTAAGTTTGGAGAATTTCAACATGATCGAAAGTAGGTAGTCAAAAGGTTAAACCTCTTCAACCTTTTTAGAAGCTTGTTGTCGAAAGGTTTCACTAAGGTGTTACCTAACCATTCAAACCACAATGAAAGGGTGGCATCAAAATATCTTCCAACTTCATCGAAAGGTACTAAAAAGGGGTAAAACCCGATTTTGCCACCTCAATCTCTTTCAAAGGGGTAGCAAAGTCAATTTTGCATTGCCTAATTGTACGCTTGTGGGTACCTGGTCATCATATCAGGTTTAAGAAAACCTGAACCCGATAAATAGATGCGGTTTCAAATTTTTCTTGAGAAATAAGCAAAATAAATCCATTAACAAAACCGATTTTATGCAGAATCGATCTAGTTCGATTCCAAAGATGAATATAATATTATCAATAGGTCAAAATCAAATTTGAAAAACCAAAAACTAAATTTAGATTCTTTGGGTACAAAATTCAACCCTATAAGTGTAATTTCCCACGGAAAACATTGCCAGCATAAAACCTAAAACCATAAATGAATTTTGTCCAAAAACTTATTTCGGGAAAAATGAATTTCCAGTAAAACCAAATTCAATTTCGAATTTAGGAAATTGGAAATTTGGTTAGAAACTAATAAGGATGAGAGTTAAACTAAAATTTGTGAAGTAGATTCAAGAAATACCTTATTGTAATGAGTTGAGATTTAGAAAATCTTTGAGAATTATTTTACTTGCATGCGGTGATTCTAATTTCAATTGAAAGTGGAAGAAAGACAAGGAGAATGATATATAAGAAAAGTCGCCCAAATTCTCAAATGTTGGATTAGATTTGAGTGAACATTCCAGATCAACGTAGGAAGACCAAAAGGCAGAAAATTTTGTAGCTTCCGACAAAGATGACTTGGAAAGTCAAGTGCATCCCTTCAAATGGGAGGCAAATGTTACACTAAAATTCAACCTTTAAGCGAAGACCAAAGGTCTTTCAACAAGAAAAGGAAAAGGAGCACAGTCCAAAACTTTCCAAAAAGTCGAAGGGATGCAGTTGTTAGAAAACGCTGGCATCAAAACTTTCGAAGGAGTCGAAAGGTTCCATCTCTAATGTCCAAGGTGTTCAAAGGGGATGAAGGAGTCAAAGCAAGTGTGAGCAACTACTTAATGACCTTTTAGAAAGCACATCAAGCCTTTCGAACCGGCTGGAAAACACACCAGATACCTTTCAACAATGTCGAAAAGTTTATGAAGAAAGCAACATTCATAGGTCATCAGAGAGTGAAGGGCAACCTTCCGACAAGGTCGAAGAGCTAAAAATGGAGTATAGAAGGCAAACCTTTCAACAAAGACGAAAGGTTCATGAAGGCATGGAGAAGTGCAGACCCTTCGAAAATGTTCACGTGTCAGTAATAGCATGTGAAGGACAAACCTTTCGACAAGGTCGAAAGGCTTACAAATGGTGATAAAAGGTTACCTTTTGACCCAGTCAAAAGAATGAAGCTGAAAGGAGAGCCGCTGCATTTTTAAATAGGACCAAAGGGGTCCGTTTTTAGGGGGTCAATGTCTCTCATTCTACACTTGTAACAACTTAATAAACGTAATGTATCCCTAATTGGGAACAATTTGGTTATTTATTAATAAAGAGTTGATCATGAATAAAGAGGGAAGTCTTATGTTCATTTAATTACTTACTGTTTTGTTTAAACCTTTGCTGGATTAATTCATATTTTCAAGAATAACCTCATCGTAAGGTACACGTCAACGAGGTTGGAAGCACACTTGTATAAGCAACAACCGCAACCCTCAGATGTCATCAACCCTACATTCCAAACCTTCTAATAAGGTCAACATCTTATTTGAGTCAATACTAACTGCAACCTTCCGAAGTAGTTAACTTTGAGGACCAAACCTCTCGACGTGATCAACATATATGGCTTGAGTAAGGATAACTATACTATAAGGTTTAACCCAAAAGAAAACAATTCTCACACCTTTCGGTAGAGATCAAATATATATCATAGAAGTGATCAAACCTTTCAACGAGGTCGAATGCTTCTGCATAACCACTAGGAAGTCTGATTCCTGACTTAAAACCAAATAAAGCTATCATCCTAACCTTTCAGCAAGATTAAGACCAACCTTTAAGGAATTGATTCGGGAGATGTTGTTCTTGCAAGGGAAAGAAGCTTATAGAAATCCTCATATCAATTCAACTAAGATGAAAGGTCACCTGCTTCTAGAAATTAACCTTTCGACGACATCAAAAGGTTCATGTTAAGAACCGATAACAAGTAAAGCCAAGTATAAAGGCTATTCTTAGGGATATCAACCACTTCATTCAAACAGGCTTTTCTATCCCTCATGGGATAAATTTTGGGGTATTGAACATAAGTTGGGTTAAGATTCATATATTATTGAATTTAATTGAATAAATGACCGTATAGGGTATTTATTTAAACCCAAACTCAAATAATTTTGAAATCATCATTTACTTTTCTTCACATAGGGGAAAAATGGTCATTTTGTGCAAATACGAATTTGAGAAAATTCACATGGAAATTTTTATGTTGTTTTGTAGGAATTTGGAATCAAATTACAAATGGCTTCATGGAAAATATGCATGCACAAGAGAAGATAAGCAAATGAGGATGGAAATAATTCATTTTATGAATCACCGAGGACACCACCTACCCACTTACCATGATGTACACTTAGGAGCTAATTCACATGCTAATGGAAATTAAGGATACATGTACATTTACGTAGAGGATTAACACGTGCTATTGATTACATGGCAGCCACACTACCTCAAGAGTAGTTTGGGTAGTTGCCAAAAAATGGATAATGGTTTCCATACATTTATAAATACCCTATATGTTCATGTAATTGTCCTCTTCTCTTAGCCTCCTTAGTTTAGGTTCAGAAATAAAATATAAACTCTATTTTCTTTTTCACGGCTGTATAGCCATTTTCTTTTCATGTAACTTTCCTTTTTATGCAATTTTAATACATGCTCTTTTCATTTCTTGTTTATTTCCTTTCATGTTAATAGTTTACATCTTTTTATTTATGTTAGCAGCTTAGATTTTATTTTATGCAATTAGATTAGTCGTCACTTTATTTTCATTAGCTTGCATTTTTCCTCTTATTTTCATTTCATGGTGCATTCTACATTTATTGATAAGATAACAAATATAAGAGGCAAAACCCCTTCAATTTAGGGGTAATGAAGCTCTCTAATTATGTAGATTCAACATAACTTGCTCATTTTTTATCTCTTTTTATGCTTAGTGGAAACATTTGATGTGGTTTAACTCGTTGTTTTAGCTTTGAATTTGATAGCGTATGTAGTTAACAAAAAATAGGCTATGCTTAAACAAACACAAACACAAATACCTCTTCATCTACATATGATTATGGTAATGAAGTGAATTTTGAAATCAAAATTTGTTGGTCTACATTTCTTATCAATTGTTAATAGGCAATGCTTAAAAGATATTTTACTTTCAACTTCATTGTCATTTTTCATCAGAGCTAGAAAGTGGTTTAATGGATGTGTTACAATTTGATGGGTTATGTTGGGTTAATTAATAGCACAAATATTCCATATTTATGATAAACAGATCAACTAAACTCACTAATTACCAAAAAAATATCGTAATTTCATGTTGTGTTGATTATGTGATCAAGATAGTGGATTTATCTCTAAATTTCCTTCAAAATCTCATATTTTTATCCATTTACATTTTCTAGTTTTTCTACATTTTTAGCTTAAAATACTCTCAACTCTTGGTTAATTTAATTGAATAAAAATTTTAAAATCTAAACAATTCCCTATAGATCGACTCGTATCATCACGTACTAACATTGTACGTCATGCGCTTGCGGTTATTTTTAAATAAAAATTCGGTCAGTCATTTTCCAATCCGATTGAAATTTAGTTGGTTCGGACAGGTTTCTGGCACCGTTGTTGGGAAATTTAGCTTGTTTTTCTTGTTTGTTTAGCTTTTGCATTTCTATTGAAAAAAACATACACAATTACAAAAAAAATCTATCTCACTTTTTTCATTTTCATTTCAGATTTTTACTTACATTGCATTCAATACAAAAAAAAGGCCACTGCCAATTACATTCATAGTCATTCACTACCAATCACACCATAGTCTTTTACATTAACATCTATTGTTACATTTGCACTTCACTCTCAATTCACATATCAAACTCCCCACACATCTACAACTTTCAAAATTCACTTATCTTCAACCTCCAACTGTTAACATACCCCTTCATCACAAACAACTCCTTCCGATATTTCAAGTGACCATTATTGCCAATAACCATCACAAATAACCTGTGATCAAACAGCTCAGTTCAACTGTTTACATGACACTCCACCATTATTGTAAGTAACCATTTCTGTAGTGCCACAACCCCCCACAAACTACAAACATCAACCATCTATTCTGTTGAATGTGCTAGTATATGCTTATTGTTTGATGATAATAAACATATATATGCTCATTTAAATGTATTTGTTATTATACTGTTTTATTTTTCATAATTAAATAAATATTTGCTGAATAAAATAAATAACACAGAATTTAAATTCATACAGATATTTTATTCAAACAAATATTTATTTACAATTTTGAATAGTATAAATTTGAACTCACACTACAGATATATATTTTTCCATTACAATACAAATTCGATTACATCATAATTTTTCACTATACCATTATCATTTACATTATCAAATCACTACTTATCACTCGTTCACTCATAATTGTTCTTCAACTATATTCCAATTTGAATCCAACATCTGAATTATCTGTAAAATAAACACTGACACAGTAAAATTGAAAAAGAAATATTTTTGCAGTGTAAAATAAATCTGTTTTAAAAAATTTATTTGCCTAAATTATTTGGTCGTTCGTCATCATTTAATTTTGAATTCATCAAACACGAATAACATGTGACAAGCACAGTGTACCATTGTACATGCCATAAGGTTGTGCACACCGATATACACTTGATGAAACTACAGGGATAGGTGAGCACAAGGTCAAACCCAAGCCGAGGCTGGATTCAACTCAGGTGCAATGAAAATACATCATAAAATTGTCGAGTACAAGTTGTCATGCAACAAGAAGTAAAAACCAGACCAAGCTATCAAGTGCACAAATGTGTACACACGGGAACGACTTGACAACGGAGTCAAAGCAATATGAGAATTCAAGTGAAGACCAGAGAATACAAGACTGTCGTGAGTCAGATTGCACATATACAAGACTCAAGTCCAAAATCATATTCTGAAATAAAGTTAACCAATGAATGCAACTAAATACAATTGAAGCCTCAGTAGTCAATGGTTTAAATGTTAAACAACAAAGACTGGAAGAAACTGTAACAAGCCTCAACTGTCAAAATGTACACATATATGGTGGACAGCACACAATACAACTCAATGCAAGACAAATTTCAAAATCACAATGAACCAGTACAATGCAAACAAGGATGAACTCAACCAAGACAATCAGTATATACATATATACATGTATAAAATAACCAAGTGAAGACTCCAAGAGGAAAGAGTGAAGAGAAACTCAAGTGAGACAAAGTTCAGGTGATCCATGAAGGACCCAAGAGAATGCAGATAACATGAAGTTCAATGCAATGGTCACGACATTAAGACTACATGAACACACTAGATTTCAAGTCTAATAATGACCAAAGGAAACAACATTCAATACAAAACTGAGGTGGTCATTAGACCAGACTTCGAATCAAGAAAGTCAATTTACTCAACATACATCAGTGCATATTTACATAAGTGGAATGCAAGGCTACCAAGTTCACAACAGCTTTCAAGAGGAAATAACATGTATGGAGTGATGAACAACATTAAAATACCAAAGTACAATCACACACATATACATACATACATATATATGTATGTATGTATGTATGTATGTATGTATATTTATGGAGAGAATCAACCAAAGCTAGCAGTATATATGAAGTAAAATCAAAACAGCAGCAGGTTTAACCAGTACAAGCAATAACAGTGATCAAGCACAAATCAAACACATATCACATATATTTACTTTAGTCATGATACAAACTACAAATGCAAACAAGTACTTAAAATAATGTCATGAACTATGATAGTAGAACAAAAATCACGTAGCAATTTTTACAAAATTCAGGGTAGCAGTTTTCAAACAAAGTCAATGATCATGTCATGCCAAAATAAAATCCATGTTAACTAAGGAAAAGTTCAAAAAAGTCTAGAAAATATCAAACATGTCAGCACCGAAACAAAAATAATATCACAAATTTAAAAGGGCGAAGTCAAAAGAGAAAAGAAATTCATGGAGCAAGTTCAAATTCATGAAGCCGAGATAATCAAACAAACAGAAAATATACGAATTTGAACTTGTCTAAACAAATCATATGCACTCAAACAAAATCGAACGATAGAGAAAATCATCAGACGATTTCATTCGATCGAAAATTTAGGGAATTAAACCCTAAAATATCGTCAATATTATCGGCATTAAAGGCGTCGATTTCAAGCATATAAACGAGAATAGAGAAAGGAAATAACATACCAACTCAAATCGAACTCGCCATTTTGAAGCAACCGAAGGAAAATCGAAGATAGGAGATAGTTGACAGAGTAAAGCGAAGAAAATTACTTCAATCGCTTGAAAAACAATCGGCCGCCTCAAATTTTCAAGAAGCCTTAATTTTGAACGAAGAGGAACGAACGTTCAGAAGCAAAGGAAAGAAGCAGCCATTTTTTAACGCAAAGGACACAATGTCGAAGAAATAAAAAAGGGAACAGTTTTTATCACTTAAATATTTTGGGCCGGCTTTTAGTTTTTTAAATTAGGTTTTTATTATTTTAGTTATTTTCACTGTAATACTTTAAACTTTTATTGAATATTAATCGTGTGACTAAGGGACAAACTACGGTGGTGTAGTTCAAGAATTCGCAACTCGTAGAGTTAGGTTAGCCAATAGCGGGTGTCGCGAGTTTACGTATTAAGCGTCTGACTACTTAATTTCTAGTAGAAACCTTAGGGGCAGCATGTAGGTAGGGTTTTGCCGAAGCTGGGTGTTAACGCAAAAAATATACGCTAACACCCCCGGTGTTAGTTAAAATATAGTGAAAGCACCACCCGTTGGTACGGGAACAAAAGTAAACAGATAATAGCAGAAAACCGTAAAGAAACGACAATTTTTATAGTGGTTCGGCTCCAAATCAAGCCTACGTCCACTTAATCTCGTTTATTGCTGACTTGATTACAACTTTTTCAATGATTCTTTGATTACAACACGACTAAGACAAGAAGCTAGAACTTCGATGTAGAAAATCTCTTTGAATTCATGTTGAATGAGTTAGATCTTTCCCCAAGTTCATTGAAGCGTCTTTGGTGTTTGAAGTGTTGAAGGAGTCGAGAAAACAGCAGAGTATTGGCATTCCAAAAATCATCCAAAAGTCCTCTTTCAATATGGAGTAGGCGAGGTATTTATAGGAAAATTCTGGGTTAGGTCGGCCATGTTATAGGTCGCGAGCGACCTAAGGAGCTGCGGCATAGGGAGTGGCGACCTAAGGAGCTGCGGCATACGGAGTGGTGACCTAAGGAGTTGCAGGAGAGGCTACGCTTAGGTCTGGCTGGTTATAGGTCGTGAACGACCTAAAGAGCAGCGGCATAAGGGGTTGCGGCATAAGGAGCTGCGGCATAAGGGTCTTCCTTGGCTTGCTTAGGTCGCGAGCGACCTAACGGAAGAGGCAGTGCATTCGGCGGAGCTTTGGAGCTTGCTAGGTCGTAACTCGTTAAGTCGCTAGGTTCTTAACTCGTTAGGTCACTGGAACTTTTAGGTCATTGAATCGTTGGGTCTTTAGGTTGTTAGGTCGCTTCCGCTGAGTCGCAAGAGCCTTTGTGTCATTAGGTCGCTAGGTTATAGTAGCCTTTAGGTTGATGACTTTGCTTGCCAATTGTAGCCTGATCCGAGCTCAGACAGAATTCATCGATATCCATAGCGAAGCAATGTATAACCAGTCTTTGAAATGAGCTGCCTTTGGTTTTCGATCAGTCTTCTGATATCACGGCCTTGCCAAAAGGCGGGATAACATTTGCCCCCCTAAAATGTGCCTTGCGATAGGAAGGTGTGTTTTGTAGTGCCATAAGCTGGATGTTCGTATCCTATCAACGACCTGTAAAGAATTCAATAGTTACATATGAACTCGAATGACAATCGTTCGGGATCGTGTGCCATTTGAGGTGAAATGTGACCATTCGCGATCAAGTGTCGTTCGCGGCGAATTGCGACCGTTCGTGGTCGAATGCCGTTAGCGGCGAATTATGACCGTTCGTGGTCGAATTTCGTTCGCGGCGAATTGTGACCATTCATGGTCAGGTGCCGTTCGAGGAAAGTTATGACCGTTCGAGGTCGGGTGCCGTTCGAGGCGAGTTGTGACCGTTCGAGGTCGGGTGCCTGTTCAAGGCGAGTTGTGACCATTCACGGTCGGGTGCCTGTTCGAGGCGAGTTGTGACCGTCCAAGGTCGGGTGCCGTTCGAGGCGAGTAAGTTTGCCAGGGGGAGGATAATATTATTGATGCCAGGTTCACGTTCGGGTGAGTCCCTGGATCGTTTGTGATGACGTTCATCGCTATCTCAGAGCATGCCTAAGGACCGTTCGCGACCCCGTACATGTGTAAGTAGCTTAGCCATCTCAAAATTATCAAAATCCAATATTCATTCAACTAAAGACTTTGAAAGCAAAAATATCCGACTAAATCAAATCCAAATACCAGAAGCAAAACATAAAAGCAGAGTAGTGACGTCAAAGTGTAAACACCTACATCTATATGATTTAAAGTCGTATCAGAGCATGCCTGGGGATCGTTCGCGGTCTCGTACATGTGTAAACAACTTAATTGTGTTGATGTGGAGTTTTCCACTCGTTCGTAAGCAAAAATGTCCGACAAAGTCAAATCCAATCACAAGAAGTAAAACACAGAAGCGAAGTAATGACGTCAGAGTGCAAACACTTACATCGATATGATTTTTAGTTGTATCAGAGCATGCCTGGGGATCATTCGCGGTGTCTTACATGTGTGAACAACTTAATTGTGTCGATGTGGAGTTTTCCACTCGTCCGTCATTACCTCAATCAATTGATAATAAGCTGACGCCTCGATCCTGAGCCATCTTCAGTTGGTGCAGGTGGTGGTCGTTCTTGTTCCACTGTTACGGTCTTCCTTCTCACATACTATGATAGCAAACCATCCCGGATGCGCCCCTCAACTTCGTCTTTCAAGTGTCTACGGTCATTTGTGCTGTGACCATTCAACTCATGGAATGAGCAATACTTGTCCGACTTTCTCTCGTTATTGGTTGGATCTCTCCTCACCGGCTTTCGATAAGTAACCTGTCCCTTGGTGTCTTGGTAGATCCGCTCCAAAGTTGCAACTCCGTGTATGAGGTGAACCTTGGTTCCCTTCGTGGTCGTGCTAATCTATCGTTGTTATCTTCAGCCTTTCGTTTACCTTTTCTAGCTTCTACACCTTTCTCAGGAGGATTTCCACCTTTAATAACATAAACATCGATTCCTTCTCCTTCTTCTCTTTCGGCATTTGCATCCTCTAACCATAGAAAGCCTTCAGCCTCATGGTAAAACTCCCCTAGATCCATAGGGGTATCTCTTGTCAGCGAATTATTGAATTCTTTACCATCAGGTATGCTCGATACGGCTGCCATCAAGACCATGGATGGATCCGATCGATCCACCGATGTTGCACTGCATTGAATCGCGTCAAAAAAATTCTCAAATATTCCTCATCTTTCTGTTTCAGTGCTGCCAAACTCATAACATTCTTGGGTCTCAAAATGTGGACCCTGAATTGCCTCATAAACCTTTCAGTCAAATCATTCCATGTCCCGATAGATCCACTTTCCAGCTCTCTAAACCATAGTGCCGCAATATCTGCCAAGTACAATGAAAAGCACCGAGCCATAACTTCCTCCGATGCCCCTAGCACCTCCATATGCCTCATATATTTTGTCAGATGAAATGTAGGGTCTGTCCTTCCATTATACATATCCAACGATGGTAGCTTAAAGTCAGGTGGGTTCCTAGCTCGCCTGATTGTTGTGGTAAAAGGACTCTTATTCACATCCTCCAAATCCTTGTTTACCAAACCACCTTTCATAGCTCTTTTGACCATTTCTACCAATCTATCGTTGTCTCCTAGTTGTAATCCTCGTCCATTGCCTTCTGCCTGCCCCTCGAGTTCACGAGAGAATTCTGGAATCTGTTCTACTGGCTGAGCTCCTGTTCCTCTGCCAATGCCAAGTTGGTCGAATCCACCTGATGTTTTTCTCGGTATTGGGTCTGCGTGCTCTGGATGAGTGCCCCCGAGCTCTGGCTTTGCCTCAGATGGTCTTGCTCTGTTCTGAACTCTAGTTGCTCCTTGATTCTTTGCTCCAAGTTGTTCAATCTGCTGAAACAAATTCTGGATCATTTCCTCTTACCTTTTCATCATTGTCTTCATCTCGTCCCTGGTGATAAAGACGAAGTTTGGTTCGCTTCGGAGGAAGCCTATTGACTTCATTCGTGCTGAATCCTCTCTGGTCTCTGCCTTCTACTCGATCGCCTTGTCATAATTCTTCGTATCTCAATCTCCAAAATCTCTGATCCAACTCTTAATTGATAGAATTTCTGAGTTCATTTCACAGTGAAAGCACCAAAAAATGTTAACGCAAAAAATATACGCTAACACCCCCAGTGTGAGTTAAAATATAGTGAAAGCACCACCCGTTGGTATGGGAACAAAAGTAAAAGATAATAGCAGAAAACCGTAAAGAAACGACAATTTTTATAGTGGTTTGGCTCAAAGTCAAGCCTACGTCCACTTAATCTCGTTTATTGCTGACATGATTACAACTTTTTCAATGATTCTTTGGTTACAACACGACTAAGACAAGTAGCTAGAACTTCGATGTAGAAAAGCTCTTTGAATTCATGTTGAATGAGTTAGATCTTTCCCTAAGTTCGTTGAAGCATATTTGGTGTTTGAAGTGTTGAAGGAGTCAAGAAAACACCAGAGTATTGGAGTTCCAAAAATAATCCAAAAGTCCTCTTTCAATGTGGAGTAGGCGAGGTATTTATAGGAAAATTCTATGTTAGGTCGGCCATGTTATAGGTCGCGAGCGACCTAAGGTGTTGCGGCATAGGGAGTGGCGACCTAAGGAGTTACGGCATAGGGAGTGGCGACCTAAGGAGTTGCAGGAGAGGCTGAGCTTAGGTCGGGCTGGTTATAGGTCGTGAACGACCTAAAGAGCAGCGGCATAAGGGGTTGCGGCATAAGGAGCTGCGGCATAAGGGTCTTCCTTGGCTTGCTTAGGTCGCGAGCGACCTAACGGAAGAGGCAGTGCATTCGACTGAGCTTTGGAGCTTGCTAGGTCGTAACTGGTTAAGTCGCTAGGTTCTTAACTCGTTAGGTCACTGGAACTTTTAGGTCATTGAGTCGTTAGGTCTTTAGGTCGTTAGGTCGCTTCCGCTGAGTCGCAAGAGCATTTATGTCATTAGGTTGCTAGGTTGTAGTAGCCTTTAGGTTGATGACTTTGCTTGCCAATTGTAGCCTGATCTGGGCTCGAACAGAATTCATCGATATCCATAGCGAAGCAATGTATAACCAGTCTTTGAGATGAGCTGCCTTTGGTTTTCGATCAATCTTCAAATATCACGGCCTTGCCAAAAGGCGGGATAACACTGGGGAAATCCGCGTTGTTCTATTTCAGGTTTTGTTTATTCTACTGTTATCTGTGCTGCAATTATTTTATATATTTCTGCATTAATTTTTTTAATTATAAGTATCCCTTTATTCACCACCCTCTAGGGTGAAATCGATCCTACAAGTGGTATCAGAGCTAAGAAAAAAGTCAATTTTTTTCAAATTTTGATTTTTTTTCAAAAACAAATTATTTTTTTAAAAGTTTGATTTTTTAAATGGCTTCTTTTAACAATGTTTTTGCTGAGGGTAAGTCCATAGTTAGACCACCAATGTTCTATGGTGAATATGCTTATTGAAAAATAGAATGATTTTTTTTGTAAACCATTAATGCTTGGAATATTGTTGAGACAGGATATAGGACACCAACTATAGTGGTAGATAATCAGGAAATAGAAAAACCGATGGATCAATGCATAGTTCTAGAAAATAAACTATAGAATGCTAATGCTAAATCTATGAATTCTATTTTCCTGTTCATTAGATTAAATTGAATTTAGTTATATCTTACATCGTCTAACTGCGTAGGAAATCTGGCACACCCTAGAAGTGACTCATTAAGTAACATCTCAAGTTAAAGAATCTCGCCTTGCCATGCTTAGTAGCAAATATGAGGACTTCACAATAGCTAAGGATGTGAATGTCGAAGAGATGTAAGGACGACTTTCTAATCTCATAACAAATAAAAAGCTCTCGAAAAATCATACACAGAGTTGGAAATAGTCCAAAAAATCCTTAAAGTCCTTCCACGATTTTTTGAAGCCAAAGTCACTGCTATTCAGGAATCAAAGGATTTGAAACAGATTAAAGTCGAAGAACTTATTGGAAATCTCACCACTTATGAGCTAGAAATGAAATTCAAGGAAGAATGTGAGGGAGGTGATACTCGAAAGAAATCAATAGCTCTCAAAGGAATAACTGAAAGTGAAGATGATGATGATGGTGAAGCTAAACTGGCACTATTAATAAAGAGATTCAAAAAGTGGAACCGCAAATATGGAAATCCAGTCAAAAATCATCAACTAAAGAGCAGAATCAACAAATTACTAGACCACTCGGAAAGAGATTATCTGCCAAAAGTGTGATAAACCGGGTCATATCAAGCCCAATTGTGCTCCTAAATGACTCAACCAAGGGAAGAAACAGAAAAGGAGAAGTTTTGCAGCCACTTAGGATGAAAGTGATGAAGATGAAAAAGAAAGCACTGGCAGTGAGAGTGAAAAAGAAAATCTGTGACTTCATAGAGAAATAACTAAAAGTGATGATGACGAGCCAAGCGAGGTATCAAAACTTACTCATTCAGAATTACTTATACATTTTCATGAAGTAAATGGCTTTTTTGAACAACTTGGAGAAAAGTATGCTAAAATTGAATCACAAAGAGATATTTGATATAATTAAATAAACAAATTGATCAATTGGTTAAAAACTATCAAACCAAGAGCCCTAAGTGTGATAAGTATCCACCACTTGAAGAAGAAATTAAATAATCAGAAATTAAAATAAAATCATTTGAAAATGAAATTCTAATTTTGAAAGAAAGTGAAAACACTAGGAGAGAAAATTCTATTAAAAAGTGCACTTTCCTATTAAATAAAATGAATCACATAAGACACAAGTCCAACAACTGTCTACAACCTTGGAAAAATTCTCCAGAGGAGAAAAATCATAAATATGCTAATAGGAAAACAAACAGTCAATATTGAGAGAGAAGGACTTGGGTATACTCAGTCTAAATGTGTTGGTAACGAAATTAATCAAGTAAATTCCAAGTGCACAATTTGTGGAAAATCTGGACATAATCACAATAAGTGTTGATATAGACCCAAACATGTGAAAAGCATATTAATTTGGGTTCCAAAAGGCACAAATATGAAATCCCTTAAAGTAGAACAATTTGGGGGCCAAGAGGAACAAATTTAGATTGTCAAGTGTTTGCGTAAAAAATGGCCGCAAACACCCAAAGTCGTATGAGTTGGTTGATTTTATGTTGTTTTTAGTGATTTGGGTGATTTATGCAAATATATGAAAAGCAGGGACTAAACTGTAAAAGACACACAGATTTATAGTGGTTCGGCCAGAACGTGCCTACGTCCACTTTATATGTTATTCTCCTTTTTCTCTTCAGATTACAAGTACAAAGCTTTGATTACAAGTATCTAAAGTTGTTTGAGAGTTGCTTCCAGGCTTGAGCTCTCAAACTTGTCTGCCATTGTTGTACCCCTGCCCCTCTATTTATAGAGTGTGGTAGGGGGCAGGGGTCTTAGATGTATATAGCTGCTGGTGGGCCCGGGCTGAAGCAATCTGGCCTGGTAGTTCTGGTTCGGCGGAGCTTGGTTCGGTCGTAGCTGGATGGTTGTCCGGTGGTAGGTTGGTCCGGTTGTGGAGGAGAGGGAACTGGTTCGGTGTGAGGTGGAGATGGTGTTGGACCGGTGGTGTGAAGATGGTGTTTCGGTTGTAGCTAATTCGGTGGGAAGGGAAATGGAGACGGTGATTCGGTGGTAGGGAGGTTTGGTTCGGCGTCCCATGGAGAAGGTCTGGTTCGGCGTGGGGTATTACCGAATGAGCCTTGCCGAGTGAGCCATATTGTCTGAGAATGCCGAACGCTTCTATACTTGGGAGTGCCGAATGTGCTCTTGCATTGGGAACGCCGGATGGGAATGCCGAATGAGTTTGGCCGAATGGAACCTTGGGTTGTGAATGCCGAATGAACTGAGGCACACCGAATGGGATGAGTGCCGAATGAGCTCTGGTATTGCTTGCTAGCTGCTTCTTCTTGTTCCGGTCGTGATGGGAATGCACACAACATTGATATTCCAGTTTTGTCCAAAAAATGGGATAACACTTTGCCCCCCAAAATATGCCTTGCGGTAGGAAGGCGTGTTTTGTAATGCCATGAGCCGGATGTTCATATCCTGTCATCAACCTGTAAAGAATTTGATAGTTTACATGGCCCCAAATGACGACCGTTCGGGATCGAGCTATTTGGGATGAAGCGCGGCCGCTCATAGTCAAGCGCCTAACTTCAAGTGACGACCGTTCGCGATCGAGTCATTTGAGGTGAAGTGCGACCGTTCGCGGTCAAGCGTCTAAATCCGTGCGTCGATCGTTCGGGATCGAGTCATCTGCAGTGAAATGTGACCGTTCAAGGTCAAGCGCTTAACTTCAAATGACGACCGTTCGGGATCGAGTCATTCGAGGTCAAGTGCGACAGTGCGCGGTCAAGCCTGTAGGTCCACGCGTCGATTGTTCGAGACCGAGCCATTTGTGATGAAATGTGACCGTTCAGGGTCAAGCGCCTAACTTCAAATGACGATCGTTCGTGATCAAGTCATTCGAGGTAAGGTGCGACAGTGCGCGGTCAAGTGGCGGTCCTCAAATGACGACCGTTCGCGATCAAGCCATTTGAGGTAAAAGCCATTTGAGGTAAGGTGTAACAGTTAGTGATCAGGTGGCGGACCTCAAATGACGACCGTTCGCGATCGAGCCATTTGAGGTAAGGTGAGTTGTGCCATTCGAGGCGAGTGGTGCCGTTCTAGGCGAGTTGTGCCGTTCGAGGCGAGTTGTGCCGTTCGAGGCGAGTTGTGATCGTTCGCGATCGGGTGTCGTTCGAGGCGAGTTGTGACTGTTCGAGGTTGGGTGTCGTTCGAGGCGAATTGTGACTGTTCGAAGTCAGGTGCCGTTCGAGGCGAATGAGTGTGCCCGGGGGGGACTTAATATTATCAGTGTTGGAGTTATTGTTTGGTGGAGTTTTCGAATCAAAGACTTCGGCAGTTCGTTGCCATGCAATAGGTGCTCGTGGACCGTTCGCGATCCAACGGGCATACAAGTAAATAATTTTTCCATAGAATTATAAATGTTAAAGCAATAGTACCTTACAGTAGGAATGTCCAAACAGGAAGAATTCAAATGTTCAAATCGAAACAAAAGCAAAGCAAGGATGTCAAAGTGTAAGTTCCCACCCCGAAGCAGTCAATGATCATTCAGAGCATGCCTGGAGATCGTTCGCGATCTCGTACATGTGTAAATGATTTAATTGCTTTAGTGGAAGCTTACGACTTGTTCATTGTTATCTTAATCAAGAAATCAATGGATAATCAGATGGTGTCCTGATCCAGGGTCACCTCTAGCTGATGTAGAGGGTGGTCGCTCTGGCTCCACCGCTGGAGTTCGCCTCCTCACATACCGAAGGAGCATACCGTTCCTGATAAGCCCTTCCACCTCGTCCTTCAAATGCCTACAATCATTAGTGTTATGACCATTCAATTCATGAAATACACAAAACTTATCTGATTTTCTTTCGTCAGAGGTTGGATCCCTTCGCATTGGTCTACGATACGGAATCTGGCCCTTGGTATTCTGATAAATCCGTTCCAAACTCTCATTCAGCTCTGAATAGGTGGTGAATCGTGGCTCTCTTCGTAGCCACTTTGTCCTGTCATCATTATCCTCAGCCTTTCTTTTTCCTTTGCTAGTCTCCGCACCTTTTCCAGGTAGGTTTCCGTTCTTGATTATGTAAACGTCATCTTCTTCCTCTCTTTCTGCACTAGCATCTTCCAAACGCAGAAACTTTTCAGCCTCATGATAGAACTCTCCCAGATTCATAGGTGGGTCCTTGGTTAATGAATTCTTGAACTCTGTATTACCAGCTATTCCAGATACAGCCGCCATCATGACCATAGATGGATCTGGTCGATCCACTGATGCTGCCGCCGCATTAAATCGCGTTAAAAAGCTCCTCAAAGTCTCTCCAGTTTTCTGTTTCAAGGTTGCCAAAGTCGTCACATTCTTGGGTCTCGCAATATGAACCCTGAATTGCCTCATGAATCTCTCAGTTAAATCTGCCCATGTTCCTATGGAGCCGCTCTCCAGTTGCCTAAACCATAACGCTGCAATGTCCGTCAAATACAGTGGAAAGCACTGGGCCATAACCTCCTCTGATGCCCCCAGCACTTCCATATGTCTCATATACTTCGTTAGATGGACCGTGGGGTCCGTTTTCCCGTTGTACATGTCCAATGATGGTAGCTTGAATTATGGTGGGTTCCTAGCCATCCTAATCGCAGAAGAAAAAGGACTCCTGTTTACATTTTCCAAGTCTCTGTTTACTAAACCGCCTCTCATAGCTCTTCTAACCATCTCTGCTAATCTGTCATTGTCTCCAAGCTGTAGTTCTCGTTCACTGTCTTCGACCTGCCCCCCAAGTCCGTGGGAGTTTTCATGTGTATGCCTCCCTGGCTGAACGTTCATTCCTCTATTGCTACCAGGTGGCTCGGATGCCCCCATCTCACGTCCCGGGGTCGGATCAACATGCTCTGCGTGAGTGCCCCCTAGCTCTGGTGCTGCGCCAGATGGTCCTGCTCCGTTCTGAACTCCAGTTGCTCCTTGTATTTGTGCTCCAATTTGCCCAATTTGTTGAAGTAAGTTCTGGATCATCTCTTCTTGTCTTCTCATCATGGCCTCCATCTCATCCCTAGTGATGAAGATCGATGCTTGATTCCCTCCTGAGGAAGCCTCTTGACTTCCTTGGTGTTCACTTCTCTCTGGCCTTTGCCTTTTACTTGTTTGTCTCGTCATAACTCTTAGATCTGAACTCTTAGATTTTCAAATTCAACTTCTATCCGATGTAGCGGGAGCTGGTTCTTCTCAGTGGAAGCACCAAAATGTTTGCGTAAAAAATGGCCGCAAACACCCAAAGTCGTATGAGTTGGTTGATTTTATGTTGTTTTTAGTGATTTGGGTGATTTATGCAAATATATGAAAAGCATGGACTAAACTGTAAAAGACACACAGATTTATAGTGGTTCGGCCAGAACGTGCCTACGTCCACTTTATATGTTATTCTCCTTTTTCTCTTCAGATTACAAGTACAAAGCTTTGATTACAAGTGTCTAAAGTTGTTTAAGAGTTCCTTCCAGGCTTGAGCTCTCAAACTTGTCTGCCATTGTTGTGCCCCTGCCCCTCTATTTATAGAGTGTGGTAGGGGGCAGGGGTCTTAGATGTATATAGCTGCTGGTGGGCCCGGGCTGAAGCAATCTGCCCTGGTAGTTCTGGTTCGGCGGAGCTTGGTTCGGTCGTAGCTGGATGGTTGTCCGGTGGTAGGTTGGTCCGGTTGTGGAGGAGAGGGAACTGGTTCGGTGTGAGGTGGAGATGGTGTTGGACCGGTGGTGTGAAGATGGTGTTTCGGTTGTAGCTAATTCGGTGGGAAGGGAAATGGAGACGGTGATTCGGTGGTAGGGAGGTTTGGTTCGGCGTCCCATGGAGAAGGTCTGGTTCGGCGTGGGGTATTACCGAATGAGCCTTGCCGAGTGAGCCATATTGTCTGAGAATGTCGAACGCTTCTATACTTGGGAGTGCCGAATGTGCTCTTGCATTGGGAACGCCGGATGGGAATGCCGAATGAGTTTGGCCGAATGGAACCTTGGGTTGTGAATGCCGAATGAACTGAGGCACACCGAATGGGATGAGTGCCGAATGAGCTCTGGTATTGCTTGCTGGCTGCTTCTTCTTGTTCCGGTCGTGATGGGAATGCACACAACATTGATATTCCAGTTTTGTCCAAAAAATGGGATAACATCAAGGGTCTATGCAAACATATTTTTCAAAATCTGTTGTCACTGACCTATAAAAACAAACAGGTCACTAAATTCTTTTCTTGTGTAGGTATGATGTCAGGCTAAGGAACAACAACAATGGTACCTGTATTCTGGCTGTCCTAGGCAAATGATAGGCGACAAATCAAAGTTCTTTAGCCTAGAGAAATACAAAGGTGGCAGAGTCACAATGGCTAACAATGACAAATGTAGAATTATCGGTAAAGGAAAAGTATGTAACGGTACATTTACCTTAAATGGCTTATTATATGTTGAAAATTTGCACCACAATTTGATATCAATCAGCTAGCTATGTGATAATAGAATGAATGTTATTTTTTACTCTGACTTTTGCAAAATTGTTGACCAATCAGCAAAAGAAATATTGTTTTCAGATGAAAGGAAATGTAATATATATTCACTAACTTTTGATGATCTCACTCTTTCAAAATGCCAAATAGCCAAGGATGCAGAAGTAAACCTATGGCACACATGATTAGAACATGCTAGTATGAATTTATTGAACAATTAAAAAGAAAAGACTTGGTAAGAGGTTTACCATCTCATGATTTTAAAATAGAAAATCTATGTGAAGCATGTGCTATGGGAAAACTAAAGAAATCATCTTTTCATGCCAAAAACACTATAAGTAGTTCTAGAATTCTTGAACTAGTTCATATGGATCTGTTTGGACCTAACGACATTGCTAGCTTAGGTGATAACAAATATAGTTTTATGTTGGTTGATGACTACTCAAGAAATACACGGGTACACTTCTTAGCTAAATAATCAGAACCTTTTCATACTTCACAAAGTTCACAAAATTAGTTCAAAATGAAAATGGAGTTTCTATCATTTCACTAAAAAGTGATCATGGTGGAGAATTTGGAAATTATGAAGTTGAAAATTTTGGTGATAAAAATGGATTTAAACATGAATTCTCTGCTCCACATACTCCACAACAATATGGGTTTGTCGGGAGAAAGAATCGAACATTGCAAGAGTTAGATACGTCTATGATAAATGAGTATGAACTACCTTTGTTCATTTGGACAGAGGTAGTAAATACACCTTGTTATGTAATGAACAGAGTTATGATTAGATCGATTCTTAAGAAAACACCCTATGAGCTATGGTTCAAAAATAAACCAAACATTGCATACTTCAAAGTTTTTGGGTGTCCATGCTATATTCCAAATACAGGTGATCAATTAGGAAAATTTGAAGCAAAAGTTGACGTGGTCTTGTTCATGGGATACTCTTCTTGAAGCAAAGCTTGTAGTGTTTACAACAAAAGGACAAAAACAATTGCAGTGTCAATCAATGTGAAATTTGATGTAGGCATTGATGATCAAAACAAGAAAACATCAAAAGCAACGCTGAAGAGGAGAACAAAAAAGGATGAAAATGAAAAACCAAAAGAAACTACAACCACAAAAGGTGTCCGAAGAAATATGGATCTAGAGAGATTGAAATTTAAAGCAGATCATCCTCTAAAATTTGTAATAGAAAATCCTATCAAGGGTGTTCAAACTCATTCCTCCTTTAGAAATTTGTGTGAGTTGTGTCTACATAATGGATTTACTTCAGAAATTAAACCCAAAGACATAGATACAACTCTTAGTGATGAAAATTGGCTTATGGCTATGCAAGAAGAGCTAAATCAATATGAGCGAAATGATGTTTGGAATTTAGCACCTAGACCTAATGATTATCTGGTCATTGGAGCAAAATGGATTTTCAAAAATAAATATGATGAATCCGGAAATGTGATTAGGAATATGGCTAGGTTAGTTGCTAAAGGTTATAATCAAATTGAAGGAATTGATTTTGATGAAACTTTTGCACCAATAGCAAGACTAGAATCCATTAGGATAATGTTATCTTTTTCTTGCTATAAAGGATTTAAAATAATACAAATGGATATTAAAAGTGCTTTTCTTAATGGAATTTTGAAAGAAGATGTATTTGTTGAACAACCAGAAGGTTTTGAAAGTCATGAATACCCTAATCATGTATGTAAACTTAAGAAAGCATTATATGGATTAAAACAAGCCACTAGAGCTTGGTATGAATGTCTTAGCACTTATCTCCTTGAAAAGGGTTCAAAAAGGGCAGTTTAGACACCACACTATATCTATTGTATGAAAATGGTGATCTTTTGATTGTTCAAATATATGCTGATGAGAATTTTTTATGGTGCCACTAACAATTTGTTGTATGAGAAATTTGAAAAAGTTATGCAGGAGAAGTTTGAAATGAGCTTGGTTGGAGAGTTAAAATTCTTTTTAGGATTTCAAATCAAACAAAGCGATAATTTTCTCCCAAACGAAATATATTAGGGAACTGGTTGACAAATTTGGATTGAAAATGCTAAGCCTGCAAAAAAACCCATGAGTACAACAATTAAAATTGACAAGGATGAAAAAGATAAGGCAGTTGATCAGAAGCAATATCAAGGTACGACTGGATCACTTCTTTATCTTACAGCTTCTAGACCTTACATCATGTTTTCTGTCTGCTTATGTGCACGATTTCAATCTATTCCAAAAGAATCTCATTTAAAAGATGTCTACAGAATTATAAGATATTTGTTGCACACCCCATGTTTTGGTCTTTGGTATCCAACTAATGATAACTTTGAATTAAAAGGACATTCATGCGCAGATTATGCTGGAAGTCTAGTTGATAGAAAAAGTGCTAGTGGAACGTGTTTTATGTTAGGACGTTCATTAGTTGTATGGTCAAGTAGAAAATAGAATTGTATTGTGTTATCCACCACAAAGGCAGAGTATATTGCTCTAAGTGGTTGCTCTGCTCAAATTTTATGGATGATACAAACTTTGCAAGACTATGGTCTTAATTTTAAACGTGTACCACTAATGTGTGATAGAAAAAGTGCAATTGATCTCACAAATAATCTTGTACGTCACTCACGGACAAAACATATAGATGTTAGACATTACTTTATTTTAGATCATATCTACAAAGAAAATATCCGCATAAATTTCATTTCAACCGATTCACAATTGGCAGACTTTTACAAAACCCCTTCTAGAAAATAGTTTTTGTAAACTTCGTCTTAATTAGGTGTTTTAAAAATTTGATTTGATTTTTCTTGCCTATTTTGACCAATCTGACTCCCTATTGATTATCGGTAAGATAAATAGTAATTGAAAAAGTGATGAGTGTTGATATTAATCATACATTATGACTTGAGACAATACATTTAGTAAATTTCTTAAAAAATTTAAACAAGATTTACAATAACTTTTGATGGGGAAAAATTCCATAACCATCTCTATTTCTATCATATTACTAAACGACCATCACTCAACAAAATCCAATATAGTACGTCAAGATGTGATATTTTAAAACAGGAAATTATTCTCTTTTATTTTATTTATTTTTAGCGATAACCAAAGTATTCACTCTTGTTTAAAAGTCCTCATGGTTGTGCATTGGTGAATTACTTGGAATTTTTGTGTAATTTCTTTTATGCTCATTTAAAAGTCCTCACGTTTATGCATTTATGGAACACATATCAAAATTAATTATTAAATTGACAAGTTGATTGTAATCCCATTTATAAGTCCTTATGGTTACGCGTGGTTAGAAGATACTTGAAATTCATTTTTTTATAAAAATTGGCATTACTACTAATCTCATTTAAAAGTCCTAATGGTTATGTATGGTTAGTAGATATTCAAATTCTAGACATAAATATTCCACAAATAGACGCAACTACATGGTTTTATATGCTGACATCACCCTTATCATTCTAAGCGGAATATGTGCCTAATAGAGTATTTATGATTTTTGTTTGATTTTTTATTAAAATTTAATATTTATACTCGATTAGGTATTAATAATGTATTAATGTCTATCACTTTTATCTTTATTTTTCTAACATTGTTACTCTTTTGCTGATAACAAAAGGGGGAGAGAAAAGTTAAGATTTTGGCAAATAAAGGTCAAATATTTTATTTTTTATTCGCATATTTCATTTGCATGTTTTTACTTATGTTCATGAATATATGAAGGGGAAGTTTTTTGTAGAAAGGGAGCATTCAAATAGGGAGAGGAAATTGAATGATCAAATACATTTTATAAATTTAAAATATTAAATATATGTTTGTTATCATCCAAAGGTAGTGATTGTTAAATATGCTAGTATATGATTTCTTTTTATTGATAATAAACATATATATTCATTTAGCATTTGTTATTGTACTATTTTATTTTTCATAATTAAATAAATATTTACTGAATAAAATAAATAACATAGAATTTAAATTCAAACAGATATTTTATTCAAACAAATATTTTATTACAATTTTGAATAGTATAAATTTGAGCTCTCACTACACATATACATTTTTCAATTACAAGAAAAATTCGATTACATCTCAATTTTTCACTATAGAATTATGATTTACATTAGCACCTCACTACAGATCACTCGTTCACTCATAATTATTCTTTAACTATATTCCAATTTGAATCCAGCATCTGAATTATCTTAAAAAACACTGAAAAAATAAAATTGAAAGAGAAATATTTTTGCAGTGTAAAATAAAATGTGTTTTGAAAAAATTATTTGCCTCAGTTATTTGGGTTGTTCATCATCATTTAATTTTGAATTCATCAAACATGAATAACCTGTGACATGCACAATGTATCACTGAACATGCCAGAAGGCCGTGTACACCGACATACACTTGATGAAACAGCAGCGACTGGTGATCACAAGGTCAAAATCGAGCCGAGGCTGGATTCAACTCAAGTGCAACACATATACATCTCAAAATTGTTGAGTAGAGGTTCTCATGCAGCAAGATGTCAGAACCAGACCATGCTAACAAGTGCACAAATGTGTACACATGAGAACAGACTCGACGGTGGGGTCAAAGCAATATGAGAATTCAAGTGAAGACCAGAGAATACAAGACTACAGTGAATCAGATTGCACATATACAAGACTAAAGTCCAAAATCATATTCCAAAATACAGTGAACTAATGAATGCAACGGAATATGAGTGAAGCCTCAATAGTTAATGGTTCAACTGTCAAACAACAAAGACTGGAAGAAACTGCAACAAGTCTCAACAGTCAAAGTGTACATATATATGGTGGACGGCACACATATATATATACTTTAGTCAAGATACGACTACAAATGCAAACAAGCAGTTAAAACAATGTCATAAACAAGACAGCAGAACAAAAATCACATAGCAATTTTTACAAAAATCAGGATAGTGGTTTTCAAACAAAGTCAATGTTTATGTCATGCCAAAGTCAAAGTCATGGTGACCAAGGCAAAGTTCAAAAAGGTCCATATAATATCGAACAAGTTAGTATCGAAAATCAAAATAATATCACAAATTCAAAAGGTCGAAGTCATAGGAGAAAAGAATTCACGGAACAAGTTCAAATTCATGAAGCCGTGAAAATCAAGCAAAAAGAAAATATATGAATTTGAACTAGTCTAATCAAATCATATGCACTCACGAAAAATCAAATGGTAGAGAAAAATTATCAAATGATTTCATTCAATCGAAAATTTGGGGAATCAAACCCTATAAATACCGTCAACATCATCGGCATTAAAGACATCGAGTTCAAGCATATCAACGAAAATAGAAAAAGGAAATCACATATCAATTCAATCTGAACTCGCCAGTTGACGGTATTTATAGAGCAAATCGAAGATAGGAGACGATTCATAGAGCAAATCGAGGCAAATCACTTCAATCGCTCGAAAAAGATTCGGCCGCCTCAAATTTTCAAGAAACCCTAATTTTGAACAAAGAGGAACAAACATTCTCAAGCAAAGGAAAGAAGCAGCCATTTTTCAACGCAAAAGATACAAGGTCGAAGAAATTTAAAAAAAAGGAACAGTTTTTATCACTTAAATCTTGTGGGCCGACTTTTATTTGCGTTTGGGTTTTAATCATATATAAGGCATTTGGTTTTTTAAATTAGGGTTTTATTGTTTTATTTATTTTTATCTTGTAATACTTTTAAACTTTTATGAAATACTAGTCGTGTGACTACAGGACAAACTACGGTGGTGTAGTTCGAGAACTCGCAACACAATGACTGAGTTGTGGCTGGGTTTTGAGCATACAGTTAGGTTATTCGATAACGGAAGTCGCGGGTTTACATGTGTAAGCATCAAACTACTTAATTTCTAGTAGAAACCTTGGGGATAGCACGTAGACAGGGTTTTGTCGAAGCTGGGTAAATTTGTGTTGTTCTATTTCTGGTTTTGTTATTCTGTTGTTATCTATGCTGTAATTATTTTATATATTTTCGCATTATTTTTTATAATTATTAATATCAATCTATTCCCCCCCTCTAGGGTGAAATCGATACTACATGTTAGACTCCAGCCTCCATCAGCAGCTATCAAACATTCCTGCACTTCTAACATACCATCACCAAACTATACATCAGCAACTGCCTATCGCACCACCTCCAGTACCATCACTACCCAGTCACCCTCCCTCACTAATCACTTAATACATCCACAATATAAAATTCCATCAGTGCACTTGAGTGACCACATCACTACATCACCTAACTACACATCTGCCAAACACAAAACTTCACTCCATACATACATCCAACTTTCATCAATACAACTACAATACAACTGATCAACATACACATTACAACAACCCTGATCTCTACTACTGCCCCTGTAGCACTACTACCACTTCATTTATGTCACATACTTGCCTTCCAACCATCTGAAACCAATGACCTCCTCTAAAAAGCAAACTTCACTAACAAACTACAATGCCTGCCAACTCAAACTGTCAACCGTCTTGCTGCCACAATAACATACAAACTTCAGTTCTACCATGTTAACAAGAGTTCTGGTCAACATCCCCAATGCTTTATATAATATTATTTTATGTGGGCTCAGCCATGTGGTTGAGAAGATTCACATCCTTTAAATAGAATGATTAGGTTGGAAGGGTTTGACGTAATAAATTAAACCTTCCACTAGATGACCTTATCAAAAGGAGTGACAAATTGGTAAACCTTTCGACAATGTCGAAAGGTTCAAGAAACTGTTACAACCTCTATGAACATGTATAGAAAATAAACTAACTCATCAACCATGCCTAAGGTTTGAGGTTCCATTCAAACCTTCCGGCTTGGTTAGAATAGATGAAAATTATCAAACCTTTTGCCATTGTCGAGGGGTTTAGGGAACTATCTAAACCTTTCGATTAGGTTGTTAAAATTGTAATTACCCTTGAAACTGTTCATATATCTTTCGACCTTATCACTTTATCGAATTTTATCTCCCTTAGAGATCGAGAGCAGCCAGTCATCAATGTCTTCCATCTCCTTTCGATCACGTCTAAAGGTGGTATTCGAGACCTTTCGACCTCGTCGAAAGGAGATGTTTACTCTGGTTTATATTTCTTTATTGCATTTGACCTCTTTGGTTGAGATTCTTCTCGTGATAACCCATTGAAAAGAATGCGTCATTCAAACATGAGTAGACAAAAATAAAACTTGATCTAATATGTCATGGAACCATATAAGGGATAAAACATTGTGTATTTATCGAGTTACGAGTTGTATTCCGTTTTTTTGTAGCCGAAGCCATGAATTTAAGATATAAGAAAACAAAACTCATGGAAATATACAATGAAGCTTCTATGGCATATACGTGGAATGAACAAAGAAGATAAGAAATAAATCATATATGATCAGCTGTTAATATTAAATTAACACCTGATCATGCTTATCCCCAAATTCAAAGTTGATCGCAACCAATTTATTTTTTTATGATGAAATTTAATACAAAATTCAAGAAACCAACCCCAATTTAATTTCTAAATTAAGATTACAAAGTAGTGAGTAGAAGCCAAATTTGTAGAATGAGAGTCGAATGGGCAGAAATCGGATCCCAAAAACTAAACCCTTCGGGTCTTATTTATAGATGTAGGCGGCCATCCTTTCGACTTCATGCTTTCGACTAGGTTGAGAGGCCACCCTTTTATATACAGTTGTAGACCTTTCGACTTCATTGAAAGGTTTTCCTTTCGTGCACCATTATAGACCCTTGAACATTGTCCAAGGGTCTGCTCTTCTTTACGCCTTCATGAACCTTTCATATTTATCAAGGGGTTTGCCTTCCATATGATATTGTGAACCATTCGACCTTCGAAAGGTTTCTCTTTCACTTAATCGTTGTAAACCCTTTGACCTTGTTGAAAGGTTGCATTTCGCTTGATTATTGTCCTATGAATGCTGCCTTCTTCATAAACCTTTAGACATTGTCGAAAGATACTCAGTATGTGTTCCAACCGGTTCAAAAGGCTTGTTATGCTTTCAAAAAGGTCATTATAAAGTTGCACGCCCTAGCTTTGACTTCTCCACCCTCTTTTGAAGGTAATAACTTTTTGAACATTGAGAGATGAAACGTTTCATCCTACAAAAGGTCGGGGACCACTATGAATTATTGACTGCCTCCTTTCGACTCCTAATAAAGGTTTGATTTGAACTCCTTTGTCCTAGTCATTGATATTTATCAAAGGTTCCGGAGCTGTTCTTCTATTCTAACTAGAAGCTGATTAGCGTTTTTGTGCCCAACTACTTCATTATGCCTCAGTATTCTTTCCATCATGTTTACAGAAGCCTTACTTCATAGTTCTTTTTTGTCTTCCCGTACTAATATTGAACAACCCTTTCGACACTGTCGAACGGTGACCTTACCTACTACTCTTTATTCATGCGGAAACCTTATAAAAGGCCTTCTTTGTCTTTATTCATATTTTATGTTTAACGTTTAGCCCCCTTTGTATAAAGAAGGCTTCTGTTCTTTAGGACAAAAATTCATGGATTGCCAAATTGTCCCTGTATTCCTGCAATACATCTAATAGTATTAACATGTATAGTTTATATTATAAGTACCTTTTCTATTTGGTTGACCTCTAACTCCAATTTTATTTTAGCAGAAGATTCATCTTTCAAACATTTAGATCTGATAGCAATCGTAAGTATTTGGAGTCCCAGATTTGGGTCTTCATGGTCGGAATTTATCAGCTTCTTATTGAATAGTGATTATTTCCCATTTTGCTAAGAATAATAGAAGTTCTTTTAGCAATAAATATCAGATGACCATTCATGGACAAATTCGAAGTTTATAGCTTGCGACAATAAAGGCCAGAAATACCACATCAAACAATAATAGGGAGTCTAGAATTATCTTTATCACCATAATATAAGGCCAAAATCCCATATCAATGTGGTAATAATGAGACAGGATCGGAATACCAATAAGATTATCCGTTCTGATATTAATAATAAGGATCCAGGAGATTATCTTTGGTTGCAAATGTTAGAGGTTCAGATGACTTGTTTAATCATAAGATCATCTTTGGCGATGAACAATAGATAACCGAAAATCCATAGTTGATAATAAGTAACGGAAGGCCGGAAACCCTTAGCCAGCAATAGGTAATTGAAATTCAAAAAAAACATTTCTAGTAATAAGTAATAAATGACCGGAGTTCCTATTCCTGGTATTTAATATTATAAGCCCTAAAGACCATACCAAGTAATTAATGATAGAAGACCAGGATGTCATTTCCAGAATACAATTTCTGACAATTAATACTAGAAATCCAGAATATCATTTCTGGCAATTAATAATAGAAGTCTAGAATACCATTCCTAGAAATTAATAATAGATGACCAGAATATTATTTTTGGAAATTAATAATAGAAGACCGGGATACCATTTCTGGTAGAAGTTTATGAAGAGAAGTTAGAGAATTCTTTCTGATTCTTTTTGTCGAATGTGCCATCTTCAGGCTTTGATGATATCTTTCATGCCTATTCTTTCTCGTGCTCGAGTTTTTCTTTATACATTTATTTCAGCCTATTCCGGGCAGGGATTCTTTAGTCCAATTCTTGTGCTTGTTTATGTAGTGCCCATTTCAGGCTGTTTTTCATTTTAGATTTTGCTAATTTTTGGTGATTGTCATTTTAGGCAGTGCCGATTTCTAGCGGTGCCTATTTCAGGCAAGACTTATCTTAGTCTGTTGGACATTTCATTCGGGTATCAAGTGTGCTCAGCTAGCTTATTCTCAAGTAGGGCCCGAGGACTTATCTGACTTCCCTCAAGGATGCTCCTTAACCAAGCAATAGCGTGACGCGGCTTAGGGCTTGTTCGGTACCTTGGCCATGCCATAGAGTGGAGAGACCAAGGAATTACCCGTCCTCCTCTAGGAGGCATCTTGTCCTGGCTATAGCGTGACACGGATAAGGGCTTGTGCTGCTTTAATCTGTCCATTTCTGACTTTGGTACAGATAACGGTTGCGCCACCCCCTCCCTCTCCAGGAGGTGCCCTGACCTGACCATCTTGGCACGACCAAGGGCTTTCTATCATTATCGGTAGCCTAACATTTTAGATAGTCCAAGTATAAGGAGAATTTTACTCCCGACCATGTAGACTTTTCTTAGTGAATCATAGTAGAAACGTCCTTGAAAATGTTTTATTCATTCAGAGTCGGAAAATATGGTTTGAAATGTTCTGTGTTCCAGGTTCTGGCACCATATTACCATCAGGATGGCACAACTTGTGGGCCCCTAGGGGTTTTCCTTGAAAATTATTTGTGGACCTACCTAATTGGATCCTAACGGCCCATCTGATTGGTTTCTCGAATTTGCCATTACTCTTATAAGTACCAATTCTTCTTGTCTAAATGTCCTCGTTTTCACCCTTGACTTATAGTACTTTGATATTCTCCTTTGGTATTCAGTCGTTCTTAGGGCCACTTCATTCTTAATTCGTGAATCAAGTCAAGTGTTTCCTTTTTCAGTTCTCGATTTGGGTTGTAGGCGCAGACAATCCTTCGATGAGAAGGTACTTCAATTTCTACAGGAAGCATTGTATAACAACCATATGTTAGTGAATATGGAGTATGACCCGTTGCAGTTCTAGTGGATATTATGTAAGCCAACAAAATTAGGGGTAATTCTTCTACCTAATTCCCAATTGCCTTATTTTGTCTCTTTTTCAAGATCGTCTTTTTGTTTTGTTAGCAGCCTCAACGGCACCATTGGCCTTTGGGTGAGTGATAGAAGAGAAGCTTTTTATGATTCCATTCTTGTGGAAAAATCATGAAAATTCTTCACTTTCAAATTGAGTTTAATTTTTAGAGATTACCTTACAGGGTATCCCAAACCTTGTGAAAATGTTCTTAATGACAAATCTTAGCACTTTCCCGCAGGTGATATTTGGAAGTGGTTCTGCTTCGACCCGTTTTGTAAAGTAATCAATTGCCACTACAGCATACTTCGCCCCACCTTTGGAGATGGGAAGAGGTCCAATTAAATCGATTCCCCAAACGTCAAATGGCTATAGGCCAGTGATGGTGGTTAGTTGACTCGAAGGAAGACGTCGTATCTTCGAGTAGCGTTGGCACTTTTCACACTATTTAACATGCTCAATTGCTTGATTGGTTAAATGTGGCCTATAAAATCCTTGTCTCATTGTCTTTTGGGCTAATTTAATTCATTAGAGTGATCCCCACAAAGTCCTTCGTGGACTTCCTTTAATATTCTCAATCCGCTTTCAGGTTTTACACATCAGAAATATGGAAGGGCATATCCTTTCCTGTACAGAGCACCATCCATAATGGTAATGTTTGAGCCCGCCTCTTTAGCTTTCGTGCAACTGTTTTATTTGCAGGTAGTGTCACATTCGTAATATAATTAATAATCGGGGCCATCTAGGTGTTTTCGTATACTCTTCCGTTATTGGAGCTGCGGGTTCTTCATTCGGTGTTTCCTTATTTGATTCCCCCGCTTCTTGTGCTATAGCTCTTGATCGGGTCAATACTAGTAGCTCTTTAGTTTTTTCTTATTTATTTTCCTCAATGCTTGGATTAGCTTGAAATCCCACTGGCACAATTCAAGTCTAAAGGGCCCCTCTTGAGCTTGCCAACTTAGCCAGTGATTCAGCTTGAGAATTGTCCTACCTCAGTTTTGGTGTACAGAGAAATCTTCGATGAGTGTGATCATTTTTAATTCTTTTTTCACATACTAACTAAGTTTGGGATCTTTGGTCTGGTATACTTGTTTGATTTGATTGACCATTAACTGGGAATCACTGAATACTTGAATCCTTGGGATTTTGAGTTGTAAAGCGAGGGTCAATCCAGCGACCATGGATTCATATCCTCCTACATTATTAGTTGTTTAAAACCCTGATTTTATAGCATAATGAAGTTTGTGTCCATCAGGGGTAATTATGAAATATCCTGCTCCGGCCTCTTGTTCGGTTGAGGCACCATCCATAAATAACTTCCACTTGGGTTTTACATCCTTTTACTTTTTGGATTGCTCTGAAATGAATCCCATGCAGTCATTAATAAAGTCAGCCAACGCTTGTCCCTGTAGGATCAATTTCACCCTAGAGGGGGGTGAAAAGGGTGATACTGTTAATTATAAAAATTAATTGCGGAAGCTTATAAAAATATTTCAACACAGATAAATCAAAATTATAGCAGCACAAATAATAACAGAATAATAAATGCAGAAATAGAACAACACAAAATTTACCCACCTTCGGCAAAACCTAACCTACGTGCTGCCCCCAAGGTTTCTACTAGAAATTAAGTAGTCACACGCTTACACACGTAAACTCGCGACACCCGCTACTGACTAACCTAACTCTACGCTCAAAACCCTGCCACAACTCAGCCACTGAGTTGCGAATTCTCAAACTATGCCACATAGTTTGTCCCCTAGTCACACGACTAGAAATTACAATGGTTTAAAAAGAGAAATACAAATTTTAAAAACAATTTTAAAAAAAAAGAATTAACACAAAGCCGTTAATTAATGAAAGCCTAAAACTAGGCCGGCCCCAAGCAAGTAATTAACTCCTATTTCTTTCCATTATACGGCTTCGGCCCAAATACGTTGACTAATGGCGGCTTATCCTTTTTCCTTTGCTTGCAAATTAGGGCTTTGTTTAAAATTGAAGAAGCCGACTTTAATTTGTTCGATCAGGTTGATTTTTCTTCGTGATTGCTTGACGATCGATTATACTTTGCACACGGCTGCTCCTTCTCGATCGAGTTCGGTGATTTGGTATGTGATTTATTCCTTTTTCTGTTATGCTTGCTTGAACTCGATTGTCCTTTAACCGATGATGATTATGGGTTTATACATATAGTTTGATCTCCTTATTTTTCGTTCGTATATTTCATATGAATTCGTCAATAATTTTTGCTTGAATTCATCTCGGCCACTCGATGCTGCTTGGATGTTGATGATTTCTCTGACGTTGTCAATTTCGTATAATTTTAGAATGGCTTGTTCATCACGGCTTCGAACTGCTTTCGTGACTACCACGGCCTTTTTTTTCATTTGGTTTCTTTTTGACCTCGGTCAATTGATTTGTTTAAGGCTGTGAGCTTGTTCGTTTTTTGTCTCGGTTATTGATTCCTTCTTGACTTCGGCCTTGACTTCTGGCTTCAACTAGATTTTTGATATTACCAGACTTTGACGCTTCGGCATTAACTTGTTTATGTTATGATTTCTGACCTTGCTTGGTTATTGAACTGCTTCATGCTTCACTGTCTTGTTCAAACCTGATACTTTCATTTGCACTTGGTCACTGTGTTTTACTGTTGCATTTCTGTATATGCTTCGAGTCATGGTAGAAGTGACTTGAACTTTTAGCCTTTGGTTTGATGTACTTCATTGAGTTTGACATGAAATGGTTCATCATTGTTTTATGTAATGTTGCATTGAGTATTTGTGTTCATTGTGATGGCACTGTCCAGTTGAGTTTGAGTTGTATAACTTGAACTTGATCTCGAGTTGGTGCCATTTGCTTCTGCACTACTTCATTGATACATACATATGTCTTGTTGAAATGTTGTATTTGTATTTGATGTGTGCACCACTTGTGGTCTTCGTTTTCACACTGGTGTCACTTGTAATTGTCGTAGTTTTGCAGTCTTTGTAAAAAAAACATTCGAGGCAGTTTGCATATTTGTTTCGTGACACTCTACTTGGTGTTGCTGGACGCTTTGTACTTGTAGTCTGATTTTGTGCATTTGTGTTTGTTAACTTTTGCTTGGTGTTGCTGCATTGAATTGATATTGTTATTTGAGAACTTTTGTGTTGTGCTTTTGTTTGATGCACATCCTTGACCTGTTGTAGTGTTTATTCTAGCTTGTAACTGTGTCAAGTTGTTGTTGCATTGAGTTTGGGCATTTATATACTTCATGTATACTTCGAGTTGTGTTTTCCTTGGAATTTCAGACCTGTAGCATTATGTTGTATCTGTTTTTGCTGGTTTGAGTTTTTGCTGCCTTCATGTACATGCTGAGTCTCGTTGACATCATCTGATATGCATTTTCTTGATTGTCTGAATGGACTATCTAACCTTTCACTTGAGATTGTATGTAGCTTGCATGGCCTTTTTTGTATACTTGATGTGCATTGAGGGTGCTCCCGACCATTTTATTGCATTTGGATTTGTTTTTCGAATTACACCTGAGTTGAATCCATCTTGTAGCTCGGATTTGACCTTGTGCTGAAATTGTGACATTATTTTTATTGCACTTGAGTTGAACCCGGCGTTTTGGCTTTGACCTGTGCTCACCTTTCCCTGTAATTCTATCAAGTGTATATATCGATGTGCACGGCCTTGTGGCATATACAGTGATACACGGTGCATGTCACAAGCTGTTCTTGTATGACGAATTCAAAATTATATGATGATGAACAACCCAAATAACTAAGGCAAATATTATTTTCAACATCCACATTTTATTTTATATTGCAAAAATATTTCCTTTTCAATTTTACTGTGTCAATATTTATTTTTGCAGATTGCTCAGATGCTGGATTCAATGTAGAGTGAAGTTGAAGATAAAATACGAGTTGAGTGAATGAGTGATATGTAGTGAGGTCAAATGTAAATGTGAATCGCGATGTTGCCAAAATTGTGCTGTAATTGAAATTGTATATATATAGTGAGAGCTTGAAATTTGTACTATTTAAAAAGTGTAATAACCATTTGTTTAATTAAAATTTCTGTTTGAATTCAAATTTCGTGTTATTTATTTTTATTCAGTAAATATTTATTTAATCAATGAAAAATAAAATAGTACATTAACAAATACATTTAAACGAATATATATATATATATATATGTGTGTGTGTGTGTGTTTATTATCATCAAACAAAAATCATATAATTGCATATTCAACAATCTCCCCCCTTTTGATGATAACAAACATATATTTAAGATTTTGAATATGTTAAATGTATTTGATCATTGATATACTCTAGTTGCTCCCCCTATTTAAATGCTTTCTCTCTACACAAAGCTCCCCCTTCATATATGCATACAATTAAAAATATGCAAATGAGCCTAGATGCAAATAGAAAACATTTGACCTTTGCTTGATTTTATTCGACAAAATCTTAACTTTTCTCTCCCCCTTTTGTTATCAGAAAAAGAGTAATAGTGTTAGAAAAATGAAGATAAACTGATAGATATTAATCCAAACTCAATTGAATATAAATTAGAATTTTCAATATAAAATCAAACAAAATTCGTAAATACTTTGCTAGGTGCATATTCCACTTTTAGAATGATGGGAATGATGTCATCATATAAAAACATACAGTTGTGTCTATTTGTGGTATATTTATATCAGGAATTTGGATATCTAACGACCATGCATAACCGTTGGGACTTTTAAATGAGATTAGTAGTATTCCGATTTTATTTTAAAAAAAAATTAATTCAAGTATCTTCTAACCACGCATAACTGTGAGGACTTTTAAATAGGATTAGAATCAACTTGTTTATTTTAAAAATTAATTTTGATATGCGTTCCGTACATGCATAACTGTGAGGACTTTTAAATGAGCATGGAAGCACATAACAAATTCCAAGTAATTCACCCATGCATAACCGTGAGGACTTTTAAATGAGAGTGAATATATTGGATTTTATTTTATTTATTTTTATTATTGTTATTATTATTTTTAATATATATTTTTATTTTATTTTATTTATTTTTATTTTATTTTATTAAAAAAATGTAAAATGAAAAACGAATGATTCCTCTTTAAAGTACGCATATTGACAAACTATATAGAATTTTGATGAGTGATGGTCGTTAGAAATATGAAAGAAGTAGAGATGGTCATGGAATTTTTACCAACAAAAAGTTTTATAACTCTTGTTTAAATTTCTAAAGAAATTTACTAATTATACTGTCTCGAGTCATAATATATGATAAATATCAACACTCATCACTTTTTCAATCACTATTTATCTTTTCGATAGTTATTAGAGAGTCAGATTAGTCAAAATAGTCATTTAAAATCAATTTTTCAAAATGACTGATCTGAAAACATGGTCAAAAATGATTTTCTAGAAGGGGTTATATGAGAAAAATTTCTGCTATTTGAAAATTATTTGAAATGAAAAATATGCAGATATTTTCTTTGAAAAATGATGCAGTTACTAAATGTCTCAACAAAAATCACTTTCAACTGGTAATTTTTCTATCAACTAGATTACCAGTGTAATCTGCATCTGAATTTCTCTTTCACTCAAAATTATCATTTATAGAATTTGATAGACCAGACCATGAAGTGTTCAACAAAATATTCTAAAAATCAATGACATTCTCTTGAATTTGAATAGAAGCCGTGTAAATAATCAAAAACCGTGAATATAGAGTCAGCCGTAAAATAACCAAATGTATTATCATCTAATAAAACACTATTATTAATCCAAACTAATAAATATGAAGTAATTCAAAGGCTCTAAAGATTTTTATAGTGTTTATGGCATAAGAATATAATTGGCCAACAATTATGAATAAGTCAGAATCAAAATCATCATTATTTTATCATCACATTATTGGTTGATTTAACTCAGATTATGGTGCAGATTATCACATTTAATATATCGTTTAAATAAATATACCATTACCAGTTTTACCTTTAAGATATTTTTCGTTGTTCTCCATTGTGATTCTATCACCTTTGTACTAGGCTAAGAAACTTTGCTTTGTCGCCCGTTGTGTTTCTGAAACAGCCAGAATCCAGATAACACAGTTGTTGTTCCTTAGCCTGCCACCACACCTACACAGGAAAAGATTTTTGTGACCTATTTGTTTTTATAGGTCCATGGTTGTTAGTGGCAGAATATTTAGAAAAGTAATTTTTGAGACCCAAAACTATTTATATATGTTCCCTTCGGCACCCAAATTCGTTTAACTTTGAGAGATTTTATATTTGTTCCTTTTGGAACCAAATTGTTATAGTTTTCACATGTTTGGGTCTATACCAACAATTATTGTGATTGTGTCCATATTTTCTACAAATTGTGCACATAGAATTGACTTAATTAATATTGCTTTCAACATTTTCAGATTGATTATATCCAAGTCCTTGTCTAACTGTATTAACAGTTTGCTTCCCTAATAGCACATTCAACGATTTTTCACTTTTTGAAAATTTATCTAAAGTCGTTAACAATTGTTGGTCTTGTGTTTTGAGAGATTCATTTTCGTTTAACAATTATGTGCACTTTTTAATAGAATTCTCTCTCCTGGTATTTTCACTCTCTTTCAAAATCAGAATTTCATTTTCAAGTGATTTTATATTAATTTATGATTTTTGTAATTTCTTCTTCGAATGTTGGACACTTATCACACTTAGGGATCCTACTTTGATAGTTTTTAACTAATTGGTCAAGTTGTTCCTTTAATTCTATCAAAGTATCTTTTTGTGATTCAAGTTTGACATACTTCTCCCTAAGTCGTTCAAAATAGCCATTTACTTCTTGGAAATATATAAGTAACTGTGAATGAGTGAGTTTTGATACCTCGCTTGGCTCGTCATCGTCGCTTTCAGTTATATTTCCCTGAAGGCACATATCTGCTTTCTCACTCTCACTGCTAGAACTTTGATTGTCTTCATCACTTGTATTCCACGTGACTGTAAAACTTCTCCTTTCTGATTTCTTTTCAAAGTCGCGTCGATTTTGGGGACATTTGGGCTTGATGTGTCCGGGTTGATTGCACATGTGACAGATGATCTTCTGTTCTTCTGAGTAGTCTAGTGCTTTGGCTATTCTGCTTTTCAATTTTTGATTTCAAGCTGGATTTCCGTATTTGCAATTCCACTTTTTTAATTTCTTCATTAGTAGTGCCAGCTCTATTGCTCCATCATCATCATCGTTATCATCATCACTTTCGGTTGTTCCTTCGAGAGCTATTGATTTCTTTCGAGTGTCACCTCCTTCACGCTCTTCTTTCAATTTCATTTCTAGCTCATAAGTGGTGAGATTTCCGATGGGTTCTTCAACTTTCATCTGTTTTAAATCTTTTGATTCTTGAATGGCAGTCACTTTGGCTTCAAATCTTCGCGGAAGGACTCTGAGGATTTTTTGGACTATCTCCAACTCTGTGTATGGTTTTCCGAGAGATTTTGATTTATGTACGATATTGGAAAGTCCTCCATACATCTCTTTGACATTTTCTTCCTTTGCCATTGTGAAGTTCTCGTATTCGCTGCTTAGTATGGTAAGGCAAGATTCTTTGACTTGAGATGTTCCTTCGTGAGTCACTTCTAGTGTGTGCCATATTTCCTGCGCAGTTAGACAATGTGAGACATGATTAAATTCAAATTGATCCATTGAATAGATAATAGAATTCATAGCTTTAGCATTAGCATTTTGTAATTTATTTTCTAGTTCTGTGCATTGATCCTTTGGTTTCTCTATTTCCTGATTATCTGCAATTATAGTTGGTGCTCTATAACCTGTCTCAACAATATTCCAAGCTTCAATGGATTTCAGAAAAATTTTCATTCTATTTTTCCAGCAGGCGTATCCACCATTGAACATTGGTGGTCTAACTATGGACTGACCCTCAGCAAAAGCATTATTAAAAGAAGCCATTTTAAAAATTCAAATTTTTAAACCAAAAATTGGTTTTTGAAAAAACGATTTTTTTAAAACAAAAGTTGACTTCTATTCCTAGCTCTGATACCACTTGTAGGATCGATTTCACCCTAGAGGGTGGGTGAATAGGGTGATACTACTAATTATAAAAATTAATTGCGGAATCTTATAAAATTATTTCAACATAGATAAATCAAAATTATAGCAGCTCAAATAATAGCAGAATAATAAATGCAGAAATAGAACGACACAGAATTTACCCAGCTTCGGCAAAACGCTGCCTACGCGCTGCCTCCAATGTTTCTGCTAGAAATTAAGTAGTCACACGCTTACACACGTAAACTCGCGACACCCGGTACTGACTAACCAAACTCTACGCTCAAAACCCTGCCACAATTCAGCCACTGAGTTGCGAATTCTCAAACTACGCCACGTAGTTTGTCCCCTGGTCACACGACTAGAAATTACATTGGTTTAAAAAGAGAAATACAAAATTTAAAAACAATTTAAAAACAAAAGAATTAACACTAAGCCCTTAATTAATAAAAGCCCAAAATTAGGCCGGCCCCAAGCAAGTAATTAACTCCCATTTCTTTCTATTTTACGGCTTCGGCCCAAATACGTTGATTAATGGCGGCTTATCCTTTTTCCTTTGCTTGAAAATTAGGGCTTCGTTTAAAATTGAAGAAGCCAACTTTAATTTTTCGATCAGGTTGATTGTTCTTCGTGATTGCTTGACGATCAATTATACTTTGCACACGGCTACTCCTTCTCGATCGAGTTCGGTGATTTGGTATGTGTTTATTCCTTTTGCTTTTCTGTTATGCTTGCTTGAACTCGATTGTCCTTCAGCCGATGATGATTATGGGTTTATATATATATATATATAGTTCGATCCTCTTATTTTTCATTCGTATATTTCATATGAATTCGTCAATTATTTTTGGTTGAATTCGTATCGACCACTCGATGTTGCTTGGATGTTGACGATTTCTCTGACTTTATCAATTTCGTATAATTTGATAATGGCATGTTCATCACGGCTTCGAATTGCTTTCGTGACAACCACGGCCTTTTTTTATTTGGTTTCTCTTTGACCTCGGTCAATTGATTTGTGTAAGGCTGTGAGCTTGTTCGATTTTTGTCTCGGTTATTGATTTTCTGGCTTCAACTAGATTTTTGATATTACTTTGACGCTTTGGCATTAACTTGTTTATGTGATGATTTCTGACCTTGCTTGGTTATTGAACTGCTTCATGCTTCACTGTCTTGTTCAAACCTGATACTTTCATTTGCACTTGGTCACTGTGTTTTACTGTTGCTTTCCTGTATATGCTTCGAGTCATGGTCGCAGTGACTTGATCTTTTAGCCTTTGGTTTGATGTACTTCATTGAGTTTGAAATGAAATGGTTCATCACTGTTTTATGTAATGTTGCATTGAGTATTTGTGTTCATTGTGATGGCACTGTCTAGTTGAGTTTGAGATGTATAACTTGAACTTGATCTCGAGTTGGTGCCATCTTCTTCTGCACTGCTTCATTGATACATACATATGTCTTGTTGAAATGTTGTATTTGTATTTGATGTGTGCACCACTTGTGGTCTTCGTTTTCACACTGTTGTCACATGTAATTGTCGTAGTGTTGCAGTCATTGTAAAATAACATTCGAGGCAGTTTGCATATTTGTTTCGTGACACTCTTCTTGGTGTTGCTTGATGCTTTGTACTTGTAGTCTGATTTTGTGCATTTGTGTTTGTTAACTTCTGCTTGGTGTTGCTGCATTGAATTGATATTGTCATTTGAGAACTTTTATGGTGTGCTTTTGTTTGGTGCACATCCTTGACCTGTTACAGTGTTCATTCTAGCTTGTAACTGTGTCAAGTTGCTGTTTCACTGAGTTTGGTCATTTATATACTTCATGTTTACTTCCAGTTGTGCTTGCCTTAGAGTTTCAGACCTGTAGCATTATGTTGTATCTGTTTTTGTTGGTTTGAGTTTTTGCTGCCTTCATGTACATGCTAAGTCTCATTGACATCGTCTGATATACATTTGCTTGATGGTCTGAATGGACTGTCTAATCTTTCACTTGAGACGGTATATAGTTTGCATGGCCTTTGTTGTGTACTTTCTGTGCATTGAGGGTGCTCCCGACCATTTTATTGCATTTGGACTTTTTTTCGAATTACACCTGAGTTGAATCCAGCTTATAGCTCGGATTTGACCTTGTGCTGATATTGTGACATTATTTTTATTGCACATGAGTTGAACCCGGCGTTTTGGGTTTGACCTGTGCTCACATGTCCCTGTAATTCTATCAATTGTATATATCGGTGTGCACGGCCTTGTGGCATATACAGTGATACACTGTGTGTGTCACAAGCTGTTCGTGTATGATGAATTCAAAATTAAATGATGATGAACAACCCAAATAACTGAGGCAAATATTATTTTCAACATCCACATTTTATTTTATGCTGCAAAAATATTTCCTTTTCTATTTTACTGCGTCAATATTTATTTTTGCAGATTGCTCAGATGCTGGATTCAATTTGGAGTGAAGTTGAAGATAAAATACGAGTCGAGTGAACGAGTGATATGTAATGAGGTCAAATGTAAATGTGAATCGTGATGTAATCAAAATTGTACTGTAACTGAAATTTTATACATATAGCGAGAGTTTGAAATTTGTACTATTCAAAGATTGTAATGACCATTTTTTGAATAAAATTTCTGTTTGAATTCAAATTCTGTGTTATTTATTTTTATTCAGCAAATATTTATTTAATCTATGAAAAATAAAATAGTACATTAACAAATACATTTAAACGAATATATATATTTATTATCATCAAATAAAGATCCTATAATCGCATATTCAATAGTCCCGTTATAGATGCTATATGTTGATACTCTATATCATGTTGTCTTATCTCAATTCCCCACTTAATCAATCTTCATGAGGTTTTGGGTTTGCTAAAGACTTGTGTCAGTGGATAGTTGTGAACACCTTTACTCAGTGTGCCTGGAAGTAAGGTCTTAACTTTTGAGCAATTAAAATCAAATAGTATGTTAGTTTCTCAATAATTGGATACCAGATTTCGACGTCCTTTAGCCTTCTGCTCATATAATAAACCGATAGTTGCAATTCATTGGCTTTCCTGATCAACACCGAGCTTACTACATGCTCAGCGATTGCCATGTACAAGAATATATCCTCCCCATCTTCGAGGCTAGATAACGATGGAGGTTTTTCCAATTGTGATTTCAACTCTTGAAATACCTTCTTGCAGTATTTAGCCTATTCAAAAAAATTCCTCTTCTTTATTACCTCAATAAATGGGATGCACTTATCGATGGCCTTTGAAATAAACCTTCTTAAAGCTGCTACTTTTCCATTACAACTCATAACATCTTTACTTGTCTTAGCCTCTGCTATATCCTTAATGTCCTCAATCTGTTCAGGACTGGACTCAATTCATTGTGCAATAATAACATAGTCTAAGAATTTTATAAAATGAACTCCAAAGTTGCATTTTGGGGGGTTGAGTTTCATTTGATACTTTCAGAGTAGTTTAAACATTTCATCCAGATCTTTTAGGTGATCCTTTGCCTCTTGGGATTTTACCAACATGTCATCTACATAAACTTCCATATTTCTTCCGACTTGATCTTTAAATGTCCGGTTAACCAGCCTTTGGTAAGTTGTCGTAGCATTTTTCAACACAAATGGCATGACTTTGTAACAATAGGTTCCCCGATTTGTAATGAAGCTAGTATGCTCCTCGTCATGTTTAAACATAGGGATTTGATTGTACCTGAGGTATGGATCCATCAAGGGAGCAGGTTGTGTCGACCAATTGGTCTATCCTCGGTAGTGGGTAACAATCCTTTGGGCAAGCTTTTTTTAAATTCTTATAATCCACGCAAGTTCACCACTTTCCATTGGGTTTCTTTACCAAAACTGGGCTCACCAGCCACTCGGGGTAGAAGACTTCCCGGATAAATCCATTTTGTTGCAATATCTTGACTTGTTCCCTTAAGGTGTCGGCCTTTACCTTATCAAATTGCCTCTTCTTTTGCCAGACCAAAGGGGTGTTTGGATTGATATTTAGGGCATGACTCATGTTAGAGTTGGTCCAACAAAAAAATTTATCCTTATTGGCCTTTAAGAATTCCGCCAATCTCGATTTTAAGTTCTCCTCAAGATCTTTTCCCATTCTGACTATCTTGGTAAAATCAGTAGGATCTATTAAAATTTGCTCGGTTTTCTCAACTGGCTAAACTCTTTTGACCTTTCCTCAGCCATCTAGCTTAATAATAATTTCGCTTTCCACTATTGATTTGCATCCGTTCTCTTCCTCTTTCCATAAACTACAAAACGTCTTTTGGCAGTACATTTGTTAGTTTTGTCAGATTTTTTTCTTCACTTCGAATGATGAATGTAGAAACCCATCGTCCAAAGGCTGTAAAGTAATGGAAGAATCAAAGTAACCTATGAACTCCCTATTATATTATTCCAAAGTAGTAAAGTACACTTCCCTTAACACAAATTGCTCGCTTTGGATAGTTCCCAACCATTTTTAGTAAGGAATTTGAATAACAGATATTTAGGTGAGACAAAAGCGTCCCCTTCACCAAGCACCGGACGTCTGAAGAAAGCGCTGTAGAATGATGGTTGGTCTATGATTAAAAAGTTGCTTCAAAGGCATGAGAGCACGAGGGAGTCCCGGTTGTACTAAGAGCTTCACTTGCCCCAATGGAGTTGTTACATTGTTGTTGAACCCAAAGATGGGTTCCGGACTACACTCAAGTTTGTCCTTGGAGATTCCAATTTGATCAAAGGCATGTCGGAAGATCATATTTACAGCGCTTCCAGTGTCGACCAGAATCTTGCAACCACCGAGGATCCTATCTGAGCTGTGATCATCAACGGGTCATTATGGGGGGTGATGGATTCCCCTTCTCAACTCCTGGGGATTGATCACCAAAGTGTGCATGTTGATATTATACTTCGGGTTTTTGAGTGATGGCTCTACTTGTATGGAAAACACATCCTTCCTAGCTTCACAAATGTATTTTCTCATGGCATTCCGACTTTTGCCCGTAGGAAGTTGTCCTCCATATATAACATCAATTCTATTTTGGGGTGGACTTAGGCTCAGTGGATCTTTATCTTCAATCATATTAACAGTATAACCAGCAGGTTTTCTTGCCACAGCCTCTGGCAAGAAAGTCTGTTGTGGGTTTTTCACAAACTCCTTTAACTATCCTCTTAGAATCAATTTTTTGAATTATCCCTGCCAGCACTGTACACTCGTTGGTCCTGTGTCCGTTCGCTTTATGATAAGCACGGTATTTATCTCCTTTCTTCTATTTTGGATAATTTCAATCTTTGAACGAGGTCGATAAATTGACCTTCTCTTGAGTCATTGCACAGATGCAAGAGATTGCTTGGTTTAATGCCACCATGTTAGCATTAGCATCTTCCCATCTAAACTTTTTGTGAATCCTTTCTGAGCTAAATTTTTCGTTATCCCTCCTCTAATAAAATTTTTCTTAGAATAATACAATTCATCCATTCGGATGAATTTGTCAGCATGAAAATAAAATTCTTGTAAATCTCGGCAACCATGGATGAATAATTCCTATAAGAAAGAAGAATTAACTATAAGGCCCGAGTGAATTGCAATAAGCTTGTCCCTGTCATTCACTCCCTTGATTTCATAGCTTTAGCGTTGAACCTCTTTAAGTAATCTCCCAATGACCCACCGTGATTCTGTCTTATATTGGCGAGCAATGTGAAGTTGATCGAAGGGTCTTTGCAGATGCAGAATTAAGCCGAGAATTCATAAGAAAATTGTTTATAAGAAAAAATTGTGTTCTCGCGATAATGCTTGTACCCCTTGTCAGTAGCTCCTTGAAGAGTGACTGGAAAAAGGCGGCACCTAACGACACCAGAAGCATTGTACAAATCCATTCGACTATCAAATGCCATCAAATGGTCATCGATATCATATGTGCCATGATATTTCATTATGAGGACCTTCATGTGAGAAGGAGTTGGTGTTGACATTATATCATCAATGAAAGGGGCAACCATCAAATTATTATTTACTCTCTCATCTGCAGATCTTTTACCCATGATATTTAACATATCCTTCACGGCCTTCTTTGCCTGTCTTTGAGTTAAGCTTCATTGTTCAAGTGGTCTTCCTTATTTGGTTTGTAGCCATTTGAGGTAAAGCTTGCAGAACAATACTTGTCTTCCTCTTAAACGCTTCCTTGATAGTTCGCCATTAGTGGGAGATGATCCTTCTTCTTAGACAAGGAAATATTAGCTTTACTCTTCGTGGCATCAACGTTAATTTTCAAATTTCTCCTAGGAGAGACAGCTTTCTCTCCTTCTATGGCAGCTTTCATGGATGGCCGGTGGGATATAATTTCATTTTGGAGATTCTTCATCTCAACAATTTCCAGCTCTAAGTGTGTGAATTTAGCAATATGATCCTCCAGTAGAAGATTGGGAGCTGGAGCTATTTGTTGAGACAGTTGAATTTGAGTCGGTGGTGGAGTTCATTGAGCTAGTGCGGATGAATGCCTTTGTTCCCTGTTCCTAGGGTTGTAAGATGGCGAAACATTTTCTTTTAGTGAAGTTACATGATTATCCCTTTCATTGAAGGAGGAAAGCCTTTTCGATCTCATTTTCCTACAGCAAACCAAATTTTCAAAATTTGTTGCATTAAGATAGTAAGGTCGGAGGTTCGAGCCAACCTTCTAGTGCCAAAAATATTAACAAGATTTCTTGTCAACATTCCCGATGCTTTATATAAGATTATTTTATGTGGACTCAACCATGTGGTTGAGAGGATTCACATCTTTCGAATAGAATGATTAGGTTGTAAGTGTTTAACGCAATAACTTTACCTTCCACTAAGATGACCTGATCAAAAGGAGTGACAAATTACGAAACCTTTCAACAATGTCTAAAAGTTTAAGAAGCTGTTACAACCTCTATTAACCTGTACAGACAATTAACTAACTCGTCAACCTTGTCGAATGGTTGAGGTTCCATTCAAACCTTTTCGCTTGGTTGGAATAGACGGAAATTATCAAACCTTTCGCCTTGTCGAAGGGTTTAGGGAACAATTTGAACCTTTTGATTAGGTTTCTATAACTATAATTACCATTGAAACTATTTATATAGCTTTCGACCTTATCACTGTATCGAATCTCGTCTCCCTCAGAGATTGAGAGTAGTCAATCATTAATGTCTTCCATCTCCTTTCGATCATGTCGGAAGGTGGTATTTAAGACCTTTCGAGCTCGTCAAAAGGAGATGTTTGCTCTGTTTTATATTTCTATATTGATGTCGACCTCTAGGGTTGACATTATTCTCATGAAAACACTTCAAAAAGAATTCATCGCTCAAACATGATTAGATAAATATAAAAGTTGATATAATATGTCATGGAACCATATCAGAGATAAAACATTGTATATTTATTGAGTTACGATTCGTATTCCCCTTTTTTTAGCCGAAACCAGGAATTTAAGATATAAGGAAACAAAACTAGTGGAAATATCTAATGATGGTTCCGTGACATATACTCGAAATGAACAAAAAAGATAAGAAATAAATCATATATAATCAGCCGTTAATATTGAACTAACACATGATCATGATCATCCCCAAATTCGAACTTGATCGCAAGCCATAATCCTCTTTATTTTCTCATAATGAAATTTGATACAAAATTCACGAAACCAATCACCAATTTAATTTCTAAATTAGTGTTACAAAGTAGTGAGTGGAAGCAAAAGTTGTAAAATGAGAGCAGAATGGGGAGAAATTGGATCCCTAAAACTGGACCGCTTGGATCTTATTTATAGCTGCAGGTAGCCATCTTTTCAACTTCGTTCTTTTGACTGAGTCGAGAGGCCAACCATTTATATACAATTGTAGACCTTTTGACTTCATCAAAAGGTTTTCCTTTCACGCGCCATTATGGTCCCTTAAACATTGTCGAAGGGTCTACTCTTCTATATGCCTTCATGAACCTTTAGTCTTTGTCGAGGGGTTTTCCTTCTATATGATATCGTGAACCCTTCGACCTTGTTGGAAGGTTTTCTCTTTCAATTGACTGTTATGAACCATTTGACCTTGTCGAAAGGTTGCACTTCCCTTGTTTGTTGTCTTATGAATGCTACCTTCTTCATAAACCTTTCGACATTTTCGAAAGGTATTTAGTATGTGTTCCAACTGGTTTGAAAGGCTTATTATGCTTTTGAAAATGTCATTATAGAGTTGCATGCCTTTGCTTTGACTTCACCCTCTTTGGAAGCTAAAAACTTTTTGAACATTAAGAGATGAAACCTTTCTTCAGCTCCGAAAGGTCTGGGACCACTATGAAATGTTGACATCCTCCTTTTGACTCCTTCAAAAGGTTTGATTTGTACTCCTTTTTCCTAGTCTTTGTTTTATGACGAATGGTTCCAGAGCAGTTCTTCTATTATAGCCGGAAGGAACTTGGCGGTTCTATGCCTAGCTGCTTCATTATGCCTTAGTAATTCTTTCCTTCATATCTGCGGAAGCCTTGCTCCGAAGTTCTTATGTGCCTTTCTTTACTAATATTGAACTACTCTTTCGACATCGTCAAAAGGTGACCTTACCTACTGCTCCTTATTCATGCGAAAACCTTCTAAAAGTCCTTCTTTATCTTTATTCATATTTTATGGTTAACATACCGCATCGACCAAACTATAATCATCATTTGCCTCAACCACCTGACCATCTACAACCTAAAAACCACCATCCTATACTAGCAGTAAACCACCGAACTATCATCAACCTTAGGTAGAAACAACCCATCACAGTTCTACTCCCAATCACCACTCCAAGTACACAACCACTTCTCCACATCAACCAAATGTCTTTGCCACACTTTCCTGTTCGAAGCTATAGCATAGTCATCACCTCCATATCAATAAACTCCTTTAAGCATATTCATTCCTACCTAAATACAAAAAAAACTCCAAACATTCAATCACGGTCACCTCTGCCACAAACTAACTACAGTAGATCCATATAACAACTTCAATTTCCTCCCTTACCTACAGAACAAGACCTACAAACCACTTCTTTGCATCACCCTTCTGCAATCCCAATTCTCTACCCTCCTCTACAAACAAACCACCACCGAGCAACCATCCATTGCCACTGCATACAACATTGCTAGCCACAAAAACTACCTTCCAGCAATAACTCACAACCTTTGATCTCCCTCCAAATCACCGCAACCTTCAAATCCCAACGGTGCCTTAAGCTCGATTTCCAATTGATTGTCTTTTTTCCTTTTTCCTTCTTTTTCACACTTTCTCCTTTGATTTCACAATTTTTTTTAATTTTATTGCGTGTTCATGTTTTAACAAAGAAGGAAAGGGCAGGGTGGTATTAAAACTGGTTTAGTTTAATAATATTTTTAAGTGTAAAATTCTTATTTCTTTTTTCTTAGTGCACATTCTTTAGTTCAAAAAGAAAAAATCCTTTGGCATGGGAAATTTAAAATTTAAACAATACATTAATATCATTGTTTTCATTTTTGCTTGGGTACATATAGAAAAAAAATGAGTATGTTTCTTTCTTTTGCTTCGTTTTGTTTCTTTCTTTCATTTGTTTTGATATATCCTTGTTTTAGTTTCTTCATGGATTTAAAAAAACTGTATATATCTTGTTATTAATTTTCAAGTTGAAGAAAATAAAAGAAGAATTACTTGCTCAACTACTTCGCTTGCTTGCTTTAAAAAAATTTGCAACTTCAAATAATGCTAATAAATTATACACGCTCTAGTATCGTGTATCTTGTTTTTATTTTCTCTACATTGTTGGTTACTTGCGTTTCATAAAAAAGTACAAAAAACCAAAAAAAATCAAAAATCCAATCATAATTGCATTGTTAATACACGTTTAATTCCAGTTTTGCATTTCATCTTAGAACTTGATTAATTATAACGGTTAGACATCGATAATACTTAATCGTTATTGACAACTTGTACTCTTTTGACAATTTAATTTCTTGGTGTCCAGAATATGGTAGAGCAATAATCAAAAATAAACATTACATTGATTCGTAAATATTATACTTATTGTTTCTATGAAGGTACTTAAACTTTCAGCTGTATTGCTACGGTGATTCATGGTGCACCGATAAATCATATCCGCTACCAAGCTGAAAACTATCTTATTGATTTAAGACAAAGTGTGATTATACAATTTTGGGTTATGAGCTAAATAATTTGTAATTAAACCTATGTAGTCATTTAGTTGCATTAGTTCATGCATATTTTAAAAAAAAATAAAAATCCAAAACTAAAATTTTGTAAATATTTCTTAACTTAGTATTCAAATCCTTTCATTTTTAATTTTTGAATAAAAATCAAGAATAAAAAAATTAAGTTAATTTTTTTAAAAAAAATCCGAATAAAATAAAAATAGAAACCTTTTCAAAAACAAAAAAAATAAAAATCCAAAAACCAAAAAAAACCAAATTTCCTTTCTGAAAAATAAATTCCATTTGATAAATAGTTTTCCTTTGTAAAAAATCAAAAAAAAATAAAAAACAAAAATACAAAAGAAAGAAAACTTTTGGAAATGTCCGAATTTTCTTACTCACCGGAATTTTACAATACTTATGAAAATCAATATAATCCATATAATTTCGCACCAAATTCTTATGGAAATTTTAACGACCACTTTTGTATAAACAATTTAAATTTTGCGCAAAATTTTCAAAATGATGACCAACCCTCAAATCTCGAAAATAGCATTAAAATGATTTCTTCATTACTTTAACTCTCTACACAATAAAATCAATTGGTAAATGAATTCCGTAATTCATATTTGTGCAGCAACTGAAGTCAAGGATTCTAAAATTTGAATTATGTTCAAAATTCAAATGATTTCGAGTATAAACCTTGCCAATTCATTATCTAACTTCAAAATGAATTTAAAAATCAAAATCAAAATGCAAGTAATTGTTTAAATGATTTTGGCACTAGTAGTTGTTTCAATAATTGTGAAAATTTTTGCTCTCAACAATTTCAAATTAAAAATCCTCATACTAATAATTATAAATTTGATTTTGTTAAACAAATGAATGAAATTTATAATGATCACATGGATTTGTTGTCTGAAACCTATATGAAACAACGTGAGCAAAAAAATAAAATTCAAACGTGTGAGGTTTCAAATAATAATCAATCTCTTACCACAATTGATGATTTTCAAGTAACAACTTCTGAAATGGAAAACGACAATCTTAATGAAGTTGTTGAAAATGCGGTAATTGAGTTGGATTTCAATTCTTTTGTGGGTAAGAAACTCAATTTAAAACTCGAACTTCCTTTTTTCGATTTTGAAAATTTGTATACGACAACTTTAGATTTTGAAAATGATTTATGCAATGAAGTTGCGAATAATTCAATACAGGAGGACGAATTTAATGAAAACAAATTTTTTGAAATTTCAAAACATGAGTTGTCGAATTCCAATTCGGAAGATTTAAATTGCCATTTTGATTTTGAAATTAATAGTTCCAAAAAGTTTTCAGTGATAAGTTTGAATTTCAATTTGGCGAAAATAAATTTGAACTTCAGCCAATTGTTTTATCGACCCCGAAAATCATCGGAAATAAAACAACTCACATGATTTCTAATAAAACAACATTCATTTTTCCAAATGAACATTCAACTCCAAAATCTTTTATGATTTGGTTTTTTGAGCTTAAGCTGTGTCTCTCATACTTGACGAGACAAATGAATTGGTCTTTGGAAGACCAGTTCATTTACTTTTTCACGATATATTTTCTGATGTTGTGTAAATAATAATCATTTCATTTTCATGTAAATATAGGTCATATTTTTATTTTTCTCCTTTCATTTGGGTTGACTATGGGGACACACCCAAAATCAAGTATGGGGGGATTTTTATCTTCTTTTTGATTTTCATGGTTAATTTTTTCATTTTCCTTCCATACGAAATCTCAAAAAGAAATTTCCTTTTTAATATTTTTATTTATTTTTAAAGAAACACTATATCATAAGTTCAAGACTTTGGTTATTAAATTGAATTTTTGAAAATCTATTTTTATCAACAAAAATAAAACTAAAGTTTTGTTATCGGAACTATGGTTTAGCTAGTATATAGGAAGATTCATATGTGATACTTACGAAGTATATTATGATTGAAAATCATTTTTTAAAAAGGTGGTTAATTTAAAGTAAAGGATACAACAATTGTTTATCATCTAAGTTAAATGGTGGTAAGATGATTTTGAAAAACTATCTCTACCAATAAAAAATATTTAAAAAGCAATAAAAAATAAATAAAGAACATTCGTATATATGAATATATTTTTATTAGCACATAGAGTCATGTGTTCACACGCAAGTATGTTCACTCGCCATGCACTATACCCTTCTCATGTAAGTCCGAAAAGCAGTGCATGACCAGTATATCTAGCCTCGGTTTATCTTAGTTAGGTGTATGTATATAAAAATTCTTTCACTAGTAATGCCTATAGTCGATAAGTGTTCACACTTGTGTTTTCACTTGCCACGCTCTGTATTTCCCTCACGTAATCCTGAAAGGAAGTGCATGGGTAATATATCAGGCCTCGTTTTTCTGAGTTAAGCGTAAGTAAATATTGTAATATCAAAAAAAAATTCAAATAAGAGAGAGTAAGCATTGAAATCCAACCACTATTTTGACTTGTTTGATTTTACTTGTTATTTAAAAGAAATGAATATACCACTTTGATAAACTTTGATAATCGACTAAGGTTATATTTCATAGTTGCACTATGTTATCAACCAAAACAACTAGCCAAACTATAGTCTATTCATTATGATAACTTAACTATATTGGAAATTTTGACAAGTAAAAGGACTTAAATTTTCCGATAGTTACCAAAACTTATATTTAACTTATTCACATCGATTTAAAAGTAAATCCTTCATTTGTAAATATTTTTAAAATACTTACATCCATATCTTTATGAATAAATCTTGCATTTAGGAATTTTTCACTTTGCATTTGGATTTTATGGGTGGTATCCGTTGAAAAATCTCACGAGACAATACTCGTCCTACTAGAGGTTTAATGGACTTTTGCATATGCTCAATGCAATCGTGCTTCCAAAGAAAATGGATTTATCTTAGTTTTAGTTTATTCGAGGACGAATAAAAAGATTAGTGTGTGGCTATTTAATGTGCATGTAAATGTGCATATTTTTACTTCCATATTTTATCAAATTTAATTAAATAAATGATCGTATAAGGTATTTTAACATGTTTAAACCAAAATTAAAATTATTTTCAAATCATCATTTAATCATCTTTGTATAGGAGCACAATAGTCTTTATTAGCAAATATTAATTTGAGAAAATTTACTTGGGAATTCTTATGTTATTTTGTAGCAATTTGAACTCGAATTACGAGTGGCTTCTTGGAAAATATGCATGCACAAGAGAAGACAAGCAAATGAAGATGGAAATAATTCATTTCATGAATCATGAGGACCCCACCTACCCACTTACCATGGTGTACACTTAGGAGCTAATGCACATGCTAAAGGAAATTAAAGCTACATATACATTTAAATGGAGGCTTAAGACATGCTAATGATTACTTGGTGGCCACACTACCTCAAGGGTAGTTTCCAAAAGGTGGATTAGGGTTTCCAAACATGTATAAATACCCCATATATTCATGTAATTGTCCTCTTCTCTTAGCCTCATTTTTTTAGGATCAAAAATAAAATGTAAACTCTCATTTGTTTTTCATAGCTACTTAACCATTTTCTTTTCATGTAACTTTCCTTTTTAAGCAATTTTAATACATGCTTTTTCTTTTCATGTTTATTTCCTTTCATGTTAGTAGTGTAGATCTTAAAATTTATGTTAGTAGCTTAGATTTTATTTTATGCAATTAGATTAATTCTCACTTTGTTTTTATTAGCCTGCATTTATCCTCGTATTTTTGTTACATGTTGCATTCTACATTTGTTGACGTGATAACAAATATGAGAGGCTAAACCCTTCAATTTAGGGGTAATGAAGCTCTCTAACTATGTAGATTCGACATAACTTGCTCATTTTTGATCTCTTTTTGTGCTTAATGGCAAAATTTGATGTGGTTTAACTTATTGTTTTAGCTTTGAATTTGATAGCCTATGTTGTTGACACCAAATAGGACATTCTTTAACAAACACAAACAAAAATTATTTCTTCATCTACATGCGATTATGGTAATGAAGTGAATGTTGAAATCAAAATTTGATGGTCTATATTTCTAATCAATAGTTAATATGCCATGTTTAAAATAGATTTTATTTTCAACTTCATTGTCATTTTTCATGACAGATTGCAAGTGGTTTAATGTATGTATTATAGTTAAATGGGTTATATTGGGCTAATTAATAGCTAAAATATTTCATACTTATGATAAACACATCAATTATGCTCACTAATGACCAGTAAAAGAGATCATAATTTTATATTGTGTTGATTTATGTGATCAAGAGAATGGATTTATTTCTAAATTGCGTTCAAACTCTCATATTTTTATCATTTACTTTTTCTAAGCTTTCTACATTTTTAGCTTAAAACACTCTTAACTCTTGGTTAATTTGATTGAATAGAAATTTTAAAATCTCAACAATTACCTATGGATAGATCCATACTCGTCACGTACTAATATTGTACGCCGTGCGCTTGCGGTTATTTTCATTTAAAATTCGATCGGCTATTTTCCAATCCGATGGAAATTTAACCGGTTTGAATAGTTATGTTTTGACTTAGTTAAATAGTTTAAAAAGGAATGGTTTCGATTGGGTTGCTCTATTGTTTAAAAGATTTCTTTCAACATGATCGAAGCCTATCGCTGTAGCTTCTTAACTTTCGATCCAGATGGTTTCGTAGGGATCCTTTTGTTTTCTAAAAATTTGGCCACCTCTCAATTATTTTCGAAAGGAGGTTTTGACACCGTTATTTTATTGCTTAGGAAATGGTTCTGAAAGGGTTGCTTTCATGTGGTTTCTAAGCAGATGCTTTCGACTAAAATGATTATAAAAGCCTTTTTTGAATGAATTGCACCCAAAATTGGTCTCGAAAGAGATGATTTAAATGGTTTCAAAAGGTGCGTTTGCCTTAATGGGTTTATGTCCTTTTTCTCTACTTTAATGCATAATCAAAATGATTATAACCGAAGCGTTTTAAAGGGTTTCGAAGTAGTCAACTTCAAATGGTTTCCAAAGGTTTCCATGTGTTTTAATATTAAACCCAAACGCTTTCGAATGGTTTAGATTCGATTCTTTCGAAAGGTTCTAAAAGAGTTTTCAAAGGGTGGTTCCCTAGAAGTTTTGAAGGAGTCGAAGGGTGTGTTTTCTGATGGTTTCGAAGGGTTTCGAAAGGAAAGGTTTTCCAAGATATCGAAAGGAAACGTTTATTGGTTTTAAAAGAAAGATGTCTAGAGTTTTAAAGCTTTCAAAAGGAAGATTTCCAAAGGTTTCGAAAGGATTTGGAGAATAGTTTTGAAAGGAAGGTTTGGCCTTTTTCAAGTTAAAATAGACATTAACTTATTTTAAACAGACAGGTAATCCTTATTGAATATCATCAACATTATTTTGAGTAAAGTATATATAACATGGAAAAATAGCTTAGAATTAAGCTAAAGATATATTTTCCTTGTATATATATGATTTAAAGGACCAAATTATTTTGAAAAGGCTTTCAAGGAAAATTTTCAAGGGTAGTTAACCTTTAAGTAATGACTCAAATTAGAAGACCAGAAAGGACTTGTATAGGATAAAGCTCTATGCTCATTAGCTATTTCCCCTAGCTAATTTAGTCTAGAATTCCAATGTGTTGGGCTTAGTCACAGGTAAGACTAAAATGTTGGTTACACATAGAACGGAATATTGGTGCACAGATGTAGGTTACTGGTAAGCCACAAAACATTTAGGATCAATCGAACCTTGAAGATGAAATTAGGGACAGATCGTATGGAAGTTTTGTCTAATAGTTGTTTAGAATAGTTGATATGGTATCTGGTAGGCCAAAGTAAGCCAAGGGCAATTTGCCCAGTTTTAGGCAGTCGGCCTAGATTTCGGACAATTATGCCATTTATTACCTGTTATAGCATAACGGATCTTAGTATTATTTTATTATTATAGTCAATTTGATTAACCAATTTAATTGCAGGAAACGATTTGCAAAATAAATGTTTAGAAAAAAGATATTAGTGAGGGGAACCCGTTCCGCTAAGCGGTGTGGTCGCACTAATTATCAGTAAATAGAGATGTAATAGAAATTATTCATACTAGGCTTTATGTCTGGCTCAAAAAAAAATTCCCCCTTAAACACTTGGGTGCTCAAAATTTGATTTGAGTAGGCTGAGGGCTTAGGTTTTAGTAGATTTTGGTGCATAAAGCATCCGTAAACGAGGAGGTGCCCAACGGAAAGCTAAATAGGAATTCTATCCCGTTTTTGTTTATTCCGCTATGTAATTAGACAATTATGTCTACATTGCTTTGATCATCCAAGGGGGCATCTTCATATGTCGCTCTTGGAGTATTGTTGTAAATTATATGTGATCATTGCGTGGGCATAAGTTTGGGGATTTTTGTAACTTGGATATAATTTTATTTGAAATGTAATCACTGTGATTACTGTTTTTGGAAATCTGTTTTTTTTCATATTCAAGCGCTTCAGATATTATGGATATAATTAACATTACCATATTTCATCAGTAGGAGTTAATACTGTGGATGACTGTAGCATCAATAGCGCTTAACTTTTGGCCTCTAGATACGGGATGTTACAACAAGCTCTAAACAAATTTTCCATGATCTTGTTAACTCTTTCCGTCTACCCATCTGTCTGCAGATGGTAAGTGGTACTCATCTTAAGATTTATTCCTAAAACTTCTTGTAGACTTTTTCAAAACTCACTAGTGAACAAGGAATGTCTATCTCCGACTATACTACTAGGAATTCCACGAACTCTGACCACATTCCTTATAAACAACTGTGCTAAAACCGGTGTCGTGCTGGTTAACTTAGCTGGAATGAAATGGGCACTCTTGGTCAATCTGTCCACTATGACCCATATACCTTCATTACCTCTGATTGATGGGTTACGAAGTCCATGGAAATAGAATTCCACTTAAACACTGGAATATCTAACGGCTGGAACAAACCACTTGACTTCTGGTGCTCAGCCTTTACCTGCTGGCAATTCAAGCACTGCTTCACACACAAGCCAATAACCTGCTTCATACCTTCCCAAAAGAAACTCCTCTTCATATCCTGATATATCTTTGTACCTCCTGGATGTATAGTGAACTTCGAATGATGGCATTCCTCTAAGACTTCCTTCTTTATGTTTCCTACACTCGGAATACATAATCTTCCTTTCTTTCTCAACCATCCATTATGTTCAAGACTGAAATCTTTCAAGTCATCACTTCGTGTTCCTTTAGCTTCATGATTCGATTAGCTAAAACTGGATCCTCCAGTTGCTGAGAAGCAATCCATTCGATCAACACTGGTCGAGCTTCCAAACAAGACAATACAACTGTATTTCCACTAGACCCAGCCTCGGATCTCCACTGCACTCCGCAATTTGCTAATGCTTCTAAGTCTTTTCACTCAGCAATCATTGCTAACACAGCATTCTGATGCTTCCTGCTAAGCACATCCGCCAACTTGTTTCCATTCTATGGCGTGTACTCAATCTCAAAATCATAAGAGGTTATGAGCTGTAACCATCTCTGCTATCTCATGTCCAACTTCTTCTAAGAGAACAAATACTTCAGCGACTTCTAATCTGTGTATAGCTCAAACCTTTATCCCAAAAGGTAATGTCTACATACCTTGAAAGCAAAAATCATCATAGCCAGTTCTTAATCTTGCTTTAGATATCTGACCTCATGCAGTCTAAGTTGTCTAGAAGCATAGGCAATCACTTTACCTCTCTGCATCAGCACATCACCTTATCATGTTCACACACGCATCGGTATAAATAACCAAATCCTGATTCCCATTTGGAACAGCCAACACTGGTGCATGGGTTAACAAGTGTTTCAAACTCTAAAATGCTTCTTTACACATATCGGTCCACCTAAACTTCACATCCTTCCTCGTTAGCCTAGTCATTGGTGGTGCTATCCGTGAGAAATCGTTATTGAACCTCCGATTATAACCAGCCAAACCAAGGAAACTCCTTATCTTGGTTAGTGTCTCGAGTGTCTTCCAACTATTCATTGCTTCGATATTAGTCGGATCCACAAACAACCCTTCTTCTAGGACTACATGACCAAGAAACTTCACCTCCTTCTTTCAGAAGTGACACTTCGAAAACTTTGCTTTCAGCTGATGCTGCCTCAGCTCTCAAGCATCACTCTAAGATGAACTTAATGCTCTGTTTCATCCTCAAAGCAAATCAAGGTATCATCGATGAAAACTAAAATGAACCTATCCAAGTGCTCTCAGAAAATCTGGTTCATCAAAACTACAAAGAAAGTTGGTGCATTCGTCTGTCCGAACAGCATAACTGACCAACAGTACAACCCATATCCGGTCTTGAATGCCATTAGAGGTATACTATCCTCTACTACCCTGAGCTTATGGAAACCTGTTGCCAAATCCAACTGAGAGAATACCTTTGCTCCACTCAACTAGTCGAACAAATCATCAATCCTGGGTAATTGATATAGATTCTTTATCGTCCTCTCATTCAACTTACGATAATCGATACATAGCCTCAACGATCCATCTGGCTTTTTAGCAAAAACTACCGCTGCACCCCGCAGTGAACTACTTGGCCTGATAAAACTATTACCTTCCAAATCCACCAACTACATCATCAACTACCTCATCACCTAAGGGATCGTCCTACTTGGTGGCCTACTCGCTGGTTCTGCTCCCGGAACCAGATCTATCAGAAACTCAATGGCTCATTTCGGTGGCAATCCAACTACAGGCTCAAACACTTCTTCGTATTCTCTAACCATGAAAAATCGGCTAGACTCATCATCTAAATCCAAAGCACCGAACAAAGCAAACACTGCATTGCCCGAACATTCTACAATGTAAACAATCCGGTCACTAAAATTAGGGTGTCTAAAAGATATTTTTCTATCTTGGCAAAATGTCCTAGCTTCATACTTACTTATCAAGTCCATACCAGGGATAATCCCGAACCCTATAAAATCAAACATATGAAAATTGCACGCAAAGTTTGACCCAGTTGGTCAAACTCAAACTGGTCAAACCTCAATCCTAAAGTTGCACAACCCTCCTATTGGATTTGGGACCCATAAGGAAGTAATTAAAATATGTGGATTCAATGTTAAAACATATAGATGTAAAAGAATGTTATGCATTAGTATCAAATAAAGCGCTAACATTCATACCATGAATCCGAAGTGTACTGTCCATAACTGTTTTTCCCTTCTCCTGGGCTATCAGCTTTGAAGTAGCAGGCTCCAATGCATACACTTTTCCTTTACCATATCTAACGGGCTCGTTGCACTGGTTATTGTATTGGCCTATTTGGTCACAGTTAAAGCACCTGACATTTTTCTTCTGAGCCACTTCCTTAGCCTTCCCAGAATGACACTCATTGGCAAAGTGCTCCTTCTTGTCACACTTAAAGTAGGCAACCTCAAACTTCCTTTCTTAGCTGCTCCACTCTTCAGAGCACCTTTCTTGGAAAGAACTTCTTCTTCTAGCCCTGCCCAACCTGCACCTCCTTAGCGTTACTCTTCTTCTCCAAAGACTCAAGAATCTACTCATGACTCATAGCCATCTACACTACCACATCACAGGGATCTCCAATATGTAGTAAAACAACCCTAACCAAATCAGGCTTCAATCCCCTGATGAACCTCTCATTCCTCTACAGTACCAACAACATTATAACCATACCAGGCCAACTCCTCAAATCTTCTGGCATATTCCACCACTGAGAACTCTCCTCGATCTAACTCAACAAACTTTCTGATCAGAGCTGACTATGCCATAATTGATATGAAACTCTAATGGAACCTCCTCTTGAATTCTGCACATGTCATCTCTTCCTCATCTACTGCAACTATTAGACTGTTCCACCAGACCAATGCAGCTCCCTGAAGCTATCTAGAAGCCAATCTCCTCCTCTGCTCACAATTGAGCCTCTAGTCTTCAAATATCCTCACACAATGCAGCAACTAATTTTCTACCTCAATAGCATCCTAGGTTACAACAAATGGCTTCCCACCAAGCTTAACATAATCCCCACTAAGCTTGGCATAGCCTTGACAACTGGAACATCCAGAACTCCTCCTCTTGCTCCTACAGCAACACCTGCCCGCAGTATCTTCACAAAGAACTAATACATAGCTTCTATTCCGACCGGCGGGATCCCAGAACCTATATTCTCTGCATGTGCTTGACCTTGGTTCCTCCATGCATTAGGTCTGGCATTACCTTTGGTGCTTCCCTTACCTAGCTTAACTTTGCTTCTTCAACCTGCGATATCTTCAAAATTCAAGAGAGAGAGTAAGATAACCAAATCAGAGATAGGAGACAAGAGGTAAAGCACATACTTATATATAACAAATACAAGAACGTTACTATAGCGTTGTCCTAAACTCCAATCTTAATGTAATTTCACTGGATTTTTGTTTTCAAAATCATTTTTAGTAAAAAAAATTCATAAACCTAGGCTCTGATACCAAGTTGTAGCATCATGTATCTAGAGGCCAAAAGCTAAGCGCTATGGATTCTGCAGTCATCCAGGGTAATAGCTTTGGTGATGAAATACGGTAATGTTAATCGTATACATAATATGAGAAGCATTTGTATATGAACAAAATCAAAGATTTCCAAAAATCAATAATTATAGAGATTACATTTCAAATAAAATCACATCCAAGTTACTAAAATCATCAAACTTATCCTAGACAATGATCAAATATAATTTACAATAATATGCCAATAGCGACGTATATAGATGCCCCCTTTGATGATCAAAGCAATATAAACATAACTGTCTTAATCAACAGCGAAAACAGACAAAAAGAACATAATTCTTAAATTAGCTATCTGTCAGCCACCTACTCCTCTTCAAAAGCTTATTCGCCAAAATCAGCTAAAAAACCTGAAAACCTAAACCCTTAGCCTACTTAAAATCTAATTTTGAGCACCCAAGAGTTGAAGAGGAAATAAAAACTTTGAGTCGGACATAAAGCCTGGTATGAATAATTTCTATTACATCTCTGTTTATTGATATTTAGTGAGACCATGCCGCTTAGCGGAATGGATTTCCCCTCACTAGTGTCATTTTTCAAAACATATAGTTTGCAAATCCTTTCCTGCAACCAAACTAGTTAATTAAACTGGTTACAATAATATGATAATAGCAAGATTCGTTATGTTATAACAAGTCTAAATGGACTAATTGTCTGAAATATGTGTTGAATGCCCTAAAATTAGGCTAACTCCCCTTTGGCTGACCCAGGCCCACTAGATACCACATGATATAATCTAAACAGCTATTAGACAAAACATCTAGAAAGTTTGTCGTAAATTGTCATCTTCAAAGGTCATATAATCCTATTGGTTTTGTGGCTTACCATTACCTACAACTGTACATCAATAACCCATTCTGTGCGTAACCAGCATCTTAGTCTTGCCTATGACAAAGCTCTACAATTTGGAATTATGGACTAAATTATCTAGGCGCTGATAGCTAATGAGGATAGGGCGTAACCATACATAAGTCCTATCTAGTCTTCTAATCTGAGTCATTACTTAAGGGTTAACTACCCTTTAAAATTTTCCTTGGAAACCTTTTCAAAATGATTTGGTCCTTTAAATCATACATATACAAGCAAAATATGCCTTTAGCTTTATTCGAAGCTATTTTTCCATGTTATATATACTTTACTTAAAATAATGATGATGATATTCAATAAGGAATTTCTATCCTTTCAAAATAAGTTAAATTGCTTTTTAACTTGAAAACACTTAGGCTATTATACCTATTAATCATATTCGAAACCTTTGTTTAAAAGATTTAAACAACTCCTTCTAAACCGATGAAAATAGCCTTTCAAAACAAGGTAAAAACCCTTTCCTTTATCTAGATCGAAGGGAGAAAACCTTCGTTTTGAAACTATTCTCAAAACCCTTTCGAAACCATTGGAAGTCTTCCTTCCGAAAGCTTCAAAGTTAGACATCTTTCTTTTAAAATCTTTAAACATTGCCTTTCAAAACCTTGAAAAACCTTTCCTTTCGAAACCATTCAAAACCTTCAGAAAACACAACTTTTGACTCCTTCGAAACATTTAGGGAACCACCCCTTCGAAACCTCTTTTTGAAAGGTTTCGAAAGAAACCTTTCAAAAGCATTTGCGTTCAATTTTAAAACATGTGGAAACCTATTGCATTCGATGTTATCTACTTCAAAACCCTTTAAAACATTTCGGTTAAAATCATTTGGATTATGCCTTCAAGTATGGAAAAAGAACATAAGCCCATTAAAGTCGAAAGCACCTTTGGAAACTATTCAAATCATCTCTTGTGAAATCAATTTTGGGTTAAACTTCATTCAAAGAAAAAGGGCCTTCGAAATCATTTAGGTCAAAAGCATCCATTTCAAAACCACTTGAAAGCAACTTTTACAAAACCATTTCCTAAATAATAAAATGATGGTATCAAAACCATCCTTTCGAAAGCAATGGAGAGGTAGCCAAATTATTTTATAAAACAAATGGATCCCTTCGAAACCATATGCATCAAAAGTTAGGAAGCGGCAACTAAAGGCTTCGACCATGTCAAAAGCAATCATTTAAAAAAAAAGCAACCCAATCGAAACCATTCCTTTTTAAACGTTTTGAATTAGTAGAAAGCTAACTAAGTCAAACCTAAATTAATCGAAAGTAAGTAGGCGTTCTTTTCTTTAAAACCAAAACAAAGTCCCATCCCTTTCGAAACCCCACGGTTTCGACCCTATACCTTTCGCCTTCTTCGAATTCATTACGTACCAGTTTCATGATACCATATGCATTGGTTTTGGCCACCTTGGGAGGGTATCATGGAGGCGGAACCTGGTTGCCGAAGGAGACAAAATAGCTAAAAATCTGCTTATTTGTACTTTAAAATAGTATTTTTGTACCTAACCTGCCTAGTTTTTCTAAATCTGATTGATTTCTAGCTTTTTATATTCAAAAGTGCTGCCATCTTTCCATTTATGGAAATTTAAACATTTTATAGAAAGCCCCTTCTCCCTTATAATTATATAAAACATTTAAGTCTCATACTTTAAATAATTTGATATAACTATTAAAACACTTAGGAAAAATCTGGAAAAATTCTAATAAATCAAATTATATATGCTCTCTAACATATGAAAAAACTTAACGCCCAAATAAATGATTATTTACCCGTAAATAATTTATAACCCAAAATCTCATTTCTTTACAAGAAAATTCATATAAATTCCACATTAATTCTGAAAATTGAAACACATTTCCAAACCATATATTCCGATCTATCTAAAAATTCACAAGGCATAAATATATCATTTAATAGGGTTTTCATCTCAAAATATGTCATAAAGACTATATGAACATACATAAATCATCAACAAGTACATTAATCATTTTATCATTTCAAAACATGGCAAATCTATGCAAAACATTGGATTTAACCTTAAAACCGAAACCAATAAAAATCTTGAGGCTCACATTGTTCGCCTTAAGCTTTGTGATTAAAGAGATTGAGATATGAGTAAATTTGATTTGTATTTGCTCCTTCTTAGCTTTCTTCTTTCTTTTTCCCCTTTTCTTATTAGTGGTGGCTAACTTTGCTTTCTTTTAAAATTTGAAAATGAAATGAAATGAAGTGAACCTGCATAATACAGGGCTATAGAGAAGATATAGGAGTAGCCTCTTTCCTACATTACTGTTCCTCTTATTCATTTTAAACTCTTCTTTTAATTCATTTGTTGTAATAGCAGAGCTACCTTAATTAAAATCAACTCTAAATCCCATAATCAACACATTATTCTATTTAGTTTAACTGACTAAATATCCTAAACAATGTTACCAAAAACCTGGAGTGTTACACTAAGCCATCGAATATGTGAAAAGTTACGAAAAGTGTCAGAAATATTCCAGGATTCTCATATTTCCCCAAGTCAATTGGCTCCAATTACAAGTACATAGCGCTTTGATATATGCGGAATAGACCCAATTGGTCCATTTCCAATCTCATAAGGTGGGGCAAAGTGTACCATAGTTGCCAACGACTATTTAACCAAATGGATTGAAGTGGGACCGCTTCCAAAGAGTACTTTTAGGAAGGTACACAAAGTCATTATCAAGAGCATCGTAACAAGATTTGGAATTCCCTAAAGGATAATTTATGTTGATGGGACACAATTTAAGAATGAAGAATTCTCCTGCTTTTGCTATAATAATTATTAAAAGTTTTTCATCTGTCACACATTCAAAAGAAAATGGAGCAGCTGAGGCTGCGAACAAAACCATAAAGATAATTCAGAAAAAGAGGATAAACAAGGCAAAAGGAAATTGGGTAGAAAAACTTCCACTTGTACTATGGGCTTATCGAACGTCTGCTAAAACAACGATGAGAAACATACCCTACTCTTTAACTTATGGGTGTGAGGCAATGTTACCAATCGAGATTGAGATACCCTCACACTAAAGGATCACCTATGCATTCGATAAAAATCAAGAGCTGAAAAGAGAATCCTTAGAATTAATACAAGAAATGTGAGATGAAGCAGCGGTAACAAACACTGAGTATTGAATAAAAATCTCATTGTACTACAATTCAAGAGTAAGAGCTCGATCATTTCACAAGAGGGATTTTGTACTCCGAAGAGTGATGGACAATAACAGAAATCCTACAGATGGACCCTTAGGACCAAACTGGGAGGGACCATTGATCATTTGCAAAGTAATTCCCCTAGAGCTTACAAGTTGTGCCGAGTAGATAGTAATATGTTTCCAAGAACATGGAATATCGAACATTTGAGGCTATATTTTTCGAAATTGAATGAATAAAGCATGTTTTTGTTCAAAAATAAAATAAACAGGGTTCAGAGTGAAATATTCCTTATATTTGGATATAACCTAAGATGGTAGTCTACCTAAGACGGTAGAAAGCCTCTATATGCGCCAAGATGGCCAAGGTAGAGCACCTTCTGGAGGGATGGCGGGTAAACCTTTAGCCACGGCATTAGATGGCATGTTAAAGCACCGAACAAGCCCTTGGCTATCCCTCTGGTTAGGTCAATGCACCTCCTTTAGGGAGGATGGAATAAGCCTTTATCCGTGCCATAAGATGACCAGGGTAAAGCACCGAACCAGCCCTTATCATTTCCATGTTGTGGCCAGAGTAAGGCACCTTCTGGAGGGTGGATGCAATAAGCCTTTATATGTGCCATAAGATGGCCACAGTAAACACCGAACAAGCCTTAGTCCGTGCCATAAAAGGGCCACGACAAGGCACCTCCTAGAGGGAGATCGAGTAATTCCTTATTTCCAGCCTCCAAGATAAGCTAACCAAGACAACCTGACAACAATGGAGTAAGATGTCCAAGCCCAAGTAGTGGCTCAGTCAACAAGGGACTATGATGTCTAAGCCCAAAGAGAGGCTCATTCGACAATGGACTAGATGCCCAAGCCTAAGAAGAGGCTCATTAAATGATGGACTGAGATGTTCAAGCCCAAAAGAAGGCTATTATAATAAAAGACTGAGATGTCCAAGCCTGAGAAGCGGTATATCCAATTATAGACTAAGATGTCCAAGTTTAAGAGGCAGTTAATCAAATAATTTCCAAGACCTAAAGGGTTCTTGCATCAAAGGAGTAGAACAGAACTCCACTTATTAATACCAGAATCTGGTTTTGGGACTTTCATTCCTAAACGTCATCTAATAATACCCAAATCAGGGTTTTTAGGTTTCTCATATATGAATTTCATCAATTAGCACCCAGATCTGGGTTTCAGAACATTCATTTTAGAACTTCATTTACCAATAGTCGAATCTAGAATTCGGGTCTTTATCAATTTCTAACTATTTTTATTATACTCGAATCTAGGTATTGAAACATTATTGAACCCTTTTTTTTTATAATCAAAGAAGGGTTTCGGGATTATTAATTGGTTTTGGCTTAATGCCTTAATTTAGGTTCTTATCTTCTATTATAAAGATAACTTCCATGGACTTTTGGTTGTCCAACGTATGCCCTAAGTTGGGAAGAGAATTCTATCCTAACAACAACAAGTATGGAAGTCCGCTTACATAATATATGCCCTAATCTTGGCTGAAGGTTCTTTGCAAAGGTAATTGTTCGTCGACGGAAATTCTATCGGTTTAGAAAACCGTCTCAAATTTAAATTCAAATTTACTGCAAGCGCACGGCATACTATCGTAGTACGTAGTGAGTATGGGTCGATCCGTAGGGAATTGTTGATTTTAAATTTCCTATTCAATCAAATTAATCATAGTCGAGAGTGAATTAAACTAGAAAATGAGAAAATTAACAAAAGAAAGTGATAAAAATATGGTAGTTAAATGTCAATTTAGAGATAAATCCACTCTGTAGATCACACAGTTCAACAAAAAATGAAATTTTGATCTCTCTTCTTCGGTCTAGTGAGTTTAATTGATGTGCTTATCATAAGTATGGCCTATTGTGCTATTAATTAGCTCAACATAAGACATCAAACTATAACACACACCTTAAACCACTTAGTAATTCTCATGAAAAATGAAAACAAGGTTGAAATGAAATATTTTATAGCATGGCCTATTAACTATTGATTAGAAATATATACCATCAAATTTTGATTTCAACGTTCACTTCATTACCATAATCATATGTAGATGAAGAGGTAAGTTGTGTTTCGTGATTTTTAAGCATAACCTATTTGGTGTCAACAATATAGGCTGTCAAATTCCAAGCACATAACAACAAGTTAAACCACTTCATGTATTGTCATTAAGCACAAAAAGAGAGTCAAAATGTTGAAGCAGTATAATTAGAGAGTTTTGTCACCTCTAAATTGAATGGGTTTAGCTTCTCATATGTGTTATCAAATCAACAAATATAGCTTGCAACATGAAACAAAAAGAAGAGGAAAAAGAGAGCTAAATGAAAGAAGAGCTAATTAGCAAGAAATAAAACTAATCTACTTGCATGGAAAATAAAGATCTACACTACTAGCATGAAAGGAAATAAACAAGAAAGGAAAGAAGCATGTATTAAAATTGCATAAAGGGAATTACATGAAAGAAACGGCTAAGTAGCCATGAATAGAAAACGAGCACCCATTTTATTTTTGATCTAAACTAAACTAAGAGATGAGACTAAGAGAAGAGGGAGGGTTACATGAAACATAAGGGGTATTTATACAAGTTTAAAACCCTAATTCACTTTTTTAGGAACTACCCAAGATATTAGGAAGTGTAGTGGCCGAGTTATCCTTAACTTCAAATAATCATCCATTAAGTGTGCATGAAGATTTAGTGCCCTTTTAGCATGTGCATTAGCTTCTAAGTGTGCATTAAGGTAGGTGGGTAAGAGGGGTCATCCCTTATCATCACTTTGAATTATTTCCATCTTCATTCCTTTGTATTCACTCTTGTGCATGCATATCTTCATGAAGCCACCTATAAAATTCACTAAAATTCCTATAGAACAACATGGAAAATTCTAAGTAAATTTTCACAAATTAATAAATGCAAAAAATGACCATTTTGATCGTATATGAAGATAAATATATGACAATTTGAAAATAATTTGAATTCTGGTTTAAACAAGTTAAAATACCCATTATGATCATTTATTTAATTTAAATAGATTAAATATGGTGGTAAGAATATGCACATTTATGTGCACACCAAATACCCTCACACTTATTTTTTATTCATCCTCGAATAAAGAAAAACTAAGATAAATATTTTTTCGAGAACTCTAGGGAAACTCTGCTATTGTAACGACCCATAAATTTTTAACTGTTTTAATAACATATTTAGTTGGATTTTTATGAATTTAAAATAATGAAATTTTGAAATAAAAATTTAATATTTGGAATACGTATATTTAAACATAGGAAACAGTAAATTTTCATCTGAAAATATGAAAGTTTATTTTCTTGTGTAAATTCTATTTTTAATTCAAATCGGTTAAAAATTGATAATAATAAAATGTTTTCCAAACCTGAATATTTTTACACAATAAATTCGTAAATTATCTTCTAAGTGAGACGTCATATTTTGTCTCGTCAAATTTGGACTGTTGTTGCTCCATTTATCATATTTCTGGCAAATTAGCAGCATTTTTGGTACCGGATATCGACTTTTGATAGGGTGATCGTACCACTGATATCTGTATATCGTTTTGATCGTCTCGTCGTGTTGATATCTACAGTATATTCATATGTGTGTTTCGAGGTCTGGTACGCGGCGAAAACCGTGAAACGGATAACCATATCGGTACTCAATTTGTGCCTTTTGGAGTTCCTATTTCCTTTAGTTTTTCTATCACGATAATCAAAAGACACCGGCCATTATTATTCCCTAAATTAAATTCTTGACTTTTGTAATTCTCATTGCTATATTTTGTATGCCGGTTCATTCTACCTCTCTTCGTCCTTCCCTCTTTATAAAAAAATAAATGCAGAAAAGGAAAAAAAGGGCATATAAACTTTATATCAGAAAGCAAATTTCTCATCCCCTGTTCTTTAACATGCATCCCTTGATTCTTCAGCCATCAAGCGTCCCGCCACTTCCACTCCCCCCAAGCATTCCTCCACCACCTTGACGAACACCTCTCATAGCGACACGCAAGTGCTACCGCCTCATGCAATGTCCATCGCCTTAGGCAGCAGCCCGCCGTCACTTCTCCCTTCCTGACGTCATCAACCACCCCGCAAGCACCACGACAACCACCGAGACCCATAGCCTTCCCTTTTCGCTGCCGTCCACCGGTGATAACCTGCGCCGCCACCAAGCAACGCCGCAAGCCTAGATCTCTTCCTTCCGGCCGAGCCTATCCACCCTCCACCACTTCCTACTTCCGTCGCCTGTTGGCAAATCCACCAGCCCAAGCTTTCTCTACTACCAAAGCTTCCTACCCATCCCTTGACTGCATGCATATACTTGTTGAGGAAATAGGTATATATGCCGCCTTCATATATTTGCTTTCATACTTGAATCGATACTTAATATTCTAAATTATATTTGATTACAGTATATATATGTCTATAAAAATAATGCGTTATAAAATAGGCTAATTATATATGTTAATTAGATGTATATGTATATGCAAGTTATATATAAGATATTTTGTGTATAATTTTTTTGTATGTTAGTATTTATGAATTATAAAATATGTTGTATGTATAGATTTTTCTAAGATATCAGTATATATATTTATAATATATTGTATTATAAAGGAAGTTATATATGTAAGTAGATAGTTTATATATGATCTGGTTATATATATGTATAAAGTTTTTATGTAAGTTATACAATCTATTAGTTCATACCTAAAATTCAGTACGTCTGTTAGTTATATAAGTTTTCTTTATATGTATTACTGTATATCGACAGCAGTATATATAAGTTGGATTTAAATATAAAGCGACAATTTTATTTTAATATGTGCTTAAATTTAAACAATGATTTTTATAAATATATATAGAGATTTAATCTAACATGTGTCAATATATATATATATATATATATATAGTTTATATATAAGTTCACTTATCAAATTGATGTTCATCAATCCAGTTCATCGTGCCCTCCTTTTGTCTCGTTGCTGTCTAAAATTGGTTAAAGCAGATTTTTTGCTTTGCTTATTCTGAATCTGTATCCATGTCTGTGCATCACATTCTTATTATATCTCCAGCCTCGAAAGGTGAGCAATCACTCACGATTAACGTTCTTATATGTATTAAATTTGATTTCAATTGAAACGATAATTGAAATATGCTATTGTTAGTTACTTACATTCCTATATATGCTATTATCTGTATCTATTCACTTGTGACATCTGACACCATTATCTGTTATTTATATTGATGATATATGCCTGTTATATTATTATCATATCTGTTATCACTCTGCAAGTTCCCTGTTAGTATAGAATTCCATATAGGTTGAAATGATACGTACCCAAATGATCTGTAAAATATTAGAAAATCGTTATGGGTTGAAATGATAAACCCAAGCGATTTTAATTGAATTGAATTTGTGATTGTGGGTTGAAATGATATAACCCGTATATATTTAAATTACGGATTGAACTGATAAATATCTGTATAACTTGACAATAGGATAGAAAATTATATACAGACACAATTGGTCTATATATATACATATATTGAAATGATTTCCATAATTTTCAAAAGGAAATATATATGGTTTTATATAAATATTGATTTTAATATATATATATATATATCGAATGTTATTTTATATGTGTTTTAAAATTCTTGATTTTTAAAATTTTATGCTTTGAAAATTTTAAAGTTATAAATTAGTTCTTAAATTATAAATATTAAGATTTTACTTATAAATTTACAATTTTGAAATATATAGTAAGTTTTAAATTAAAATAAGTTTAATAAAAAGATTTAATTTAGTAAATTTTGATTTAATTAATATATAATATATTTAAGTATTTATTTAAATTTATATTTTTAAAACAGATTTTTATAATGATTTTTATAAGTTAATGTTGGGAAGATTAATTTGAATTTATTTGAAATTGTGTTTAATTAAGTATTTTATTTAATTAAATCGATTTGAAAGTTATTCAATTTGAGATTTTTAAAAGGTATGATTTTATAACTTGATTTTGGTTTAAGGGGTTAAATTAATATTTCAACCTTAAATAAATTGAATGAAATATTTAGTTTATTTGTAAATTGTGGTTTTATTTAAATTATATTGGATTTATAAGTGAATATCTCAAAACCAAATAATAATGAAGTTAAATGAACACACATATATATATATATATATATATGAAATTATCAAATTTAGTTTTGAAATTGTGGAATATTTAGAGCTTTGAAATACATTGAAATTGAAATGGTTTATTTTGTGGTTCAAATCAGTATTTGAAATCGATATAATTTGAAATGGTTTATAGAGAAACCGAAATAAATTGAAATTGATGATTTGAGATTGGACTAAATTTGAATTTTGGAATTCGAGTTGATTTGGAATCGATTTTTGAAATCTGAGGAAGCTATTTTATTATATAAATTATTTTTAAATTATATTTAAAACTATTTATATATTTTGCTTTATAAATTATTTTCATTTAAACTATTTGAATATAAATCATTTTAATATAATCTATTTTTAATATAAACTATTTTAGTATACTAACTATTTTATTGTAAACTATTTTAACCTATAACTACTTTATATAAACTATTTTATTTTATAAACTATTTTATTTTATATGCTATTTTAATATCTAAACCTGATAAGTGGGAAGTGTTGTGGTTTTCCAAAGTGTTATGATTTCAAAGTGTTATGATTTCAAAATATTATGATTTTCAAAGTGTTATGATTTCAAAGTGTTAAGATTTCAAACATGTTATGATTTCAAAATGTTTTGATTTCCAAAATGTTATGATTTCAAACTGTTATGATTTCCAAAGTGTTACGGTTTCAAAAATGTTATGATTTCAAAGTGTTATGATTTCAATGTGTTATGATTTCCAAAGTATTATGATTTTTAAGTTATGATTTCCAAAGTATTATGACTTCCAAAATATTATGATTTCTAAGTTATGATTTCTAAAGTGTTATGGTTTTAGAAGCTTTATAATTTCGAAAGCGTTATAACTTTGAAGTGCTATGATTTTTGGAAATGGATATATTTGAAATGGAAATGATATTGCATTTGGTTTTGAAATGGCAATGATATCGTATTGATATGGTTTTGAAATAGAAGTGATATTTTGTTTTGAAGTATAAACCATTTTGAAATGATCGCGGTGTTATAATAACGTTTGGTTGTTAAAGAGACCGGGATCAGATATTGTCATACTCTTTGCCAATACCGAAAACCACTTTAACAACCATGTACACGGTGGAGATTCCAATATGAAGTAGGATTGTGGCGACGTCCTATTTGAGGTATACACATGGACCCGACTCCCGTGAGTTGGCATAAGGTGGCTAAAACATGAACAATCGATGGGCCAAGTGAGGTAGCTCCTCCGATCGGACACACTTCTTCTTATGCCATTCTATTAATTTGTGATTGATTTGGTGGGCACCTTTGATTTGGGGGTGTGGCTCGAGGTGGGCGGTAGCTACGGTTATGCGCTACCACCGACCTGGAAGTGTAATTGGTATATCTACCCTGGCATTGCCTAGTTGTGCTGTGTCACCTACCCTATCGAGACCACTATGAGTTTGTTTTGTGTCTTACCTATGGAGTATCCTCTGGTAACCTCCCGATCAGGAGGTATTATGGTACTGTATAGACTATTGGCACTATAAAATGTGTTAAGGGGGAAATGGGTAACGCCTTAATGCTATTTTAAAAGTTTACTTTACTTTAGACATTATTATAATAGTGTATATTACTACATAGTAGATAGTTTCACTGATCCTTAGAGGATGGTTATCCCAAGCATTCTTTAAGTTACTTGTATTTCAGTTGATATTTCACTTGAGTTGGATTTATTGATATAAAAATGTTAATCCTGACTCGAGTGTTTTGTATTTTTACTTTACGCTCATGTCATACGGAGTGTCACAACATTCGAGACTCACCTTTGGAGTTTGGAGCTTCGCTTGGAGATCCAACTATTGGTTCAGCTTCCAATTATTCAGTTGATTCCTGTGATGTATTCAGATTTCGTATTTGACTATGGTATTGAGACTTCTTTGTATCTAGACTTCTGTTATATCTTATTTAACTCTGTTATATATATATATATATAGTAGCTTCATGAACTACTATTCATTTGTTTCCGCTGCTTATTATTGTAATACTCTGTGTCTGTGATTCTGTGATTTATTTATTTACCGTATATGTTGAGTTTTGCCAAACGTAAATTAACAATTCGATATTTTGAGCGATTCAAATCCGAAGTGTGCGGATGCAAATGGTTGAAAATACAGGGATGTTACATGTGGTATCAAAGCCAGGTTTTATGCAAAATTTAGCATATGTGGTAAATTTAATTACGGAATCACTTTCGTTCAAGCTTGAATCTCTTCCTCTTTGAGTCGATTTACTTTGAATTTTAAACTTCCCCATTCGTTCTGAAATCCATTCTTGTCTATCCCTATTCGTATTTTCTTGATTCTGGAGCATCCCGTAGCTCCACTGTATGATTTGTAAAAGGGTGGAACTCCTTTACAATTGGCATTGATTCCTCCAAGATTTCTATATCCTCGGTTTAGATGCTGCTATCTCTTGCTATGCCCAAATTCTATCTTTTGCAATCGAATGTTGATTTGCTTTAGAATACTACATCGATCTTATTCTTGAAGTCACGATTGACCAGGTTAAGGTCGCCTGCGATTTATATAAGTCTATCCTTCTTCCTATTTTGTTACTTAATTATCTTATCTTCGTTTCTAGCCTAAACTCCTTATTAGAATTCGCTTTGATTAGGGTCCCCTTGAATTAGAATCTCTATCCTTGTTTCATCCATTCTGGAATAATCGAGTGAGGGAGTATATTTGTAGTTCATATTAAAATGTTTTATATGTTGTGTTGTTTGAGTTGTTAATTTCGATTTGGGTTTTTGATCGATTCGTCTGATCAACGCTATCGATAGAAATTCCAAAACGCTTAAATAGAACAAACTTACACAATATTATTTTAAAATTTGGTAAATGAAATCAAGTTTGTATGTTTATATTATATATAAGTAAATTTTTCTGAAATTAAATAGTTAAATGAATTGGTTATTTGAAATGATAATATTTGATTTTTATTTATTGCTTTGTAAATCATGAACTATTGTCACGTGATATAAATAAATGGAATTATAAAAACATGGTTTAGAAATTGTTTTGGAAATTTTATTGAATTTAAAATTTAGATTTTGAGAACTTAATTTTCGGTGACTCCAAACTTTGGTTTTAAATTTTTTAAAATATATATTATTAAAAGTATTTTCAAATAGAAATCGTTTCCAAAGAATTTTTAAATGTTTAAATCAATGCTCTCCTCTTTTGTCGCTGGAAAATAATTTCGGTGATGGCGGCCGCATCATCGACATACATTTTCAAGTTCCAGAGTGCAGAGGCCATTCTGTAGCTTTGCTACACTTTTTTTTTGGAAAATTAAATGTATTTGAATTTCTAAAATATGACTTGATTTATATATATACATATTGGTATAGGATTATAGATTTGATGTGATTTATTGAATGTATATATATATTTATCTCTAAATTGCTTGAAGTTAATCGAAAATTTAATTCTTAAATTTTATGTTAAAGGTGATTTCAATAATAAAATGAAGCCAAAAAAATTTTGAATGAATGTTTAAACTTGAAATAATTGAATTAGAAAATTTTACTTGTATAATTGTAACGACCCAGAATTTCTGTCAATTAAAATTCGAATATTTAATTGATTTTAAATATTAATAAGTGAAATTTATAAGTCAAATAAATTTTATTTCGAATAATTGGATTTAATTGGATAATTAAATCGATAATTTAATATGTTAAATTATGGAAATAATTGAAAATCGAGTTTAATATGATTGAAAATGATTTGTAAAATTTTATTTTATCATATTGAAGTTAGAATGATGTTTTAGAATTTTTAAAATCGAATTAGGAGTTTATTTGTGAAAATTGAATATTTTAATATTTAAATCGACTAGTGCAAATAGCCAATTTTTGAACAGTCTCAGAATTGAACGAAACTAGTTCCATTGGACCCGTAATAGTTAGTTATTATCGGATTTCAATTTTCGTAGCAATCGGAGTTATCGTTTGACCATGGCAGCTCGAAACGCATCGAAATTATTTTTAATATTAAATTGGCGAGTTAAAATAGCAATTTTTCAAAAAGTCTCAGATTTCGACGAAACCAGTTTCATCGGATCCATAATGTGATATTATTGTATGGTTTCAAATTTCAAGTCAATCGGATTTACCGTTTGTCCGGTGCAAACTAAAATGCCTAGAAAATAGTTTAATCGGTTTAATTTTAAATCGAACGTTTATAGCCATAACTCGCACGGATGATCGAATTAGCTCCCGAAACACGTTCCATTGTGTTCAGAACGCGGGGTAAACCTTAGGAACGCCAACCGGCATGCTTCGTTTGGAGTTCGAAAATTTCGGGTGAATAGTAATTGGTGAAATTTTCTATAAACCCCCCCCCCCCCCTTATTTCTCATTTTTTCAAAATATAACAAACCCCTAGGGTTTCAGGTTAGAGCCGCCGGCTTCACCATTATCTAGGGCCGAAAAACTATCTCCTTTCCTCCTTAATTTCTTCCAATCCACAAAGAAATTCGAGAAACTTTCTAAACGAAAGTTGTAGAGCGTCTCGAGATCGATAGATCCATACGGAGATGATGGCGTGAAGTGGAGCAGATCGACGGCAAAGGGCTAGGGAAGGACTCACATTTGGGGACATTTTTCACGTTCAAGGTGGGGCCGAGCTCAAGGGGGTGGTAGGCGTGGGTAGCTCTCGACATGGCGAGTTGAACGGCATCACCTGATCGTTGCATAGTTCGTCGTGGAGGAAGAATAATTCAACCCTAGGAGCGGCGGCTATGGGTTGTTGTGCATGAGCAACCTGGAGATGGGGAAGAAGATAGTGTGCGGCTGTGATTGCATGGTGTTAACGCTAAAATTTGAACGCTAACACCCCGGTGTATGAGTTATAGTTGTGAAAGCACCACCCGATGGCTCGGGAACAGATTACAAGCAGATAATAGCAGAAAAGCAGCAAACAACAACAGTTTTATAGTGGTTCGGCTTAAAGGTATAGCCTACGTCCACTTTAAGTACTTTTATTAATAATCTCGTTACAAGCTGATGCAATTCTTCTAAAGTACAATACACTTCAAGTTACAAGTGGTTTAGAACAAGTAGTTTAAGCTTCAATGTCGATTAAAGTCCTTGAATTCATGTTGAAGATGTATGGTTTCTTCGTGAAGTTCTTTGAAGTATTCCTCTAATCTCGAAAGCTCTAAGTGTTGATGGAGTTCTCAATGCAGCAAGGTAACGGTGTATGAAGAGAATGTGCCAAAAGTCCCTTGAATGTTGGAGGTGGCTATGTATTTATAGGCAAGCCTGGATATGAATTCTACGCCCAAGTCCTGAGTCGTGACCGACTCAAGCTAAGTCGTCTCCGAGTCAAGCTAGGTCGTGGCCGGCCAACCTTTCCCTTCTTCATAGCTTATTCTTCTGCTGGATTACGACTTGACGGCTTAAGCACTGTGGCCGAGCTATGCTGAGTCGTCTCACGTTAACACGCGGCCGACCTACTGGCTTGTTCCAAAGAAATAAGTCGTTCCCGAGTCAACTAATCATAACTCCTTTCATACTAGCTGTGTCGTACTCGACTTATCATAAGTCGTAGGCATCCATAAGTCGTGACATTCCTCAGGTCGTTTCATAAGATGAGTCGCGAACCTGTTGAGTCGTTGAACCATGAGTCGCTGAGTCATGAGTCGTTGAGTCAGAAACTCCCATAAGTCGCATAACAGTTGAGTCGGGGACTTGTTGAGTCGGTCCTTGATGAGTCGGACCTAGATCAGATGAGTCGGTGAGTTCCTTAAGTCGTGCAGTTCCTTCTTGGGTCGTTGAGTCGTACGCGAGTTAATTGTACTTGGCTTTCTGATTTGCATACTTGAATCGCTAACGACTCATGGTGAGTCGTAAATCTTCTGAGTCGCTGAATGCCTTATCTGATGAGTCGGCCCAAGCTTCAGCGGGGTTAACATTTGCCCCTCGAAGCACACGCCTAAGTCATAGGTCGCGTGCTTCGACTTATCTTAACCCGCATGTGCCGACTCATGTCCTACTACCTTGGTATAAAAAGTATGAATCGTCACTTTTATCTTCTTCTTCTTATACCAATCTCGTGAGTCGTTTTCTGACATTAACGCATCTCCAAGCTCCCAAAAGCAATTTCAACTTGATTCTCCTCCGATCATCTCTGACATCACATCACGTAAGCAATTTTGCCTCCTTTCTGATTGTCGATCATCATTAACCTGTGCGCTCCGTCCTTACCTTCAATCTACCCCCTTGAGCCTTGCGAGTTTGGTCGCCCTAATCATTAATGGATTGAGGATTGTCTGATCCGATGATTTGCAACTTAAGGCATTATGGATTGAAGATTGTCTGATCCGATGATTTGCGGCTCGAGGCGATTTACTGACGCGATAAAACTAGGGTTGTAGATTGAGAGTTTATTGGGTTAATGGGTTAAAGGTTGGAAGACTAACGGGTTAGAAGTTTAGCAGGTTCATGGGATAGAAGGGGAACGGGTTTTGGAGTTGTACGGTAAATAGGCCAATCAGAGTGAAACATTGCCCCTGATGCGACTCAATAATCCTGAACGACCTAATACTGTTTGCGACTCAACTCTGGACCGGCTTATCAACCTTCACGACACAAGACTTGAGTCGGGGCTGAGACATGACTTGATGAATTTTTCCATAATTCTGAGTTGACATCTATTCCTTCTTTTATGCCTCATGACCTAAGTACTGCCGACTCAAAGTGTTGATAATTCATAGCATAAACGACTCAGAGCACTGCCGGCTTAAAGCATAAACGACCCAAAATTAGAGTGACTCATCATAGCTTGCGACCCAATCCTAAGGTCGTGGACGAGTTAGTTAGAGAACCGATGACTGTTTTAACCCGTAGGAAAAACTTTTGAGTCGCTGGCGAGTTAGTGCCTAAGTCGTTGCCGAGTTATCATTCGAGTTGTATACAACTTAGCTTCTGAGTCATCTACGACTTAGTACTTGAGTTGTCTACGACTTAGTACTTGCACTCTTAAACTCCGCTTGAAACTTTGAACTGCCGCTTGAATTTCAAACTGTTGAACTCTGCTGCATTCTTTTACAGATTACTTTGACTTGTAGATTAACAATATGTTTAATATGACATTTACAGAAAAACCGGGACGAATATACTGCCATTGACTGCCCACATCTAATGACAGATTAGTTAACAACAGATGATTAAATAAACTGTGTGAATGAAGTGCCTTCAACTTATGAATTTCAAACAAAATATCAAAGCAATGCTGAAATAGTCAATTGAAATCGACCCGCTTGCAATAATATTATGCTTGAGCTTTAGATTAACAAGTTCTGAAATGTTTACAATCGATCAATCATCGATTGGTATAATTCCAGTTACATATACTTGTCACTTTTTATTAGTTTTGCACGACACTTCACACTTTTAGGAAACGTGCACCTTCATATTTGAATATCAAGTTGCTTGTGTAGAATGACTTCTCAGGAAGGAGATGCAACAGTTCAGACTGGAGAGGCAACTGCTTTTCCGGCTCCACTAGTTAATCCTCCCGAAAGAGCCCCTACCACACTATCATACAAAGTTTTTCGCCAGTTGTGTGCTCAGTTTGGCATTGTTGAATCAGATGCCATTCTTCCTGAGAGAAGTAACACTGCTGACATAGCACCCTCTGGCTTTGTGACAGTTAACCGACAAATGTGCCTAAGTGGGGGCATTCCTCCTTTCAATGACTTTTTCCAACAACTTCTTCATCAATTGGCCATTGCTCCATCCCAGCTACACCCCAACGGCTACGCCATTCTAATGGGGTTGTGTGTGCTATTTAGGAGAACACTTGATTGACTTCCGAGCTTTGATGAAATCTGTTACTTATGCTCCTTTACCCGGATCAAAGATCATCCTTCTATTACTGTTGTGAGAAGCGCCCGAAACTGCAAATTAATCGTTGGCCTTCCTGACACTGCTCATGGGTTTCTAACCCAGTTCTTCTTCGTTCGTTGCCCCCCGGGGTTTTATGCTGTGTGGAGGGAAGGAAGTAAGATCACCCATTCTTACTTCGTTTGTTATCTGGCCTTCGTGAGACTGACCTGCTAAGTGTTAACTCTGCTTCTTTTTATTTTCAGCGTTGCCTCCTCCCTCTAGGAATCCCAGTTACAAGTCGACTTTTGAGAGGCTTAAGGCCATGCCGGTTGAGGAGAGAGATATTCAATTTCTGTTGAAAGATGAACTTTTGCATCAATACGGACTTTTGCATACTTCTCGTTCTACACGTCCTCATGAAATCCCAGACTCCCCGGCTAGAGCGTTGGATGCCCCAGTTTCTACTAGCACATCCATATCAAAAGGACCTGCCCCTGAAGCTTCGCTAGTGAAGTGCTCCACTTCTGTTGATGCTGCGGGGCCATTTGACAAACTTGCCCCGGTTATCGAAGAAGAAGAGCCTCAGGGATCTTCTCACCATTCACAAGAATTTGGTGAAGAAGCTGAGAAAGCCAGTCCTGTTAAGCAGAGCAGGGATGACACTTTCGAAGGACTGAGCGACCTCTTTGCTACTTCACAAGAGATCTTTAAAGACGATCCTACCACTGCCGGGATTTCCTCTTCAGTAGTTGAGGCTACTTCTATTTTGCAACAGTCGCCGTCGACTCAAGAGTTGACGCTAACTATTACACCCACAACTACTCCCCAAATAAAGAGTGGTTCGTAGATTGATGCGCGTAGTTTGCACATCACACACACTTAGAATTTCTTTAACCTTTCCACGAACATGCCTTCTCTTTTTTTTTAAATATTTGAAAGATTCTCAAGTTTTGTTTCTTCTTGTTTTTTATTTTAGGTTCTTCAATGAGGCGAGGCAGCTTGTACTATAATGATTTTCAGCGATATGGGAAACGTAGCCAGTATGGCTATCAATCCTATCCTCCTGTTCATAGAGAGACTAATGAAGAAAGGGCTGCCCGGAAGGCTCGGGAAAGACGTGATTATGAAGAACGCTTTGGAAGACCAGATAATCGACATGATTCCTCCCACAGAGAGAGTGACTCCCTTAAACGCAAATCTCATGATGATAGAGGGAAGAGTCACACAACTGATGACTTGAGCAAACGGGCCAAAGTTATTGAGGAGCCGATGCCTGCGCCTTTAGAGAAGATTACTGCTCCTACTTCTTCTCAATATCCTGCCCCTTCCCCTACTGACATCCAAGCAATCATCAATAGGCCATCTTACCAAGTTGGACCAGGTCCAGTCACTCTTCAAAGCCGATTTCCTAATTGGTGTTTAAAAGGAGTTCGCTTCGACCTCGATCTGGTTCCCATAGATAAAAGTGCTATGTTACGGAACCTTGATGCAGTCAGAACTGATATTGAGAGGATGTCATCTTGGCAGAAACTCGTTGACGAGCTCCAAAGGGTGAATAGGGCCAATCTCGAAGCTATGCTTACCATGGAGAATGACAAAACTGAATGGCAAAAGATCCTTAAACAGCATGATGCAGAAATGAGGAGTATTGCCGATTATAATGAGAAACTTGAGGCAGAAGTTGGGAAACTTAAAGAAGAGCTTGCTACTTCTTCCACTTCTTATTCTCAAAGGGAGAGTGTGCTTCTTCAACAGGTGCGGGATGCTCATGCCGCGCAAAGGGATGCTGAGGCCAAGGCTGATTGGTTGGAACAGATTATAGAGGGCAACCGTACTGATATTGCTCAGTTACGAGGACAAACTGGCCTTCAGGCTGCAGAGATTGAAAAATTGAAAGCCCAGCTATCCAAAGTCGAGAGAGAACGAGATGAGGCCGTTGCGGGTAGGATTGCAGTTGAAGAGGCCCATGAAGCCACCAAAGCTGATATTGGCTCGACACTATTTGATTTCTACTTGCATTGTGTATTAGGGCGTGGCAGTCTTGCATTCCTGGGTCCCAAGTATGAGATTACCCTGGCCGAAGTGTGGGAGGCCGCACTAGATATGTTTAAAGGGGCCGGATACACTGAAGAGGAGTTGGAGGTGAATTACTTAGACTTTGAGACTCGCGCAGCCCTTGCCAGAGGGAAGGAGCAACTTGCCAGATCGCGGGTTGAAATAGTGGGGGAAGAGCATCAAGAAAAAGAAACAAATTTGACTGCTCCTGTCCCTCCTTCAACTTCGGCCGATGCTGGCATTATTGGTTCTAGCTCTTATGTACCAATCCCTGCTCAAACTGATACTGGGGCCAAAATTACTCAAGCCACAGATGAATCGCAAGAAAGTGCTGAAGCTCCGGACTATGAAATTGACGTAATAAAGACGACCTCTGCAGGTAATTCTACTGTAAATTTCGCCACTGTCAATCTCGCTCAAGTGGATTGCTCATATATTTCACATGGGTTTCATGAGCTCCTTGGCTATTTTCTCAACCCTGATGAGCCTTCATCTCCTCTCTTTACTGACTTTATTGGTGAGCCCTCATCTCCTCTCTTTACTGACTTTAACCTTTTTTCTTCTGTAGAGAAAGTATCAAGCACTACTCAGATTTCTCCTCCTCCGGTTATCCCTTCTCCATCTCTTCAGGTGGCTCCTCCTTCTGCTTCGCAGCCTGGATCACAGGAGGAGCAAATAGAGGCTCTTCATGGCTTGGATGATCCCATCGCTTCGCAAGAGCAGAAAGATGAGAGACTTGAGGGAGGTGACATATCTCCGGAGCGGACTCCTTCTGACGACATAGCTCTATCTAAACTTGTCACTCCAAGGAGTGAGTCTTCCTCAAAAAGGAGAAAAAAGCGTGGGACATCAAAGAGGAGGGGGAAGATAATCACCGCCACTGAAGAGGAGCCGGAAGTTGGACCGGCTGCGCCTACCTCTCCTTCTTCCCTTATGCCCACTGACCGACCTGAAAAGCTGATCATTCGGCCGGGTAAAGGGTCCAAAGGCGGTAAAAAGAAGTGAAGATTTTAGCTTTTTGTCTTTTGTATGTACTGGTCGAGAATTGTGCGGGTACCGGCCCCCGCTTTTCTTTATTTTGAAACCTGTACCTGCATTATAGTTGAATAAAATGATTCTTTGTTTGTACAGACTTCTGTTTGAATTTGAGAATGCATTTGTTATTCATTTTTGCACAAGTTTATTTATATGATATTGCAGTGGGCTTATGGTATGTTGTTTGAGTATTACTTTACTGATGCAGCTATACCATTTTGCATGTAATTATACCATGTTGCCCCCATACCTTAAGCTTGCTGCAACATTTATACTTCGAGGGGACTTGCACTCTTATTTGCTAAAGAATAATTATTTTATTCTTTAAAGAAAATTTTTGTAGAGTACAACTCCCTTCGTATAGGTTTTTACGCTTTGTCCTTCGAAGAAATCACTTCTTTCTTTTGCTTATGTACATATTTTACCAAGTGAATTCTTTTATGCGGTAAAGCGGACCTCTGAAGGGTACTTTAACTCTCTCTTTTTTTTCCTTTTTTTTTTTTTGAGAAAGATCATTTTCCAGAATAGGTAAATTACTCTTCCTTTGGAGGTTAAAGTATGCTGCTGATGAGGATTTTTTTTTTACATAGAAAGTTGTACCTCTGAGGAGGGATTTTTCACGTTTCAACACTTGGAAGTTTTATTTCAATCTCGGTGAAACGTGTACCTCCAAAGAGTTATGCCTTTGAAGAAAGCCTTTTCACGTTTCAACACTTGGAAGTTTTATTTCAATCACGGTGAAACGTGGGTTTCCGAAGAGGTCTTTCTTCTTGATTGCGCCTCCGAAGAGGTCTTTATTTTTTTTGCATTTCAACTCTGGTGAAGTGAAATTCCGAAGAGCGGCTGTTACACTTCAACTCCTAGTGAAATGTGCCTCCGAAGAGGTCTTTATATTTGTTTGCATTTCAACTCTGGTGAAGTGAAATTCCGAAGAGCGGCTGTTACACTTCAACTCCTGGTGAAATGTGCCTCCGAGAGGGTTTTCATTGCCTGGAAGTTACTCTCTCATGGTTGGAGGGTCATGATTCCTCCAATCTTTTTTGTTGAGTAGAGAACTTTCTTTTTTGTGGCATATGACCCATTAGAGGTCTTTATCCTCCGAAGAGTTGTGCCTCCGAAGAGGACTTGTGCTGCCGATGATGGTTTTGGTTGTTTCCTTGTCTTCTTGCTTATGCCCTTTTTTCTTTTTTCTTTTCAAGTTTTCATTCCCCTTTTTCTTGCAAGTAGCTTGCTTAATCCAAGGAAGTGTACTTCATTGTCAGGCAAGTTCGTGAGAACGGGCACTAGCTTCCTAATTGCATGTTTATTTGTTCAAACAATCTCAATTTATTAGCAAGGGCCCGTTCCTATCGAAATCATAGGCCGTTCAATTGAAGTATTTCCTATCTAGGATTTGAATTCGGGGCTTTTGTGACTTGAAATTTGTTTGTTGAATGATGGTGAGAATCGCTCGGTCTTATTATGTGCAAGTTTTATTTCCATTGTCTGCAAAAATTTAAATCGACATTTCAGCAATACATTTTATGCACTTTTATATCGAAAATAAAGCAAACATGTAATAATAATAAGGAACACAAGATTTATAGTGGTTCGGCCAGAAATTTGGGCCTACATCCACTTTATATTCTTTCATTATTCACTTGCATCAGTTTTACAATTGCTCTCAATTACAAGAATCATACATTCATAACTCTTTTTACAATATTTCAACAAAATTTTCAAGTAAAGTATGGACGCAAGTGATTGCTGTTCCATGCCTTTGGAATTTGATCTCCTTCAACAGTAGTGAGTTTGAATGTGCCGTCAAGAAGCTTCTGACCTGTGACATATGGTCCTTCCCAATTTGGCCCAAACACACATGTTGCTGTCATAATTCTCTTCAGGACTAGATCTCCAATCTCAAAGCTGCGTTGACGAACTTTGGAATTGAAATGTCTGGCTATCCTTTGCTGATGAGCTGCAATTCTGAGATTAGCTTCATCCCTTTTTTCATCAAGGAGATCTACCGCTTCAAGTTGTAGCTTTTCATTTTCTGCTTGATTGAAATGGATTCTTCTGTGTGAAGGGACCTCTGTTTCAATCGGGATCATTGCTTCCGATCCGTATGCTAATGAAAAAGGAGTATGCCCAGTCGCAGTTTTGTGAGTAGTTCTGTATGCCCATAGTGCAAGTGGTAGCTTATCGACCCAACCACCTTTTGCTCTTTCAAGTTGCTTTTTGATGGTTGATTTGATGATCTTGTTCACTGCTTCCACTTGCCCGTTTGTCTGCGGATGAGCTACTGCTGAAAAGATTTTCTGGATTTTGAATCGTTTCCAAAAATCCTGGAATTCCTCGCTTTCAAACTGAGTACCATTGTCTGTAATTATTTTCTGAGGCACACCGTATCTGCAAATGATATTCTTGGTCACAAAACTTATCATTTTCTTAGAGGTGATAGTAGCCAATGGTTCAGCTTCAGCCCATTTAGTAAAATAGTCAACTGCAACAATAGCATATTTAATCCTTGATTTGGCAGTTGGTAGCGGCCCAATGAGATCCATTCCCCAAATTGCAAACGGCCATGGACTGACCATCTGTGTGAGTTCGGTAGAAGGTGCTCTAGGAATTTTGGCAAATCGTTGGCATCTGTCACATTTTCGGGAGTAATCTGCAGCATCTCGATTAATTTCTGGCCAAAAATATCCGTATCGGAGAATTTTCTTTGCTAATGTTTGGCCACCTGAATGATCACCACATTCTCCTCCATGTACCTCAGCTAGGATTGTTTTAGACTCTTCCCTGGATACACATCGAAGTAAAGGCATTGAGAATCCCCGTCTGTACAATCGGCCATCCTGAATTACATAGCGAGAGGCTTTCCTTAGTAGCTTCTGTCTCTCTCTCGAATTTTCTGGCAGAGAACCTCTGAGTAGGTAGTCTAATATTGGAGTCATCCACGACTCTTGTTCTTGAGATACATTCATAATCCAGTCTATATCCATCTCGTCTGTACTTGGTGCTGAGAGGACTTCTACGGGGACCAATCCCAATAGTTGAGCTTCACCAGAACTTGAATACTTTGCGAGGGAATCTGCCTTCATATTCTCTTCCCGAGGAATGTGGCTTATTGAATAATGATCGAGCTCACACAGAAGTTCCCAAGCCTTTGACAAGTAGGCAGGCAGGTTTCCCCCTTTCGTTTGAAATTCCTTCTTGACTTGGCATACAATAAGCTGAGAATCACTGAAGATCTGTAATGCTCGGATGTTTAGTTCTTTAGCGATTTTCAGACCTGCGATAAGAGCTTCATATTCTGCTTCATTGTTTGTTGAAGGAAATTTCAATCTTAGTGCATAACATAATGACCGACCTTCAGGAGTTTCAAGTACCACCCCGGCTCTAGAACAGTAGTCATTTCTTGCGCCATCAACATACAACTTCCACTGGATTGGGGAATCATTGGTCGCTTCTTCCTCACCATTACCTTTCTCTGAGAATTCTGCAATGAAATCAGCTAAAGCTTGTCCGTTAATTGCTTTTCGGGGGCGATAAGTGATGTCATATTGACTGAGTTCAATGTTCCACTTTAGAAGGCGACCCAAAGTTTCAGGGCGAAACAGGACTTGCTTTAGAGGTTGATCAGTGAGGACTCTGATAGGATGAGCTTGGAAATATTGCCTCAACTTCCTTGATGCAACTAGTAGGCAATAGGCGAGTTTTTCCAACTTGGAGTAGTTCAGCTCTGCCCCAGTGAGTCTTTTGCTGATATAGTAAACCGGATGTTGAATCCTTTTGTCTTCCCGTATCAGCGCTGCACTTAGAGCATGAGATGATACTGCCAAGTATATAAGAAGATCCTCACCATTGCCTGGCCTAGAAAGTACTGGAGGCGTTTCCATATGTCGAATCAACTCATCAAAGGCTTTTTGGCATTCGGGAGTCCATTCAAAGTTCTTCTTTCCTTTCTTCAGAGCATCGAAGAATGGGATGCATTTATCAGTAGCTTTAGAAATGAACCGACTCAGGGCGGCGACTTTTCCGTTGATACTTTGCAATTCCTTCTTCGTTCTAGGAGCTTTAACTTCTTTTAAGGCAGTAATTTGAGCTGGACTAACCTCAATGCCCCTAGCGCTTACGATAAACCCTAAGAACTTTCCAGACTCGACCCCAAACGTACATTTCAGAGGGTTAAGCTTCATTCTGTATTTTCGGAGGACTGCGAACATTTCTGCTAAGTGTTCAATGTGATCCGCTGCTTTTTTAGACTTCACTAACATGTCGTCGACGTAGACTTCCATAGTTTTGCCCAATTGCGGTTTGAACATAGCATTAACAAGTCTTTGGTAGGTTGCCCCTGCATTTTTCAATCCAAAGGGCATAACTCTGTAGCAATAAAGACCAACATCGGTGATAAAGCTCGTGTCCTCCTGATCAGGTTCATGCATCATGATCTGGTTGTATCCGGAGTAGGCATCCATGAAAGACAACAACTCATGACCCGCTGTTCCATCTACCAATTGATCGATCCTGGGTAATGGGAAGCAATCTTTGGGACAGGCCTTGTTTAGATCTGAAAAATCAATGCACACTCTCCATTTCCCATTAGCTTTCTTAACCAGCACTGGATTTGACACCCAATTCGGATAAGTAGATTCTTTGATGAAGTTATTTTCCATGAGTCGATCAACTTCTTCTTTTAATGCTGCTGACCTTTCTGGACCTTGGGTTCTTCTTTTCTGTTTAACTGGCGTAAACTTTGGGTCAATATTCAGAGTGTGTACTGCAACTTCTGGGGATATTCCACACATGTCGGCATGAGTCCAAGCGAAGACATCCAGATTTGCTTTCAGGAAAGATATCAAGGTATTCTGAATTGACACATTAAGCTGTGAACCCACATTCAACACCTTATTTGGGTCCTTCGGGTCAACAGGTACCGGAACTGTCGTTTCCACCGTTACTACTCTATTCTCCCCTGCACTGGCTTTTCTAGGATCCATTTCTTTTCGTGCCCCGCTGTGCTCGCCAGTGCAGGGTCCGCCTCGTAATTGCTACAAGGCTGGTTCTTTGATGCGGACTGGGGTTGCCGCATCCTTTCCCATTTCTCTTTTTCTTGACTCTCGCAGCTCTGTCAAATAGCACTCTCGCGCAGCATTTTGATCCCCTTTTATAACTCCTACTCCATTGTCTGTAGGGAATTTAATAGTGAGGCACCACGGGGCTAGGATAGCTTTGAATGCTGCGAGCGTTGGACGGCCAAGGAAAGCATTATAAGCAGAAAACTCATCGACAATCACAAATGTTTGCTTGCGGACTACTTTCCTTTCTCCTTCCCCAAGTTCCACAAGCAGATCGATGGTCCCTATTGGTTGCTTTGGCTCCCCAGTGAAGCCAGCGATCTTCTGCGATGAGGCTTGTACATCGACCATAGGGATTTTCATTTGGTCGAATGTCTTCTTGAAGAGGATATTACATTATGCTCCGCAGTCAATGAGGACTCTTCTGACAATGGCCGGTCCGATACCAGCTGAGATGACCAAAGGATCTAGGGTAGGAGCTTCGATACCTGTGGAATCTCTGGCTCTGAAAATAATATCATCACTGAAAATTTTCTGTTGTTTCAGGGGCGTAGTGTCTTCTAAAACAAAGACGTCTTCTTCGGCTGGAACATATTTCAAAGCCCTGGAATATCTCTCCATCTCACCCCAGTTCTTGCCAGCTGGGTGAGGCCCTCCTGTAATGACATTGATAATGGGCCTTCCAGATTCATGCCCCGTAGCTTTCTCACCTGTCCTAGGCTGATGAATAGGAGCATGTTGCCCCTGACTTGACGATGCAGGATTGTTGCTATTCTTTTTCACAAATTGTTGCAGCTTGTTTTCTCTTAGCAACTCTTCAATCAGATCTTTCAACTGGCGGCATTCATCAGTCTCATGACCGGGTTGATTATGGAAGCGACAGAACTTCCCACTCTATATAGCCTTTTTCCCGGTCCTCAAAGGGATAGGTTTAGGGAAATCAACAGAATCTTTAGTGGCAAGGTAGATGTGCTCCGGCGTATGTGATAATGGAGTATACTCTGATGACTTGAAGGATCGGGGCTTCTTCAGATTACCCTGCTTCTTCCCATTATTATTCTCCCTTTTTTGCCCCACCGATTCATTCTTGCGTGGAGCGACAGTGTTATCTTCAGCTTTCTCCAACACTGCCTTTACCGGTAAAGGACGGCTTTCTAGGCGTATGAATTCGTCTGCCTTTTTGTAGAACTTCTCGAGGGAGGTTGGCTCCTTCATGTTCAGCCATTTCCCAAATTCGCTCGACTTATCAATAGCCCTCATCAGATAAGTCAATATCATTCGCGGTTCAGCATTGTCCACCTCAGCCAGCGCTATATTAAAGCGGTTCAAGAAAGATCTGATAGATTCACCAGGATTCTGTTCTAAACTCGACAACGACATGATGTCCTTGGCCTTTGAAGCATATAGTCTGAACTGCTCCTTGAATTTTCTGGTCAAGTCTGAAAACTGATCAATAGATCGGACTGGCAACTTGGTGAACCACAGTAGAGCCACACCTTCCAGGTATACGGGGAAATATCGGCACTTTATCTCGTCAGAGGCTCTGGCACCTGTCATGTGCCAATCATATTTATACAAGAATTCATTCGGATCACTTGTCCCTTTGTAAGTTGGGATAGTTGGAGGGACAAACTTCCTTGGAAATTCCGCCTTTAAGATTTTCTCAGTAAATGGAGTTTTACTTGGGGCGAAACCCCATTCTTTCTCATCTTCAACCCTTTGCATACTTTCTTTCATGATTTGCCGGACCATTCCAGAAAGATACTCCTCATCATGTCGAGTTCCAGATCCTCCAACCTCAGGAAGCGTTTGCTCAAAGGGACTAGCAGCCCTTTCAGGAGCATTCCTTTCATTATCACCATGAATGTTGCTAGCATAATTCCTTCCATTACCAGCCGATTGATTGTTTGCCCCAAGTAAATCGTTCAACTTATTCAGAATCAGAGCATTCTGGGCACTTTGAGCCTCTAATTGTGCATTCTGGGCGTTTATCTGCTAGTTTAGCCCTAGAATCACAACATCCAACTCCGCTTTCGTAACTCCAACAGACGGAGTGGGTTGATTAGGTACAGGGGAAGCGGAGGTTCCCTCTTGTACGTTCCCAGATCTGACAGATCTACTTTTCCTTCCAGGAGCCATAATTTCAGGTAGACTTCTGGTTTTCAAGGAAATTCTCTCTACAAATCTCTGTGAAGCAATGATGACAGTTTTCCTGAGTTGGATTCTCAGTGAAAGCACCAAAAATGTTAACGCTAAAATTTGAACGCTAACACCCCGGTGTATGAGTTATAGTTGTGAAAGCACCACCCGATGGCTCGGGAACAGATTACAAGCAGATAATAGCAGAAAAGCAGCAAACAACAACAGTTTTATATTGGTTCGGCTTAAAGGTATAGCCTACGTCCACTTTAAGTACTTTTATTAATAATCTCGTTACAAGCTGATGCAATTCTTCTAAAGTACAATACACTTCAAGTTACAAGTGGTTTAGAACAAGTAGTTTAAGCTTCAATGTCAATTAAAGTCCTTGAATTCATGTTGAAGATGTATGGTTTCTTCGTGAAGTTCTTTGAAGTATTCCTCTAATCTCGAAAGCTCTAAGTGTTGATGGAGTTCTCAATGCAGCAAGGTAACGGTGTATGAAGAGAATGTGCCAAAAGTCCCTTGAATGTTGGAGGTGGCTATGTATTTATAGGCCAGCCTGGATATGAATTCTACGCCCAAGTCCTGAGTCGTGACCGACTCAAGCTAAGTCGTCTCCGAGTCAAGCTAGGTCGTGGCCGGCCAACCTTTCCCTTCTTCATAGCTTATTCTTCTACTGGATTACGACTTAACGGCTTAAGCACTGTGGCCGAGCTATGCTGAGTCGTCTCACGTTAACACGCGGCCGACCTACTGGCTTGTTCCAAAGAAATAAGTCGTTCCCGAGTCAACTGATCATAACTCCTTTCATACTAGCATGTGTCGTACTCGACTTATCATAAGTCGTAGGCATCCATAAGTCGTGACATTCCTCAGGTCGTTTCATAAGATGAGTCGCGAACCTGTTGAGTCGTTGAACCATGAGTCGCTGAGTCATGAGTCGTTGAGTCAGAAACTCCCATAAGTCGCATAACAGTTGAGTCGGGGACTTGTTGAGTCGGTCCTTGATGAGTCGGACCTAGATCAGATGAGTCGGTGAGTTCCTTAAGTCGTGCAGTTCCTTCTCGGGTCGTTGAGTCGTACGCGAGTTAATTGTACTTGGCTTTCTGATTTGCATACTTGAATCGCTAACGACTCATGGTGAGTCGTAAATCTTCTGAGTCGCTGAATGCCTTATCTGATGAGTCGGCCCAAGCTTCAGCGGGGTTAACACATGGGCTTGGATCCAATGGCTCTGAATGAATCTAGGTTTAAAATTTATAAAATAAAGTTGTAAATTTATATTAAAAATTCGTGTAAACTTTAAATATGCGTATCTCTTTCATACGAGGTCCGTTTCGGATGAAACTTTTTGCGTCGGGATCGTAGTGACGAATACTATGCAATGCAACTAGATTGGAAGCGATTGGAGTCAGTGAAAATTTTGGATAAAATTAAACGCGTGTTTAATTTTATTCGAAATAAAAGCTGAAAACGAAATTGAAATCAAGGTGAGAACTTCTCACTCAATCGAATTGGTTTCGATTTTATTTTAAATAGTTAGATTTAAAATTCTTAAATGCATGTTTGAATGATGATTGTTATCTATTGATTGTTAAAATAGACATTATGCGCCGTCTATTAAGCAGATGTTATTTATTAAAAACATATACCGCGAATATTTCATAAACAGTGAAATTGGTATTATATATAATAGCAATATATATATATATTGGCATATGTATATATTGCAGTTGTTGATTTCCCGCATTGTATAGCGGATGAGACCCTATTGCGCCGTCTATTAAGCGGATAATATTTTATAAATCCCATGTACCGCGATAATTCCGTACTGGAGCGGAATTGGTATTGTGCTAACATCTTTGGATGCAGGGAAACAGGTTGGAGGGATCCAACTGTATTCCTCAACTGTATTGATTTATTTACAGATATTTTGATATTTGTTGAATATCATATCGATATATGATATTTGGATGTCGTGATTGACTATTTGGTGATGCTGCATCATCAGATCCATTTCTAAAGTTTTAAAATAATGATTTTTGGTTTTAAAAGGAATTTTAAAGTGATTTTCAAAAGTATATGTTTTATTAAATTTGAATTGTTAAAATAAATAAACGTTAAAATTTTATTTTCATAAAAGTTATGATTTTTGGAAAATAATGCTTAAGTATGATTTTGAAGTATATAAGCTTTAAATAACGATTTTTAAGTTATTAAAAGAATAAATTGGTTTAAATTGGGATTTTTGAATTATTAAAAACGATGTGTATAAAAGACTTATAAAATTGATATTTTATAAATTAAAAATATTGGAATATTAAAACAAGTTTTATAAGTATTAAAAATGAAATAAAAATGGATTTCATAAGTGAACGCAATTTATAGATTTATAAATTGTGAAGTTATAAAATGGATAGATTTTGTAAAATATAAGATTTATAAGTAATCAACTTATAAATCGGATTTTGGCATTTAAAATGAGATATAAAAAGGATTTTTATAAATAGAAGTTTATAAAAATATAAATGGAGTTTATAAACGTTGTTCATAAATCCAAAATCAATTGAATTTGATAAGTTGGATATAGTAATATATAAAAGGAATTATATTCACGATTTTGGACAGTGAATGTATTATTAAACGAAATGGATATGTTTTTGGGGAAGGAACATTATGAAATGAATTTAATGATTTTAAAGACGTTTTAAAATGCATTAAGTATCGAATACATAGATTTCAACACTCATTGTTGAAATAGATGTTTTCGAGAAATAGGAGGAAATGGTGGACTATAACACTGTTGTTATAGTAAATGGTTTCCGAAAGGAAATGGTTTGTATAGTATTGGGATTTATATATCTATTTAAACTTTGAATCCCTATACTAGTGATTTTGGGTCGTCGTAACGATGTTTTACGTAACATTCGTTTTAGCCCAAATAAATGTGTTAAGAAAATGATTTCTTAAAGAATGAAATATATACTTAATTTTCGATTTAAGTATATTGAATATTTTCCAAGTGTTGAAATTGAATGGATCTGTGAACTAATTATGAATAAATAAGTATGGAAACATTTTTCCAATGTGAAATGAACGTTTTAGAATTTATCCTTGTAAAGATAAATTGAAAGTGAATATCTGAAATCGATTGAAAATCGTATATCATAAATATTTTGGGATTATAAATTCACTTAGGAATTTATAAAAGGAAGGGGAAATTGTTTAAAAATAAATGTTGATTTATTTTTGAAGTGTGGGAATTGATTTACGGATTTGGAACGTAAATATAAAATAAATCGGTAAGGATTTATTTAATTGGTTTAAATGAACCATGTTGAAATGAAAGAAATTCCGCGTAAGGAAAAGTGATTCGAAAATTTGTTTTCAAATGGTTGAAGTGTGGAAAATATATATCTAGTAAAGATATTTTGGAAAGTAAATAATTTGGTAAATTATTTGGATTTGGTGATGTTGAACACGCCTATTGATAGTTAAATATCTGACTATCAATATTTACCTTTAAATAGGTATTTGTTGAGATTTGTTTGAATTTGAATGCCACGCTTATTTTTGAATAAGCGCTCACTATTCGGGTTAGCCGGGAAAGGACCTTAGGGTCGCATAACCCATTCCGAGTATGTGATACGTCGTAATGGATTGCATTTGATGACCGGTGTTGAAGACCGGATATTTGTGAAAATGGAAGGATTACCGTCGAGTTACTATACATCGGTTGATCTCCGATATAGAGGTTTTATCACCCTTAGTGACGGGAAGTCCGGTCGTGATTAGTGAATATCCGGATTGCAAGGACTTCTTTGGAAGTGCCTTCGGTTCTGTTCGATCCCGGAACAGACTTGTATGGATTGTATGTCTGACATTACAAATTGAGATATAAAGCTGATTTCTTTCAAATATATTTCTGTTGGTGGCGGAGAATTTATTCTCTTAGCTTAACACCCTTCTCTGAGACGTACGAGCTCAGAGGTTATGTAGTTGAAGGTTATTAGTGATATACTCCCAATTTGGTAGTGTGGCATGCTGAGTGTTGCTGTGAAATGATCATTGTGTTGATCATTTGTGATAGGATCATTTATTTGATCATTTATCTTGGTGATCATTTCTATGATCATTTGTTGACCCAAAGCACGGCTTTTGTATAAAGTGTGGCTTTGTGGACGAGACTTCGTCGGACCTCACACCCCGAAAATGGTCAAAACATGATGGATGCGGCAAGGATATTAGGGGGTAGCGCCCCTTTAGTGTATGTCATTCCTTCTGGATAGAGGTGGTATCAAGGTATGGAGCCCAGATATTTAACCTATGTTGTTGCTGCATATTTTGTGGTTGTTGGAAATCGAGGATCCTCGTATAGATCGGTTACGATCGGGGGATGACATATTCGTGTCAGTAGTTATCCAGTTAGGGGTAACCCGGCCTTGTGTTGGCAGAGATCCGGTTTGGTTCTCGGGGACGTCCTTCCAGAGGCGTTCTCATGTGGCAATGGGAAGTTCCTTGGCCCGACCATTTGTTGGAAATCCAATTCCCAATACGAAACCCTGTACGGTTATAGTTGTAGAACCTATCATTCACATATGGTGGCGCCCCACTGTTTGGATGGTAGCTATAGTAGACATAGTTCGAAATGTCTATGTATGCTAAGATTTATATTCTATTTTCGAAATGAATTTCCCTACACTATGCACTAGTAATAATATCAAATGTTCTTTTTAATGCGTATCAAGCATCTTTGACTATCATAAGGAGAAATCTCCTCCAATTCTGCGTTTGCATTGTGTGTGCGTGTGCGGGAGGCCTTATGGTAGTCTCATTTTTTAAAAGCATTGCGAATTGACTTTAAAAGTATTCCTCTATTTTGTTTTCAAAGATAAATAAACTGTTTTGACTTCTCACACCAGTCACATGACTGACTCGGAGTTTATTTTTTTCCTTCCTAAACTCTGGGTGCCCACCAATTTCCACACGGGCAGTCAAGAGTTAGGTTTATCAGGATATTCTGGAATTCAGGAGTTGCTGGAGGCAAGATGGATGGCATGGCGTATTACTAGTATATAGTATTTCTTTTCCGCTGTTGATGTTGTTTTTTTGTTGTACACCCTGATGATGTAATGTAATGTAATGTAATGTAATAACTGATATAGTTCTTTGTTCAAAGGTTATTCATTTATTTATTATATGCTGTTCCGCTGCGAATTGTGAGATTCTGATGTTGTTCTGTTATTTCTTCTGTTCTGTTCTATCTTTTTCTATCTTCTTCTACTTTTTCTTTTTCTAAAACCCTAACGGTACGGTTTTTTCGGCTTTCGATTGCTCGGCAGTTGATACAGTGAACGTGTTGATGTCGATTTTCGTCAACGAAAAATCCCAAACGTTACATTTGGTATCAGAGCTTATGGTTAAGCGACAACCATGGCTCTGTTGGGTATTACTCATTAGAGATAGGGTCAGTAGTACTCTAGAATAAGTTTGAGTGTAATAATAGATATGAGAGCGTATTTGTTAGTGAATATAAAATTATTTTATATTGTGATGATTGGTTTATTGAGTAGCATATGAACCTTCGTCAGCACGGTCTGTACAACTATGCCAAAGGGGTTTATAAACACTTGTATAGAACAATTCGACACAGTATTGTTTTAAATTGGGTAAATGAAATAATTTTACCTTGATTATGTTTTGTATATGAAGAAATAATTTTTCAGAATTATTAAAGTGTATATAAGTAGATTGTTTGGTTGTTTGAATAATCTAAATTAAAGAATAATTGTATAAGCAAATGAATTATAAGAATTGAATTATAATTAATGTGATTTACAATTGTGAAATAAACTTATATATATATATATATAAAAAGTGAAACTCTATAAGAAAACGATTTATAAATGTCATTTATAAATGAAAGGAAAATTGTTTTGGAGAAATTAAAGCTCTAAACTCTTTTCGGTCGCTGGAAAATAATTCCGATAATGATCGCGACATCATTGGTGTTCATTTTCGGGTTTCCAAAAGAGGGATTGCTGCCAAATTGTTTAAAAGGAAGTTGTTTGGAAAATTTGGATTTGATTTGGATTTGATAAGATGTTTGAAATGGAATATAACTTAAGTGAAGTTGAATGAAGTTGATTTTGGTATCAAAGTAAATTAATAAGTGAATTAATGAAGTGAAGTCATTGAGCTTGAGTTATATGAATGAAATTCAACTTTATATTGATAAAGGAATTAGCTATTGAACTAATGAATGAATTGAATGTAAATCAATTGAATGTAAACAATTGATATGAAATAATGAATATATAAGTGTTAATTCGTTAAAAGCTAGTTGAATAAATTGAATGGAAGTCAATTTAATATGATCCAATTGGAATTAAAGGTGTTGAACAAAATTGAATGTAAAGTGAATAAATTTGGTTGTGTTGAATATACATTGGTTGTTATATGATTATTAGTTGATTGTATATAATTCATTAAGTGTTAATGAAATTGAATTAGCGAAATTGGAAGCTATGTAATTGAATTCAAATTAGAAGTAAATAAATTTGAATAGAATTGAATGTGAATTGGATTTAATTAGTGAATGCAAACTAATTAAAATTGAATATGAATGAATGTTGATAAAATCCAACATTAATAAATCAAATATGATTTAAATTGAAAACCAATTCATTGAATATTAATGAGAATATGAATGGATATTGAGTTGGTTGATGTTTGCATTTGTTGTTTTGTTGCATTTGCTATGTTGGCATATGTAGTTGTTACGTTGCTATATGTTGTATATTGATACTATTTTCATATATCGATAATTCTCATGTTGTTTTTGAGTGTTTAGTAGGTGCGGATGGCGTTTGCTTCGCTTTTGGAGCTCGCTTTCGCGCTATATTAGCCGTATATGCTCGCTAATAATATAATAAGGTACATATCTCGGATTAAATATCGTACTTTTACACCTTTTTTTCCCTGCGGGATGCCTCATCACTTGATGAGATGTATATTTGTGATATATATACTATCATTTTTTTTCGGATCGAGCCGCGCAAAGGAGACTATGGCGAATTTTTCCGAAAATTTAAGGCGTTAGAAAAATTTGAGAAATTTGGAAAATTTTGAAAACTATAATTTTGATTTAGAATTGAAAGTTAAACAATAGTAGTTGTTTTTGAAAAGATAACTAAGTATGATTTGGAAACTTAGTAAAGTTATTGAAAGAAGTTTAAAAATTGTTTTTGAAAAACTAATGGATTCTGTAACTTTTTCTTACTTGGTAATTTCGAGGACGAAATTCTTTTAAGGGGGGAAGATTGTAACGACCCAGAATTTCTGTCAATTAAAATTCGAATATTTAATTGATTTTAAATATTAATAAGTGAAATTTATAAGTCGAATAAATTTTATTTCGAATAATTGGATAATTAAATCGATAATTTAATATGTTAAATTATGGAAATAATTGAAAATCGAGTTTAATATGATTGAAAATGATTTGTAAAATTTTATTTTATCATATTTAAGTTAGAATGATGTTTTAGAACTTTTAAAATCGAATTAGGAGTTTATTTGTGAAAATTGAATATTTTAATATTTAAATCGACTAGTGAAAATAGCCAATTTTTGAATAGTCTCAGAATTGAACGAAACATGTTCCATTGGATCCGTAATAGTTAGTTATTATCGGATTTCAATTTTCGTAGCAATCGGAGTTATCGTTTGATCGTGGCAGCTCGAAACGCATCGAAATTGTTTTTAATATTAAATTGGCGAGTTAAAATTGCCATTTTTCAAAAAGTCTCGGATTTCGACGAAACTAGTTTCATCGGATCCATAATGTGATATTATTGTATGGTTTCAAATTTCAAGTCAATCGGATTTACCGTTTGTCCCGTGCAAACTAAAACGCCTAGAAAATCGTTTAATCGGTTTAATTTTAAATCGAACGTTTATAGCCATAACTCGCACGGATGATCGAATTAGCTCCCGAAACACGTTCCATTGTGTTCGGAACGCGGGGTAAACCTTAGGAATGCCAACCGGCATGCTTCGTTTGGAGTTCGGAAATTCCGGGTGAATAGTAATTGGTGAAATTTTCTATAAAACCCCCCTTATTTCTCATTTTTGCAAAATATAACAAACCCCTAGGGTTTCAGGTTGGAGCCGCCGGCTTCACTATTATCTAGGGTCGAAAAACTATCTCCTATCCTCCTTAATTTCTTCCAATCCACAAAGAAATTCGAGAAACTTTCTAAACGAAAGTTGTAGAGCGTCTCGAGATCGATAGATCCATACGGAGATGATGGCGTGAAGTGGAGCAGATCGACGGCAAAGGGCTAGGGAAGGACTCACGTTTGGGGACGTTTTTCACGGTCAAGGTGGGGCCGAGCTCAAGGGGGTGGTAGGCGTGGGTAGCTCTCGACATGGCGAGTTGAACGGCATCACCTGATCGTTGCATAGTTCGTCGTGGAGGAAGAATAATTCAACCCTAGGAGCGGCGGCTATGGGTTGTTGTGCGTGAGCAACCTGGAGATGGGGAAGAAGATAGTGTGCGGCTGTGATTGCATGGGCTTGGATCCAATGGCTCTGAATGAATCTAGGTTTAAAATTTATAAAATAAAGTTGTAAATTTATATTAAAAATTCGTGTAAACTTTAAATATGCGTATCTCTTTCATACGAGGTCCGTTTCGGACGAAACTTTTTGCGTCGGGATCGTAGTGACGAATACTACGCAATGCAACTGGATTGGAAGCGATTGGAGTCAGTGAAAATTTTGGATAAAATTAAACGCGCGTTTAATTTTATTCGAAATAAAAGCTGAAAACGAAATTGAAATCAAGGTGAGAACTTCTCACTCAATCGAATCGGTTTCGATTTTATTTTAAATAGTTAGATTTAAGATTCTTGAACGCGTGTTTGAATGATGATTGTTATCTATTGATTGTTAAAATAGACATTATGCGCCGTCTATTAAGCGGATGTTATTTATTAAAAACATATACCGCGAATATTTCATAAACAGTGAAATTGGTATTATATATAATAGCAATATATATATATATTGGCATATGTATATATTGCAGTTGTTGATTTCCCGCATTGTATAGCGGATGAGGCCCTATTGCGCCGTCTATTAAGCGGATAATATTTTATAAATCCCATATACCGCGATAATTCCGTACTGGAGCGGATTTGGTATTGTGCTAACATCTTTGGATGCAGGGAAACAGGTTGGAGGGATCCAACTGGATTCCTCAACTGTATTGATTTATTTACAGATATTTTGATATTTGTTGATTATCATATCGATATATGATATTTGGATGTCGTGTTTGACTATTTGGTGCTGCTGCATCATCAGATCCTTTTATAAAGTTTTAAAATAATGATTTTTGGTTTTAAAAGGAATTTTAAAGTGATTTTCAAAAGTATACGTTTTATTAAATTTCAATTGTTAAAATAAATAAACGTTAAAATTTTATTTTCATAAAAGTTATGATTTTTGGAAAATAATGCTTAAGTATGATTTTGAAGCATATAAGCTTTAAATAATGATTTTTAAGTTATTAAAAGAATAAATTGGTTTAAATTGGGATTTTTGAATTATTAAAAACGATGTGTATAAAAGACTTATAAAATTGATATTTTATAAATTGAAAATATTGGAATATTAAAACAAGTTTTATAAGTATTAAAAATGAAATAAAAATGGATTTAGATTTATAAATTGTGAAGTTATAAAATGGATAGATTTTGTAAAATATAAGATTTATAAGTAATCAACTTATAAATCGGATTTTGGCATTTAAAATGAGATATAAAAAGGATTTTTATAAATAGAAGTTTATAAAAATATAAATGGAGTTTATAAACGTTGTTTATAAATCCGAAATCAATTGAATTTGATAAGTTGGATATAGGAATATATAAAAGGAGATATATTCACGATTTTGGACAGTGAATATATTATTAAATGAGATGGATATGTTTTTGGGGAAGGAACATTATGAAATGAAGTTAATGATTTTAAAGACGTTTTAAAATGCATTAAGTATCGAATACATAGATTTCAACATTCATTGTTGAAATAGACGTTTTCGAGAAATAGAAGGAAATGGTGGACTATAACACTGTTGTTATAGTAAATGGTTTCCGAAAGGAAATGGTTTGTATAGTATTGGGATTTATATATCTATTTAAACTTTGAATCCCTATACTGGTGATTTTGGGTCGTCGTAACGATGTTTTACGAAAACATTCGTTTTTTCCCAAATAAATGTGTTAAGAAAATGATTTCTTAAAGAATGAAATATATACTTAATTTTCGATTTAAGTATATTGAATATTTTCCAAGTGTTGAAATTGAATGGATTTGTGAACTACTTATGAATAAATAAGTATGGAAATATTTTTCCAATGTGAAATGAACGTGAATTTATCCTTGTAAAGATAAATTGAAAGTGAATATTTGAAATCGATTGAAAATCGTATATCATAAATATTTTGGGATTATAAATTCACTAAGGAATTTATAAAAGAAAGGGGAAATTGTTTAAAAATAAAAGTTGATTTATTTTTGAAGTGTGGGAATTGATTTACGGATTTGGAACGTAAATATAAAATAAATCGGTAAGGATTTATTTAATTGGTTTAAATGAACCATGTTGAAATGAAAGAAATTCCGCGTAAGGAAAAGTGATTTGAAAATTTGTTTTCAAATGGTTGAAGTGCGGAAAATATATATCTAGTAAAGATATTTTGGAAAGTAAATAATTTGGTAAATTATTTGGATTTGGTGATGTTGAACATGCCTATTGATAGTTAAATATCTTACTATCAATATTTACCTTTAAATAGGTATTTGTTGAGAATTGTTTGAATTTGAATGCCACACTTATTTTTGAATAAGCGCTCACTATTCGGGTTAGCCGGGAAAGGACCTTGGGGTCATATAACCCATTCCGAGTATGTGATACGTCGTAATGGATTGTATTTGATGACCGGTGTTGAAGACCGGATATTTGTGAAAACGGAAGGATTACCGTCGAGTTACTCTACATCGGCTGATCTCCGATATAGAGGTTTTATCACCCTTAGTGACGGGAAGTCCGGTCGTGATTAATGAATATCCGGATTGCAAGGACTTCTTTGGAAGTGCCTTCGGTTCTGTTCGATCCTGGAACAGACTTGTACGGATTGTATGTCTGACATTACAAATTGAGATATAAAGCTGATTTCTTTCAAATATATTTATGTTGGTGGCGGGGAATTTATTCTCTTAGCTTAACACCCTTCTTTGAGACGTATGAGCTCAGAGGTTATATAGTTGAAGGTTATTAGTGATATACTCCCAATTTGGTAGTGTGGCATGTTGAGTGTTGCTGTGAAATGATCATTGTGTTGATCATTTGTGATAGGATCATTTATTTGATCATTTATCTTGGTGATCATTTCTATGATCATTTGTTGACCCAAAGCACGACTTTTGTATAAAGTGTGGCTTTGTGGACGAGACTTCGTCGGACCTCACACCTCGGAAATGGTCAAAACAGGAAGGATGCGGCAAGGTTATTAGGGGGTAGCGCCCCTTTAGTGTATGTCATTCCTTCTGGATAGAGGTGGTATTATGGTATGGAGCCCAGATATTTAACCTATGTTATTGCTGCATATTTTGTGGTTGTTGGAAATCGAGGATCCTCTTATAGATCGGTTACGATCGGGGGATGACATATTCGTGTCAGTAGTTACCCAGTTAGGGGTAACCCGATCTTGTGTTGGCAGAGATCCGGTTTGGTTCTCGGGGACGTCCTTCCAGAGGCGTTCTCATGTGGCAATGGGAAGTTCCTTGGCCTGACCATTTGTTGGAAATCCAATTCCCAATACGAAATCCTGTACGGTTTTAGTTGTAGAACCTATCATTCACTTATGGTGGCGCCCCATTGTTTGGATGGTAGCTATAGTAGACATAGTTCGAAATGTCTATGTTGGCTAAGATTTATATTCTATTTTCGAAATGAATTTTGCCTACACTATGCACTAGTAATAATATCAAATGTTCTTTCTAATGCGTATCAAGCATCTTTGACTATCATAAGGAGAAATCTCCTCCGATTCTGCGTTTGCATTTGTGTGTGTGTGCGGGAGGCTTTATGGTAGTCTTATTTTTTAAAAGCATTGCGAATTGACTTTAAAAGTATTCCTCTATTTTGTTTTCAAAGATAAATAAACTGTTTTGAGTTCTCACACCAGTCACATGACTGACTCGGAGTTTATTTTTTTCCTTCCTAAACTCTGGGTGCCCACCAATTTCCACACGGGCAGTCAAGAGTTAGGTTTATCAGGATATTCTAGAATTCAGGAGTTGTTGGAGGCAAGATGGATGGCATGGCATATTACTAGTATATAGTATTTCTTTTCCGCTGTTGATGTTGTTTTGTTGTTGTACACCCTGATGATGTAATGTAATGTAATGTAATAACTGATATAGTTCTTTGTTCAAAGATTATTCATTTATTTATTATATGTTGTTCCGCTGCGAATTGTGAGATTCTGATGTTGTTCTGTTATTTCTTCTGTTCTGTTCTATCTTTTTCTATCTTCTTCTACTTTTTCTTTTTCTAAAACCCTAACGGTACGGTTTTTTCGGATTTCGATTGCTCGGCAGTTGATACAGTGAACGTGTTGATGTCGGTTTTCGTCAACGAAAAATCCCAAACGTTACAATAATATTCAATTACTTTTCAATATACAACTTACCTAAATCATTCAAAAGTTGAATATGTAATTGAATAATTTACAATGTAAAATGATGTTAAAGGAATTTATAAATTAATTTGAGTGGTTATAATAAATGGTTATGCACTTAATTTATAACTATAGAAATTGTTAATTGAAATAATTGAATAATATGATAATTAATAAATAAATATGAATTAGAAATAGTTAAGAATTGAATTATAAGTGAAATCAAGTGGATTTAATAAAGGAGATAAATAAAATTTTGCTTTGAAGGAATTAACAAATTAACATTAAATCAACTTAATGAAATGCTTGAATTTAAAATCCATTATTAAGTATTAATTAATTTAAATTTAAATTTATATGGTTTTAAATTAATTGTTTTATTTTTGAATCTATTTTCTTTCTGGTTGTTTCTATTCTCCTACCTCATTTCTTTTCAGGGACGAAAAGTTTTGAGTGGGGGAGAGTGTAACGACCGATAAATTTTTTACTGTTTTGATAACATATTTAATTGAAATTTTATGAAATTTTAAATAATTAAATTTTAAAATAAAATTTTAATATTCAAAATACGTATATTTGAACATAGCAAATGGTAAATTTTCATCTGAAAATATGAAAGTTTATTTTCTTGTATAAATTCTATTTTTAGTTCAAATCAATTAAAAATTGATAATAATAAAATATTTTCCAAAGCTGAATATTTTTGCACTAAATTTGTAAATCATGTTCTAATTGAGACGTCATATTTCATTTCTCCAAATTTGGAATGTTGTTGCTCCGTTTATCTTATTTCTAGCAAATTAGCAGCATTTTTCGGTACCGATTATCGACTTTTGATAGGATGATCGTACCAATGATATCAGTATACCGTTTTGATCGTGTCGTCGTGTTGATCTCTGTGGTATATTCATATGTGTGTTTCAAATCCGGTATGTTGTGAAAACCATGAAACGGATGACCATATCGGTACTCAATTCGTATCTTTTGGAGTTCCTATTCTCTTTTGTTTTTCTATCACGATAATCAAAAGACACCGGCCATTATTATTCCCTAAATTAAATTCTTGACTTTTGTAATTCCCATTGTTATATTTTATATGCCGATTCATTCTACCTCTCTTCGTCATCCCCTCTTTATTAAAAAAAATAAACGCAGAAAAGAAAAAAAGAGCATATAAACTTTATATCAGAAAGCTAATTTCTCATCCCCTGTTCTTTAGCATGCGGCCTCTGACCCTTCAACCATCAAGTGTCCCGCCACTTCCACTCCCCTCCAAGCATTCCACCACCACCCAGACGAACACCTTTCATAGCCGCACGCAAGTGCTACCGCCTCATGCCATGTCGATCGCCTTTGGCAGCAACCCGCCGTCACTTCTCCCTTCCTAACGTCAGCAACTACCTCGCAAGCACCGGACAACCACCGAGACCCTAAGCCTTCCCTTGTCGCTGCCTTCACTACTACAAAACAGGCCATTTGCATCGGTTGTTAACCCCCCTTTTGCATCAGTTCAACAACTAATGCATATGCACCCGATGCAATAGGCTTAACACTTTTGCATCAGTTCTGAAACCGACGCAAAATGGTCCTTTTTGCATCGGTTGTTACTAACAACTGATGCAAAATATCATGGTTGGTTGCTTGGACACAGCCTCCATGTTGCATCGGTAGTAATGAAAACCGATGCAACAAAGGAACTTGTTGCATAGGTTGTTGTTGAAAACCGATGCAAACTAATCCCTCTATTGCATCGGTTTTTTATAACAACCGATGCAAACTAATCCCTCTATTGCATCAGCTATTTATACCTGATGCAAAGAAGCCACTCTCAGAAATCATTATTATAGACAATATATATATATATATATATATATTATTGATTATAACAAATGATCATTGCATGCCATATTACAATCATTCAATAGATTTCATTATAAAACATATACAAACAACCAAACTGATCAATAACAGAAGTTGAATTTGCTTTACAACCAGTTTAAAACATGTACTTAATAGCATAACCATACTATAACCGAAATATCATTTGAGACAAAAAAATATTTAATAGCATAACCATACTACTACCATCACTTCTACTGTTCCATCATAGCATCACATTTGCCATAACTCCACTGTCACCCACCACTTAAACATCCTCTGTCCAGAACTTCACACAAGCATTCACTCACTAACCACTTCACTGCTCCTCTGTTACAAAAACAAAATATCCTCTGTCGTGGTTAATTTTTTAAAATTCATTCCAATCAATGTAAAAGCGGATGTAGTTAATTTATACAGTGTAGAGACATAATTGAAACTAAATATATGTTATTGATGTTAATGAACAGAGAAATAGTTAGCAATAAAACCTTAGTATATACTAAATTTTACAATCTCAATGAAAAAAGCATACATACATTCAAATGAGAAATAGTTTAAGCTAGAAAGGGTTTTATGATCAAATTAGCCTAATTTAATGGCTACACTTATTTACAAAAATTAGATGATGGTCATGCAATGCTTAGAATTTTCAGTTCGGTAGGGGCATAAAATGACAAAAGGATGCAAAAAATTTCAATGCAAAATTTTTCACTTACTTTCTTCATCCTGCCATGCTTCTTCCCTCTACAAAACTCCAAATACCGAAACCAAAGATCCAGATCTCCACGATACTTAACTGAAACTAGTCTATACAAATCCAAAATCCTTGATACTGCTGCCCAATCTGAAATTGACTTCTTCCACTTCTTACCCTCCTTATTCTCCCCAATAATTTTCCTCTTCCTCAAAGCTCAACTCATCTGACCACACAAAACCAACCTGCATTGCTATATGCTCCTATGCATATAAAAAACTGTCTGAAACACTCCTCTCATTCAACCCAAACCATCACATATCATCATCTTGCCTCATTCAAACTATGCAACCATCATTTCCTCCTCTGCCTACAGCAGCTACATCTATACCACTTCACTGCTTCACCATATACGTAACTCTACTGACCCTCTATTATCAGTGCACTGCACATCAAATCTTCCTTCAAATAAAAATCCCACTACCTACTATCAATATACCTCTGTCAATAGCTCATTGCGTGATTCTACAACACCACTGCATTGCCTACTTCTAACTTCCTTCCATCAATCGGTTGTTGTGCCACTGTTTCATTTTCATTTCTTTTACAAAACAGTGCCTTCCAACCACCTGTACATCAGTGTGCACACTTCAACAAGTAACCACCTAACCACACAATCATCGCATATACACCACCCTACTGACATCAACAAGCAATCCCCAAACTGCTCCTCAATCACACTCATACCTCTGCCTACAAAATCAACTCAACAACTTCTCTTCACCCTGAACACTGCATATCCACTTGATCACCACTGCCTTATACAACACTTCAAATATCAACATACTTCAATCCATCTTCAACTTACATAAACCCACAATCGCCATACCCAAAACCAAACAAGACCAGAAACCACTTTAATTCCACATGCGTGCTCAAATTAAAGATTGCCCTTAATTGCAAACCACCCTTCCCAAATTCACTTCACTTACCTTTCAACCATCATTTAAGTTCTCTACTTACAAATCTAAACGATAAATAGATACAAACCTGAAAAGGACGGATGGATTGTTGCAGCTGGTGATTATGGTGGCTTCTACTCTTAAGCTCCAACAGAAAACAGCTATTGCAATGATACTCTTAACATGAAATTATAATCACCGACTAACATTAAGAAAAATGCTCATAAGTGAAAACATGGTTAACATAGTCAATAGAATATATTTTTTACAGTTAATGCTTAACCTGCTAGTCCATCATAAATGTACACTGCATTAACCAAATAGCCATGCTAACTCATAAGGATATAGATAGTTAATTCACATTAAGTTACTGAAAATTCTTCAGTTGTTGTGCACACTGTACATAGGACAATTAACTATTTCACATGTTGAATGACATCTTTTATGTTTAACACGTATGTATAAATTAACAGTAAAGGAACATTACCATATAACTGCTCTGTAACATACGCTTGAATTATCAATTGATTTAAACAATGAAGAGAAAAATGGAAGAAAGACATCAACTATGAAGAACTCCAAATGAAGATTAATAACAAAAGAAAATTTAAATGAAATTACAAAAATTTTGAATTAGTTATAGCTCAAACCCAAGCCACAGATTCATCGGTGTTTACATGTATGCATATTTTTTTTAATACTGTGTTTATTTGTAAAAAAATAACACTTGATCAATTTTAAATAGAATAGCCTGATATGGACCAAATTTTGAGATGGAAAAATGCATGCCTTAGAAATTAAATGCACACATGAATAATTTAACAATTCATTTAACACATTAAAGTTGTGGTTTTATAACCGATAATAGTTAACTAAGTTAACTTGAAATAAATAAGGGAAAATAAAATAAACTTCCTTACTCAGCTATGCGTATGAAATTAGAAATGAAAATTATTACACTCAAATTGCACTAGCAAGCATTGACTGAAAAAGCATACATCTACATATGTTTACAATTTAAAGCCATGCTAAGATGTACCAGAACTTCCTCAATGCATTAGCTACATCACCTATAGTTGTTAACTGATTTCTTTCTCCTGCATTTGATTTCGTTAAAAAATTATTTAAGCAGATAGAATTCAATTTCTATTTCAAATAAAGGTTGCATCAAGTATTTAATCAGTACCTGAAATTGTTAATATGGTTTTCCCTATATGACACTGTCGGCGTATTCATTCAAAAACCACAACTGTATCAATGAATCACCCACCTCAGCTGTAGTTATTTACATCACTTGTAGGTCCAGCAAATCATTCCAGAAAATGAAAAAACAAAAATGTAAATCAAATTGTTTGTGTTGTACATTCACTGCAAGAATAAACTGGTTTTCAACGTATGTGGATATCGCTTTATTCACTGTGACATAAAATCAAAATGAGTTGTCTCAAATGCATTAAAGGAATCAGTTCTTAATCTACTCGTTTAATGTGGGCTACCAGATTCCGACTCCGCGCTATTTGTTGAACTTTGATCTTCTTGTTTCACCGCTACATCTATTAATTGGCTTTCTCCACTTTTCATGTCTATAACAGACTTCTGATCGAGTAGATTATCTACTTCCACTGTTTTTGCTGTGTTATTCTGCTTTTCTTGTATAAGTACTTTGTTTGTAGGATGAGCTAGCTGTTGAATATTTGCAAATGCAACGTTATGAATCATAATGAAAACAAGATAATGCTTAACAGGTAGTAGACAAAGGTTACAGTTCTAAGCACATATTCAACAAAAACCACAGAGATATAGGTCCATACCTCCACTTTAAGCTTTTCCTTCTCGTCCAACATACTCTCATAATCGAAGATTAAAGCATTGTATTTTAATTTGAGCACATCATAATCTTTCCCAAGCTGCTTGTTTTTCCACCTCCCCTACGATTTTGAAACCATATTGCAACCTGCCTAGGTTGCAATCCTAGTTCTTTGGCTAACTGAACTTTTCTTTCGGGTTCTAGCTTATTCTCTACCTCGAAACTTTTCTCAAGAAACTAAACTTGAGTGGCGGATAACCTTCTTTTCTTCTCTGGTTGGTGCAGGCAGTCGTCTATGTTGAATATGCGCTTATATGATTTTTGTTTGATGATAATAAACATATATACATTCGTTTAAATGTGTTTGATAATATACTATTTTATTTTTCACAGATTAAATAAATATTTGCTGAATAAAATAAATAACACGGAATTTGAATTCAAACGAATATTTTATTCAAACAAATATTTATTACAATTTTGATAGTACAAATTCAAGCTCTCACTATACATATACATTTTTGATTACATCACAATTCAGTTTACATTAATAACCTCACTACATAACACTCACACTCGTATTTTGTTTTCAACTGCATTCCAGTTTGAATCCAGCATCTGAACAATCTGCAAAAATATACACTAACGCAGTAAAATTGAAAAAGAAATATTTTTACAATATAAAATAAAAGATGAATTTTGAAAATAATATTTGCCTTAGTTATTTGGGTTGTTCTTCATTATTCATATTTGAATTCGTCATACACGAACAACTTGTAACATACACAGTGTATCACTGCATATGCCACAAGGCCGTGCACACCAATATACACTTGATTGATTTACCGGGACAGGTGAGCACAGGTCAAACCCAAATGAAAAGTCGGGTTCAACTCACGTGCAGTATATTCAAAATTACGACACGAGCACAAGGTCAAACCCGAGTTTTGAAACTGGATCCAACACAAGGCGACATGACATGAATGCAAAGAAGACCAACATCAAAATGGACTGCAACAATCATGTATGCAGATCAGGTCCAGTGCCAACAAACAACAAGTCTCGACCAAAATAGTTGCAACATGGATATCACAAAACAACTCACTGGAATGAACAAGCATGCACATTAACCAACAGCTACATGAAGAAAACATGCATGCAACATGGACTGCAGACAACTCAAATGAACCAAATGCATGTACAAACTGTAGTGAATGCAGATGGTAAACCAGAGATCGGACAAGACCGAACGAGCAAGCTAACCGGCAAATGAACAGAGGCAACAAGGTCAGGGTACAATGCAACATTTTCAAAATGCACAAATGAACAGCTAAGGATAAGAGGTCAATACAACATAAAGAGTGCAACAGGTTATACTACAAAAATGAACACAGTAGACATGTGCAACAACAGTGAATGGCAATGCACCAACCAGAAATTCAATGAAACAAAGACACAGAAGTGTCAAGTGAAACAGTGGATAAGCCCAGACGTTCAAATAACCAGAAGTGTGCTCAAAGCAAAACTAGTGCCAACATGAACAAAAACATAAAGCAACACATACAACAAGTACAATGTAACAAATGTGCAAATATATACAAGTTCAATATCTTGCATTCATGGACCATACTGTACAGTTCAAAACTGTATCAAACAGTGGCACATTGATACATGATCAGTACACAAACAACAAGCTGTAGTAAAGCATGAACATGTGTGGACAATGAAAACCAAAGCCATCAGGTCAGAGACAACATTCAAGCCAAATGAAGTACAGTATGCAACAACAATTCCAAATGTCCAGGCCACTGTAATAAACCAACATGATGATAACACAGCAGCCCCAAAACCAAAGATGCAACAGAGACCAAGTTCAAATGCACAGTAATGCAATGCCACAACAAACATGGTTCGAAACAGCAGTATACAAGGACAAGCCCAAGTGACGATATGGCAACTTTAAATGAAAACAGTCGATATGGTCAATGCTCAATGCACAGTACAAACAAATGCATCAATATTTGTAAGTGACACAGCAAACGTGAAGCATGCAAGCTCGGGCACAAAGTAGTGGAAATTGCAACTCAAGGAGATAGGGTCGACCAAAAATCCAAATGCACAAAAGCATGATGCAAACTGAACAACTTACAGATATGCAATCATACAGCAGTCATGTATGCAACAGGATTAAGGACAGAATGTCCAGTTACAACTACAAGAGTGACACAGTGTACATATAAATTCGACAAGCTGCTGAACAGAGGTACAGATGACCCAACTCAACTTGAACCAGAATGGTTACAGCATCAAGGTGGTCAAGGCCAAAATCATCAATGCAATGCACAGCAAGGTATAACAAAGTCAAGGGCATATGAAGACAAGTGTAAACATCACATTAAAACTACTCGAACTCAACTGGAAAGTGCTATCAGAGATGAACACAAAAAATGGTTAGAGCCGTAGTATACAGAGGTCACAAATTAAAGTCAGATTCAAACCGTTGTAGCAAATGTAATTGACCAAGTCACGAATCAACGCCGTGACCATCAAGTAACAAATATACGTTTTTGAACAAGTCAGAAAACATCTCAATCATCGAAACAAAATCAAGTGGCCGAGGTGAATAATATGACAAATTCAAATAGAGAATATACGATGCAAATCTAGGGTTACAAACCCTATATAATCAAATTCACATCATCGGCAATACGATGGAGTTCAATGAAGCATAACAGAACAGCATAAACAAAAATCACATACCGAATCGAAGTTGAACTCCATCAACTCGAAGTAGCCAGAGAGAGAGCAACGAGAAATCGATCGAGCAAGGCAATACTCGAACTACCACAGATTCGATCGAAGCAATAACGGCTCTTCGAAAGCCCTAATTTGGATCAAGGACGCAAGCCCAAATTTTAATCAGGAGGAACAAACGGAGCCGCCATTATCTCACAAAAAATTGGGCCGAAGAAATAAAAGGAGACGGTCAAGATAAATTACAAAGAGGTCCGGCCTTTTTCATTTTTAAGGGTTATAGTATTTTAAATTAGGGTTTTGTATTTTAAATTTGCTTTAATTTTGTATTTTCTTTTTAAAACCGTTTTAATTTCTAGTCGTGTGACTAGGGGACAAGCTACGTGGCGTAGCTTGAGAATTCGCAACTCGGTGGTTGAGTTGTGGCAAGGTTTTGAGCGTAGAGTTAGATTAGTTAATAGCGGGTATAGCGAGTTTACGTGTGTAAGCGAGGGACTATCTAATTTCTAATAGAAACCTTGGGGGCAGCACGTAGGCAGGGTTTTGCCGAAGCTGGGTAAATTCTGTGTTGTTCTGTTATTTCTGTTATTTATATTCTGCAATATCTATGCTGCTATTTTGTGTTCTGAATTGAATATTTTATAAGCTTCCACGATTAATTTTAATAATTTATACCATCACTCTATTTACCCCCCCCCCCTCTAGGGTGAAATCGATCCTACAAGTGGTATCAGAGCTAGGAATAGAAGTCAACATTTGTTTTAAAAATTCGATTTTTTGAAAAGATCAATTTTTGTTTTAAAAATTTGAATTTTTAAAATGGCTTCTTTTAATAATGCTTTTGCAGAGGGTCGGTCGATAGTTAGACCACCAATGTTCAATGGTGAATATGCTTTTTGGAAAAATAAGGTGAAATTTTTTCTGAAAACCATTGACGCTTGGGATATTGTTGAGACAGGTTACAGAACTCCAACTATAACTGTTGATAATTAGGAAATAGAGAAACCAATGGAACAATGGACAGAACTAGAAAATAAATTACAGAATACTAATGCCAAAGCTATGAATATTATCTGTTCATTAGATCAATTTGAATTTAATCGTGTCTCACATTGTCTAACTGCGCAGGAAATATGGCACATACTAGAAGTGACTCACAAAGGAACATCTCAAGTCAAAGAATCTCGCCTTGCCATGCTAAGCAGCGAATACGAGAACTTTACAATGGCGAAGGAAGAAAATGTCAAAGAGATGTATGGACGACTTTCCAATATCGTATACAAATCAAAAGCTCTCGGAAAAACATACACCAAATTGGAAATAGTTGTTTGATGTGATTTTTTGTTTGATGATAACAAACATATATCAATATATATATGTGTGTTTGTAGTTTGGACTATATACAGAAAGGAAGAAATATTTATATTGAATAATTATACTATTGCACGGAATTTATATAATTCAAACAGTATTTTTTATTCAATATAATATTTTATTACAACATTTAAACAATACAAAGTTTTTCAGTTCTCTCTCTATATATATATATATATACATACATACATCAGTTCATACATGTTACTCTTCTCACTACAACACTCAACACTCAGTTTTCTTCACTCTGTCTGCACATCTGCATCTATCTGCATTGTCCAGTTCCACTTCTCGTCCTGTCTCCTGTGTACCTGTATAATTAGCAACTACAACAGTAATCTGAAAACAAACAAATTTAAATTTGCAAAAATAAAATTTGTTTGTGTCTCAGATACATGGGTTATTGTCATCATCTTTGATTGTGCAATATCTGTGCATATCAGTAATTTTATCAGGGATAGGTAACTATGAGTGGCTGCAGTACACACGTGTACATTCGTATACGTGTGCACTGCCTCGCCAACTCGTGTGCACAACTCCAACCAGAAATTCAAGGCAACAGTGAAACTCAAGCAAGCCTGACCAACACTGCAAGAACAGTCTCAAGAATGAAACAAGGTGCACCAGACCAGGTTACAACATGTGAAGACTACAATGCACATGCAAAGATACAAAGACCAGACTCAAGCTACAAAATGAAGCACCAGTTGAACTGTAGCAGTGCAGACCAGAAGATTCACCAGACTAGACCACTAGTAAATGCAACTACAAGTATGGAAGTGAATCAAGTTTCAAGTGGACAGTGAAGCTACTAAAGGCAACATGAAGCAATGCACATGTCACAAGTACATTGAAGACTGCAGCATCAATATATATGCACAGATGCAACTTAAGTTAAAAACTGTGCATATGAAGTATACTAAGATCCAATGAACCAGTGTCAAGTTCATGCAGTGCTCATATGAATCAAGTGATCAACCTGAAGTACAAAGCATGCACATGAACATAACATGCAGTGCAGTGCAAACACAAGTGGAATGCAACAGTGAAGCAAGCAGCAACTCCAAAACCAACAGTGAAGCATGCTCATGGAACAACAGCAATTACATTGATCAACTGCAACAATGACACAAAAGAATATGGACTGCAACTCAAACATGAAGACTGAAACCAGAAGACAATGCAAAATGTCAACAGAGACAATGCAAATGTGATCAATGCAAACAACAGAGACCACAACACTCAAGTGTACAAATGAAACATCATCAAAGACAACACAGTAGCAAGCTACAAGTGATGCAGAACAAACATGTCAGTGGCAAGTTACAAACTCAAGTACAAAAATGGAGATGCAGACCATAGTGCAACCACAATGCCAACATGATGAATACAGATGCAAAGTACAACAGTGAATGCAAATAACTCGGCATTCAAATACACATTTAATCAGATGAATCACAAAATGAAGGCACAAATCCAAAAATATATGCATACACACATACAAATGTATATATGCACATATAAAGTAAACTGGTGAATGTGCAGTAGGGAATGCAAAGAAAATGGCAAGCTAAATCAAGTGCAGAGATCAAGCCGTAGCTAAATCAGTGCAGAAATCAAAGATTTCTAATTTTGGAAAGAAAAACTCTGCAGCAATTTAGTCGATTTCAAATATGGTCAGTAATAATTAAAATGGGGACCGAGACAATCAAATACGGCAAGACAATTTCGAATTAACTAATTCGAACGATAATATGGTCAGCAATTACTCATAATTGAATCAAGTAAGGAAAACCCCAAATCAATTTCAGGAAAATCAACAACGTGAAGAATCAAATCAGACAGTATTGAATAGGGTTTCAACCCTATAAATTCACCCCAAGTTCATCATCGAAAGACACAGAACGATCGAGCTCAAGTATCAAATTAGAAAAGCAAAAAGAGACAGCACATACCGAATTCACAAGCATCAAAGCTCGATCAAGCAACTGCAAGCAAGCTAGGGCAAATAAATCACAGATCAATTGAAGAAACCAGAGCCAAAAATTGCTACAAAGAACCAAAGCCCTAATTGCAACGAAAAGGGAACGAAGCCCTAACTGGAACGAAGCCGCCATCATTTCTCACGAACAAAAGAAAGAAGATCGGGTTAAACAAGGAAGTGGGCCGGCCTCAAATGAAAGGGGGTTTTGTTTATTTTTATTATAGGGTTTATTATTGTTAATTTGTTTTTTTTTGTGTAGTTTTTTTTTATATACAAAAGCAAGATAATTTAAATAGTTTTAAATTTAGTGCTTGCTTTTGTAATTTGCTTTATTTTGCATGTTCTCTTCAAAACAAAACATGAAAAATTATCACCTAGGGTTTAGGTGTTGTCAGATTGTCTAGTTAGAGTTAGTCCAGTTAGCAGGGTTTGCAAGTTTGCGAAACTCTATAGGCGGTAGCAGGGTTTGCAAGTCTGTTAGAGTGTTTGTAAGCGTGATACTGTTTAATTCTAATAGAAATCTGGGAATGCAGCAGTAGGCAGGGGTTGCCGAAGCTGGGTAAATCTTGTGTGTGATTTATTTTTCAGCATATTTATTTCTGCAGTTTACTTCTGTGTTTAATTTGCAAAAATTTGCTATAACCCTATTCACCCCCCCTCTAGGGTTAATCTAGATCCTACAAGTGGTATCAGAGCCTGGTATTTTACTTTAACTCTAGAGTCATGAATCCACCAAATAATGCTTTTTCTGAGGGGCAATCTATTGCTAGGCCACCCATGTTTAATGGGAATGATTATGCTTATTGGAAAGTTAGAATGAGTATTTATCTTAGTTCTGTCGATTATGATGTCTGGGATATTATTGAAACTGGCTATAAATCTCCCACTATAGTTGTTGGTGATACTGAGATTCCGAAACCTAAGGATAGGTGGGATGCTAACGATAAGAAATTAAAAACTACAAATGCCAAAGCAATGAACGCTTTGATCTGTGCTCTTGATAAAAATGAATTTAATAGAATTTCTCATTGTACAACAGCACAGGAAATTTGGCACACTCTGGAGGTGACACACGAAGGAACTTCTCAAGTCAAGGAGTCACGACTAGCTCTATTTAGCAATGAATACGAAAACTTTGTGATGGAAAAGGGCGAGAGCATAAAGGATATGTTTGGACGGTTTTCAACCTTGGTGTACAATGCTAGAGCTCTTGGGAAGGTCTTCACTGAAGTAGAACTTGTACGGAAGATACTGCGAGTCTTACCAATGAACTTTGAGGCAAAAGTCACTGCAATACAAGAATCAAAAGATCTGAGTAAACTAAGCATGAAGGAGTTAATCGGAAACTTGATGACATATGAGCTTGAGCTAAAGGCAAAAGAGGAACGTAACAACTCCGAATCAAAAAAGAAGACGATTGCCTTAAGAAGCAAAGAAGAAAGCGATGAAGAAGAAGAAGATCTAATTGAAGAGCTTGCGATGACAGTCAATAATCTCAGAAAATGGTCAAAATTCAGGCCACGCAAGAAGAAAACAAGTGGTAATAAGTCAAAAGATTCTGATAATTCCGATAATGAATTGACATGCTTTAACTGCAAAAAGCCTGGCCACTTCAAACAAAAATGTCCACTTCTCAAAAACAACAAAGGAAAGAAAAAGAAGAAGAAGGCCTTTGCAGCAACTTGGGACGATGAAGAAGGAGAAGAAGTGTCGGATAATAGCTCAGAAGAGGCTAACTTGTGCCTTATGGCAAAATCAGATTCAGAAACAAGTTCAGAGGAATCCAGTGAGGTACGTGACTATTCTTATAAAGAACTTGTTTTCATGTGTTATGATCTTACTAATACAATTGATACTCTTGAAACTAAGATTGAAAAATTGAAGTCTGACAGGAGAGAACTTGTTCATGAGAATACTAGGTTAGAAACTGAACTTGAGAATATTCAAAACCTAGACTGTAAAAACTGTAAAAGTTTAGATTCAGAAATGTCAAGATTTAAGAATAGCTTCGATAATCTTGAAAAAGAAAACTCAAGTCTTAAGGAAACCATTGACACGAGGAAAAAGGACTTTATAAATAGATGCACCACACTTGTAACTGAAAACACAACACTAAAAACCAAAGTCCAAAATCTTGAGAAATCTCTGAATAATTTTTCAAGAGGAGAAAAATCGTTTAACATGTTATTGGGAAATCAACTCTTTGCTAATAATAGAAAAGGACTAGGTTTTGGGAAAACACAAGTTGATGATCATACAAAAGGTAAGAGTGTCTTTGTTAGAAGTGAAATTGGACATCGTGTTGAAAATTGTAGTCATAGGAACAAGAACACAAAATTTATACAAGTTTGGGTTCCTAAGAATTTTACAAACAAATTTCATGTCTATAGAAACAAAAATAAAAGGACAAAACAAGTTTGGGTTCCAAAGGGATTGTTTGTTCACAATGCTTCAGTTACTAATATCATTGGACCTAAGAGTTTCTCTAGGTCATCCTCCTCTCTCTTTATGTAGGTCTGTTGGCGGGCTAAGGAGCAACAAGAATGGTTTCTAGATTCAGGTTGCTCTAGACATATGACAGGTGATAAATCTAAGTTCCTTAGCCTAGAGAAGTTTAGAGGTGGAAATGTGATCATGGGAGACAATAGCAAGTGTAAGATTATTGGGAAAGGTGAAGTAAGTAATGGTACTTTTTCCTTGACTAATGTTTTATACGTTGATAATTTGCATCACAATCTCATTTCTATTAGCCAACTCTGTGACAAAGGTATGAATGTGGTTTTTGATAGTGATACTTGCAAAATCATTGATAAAACTTCTAATAACATTGTTTTTATGGGCAAAAGAAAAGGAAATGTTTACTCACTTTCGTTTGACAATCTAAATCTTTCCAGATGTTTGGTAGCCACTGACGAAGAGGCATCTTTATGGCATAGGAGACTTGGACATGCTAGCATGAGTCTCTTAAGAAATCTTGAAACAAAAGATTTAGTCAGAGGGTTACCACATCAGAAATTTAAAGATAACAAAGTGTGTAAAGCATGTTCCTTGGGCAAGCTTAGTCGATCATCATTTCGCCCTAAAAATATTGTTAGCACATCAAGAGTCCTCGAATTAATTCATATGGACTTATTTGGACCAAATGAAATTGCAAGTTTGAATGGAAAGCGTTATTGTTATGTATTGGTTGACGATTACTCTAGATTTACATGGGTTTATTTCTTAGCCAAAAAGTCTGAATCTTTTGATTATTTTTCAAAATTTGCTAAACTTGTTCAAAATGAAAAAGGAGTTTCAATTAAAACTTTGAGAAGTGATCATGGAGGCGAATTTGAAAATTCGGAATTTGAAAACTTTTGTGAAGAAAATGGTTTAAAACATGAATTTTCTGCTCCACGAACACCTCAACAAAATGGGGTGGTTGAAAGGAAAAATCGTACATTGCAAGAATTGGCTAGATCCATGTTGAGTGAGTATAAACTACCTCTAACCTTTTGGGCAGAGGCGGTGAATACCTCCTGCTACGTAATGAATAGAGTAATGATTAGACCAATACTAGGCAAAACGGCTTATGAAGTATGGCATGAAAGAAAACCTAACATCTCTTATTTTCGTGTTTTTGGATGCCCTTGTTTTATTCTTAACACAGGTGATCAACTTGGAAAATTTGAATCAAAGGCAGATGAGGGAATTTTCATGGGCTATTCAACAAGGAGCAAGGCTTACAGGATATACAACAAACGAACAAAGACAATTGTTGAATCAATCAATGTGAAATTCGATGAATCTGATCTGGAAAGGACGACTGGAAAAACGATTGATGATGGGGTAGATCATGAAGGCATTAAAGAAGGGACATCTACTGAGAAAGATGAAAGTAGGACTGTTGATGCTGATAGATTGAAATTAAAATCCAATCATCCTCCTGAATTGGTTATAGGAGATCCTACTGAAGGTATACGCACTCGCTCTACATTTGATAAAAATTTGTGTGCGTTCTGTTGTCATAGTGGCTTTATTTCTGAAATAGAACCTGATTCTGTTGAAATGGCTCTTAATGATGAAAGTTGGGTTTTAGCAATGCAAGATGAACTTAATCAATTTGAGAGAAATAAAGTTTGGAAATTAGTTCCTAGGCCCAATGACTATCCAATTGTAGGAACTAAATGGGTGTTCAAAAACAAACTTGATGAATCAGGAAATGTAATTAGAAACAAAGCTAGGTTGGTCGCAAAAGGATATAACCAAATAGAAGGCATAGATTTTGATGAGACATTTGCACCAGTTGCTAGGTTAGAAGCCATTAGAATTTTGCTCAGCTTTGCTTGTTATAAAGGTTTCAAACTTAAACAAATGGATGTAAAAAGTGCATTTCTAAATGGTGATCTGAAAGAAGAAGTTTTTGTTGAACAACCCCCCGGATTTGAAAATCATGTTTTTCCAAATCATGTGTATAAACTTGAAAAAGCATTATATGGTCTTAAGCAAGCTCCTAGAGCTTGGTATGACTGCCTTTGCACATATCTTTTGGAAAATGGCTTTAAAAAGGGGAGTGCTGACACGACACTGTTTCTATTACATAAAGGAAGTGATTTTTTGATTGTTCAGATTTATGTGGATGATATCATTTATGGTGCTACTAATGAAATCTTGTGCGAGAAATTTGAACAAGTCATGCAGGCTAAATTCGAGATGAGCTTGGTTGGAGAATTGAAATATTTTCTTGGATTTCAAATCAAGCAAAGCAGTGATGGCATTTTCATTTCACAATCCAAGTATGTGTTGGAACTGTTGAAGAAATTTGGAGTTGAGAACTCCAAACCATTGAGAACTCCTATGAGCCCATCAACAAAGTTGGACAAAGACGAGAAAGGAAGTGCTGTTGATCAGAAAGAATATCGAGGGATAATTGGTTCATTTATCTATCTTACTGCTTCTAGACCTGATATTATGTTCTCTGTATGTTTGTGTGCACGTTTTCAAGCTAATCCTAAAGAATCTCATTTGAAAGCCACTAAACGAATTTTGAGATATCTTTCACACACACACAAATTTGGATTATGGTACCCTTCCTGTGAAAACTTTGATTTAGTTGGTTATTCTGATGCTGATTATGCTGGTTCATTGGTTGACAGGAAAAGCACCAGTGGGACATGTTTCATGCTAGGACATTCATTAGTTTCATGGTCAAGTCGAAAACAGAATTGTGTTGCATTATCCACCACTGAAGCAGAATATATTGCTTTAGGAAGTTGCTGTGCTCAAATTTTATGGATGATGCAAACTCTTTCTGATTTTGGCTTAGTTTATAAACAAGTCCCATTAAAATGTGACAGTAAAAGTGCAATAGATTTATCAAATAATCCTGTTCATCATTCACGCACAAAACACATTGATGTGAGACACCACTTTCTTAGAGATCACATTGCTAAGGAAGACATTTGCATTGAATATATTTCAACTGAGACTCAACTTGCTGATATTTTCACAAAACCCCTCCCTGAAGACAGATTTTCTAGATTACGTTTGGATTTGGGGATTATAGAAATTGACTAACCATTTTTTTTTCATTGTTGGGTAGAAATATTCTTGGATATATACTTTCAACTTCAATTTCTAGGATTCAAACAAGTTTTGGATATTTTCCAAAGATTGATTCGAATATGGTATTCAGTACTGGATATTACATAATATAATTAACTTGGTAACTTATTCCACGATCATTTCTATTTCTACCATCTTTCTATCATTCATAATGGTTTGATAAAATAAGAAGAGTGAATTATTTTTAAATTAAAAAAAAAGGATAATAATTATAATAAATAAATAAAGAAAAATATTTTAATAAGAAATAATAAATCTCATGTATCCATTCTCATTTAAAAGTCCTTATGGTTATGCATGGATGGAACATATGAGAGAATTATTTTTATCATTACTTCATTCTCATTTAAAAGTCCTTATGGTTATGCATGGATGAAGTATGGTAACTAAGTATTCTGGTCTCGCTTAATAGTCTGGATGCTTAGACTAATAAGTAACTGCTAATCCCATTTAAAAGTCCTTATGGTCATGCGTGGTTAGTAAGTGCTTATATTTTTTGTTTGTGCTTAAATGTCAAATTAATATTAAAATATCTCTTCTTATTAAAACCAATCATCGATCCATCCTCTACAATATGGAAGTTTTTATCTCGTTATGATATATTATTTTTTGTTCCTACTGTTCCATTTTTTTTGACAGTCTTTTGATAATGACAAAAGGGGGAGAAGAACAAGATTTTGATGAGGAAGTAAATATTTTTTTGAATATTTCAACAAATTTGGTTAAATATCGTTAGTTAATTTTCTTTAGTTCTTTTATTCCTTTGTCAATTTTGTTAACTTCTAAAAAGGGAGTGGTCTTGGTTGTAGGGGGAGCATTCAAATAGGGGGAGCTAAAAATTTTTGTTCAAACACATATTAGCATTTCAAAATCTTTAATATATATGTTTGTCATCATCAAAAGGGGGAGATTGTTTGATGTGATTTTTTGTTTGATGATAACAAACATATATCAATATATATATGTGTGTTTGTAGTTTGGACTATATACAGAAAGGAAGAAATATTTATATTGAATAATTATACTATTGCACGGAATTTATATAATTCAAACAGTATTTTTTATTCAATATAATATTTTATTACAACATTTAAACAATACAAAGTTTTTCAGTTCTCTCTATATATATATATATATATACATACATACATCAGTTCATACATGTTACTCTTCTCACTACAACACTCAACACTCAGTTTTCTTCACTCTGTCTGCACATCTGCATCTATCTGCATTGTCCAGTTCCACTTCTCGTCCTGTCTCCTGTGTACCTGTATAATTAGCAACTACAACAGTAATCTGAAAACAAACAAATTTAAATTTGCAAAAATAAAATTTGTTTGTGTCTCAGATACATGGGTTATTGTCATCATCTTTGATTGTGCAATATCTGTGCATATCAGTAATTTTATCAGGGATAGGTAACTATGAGTGGCTGCAGTACACACGTGTACATTCGTATACGTGTGCACTGCCTCGCCAACTCGTGTGCACAACTCCAACCAGAAATTCAAGGCAACAGTGAAACTCAAGCAAGCCTGACCAACACTGCAAGAACAGTCTCAAGAATGAAACAAGGTGCACCAGACCAGGTTACAACATGTGAAGACTACAATGCACATGCAAAGATACAAAGACCAGACTCAAGCTACAAAATGAAGCACCAGTTGAACTGTAGCAGTGCAGACCAGAAGATTCACCAGACTAGACCACTAGTAAATGCAACTACAAGTATGGAAGTGAATCAAGTTTCAAGTGGACAGTGAAGCTACTAAAGGCAACATGAAGCAATGCACATGTCACAAGTACATTGAAGACTGCAGCATCAATATATATGCACAGATGCAACTTAAGTTAAAAACTGTGCATATGAAGTATACTAAGATCCAATGAACCAGTGTCAAGTTCATGCAGTGCTCATATGAATCAAGTGATCAACCTGAAGTACAAAGCATGCACATGAACATAACATGCAGTGCAGTGCAAACACAAGTGGAATGCAACAGTGAAGCAAGCAGCAACTCCAAAACCAACAGTGAAGCATGCTCATGGAACAACAGCAATTACATTGATCAACTGCAACAATGACACAAAAGAATATGGACTGCAACTCAAACATGAAGACTGAAACCAGAAGACAATGCAAAATGTCAACAGAGACAATGCAAATGTGATCAATGCAAACAACAGAGACCACAACACTCAAGTGTACAAATGAAACATCATCAAAGACAACACAGTAGCAAGCTACAAGTGATGCAGAACAAACATGTCAGTGGCAAGTTACAAACTCAAGTACAAAAATGGAGATGCAGACCATAGTGCAACCACAATGCCAACATGATGAATACAGATGCAAAGTACAACAGTGAATGCAAATAACTCGGCATTCAAATACACATTTAATCAGATGAATCACAAAATGAAGGCACAAATCCAAAAATATATGCATACACACATACAAATGTATATATGCACATATAAAGTAAACTGGTGAATGTGCAGTAGGGAATGCAAAGAAAATGGCAAGCTAAATCAAGTGCAGAGATCAAGCCGTAGCTAAATCAGTGCAGAAATCAAAGATTTCTAATTTTGGAAAGAAAAACTCTGCAGCAATTTAGTCGATTTCAAATATGGTCAGTAATAATTAAAATGGGGACCGAGACAATCAAATACGGCAAGACAATTTCGAATTAACTAATTCGAATGATAATATGGTCAGCAATTACTCATAATTGAATCAAGTAAGGAAAACCCCAAATCAATTTCAGGAAAATCAACAACGTGAAGAATCAAATCAGACAGTATTGAATAGGGTTTCAACCCTATAAATTCACCCCAAGTTCATCATCGAAAGACACAGAACGATCGAGCTCAAGTATCAAATTAGAAAAGCAAAAAGAGACAGCACATACCGAATTCACAAGCATCAAAGCTCGATCAAGCAACTGCAAGCAAGCTAGGGCAAATAAATCACAGATCAATTGAAGAAACCAGAGCCAAAAATTGCTACAAAGAACCAAAGCCCTAATTGCAACGAAAAGGGAACGAAGCCCTAACTGGAACGAAGCCGCCATCATTTCTCACGAACAAAAGAAAGAAGATCGGGTTAAACAAGGAAGTGGGCCGGCCTCAAATGAAAGGGGGTTTTGTTTATTTTTATTATAGGGTTTATTATTGTTAATTTGTTTTTTTTTGTGTAGTTTTTTTTTATATACAAAAGCAAGATAATTTAAATAGTTTTAAATTTAGTGCTTGCTTTTGTAATTTGCTTTATTTTGCATGTTCTCTTCAAAACAAAACATGAAAAATTATCACCTAGGGTTTAGGTGTTGTCAGATTGTCTAGTTAGAGTTAGTCCAGTTAGCAGGGTTTGCAAGTTTGCGAAACTCTATAGGCGGTAGCAGGGTTTGCAAGTCTGTTAGAGTGTTTGTAAGCGTGATACTGTTTAATTCTAATAGAAATCTGGGAATGAAGCAGTAGGCAGGGGTTGCCGAAGCTGGGTAAATCTTGTGTGTGATTTATTTTTCAGCATATTTATTTCTGCAGTTTACTTCTGTGTTTAATTTGCAAAAATTTGCTATAACCCTATTCACCCCCCCTCTAGGGTTAATCTAGATCCTACAATAGTCCGAAAATCCTCAGAGTCCTTTCACGAAGCTTTGAAGCGAAAGTAACTGCCATTCAAGAATTGAAAGATTTAAAACAACTCAAAGTTGAAGAACTCATCGGAAATCTCACCACTTATGAGCTAGAAATGAAATTCAAGGAAGAGCGTGAAGGAGGTGACACTCGAAGAAAATCAATAGCTCTTAAAGGAACAACTAAAAGTGATGACGATGACGACGATGATGGTGCAGAAGAACTAGAGCTGTTAATAAGGAAATTCAAAAAATGGAATCAGAAACATGGTAATTCAGCTCGAATTCAAAAAGCAAAAAGCAGAATAGCCAAAGCACTAGACTACTCAGAAGAACAAAAGGTTATTTGTTATAATTGCAACAAACCCGGCCATATCAAGCCCGATTGTCCACAAACTAAATCCTGCCATGGAAAGAAACAGAAAAAGAAAAGTTTTGCAGCCACTTGGGATGAAATAGACGAGAGTGATCAAAGCACTGGCAGTGAAAGCGAAAAGGTAGAATTGTGTCTTCGAGGTGATACAACTGACAGTGACGATGACGAGCCAAGTGAGGTATCAAAACTTACCCATTCTGAGTTGCTTATATATTTTCATGAAGTAAACGGCTGTTTTGAACGACTTAGGGAAAAATACGCCAAACTTGAATCTCAAAAGGATACTTCGATAGAATGCAATGAACAACTTGATCAATTAGTTAAGAACTATCAACGTAGGATCCCTAAGTGTGATAAGTGCCCAACATTCGAAGAAGAAATTAAAAAATCAGAAATCAATATAAAATCACTTGAAAATGAAATCTGATTTTAAAAGAGAATGAAAATACTAGGAGAGAGAATTCTATTAAAAAGTGCACACAGTTGTTAAACGAAAATGAATCTCTCAAAACACAAGTCCAACAATTGTCAACGACTTTAGATAAATTTTCAAAAAGTGAAAAATCGTTGAATATGCTATTAGGAAAGCAAACTGTTAATACGGTTAGACAAGGACTTGGATATAATAATTCGAAAATTGTTGCAAGCAATATTGATCAAGTTAATTCTATGTGCACAATTTGTAGAAAATATGGACACAATCACAATAATTGTTGGTATAGACCCAAACATGTGAAAACTATACCGATTTGGGTTCCAAAAGGCACAAATATAAAATCTCTCAAAGTTAAACAAATTTGGGTGCCAAAGGGAACAATTATAAATAGTTTTGGGTCTTTACAAAATTGTTTTTCAAAATTTTCTACCACTAACAACCATGGACCTATAAAAACAAATAGGTCACATAAATCTTTCATCGTGTAGGTGTGGTGGCAGGCTAAGGAACAACAATAGCGTTCTCTGTTTTTTGGCTGTTCCAGAAACACAACGGGCGACAAAGCAAAGTTCCTTAGCCTAGTATAAAGGTGACAGAATCACAATGGGAAACAATGAAAAATATCATAAAGGTAAAACAGGTAATGATACGTTTTAAACGATATATTAAATGTGATAATCTGCACCATATTCTGAATTAAAATCAGCCAATATTGAGATGATGAAAAGATGATGATTTTGACTTATTCAACATAGTTGGCCAATTATATTCTTATGCTAGAAACACTATAAAGTTCTCTAGATTCTTTGAATTACTTCATATATATCAGTTTGGATTAAAAATAGTGTTTTGTTGGATAATACAATTGGTTATAATACGGCTGACTCTATATTCACGGTTTTCAGATTATTTACACGGCTTCAATTCAATTTCAAAAGAATGTCATATAAATTGTTGTTAAAATTGAGTTTGAAATTTTTGGTGCACACTTCATGGTTTGGTCAATCAAATTCAATTAATGATGATTTTGAGTGAAAGAGAAATTCAGATGCAGATTACACTGGTAATCTAGTTGATAGAAAAATTACTAGTTGAACGTGATTTTTGAGACATTTAGTAACTGCATCGTGTTTCAAAGAAAATATCTGCATATTCTTCATTTCAAATAATTTTTCAAATAGCAGAAAATTTTCTTTTAAAAACCCCTTGGAGAAAATCATTTTTGACCATATTTTCAGATTAGTCATTTTAAAAAAAATTAATTTCATAATTATTTTTGATTTTGATTTTAAGTGACTATTTTGACTAATCTGACTCCCTAATGTTTATCGAAAAAAAAATAGTGATTGAAAAAGTGATGAGTGTTAATATTGATCAAATATTAGGACTCGAGACGGTATAATTAATAAGTTTCTTTAGAAATTTAAACAAGAGTTATAAAACTGTTTGTTGGTAAAAATTCCATGACCATCTCTATATCTATCATATTTCTAACGACCATCACTCATCAAAAATTCTATATAGTTTGTCGATATGTGGTACTTTAAACAGGAATCGTTCGTTTTTCATTTTTCACATTTTTTTAAAAAAAAGGGGGGTAATAATAATAATAATAAATACCAAAGTATTCACTCTCATTTAAAAGTCCTCACGGTTATGCATGGGTGAATTACTTGGAATTTGTTATGTGCTTCCATGCTCATTTAAAAGTCCTCGCGGTTATGCATGTATGGAACGCATATCAAAAGTTGATTTTTTTTTAAAATAAACAAGTTGATTCTAATCCCATTTAAAAGTCCTCACGGTTATGCGTGGTTAGAAGATACTTGAATTCATTTTTTGAAAAAATAAAATTGGAATACTACTAATCTCATTTAAAAGTCCTAACGGTTATGCATGGTTAGTAGATATTCAAATTCCTGATATAAATATACCACAAATAGACACAACTGTATGGTTTTATATGATGACATTATTTCCATCATTCTAAAAGTGGAATATGCGCCTAACAAAATATTTATGATTTTTGTTTGATTTTTATTGAAATTTAATATTTATATTCAATTGAGTTTTAATGTTGGATTGATATCGATTACTTTATCTCTATTTTCTCTAATACTATTATTCTTTTGCTGATAACAAAAGGGGGAGATATAAGTTAAGATTTTGTTAAATAAAATCAAGCAAAGGTCAAATAATTTTCCATTTGCATCTAGGCTCATTTGCATATTATTTAATTGTATGCATATTTGTAGGGGGAGCTTTGTGTAGAGAGGAAGCATTTAAATAGGGGGAGAAATTAGGATATATCTATAATCAAATACATTTAACATATTCAAAATCTTAAATATATGTTTGTTATCATCAAAAGGGGGAGATTGTTGAATATGCACTTATATGATTTTTGTTTGATGATAATAAACATATATACATTCGTTTAAATGTATTTGATAATATACTATTTTATTTTTCACAGATTAAATAAATATTTGCTGAATAAAATAAATAACACGGAATTTGATTTCAAACGAATATTTTATTCAAACAAATATTTATTACAATTTGATAGTACAAATTCAAGCTCTCACTATACATATACATTTTTGATTACATCACAATTACATCACAATTCAATTTACATTAACAACCTCACTACATAACACTCACACTCATATTTTGTTTTCAACTACATTCCAGTTTGAATCCAGCATCTGAGCAATCTGCAAAAATATACACTAACGCAGTAAAATTGAAAAAGAAATATTTTTGCAATATAAAATAAAAGATGAATTTTGAAAATAATATTTGCCTCAGTTATTTGGGTTGTTTGTCATCATTCATATTTGAATTCGTCATACACGAACAACTTGTGACATACACAGTGTATCACTGCATATGCCACAAGGCCGTGCACACCAATATACACTTGATTGATTTACAGGGACAGGTGAGCAAAGGTCAAACCCAAATGAAAATCCGGGTTCAATTCACGTGCAGTATATTCAAAATTAAGACACGAGCACAAGGTCAAACCCGAGTTTTGAAACTGGATTCAACATAAGGCGACATGACATGAATGCAACGAAGACCAACATCAAAATGGACTGCAACAATCATGTGTGCAGATCAGGTCCAGTGCCAACAAACAACAAGTCTCGACCAAAACATTTGCAACATGGATATCACAAAACAAAACTCACTGGAATGAACAAGCATGCACATTAACCAACAGCTACATGAAGAAAACATGCATGCAACATGGACTGCAGACAACTCAAATGAACCAAATGCATGTACAAACTATAGTGAATGCAGATGGTAAACCAGAGATCAGACAAGACCGAACGAGCAAGCTAACCGGCAAATGAACAGAGGCAACAAGGTCAGGGTACAATGCAACATTTTCAAAATGCACAAATGAACAGCTAAGGATAAGAGGTCAATACAACATAAAGAGTGCAACAGGTTATACTACAGAAATGAACACAGTAGACATGTGCAACAACAGTGAATGGCAATGCACCAACCAGAAGTTCAATGAAACAAAGACACAGTAGTGTCAAGTGAAACAGTGGATAAGCCCAGACGTTCAAATAACCAGAAGTGTGCTCAAAGCAAAACTAGTGCCAACATGAACAAAAACATGAAGCAACACATACAACAAGTACAATGTAACAAATGTGCAACTATATACAAGTTCAATATCTTGCATTCATGGACCATACTGTACAGTTCAAAACTGTATCAAACAGTGGCACATTGATACATGATCAGTGCACAAACAACAAGCTGTAGTAAAGCATGAACATGTGTGGACAATGAAAACCAAAGCCATCAGGTCAGAGACAACATTCAAGCCAAATGAAGTACAGTATGCAACAACAATTCCAAATGTCCAGACCACTGTAATAAACCAACATGATGATAACACAGCAGCCCCAAAACCAAAGACGCAACATAGACCAAGTTCAAATGCACGGTAATGCAATGCCACAACAAACATGGTTCGAAACAGCAGTATACAAGGACAAGCCCAAGTGACGATATGGCAACTTTAAATGAAAACAGTCGATATGGTCAATGCTCAATGCACAGTACAAACAAATGCATCAATATTTGTAAGTGACACAACAAACGTGAAGCATGCAAGCTCGGGCACAAAGTAGTGGAACTGCAACTCAAGGAGATAGGGTTGACCAAAAATCCAAGTGCACAAAAGCATGATGCAAACTGAACAACTTACAAATATGCAATCATACAGCAGTCATGTATGCAACACGATTAAGGCCAGAATGTCCAGTTACAACTACAAGAGTGACACGGTGTACATATAAATTCGACAAGCTGATGAACAGAGGTACAGACGACCCAACTCAACATGAACCAGAATGGTTACAGCATCAAGGTGGTCAAGGCCAAAATCATCAATGCAATGCACAGCAAGGTATAACAAAGTAAAAGGCATATGAAAACAAGTGTAAACATCACATTAAAACAACTCGAACTCAACTGGAAAGTGCTATCAGAGATGAACACAAAAAATGGTCAGAGCCATAGTATACAGAGGTCACAAATTAAAGTCAGATTCAAACCGTTGTAGAAAATGTAATTGACCAAGTCACGAATCAACGCCGTGACCATCAAGTAACAAATATACGTTTTTGAACAAGTCAGAAAACATCTCAATCATCGAAACAAAATCAAGTGGCCGAGGTGAATAATATGACAAATTCAAATAGAGAATATACGACGCAAATCTAGGGTTACAAACCCTATATAATCAAATTCACATCATCGGCAATACGATGGAGTTCAATGAAGCATAACAGAACAGCATAAACAAAAATCACATACCGAATCGAAGTTGAACTCCATCAACTCGAAGTAGCCAGAGGGAGAGCAACGAGAAATCGATCGAGCAAGGCAATACTCGAACAACCACAGATTTGATCGAAGCAATAACGGCTCTTCGAAAGCCCTAATTTGGATCAAGGACGCAAGCCCAAATTTTAATCAGGAGGAACAAAATCGAACACGGAGCCGCCATTATCTCCCAAAAAATTGGGCCGAGCAAAATAAAAGGAGACGGTCAAGACAAATTACAAAGAGGGCCGGCCTTTTTTATTTTTAAGGGTTATAGTATTTTAAATTAGGGTTTTGTATTTTAAATTTGCTTTTAATTTGTATTTTCTTTTTTAAACCGTTTTAATTTCTAGTCGTGTGACTAGGGCACAAGCTACGTGGCGTAGCTTGAGAATTCACAACTCGGTGGTTGAGTTGTGGCAAGGTTTTGAGCGTAGAGTTAGATTAGTCAATAGCGGGTATAGCGAGTTTACGTGTGTAAGCGAGGGACTATCTAATTTCTAGTAGAAACCTTGGGGGCAGCACGTAGGCAGGGTTTTGCCGAAGCTGGGTAAATTCTGTGTTGTTCTGTTATTTTTGTTATTTATATTCTACAATATCTGTGCTGCTATTCTGTGTTCTGAATTGAATATTTTATAAGCTTTCGCGATTAATTTTAATAATTTATACCATCACCCTATTAACCCCCCCCCCCCCCCCCTCTAGGGTGAAATCGATCCTACAGTCTAAATCTTCTTCGATCGTCTCTTCTATCTCTCTAGGAATATAAAACTGTTGGCTAATGGTTCTTCCATTACATGCTTCTTCAAAGTTTATCATTGATCTTAACCCTGAAATAAATAGAACAAAGAAAGTTTTGAATCAAATACATAAGCATATCGACCATACTCATAAGTACCACTAGTATAGAAATAACAATCACAGTTCAAATTTCAAAGCTTCCAAGTACCAGACATGCATCTTTATAAATGTACAATTTATATACTTGACGGATTCATCAAAGACAAGGAAAATTATAAACTCATTGCAACATAGATCTATTAAATCAGTCGGTTCTCATGCAGTAAGTTTACATTAAACCATACAGTTAGATTTGTATGCTTCTCAAGAATGTTTGTCCAACAGCCAAATTTTCCTATCTCGGTAAGAATTATAATCAAGTTTCCAAATTTTGATGGTTCTATAAAATTCTTGTTAACATGGTATATCCAACTATACATACACAAATGATTCAGAAGGCAATAAACTTACCAGCAAATCCAGCATGAGAAGAATCCGAGGAGCGCAAAGCCTGAAAATTTCCAACAGAAGAATCTTCATTTTGCAACAAAACATTCACTTCTGAACCTTTGTAAACTCTTCTACCGGCCATAATTTACTTGTTTATTTCTGTAAACAAAAAAGCCCAAGCTCTTAATCCTGTTCCTACCACAATCGAGCACCTCCGCAGTCGAAGTCGTCACCATCCCCAGTCACCACTGCCAGTACCCTCAATCACCACCAACAATACCTCCTCTGCACTTTACCTCAAATCGAGAACCACCAGCAACGCAACAATCTACTCGCCACACCTCAAAACACTCCAACCGAAGCACTCAATTCCATTCATTTCATCAAAAACCACTGCTTCAACTCGAATCCTACACTCCATCTCCTTCAGCCGACCACAACTCCATCCCCTCTAAACCCAATTCGAATCATTTAAATGAGAATTTGCAATTGATTTGAATTTCACACGAGAATTTGCAATTGTTTTGGATTTGAGAATTTTTTGTGAATTAGAGAATTCAGAGGTATTTGCTTGGCTGAGTTAATTAACAGGTTACGGGGGAAGTGGAGGGATAAATGAAAGCTAAGCGGGAAATGAAAAGTTAAGGGGAGGGAAAATGAAAGTTGGAGTAGCAAACCGATGGAAAATGAATGCAAACTAATGTAGTTGCATCGGTTGAATTTAAAACCGATGCGACTAAAACTATTTGCACGTACCAATTGCATCGGTTGTTGGTGACAACTGGTGCAAATTTGATTTTTTATTACCTATTGCTTTTCACGTACCAATTGCATCGGTTATTAAGATGGAACTGATGCAAATAGTTCTATTTTTATCATTTTTTACTTCAACTGATGCAAATGAGGCGAAGCAATATGCGTTGTACTAGTGCTTGCACTCGTAATAACCTTCGCCGCCACCAACCGACGCCGCAACCCCAGATCTCTTCCTTCTGCCCGAGTCTATCCACCCTCCACCACTTCCCACTTCCGTCGCCTGTTGCCATATCCACCAGCCCAAGCTTCCTCTACAGCCGAAGCTTCCTACCCATCCCTTGACTGCATGCATATATTTTTAAGGAAATAGGTATATATGCCGCCTTCATATATTTGCTTTCATACTTGAATCAATACTTAATATTCCAAATTATATTTTATTACAGTATATATGTATGTCTATAAAAATATTGCACTATAAAAGAGGCTAATTATATATGTTTATTAGACGTATGTGTATATGCAAGTTATATATACGATATTTTGTATATAAAATTTTCGTACGTTAGTATATATGAATTATATAATATGTTGTGTATATAGATATTTCTTAGATGTTAGTATATATATTTGTAATATAGTGTATTGTAAAGGAAGTTATTTATATATGTAAGTAGATAGTTTATACATGATCTGGTTATATATATATATATATATATATATATATATATATATATATAAAGTTTTTATGTAAGTTATAAAATCTATTAGTTCATACTATAAGTCAGTATGTCTGTTAGTTATATAAGTTTTTTTATACGTGTTACTATATATTGACAACAGTATATATAAGTTGGTTTAAATATAAAGCGACGATTTTATTTTAATATGTGCTTAAATTTAAACAACGACTTTTTTAAATATATATATATAGAGATTTAATCTACCATGTGTCAAAATATAAACTATGATTTAAATATATATAGTTTATATATAAGTTCACTTATCAAATTGATGTTCACCAATCCAGTTCATCGTGCCCTGCTTTTGTCTCATCGCTATCCAAAATTGGTCGTAGCAGATTTTTGCATTTCTCGTATCCGAATCTGTATCCTTGTCCGTGCATCACATTCTTGTTATATCTCTAGCCTCGGAAGGTGAGCAATCACCCACGATTAACGTTCTTATATTTACTAAATTTGATTTCAATTGAAACGACTATTGAAATATGCTGCTGTTAGTTATTTACATTTCTATATATGCTATATCTGTATCTGTTCACCTTTGACATCTGACACCATTATTGGTTATTTATATTGGTGATATATGCCTGTTATATTATTATCATATCTGTTATCACTTAGCAAGTTTCTTATTAGTATAGAATTCATGGTTGAAATGATACATACCCGAACAATCTGAAGAATAGGAGAAAATCGTTATGGGTTGAAATGATAAACCCAAGCGATATTCATTGAATTGAATTTGGGATTGTGGGTTGAAATGATATATATACCCGTATATATTTAAATTGTGGATTGAAATGATAAATATCCATACCACTTGACCATAGGATAGAAAATTATATACAGACATCAGTGGTGTGTGTGTGTATATATATATATATATATCAAATGTTATTTTTTATGTGTTTTCAAATTCTTGATTTTTAAAATTTTATGTTTTGAAAATTTTAAAGTTATAAGTTAGTTTTGAAATTATAAATATTAAGATTTTACTTATAAATTTACTATTTTGAAATATATAATCTGTTTTAATATATAATAAGTTTAATAATAAGATTTAATTTAATAAAGTTTGATTTCCTTAATATATAATGTATTTAAGTATTTATTTAAATTTATATTTTTAAAATAGATTTTTATGATAATTTTTATAAGTTAAGGTTGGGAAGATAAATTTGAATTTATTTGAAATTATGTTTAATTAAGAATTTTATTTAATTAAATCGATTTGAAAGTTATTGAATTTGAGATTTTTAAAGGATATGATTATATAACTTGATTTTGGTTTAAGGTGATTAATGAATATTTTAAGTTCAAATAAATTGAAGGAAATATTTAGTTTATTTGTAATTTGTGGTTTTATTTAAATGATAATGGATTTATTAAGTGAATATTTCAAAACTAAATAATAATGAAGTTAAATTAATATATATACGAAATTATCAAATTTAGTTTTGAAATTGTGGAATATTTAGAGCTTTGAAATATATTGTTGAAATGGTTTATTTTATGGTTCAAATCTTTATTTAAAATCGATATAATTTGAAATGGTTTATTGAGAAACTGAAATAAATTGAAATTGATGATTTGAGATTGGATTGAATTTGAATTTTGGAATTTGAGTTGATTTGGAATCGATTTGTGAAATATGAGGAAGCTATTTTATTACATAAAGTATTTTTAAATTATATTTGAAACTATTTATATATTTTACTTTATAAATTATTTTCATATAAACTATTTTAATATAAATCATTTTAATATAAACTATTTTTAATATAAACTATTTTAATATACTAACTATTTTATTATAAACTATTTTAACCTATAACTACTTTATATAAACTATTTTATTTTATAAACTATTTTATTTTATACACTATTTTAATATATAAACTGGTTAAGTGGGAAGTGTTGTGGTTTTCCAAAGTATTAAGATTTCAAAGTGTTATGATTTCAAAATGTTATGATTTCAAAGTGTTATGATTTCAAAAATGTTATGATTTCAAAATGTTATGATTTTTAAAGTGTTATGATTTCAAACTGTTCTGATATTCAAAGTGTTACGATTTCAAAAATGTTACGATTTCAAAGTTTATGATTTCCAAAGTATTATGATTTCTAAATTATGATTTCCAAAGTATTATGACTTCCAAAGTATTATGATTTCTAAGTTATGATTTCTAAAGTGTTATGGTTTTAGAAGCTTTATAATTTCGAAAGTGTTATGACTTTGAAGTGCTATGATTTTTGAAAATGGATATGTTTGAAATGGAAATGATATCGTATTTGGTTTTAGAATGGCAATGATATCGTATTGATATGATATTGAAATGGAAGTGATATTTTGTTTTGAAGTATAAACTATTTTGAAATGACCACGGTGTTATAATAACGTTTGGTTGTTAAAAAGACCAGAATCGGATATTGTCATACTCTCTCCAATATCGAAAATCACTTTAGCAACCGTGTACGTAGTTGAGATTCCAGAATGAAGTAGGATGGTGGCGACGTCCAATTTGAGGTATATACGTGGACGCTACTCCCGTGAGTTGGCATAACGTGGCTAAAATAGGAACAGTCGACGGGCCAAGTGAGGTAGCTCCTTTGATCGGACACACTTCTTCATATGCCATTCTATTACTTTGTAATTGATTTGGTGCGCACCTTTGATTTGGGATTGTGGCTCGAGGTGGTCCGTAGTTGCGGCTATGCGTTACCACCGGCCCGGAAGTGTAATTGGTATATCTACCCTGGCATTGCCTAGTTGTGCCGTGTCACCTACCCTATCGAGTCCACTATGAGTTTTTTTTTGTATCATACCTATGGAGTATCCTCTGGTAGCCTCCCGATTAGGAGGTATTACGGTACTGTATTGACTATTGGCATTATAAAATGTGTTAATGGGGAAATGGGTGACGCCTTAATGCTATTTTAATAGTTTACTTTACTTTAGACATTATTATAATAGTGTATATTACTGCATAGTAGATAGTTTCACAGATTCTTAGAGGATGATTATCCTAAGCATCCTTTAAGTTACTTGTATTTCAGTTGATATTTCACTTGAGTTTGATTTATTGATATAAGAATGTTAATTCTAACTTGAGTGTTTTGTCTTTTTACTTTTCGCTCGGGTTAGACGGAGTGTCACAACATTCGAGACTCACCTTTGAAGTTTCGCTTGGAGATCCAACTATCGATTCAGCTTTCAGTTATTCAGTTGATTCCAGTGATGTATTCAGATTTCTTATTTGACTATTGTATTGAGACTTCTATGTATCGAGGCATCTATTGTATCTTATTTAACTCTGTTATTTATATATATAGTAGCTTCATGAACTACTATTCATTTGTTTTCGCTGCTTATTATTGTAATACTCTGTGTCAATGATTCTGTAATTTATATATTTACCGTATATATTGAGTTTTGCCAAATATAAATTAACAATCCGATATTTTGAACGATTCAGGTCCTACGTGTGTGGATGCGAATGGTTGAAAATACCGGGATGTTACAGCCATTTTCTATACTTATTTCTTTTCTTTTAATACTTGTACTCAAGTTGTTTGTGTACGGATTGTATTTGTTTTCAATTGTTTGAAGAAGCAATAAAGATTACATTCAAAGTGGATACAGACAGTTACGCCAAACCACTACAATTATGGTGTTTCCGTTTTTGTTGTTTTTATTGCATTCTACTATGATATTCCTAAGCTTTAATTTATTTTTTCATTAATCTCTCCACATAATTCTACTTAAGGGTGTTAGTAACCAATTTTGGTGCTAACACATTGGGACCTTTTGGAATTTGGTGACGATCAAATTTCAATATCATCCGCATCCAACTTTTTAATCAAACACAAAGTCCTTGTTTCAATAATAACGATTATTATTAATCGAACTACTCTGGTCAAAGACTTTGACTTTGTGTTGACATCAGTTGACCGCGATGCTAACCTTATATAACTGAGAAGACGAATCCACTCTTGAACAATGTTTCACTTCCAATGCTTTCACTCGACCCACTATAGCCGTTCAATAGACACGGTGTCATGATTAAACTATAATCAAAGTAGAGCTTCCACATTGAAGATCAACATTATCCTTAAGTCAAGAGAACAGTATAAATTAATCATGTTGATATTTTCTGTTTGACCTTAGTTATATTAACCAACAGAAAACTATCGAGTATGTTGTTCAAACGTAACTCCTATATGTCCCGGCAATCATGAGTATTACACTACCCAACATTTGGAGAGCGTTACGTACTCTAGTCTCAACAGGTACATCGATATCCAGTCTCGATGCGTCTTAACTAGGAACTTTAAAATGGTATATTTGTTTCATTGTGATAAATTACTTATGGCTACAACCTTTTGTAACTACTATCACAGAATATACTAGTTATGGATTTTCTATTAAAATACTTTTAATTAATTAATTAATTAATTAATATAACCACATTATATCAAAGTATATAATAGAAAGAAACACCTTTATTGCGAACAATATTGGTCAATGGGTTAGATATATGTAACAAATTACATAATTGCTCTTAAGGCATACCCCTAACTCTATCAGGAGTAACGATGGAATGGAAGGGCGGAGAGATAGTGAAGGGGATGGATTGTTTTTCATTCCTTTATTATTTCTTAAAACACGAAAAACAAAATAAATTTATTTTCCATTTTATATGTTAACCTCATTTTCCAAAATTTGTTCTTTTTCAAAAATACATGCGTCGAGTGTGCACGCTTTTTGGACGAAAACACAAAATTGAAAAGGGCAAGTCAGACGGAGTCTAATGTTTTTACTTTTTGCCAAAATGCAAATTTTCGCACTTTCTAAAGTGCAAATATTTGCGGTTTAAAGTGTAAATATTTGCAGTTTTAAAATGCAAAAAATCGCATTTACTTGAACTCGAAATAATTGCATTAAAATGTAAAATATTTGCAGTAAAAAAAGAAACACCCGAAGAAAAATTGAAAATATTTGCACTTTTCGAAAAATTAAATAAATAGAAAAAGAATGGTTCATAAAACCATGCAATTAAGTTCGTACTAATTTTCAAATAACGACGATGATGATTTTGTCAAAAACAAAAATAATGGTGTAAGTTGAAACACGTCTTAAAGACCGTTTTAGCTATTTGGAAACAAAAAAAAAAGGACGGATCAAAATTCTAACTTAAGTTCATTTGGTTTGGAAATGTTTTTCGGACTGAAATGTCCATTTTGAATAAATTAGGTCCATTCCAACAAAGCCCACATTCTGATATTAGGTCTGAACTTTCGTATAAATGCAGCACCAAACTCCTGCTTCGGCAGTCATCTCATTGATTCGTGGAGGCTCACAGCTGGGTTAGGTGACTAGGTCTCATTTCTCTTTATATTTTCCTGGCATTTGTTTTCTTTTTTCCTTAAAAAATGTATCGATATCATGTTTTTGAGCAATGAGGAAAATTGTTTTATGGTGATTTGGGTTTCTACATGCATCTCAAATTTCAGATGATATGAAAGCATTCTGAAAAATAAATTCAGGGTTTAATCCGTAGATGATCTTGGTTGGATTACGAATAATTTTATTATGTTTGAATTGAGAAACCATGTTATTGTCTGTTTATATTTGTTCCTTTTAACAAGAACTGTACCTAGCATAAGTTTTAACAGTTTGTATCATAGCTTAATTCAATCCTTGAATCTTTTCTTTCAAAGAAAAATAATTTTCTGTTAAACGAGAGAAAGACAAAATGTATTGTTTAGCATATTATGTTTTCTTGGCTTCTATTTTATTTTCCTTTTTCTTTTGAAATTAACATAGATGTCATGTTTTTGAGCAATGAGGAAATTTGCATTGTCGTGATTTCGGTTTCTACTGTGTGCTAATGTGCATCTGAATTATTCAAATGATTCAAAAGCATTCTGAGTGCTAAATTATGATTTAATCAGCAGATTATCTCAATTAAATTTTGAATAATTTAATTCTGATGGTACTGAGGAACCATATTATTGTCTGTGTATCATTAGTTCTTTGTTTGATCCCTTTAGCTAGTACTGTACCTAGCATAAGTTTTAACAGTTTGTATCAACTTTAGTTCAATCCTTGAACTATTTTGATCAAAGAATAATAATTAACAATTGAAAGACAGTTAATATTGCAAAAAGCGTTATTATTTTGATCAGTATTTTTGCTTTATATGGAATATAAACTTAAAGAATTCTCTGCTATAGTAAATTTGGGGGAACTGGGCAGTTGGGTACCAAAATCACTTTCATATTCAAGGAAAATATGGATTTGGTTTCTTTGATGCATTTATGGATAATGATTCAATTAATGAGTCAAGGATGTTATTCCGCATTTAGAGCATGGGCCACGCTAATGTATTTTTCCTTAACTCTATCGGCTATGCAACTTTTTCATGTCCTGAAGATCAAGCAATAATTTTGTTGGTCTGTTGGGTTTGTTGATTGATATTCAAAGCTGATTTTTTGACTAACAAATTTGTTCTTGTATTATTTAGAGCGAAGTCAATGGATAGATGTGACTACCTTCCTGAACATGAATTGTTGGACATACTAATATATTTACCTGTGATGTCTCTTTTGCGATTCAAAGCTGTTTGCAAGCACTGGTGTTCTCTTATCGAAAGCCCTGCTTTTATCTCCGAACACGTCGCTCATAACTGTGACAATAACGAGGAAGATGACCTCATTGCCTTGGGTAGATTCTGGGACCCTTATCCACGTAAATCAAGATTTGCATTGCTTTCTGGTAGCCAATACGAGGAGTGTGTTTATGATATCGACAATGGGAAAGTTTGGCATCCACACCTTAGTAGTATTGTCCTAGTTAGCTGTTGTGATGGTATTGTTTGTTTAAGATATCTGCGCGAATTCGTTTTATGGAATCCTTCCTTAAAACAGGTGAAACATATGCTGCCACCATTGTCTTCAGATAGGTTGCTAGAAGGAACAAATATCTGCTATGCGTCCTTCGGTGCTGATTTAAAGAGCAACGATTATAAAATGGTACGCGTTTTGATTGTATATTGGGATGGTATGGAACATCGTGTGGTTGGCAATCAAGTTGAGGTATACAACTTAAGAGGCGATGATTCCTGGAGGATTATATGTAAAGATGAGGTTTTGCCATTCCATGATATCTATACCCTAAATGCAGCATCCTCAAGCAAGACTGGGATGTGTTTTTGGTTAGCAAGCTACGATGAAACCACAGTGCTTCTTTCATTTGACTTCAGTGATGATGTGTTTAGAACAACCCGATTTCCCGATGATGGTCGATATCCCGCTGTCGTTGACATAGACCTTTTGGATGACAAACCGGTTTGCATGCTGCAGAAGTCCAATGGAGATGATAAAATTCTTTATATATGGATGTTGCATGAATTTGGTGTGGAAGAGTCTTGGAATATGATATATAAGGTTGGTCCCTTATTCCACTTGGACAGTATTTCCCCACGATTCACCAAGAGTGGGGAGTTTCTTCTTTGCAGTAAATCATACGCTGTAGTGCAAAATAGGTTGTACTTGTACAATTTACGCACACAGCAAGGAATTTTTATTCAGAGCTGCTGCTTAGAAGCTACTGTACAGGGAAGTCTTGTTCGCTACAATGCAAGTCTTGTTTCCCTCAGAAAAGCAAACATTGTTCAGCCAACACAGTAATTTGATTAGTATCATATCCTTGTAATTTTTATATCTTTTATATTTTAAGTTGAAGTATTGTTGTACTAAACATATTTTGTTTGGATTTTGAGTGATATATTTTAAATATATTTTATTGCAATCATAACGCAACATCCAATTTGTTCATTTGCATCCGCTTCAACCATGTACGCCTTAACGTTTATTGAAAATAAATTTTTTTAGGTGGCACAATCATTGAATTGCCAGAATGTTGAAATTGAATATTTTTCAGTCCACGCTCTTTTCGCTAACGTTTTGTATATGGTCGGTAATGATATCCAATAATAAAAATATTTTTGTAACTAATCCAAATTGTAATTATCACAATTTAGTGTTTACCTTATTGTCTAACATGTAAAGCCCAACATTTTCATTGTATAAAGTAGAGAATCCTTCCATTTTGGTTGCTGGCCCACTCCTTCTAACTTCAGGTGATAATTCAGATGTTAAATGCTCTAGGCATGATGTTTTTATAAATAATATTAATTACTTGATGTCTGTGCATTAGCCATTTCCAATCAATAATACAAACATCTAATAATCAACAGTCAAATATTAGAAGAAAAGTATGCTTTATGTAAGATGATTTGCTAATGTTACATGTAATTTATGTCATGTCTTGAAAATTATAAAGGATTAATTGGGTCGCCTTCAGTTTTAGCCTATAGTTGATTACCAAATACATCTCCTATGTTCATTATGTATACATATTTTAATAACTATCAGAACAAAAGTTTGCGGTTAATTATGTCGTATTGATTTTGATCTGCTTTTTGAGAATACATGTAGAAAACACTTGCAATAAAGAATTATTGCACAGAACAAGTATTTCACTACAAAATGGAAAGTTATTAGGCCCTTCATATAACAGTATTTCAAGCACCGTGTATAGTTATAGACTTTGGTTTGCAATTGCTAAGTAAAAATTATATGAAATATTGCAAGTTTTATGAATTATCAAACAAGAGGCTTTGATAATTATTACTAAGAAAAGTTTGAATGCAATACTAAAGCAAAAAACACCGACAAATTTTAAGATTTAGATCTTGAAATTCTTATTATTGCTAGCCAATGGCAACTAGAAGTTACAATATATTCTATAACTAAAAATTGCAACATATCAAATAACTTGAAGTTATTATTGATAAGTCAAACTTGATGCATATATATTTTCAAATCAGATGTTTTGGAAACTACCATCTAATCTTTAAGGATCCACATTTACATCAAGTGATAAACAAAAAAACAAAATTTTTTTTATGTTGTAGTGCACTATTATACGAGAATTTAATTAGCTATAGTTCTGCAATACATGATATGTACTGTAATTTTCAAGTGTCATCCATTGTGTTTCTAATAGTAGAATTAACAGTGATTCTTTTGATTATTGTAGTCATACATATGCTTTACCAACGACATTATTGTGCATGTGTAGTATGAGATTGTTATAAAATAGTTCTAGTGAGATTCTCCCATGTAATTTTCTATAGTTTTGATACTATACAAGTAGAAATTGATATAAAATACATTTACAAAAATCAAATTCCTATTATTATGGACCCGTAGCTCCATCAGACAAATTTAAAAGTAAATAGTGATATGTGATCTATTACTTTTCGAAACTTACTATGAATTAAATGTTGTATCCATAAATATTCTTGAAGAAATATCTTTACATATTCTCCCGAAGAGATAAACTATATGTCATATCATAATTTTCACTAAAGCTATATAAATACGGTCTTCAACAAACCTGTATTTGTAACCAATATAATTTTATTATTTTTATAATATTTTAAGGTTCCAGAGGATACTCTTACTTTTGTTGTAAATATATCTCTTTTATTGAACTCTCTAGAAGAGTTATAACTATGTATTATTCTCTAAAAAGTAATCATAATTAATATTCAAAGGTATATTTGAGATATCATCGCGGAATAAAACTTAACAACTTGAAGTTGCGTAAATTGAACCATAAGTTCAATATGGTTTCAAACTAGATGTTTTGAATATAATTATGCAGTCTTGAAGGATTTACATTGACATTGATCTATAAACAAAAATTTAGTAGTTTGGATCCATGTAATAGTTTATTTTAAAATCATTAAATATATAATACGTGGACGCATGTATATATCCATATTTGTAGATATTGAACTAACAACCTGAAGATTGTTATGAGCTCATCTTATAGATTATGCATAGATATCATTCAGTGATTTAAAATTCAATCAACATAAATGGTGAATGACCTGAAGTCATGTATGTATTCAAATGATTTACGCAATAATTAATTCCTCCAACTGGCTAGATCAGTGGATAAGAACAAACTCTAATAAGCAATATCAATTGAATGCATCTTACCAACTGATAAAAGAATTATCCTCCTATAATTAATATGTATGATGTATTTGCTAGTAGCAATATCATAATGGATCAAAAATGAGCATCCATAAGTATTTTATAATGCACTTTTTTCCTTAACTAAGATTTTTCCCATTGGGTCTTTATTAGTAAGGTTTTAATGAGGCATTATCTTGATCCAGAAGTATCTACTCCCCAGCAACATTCAAAATAAGTTATAATGTACTCTTTTTTCTTATTTAAGATTTTTCCCATTGAGTTTTTCTTACTAAGGTTTTAACAAGGTATTAGTTTGATCTTGAAGTATCAAACTTCATTTTATGAAATGGTATAATAAAATATGTCATTGTACTATTTTCCTTCACTAAGATTTTTCCCATTAGGTTTTTATTAGTAAGGTTTTATGAGACATTGTTTAGATCATGAAATATCAAACCTTTCAGAATGAATATCATTTTTACTATGATTTTACAAGTTGCACTCTATTTCTCGTTCAAGGTTTTTCCCACTGGTTTTTCCTAACAGAGGTCTTTCATGAGGCAACTGACAATATCTATATCGATTGAATGGATAAATGCAAGCAAGATAATAATGAGGGGGAGCAATCACATACACGTTTCAAAAGGGCACAATTTCAAGTTATCGGAGCATTTAAGATTTTGAAGACGCATATTCAAGGGGGGTGTTATAATATATGTAAATTATGAAGTGAATATGCTTGTATATTATTTTGTTTAGTCCCACATCATGAGATAAATTCAATCCTTAGCTCTAAAGCCTTTATATAAAGTAGACTATGTAATGTAAATATATTACTAATCTCTGAATGAATAAAATTGTTCTCTCTCTAATAACTTCTGCTTTCTTTATTTTATAACATATATGTAAAAACAATGATGGGACAAGTTTTTAAAATTTTTGCAATTATATAGTATAATTGCAGACAAATCAACAATTATATGCAATAATTACAGAAATGTCTGTAATTCTACCACATAATTGCAGACATGTTTGCAATTATATGTGATATTTGTAGACATTTTTGTTATTATATTCAATAATTGCAGATATTGTACCATATAATTGCAGAAATGTCTATAATTATATGTAATAATTGTAACTGTATGGATTCGTTGCAGACATGTCTGCAATTACTCCATATAATTGCAGAAATGTATACAATTATATGCAGTAATTGTAAATGTATGGAATAATACCATATAAATGCAAAAACATCTGCAATTATATGAAACAGTTGTAGACATTTCTGCAATTATAGCATATGTAATATTTGCAGACATTTCTGCAACTATATTTAATAATTGCAGACATTATATCATATAATTGCAGAAATGTCAATAATTATATGCAATAATTGTAACTGTATGGAATAATTGTGGAAATGTCTGCAATTATATGCAATAATTATAGTCTGCAATTATACCATATAATTGCAGAAATGTATACAATTATATGCAATAATTATAATTGTCTGGAATAATTGGAAACATATGCAATTATATGCAATAGTTGCAGACATTTCTGCAATTATACTTATATGCAATAATTGCAGAAATGTTTGCAACTATATGCAATAATTGCAGACATGTCTGCAATTATACCGTATAATTACAAAAATATCTGTAGTTATATGCAATATTTGTAGATTTTCTGAAGAAAAATCGAAAATATTTAAAATTTGTAGAATTGTCTGCAAATATATGCAATAGTTACACTTTACTGTAAATATGATTTTTTTTTTGGTATCAAAATGGATCTCATTTTAAAGATAATAATTTTTTTGATTTTTTGGTGAAAATGGTATGTTGATCCGATGTTTCTACAGAATGTTATACGCGTTTGAAGGGTTAAAAACGTAAAAGGTATTTGGCTCTTTGTGCACACGTGAATTTTAAAACAGGGACTAGAAACTTATGAAAAAAGCGAAAGGATGTTTTATGTATTTTCAAAACTAGGGATGTATGTCAAACGCGTCCGTAACAATATTCATTTTTTTCAATTTACTTGCTTGTCATTGAACTTCTTCTACCGTATTCAAATATGTTATCTTTGTCCGATACGCTTGATTTACTTGTAAAAATGCCAAAAAGCTTTGTTTGTGAATTCCAGAGGATGTGTGCACGAGGTGTATATATATTCATGTATATGTGTATATATTATAATACATTATTATTTATATATGTGCATGCATGCTCTTGTAACATGGGGTAGGGAGGATATCATTATTGTTATTACTTTGTGGTACTCCATGTATGTGTATTCAAGTATGCAATATGTTACTTTGGGCTGTTATACTCCATGAGTACCACATTTATGAAGCAGCTTGGTCCACGTTTTCAAAACAATGTAAGCAACAAGAGCGGCATATACGTTAAGAGTGGGCACAAGTCCCGTAGAAAAATTATTTGTGTAAAACTCACATGGAGGAGCAGAGATATAGTTTCATGCATCCGTAAATCTTTTTACTGTAATCATCACTGATAATGAAGTCTCATGTGTTCGCCTCTTCGTTACTACGTAGATTTATTATTGTTAGTTTTGAATATACCATCAACATGTATTACTTAATGACGTAATGAGATCAAAAACACATCTGCTGGCTAGATTTTGATTTTATAGTTTATTCTAAAAGAGAAGCGTATACGCTGAAGACTGCACCTTCCACTTCTCCATCGTTCAAGGCTGGATTTATACTTGGTATGTATTTAAGTTGTGGATTATAACCAATACTTTGAATTAAGTACTTGCTAAATTATATCTACTTTTGAATCACATATAGACTTGAAATTTTTGTTGTTTTGCATAATATTTTGTTATTTTTATTTTGAAAACAGCCCTATTCATATTTCTCTCAGGAATTTGCATCTTAGCGAGTCATGTTTATTTTTCAACAGTTCTACTATGTTTAGACCACTCACAAACCGTGATCATCTTATTCTGGGAACTATAAATATTTTTTCACACTATTGAAGTTTAGTATGTTTTGAAGAATACACGACCTATTATTGTTTTTTTATTGAAACTGAAATCATGAAGATATTATAAAGTTTTAACAGTATTACAATTCTATTTTGTGGAGTTATGAAGAAAGCGAAGGAGAAATTCTAATAGTAAACTCTATTTACATGCCCGATTCCAAGTAAATTATGATGAATAGAATAAACACTGCATATATTTCTTTTGTTAATGGTACAATATGTTTGAAATGACTTAATAATTTCAATACTCTACTTCATTTGCAAAAAACTTTGGACCTGTTCATATGTCTATTTTTTATTTTTATGCAAAGAAGGCAGCTAACTAGTGCCTAGTTTTTTGTGTTGACCCCATATGCGTCTGCTTCCCATATTTTTGCACTACTTAACTTCAAGGCCGGCCTTTGGGCAAATCGAGGAAAGCAAGCGCTTTGGGCCTCATCCAAAACTAGGGCACCGCTTGTCAAAAACTTTTGCGCAACACCGAAAAAAAGAAGCAAATCGCGATGGTTGATTGGACGCGGAGGTAACCAGAATCGATGGCAACCCAATCAGGCGATAACAAATTGCAATTCACATCAAAACGGCGCCAGCGACGTTGTGGTGAATCGGCGACGATGGAATCATGCGATAACTGTCCATTCAGAGTCTTAGGCTTCGACGGGTGCAGGTGGGGCTGCGAGCAGTAGTTGTCAAATGTTACTTAATCTTGTTTGTGGATTGTGGACTGGACATTAAAGCAAAGAAGGATCTAAAGCTTAAAGGTATGCTATTAGTTTCAGTAAACTATAATTGAAAGTTTATAATTTTTGTAATTATGAATGTATGCTTACATTTATGTTTTTTTGTTGAAATATTGAATTCGCGTAATTTTTTGGATCAAATTTCTGTTAATGTTAAGGTTTAAGTAGTAATTATTTATTTTTATTTTTTGTAATGGTTGGTTAAGTAAAATTGGTTGGTAAATCACTTCGTTTGTGAAATTTATAGCTAATGTTTTTAAATCGAATCGAATAGTAAAAGAGAATTTTTGTTGCAAATTATTTAGTGTAAATATTTCTAGTAAAATATACTCATAGATAAGATAATCGACTATTTTTTTGTTGACGGATTCATTTTCTTGAATGGTTAGGCACAATTATTGATTGAACAAAATATGGTTAATGAACTTGAGTATAATAATATTATTAGTAATTTTCAAAGACAGAGGACTAGAAAAATGTTCGTAAGCAATAATATTAATTTTGTTGTTTAATTTGACCTACTGTTACAAATAAAGTTATTTCTTTTTGTTCTTCTTTTCATTATTTATAAACAGTACAAATCATTTTGATGAATTAATTAACGATAATAACGTTAGATTTTGTATAAGGCATTGGTTTTGTAGTTGGCTTTAGGTACCAAAACTTCTAGGACCGGCCCTGCTTAACTTGGATATTCAATTGATCCAGCGCTTGTTGATTGAAATGGAATTAATAATAATACACTGGAAGAAAAAAAATATAGCATCGATTATAAGAGCTGGTGCCTGGCAATTATTACATTTCTGATTGGTTAGATTAAGAGGAATAAAGAGTTGCATACAACAATGTACATTTTCTAAGGCAAAAAAATTTGATTTTACGACACCTGAGATAAATAGGTTTTTGATTTTGTGGGCTGGTTGAAAAATATCGGTTTCTTCACGTTAGATTGTAGGTTGTAAATGCTTTGAAGATGAGACGCTTGATTAAATGTGCATTTCAATCTGTGTATTTAGATTAAGGAAAATGTGATGTTGGACATTATTAAGCATAGTTTTTTCAACACCTTAAGGTAGTTAGATTAAGGAGGTAACTAACTGGATATATGCTAATTTTGATCTAAACAAGGTTATATGCATTATAATTGGAATTTTGTTTGCATGAATTATTAACACTCCAATACATTTTACCAAAAAAGCAGTACAATACGAGTTGTTTGTATGACAGTTTTTAAAGTAATCTAAACATCACTACAACACAAGCAATTTAAGATTGATGACATGCACTATTTCAAATCTCGTTTATCTCGCCCGAGGTCTTGCTTGATATTTCATTTTCGAACTTGAGCGTGACGAGATTTAACAAAACGGAACATTAAATTTTGTTTTTATCTTATTTGACACTCATCTCATTCAAGATATTGAGACGTCAATTGGAATTTTGGGATAGGATTTCAATATATGATCCCATATGAAGTTATGTTTTTTCATTTCCTTGTATCTTTTATTTCCTATGTTGATTAAAAAGAAATTGCACTCCAATCATATTTTACCAACCCTCTAATTATGTGTTTCATTATTTAACAAGTAAACAAAAATAAAATATTTTTAATTCTTTATTTAATACATTCATATTCATAGAATTCATCCAATCTATATAAATCAATCATATTACCACTCTACTCTTAATAGAAAAATTAATATTATCGTTTTATGTAAATTTTGTGTTAAAATTTCATATTTTCATAACCGCTATTATAAAAATCTATAAAATGTCAACTTTAGAAGGTTAATTACTCCTAGATAATCTCGAGATCGATTAAAAGATACGAGATATCAATCTGAGATGTACACTTGAGATACACTAATCTCACCCGAGATATTGTTCAATGCGAGATGTTGTCTATAAAATTCTCTAGACGAAACGTGATCGAAATTCGAGATTTAAAACCTTGATGATATGAAATATAACATTTCTGTTCCACTTTCTTCATAGCAACAACATATGAAAATAGCTCTGTATTTGCTATGTTTTCTGGGGTCATGTATCACTTTTTTTAATAGTTTCTTAAAACATAAATAGTTATTTTGGTTCTCTTGCTAAAACAATAAATTCTCCAAACTAAATTTGAAAAAAGCGTCGTAACGCTATATGTTCTAAAATGATCATCAAAATTTTATTTTCTGATATTATTTTGGCCAGATTGCATCGATTTTGGGTTTGTGTAATTAATTTTCTTGGGATATTGTGTTTCCTATGTTAGCGGATTGGTAGAATGCAATCAAGATTTTCAAAATGGAATTCAAATTGTAAATCATAAATTTTGCTTTAAATCAAAACGATATTCATATGGTAAATTTTAAACTTCGTATTCGGTTAAGGACCATGCACAAAGTGTAAGTTTATTCTCTATTTTGTAGGAGAATTTTGTTGTCTAATACATGTATCCATATTTTTATTTAGGATTAAATCTTTTGTACGCAACCAGCAATGACATTTGTCAATAGAACAATGTACCAATGCCAGCAAAAAGAGAGGCTGACAGAGGAACCAACAATGGATGTGACTAAAATACAAGTTACAGCCCAGTGAAGAATGTTAGACGTCTCATATGACCTTGCTCTTCAGGTGAAATTTTGTTTGTTATGTTGCTAAACAAATGTTGATCAAAATTTTGAAGCTGTAGTATTGTGCTGAATATGATGAGGTTAAGTAGCTTTTATTTTATTTTTAGTTCACCATATAGTCCCAAATTAAATGAGCTGCCGCTTATAACATTTCATAGGTAATTAATAGAATGCATCTAATTCATTAATACATTTTCTTTGAATATTTAATTCTAAAACCTTGAAGGAAAAACTATCTCCCCTTTAATCTTCATAATATTCTCTTAATTCAAATGCTAATTTCCCTAAAAAACATTAGTTTTTCAAATCTGCGTTTTGTTTACGCTTCGATTAATGATTGTCAATGCATGCATGAGCCTATATATCTTGTTAGTGGTTTACACAATTTGATATCATTTCAAGGTTTTCCATTTTTGTTGCGTAAAGGTTCTTCATTTTAAAAACTCAAGTTTCTATTTTGGAAACTTTAAATACATATTATAGTGATTGATATTTTGTAACGCTTCAATTGTCATGTTTAAAGGGTAGACATTGTACTGCTAGTTGCTCCTATATACCTTAATTCTGATTGCAACATTATTTTGATGCAATGTGATTTACAAAGTAGAACATACGTGCTAATGTAACTAACATGTAAATCGATCACAAACTAAGCATATATAGAAATTACTATTAATGCGATGATTTCCATCTGCGTTCAACCCTCTTTATATAGTGGTATTATCTCCAATTTTCGAAGTAATTTATCCTTGTTTTTCTTTTTTGGTACAATTTCATTTACAAATTGGTTAAATCATTATATTCAAACACCTAGTCTGATTTGTGGGTAGAATTTTTTCTGATAGCTGTTAACTGAAAGTACTAATTTAATTTTTTTTATACTAAAGTAATTTTTTAGGTATTACTTGAATATATTTATGTACATAAGTTAAAAAAAATTTCTTATAATAAAAATTAGATAGCATGTTGCATATAAGTATTAGGCTTTTGGATTGTAACTATTCTATTATTTGGGTGTCAACACGCATACGCACATATACAATATGCATATTTCAGTTACGATTATCTCTCAAGTATATCTACATATTTTTACTTCAATTTTTTTTGTAATATAAACTATATAAAACATTTTCATGATTTATAGTGCAAATTTCGTACGATGCATTGACGTTAATTTAAAAACCATTCATCACAATGTTTCAGTATCAAGATACAGTTTAATGTACTTGTATTGTTATCATATGTGAATAACATTTATATTTACTCATTACAAATTTATAGGACATGCAATACAATTTGTTTCTAGGCAAAAGTACTGATGTCTTGCCTATAAAAGTTTATGAACTTCAGTAAACTGATAAAATAAAGTTATGGTTTAAGAAATATTGAAAGTGGTTTCCCTGTAGGATCGTTTTCACCTAGTGGGTGGTGTGAATAGGGTGATACCAACAATAATAAAAATTAATGTGGAAATAAAAATAATAACAGCAAATAATGCAGAAGAGATCACACACAAATTTACCCAGCGTCGGCAAAACTCTGCCTACGTGCTGCCCTCAAGGTTTTTACTATCAATTAAGTAGTCAGACGCTTACACACGTAAACTTGCGACACCCGCTAATGACTAACCTAACTCTACGCTTAAAACTCTGCCATAACTCAGCCACTGAGTTGTGAATTCATGAACTACACCACTGTAGTTCATAACCTAGTCACACGACTAGAGAGTTACACAATTTTAAAAGAATATTGTAAAATAAAATAAAAAATAAATAACAAAATCCTATATAATCACTAAAGCCTAAATACAATAAAGTAGATCCACCCAATAACAAATTAAACTAAAGAGACATCTTCTCCTATTTGCTTATGTTCAGTCGATCCTTCTTCCTTTCTTCTGCAATTTGGGTTTCCTTCTAAATTTTTGCACTGCTTGATTTATTGATCGATTGAAGTGATTTTATACTTCGATTGGCTTCGTCAATCATCTCCTTGGCTGATGATTGCTTACGGTCGCTAGAGTTCGAAAATCGGTATGCCATTTTCACTTATTGATTTGAGATTATACTTGACTCAATTTTCTTTCGAGCTCGATTTCAATTCGAGTTATTGATTTTTTATTTTCTTCAATGGATTGCTCTCGTATTTTGCTTGAACTCGAATACAATTTTGCCGACGATGATGTTGGGATTTTATAGGGAACGAAACCCTTAATTTTCGTTCGTATAATTTCTATTTGAATTCTTCAATTTATCTGCCTGGCCATGATTTTTAATCAAACGATGGTTGATCGTTCTGACTTTTTCATCTTATACGTGTTACTGTGTAGGTTTGAATTTTATCCGGTCTTTTCTCTTGCGACTTTGTTATTTTGAATTTATTGACTTTGTGAAGTTTGACTTGGCATTTGAGTTCGATATATTTGAAACACCTCTGACTTGTTCAAACTCCTTTTTGCTATGACTTGTTTATCAACTGTGACTTACAACTGTTTATTTATTTCTTTTTGAATCCACTGCTTCATATAGACTGCTAACTTTTGACTTGTTCCAACTTCTCTTTATTTCGAATGTCTTGTGCACTGCATATATGTATACATGTGTATTCATGCATGTATATATATGTGCGTTGTGTGTTTTGTGTGCTTATGCACTTGATTGCCTTGATGTCCCATTGCTGTTTGTTGACTTGTGCCTGCACAATCATTGAGTACATTACTGGTTCACCATTGTATATGTCTGGTTGATCCAGCTGTGTCTGGTCTATTTTGAGTCTTGTTGCTTTATGCCATGCTACTAGCCTGAACACTTGAACTTGTTTTGAGTTAAATTGATATTGACTGGTTCTGGTGATTGTGATCTCCAAGAGGACTGGTTAGTTCGTAGCATCGTGTGTATATGTATGGTGCTCTCTGATCTATATGCATGTATATTAGTGTTTCTTTGGAGTGTGGTTGCTTTACTTTGAATCACACTTGCTGTCACACACCTCTGGTTCACTATGAATCACTCTGTGACTTTATTCAACATGGTTCAATTTTAGTCTTCATATGAGCTTGTACATGTCTTCATGTTTTTGCTCTGGTCTGATACACTTTTTCATATGCACTTTTTATTCAAGTGCTTCGCATTTGTCAAACCTAGGTTGCTGTTGTTGTTTTGATTATGTGTCTTTTCACCAGATTATGTTTGTTGTTCTTGTTCCACGAGGAATCTGATTGGGTTGCATGTGTACATTTGTTTACACCTGTGTTGAATCCACTATTTGGTTGGGTTTGACCTTGTGTCCACCTGTCCCTACAGTTTTAAGCAAGTGTATATCGGTGTGCACGGCTTTGTGGCATGTACAGTGATACACTATGCATGTCACAAGTTGTTTGTGTAAGATGAATTCGAAAGAAAATAAATGATGAACAACCCAAATAATTGATTCAAATAACATTCTCAAAACATACACTTCATTTTGAACTGAAAAATATTTCTTTTTCAATTTTACCGCATTAGTGTTTATTTTGTAGATAGCTCGGATGCTGGATTCAGGCTGTAACAAAGTTGAAGATAAAAATACGAGTTATGAGTGAATATGTAGTGAGGTCAAAATTGTAAATTGAAAATTGTGATGTAACTGAAATTGTAGTGTGTGTGTGTGTATATATATGTAGTGAGAGCTCAAATTTGTACTATTTGAATTTGTAATAAAATATTTGTTTTAATAAAATATCTGTTTGAATTTGAACTCTATGTTATTTATCTTATCCAATTTATTTAATTATGTGTAAAATAAAATACTACAATAACAAATACATTTAAACGAATATATATATGTTTATTATCATACAACAAAAAATCATATACTACCATATTTTACATTTCCTTCGTTTATAAAAACCATAACTAATTTAAAGTTTTATATATCAAAATAATTTTATAGTGTATTTGACTTACGTCATACATAATGCACCTGATGATTTTGTTCTAAAAGTGCACAGTTATTTTGTAGATAGCATAAAATTGGCCTTTTCCCAAAAAAGGCACTTTTATTCGAGTTACACTTTATTTTATAGATAGCTTAGTGCCTTAAAATTGGCCTTTTACCCAAAACGATAGTCATACTTAACCAACGGATAATGCTTTAATTTATATCCAACCAAACACACGTTACCTTGCATCATATCAGCTAAGATCTATGTTATAAAAAGCACGCTTTAGCGCTAAATGCATGCATAACGTTTAATTTTTGAAAAAGCAAAGCGATTAAACGATGAATAGAAAACATGCACAATTTGTGCTCAACTCGAGTATGCTAACTTTTAATGAATAGAAAAGGTCAAATCCAGCTTCATAAACATATGCTTAATATTGTTTAACTGTCGCCTAAGCATCTCTTATGTAATTTTTTGCATACTTTATCCGTACATATCTAAATCTATTATAAAGAGATTATATTTAGTATATTATTTGGTATGAGTGTACTATATATGTATGCACAAATTCATCACAAAGAACTAAAATTTAACTAGGAAGTTGGCTTATAAATGCATAGGTTTCAAAAGTTGAATTTGACTTTTTCGACTTTTTCTATTCAGAAAAGTTAGCACACTCGAGTTGAGAAAATGAGAAAATTTCACTAGTAATGTATTTTTTTTACTATAATCCAAATTTCTTTTATTTTAAAAATAATAATTTTTTGGTTGTATTGTTTAAGCATTGCTTAAATTTAAGCAAAGCTCCATCTAAGCAAAGCGCAAATTAAGCATGCTCATTGCTTAATCACTTTGCATCTTTAAAAAATTAAGCGTCATGATGCATTTAGTGCTTAAACATGCTTTTCATTGTGTATGCACACACACATGTATATATGTACATAAAATTTATTAGTAGCAAGTTTAGAAAAAACATTATTTCTTATAATGAAGTATTATACTGGCCTAAAAAATAATTGAGTGAATATCTAAAGATTATATTTTTTATGAAATTAATTTAGGCCTTTAATAATAATTAAAAAATAATAAATTAATTAATATACCCATTATATTTATTACTCAATAATAATAAGTTATAACTTTTATAAATTCTTTCAATAAATTACTCTTAATCGGAAACTGGGTGTGATGACCCGGAATTTTCGAGCATTTAAAATCGGAATATTTAATTGATTTTAAATATTCAATAGAGTAATTTTAACTTGAATTACGAATATCACTATTTATTTATTGAATTTTATAATTGGAAATTTGGTAAAATATGAAATCTGGAATTTTAAGCCTGTTAAAAATAATTTGAAGGCTTGTAAAATTTATATTGATAGCGCTTAGAATAATAAAAGTTTTAAAATTGAATTTAACACTGGTGTGTTCAGTTTTAAAAATATATCGTTTAAAGTGATATTTGAAAATAGCCTTCTGAGGCACAGTCTCGGAATTCGACGAAACCAGTTCCATTGGATCCGTAATATTGTATTATTATCGGATTTCGAATTTCGTAGCGTTCGGAGTCATCGTGTGATCGTACCAGATAATAACGCCTAGACAATAATTTATCGTTTTATTTTAAATATAATATATTATGTCACAAATCAAATTACAGTCGCCCTACGTTTCTTTTGCCGACCTATTCTCCTCTGTCTTCTGAAGCAAGCCAGCTACTCACCTCATATCCTTAGCCTCCCCGTTCACAAATCATTTCGTTCCTCAGGATGAAAAAAGGAGGCGACATTTATTTCCAATTTCAAAATCAATGAAATAAAATCCAAAATAATGGCAGCCTCATCTCTTAAGAACCGAAACCCTTCTCTCTTAAACTAAAATTCCCAAACTAAAATACATTCGAAATCTGTGAACAAAAATCTCATATCAGAGAAGCTTCGAAACCGAGCCTCCTTGGTATCGTGGGATCGAGGCGCGAGTGATTTCGAGGGTCGCGGAGGGCAACCGCGAGGCCAGGAAGGGAGGCGGCGAACTAGGGCGTGCGACTCGACTTCGGCGACGCGTTGGATTTGGGGTTCGCGTTAGTTGCGAGGGTGGCAATTCAGTTGAAGCGCGGAGGGTTTGGCGCTCATAGTTGAAGTTGAAGCCAAGCCGAAGTCAATATCTTTGTGTGATGGTCGCGATGTTTGGTGGACTGGGTCGCAAGCTCGCGTGGTGGCAACGGTCTCGAACAAAGCGTTGGCTTCGCATTGGCTTCGTGATGGCAGAAGGTAATAGCTTTGGGTTTTTTTTATTGAATTTAATATCTACGTATGTAAACAAATTTGGATTTTTAAAGGAGGAAAATTTATAAATTTACAGTAAAGTAAAGGATGTCTACCATTTAGTTTTCAATCTGCAGATTTTAAGCTTACGTGTATGTACATAAAATATAATAACAGAATATAAAGGTTTATCAAAAAAAGTTTAAATTAGATTTATTTTAAAAACCTATATAGATTATTTCGAAAATAAAATAATATATACAAACCTTTTAGTTTACTAAAAATGGGCATTGTTGGTGATTAACTGGTTTGCTAACGTATTTAAAATATTTTAGTTACTAAAAGAATTTAAAAAAAGGAAAATCAGTTTAAAACGTAACTACTTGTTCTAATTAAATCATTTATAGTTAACTAAATTTATCAAATGGAAATTAACTATTCAAATTATTTAAATATTAATAAATCCTCTAATATTTATTCAAGGTCAATACGGGAAAACCTAGGCAATATTGAGGTGGATTGCAAATAAAAGCAAAGGTCAGTTAATCTCACTCATCTGGTTTAATTTAAATTTAAATGGTTGAATTTAAATAATTGGTTGAATGACTGAATTGATTTGATGTGTTATATAGTAGTATATAATATATCTTGGAATGATTGATTTCCCGCATTTTATAACGGATGAGACCCTATGCGCCGTGTAGCGACCCGACTTTCCACTCCCGGAAAATCGCGTCATCTTTAAGAAAGAAAGGGATAGAAAATAGAATAGAAAGAAGAGAAGAAGAAACAACATCAGAATCTAACACAGCGGAACGAATAAATTATATTAATCACATAATACTTTACATAGTATCATATACATCAGAGATACACAGCATAAACAACTCATACTAGACAGTTATAGACACCTGTCTAGTTATACAACATAATACAACAACTCAAAGAAAACACACAGCGGAAAACTCTATAGCTATACGCGGAAGCCTCCTGCTCCCTTGCTCCTCCATAATTCGTCAAAGCTAACCAGATTCCTAACCTGAATTTCCCTTGGCTACTCGTAAAAATTTGAGTACCCAAGAGTTTATGAAAAACAAAAATAAACTCCGGGTCAGACATGGGTCTGGTGTGAGTAACAGGTTAAAGTTGCTTAACTTTTAAAAACCTTTGAAAAGAAAGGTATCACGTAAGACTTCCCACACATAAACATGGAAAAGTTTTTACCTTACGCTAACCAAAACATTTGATAGGAAATCCTGTGATATTATAATAGTGTCTAGGGTTTTCAAATAAATAAGAAATAGCCGAAATTGTTACATCTATTAAATTCCAGCTACTAGCCACAAAAGTGGGTAATACAATCAAAACCGTTGGCACTTATTGGATTTTGGATTCCATACAATGGCAGGGCTACTGGGGTACCGCCCGTCACAGTACGGGGCCTAGATCACCGTACCGAGGAGCCACCCTAACTCCCCTGCAACACAAGGCCGGAACCATTCCTTACTGAATAGTTCCGAACAAGACAACCCCGCAGTTGTGGCCAACAACTGCCCACACAGCCGAAATAATAAGGGACCTCTAGACAGGGGTATATCTCACTCTCAAGTGGGGGCTACCCACGAAGCCTTGCTGCACCTCCCCTGTTTTAGCCATTCCCGGTTGATGAGGCTTGAGGTTACGATTACCTTTATAGAACACATCTATCTTAGAATGCTCATCGTCCACCTGACGATGTTCTGAAAGCATTCAATCCATACAAGTTCGTTCCGGGTTCGAACGAAACCGAAGGCATTATCTCGTTACACTCATTTTGGAATCACCCTCAGAGTTAACGACGATAACCCTTGCACTCTGATTCTCCATCTCGAATCTATAAGGTCTATTCCGTCAACTCATTACGGAATCACCCACAGAGTTATACTGACGTATAGCCCTTACACCTCGAGTCTTCACTCTTCATATAAGATTCACGACCTAACGTTATTTGGAATCGATGTGGTTTTCGGATATCCAAATATGGAAACCCGATCCCGGTCTCATCGAAAACCAAAGCGTGTCTTTTAAGGTCCAAGTTGTTTTAAAGGTTTAAAACAATTCAATTACAGTATCTATATACACACAGATAGATAACTTAAAACATAACTGATAATCAACATTATCACATAACAGGTGATCCACATCATCAATATCAAATAGATATTCCATATACCACTATCACAATAGATAACCTATGTTATCATCACAATATAACCAACATCCATACCACACAATATCATTTATCTCATTACTGAGATTACAAAGCATCCAAGACAATCAAGTTCAACCATTCATCCATAAGCAAAGAATTTACTCATCACCATATAATTAATTTAAATGAATTAAATTAATTATCTATATCTCAAATTAATTTAAAATGAATTAAATTAATTCCTTCATCTATAATTAATTTAAAATAAATTAAATTAATTACCTCACCAAATTATCTTGCTTACTCAATTGATTACAATCAATTAATCAATCATAAATTACTTTAATTAATCACTCTTGATTAATTATACTTAATTACATCCATGTAATTTATCCTCAACTAAACAGTAATTAACCCTTAATTACTTTAATTAAATTAATTAATCATAATTAATTATCTTAATACTTAATTAATTATATTAATTAATTACCTATTATTGATTAATTAATCCTAATTAATCATCCTTAATTACATCACTAATTAAATAATTAATGATCTTAATTATTTCTTAAATTAATTACTCAAAGTAATTAACTAATTTAATTACTATATTAAACCAATTTAATTATCCTTAAATTAATTTCTTAATTAATACCTTGATTAATTATTTAAATAATTAACCCAAATTCCTTCATACTTAAACATCTCCTTAATTACAACCTGTAATTATTATATAATTACTTAACTAAGTAATTTCCAAAACATTAATTACATAAATTAATTATCCTTAACCCAAGTGTTTAAAATTAATTAAACTTAATTAATTACTTTAAACAATCTCATTCAATTAAATTAATTACGTTAAGTAATTAATTTCTTAATTACTTCATCAAGTAATTATACTTAAGCCATTTATAATTGATTATTATTAAATTAATTAATCTAATTAATTATAAAAATTAACTACATTAATTAATTATTAAATAATCATGGTTAATGATCTTCATTAACCATCCTCTAATTATTTTATTAAAGTAATTAACTTAAATTAATTACCAATTAAATTATTTTAATCATTTATTAATTAAAGTTAATTATTAAATTAATTAACCTTAATTAAAAACTTAATTACATAATTATTATTCATTTATCAATAATTAATAATTTAATTAATGATCTTAATTTCCAAATTGATTAATCCTTAATCAATTATTAATTCCAAATTTAATTAATTTATTAAATTAATTAACAAATCTTAATTACCTTGTTAATTAATTCTAAAACAAAATCTTAATCAAATTTTCAAAATAAACATAACTTAAGAAATTTCCCTTCAAATTAAACAATCTTAATTATGTTTAAAACAATATTATCCAAAACAAAATACTTAAGAAATTTCCCTTTAAATTTCAATTCAAATTCAAGTTAAAATAGAATAATATTAAACTTATCAAATTTTAAATAATTTGAAACTTATTAAAATTACAAGTCAAAACAAAAGTTTGACTTAAAAATGCAATCATAAGAATTTGAAGTTAAATCTATTTCAAAATTTTAGAAGTTTCAAAGCATTTATATTTTAAATCTTTCAAATTTGAATCTTCCTTTAAATTTTGAAACTGAACTTCATTTTAAACTCAGATTCCAATTTAAATTTAATTCTTAAATCTTAATCACCTTTTAAAACTTCATCATTAAAGTTCCAACTATTTACACAAAATAAAATAGTTAATTAAATTAATATTTAAAACTTAAGTTCTGTTTTAAAAACTGAAATTTGGATTTCAAATCAGTAATACAAACTTGAATTGCATTTAAACTCAGACTTTACTTTAAATATAAATTGCAGATTCAAATTTTTAAAAACCCAGATTTTGAAAAAAACAGAAAACAGGGTTTCCAAAACCTGGAATTTTGAATTCAAATCAATATACAAATTTAAATTCAAAAATACAACCTGAATTTGATTTTTAAACCTGAACCTTAATCTACACCAAAAGCTACAGATTTTTTTGTTTAAAAGTTTAAAACCAGATTTTAGAAACTGTTTTCCCATAACCTGTAACTACAGAGACCTGAGAAACCTTTTTTTTTTCTTCGGGTCAAACACATGCCCACTTCGAGTCTCTGAACCATTTACTTCGAGTTTTTCTACAATCTACTCGAGTCATTCACAGACCATTCCTTGAAAAACCCAAACCAAACAGTTCACCAGAAATCCTCGTTGCACCACCTCTGGTGATCATCAGCGATGATCCAGCAACCTCCACATACACAAACATGCCTACAGCAACCATCAAATCGATTCAATAATCAATCATTCAAATTTTAGCTTCCCCCATTCCTAAACCTGAAAAAGTTCTACAGGTTCCAACTTAAAACCTGTCAACGGCCATAAATTGCCACTCCGATCACCTGACATCCAACCTTTCCGGCCTCGCACTCCTCTACACATCCTCTACCCATATCCCAAACACCATAGCACTCGGTCAATCCACCACTTCAAACTGACTCAAAGCACAAACCTATGCAAAACTAGGGCTTTCTTCCAAAAATCAAAACTGCAATTCAACCTAGCAAATTTAATTACTTCTTTGATTTTTCTAAGGATCTATGATCCATTCTTAACAACTCAAAAGAATTTCAGAATTTTACAATTCAAAAATCAAAAGAATTTGCACAGATTCATATTTTTGTTTACCAGACCAAACTGTAAATGAACATTCACTTTAAATACTTATTCTTGATTTTAAAACCAAGTTTTTGTCAATGCATTAAGATTATGGAATTGGATTTAAGTATTAATGTGTTTGATTTGAATCTTAAGTTTTAAACTGAGATTAAATTAAATGATTTTGATTTTGATTTTTAAATCAAACTGTGAACCTGTAAACTACAAAACAGAGAAGACTCTGGAAATATAAGTATGCATACCAAACAATCAGAGATACAACCATATAAATACACAACCATACATATGAATGTACTTAATAAAATATTTAACTCAGAAATTAGCATGCAACCATTATTCATACTTAAGTAAAAAAAATGTGATGTTACTCACCTTTTTGAAAAACAAAACAAAGCTCAGTTGAATATGCAGAAAACTCAAAATGCAGGCATTTCATCTCATACACAAACACAGGCATATCCATCATACTCAACAAGCAATAGATTTAAGCAACTATATTTTAATTTAGTTTTGAAAATAAATTGTTACTCACCACTTGATGAATGCAGACCCCAGATCATTTGAATTTGCAGACATATGATGTGCAGGTATGCTCCTCTCTGTTTTGAATTTGCAGAAAACAAGCAGGCTTATAGAAATACAGGTGCTTCCTCTGTTGTTTAAAAATCTGGGTTGCTCATGCTTTCCATACTCTAATTGCTTGCATGCAGATGCTAGATCAACCAAGGTTTAAAACAGTGCAGACTTGTAAAAATGCAGATGCTTTATTGATTTGAGAGAATGCAGGTTTGAATAGAATTTTGATTATGCAGATTTACTTGAATTGAGGGGTTACAGATTTGTGGATTTTATATGCATTTGTGAATGTAGATTGATGGTGAATAGATGTAGATTTGCATTTTGTGGTGTGTAAATGAAGGATTTGAACATGCAGATTTTGAATCATACAGAGTTATGCTTGAGGAATTTTGCAGATTTGAATATGAATTTGGGGTATGCAGATTTATCTATTTGATTGTGGAATGCAGATTTGTTTCTAATATGAAGATGATTCAAAATTTGAAGCTTCTCTTTGATGAAGGAAAATAAAAGTGAAATATGAATGAAGTTGTAAACTATGTAAATGTATATTTCAGATTTTATTAAAGAAAAGAAAAAAAAGAAAAACTAAAATTTAACACATGTCAATTTAACAACACTTGTCAAAAGAATACATATAAATTTAACACTTGTATTTTCTTTAGGGAAAGTTAATACTAATTACAAATGAGTGTATGTATTTTAGCTTAAATCAAGTTGTTAGTTTATATGTATAAATTTATAAATGAAAACAAATCATGTTTATAAACTTATACAAATAAAAATTAAAACAAATGAAGATTTATACTTTGAATTTAAATTCAAACAAAAATTCAAAATCAAATATTTTTAAATCAAGTTATAATTATAAATTCAATTTGAACTTAAAATTTCAAATGTTATTTAAAACTTATTTAAAAAGTCATTATATTATTAATATTGCTTTTATAACTCTCTTATTATTAAATTAAAAATCATTTTACAAGAGATTACATTTTTATTAACAAAACATTCATTTTACTAAACCATAAAACATTTTATTGGATTTATTCTAAATTTAAAACAATACCAATCAATTTAAAATATAAACCAAATATTTATATTGAAAATAGAAATCAATTTATTATTTTAAAAAGATAAAATAACCAATTTAAGCAATTATTGAAAAGATTATTAAATTCATCTGAATAATTATTACAGAATATCAATATCAATTTAATTTTAACTACAGATTATTAAATTGATATTGTCAAAAATTCCGGGATGTTACAATCCTTCCCCCTTAAAAGAATTTCGTCCTCGAAATTTAAAACAAAGGTAATTTAATAATCTTATTATATTTTAATTTTAAACACAAGCATATATCAAACATATGCTAATAATCAAACAACCAATTCAACCAATCAAACAAATCTAATTATCCAGACAAAATCTGGATAAAATCTCATCGAGTTTCCCCAGTGTATATATATATCCACCGGAACACTCGCCCTAGAGAAACCAAACAAACAATACTATGAAGCTACAAAGCTCCTATACAACTATATCTACAACATTAGACAAGATATCAGACTACAAACGAGTCTGACTCAACAACCAAAACTCCAGAACTGCTGGTTCCACAACCAGAGACAGATCATACACGTACTCGTGCAGAGATACGTGAAACTCATCGAACCCCAGTTGTCCAAACTGGCAACTCAATCCTGAAGATCAATCACTTATCTCCAAAATCACAGAAAAGATCCAAAATCACTTCAGAGCTAACTTCTCAGACTCACCCAAACTTATAGCTCACCTTTGATCGGAGAAAACTTATCCAAAATTAAATCTCCGACTTCAGAGTTCAAATCCCTCCGACTCTTATCCACAAAACTCTTCAGACGATCCTGGGCTGTCCACAGCCTTACTTCTCAGCTCAACCCTTGTTGAAGCTTCTAGAAACAAACCAGACCAATCAACTCAACAAAATGATCTCCTCAATATCAGAAAACAACAACTTACTTCTCCAGAAAAGGAAAGCAGATGCACTTCCAAACTGCTTCCGCTGCTCAACTCTGATCCGAAGAAGAGAATGCTGAGGAAGAACACAAGCACAAACAGGATAACACACCCCAGAGATTTGGTTCAACAAATCCATAAGAATCATTCAGGAGTTCCTCCAAAACTCTGAGCTGCTACACCAACTCAAACTCCTTGAAACCATTCTTCTATAAAGCTGAACCATCCGAACCACTCCTAGAATTCCAATTGATAAGGAAACTCAATGGACAAAACTCTGACTTCCTAAAGACATCCAGAAAAACTCAGATAACCCAAGAGAACTCTCAAACAATCGCAAGTCACTCTTGCGATCCACCAAACCAAATCCAAGGAAAACTGTTCTCCCTTAACCCAAAAAGAACAGCTCAATCTCAACAAGCCAACCTATCGAAGAAACGGGTTCACTCAACTGCTTCTGAACTCCACTTCAGAAAAACTGCTAAACCAAAAGATCTCTTGCCAACACCGAGAACATTCCAAACTACACTGCTGCCACAGATGCCAAAGAATCCCAAAACAAAGCTCACCGAGAAACTCGGACTTCAAAGCAAACAAAAACTCAAGCTGACCACAGCCACAACGCTGAAGCAGACTCACTTCCTTAACTTGTTCCAAAGAAAACATCTTCGGGAACATCCATAGTCACTACATCTCATCACGCAGCTACTACTCCTGAGGTATTTAAAATACCATCACTTACTTCAGCTCAACCAAGCAGATCCAAACACTACTCATCTAACTTCAAAAATGAACTCCGAACCTTAACAGGTTTCCTTCAAAGATTAATGAAGTTCTTCATCACTTCAGAACTCACTCGAGACGGTATTAGGTCTACAGTCTCAACAAAACACTTCCAACTTCAAACATTCAAACTCCAACCAATGGTAGTAATCGTGTAACACACAATACTACCTCATCTACCTTCATAACTTATATTGGAAAACCTGAACGGGTAACCCAACAGATAGGTAGAAATATATATAGTTATATATAAAAATTACAAATACGCTCTCTCAAGAAAGACACCACTACTGAGCCTAGGTATTCGCTCAACCTAAAGCTCTGATACCAAAATGTAGCGACCCGACTTTCCACTCCCGGAAAATCGCGTCATCTTTAAGAAAGAAAGGGATAGAAAATAGAATAGAAAGAAGAGAAGAAGAAACAACATCAGAATCTAACACAGCGGAACGAATAAATTATATTAATCACATAATACTTTACATAGTATCATATACATCAGAGATACACAGCATAAACAACTCATACTAGACAGTTATAGACACCTGTCTAGTTATACAACATAATACAACAACTCAAAGAAAACACACAGCGGAAAACTCTATAGCTATACGCGGAAGCCTCCTGCTCCCTTGCTCCTCCATAATTCGTCAAAGCTAACCAGATTCCTAACCTGAATTTCCCTTGGCTACTCGTAAAAATTTGAGTACCCAAGAGTTTATGAAAAACAAAAATAAACTCCGGGTCAGACATGGGTCTGGTGTGAGTAACAGGTTAAAGTTGCTTAACTTTTAAAAACCTTTGAAAAGAAAGGTATCACGTAAGACTTCCCACACATAAACATGGAAAAGTTTTTACCTTACGCTAACCAAAACATTTGATAGGAAATCCTGTGATATTATAATAGTGTCTAGGGTTTTCAAATAAATAAGAAATAGCCGAAATTGTTACATCTATTAAATTCCAGCTACTAGCCACAAAAGTGGGTAATACAATCAAAACCGTTGGCACTTATTGGATTTTGGATTCCATACAATGGCAGGGCTACTGGGGTACCGCCCGTCACAGTACGGGGCCTAGATCACCGTACCGAGGAGCCACCCTAACTCCCCTGCAACACAAGGCCGGAACCATTCCTTACTGAATAGTTCCGAACAAGACAACCCCGCAGTTGTGGCCAACAACTGCCCACACAGCCGAAATAATAAGGGACCTCTAGACAGGGGTATATCTCACTCTCAAGTGGGGGCTACCCACGAAGCCTTGCTGCACCTCCCCTGTTTTAGCCATTCCCGGTTGATGAGGCTTGAGGTTACGATTACCTTTATAGAACACATCTATCTTAGAATGCTCATCGTCCACCTGACGATGTTCTGAAAGCATTCAATCCATACAAGTTCGTTCCGGGTTCGAACGAAACCGAAGGCATTATCTCGTTACACTCATTTTGGAATCACCCTCAGAGTTAACGACGATAACCCTTGCACTCTGATTCTCCATCTCGAATCTATAAGGTCTATTCCGTCAACTCATTACGGAATCACCCACAGAGTTATACTGACGTATAGCCCTTACACCTCGAGTCTTCACTCTTCATATAAGATTCACGACCTAACGTTATTTGGAATCGATGTGGTTTTCGGATATCCAAATATGGAAACCCGATCCCGGTCTCATCGAAAACCAAAGCGTGTCTTTTAAGGTCCAAGTTGTTTTAAAGGTTTAAAACAATTCAATTACAGTATCTATATACACACAGATAGATAACTTAAAACATAACTGATAATCAACATTATCACATAACAGGTGATCCACATCATCAATATCAAATAGATATTCCATATACCACTATCACAATAGATAACCTATGTTATCATCACAATATAACCAACATCCATACCACACAATATCATTTATCTCATTACTGAGATTACAAAGCATCCAAGACAATCAAGTTCAACCATTCATCCATAAGCAAAGAATTTACTCATCACCATATAATTAATTTAAATGAATTAAATTAATTATCTATATCTCAAATTAATTTAAAATGAATTAAATTAATTCCTTCATCTATAATTAATTTAAAATAAATTAAATTAATTACCTCACCAAATTATCTTGCTTACTCAATTGATTACAATCAATTAATCAATCATAAATTACTTTAATTAATCACTCTTGATTAATTATACTTAATTACATCCATGTAATTTATCCTCAACTAAACAGTAATTAACCCTTAATTACTTTAATTAAATTAATTAATCATAATTAATTATCTTAATACTTAATTAATTATATTAATTAATTACCTATTATTGATTAATTAATCCTAATTAATCATCCTTAATTACATCACTAATTAAATAATTAATGATCTTAATTATTTCTTAAATTAATTACTCAAAGTAATTAACTAATTTAATTACTATATTAAACCAATTTAATTATCCTTAAATTAATTTCTTAATTAATACCTTGATTAATTATTTAAATAATTAACCCAAATTCCTTCATACTTAAACATCTCCTTAATTACAACCTGTAATTATTATATAATTACTTAACTAAGTAATTTCCAAAACATTAATTACATAAATTAATTATCCTTAACCCAAGTGTTTAAAATTAATTAAACTTAATTAATTACTTTAAACAATCTCATTCAATTAAATTAATTACGTTAAGTAATTAATTTCTTAATTACTTCATCAAGTAATTATACTTAAGCCATTTATAATTGATTATTATTAAATTAATTAATCTAATTAATTATAAAAATTAACTACATTAATTAATTATTAAATAATCATGGTTAATGATCTTCATTAACCATCCTCTAATTATTTTATTAAAGTAATTAACTTAAATTAATTACCAATTAAATTATTTTAATCATTTATTAATTAAAGTTAATTATTAAATTAATTAACCTTAATTAAAAACTTAATTACATAATTATTATTCATTTATCAATAATTAATAATTTAATTAATGATCTTAATTTCCAAATTGATTAATCCTTAATCAATTATTAATTCCAAATTTAATTAATTTATTAAATTAATTAACAAATCTTAATTACCTTGTTAATTAATTCTAAAACAAAATCTTAATCAAATTTTCAAAATAAACATAACTTAAGAAATTTCCCTTCAAATTAAACAATCTTAATTATGTTTAAAACAATATTATCCAAAACAAAATACTTAAGAAATTTCCCTTTAAATTTCAATTCAAATTCAAGTTAAAATAGAATAATATTAAACTTATCAAATTTTAAATAATTTGAAACTTATTAAAATTACAAGTCAAAACAAAAGTTTGACTTAAAAATGCAATCATAAGAATTTGAAGTTAAATCTATTTCAAAATTTTAGAAGTTTCAAAGCATTTATATTTTAAATCTTTCAAATTTGAATCTTCCTTTAAATTTTGAAACTGAACTTCATTTTAAACTCAGATTCCAATTTAAATTTAATTCTTAAATCTTAATCACCTTTTAAAACTTCATCATTAAAGTTCCAACTATTTACACAAAATAAAATAGTTAATTAAATTAATATTTAAAACTTAAGTTCTGTTTTAAAAACTGAAATTTGGATTTCAAATCAGTAATACAAACTTGAATTGCATTTAAACTCAGACTTTACTTTAAATATAAATTGCAGATTCAAATTTTTAAAAACCCAGATTTTGAAAAAAACAGAAAACAGGGTTTCCAAAACCTGGAATTTTGAATTCAAATCAATATACAAATTTAAATTCAAAAATACAACCTGAATTTGATTTTTAAACCTGAACCTTAATCTACACCAAAAGCTACAGATTTTTTTGTTTAAAAGTTTAAAACCAGATTTTAGAAACTGTTTTCCCATAACCTGTAACTACAGAGACCTGAGAAACCTTTTTTTTTCTTCGGGTCAAACACATGCCCACTTCGAGTCTCTGAACCATTTACTTCGAGTTTTTCTACAATCTACTCGAGTCATTCACAGACCATTCCTTGAAAAACCCAAACCAAACAGTTCACCAGAAATCCTCGTTGCACCACCTCTGGTGATCATCAGCGATGATCCAGCAACCTCCACATACACAAACATGCCTACAGCAACCATCAAATCGATTCAATAATCAATCATTCAAATTTTAGCTTCCCCCATTCCTAAACCTGAAAAAGTTCTACAGGTTCCAACTTAAAACCTGTCAACGGCCATAAATTGCCACTCCGATCACCTGACATCCAACCTTTCCGGCCTCGCACTCCTCTACACATCCTCTACCCATATCCCAAACACCATAGCACTCGGTCAATCCACCACTTCAAACTGACTCAAAGCACAAACCTATGCAAAACTAGGGCTTTCTTCCAAAAATCAAAACTGCAATTCAACCTAGCAAATTTAATTACTTCTTTGATTTTTCTAAGGATCTATGATCCATTCTTAACAACTCAAAAGAATTTCAGAATTTTACAATTCAAAAATCAAAAGAATTTGCACAGATTCATATTTTTGTTTACCAGACCAAACTGTAAATGAACATTCACTTTAAATACTTATTCTTGATTTTAAAACCAAGTTTTTGTCAATGCATTAAGATTATGGAATTGGATTTAAGTATTAATGTGTTTGATTTGAATCTTAAGTTTTAAACTGAGATTAAATTAAATGATTTTGATTTTGATTTTTAAATCAAACTGTGAACCTGTAAACTACAAAACAGAGAAGACTCTGGAAATATAAGTATGCATACCAAACAATCAGAGATACAACCATATAAATACACAACCATACATATGAATGTACTTAATAAAATATTTAAATCAGAAATTAGCATGCAACCATTATTCATACTTAAGTAAAAAAAATGTGATGTTACTCACCTTTTTGAAAAACAAAACAAAGCTCAGTTGAATATGCAGAAAACTCAAAATGCAGGCATTTCATCTCATACACAAACACAGGCATATCCATCATACTCAACAAGCAATAGATTTAAGCAACTATATTTTAATTTAGTTTTGAAAATAAATTGTTACTCACCACTTGATGAATGCAGACCCCAGATCATTTGAATTTGCAGACATATGATGTGCAGGTATGCTCCTCTCTGTTTTGAATTTGCAGAAAACAAGCAGGCTTATAGAAATACAGGTGCTTCCTCTGTTGTTTAAAAATCTGGGTTGCTCATGCTTTCCATACTCTAATTGCTTGCATGCAGATGCTAGATCAACCAAGGTTTAAAACAGTGCAGACTTGTAAAAATGCAGATGCTTTATTGATTTGAGAGAATGCAGGTTTGAATAGAATTTTGATTATGCAGATTTACTTGAATTGAGGGGTTACAGATTTGTGGATTTTATATGCATTTGTGAATGTAGATTGATGGTGAATAGATGTAGATTTGCATTTTGTGGTGTGTAAATGAAGGATTTGAACATGCAGATTTTGAATCATACAGAGTTATGCTTGAGGAATTTTGCAGATTTGAATATGAATTTGGGGTATGCAGATTTATCTATTTGATTGTGGAATGCAGATTTGTTTCTAATATGAAGATGATTCAAAATTTGAAGCTTCTCTTTGATGAAGGAAAATAAAAGTGAAATATGAATGAAGTTGTAAACTATGTAAATGTATATTTCAGATTTTATTAAAGAAAAGAAAAAAAAGAAAAACTAAAATTTAACACATGTCAATTTAACAACACTTGTCAAAAGAATACATATAAATTTAACACTTGTATTTTCTTTAGGGAAAGTTAATACTAATTACAAATGAGTGTATGTATTTTAGCTTAAATCAAGTTGTTAGTTTATATGTATAAATTTATAAATGAAAACAAATCATATTTATAAACTTATACAAATAAAAATTAAAACAAATGAAGATTTATACTTTGAATTTAAATTCAAACAAAAATTCAAAATCAAATATTTTTAAATCAAGTTATAATTATAAATTCAATTTGAACTTAAAATTTCAAATGTTATTTAAAACTTATTTAAAAAGTCATTATATTATTAATATTGCTTTTATAACTCTCTTATTATTAAATTAAAAATCATTTTACAAGAGATTACATTTTTATTAACAAAACATTCATTTTACTAAACCATAAAACATTTTATTGGATTTATTCTAAATTTAAAACAATACCAATCAATTTAAAATATAAACCAAATATTTATATTGAAAATAGAAATCAATTTATTATTTTAAAAAGATAAAATAACCAATTTAAGCAATTATTGAAAAGATTATTAAATTCATCTGAATAATTATTACAGAATATCAATATCAATTTAATTTTAACTACAGATTATTAAATTGATATTGTCAAAAATTCCGGGATGTTACACGCCGCGTAATAGCTGATGATATTTTATGAATCCCATATACCGTGATATTCCACCTCGAAGTGGAATTGGTATTTTATATTATGCTAACATCTATGGATGTAGTGAAACAGGTTGGAGGGATCCAACTACATTCCTCAAAATTATTTAGATTATTTAATATTCACTGTTATGAATATTTAATATTCTGTGATGAATATTATTGATAATTGGAGTACTGAATGCTATAGTTGCTTGAATATATTTCGGTCTACATTGAGTTATCAAAATATATAAAATTGGGGTTTGAAAATAAAATAAAAGAGTGAATTTTTAAGTAAAATAATCATTGAGAATTTGAATAAATTTAAGAATGAACTGAATAAGAATAAAAGTGATTTTTTTAATTCTAATAAATAAATTTCAAGTATGAAAAGGGGATTTCGAATAAACAGAAAGATAATGAATTTTAAACTCCAGTGTTATTATTTAAAAGAATAAAGAAATTATTTTAAATTTAAGATTTAAGTTATTGAAGAATAAAGAAGAAATTTGGAAATCGGAAATTGGTATGTTTCAATTAAAGGATTTAAAATCAAAACGAAAGAAAAATAAATAAAAATCTACAATTAATGTATTTTGAAAGGAATTGAGTAAGTAAAGGAATTTAATTCAAATTGAGTAAATTGGAAATCAATTTGGAAATTGATTTAAGTGTTTGAAATTGGAAATTTAAAAAGAGAATGTGACTGAAATTTTATAAATTGGGTTTATAAAAGCAAAGTAAAATAAATCAAAGGATATTTGGGAAGAATAAATTCAAGGTGGAAATTTATTAAAGGTACGAGAATTTTTTTTTAAAAATAAATAGTGATTTATTTTTAAAGGATGTGGAGAGAAGTATATTTCCCTTGATAGCCAAGTACGTTTTCAAAGTAAATTTTAAAATATAAGATAAAAGTTTAATGTTGTTTTAAAAAGCATGTTTTAGAAAATTTATTATTTCTGAATGTTTAAAATTCTAAAGTAAATATTTTTCAAATCTATTATTGTAATAATTGTTTAAAGGTGACTTTGTGTTTCGTTTTAAAAAGTGGAAACCTAGTTTTATATTTATAAAGTAACCTTATTTTCAAATATTCGTATAGTATGTGTTTTTAATAAATTATTGAAGTAGTTTTTAACTTAAATGTTATAAAGTATATTTCAAAGTAAAGCGTTTTAAATTATTTTAAAAATCTAAAATTTGGTGCTTGGTGATTTTAGTGGAAATAGAAAATACATGGAATTTATTCTGAGAAAGGAAGATAGTTTGAAACTGTTTTCAAAAGGGTTTGAAAGTGGAAATTTATCTTGTGAAGATGTTTTTGGGATTAATAAATAATTTAGGAAATTATTAATTGGTTGATGGTTGTTTGTGAATATTAATTGATTGTTAAATCACTGACAATCAATTTTGGCCAAATGCGCTGATCGTTTCGAAGAGACCGGGATCGAGATTAATTCTCAAAAACCACTTCGATCCGGTTTGTATGTTTCGTGGAAAACGAGTTCGGGTCAAAGATGGAGCAGTGAAGTGCAAGGGCTAGTCACTACTAATCCTGAGGATATTTCCAAAATGGATATAATAGGAATAGTGCCTTCGGTTCCGTCCGAACCCGAAATGGACTTGTATGGATGAATGCTTTCAGAACATCGTCAGGTGGATGATGAGCATTCTAAGGGATACGATCGAAAAGGTAACGCTTATTCTCAAGCTTCATCAACCAGGAATGACTGAAATCAGAGGTTACGCAGCAAGGCTTCATGGGTAGCCCCCACTTGAGAGTAAGGTTTCCCCTGTCTAGATGTCCCTTTTTATTTCGGCTTAGTGGGCGGTTGTTGATCGCAACCGTGGGGTGATATTATTCGGAACTGTCCAGTAAGGGATTGTTCGAGCCTTGTCTTGTAGAGGAGCGGGCGTACTCCTCGGTACGGTGATTTAGGCCACGTACTGTGACAGGTGGTACCCCAGTGCCTAGTCATTAGTTGGAATTCCATTCTCCCTACAAGCCTTGTACGAGTTTTGTTTGTATTGCCCACTTTGTGGCTAGTAGCTGAAATTTAATTTTGTAACAATTTCAGCTATTTGAATAAGTATTTGTATATAGACCCTATTATAATATCAGAGGATTTTGTAAGAAATGTTTTAGCTATCGTAAGGTAAAAACCCGACATGTTTATTTGTGGCGTGGTCTTACGAGATGCTTTTGTTGTCAAAAGAATTTTGAAACTTTAATAATCAATTTGAGTGAGATTTTCTCACGCTGGTATATCCAAACTGACTCGGGTGTTATTTAACTGTAATGCTCGGGTCAGACCGAGTATTATAGGATACAGGATATGATGCTGTGGAGCTTAGGAGACGAGCTGGATGGCGATACTTACTTCCGTATTTGGTTATTATTCCGCTGTGTATCTAGTTGTATGTTATTGATGTGGAACTCCGATGATGTACTCTGATGATGTATGTATAAACAGTTATAGTTTTCTTTTGTGTAAAGATCTGTTAATATATATTATATTTTATTCCGCTGCGTTGGTTAGATTCTGTTGTTGTTTTCTGTTTTCTCTTCTTCTGCCTTTTCTTCTTTAATCAAAATGGTTCGCATTTCTGTTCATCTTGAGTTATTGGTATAGAATAGCGTTGACTCAAAGGTATGAATTTGTGGGTCGTTATAGTTGGTATCAGAGCGTGGTTAGCGATAACCTTGGCTCCGGTGGGAATTACTCATTGAAATAGAGTCAATAGTACTCTAGACTGAGTTTGAGCTTGTTAATAGATATGAGCGCGTATTTGTTAGTGAATATAAAATGGTTTTATATTGTGTTGACTGGTTTATTGAGTAGTTTATGGATTCTGGTCAGTACGAGTAATAGAACAATTCGACACAGTATTGTTTTAAAGTAGGGTAAATGAAATAATTTTACCCAAATTATTTTTGTATATAGAAGATATAATTTTTGTAAAGTATTGTAGTATTTGGATGCTTGATTGTTAAGGAATGATAATATTAAATTATTAATACTATTGTGTAGAAATTGAATAAGAAATTGAAAACTTATAACCAAAGTTGAAGAATAAATTTATATAACAAAATGGAATTTGAAATATAGATTATAAATGTAATTTATAAATTGAAATAAACTTCATATACAAATGAGATTTGTAAATGTAAACTGTAAAGGTGATTATAATTTTGAAATAGATTCCAGAGAAACATTTGAAATTGAAATGAGATAAAATCCCAGAGAATGTTCGAATATAGATTTAAAGGAATTGCAATTTGGAAATTTTAGAATTTTTTTTTAATTTCTTTGGGTTTGAAAATGGTTTCAAAAAGGTTTGGAGGAATAATAGTATTATTTTTGAAATATTTTGAGTTGTATTTGAAATCTTGTGAGGTTTGGGAATTAAAAATATTTGAAATGTTGTTAAAGGGATAAAAGCACTAAACTCATTAGATCGCTGGAAAACTATTTCGATGATGATCGCGACATCATCGGTGTTCATTTTCGAGTTTCTAAGAGAGGAATTGCTACCTGAATATTTTAAATTGGAATTGTTTGTGAACTGGGTTTGATTTTGAAATTCAAAGGTATAATTGAATTTGCCAAAGGATTTTGGATGTAGTTGATTTCAAAAGTGATTTTGAAATTTTGGGAAATTGTTTAAACTTTGGAATCTTATTTTAAATGTTTATGGAATAATAAAAATATATTGGCTAAATAAAATGTATAATTCCAAGTTAAAGGTAAAATGTGAATAGAATTGATTATAAATGGATAAAAGAATGGATATAAATAAGTTTGTGATTCATAAAATTTAGAAGTGGAATAAATAAGCCAAAATAATTTTGTTTTGTATTTTGGGAAATGAATAAAATCCAAAACTTAAATTATAAAATAGATTGAACTCCAGTAAAATAGTTAAAGTGTTTTTTGAAATAAAAATCAAATATTGGGTATAAAATTGGAATAAACCAATAGATAATTAATTAGTTAATGAAATTGGAAATGAACTTGAGTATAAATGAATTCAGATTGGATTGTTGGTGAATTAAATGTAATTGGAAGTGTAGTCGAATAAAATAGAATTGGATTATAACAATGATAGATTGAATTGGTGGATAAAAATCCAAGTGGACATAAATTTAAAACTTTCCTTGTTAATGATAGGAATAAATTCAGAATGAATTAAGTATGGAAGTTTGGAGTTTAGAGAAATGATCGAATAAACTAATTTAATTAAATTAGTAAATGAGATTGGTTTGATAATTGAAAATCAAATTAAGGATTTAAACTGGGAAATGCTTATAAAAACAAAATATAACTTGAGTTTTGAAGTTGAAATATCTTGAGGGAAATGAATAACTGAATTAATATTTGGATAAAAGGCTTGACTTAGGCAAAATTGAGAAATGATTGCGTCGAGTTTAATGAAATGATCTTAAATAAAACTCGTTTAGTTAATGAAATGAAATGCAAGTTGAATACCAATTTGATGTGACAGATGTTTGGCTTGTAAGTATATTATATAATGAGTTCGTTTGGATTAAATGAATTGAATGTAAGAAATGGAGTGTAAGCCATTTAAATGGAATGAAATAAGAATGAATTAAGTGTGACGGTGGGTGAATGGGTTGAAAGCATTTAAATTTACGTCGAAGCCCTATAAATTTACTTATGGACAGCGTTTAGCGTATATATCTTGTGTTATACATGTGTTTAGCTGTTGAAGTTAATTGAAATGTTAATAAACTTTGTATATCTATCACTTACATGTTTAATTGATTAAGTATAGGTATAGGGAAGCCGCGTGGCTGGATTTGGTTGCGCTTATTGCTAAAATAAATAAGCCGTTTATTTAATATGCTAAATAAGGTACGCCTACGCAATACAAATAGGAAATATGAACTGTTTTTCTGTTTTCCGACCGTGTGGGTCGATGCATATGTATTTATATCTCTTGTCAAATTGCAAAAACTCCTATGAACAAAGGAGACTCTGCCAAAAAATTTTGAAAATTTTGGGAGTTAGAAATTTTTTGTATCTTTTGAAAATTTTCACTAACGACAAATGATTTAAATTTGTTAAGCAAATAGAATTATAACTAAATGTTGAAATCTAATTTAAATTGTATATGTAAAGTAAGATGAACTGAAGATATTGTTCAAAGAAATTAAAGATAGAAAAAGTTTGCAAACAAACTTTTATTTGAGATATAAAAATAAATTAATAAGTGAAATTAATTTAAGGAATGATTAATCGAATATCGTTTGAAATAAGATGAATTGAACTAAATATTTTGAATTTGTAGGTGAATTAAACTCAAGTAAATTTGAAAATGAAATTTAAATTAGAATAAAGGTATTGAGGTTTGAAATTAACTCGCAAATTGAAGCAAATTGAAATAAATTAGGGAATGCAACTAATTTAAAATGACGATATGAATCAGTTATAAATGCAAGATAAAATTCAATATTCGTAATTAAAGATAAATTGAATTCATATGGAATGGGAGAACCAATTTGAATAGAAATAGATATAAACTAAAAGTGGTGAAGTGAAAATAAATAAAGAAGCATATTAAATGATTATACTAAACTTAAGAAAGGAATGGTGAATTCTTGATTTGAAATTGGTATTACAAATATATTCTAAGTAAATATTAGAATGAATAAATATTGACATTTTGTAAGAAATTCAATAAAATGTTTTTGGAATGCTGTGATTGAATATTATTGCTAAGTAAAATATGCAGGTATTATAAAGGAAAAGAAAATTGGTTTGATTTTAGAAGATAAATTTGAATTGCCCGACTAAAAAGAAGGTATGTGTTTAAATTTTAGTATGAAATTGGATTGGGATTTTTTGGATCGAGCCACTTGGTTTTTTTGTTTTCTTTTGGAATTTGGGTGCCCGTAGAGGCATTTTGTAGTTGTACCGAGCTAGCCGCGCAAAGGAGACGTTGGCAAAAAATTTCTAAAATTTAGGGAGTTAGAAAAATTTTAAGAAAATTTTGATAGTTCGAATTTGGTTTTTAAAGTTGAATTGTTAAGTAAGTAATATTGCTTGGGAACTTATGGATAGGTTGGGAAGTTAGAAAGAGAGATAGTGTGTCTTCAATAGAAAGATTGTTTTGAGAATTGTTGAAATTGTTAGGCTTTGGGAAGTTAGTGAACGGATTGTGGACCATTCTTCCTAACTAGTAATTTCTGAGACGAAATTCTTTTAAGGGGGGAGGAATGTGACGACCCGGAATTTTCGAGAATTTAAAATCGGAATGTTTAATTGATTTTAAATATTCAATAGAGTAATTTTAACTTGAATTACGAATATCACTATTTATTTATCGAATTTTATAATTGGAAATTGGGTAAAATATGAAATCTGGAATTTTAAGCCTGTTAAAAATAATTTAAAGGCTTGTAAAATTTATTTTGATGGTGCTGAGAATAATTAAAGTTTTAAAATTGAATTTAACACTGGTGTGTTCAGTTTTAAAAATATATCGTTTAAAGTGATATTTGAAAATAGCCTTCTGAAGCACAGTCTCGGAATTCGACGAAGCCAGTTACATTGGATCTGTAATATTGTATTATTATCGGATTTCAAATTTTGTAGCGTTCGAAGTCGTGTGATCGTACGAGATAATAAAGCATAGACAATAATTTATCGTTTTAATTTAAATATAATATATTATGTCACAAATCAAATTACAGCCGCCCTACGTTTCTTCTGCTGACCTATTCTCCTTTGTCTTTTGAAGTAAGCCAGCTACTCACCTCATATCCTCAGCCTCCCCGTTCACAAATCATTTCGTTCCTCGGGATAAAAAAAGGGGGCGACATTTATTTCCAATTTCAAAATCAATGAAATAAAATCCAAAATAATGGCAGCCTCATCTCTTAAGAACCGAAACCCTTCTCTCTTAAACTAAAATTCCCAAACTAAAACACATTCAAAATATGGGAACAACAATCTCGTATCAGAGAAGCTTCGAAACCGAGCCTCCTCGGTATCGTGGTATCGAGGCGCGAGTGATTTCGAGGGTCGCGGTGGGCAACCGCGAGGCCAGGAAGGGAAGCGACGAGCTAGGGTGTGCGACTCGACTTCGGCGACGTGGTGGATTTGGGGTTCGCGTTACTTGCGAGCGTGGCAATTCAGTTGAAGCGCGGAGGGTTTGGCGCTCGTAGTTGAAGTCAAAGCGAGGCCGAAGTCAATATCTTTGTGCAATGGTCGTGATGTTTGGCGGACTGGGTCGCGAGCTCGCGCGGTGGCAACGGTCTCGAACGAAGCGATGGCTTCGTGATGGCAGAAGGTAATAGCTTTGGGTTTTTTTATAATTGAATTTAATATCTACGTATGTATACAAATTTGGATTTTTAAAGGAGGAAAATTTATAAATTTACAGTAAAGTAAAGGATGTCTACCATTTAGTTTTCAATCTGCAGATTTTAAGCTTACGTATATGTACAAAAAATATAATAACAGAATATAAAGGTTTATTTAAAAAAAAAATTAAATTAGATTTATTTTAAAAACCTATATAGATTATTTCGAAAATAAAATAATATATACACACCTTTTAGTTTACTAAAAATGGGTATGTTGGTGGTTAACTGGTTTGCTAACGTATTTAAAATATTTTAGTTACTAAAAGAATTAAAAAAAGGAAAATCAGTTTAAAAATTAATTACTTGTTATAATTAAATCATTTGTAGTTAATTAATTTTATCTAATGGAAATTAACAATTCAAATTATTCAAATATTAATAAATACTCTAATATTTATTCAAGGTCAATATCGGGAAAACCTAAGCAATATTGAGGTGGATTGCAAATAAAAGCAAAGGTGAGGTAATCTCACTCATCTGGTTTAATTTAAATTTAAATGGTTGAATTTAAATAATTGGTTGAATGACTGAATTGGTTTGATGTGTTATATAGTAGTATATAATATAACTTGGAATGATTGATTTCCCGCATTTTATAGCGGATGAGACCCTATGCGCCGCGTAATAACGGATGATATTTTATGAATCCCTTATACTGCGATATTCCACCTCGAAGTGGAATTGGTATTTTATATTGTGCTAACATCTGTGGATGCAGGAAAACAGGTTGGGGGGATCCAACTGGATTCCTCAAAATTATTTAGATTATTTAATATTCACTGTTTTGAATATTTAATATTCTGTGATGAATATTATTGATAATTGGAGTATTGAATGCTATAGTTGCTTGAATATATTTTGGTACATTGAGTTATCAAAATATATAAAATTGGGGTTTGAAAAGAAAATAAAAGAGTGAATTTTTAAGTAAAATAATCATTGATAATTTGAATAAATTTAAGAATGAACTGAATAAGAATAAAAGTGATTTTTAAATCCTAATAAATAAATTTCGAGTATGAAAAGGGGATTTTGAATAAACAAGAAGATAATGAATTTTAAACTCCAGTGTTATTATTTAAAAGAATAAAGCAATTATTTTAAATTTAAGATTTAAGTAATTGAAGAATAAAGAAGAAATTTGGAAATCTGAAATTGGTATGTTTCAGTTAAAGGATTTAAAATCAAAACGAAAGAAAAATAAATAAAAATCTACAATTAATGGATTTTGAAAGGAATTGATTAAGTAAAGGAATTTAATTCAAATGGAGTAAATTGGAAATCAATTTGGAAATTGATTTAAGTGTTTGAAATTGGAAATTTAAAAAGAGAATGTGACTGTAATTTTATAAACTGGGTTTATAAGAGCAAAGTAAAATATATCAGAGGATATTTGGGAAGAATAAGTTCAAGGTGGAAATCTATTAAAGGAATAAGAAAATTTGTTTAAAAGTAAATAGTGATTTATTTTTAAAGGATGTAGAGAGAAGTATATTTCCCTGGATAGCCAAGTACGCTTTAAAAGTAAGTTTTAAAATATAACATAAAAGTTTAATGTTGTTTTAAAATGCATGTTTTAGAAAATTTATTATTTCTGAATGTTCAAAATTCTAAAGTTAATATTTTTCAAATCTATTATTGTAATAATTATTTAAAGGTGACTTAGTGTTTCGTTTTAAAAAGTGGAAACCTAGTTTTATATTTATAAAGTAACCTTATTTTTAAATATTCATATAGTATGTGTTTTTAATAAATTATGGAAGTAGTTCTTAACTTAAATGTTATAAAGTATATTTCAAAGTAAAGCGTTTTAAATTATTTTAAAAATCTAAAATTTGGTGCTTGGTGATTTTAGTGGAAATAGAAAATACATGGAATTTATTCTGAGAAAGGAAGATAGTTTGAAACTGTTTTCAAAAGGGTTTGAAAGTGGAAATTTATCTTGTGAAGATATTTTTGGGATTAATAAATAATTTGGGAAATAATTTATTGGTTGATGGTTGTTTGTGAATATTAATTGATAGTTAAATCACCGACTATCAATTTTGGCCAAATGCGCTGATCGTTTCGAAGAGACCGTGATCGAGATTAATTTCTCAAAAACCACTTTGATTCGGTTTGTACGTTTCGTGGGAAACGAGTTCGGAGTCGAAGATGGAGCAGTGAAGTGCAACGGCTAGTCGCTACTAATCCTGAGGATATTTCCAAAATGGATATAGTAGGAATAGTGCCTTCGGTTCCGTCCGAACCCGGGACGGACTTGTATGGATGAATGCTTTCAGAACATCGTAAGGTGGGCGATGAGCATTCTAAGGGATACGATCTAAAAGGTAACGCTTATCCTCAAGCCTCATCAACCGGGAATGACTGAAAATTAGGGGTTATGCAGCAAGGCTTCGTGGGTAGCCCCCACTTAAGCGTAAGGTTTCCCCTGTCTAGATGTCCCTTTTTATTTCGGCTTAGTGGGCAGTTGCTGACCCCAACCATAGTGTGATCTTATTCGGAACTGTCCAGTAAGGGATGGTTCTGGCCTTGTGTTGTAGGGGAGCGGGCGTACTCCTCGGTACAGTGATCGAGGCCACGTAATGTGACAGGTGGTACCCCAGTGCCTAGTCATTAGTTGGAAATCCCTTCTCCCTACGAGCCTTGTACGAGTTTTGTTTGTATTACCCACTTTGTGGCTAGTAGCTGAATTCAATAATGTAACAATTTCGGCTAATTGAATAAGTATTTGTATATAGACCCTATTATAATATCAGAGGATTTTATAAGAAATGTTTTAGCTATCGTAAGGTAAAAACCCGACATGTTTATTTGTGGCTTGGTCTTACAAGATGCTTTTGTTTTCAAAAGAATTTTGAAACTTTAATAATCAATTTGAGTGTAATTTCCTCACGCAGGTATATCCAGACAGACTCGGGTGTTATTTAACTGTATTGCTCGGGTCAGACCGAGTATTATATGATACAGGATATGATGTTGTGGACCTCAGGAGACGAGTCGGATGGCGATACGTACTTCTGTATTTGGTTATTATTCCGCTATGTATCTAGTTGTATGTTATTGATGTGGAACTCCGATGATGTACTCTGATGATGTATATATAAACAGTTATAGTTTTATTTTGTGTAAAGATCTCTTAATATATATTATATTTTATTCTGCTGCGTTGGTTAGATTCTGTTGTTGTTTTCTATTTTCTCTTCTTCTACCTCTTCTTCTTTAATCAAAATGGTTCGCATTTCTGTTCGTCTTGAGTTGATTGGTGTAGAATAGCGTTGACTCATGTGTACGAATTTGCGGGTCGTTACATTGGGAATTGCGATTGTGTAACATCCAACTGTAAACTCATCATTCATTAACATTTAAACAATTTGAATATTAAAGTGCGTGTAAACTTTACTGTAGTAGACATGAGTTCAGTTGATATATCTTATAAAAGAAAAAAACTAAATAAATCTAACCAAAGAAAAGTTCCAATATGTTGGAAATGTCAAACACCGGGACATTGTGCAAATAAGCGTAAAATGAAAAATATGGTAAATAATCTTGATATAGATGAAGAATTAAAAAATCAACTTAAAAAATATTTATTACAACTTTAGATTCAAAAAATAAAAATTTAAAATTATCTGTTATTACAGAAGTCAATTCAGAAAATAAAAATGAATCCTAAAATGATTCGGGAAATAATTCAAAATCTGATAGCTATGATGGTAATTGTGACTATTATAAAGCTTTATATAAAGCTAATGGATTATCTATCTTAATAAAGGAAGAAAATTTCATCTTGGATATTACAGATATAATTTCAGATCTAAAAGAAAAGCAAAGGATGTTAAAAAAAAATTTAGAAACACATAAAAATGAAAAGAAGTTAAAACTAAAAGAATCAGAAACTTATTATTAAAAATACATTTTTAGCAGGTAAAAAGCTAAATAATACTAATCGAGTAAATACTAAAACTACATTTGCAGAATTACGACATGAATTTAAAATACTTAAACAAGAAATAAAAGAATTAAAATAAACAATATCTTTAAGTGAAATAAAACCTCAAAATGATAATAATCGTAGTTACGATAATGATAATATTTTAAGAGAAGAAGAGTTAAATTCTTTAACATTTATTAAAGCGTTAAATAGGGTAATTACACGTAAATGACATACTAGGTACTGTTGTAGTGCATAAAGAATACTATTTAATACAACAACAATGATGTATTCATATGTAGATTTAAACTACATCAGTGAAGAATTGGTATCTTCAAAATATATTTTTAAAACTACGGAAATAATAAATGCTGTAGATGGTGGAAAATTATTGATTAGTTATAAACTAAAAAATATAGTTGTTTGTAATAATGGTATTTGTTTAGAAATGCCATTTATAATGGTTAAAAATTTATCTCATAGTAGGATTTCTTACATTTTTTATATACTATTGATAATCATGAGTTGGCTTTTAAATTTGTTTCGCAACCACAACATCATAAAATTGATACTGTACCAAATAAACATTAACAGAAAAGAAAGCTTTTTAAATTCTTTATCCCAAGAAATAAATTATAAAAAATTAAAAGAAAAATTATTATTACCACATTTACAAGAAAAGATTAAAACCCTACAAGAAAGTATTGAAAATACTATCTGTGCAGATACTCCTAATGTCTTTTGGAAAAGGAAAAAACATGTAGTAGAATTACCCTATGAACCAGACTTTAAAGAAAGTCAAATTCCAACTAAACCCATAAGAATTGCTATGAGTCCCAAACATTTGGAAATATGTAAAGAAAGAGATAAATGAAATATTACAAAAAGGCCTTATTAGGCCTTCTAAGAGTTCACGAAGCTGTTCGACATTTTATATTGAAAATACTGTAGAATTAGACAGAGGGGTTCCAAGACTAGTAATTAATTATAAACCTTTAAATAAGGCTTTAAGATGGATTAGATACCCAATCCCAAATAAAAAGATTTACTAGGAAGGTTTTATTCAGCCAAAATAATGTTAAAATTTGATATGAAATCCAGATTTTGGCAAATTCAAATTGCCGAAAAAGAAAGGTATAAAATGACATTTACCATACCATTTGGACATTATGAATGGAATGTCATGCCATTTGGGCTTAAAAACGCCCCTTTCGAATTTTTAAAAATTAAGAATGATATTTCTAGTGCTTATACAATCTTTTCCATAGTTTATATTGATGATGTCTTGATATTTTCAGAATCGATTGATCATCATTTCAAACATTTAAATTTTATTATAAATGTAGTAACAAAAGCAAGATTTGATATATCAACTAAAATGATAAAACATTTTCAAATGGAAATAATATTTCTCAAAAATATTACAAAAGATGGAAATATTTTTCCACTTGACAGAGCGATTACCTTCGTCAATAAATTTCTAGATGAAATTAGAGATAAAAATCAATTGTGAAGATTTTTTGGCAGTCTAAATTATATAACTATTTTTATAAAGAGCTAATAACTTATGATGCTATATCATCGTTTGAAGATTAAAAAAGAATTCTCCAACGTGGACAGACAAACACAAAAAAGCAGTAAAAAGGATAAAATCAAGAATAAACAAAATCCTATACTTAGCAATGCCACACCAAATACATTTAAAATAGTGGAAACCGATCCATCTGATATTGGTTAAGGAGGAAGTCTTAAATAAAGGATTGATAATAGAGAATCTTTCGTAAAATATACTTCTGGTATCTGGCAAGGTACTAGAGTTAACTAGTCAACTGTTGAAAAGGAAATATTGTCAATTGTATTATGCATCTAAAATTCGAAAGTTATTTATTAAATCAGGTTTTGTTAAGTATGGATTGCGAATCTGCCAAAGAAATTCTACAAGGATGTTAAAAATATGGCTTCATAACAAATATTCGTAAGATGTCAAGCTATATTATCAATATTTGATTTTAGTTTTGAATTTATAAAAGGTTCAAGTAATTATTTACCAGACTTTTTAACCCTAGAATTTTTGCAAGGAAAAAATGAATAAAGGGAAAGACAATATAAAGGAAAGCAGTAATGCTGCAATAATTTAGCATCAAAAACTTTTAAGTCTATCTTCCAAAAGGACAAAAATAAACTAAGAGAAAAAGCTTTAAAAACTATATCTGAAGAAGCTAGGATCATAAAAGATGTTTATTATTTGGCAATAAAATACGCATTTACAAAAGAATGCATATATCCTTATATTCCTGTCTTTACCCTTTGGATATCTCTAATCGAGAAAAAAATGTAATCATTTGTCTACAGAGGAGGTTGTGACCTTCTATTTAAAAAATTTCACCGATCCATATCTTTATCCAAATGATCTTACGTTTTATCAAGATATTTTGACATATACTAGTTCAATACAATTTGAGTTAACCCTAAAACCAGGTGGTGATTGGGCTTTTTCAAAGGCATCTATTGTTAGGATAATTGCACCTGAACAATGGGAATTTGATTTATACAAATCAGAAGAATTGATAATTAATTTAGAAAATCCATGTATAATAAAATAAATTTCAACTATTTTAATTATATCAAAGCTTTCTGTTACGATAATAAATAGAAAAGCATAGCTGGTTTATTCAGTTTAAAAAACAAAAACCTTAGTCTACACAAGTTGGGTTTTTGTTTGGTTTTAAAACTTTGGATTATATCCTATTATTTTTCCATAAAAAATTAGAACAATTTATGAAGAATTTACGTGAAAAAATACATCTGTAAAAGTCCATGGATTAATATTGCTACATTTTATCAAGTATCAAGGATTTTAAAATGGAATTTTACCATTATTCCCAGAACATTACAAAAGTTAGGTTTAATATTTGAAAATGTTCCTTATGTAGGAAGGCGAATATTAGTCAAACAGTAGGTTACGTATGAATTCCTTAAACTCAAATTTTGAAATTAAAGGATTAATCAACTTAGAACCACCAAAAATTCAAACGATCCCACCTCCTAAAAAGGAGGTTATGGATATTTTAAAAGAATTATTAGCCAGTTCATCTTAGAAGGATTTAAAAACTCAAATATTGGCTACACTGGGTACATATTCAAAGGATGATGAAAATGATCGATGAGTGTTAATTAAAAAATAGGTGATGATTTTTACAGTTGATATAACCTGCAATGACTTGCCATTTCGAACCATTCAAATCGACAGTCATCCACCCATGTCAGATATGAATTTCTAAAAACAACATATTATTAACTTATGTTTGGCAAAACTTAGCATATACAGTAAATAAATCAATCATAGAATCACGGACATAGAGTAATACAAAAATAAGCAGCAGAATAGATAAATAGTAGTTCATGAAGCTACTACAGACATCAGAATTTAAAACAAAATACAATCCCATGTACATAGAAGTCACTAATAAAAAGCAACTAACAAGTCCGAATATAAATCTAGAATAACTGAAATAATTGGAAGCTGAATAGAAAAAGCTAGATCTTCATGTAAAGCTCTAAGCTCCAAAGGTGAGTCTCAAATGTTGTGACACTTAGTCTGACCCGAGCATAAAGCAAAACACAAAACACTCGAGTCAGGATTAACGTTCTTATGCAAGTAAATCAACTCAAGTGAAATGTCTAAGTGAAATACAAATAACTTAAAGGATGTTTGGGATTCCAGCCCTTAAGGATCCGTTAAACCATCTACATACATAGTACAATACGGTACATATATAATGTCTATAGTAAAGAAAAATATTAAAATAGCATTAAGCCGTTACCCATATCCCACTTAACACATTTTATATATTCCCATAGTCTGTAAAAATATTATAAGGTCCACCACACCGGCTGTTTACTCAGGGGGCACTCCATAGGTACGCTACAAACCAAACTCGTAGTGGGGGTGATAAGGCACATAAGGCAATGCCCAAGGTAGGATACTACTTTTTGTGGATCCGGACTGGTGGTAACGCATAGCAGCTACTACCGCCCACTTCGAGACACACTTTCATAATCAAAGGTGCACCCAAGAATGGTATCGAAGAACGATACTCGATCAGAGGTGTGACCTCACTTGGCCCAACATGGCTCATGTTTTAGTTACATCAAGCTGACCCGCAGATGTCAGAGCTGCGTTCGTACCTCATACATACGTTCACCAAACCATCCAGCTTCGTTCTGGAATCTCCACCATGTGCAAAGTTGTTAAAGTGATTTTAGGTATTGGTAGAGAGTATTACAATATCCAATCCCATTCTCTTTAACAACCAAATGCATATTTCACCGTGGTCATTCTACATTTCAAATAATTCATACTTTATATTAAAATATCATTTTCATTTCAAAATCATATCTCTTTCGAAATCATATCACTTTGAAATCATTATTCAATTTTAAATCATATTCATTTCCAAAGTCATAACCAAAAAATAGGTTAAACTATCATATCAAAATATCCACATTTAAATCCATTAAATCTAAATCATAACAATTCCAACTTAAACAGTTTGAATATTGAAAGTAGTTTATATATTAGAATAGTTATACATTAAAATAGTTTATATTCAAAAATAGGTTATAGATTCAAATAGTGTGTGTATAGATATATATATTGAAATAGTTTATATATTAAAAATAGGTTATAGATTAAATTAGTTTATATATTAAAATAGTTTATATATTAAAAATAGTTTCAATTTAAAAAAATTTCTTCCAATTTCAAAAAATTCAAATTTCATTAAACTATTTTAAATTTATATCGATTTCAAATCTAGGTCTGAACTACAGATTTAAACCACTTCCAATTCAATAAGTTTTAAAGTTTAAATATTCAAATAAATTACAATAACTCAATTTGATAAATTTCATTTATATTTCAAAAATTCAACTAAATTTTGTATTTAATTTTGAAAATGCTATTTAAATCATTTTTAATAACATTTAAATAAATCTCAAATTACAAATTTTGATCAAAATTAAATATTCATATGTCAATTTGATTTAAATTTGAAATATTCATTTAATTACCTTTAACCAAAATCAAGTTATCAAGTTATAAAAACATATATCTTTAAAATCTCAAAATCAATAAGTACCAAATTAATCCTTATTTAAATTTAATTATTAACAAATTTAACTGTAAATCAATTAAATCTACCCTTCTAACCTTAATTTATTAAATTTATTACAAAATCTATTTTTAAAAATATTAATATAAATTGTAAATAAATATTTAAAACATATTATATATTAGTTAAATTAAATTCTTATTAAATTTTATTGTATTAATTATTATTAACTTAAATCTTATGATTAATTAAATTTATTTTAAATCTTATTTTATATATTTGAAATTAATAAAGTTATAAGTAAAAAGTTTGTAATTTACATTTCAAAACTTAACTTACAATTTAAAATTTTCAAATATATAACTTATAATTTAAAATTTCCAATTATATAATTTAAAAATCTAAATTTTACTTATATATTGAAATAAAATCTTTATATTGTATTTAAAAATTAGTATTTATTAAAAACTGTATGTTTCTCTTCAAAACTTTGGAAACCATTTTTTTCAAAAATAGATCAACGGTGTGCGTATAAAATTTTCTATCCTATGGTCAAGTGATACAGATATTTATCATTTCAATCCGCAATAATCAAATATTTATGGGTATATATCATTTTAATCCGCAATAATCACTGAATTTACAGAAATTAGATGTAAAATAAGAAAGAACTGTAATAAAAAGAAGATAGACTGAAATGGGAAAATTTGAGACATTTGCAAGCATGTTTATAACTAGTGGTTATAACTAAAAAGATAGAATAGAAGAGTAATAATTATAACATAGGTTATAACTAAGTAGAAAGAACGGAATTATTTAAAACTTAGATTATGTTAATAAGAAAATATAGTAGAAATAACAAAAGAGACTCATTTTAAAACTTACACTAAGTCAATAAGCAAGCATAGAAGAAGGGTCTATAGCAACAGCATTCCCTTTCAGTCAGGAACTGATGGTCTCACAATAGTTAGGTGAGGCTGGGACATGCTTATGCTAATTAAGGTACATATGTGGCCAATAGATAGGACCTCAAATCTGGGGATTTGGGCAAGGGGTGCAAACTAGAATTTGTTTGTCAGGACTAGTGTCGGCAGCATTCCCTTTCAGACTAGGACCAATGGTCTCACAACACTTAGGTGAGGCTGGGCAGCATTTTCTTTCAGACTAGGACTGATGGTCTCATAAAAATTAGGTGAGGTTGGATACGCTTATGCTGATTAGGATAAATAAGTGGTCAAACTAGGAGTCAACAGTTAGTGTGTATCGGCAATGACCGAGCATGCGGCATTGATTAGGGTAAATAATTCTCTACTGCGTTACATGCGCTAAACATGTGTCTTTTGCTATGACCAATAGGACTGGTTCACAGTGGCATAACAAAGATAAATGGTCGATCAATGGGTAGAATTAGAATTTCAGCCTAATTAACATAGGATTAGGGTTTCAACCTAATCACAGCAATCTAAGATAAGTGCAAACAATCACAATCAAGTAAATAGAATCAGAAACAGTATTTTGTCCCAATTTATCTTTTATGTATTTTCCTTTCATAATAGAACTGTTGCTTAGTCTATTATCTTTATCTTGCTTAAAAATGCTAGTAATTATTTTGGCTCACCAGCATATAGTTTGACCCGCTCCTCTGTTTCCCCTTTTCCTCTATAGGCCATTAAAATCGAGGACATTAGATTCAGATCGCTTGGAGATATATTCTTGGAGTTTTTCATGTATTCTTCTTCTTCTTTTTAGTTTTCTTTTCATTTGACTTTGGATGTACTGGTACCTTATGAAAGGGATAATTTTTATTGTTTGTGTACTTTGATGATCTGACTGAGATTGTATTTTTCATGAGACATGTGTATTTGGTTTTTAAGACATGTTCTATTTTGAAATGAAGTTTAATTTTAAATGTCTAGTTATTATTTAAATGTTTCCACTGTTTTTATTTATTTGCCTTGTGAATCTTAGTCTCTGTGATGCTTTAGCTATACCCATAATGAACCATATTTTTTATTGTACCCTTTTTAGGTATACTATGGGGTGTGGGGGTGTTTCAACAATTATTTGATCATAAGTGGTTTTGACTGTGTTGAGAGAGCTCTATCGATGTAGGAGAAACCTGAAATACAAAGGTGAATCCAACAAAAACTTTAATGAAATAGTAAAGGAAACTAAAGTACTTGAGACTTCCCTTTATCCAGCTACGAAAACTTTATTTCTCTAACTTCCCCAAATCAATTTACAAATTAGGATCACAAGACTTTACTTAAGAGTATACAGGTTGGGAATGAGAGGAATCAGATCCCCAAAACGTGACCCCTTGGATCTTATTTATAAATGCGGCTTGGCTCTTTTCGACTGGGTCTATCAACGGATGCTTTTAGATGTGGATAGTATCATATCCGCATCCGCATTCGAAATATTTTTGAATATCAGATATCCGCATTCGGGATACAGACGGATATCAGATAATTATCCTATCTCCTAACGACTAATAAATCAAGAATTATAAAAAGAAAATTTCAGTTTAACATGAATTTTTTTCAATCCCATTGATTATAAAAGTGTTAAAAATTAACAAATATGATGATAGTAAATAGTTTCGAGTAAACTGCTAACTTAAAAAAATAATAAACAGATATCTTTCACTATACGAAAATACACATAATTTGTACTATAATCTTAACAAAAATCGGATGGATAACTTTCGGATACGGATGTCTTCGCATTCGCATCTGTTTTTTCGGATATCGGATATCTATCCGCTTTTCGGATGCGGATACAGATGGAATTGGGATTTTTCGGGTATCCATTAACAGCTCTTTTTGACCGCGATGCTTTCGACTGGGATGAAAGATGGCTGCTAAGAGACTTAAGAATATTTCAGCTTTTGCCGAAGGTGTGGTGGTGCTTCTCTTCTTTGAGTTATCTTGTAAGTGCTTTCGACTCTTTCTATAGCTTTTGCTAATTGTTTTTGATGATGTTGATTATGCTCATGCTCTTGTTTCTGATCTGATGTGAAACCCTTCCTGGACCACATTGGTTTCGACCAATTTGAAAGGCTTACTATAGCTTTCGAAGGGGTTGCTCCAGATAATACTTTCTTTCTAGTAGCATGAATGAAGGTGAAACCATTAAATGGTTTGATGTATGTTCAAAGGGCTATTCTTCATTGTCTTCGGATGGTGTGGCTTCGCCTTATTCGAAAGGTCTTTTACTAATCGAAGGGTTGTTAATGAAGGCGGAAGTGCGCTTTCGAATTCTTCATCTTCTTCGAAATATAAGAACTCTCTGGATATTGATTGGAGAAACCTTCTGACACATTCGAAAGTTTTTGAAGCTTCTAGACTTTGATGGCAGCATCCTTTCAACTCCTTCGAAAGATTTGACTGGAGCTCTTCTCCCTTCCTCTTTGCTTAAAAAGGTCTCGACTTGATCGAAAGGTGTATATTTGGAGTAACAAATACATAGGTGAATTTAATTAAAGATTACCTTCAGGTGTAGCCAATAAATCATGCTTTGAATGATAAATCAAATCTCCTAGATTCAAAAATCGACCTCCGGATGTTGTAAGGATCAAGAGAGAAAAACCACTTTTCGAAATTGATTTTATTTGTATTTGATTTTGGAATTAATAAAGCCAAGGAAGATCTCATATTTTCAACCATTAGAGAAGAAGAAAACCAGAAAATTTACATAAAGAAAAATGAAATTGGGAAGGAAACCTTTCCGTTCTTTAATTAAAACTTTCCTAGTTAATTCTCTTAATTAGTTTTCTCTTTTCACTCTTCTATTTCTGTACATCGTATGGCTGAAAATTATCTGCCATCAAATGACATAAGATTCCATCAATCAATGCATGTATTTATTTATCTTTTATTTAATTACATTGATATCATATACCAATGCGCACAAATATAACTCTTATAACTGCATTTAAATAATTAAAAATATTTTCCAAACATCAAATAAAACAAATAATAATTAATATTTCTCGAATACCAATTAATTTAATTAATTTATAACTTTTTATAAATTAATTAAATCATGCAATTTTTTGGAGAATTCATGTAAATTGACTCAGCGATTAATATTGAACAATTCAAATATTAACATTCACACGTTACTTAGCAGATGGTGTCCTGCTAAGTGACATTTTAGCAGAATTCATCGCTTACACCTCCTTTAGTAAAAGCCAATTTTACTTATTATAAGTGGTACCTAGTAGTGACAAATTATTTACACCAATACTCTTCAACAAAACTATTGCCAAAACTATTATCACATTAGGAATTTTTGGAATTTGGTAACGATCAAAATTCCAATATCATTCACATCCAATTTAATAATCCAAACATAAGGTCCTTGGTTCGATAATAACGATTATTATCAATCGAATTACTCTAGCCAGAGACTTTGACTTTGAGTCGACATCAGTTGACCGTGATGCTAACCTTATATAACTAAGAAGACGAATCCACTCTTAAACAGTATTTCACTTCCAATGCTTTCACTCGACCCAACTATAGCCATTCGATAGATACCTGCCATGATTTAACTATAATCAAAGTAGAGCTTTCACATTGAAGATCAACAATGTCCTTACGTCAAGAGAACTGTATAAATTAATCACGTCGATATTTTCTGTTTGACCTTACTTATATTAACCAACAGAAAACTATCGAGTATGTTGTTCAATAACTATCAATATGTAATCCAATGTGCCCTCAGCAATCATGAGTACTACACTACCCAACATTCGGAGAGCGTTACGTACTCTAGTCTCAACAGATACATCGATATTCAATCTCGATGCGTCTTGATTAGGAACTTTAAAATGATATATTTGTTTTATTGTGATAAATTACTTATGCTTACAACATTTTGTAGCTACCATCACAAAATATATTATTTATGCATTTTCTATTAAATATAATTTTAATTAAATTAATTAATTAATATAACCACATTATACCCAATATATAATAGAAAGAAACACTTCCGAACAAAATTGGGCAATGAGTTAGATATATGTAACAAATTACACAATTACCCCTAGGGCATACCCTAAACTCTATCAGGAGTAATGATGGAATGGAAGGGGCGGAGGGATGTTGAAGGGGATGGATTGTTTTTCATGCCTTTATTATTTCTCAAAGCACGAAAAACAAAATAAATTAGGTCAGTCAACGGATGCTTTTAGATACGGATAGTGCTATATCCGCATCCGCATCCGAAATCATTTTCGGATATCGGATACCCGCATCCGCGGATACGGACGGATATAGGATAATTATCCTATCCTCCAACGATCAATGAATTAAGAATTATAAAAAGAAAATTTTACTTTAACATAAATATTTTTCAATCTCATTGATTATATATATGTAAAAATTAACAAACATGATGATAATAAATAGTTTCGAGCAGTTAATAAGCATTAAGTGCATGTAATATAAAGTACCATCTTAATAAATTAATAAATGAATATCATTTACTACATTAAAATACACAAAATTTGAACTATAATCTTGAAATAAACCGAACGGATAATTTTCGGATGCGGATGTCTTCGTATCCACATCCGCATTCGTTTTTTTTTTGAATATCGGTTATTTATCAGATTTTCGGATGCGTATGTGGATGGATTTCGGATCTTTCTGGTAACCATTGACAGACCTAAAATAACTTTTTTTTCCATTTTATATGTTAACTTCATTTTCTAAATTTGTTCTTTTTCAAAAATACATTCGCCGTGTGTGTACGCTTTTTGGACGAAAACGCAAAACTAAAAAGGGCAAGTCGGACAGAATCTAATTTTTTTACTTTTAGCCAAAATGCAAATATTCGCACTTTCTAAAGTGCAAATATTTGCGGCTTAAAGTGTAAGTATTTGCAGTTTTAAAATTCAAATAATCGCATTTACTTAACTCGAAATATTTGCATTAAAATGTAAAATATTTATAGTAAAAACACAATTATTTGAAGAAAAATTGAAAATTTTTGCACTTTTCGAAAAAATTAAATAAATAGAAAAAGAATTGATCATAGAACCACACAATTAAGTTTGTATTAGTTTCCAAATAAGAATGATGATAATGATTTTGTCAAAAACAAAAATAAGGGTGTAAGTTGAAAGACGTCTTTAAGACGCTTTTAGCTATCAAACTTCAAAAAAAAGTACGGATCAAAATTCCAACTTAATTTCATTTGGTTTGGAAATAGTGTTTTGGACTGTAATTAACGTATTCTGATCCATTTTGAATAAATGAGATCCATTCCAACAAAGCCCACATTCTGATGTTAGGTCCGAACTTTCATATAAATGCAGCACCAAACTCCTGCTCCGGTAGTCATCTCATTGATTCGTGGCGGCTCACAGCTTGGTAAGGTCTCATTTCTCTTTATATTTTCCTGGCATTTGTTTTCTTTTTTCCTTTAAAAATGTATCGATGTCATGTTTTTGAGCAATGAGGAAAATTGTTTTGTGGTGATTTGGGTTTCTACATGCATCTCAAATTTCAGGTGATATGAAAGCATTCTGAACATTAAATTCAGGGTTTAATCCGTAGGCAATCTTGGTTAGATTACGAATAATTTTATCATGTTTGAATTGAGAAACCATGTTATTGTTTGTTTATATTTGTTCCTTTTAACAAGAACTGTACCTAGCATCAGTTTTAGCAGTTTGTATCATATCTTAATTCAATCCTTGAATCTTTCCTTTCAAAGAAAAATAATTGTCTGTTAAACGAGAGAAAAACAAAGTGTATTGTTTAGCATATTAAGTTTTCTTGGCTTCTATTTTATTTTCCTTTTGCTTTTAAAAATAACATAGATGTCATGTTTTTGAGCAATGAGGAAATTTGCATTGTGGTGATTTTGGTTTCTACTATGTGCTAATGTGCATCTGAATTATGCAGATGATTCAAAATCATTCTGAGTGCTAAATTATGATTTAATCGGTAGATTATCTCAGTTAAATTTTGAATAATTTAATTCTGATGGTACTGAGGAACCATGTTATTGTCTGTGTATCATTAGTTCTTTGTTTGATCCCTTTAGCTAGTACTGTATCTAGCATAAGTTTTAACAGTTTGTATCAACTTTAATTCAATCCTTGAACTATTTTTCGACTAACAAATTTGTTGTGTATTATCTAGAGCGAAGTCAATGGATAGATGTTACTACCTTCCTGAACATGTATTGTTGGACATACTAATATACTTACCTGTGGTGTCTCTTTTGCGATTCAAAGCTGTTTGTAAGCACTGGTGTTCTCTTATTGAAAGCCCTGCTTTTATCTCCGAACACGTCGCTCATAACCGTGACAATAACGAGGAAGATGACCTCATTGCCTTGGGTAGATTCTGGGACCCTTATCCACTTAAATCAAGATTTGCATTGCTTTCCGGTAGCCAATACGAGGAGTGTGTTTATGATATTGACAATGGGAAAGTTTGGCATCCACACCTTAGTAGTATTGTCCTAGTTAGCTGTTGTGATGGTATTGTTTGTTTAAGATATCTGCGCGAATTCGTTTTATGGAATCCTGCCTTAAAACAGGTGAAACATATGCCGCCGCCATTGTCTTCAGATAGGTTGCTAGAAGGAACAAATATCTGCTATGCGTCCTTCGGTGCTGATTTAAAGAGCAACGATTATAAAATGGTACGCGTTTTGATTGTATATTGGGATGGTATGGAACATCGTGTGGTTGGCAATCAAGTTGAGGTATACAACTTAAGAGGCGATGATTCCTGGAGGATTATATGTAAAGATGAGGTTTTGCCATTCCATGATATCTATACCCTGGATGCAGCATCCTCAAGCAAGACTGGGATGTGTTTTTGGATAGCAAGCTACGAAGAAACCACAGTGCTTCTTTCATTTGACTTCAGTGATGATGTGTTTAGGACAACGCGATTTCCCGATGATGGTCGATATCCCGCTGTCGTTGACATAGACCTTTTGGATGAAAAACCGGTTTGCATGCTGCAGAAGTCCAATGGAGATGATAAAATTCTTTATATATGGATGTTGCATGAATTTGGTGTGGAGGAGTCTTGGAATCTGATATATAAGCTTGGCCCCTTCTTGCGCTTCTTGGACTATATTTCCCCACGATTCTCCAAGAGCGGAGAGTTTCTTATTTGCAGTAAATCATATGCTGGAGTACAAAATAGGCTGTACTTGTACAATTTACGCACACAGCAAGGAAATTTTATTCAGAGCTTCTGCTTAGAAGCTATTGAACAGGGAAGTCTTGTTCGCTACAATGCAAGTCTTGTTTCCCTCAAAAAAGCAAACATTGTTCAGCCAACACAGTAATTTGATTAGTATCATATCCTTGTAATTTTTATATCTTTTATATTTTAAGTTGAAGTATTCTTGTACTAAACATATTTTGTTTGGATTTTGAGTGATATATTTTAAATATATTTTATTGCAATCATAACGCAACATCCAATTTGTTCATTTGCATCCACTTCAACCTTGTACGCCTTAACGTTTATAGAAAATAAATTTTTTTAGGTGGCACAATCATTAAATTGCCAGTATGTTGAAATTGAATATTTTTCAGTCCACGCTCTTTTCGCTAACGTTTTGTATATGGCCGGTAATGATATCCAATAATACAAAAATATTTTTGTAACTAATCCAAATTGTAATTATCACAATTTAGTGTTTACCTTATTGGCTAACATGTAAAGCCCAACATTTTCATTGTATAAAGTAGAGAATCCTTTCATTTTGGTTGCTGGCCTGCTCCTTCTAACTTCAGGTGATAATTCAGATGTTAAATGCTCTAGGCATGATGATTTTATAAATAATATTAATTACTTGATGTCTGTGCATTAGCCATTTCCAATCAATAATACAAACATCTTATAATCAACAGTCAAATATTAGAAGAAAAGTATGCTTTATGTGTTTGATGATTTGCTAATGTTATATGTAATTTATGTCATGTCTTGAAAATTATAAAGGATTAATTGGGTCGCCTTCAGTTTTAGCCTATAGTTGATTACCAAATACATCTCCTATGTTCATTATGTATACATATTTTAATAACTATCAGAACAAAAGTTTGCGGTTAATTATGTCGTATTGATTTTGATTTGCTTTTTGAGAATACATGTAGAAAACACTTGCAATAAAGAATTATTGCACAGAACAAGTATTTCACTACAAAATGGAAAGTTATTAGGCCCTTCATATAACAGTATTTCAAGCACCGTGTATAGTTATAGACTTTGGTTTGCAATTGCTAAGTAAAAATTATATGAAATATTGCAAGTTTTATGAATTATCAAACCAGAGGCTTTGATAATTATTACTAAGAAAAGTTTGAATTCAATACTAAAGCAAAAAACACCGACAAATTTTAAGATTTAGATCTTGAAATTCTTATTATTGCTAGCCAATGGCAACTAGAAGTTACAATATATTCTATAACTAAAAATTGCAACATATCAAATAACTTGAAGTTATTATTGATAAGTCAAACTTGATGCATATATATTTTCAAATCAGATGTTTTGGAAACTACCATCTAATCTTTAAGGATCCACATTTACATCGAGTGATAAACAAAAAAACAAATTTTTTTTTTATGTTGTAGTGCACTATTATACGAGAATTTAATTAGCTATAGTTCTGCAATACATGATATGTACTGTAATTTTCAAGTGTCATCCATTGTGTTCTAATAGTAGAATTAATAGTGGTTCTTTTGATTATTGTAGTCATACATATGCTTTACCAACGACATTATTGTGCATGTGTAGTATGAGATTGTTATAAAATAGTTCTAGTGAGATTCTCCCATGTAATTTTCTATAGTTTTGATACTATACAAGTAGAAATTGATATAAAATACATTTACAAAAATCAAATTCCTATTATTATGGACCCGTAACTCCATCAGACAAATTTAAAAGTAAATAGTGATATGTGATCTATTACTTTTCAAAACTTACTATGAATTAAATGTTGTATCCATAAATATTCTTGAAGAAATATCTTTAGATATTCTCCCGAAGAGATAAACTATATGTCATATCATAATTTTCACTAAAGCTATATAAATACGGTCTTCAACAAACCAGTATTTGTAACCAATATAATTTTTTTATTTTTATAATATTTTAAGGGTCTAGAAGATACTCTTATTTTTGTTGTAAATATATCTCTTTTATTGAACTCTCTTGAAGAGTTATAACTATGTATTATTCTCTAAAAAGTAATCATAATTAATATTCAAAGGTATATTTGAGATATCATCGCGGAATAAAACTTAACAACTTGAAGTTGCGTAAATTGAACCATAAGTTCAATATGGTTTCAAACTAGATGTTTTGAATATAATTATGCAGTCTTGAAGGATTTACATTGACATTGATCTATAAACAAAAATTTAGTAGTTTGGATCCATGTAATAGTTTATTTTAAAATCATTAAATATATAATACGTGGACGCATGTATATATCCATATTTGTAGATATTGAACTAACAACCTGAAGATTGTTATGAGCTCATCTTATAGATTATGCATAGATATCATTTAGTGATTTAAAATTCAATCAACATAAATGGTGAATGACCTGAAGTCATGTATGTATTCAAATGATTTACGCAATAATTAAATTCCTCCAACTGGCTGGATCAATGGATAAGAACAAACTCTAATAAGCAATATCAATTGAATGCATCTTACCAACTGATAAAAGAATTATCCTCCTATAATTAATATGTATGATGTATTTGCTAGTAGCAATATCATAATGGATCAAAAATGAGCATTCATAAGTATTTTATAATGCACTCTTTTTCCTTAACTAAGATTTTTCCCATTGGGTCTTTATTAGTAAGGTTTTAATGAGGCATTATCTTGATCCAGAAGTATCTACTACCCAGCAACATTTAAAATAAGTTATAATGTACTCTTTTTTCTTATTTAAGATTTTTCCCATTGAGTTTTTCTTACTAAGGTTTTAACAAGGTATTAGTTTGATCTTGAAGTTTCAAACTTCATTTGATGAAATGGTATAATAAAATATGTCATTGTACTATTTTCCTTCACTAAGATTTTTCCCATTTGGTTTTTCTTAGTAAGGTTTTATGAGACATTGTTTAGATCATGAAATATCAAACCTTTCAGAAATAATATCATTTTTACTATGATTTTACAAGTTGCACTCTATTTCTCGTTCAACGTTTTTCCCACTGGGTTTTCCTAACAGAGGTCTTTAATGAGGCAACTGACAATATCTATATCGATTGAATGGATAAATGCAAGCAAGATAATAATGAGGGGGAGCAATCACATACACGTTTCAAAAGGGCACAATTTCAAGTTATCGGAGCATTTAAGATTTTGAAGACGCATATTCAAGGGGGGGTGTTATAATATATGTAAATTATGAAGTGAATATGCTTGTATATTATTTTGTTTAGTCCCACATCATGAGATAAATTCAATCCTTAGCTCTAAAGCCTTTATATAAAGTAGACTATGTAATGTAAATATATTACTAATCTCTGAATGAATAAAATTGTTCTCTCTCTAATAACTTCTGCTTTCTTTATTTTATAACATATATGTAAAAACAATGATGGGACAAGTTTTTAAAATTTTTGCAATTATATAGTATAATTGCTGACAAATCAACAATTATATGCAATAATTACATAAATGTCTGTAATTCTACCATATAATTGCAGACATGTTTGCAATTATATGTGATATTTGTAGACATTTTTGTTATTATATTCAATAATTGCAGATATTGTACCATATAATTGCAGAAATGTCTATAATTATATGCAATAATTGTAACTGTATGGATTCGTTGCAGACATGTCTGCAATTACTCCATATAATTGCAGAAATGTTTACAATTATATGCAGTAATTGTAACTGTATGGAATAATACCATATAAATGCAAAAACATCTGCAATTATATGAAACAGTTGTAGACATTTCTGCAATTATAGCATATGTAATATTTGCAGACATTTCTGCAACTATATTTAATAATTGCAGACATTATATCATATAATTGCAGAAATGTCAACAATTATATGCAATAATTGTAACTGTATGGAATAATTGTAGAAATGTCTGCAATTATATGCAATAATTGTAGTCTGCAATTGTACCATATAATTGCAGAAATGTATACAATTATATGCAATAATTGTAATTGTCTGGAATAATTGGAGACATGTGCAATTATATGCAATAGTTGCAGACATTTCTGCAATTATACTTATATGCAATAATTGCAGAAATGTTTGCAACTATATGCAATAATTGCAGACATGTCTGCAATTATACCGTATAATTACAAAAATATCTGTAGTTATATGCAATATTTGTAGATTTTCTGAAGAAAAATCGAAAATATTTAAAATTTGTAGAATTGTCTGCAAATATATACAATAGTTACACTTTACTGTAAATATGATTTTTTTGGTATCAAAATGGATCTCATTTTAAAGATAATAATTTTTTTGATTTTTTGGTGAAAATGGTATGTTATCCGATGTTTCTACAGAAAGTTATACGCGTTTGAAGGGTTAAAAACGTAAAAGGTACTTGGCTCTTTGTGCATGCGTGAATTTTAAAACAGGGACTAGAAACTTATTAAAAAAGCGAAAGGATGTTTTATGTATTTTCAAAACTAGGGATGTATGTCAAACGCGTCCGTAACAATATTCATTTTTTTCAATTTACTTGCTTGTCATTGAACTTCTTCTACCGTATTCAAATATGCTATCTTTGTCCGATACGCTTGATTTACTTGTAAAAATGCCAAAAAGCTTTGTTTGTGAATTCTAGAGGATGTGTGCATGAGGTGTATATATATTCATGTATATGTGTATATATTATAATACATTATTATTTATATATGTGCATGCATGCTCTTGTAACATGGGGTAGGGAGGATATCATTATTGTTATTACTTTGCTGTACTCCATGTGTGTGTATTCAAGTATGCAATATGTTACTTTGGGCTGTTATACTCCATGAGTACCACACTTATGAAGCAGCTTGGTCCACGTTTTCAAAACAATGTAAGCAACAAGAGCGGCAGATACGTTAAGAGTGGGCACAAGTCCCGTAGAAAAATTATTTGTGTAAATCTCACATGGAGGAGCAGAGATATAATTTCATGCATCCGTAAATCTTTTTACTGTAATCATCACTGATAATGAAGCCTCATGTGTTCGCCTCTTCGTTACTACGTAGATTTATTATTGTTAGTTTTGAATATACCATCAACATGTATTACTTAATGACGTAATGAGATCAAAAACACATCTGCTGGCTAGATTTTGATTTTATAGTTTATTCTCAAAGAGAAGCGTATACGATGAAGACTGCACCTTCCACTTCTCCATCGTTCAAGGCTGGATTTATACTTGGTATGTATTTAAGTTGTGGATTATAACCAATACTTTGAATTAAGTACTTGCTAAATTATATCTACTTTTGAATCACATATAGACTTGAAATTTTTGTTGTTTTGCATAATATTTTGTTATTTTTATTTTGAAAACAGCCCTATTCATATTTCTCTCAGGAATTTGCATCTTAGCGAGTCATGTTTATTTTTCAACAGTTCTACTATGTTTAGACCACTCACAAACCGTGATCATCTTATTCTGGGAACTATAAATATTTTTTCACACTATTGAAGTTTAGTATGTTTGAGCTGTTCATCTGAAGAATACACGACCTATTATTGTTTTTTTATTGAAACTGAAATCATGAAGATATTATAAAGTTTTAACAGTATTACAATTCTATTTTGTGGAGTTATGAAGAAAGCGAAGGAGAAATTCTAATAGTAAACTCTATTTACATGCCCGATTCCAAGTAAATTATGATGAATAGAATAAACACTGCATATATTTCTTTTGTTAATGGTACAATATGTTTGAAATGACTTAATAATTTCAATACTCTACTTCATTTGCAAAAAACTTTAGACCTGTTCATATGTCTATTTTTTATTTTTATGCAAAGAAGGCAACTAACTAGTGCCTAGTTTTTTGTGTTGACCCCATATGCGTCTGCTTCCCATATTTTCGCACTACTTAACTTCAAGGCCGGCCTTTGGGCAAATCGAGGAAAGCAAGCGCTTTGGGCCTCATCCAAAACTAGGGCACCGCTTGTCAAAAACTTTTGCGCAACACCGAAAAAAAAGAAGCAAATCGCGATGGTTGATTGGACGCGGAGGTAACCAGAATCGATGGCAACCCAATCAGGTGATAACAAATTGCAATTCACATCAAAACGGCGCCAGCGACGTTGTGGTGAATCGGCGACGATGGAATCATGCGATAACTGTCCATTCAGAGTCTTAGGCTTCGACGGGTGCAGGTGGGGCTGCGAGCAGTAGTTGTCAGATGTTACTTAATCTTGTTTGTGGATTGTGGACTGGACATTAAAGCAAAGAAGGATCTAAAGCTTAAAGGTATGCTATTAGTTTCAGTAAACTATAATTGAAAGTTTATAATTTTTGTAATTATGAATGTATGCTTACATTTATGTTTTTTTGTTGAAATATTGAATTTGTGTAATTTTTTGGATCAAATTTCTGTTAATGTTAAGGTTTAAGTAGTAATTATTTATTTTTATTTTTTGTAATGGTTGGTTAAGTAAAATTGGTTGGTAAATCACTTCATTTGTGAAATTTATAGCTAATGTTTTTAAGTCGAATCGAATAGTAAAAGAGAATTTTTGTTGCAAATTATTTAGTGTAAATATTTCTAGTAAAATATACTCATAGATAAGATAATTGACTATTTTTCTGTTGACGGATTCATTTTCTTGAATGGTTTGGCACAATTATTGATTGAACAAAATATGGTTAATGAACTTGAGTATAATAATATTATTAGTAATTTTCAAAGACAGAGGACTAGAAAAATGTTCGTAAGCAATAATATTAATTTTGTTGTTTAATTTGACCTACTGTTACAAATAAAGTTATTTCTTTTTGTTCTTCTTTTCATTATTTATAAACAGTACAAATCATTTTGATGAATTAATTAACGATAATAACGTTAGATTTTGTATAAGGCATTGGTTTTGTAGTTGGCTTTAGGTACCAAAACTTCTAGGACCGGCCCTGCTTAACTTGGATATTCAATTGATCCAGTGCTTGTTGATTGAAATGGAATTAATAATAATACACTGGAAGAAAAAAAATATAGCAGCGATTATAAGAGCTGGTGCCTGGCAATTATTACATTGCTGATTGGTTAGATTAAGAGGAATAAAGAGTTGCATACAACAATGTACATTTTCTAAGGCAAAAAAATTTGATTTTACGACACCTGAGATAAATAGGTTTTTGATTTTGTGGGCTGGTTGAAAAATATCGGTTTCTTCACGTTTGATTGTAGGTTGTAAATGCTTTGAAGATGAGACGCTTGATTAAATGTGCATTTCAATCTGTGTATTCAGATTAAGGAAAATGTGATGTTGGACATTATTAAGCATAGTTTTTTCAACACCTTAAGGTAGTTAGATTAAGGAGGTAACTAACTGGATATATGCTTATTTTGATCTAAACAAGGTTATATGCATTATAATTGGAATTTTGTTTGCATGAATTATTAACACTCCAATACATTTTACCAAAAAAGTAGTACAATACGAGTTGTTTGTATGACAGTTTTTAAAGTAATCTAAACATCACTACAACACAAGCAATTTAAGATTGATGACATGCACTATTTCAAATCTCGTTTATCTCGCCCGAGGTCTTGCTTGATATTTCATTTTCGAACTTGAGTGTGACGAGATTTAACGAAATGGGACATTAAATTTTGTTTTTATCTTATTTGACGCTCATCTCATTCAAGATATTGAGATGTCAATTGGAATTTTGGGATAGGATTTCAATATATGATCCCATATGAAGTTATGTTTTTTCATTTCCTTGTATCTTTTATTTCCAATGTTGATTAAAAAGAAATTGCACTCCAATCATATTTTACCAACCCTCTAATTATGTGTTTCATTATTTAACAAGTAAATAAAAATAAAATATTTTTTATATTCTTTATTTAATACATTCATATTCACAGAATTCATCCAATCAATATAAATCAATCATATTACCACTCTACTCTTAATAGAAAAATTAATATTATTGTTTTATGTAAATTTTGTGTTAAAATTTCATATTTTCATAACCGCTATTATAAAAATCTATAAAATGTCAACTTTAGAAGGTTAATTACTCCTAGATAATCTCGAGATCGATTAAAAGATACGAGATATCAATCTGAGATGTACACTTGAGATACACTAATCTCACCCGAGATATTGTTCAATGCGAGATGTTGTCTATAAAATTCTCCAGACGAAACGTGATCGAAATTCGAGATTTAAAACCTTGATGATATGAAATATAACATTTCTGTTCCACTTTCTTCATAGCAACAACATATGAAAATAGCTCTGTATTTGCTAAGTTTTCTAGGGTCATGTATCACCTTTTTTAATAGTTTCTTAAAACATAAAACAATAAATTCTCCAAACTAAATTTGAAAAAAGCGTCGTAACGCTATATGTTCTAACATGATCATCAAAATTTTATTTTCTGATATTATTTGGGCCAGATTGCATCGATTTTGGGTTTGTGTAATTAATTTTCTTGGGATATTGTGTTTCCTATGTTAGCGGATTGGTAGAATGCAATCAAGATTTTCAAAATGGAATTCAAATTGTAAATCATAAAGTTTGCTTTAAATCAAAACGATATTCATATGGTAAATTTTAAACTTCGTATTCGGTTAAGGACCATGCACAAAGTGTAAGTTTATTCTCTATTTTGTAGGAGAATTTTGTTGTCTAATACATGTATCCATATTTTTATTTTGGATTTAATCTTTTGTACGCAACCAGCAATGACATTTGTTAATAGAACAATGTACCAATGCCAACAAAAAGAGAGGCTGACAGAGGAACCAACAATGGATGTGACTAAAATACAAGTTACAGCCCAGTGAAGAATGTTAGACGTCTCATATGACCTTGCTCTTCAGGTGAAATTTTGTTTGTTATGTTACTAAACAAATGTTGATCAAAATTTTGAAGTTGTAGTATTGTGCTGAATATGATGAGGTTTTTATTTTATTTTTAGTTCACCATATAGTCCCAAATTAAATGAGCTGCCGCTTATAACATTTCATAGGTAATTAACATAATGCATCTAATTCATTAATACATTTTCTTTGAATATTTAATTCTAAAACCTTGATGGAAAAACTATCTCCCCTTTAATCTTCATAATATTCTCTTAATTCAAATGCTAATTTCCCTAAAAAACATTAGTTTTTCAAATCCACGTTATGTTTAAGCTTCGATTAATGATTGTCAATGCATGCATGAGCCTATATATCTTGTTAGTGGTTTACACAATTTGATATCATTTCAAGGTTTTCCATTTTGGTTGCGTAAAGGTTCTTCATTTTAAAAACTCAAGTTTCTATTTTGGAAACTTTAAATACATATTATAGTGATTGATATTTTGTAACGCTTCAATTGTCATGTTTAAAGGGTAGACATTGTACTGCTAGTTGCTCCTATATACCATAGTTCTGATTGCAACATTATTTTGATGCAATGTGATTTACAAAGTAGAACATACGTGCTAATGTAACTAACATGTAAATCGATCACAAACTAAGCATATATAGAAATTAATATTAATGCGATGATTTCCATCTGCGTTCAACCCTCTTTATATAGTGGTATTATCTCCAATGTTCGAAGTAATTTATCCTTGTTTTTCTTTTTTGGTACAATTTCATTTACAAATTGGTTAAATCATTATATTCAAACACCTAGTCTGATTTGTGGGTAGAATTTTTTCTGATAGCTGTTAACTGAAAGTACTAATTTAATTTTTTTTATACTAAAGTAATTTTTTAGGTATTACTTGAATATATTTATATACATAAGTTAAAAAAAATTTCTTATAATAAAAATTAGATAGCTTGTTGCACATAAGTATTAGGCTTTTGGATTGTAACTATTCTATTATTTGGGTGTCAACACGCATACGCACATATACAATATGCATATTTCAGTTACAATTATCTCTCAAGTATATCTACATATTTTTACTTCAATTTTTTTTGTAATATAAACTATATAAAACATTTTCATGATTTATAGTGCAAATTTCGTACGATGCATTGACGTTAATTTAAAAACCATTCATCACAATGTTTCAGTATCAAGATACAGTTTAATGTACTTGTATTGTTATCATATGCGAATAACATTTATATTTACTCATTACAAATTTATAGGACATGCAATACAATTTATTTCTAGGCAAAAGTACTGATGTCTTGCCTATAAAAGTTTATGAACTTCAGTAAACTGATATAAATAAAGTTACGGTTTAAGACATATTGAAAGTGGTTTCCCTGTAGGATCGTTTTCACCTAGTGGGTGGTGTGAATAGGGTGATACCAACAATAATAAAAATTAATGCGGAAATAAAAATAATAACAGCAAATAATGCAGAAGAGATCACACACAAATTTACCCAGCTTCGGCAAAACCCTGCCTACGTGCTGCCCTCAAGGTTTTTACTATCAATTAAGTAGTCAGACGCTTACACACGTAAACTTGCGACACCCACTAATGACTAACCTAACTCTACGCTTAAAACTCTGCCATAACTCAGCCACTAAGTTGTGAATTCATGAACTACACCACTGTAGTTCATAACCTAGTCACACGACTAGAGAGTTACACAATTTTAAAAGAATATTGTAAAATAAAAATAAAAATAAATAACAAAATCCTAAATAATCACTAAAGCCCAAATACAATAAAGTAGATCCACCCAATAACAAATTAAACTAAAGAGACATCTTCTCCTATTTGCTTATGTTCAGTCGATCCTTCTTCCTTTCTTCTGTAATTTGGGTTTCCTTCTAAATTTTTGCACTGCTTGATTTATTGATCGATTGAAGTGATTTTATACTTCGATTGGCTTCGTCAATCGTCTCCTTGGCTGATGATTGCTTACGGTTGCTAGAGTTCGAAAATCGGTATGCCATTTTCCCTTATTGATTTGAGATTATACTTGACTCAATTTTCTTTCGAGCTCGATTTCGATTCGAGTTATTGATTTTTGATTTTCTTCAATGGATTGCTCTCGTATTTTGCTTGAACTCGAATACAATTTTGCCGACGATGATGTTGAGATTTTATAGGGAACGAAAACCTTAATTTTCATTCGTATAATTTCTATTTGAATTCTTCAATTTATCTGCCTGGCCATGATTTTTAATCAAACGATGGTTGATCGTTCTGACTTTTTCATCTTATACGTATTACTGTGTAGGTTTGAATTTTATCCGGTCTTTTCTCTTGCGACTTTGTTATTTTGAATTTATTGACTTTGTGAAGTTTGACTTGGCATTTGAGTTCGATGATATTTGAAACACCTCTGACTTGTTCAAACTCCTTTTTGCTATGACTTGTTTATCAACTGTGACTTACCACTGTTTATTTATTTCTTTTTGAATCCACTGCTTCATATAGACTGCTAACTTTTGACTTGTTCCAAATTCTCTTTATTTCAAATGTCTTGTGCACTGCATATATGTATACATGTGTATTCATGCATGTATATATGTGCGTTGTGTGTTTTGTGTGCTTATGCACTTGATTGCCTTGATGTCCCATTGCTGTTTGTTGACTTGTGCCTGCACACTCATTGAGTACATTACTGGTTCACCATTGTATATGTCTGGTTGATCTAGCTGTGTCTGGTCTATTTTGAGTCTTGTTGCTTTGTGCCATGCTACTAGCCTGAACACTTGAACTTGTTTTGAGTTAAATTGATATTGACTGATTTTGGTGATTGTGATCTCCAAGAGGACTGGTTAGTTCGTAGCATCGTGTGTATATGTATGGTGCTCTCTGATCTATATGCATGTATATTAGTGTTTCTTTGGAGTGTGGTTGCTTTACTTTGAATCACACTTGCTGTCACACACCTCTGGTTCACTATGAATCACTCTGTGACTTTATTCAACATGGTTCAATTTTAGTCTTCATATGAGCTTGTACATGTCTTCATGTTTTTGCTCTGGTCTGATACACTTTTGCATATGCACTTTTTATTCAAGTGCTTCGCATTTGTCAAACCTAGGTTGCTGTTGTTGTTTTGATTATGTGTCTTTTCACCAGACTATGTTTGTTGTTCTTGTTCCACGAGGAATCTGATTGGGTTGCATGTGTACATTTGTTTACACCTGTGTTGAATCCACTATTTGGTTGGGTTTGACCTTGTGTCCACCTGTCCCTACAGTTTTAAGCAAGTGTATATCGGTGTGCACGGCTTTGTGGCATGTACAGTGATACACTATGCATGTCACAAGTTGTTTGTGTAAGATGAATTCGAAAGAAAATAAATGATGAACAACCAAAATAATTGATTCAAATAACGTTCTCAAAACATACACTTCATTTTGAACTGCAAAATATTTCGTTTTCAATTTTACCGCATTAGTGTTTATTTTGTAGATAGCTCGGATGCTGGATTCAGGCTGTAACAAAGTTGAAGATAAAAATACGAGTTATGAGTGAATATGTAGCGAGGTCAAAATTGTAAATTGAAAATTGTGATGTAACTGAAATTGTAGTGTGTGTGTATATATATATATGTAGTGAGAGCTCAAATTTGTACTTTTTGAATTTGTAATAAAATATTTGTTTTAATAAAATATCTGTTTGAATTTGAACTCTATGTTATTTATCTTATCCAACAAATATTTATTTAATTATGTGTAAAATAAAATACTACAATAACAAATACATTTAAACGAATATATATATGTTTATTATCATACAACAAAAAATCATATACTACCATATTTTACATTTCCTTCGTTTATAAAAACCATAACTAATTTAAAGTTTTATATATCAAAATAATTTTATAGTGTATTTGACTTACGTCATACATAATGCACCTGATGATTTTGTTCTAAAAGTGCACAGTTATTTTGTAGATAGCATAAAATTGGCCTTTTCCCCAAAAATGCACTTTTATTCGAGTTACACTTTATTTTATAGATAGCTTAGTGCCTTAAAATTGGCCTTTTACCCAAAACGATAGTCATACTTAACCAACGGATAATGCTTTAATTTATATCCAACCAAACACACGTTACCTTGCATCATATCAGCTAAGATCTATGTTATAAAAAGCACGCTTTAGCGCTAAATGCATGCATAACGTTTAATTTTTGAAAAAGCAAAGCGATTAAACGATGAATAGAAAACATGCACAATTTGTGCTCAACTCGAGTATGCTAACTTTTAATGAATAGAAAAGGTCAAATCCAGCTTCATAAACATATGCTTAATATTGTTTAACTGTCGCCTAAGCATCTCTTATGTAATTTTTTGCATACTTTATCCGTACCTATCTAAATCTATTATAAAAAGATTATATTTAGTATATTATTTGGTATGAGTGTACTATATATGTATGCACAAATTCATCACAAAGAACTAAAATTTAACTAGGAAGTTGGCTTATAAATGCATAGGTTTCAAAAGTTGAATTTGACTTTTTCGACTTTTTCTATTCAGAAAAGTTAGCACACTCGAGTTGAGAAAATGAGAAAATTTCACTAGTGATGTATTTTTTTACTATAATCCAAATTTCTTTTATTTTAAAAATAATAATTTTTTGGTTGTATTGTTTAAGCATTGCTTAAATTTAAGCAAAGCTCCATCTAAGCAAAGCGCAAATTAAGCATGCTCATTGCTTAATCACTTTGCATCTTTAAAAAATTAAGCGTCATGATGCATTTAGTGCTTAAACTTGCTTTTCATTGTGTATGCACACATACATATATATATGTACATAAAATTTATTAGTAGCAAGTTTAGAAAAAACATTATTTCTTATAATGAAGTATTATACTGGCCTAAAAAATAATTGAGTGAATATCTAAAGATTATATTTTTATGAAATTAATTTAGGCCTTTAATAATAATTAAAAAATAATAAATTAATTAATATACCCATTATATTTATTACTCAATAATAATAAGTTATAACTTTTATAAATTCTTTCAATAAATTACTCTTAATCGGAAACTGGGTGTGACGACCTGGAATTTTCGAGCATTTAAAATCGGAATATTTAATTGATTTTAAATATTCAATAGAGTAATTTTAACTTGAATTACGAATATCACTATTTATTTATTGAATTTTATAATTGGAAATTGGGTAAAATATGAAATCTGGAATTTTAAGCCTGTTAAAAATAATTTGAAGGCTTGTAAAATTTATATTGATAGCGCTGAGAATAATAAAAGTTTTAAAATTGAATTTAACACTGGTGTGTTCAGTTTTAAAAATATATCGTTTAAAGTGATATTTGAAAATAGCCTTCTGAGGCACAATCTCGGAATTCGACGAAACCAGTTCCATTGGATCCGTAATATTGTATTATTATCGGATTTCAAATTTCGTAGCGTTCGGAGTCATCGTATGATCGTACCAGATAATAACGCCTAGACAATAATTTATCGTTTTAATTTAAATATAATATATTATGTCACAAATCAAATTATAGTCGCCCTACGTTTCTTTTGCCGACCTATTCTCCTCTGTCTTCTGAAGCAAGCCAGCTACTCACCTCATATCCTTAGCCTCCCCGTTCACAAATCATTTCGTTCCTCAGGATGAAAAAAGGAGGCGACATTTATTTCCAATTTCAAAATCAATGAAATAAAATCCAAAATAATGGCAGCCTCATCTCTTAAGAACCGAAACCCTTCTCTCTTAAACTAAAATTCCCAAACTAAAATACATTCGAAATCCGTGAACAAAAATCTCATATCAGAGAAGCTTCGAAACCGAGCCTCCTTGGTATCGTAGGATCGAGGCGCGAGTGATTTCGAGGGTCGCGGAGGGCAACCGCGAGGCCAGGAAGGGAGGCGGCGAGCTAGGGTGTGCGACTCGACTTCGACGACGCGTTGGATTTGGGGTTCGCGTTAGTTGCGAGGGTGGCAATTCAGTTGAAGCGCGGAGGGTTTGGCGCTCATAGTTGAAGTTGAAGCCAAGCCGAAGTCAATATCTTTGTGCGATGGTCGCGATGTTTGGTGGACTGGGTCGCGAGCTCGCGTGGTGGCAACGGTCTCGAACAAAGCGTTGGCTTCGCATTGGCTTCGTGATGGCAGAAGGTAATAGCTTTGGGTTTTTTTTATTGAATTTAATATCTACGTATGTAAACAAATTTGGATTTTTAAAGGAGGAAAATTTATAAATTTACAGTAAAGTAAAGGATGTCTACCATTTAGTTTTCAATCTGCAGAATTTAAGCTTAGGTGTATGTACATAAAATATAATAACAGAATATAAAGGTTTATCAAAAAAAGTTTAAATTGGATTTATTTTAAAAACCTATATAGATTATTTCGAAAATAAAATAATATATACACACCTTTTAGTTTACTAAAAATGGGCATTGTTGGTGATTAACTGGTTTGCTAACGTATTTAAAATATTTTAGTTACTAAAAGAATTTAAAAAAAAGGAAAATTAGTTTAAAACGTAACCACTTGTTCTAATTAAATCATTTGTAGTTAACTAAATTTATCAAATGGAAATTAACTATTCAAATTATTTAAATATTAATAAATCCTCTAATATTTATTCAAGGTCAATACGGGAAAACCTAGGCAATATTGAGGTGGATTGCAAATAAAAGCAAAGGTCAGTTATTCTCACTCATCTGGTTTAATATAAATTTAAATGGTTGAATTTAAATAATTGGTTGAATTGATTTGATCTGTTATATAGTAGTATATAATATATCTTGGAATGATTGATTTCCCGCATTTTATAGCGGATGAGACCCTATGCGCCGCGTAATAGCTGATGATATTTTATGAATCCCATATACCGCGATATTCCACCTCGAAGTGGAATTGGTATTTTATATTATGCTAACATCTATGGATGCAATGAAACAGGTTGGAGGGATCCAACTGGATTCCTCAAAATTATTTAGATTATTTAATATTCACTGTTATGAATATTTAATATTCTTTGATGAATATTATTGATAATTGGAGTACTGAATGCTGTAGTTGCTTGAATATATTTCGGTCTACATTGAGTTATCAAAATATATAAAATTGGGGTTTGAAAATAAAATAAAAGAGTGAATTTTTAAGTAAAATAATCATTGAGAATTTGAATAAATTTAAGAATGAACTGAATAAGAATAAAAGTGATTTTTTTAATTCTAATAAATAAATTTCGAGTATGAAAAGGGGATTTCGAATAAACAGAAAGATAATGAATTTTAAACCCTAGTGTTATTATTTAAAAGAATAAAGCAATTATTTTAAATTTAAGATTTAAGTTATTGAAGAATAAAGAAGAAATTTGGAAATCGGAAATTGGTATGTTTCAGTTAAAGGATTTAAAATCAAAACGAAAGAAAAATAAATAAAAATCTACAATTAATGTATTTTGAAAGGAATTGAGTAAGTAAAGGAATTTAATTCAAATTGAGTAAATTGGAAATCAATTTGGAAATTGATTTAAGTGTTTGAAATTGGAAATTTAAAAAGAGAATGTGACTGAAATTTTATAAATTGGGTTTATAAAAGCAAAGTAAAATAAATCAAAGGATATTTAGGAAGAATAAGTTCAAGGTGGAAATTTATTAAAGGTACGAGAAAATTTGTTTAAAAATAAATAGTGATTTATTTTTAAAGGATGTGGAGAGAAGTATATTTCCCTTGATAGCCAAGTACGTTTTCAAAGTAAATTTTAAAATATAAGATAAAAGTTTAATGTTGTTTTAAAAAGCATGTTTTAGAAAATTTATTATTTCTGAATGTTTAAAATTCTAAAGTAAATATTTTTCAAATCTATTATTGTAATAATTGTTTAAAGGTGACTTTGTGTTTCGTTTTAAAAAGTGGAAACCTAGTTTTATATTTATAAAGTAACCTTATTTTCAAATATTCGTATAGTATGTGTTTTTAATAAATTATTGAAGTAGTTTTTAACTTAAATGTTATAAAGTATATTTCAAAGTAAAGCATTTTAAATTATTTTAAAAATCTAAAATTTGGTGCTTGGTGATTTTAGTGGAAATAGAAAATACATGGAATTTATTCTGAGAAAGGAAGATAGTTTCAAACTGTTTTCAAAAGGGTTTGAAAGTGGAAATTTATCTTGTGAAGATATTTTTGGGATTAATAAATAATTTAGAAAATTATTTATTGGTTGATTATTGTTTGTGAATATTAATTGATTGTTAAATCACCAACTATCAATTTTGGCCAAATGTGCTGATCGTTTCGAAGAGACCGGGATCGAGATTAATTCTCAAAAACCACTTCGATCCGGTTTGTATGTTTCGTGGAAAACGAGTTCGGGTCAAAGATGGAGCAGTGAAGTGCAAGGGCTAGTCACTACTAATCCTGAGGATATTTCCAAAATGGATATAATAGGAATAGTGCCTTCGGTTCCGTCCGAACCCGGAATGGACTTGTATGGATGAATGCTTTCAGAACATCGTCAGGTGGATGATGAGCATTCTAAGGGATACGATCGAAAAGGTAGCGCTTATTCTCAAGCTTCATCAACCAGGAATGACTGAAATCAGGGGTTATGCAGCAAGGCTTCGTGGGTAGCCCCCACTTGAGAGTAAGGTTTCCCCTGTCTAGATGTCCTTTTTTATTTCGGCTTAGTGGGCGGTTACTGATCGCAACCGTGGGGTGATCTTATTCGGAACTGTCCAGTAAGGGATGGTTCCAGCCTTGTGTTGTAGGGGAGCGGGCGTACTCCTCGGTACGGTGATCTAGGCCACGTACTGTGACAGGTGGTACCCCAGTGCCTAGTCATTAGTTGGAATTTCATTCTCCCTACGAGCCTTGTACGAGTTTTGTTTGTATTGCCCACTTTGTGGCTAGTAGCTGAAATTTAATTTTGTAACAATTTCAGCTATTTGAATAAGTATTTGTATATAGACCCTATTATAATATCAGAGGATTTTGTAAGAAATGTTTTAGCTATCGTAAGGTAAAAACCCGACATGTTTATTTGTGGCGTGGTCTTACGAGATGCTTTTGTTTTCAAAAGAATTTTGAAACTTTAATAATCAATTTGAGTGTGATTTTCTCACGCTGGTATATCCAAACTGACTCGGGTGTTATTTAACTGTAATGCTCGGGTCAGACCGAGTATTATAGAATACAGGATATGATGCTGTGGAGCTTAGGAGACGAGCTGGATGGCGATACTTACTTCCGTATTTGGTTATTATTCCGCTGTGTATCTAGTTATATGTTATTGATGTGGAACTCCGATGATGTACTCTGATGATGTATGTATAAACAGTTATAGTTTTCTTTTGTGTAAAGATCTGTTAATATATATTATATTTTATTCCGCTGCGTTGGTTAATTCTGTTGTTGTTTTCTGTTTTCTCTTCTTCTGCCTTTTCTTCTTTAATCAAAATGGTTCGCATTTCTGTTCGTCTTGAGTTATTGGTATAGAATAGCGTTGACTCAAAGGTATGAATTTGTGCGTCGTTATAGTTGGTATCAGAGCGTGGTTAGCGATAACCTTGGCTCCGGTGGGAATTACTCATTGAAATAGAGTCAATAGTACTCTAGACGGAGTTTGAGCGTATTAATAGATATGAGCGCGTATTTGTTAGTGAATGTAAAATGGTTTTATATTGTGTTGACTGGTTTATTGAGTAGTTTATGGATTCTGGTCAGTACGAGTAATAGAACAATTCGACACAGTATTGTTTTAAAGTAGGGTAAATGAAATAATTTTACCCAAATTATTTTTGTGTATAGAAGATATAATTTTTGTAAAGTATTGTAGTATTTGGATGCTTGATTGTTAAGGAATGATAATATTAAATTATTAATACTATTGTGTAGAAATTGAATAAGAAATTGAAAACTTATAACCAAAGTTGAAGAATAAATTTATATAACAAAATGGAATTTGAAATATAGATTATAAATGTAATTTATAAATTGAAATAAACTTCATATACAAATGAGATTTGTAAATGTAAACTGTAAAGGTGATTATAATTTTGAAATAGATTCCAGAGAAACATTTGAAATTGAAATGAGATAAAATCCCAGAGAATGTTTGAATATAGATTTAAAGGAATTGCAATTTGGAAATTTTAGATTTTTTTTTTAATTTCTTTGGGTTTGAAAATGGTTTCAAAAAGGTTTGGAGGAATAATAGTATTATTTTTGAAATATTTTGAGTTGTATTTGAAATCTTGTGAGGTTTGGGAATTAAAAATATTTGAAATGTTGTTAAAGGGATAAAAGCACTAAACTCATTAGGTCGCTGGAAAACAATTTCGATGATGATCGCGACATCATCGGTGTTCATTTTCGAGTTTCCAAGAGAGGAATTGCTACCTGAATATTTTAAATTGGAATTGTTTGTGAACTGGGTTTATTTTGAAATTCAAAGGTATAATTGAATTTGCCAAAGGATTTTGGATGTAGTTGATTTCAAAAGTGATTTTGAAATTTTGGGAAATTGTTTAAACTTTGGAATCTTATTTTAAATGTTTATGGAATAATAAAAATATATTGGCTAAATAAAATGTATAATTCCGAGTTAAAGGTAAAATGTGAATAGAATTGATTATAAATGGATAAAAGAATGGATATAAATAAGTTTGTGATTCATAAAATTTAGAAGTGGAATAAATAAGCCAAAATAATTTTGTTTTGTATTTTGGGAAATGAATAAAATCCAAAACTTAAATTATAAAATAGATTGAACTCCAGTAAAATAGTTAAAGTGTTTTTTGAAATAAAAATCAAATATTGGGTATAAAATTGGAATAAACCAATAGATAATTAATTAGTTAATGAAATTGGAAATGAACTTGAGTATAAATGAATTCAGATTGGATTGTTGGTGAATTAAATGTAATTGGAAGTGTAGTCGAATAAAATAGAATTGGTTATAACAATGATAGATTGAATTGGTGGATAAAAATCCAAGTGGACATAAATTTAAAACTTTCCTAGTTAATGATAGGAATAAATTCAGAATGAATTAAGTATGGAAGTTTGGAGTTTAGTGAAATGATCGAATAAACTAATTTAATTAAATTAGTAAATGAGATTGGTTTGATAATTGAAAATCAAATTAAGGATTTAAACTGGGAAATGCTTATAAAAACAAAATATAACTTGAGTTTTGAAGTTGAAATATCTTGAGGGAAATGAATAACTGAATTAATATTTGGATAATAGGCTTGACTTAGGCAAAATTGAGAAATGATTGCGTCGAGTTTAATGAAATGATCTTAAATAAAACTCGTTTAGTTAATGAAATGAAATGCAAGTTGAATACCAATTTGATGTGACAGATGTTTGGCTTGTAAATATATTATATAATGAGTTCGTTTGGATTAAATGAATTGAATGTAAGAAATGGAGTGTAAGCCATTTAAATGGAATGAAATAAGAATGAATTAAGTGTGACGGTGGGTGAATGGGTTGAAAGCATTTAAATTTGCGTCGAAACCCTATAAATTTACTTATGGACAGCGTTTAGCGTATATATCTTGTGTTATACATGTGTTTAGCTGTTGAAGTTAATTGAAATATTAATAAACTTTGTATATCTATCACTTACATGTTTAATTGAGTAAGTATAGGTATAGGGAAGCTGCGTGGCTGGATTTGGTTGCGCTTATTGCTAAAATAAATAAGCCGTTTGTTTAAAATGCTAAATAAGGTACGCCTACGCAATACAAATAGGAAATATGAACTGTTTTTCTGTTTTTCGACCGTGTGGGTCGATGCATATGTATTTATATCTCTTCTCAAATTGCAAAAACTCCTATGAACAAAGGAGACTCTGCCAAAAATTTTCGAAAATTTTGGGAGTTAGAATTTTTTTGAATCTTTTGAAAATTTTCACTAACGACAAATGATTTAAATTTGTTAAGCAAATAGAATTATAACTAAATGTTGAAATCTAATTTAAATTGTATATGTAAAGTAAGATGAACTGAAGATATTGTTCAAAGAAATTAAAGATAGAAAAAGTTTGCAAACAAACTTTTATTTGAGATATAAAAACAAATTAATAAGTGAAATTAATTTAAGGAATGATTAATCGAATATCGTTTGAAATAAGATGAATTGAACTAAATATTTTGAATTTGTAGGTAAATTAAACTCAAGTAAATTTGAAAATGAAATTTAAACGAGAATAAAGGTATTGAGGTTTGAAATTAATTCGCAAATTGAAGAAAATTGAAATAAATTAGGGAATGCGACTAATTTAAAATGAAGATATGAATCAGTTATAAATGGAAGATAAAATTCAATATTCAGAATTGAAGATAAATTGAATTCATATGGAATGGGAGAACCAATTTGAATAGAAATAGATATAAACTAATGAAGTGAAAATAAATAAAGAAGCATATTAAATGATTATACTAAACTTAAGAAAGGAATGGTGGATTCTTGATTTGAAATTGGTATTACAAATATATTCTATGTAAATATTAGAATGAATAAATATTGGCATTTTGTAAGAAATTCGATAAAATGTTTTTGGAATGCTGTGATTGAATATTATTGCTAAGTAAAATATGCAGGTATTATAAAGGAAAATAAAATTGGTTTGATTTTAGAAGATAAATTTGAATTGCCCGACTAAAAAGAAGGTATGTGTTTAAATTTCAGTAGGAAATTGGATTGGGATTTTTTGGATCGAGCCACTTGGTTTTTTTGTTTTCTTTTGGAATTTAGGAGCCCGTAGAGGCATTTTGTAGTTTTACCGAGCTAGCCACGCAAAGGAGACACTGGCAAAAAATTTCTAAAATTTAGGGAGTTAGAAAAATTTTAAGAAAATTTTGATAGTTCGAATTTGGTTTTTAAATTTGAATTGTTAAGTAAGTAATATTGCTTGGGAACTTATGGATAGGTTGGGAAGTTAGAAAGAGAGATAGTGTGTCTTCAATAGAAAGATTGTTTTGAGAATTGTTGAAATTGTTAGGCTTTGGGAAGTTAGTGAACGGATTGTGGACCATTCTTCCTAACTAGTAATTTCGGAGACGAAATTCTTTTAAGGGGGGAGGAATGTGACGACCTGGAATTTTCGAGCATTTAAAATCGGAATGTTTAATTGATTTTAAATATTCAATAGAGTAAGTTTAACTTGAATTACGAATATCACTATTTATTTATCGAATTTTATAATTGAAAATTGGGTAAAATATGAAATCTGGAATTTTAAGCCTGTTAAAAATAATTTGAAGGCTTGTAAAATTTATATTGATGGTGCTGAGAATAATTAAAGTTTTAAAATTGAATTTAACACTGGTGTGTTCAGTTTTAAAAATATATCGTTTAAAGTGATATTTGAAAATAGCCTTCTGAAGCACAGTCTCGGAATTCGACGAAGCCAGTTACATTGGATCCGTAATATTGTATTATTATCGGATTTCAAATTTTGTAGCGTTCGAAGTCGTGTGATCGTACGAGATAATAAAGCATAGACAATAATTTATCGTTTTAATTTAAATCTAATATATTATGTCACAAATCAAATTACAGCCGCCCTACGTTTCTTCTGCTGACCTATTCTCCTCTGTCTTCTGAAGTAAGCCAGCTACTCACCTCATATCCTTAGCCTCCCCGTTCACAAATCATTTCGTTCCTCGGGATAAAAAAAGGGGGCGACATTTATTTCCAATTTCAAAATCAAAGAAATAAAATCCAAAATAATGGCAGCCTCATCTCTTAAGAACCGAAACCCTTCTCTCTTAAACTAAAATTCCCAAACTAAAACACATTCAAAATATGGGAACAACAATCTCGTATCAGAGAAGCTTCGAAACCGAGCCTCCTCGGTATCGTGGTATCGAGGCGCGAGTGATTTCAATGGTCGCGGTGGGCAACCGCGAGGCCAGGAAGGGAGGCGGCGAGCTAGGGTGTGCGACTCGACTTCGGCGACGTGGTGGATTTGGGGTTCGCGTTACTTGCGAGCGTGGCAATTCAGTTGAAGCGCGGAGGGTTTGGCGCTCGTAGTTGAAGTCAAAGCGAGGCCGAAGTCAATATCTTTTTGCAATGGTCGTGATGTTTGGCGGACTGGGTCGCGAGCTCGCGTGGTGGCAACGGTCTCGAACGAAGCGATGGCTTCGTGATGGCAGAAGGTAATAGCTTTGGGTTTTTTTATAATTGAATTTAATATCTACGTATGTATACAAATTTGGATTTTTAAAGGAGGAAAATTTATAAATTTACAGTAAAGTAAAGGATGTCTACCATTTAGTTTTCAATCTGCAGATTTTAAGCTTACGTATATGTACAGAAAATATAATAACAGAATATAAAGGTTTATTTAAAAAAAAATTTAAATTAGATTTATTTTAAAAACCTATATAGATTATTTCGAAAATAAAATAATATATACACACCTTTTAGTTTACTAAAAATGGGTATGTTGGTGATTAACTGGTTTGCTAACGTATTTAAAATATTTTAGTTGCTAAAAGAATTTAAAAAAAAGGAAAATCAGTTTAAAACTTAATTACTTATTCTAATTAAATCATTTGTAGTTAATTAAATTTATCAAATGGAAATTAACAATTCAAATTATTCAAATATTAATAAATACTCTAATATTTATTCAAGGTCAATATCGGGAAAACCTAGGCAGTATTGAGGTGGATTGCAAATAAAAGCAAAGGTGAGGTAATCTCACTCATCTGGTTTAATTTAAATTTAAATGGTTGAATTTGAATAATTGGTTGAATGACTGAATTGATTTGATGTGTTATATAGTAGTATATAATATAACTTGGAATGATTGATTTCCCGCATTTTATAGCGGATGAGACCCTATGCGCCACGTAATAACGGATGATATTTTATGAATCCCTTATACTGCGATATTCCACCTCGAAGTGGAATTGGTATTTTATATTGTGCTAACATCTGTGGATGCAGGAAAACAGGTTGGGGGGATCCAACTGGATTCCTCAAAATTATTTAGATTATTTAATATTCACTGTTTTGAATATTTAATATTCTGTGATGAATATTATTGATAATTGGAGTATTGAATGCTATAGTTGCTTGAATATATTTTGGTACATTGAGTTATCAAAATATATAAAATTGGGGTTTGAAAAGAAAATAAAAGAGTGAATTTTTAAGTAAAATAATCATTGAGAATTTGAATAAATTTAAGAATGAACTGAATAAGAATAAAAGTGATTTTTAAATCCTAATAAATAATTTCGAGTATGAAAAGGGGATTTTGAATAAACAGGAAGATAATGAATTTTAAACTCCAGTGTTATTATTTAAAAGAATTAAGCAATTATTTTAAATTTAAGATTTAAGTAATTGAAGAATAAAGAAGAAATTTGGAAATCTGAAATTGGTATGTTTCAGTTAAAGGATTTAAAATCAAAACGAAAGAAAAATAAATAAAAATCTACAATTAATGGATTTTGAAAGGAATTGAGTAACTAAAGGAATTTAATTCAAATGGAGTAAATTGGAAATCAATTTGGAAATTGATTTAAGTGTTTGAAATTGGAAATTTAAAAAGAGAATGTGACTGTAATTTTGTAAACTAGGTTTATAAGAGCAAAGTAAAATATATATCAGAGGATATTTGGGAAGAATAAGTTCAAGGTGGAAATCTATTAAAGGAATAAGAAAATTTGTTTAAAAATAAATAGTGATTTATTTTTAAAAGATGTGGAGAGAAGTATATTTCCCTGGATAGCCAAGTACGCTTTAAAAGTAAGTTTTAAAATATAAGATAAAAGTTTAATGTTGTTTTAAAATGCATGTTTTAGAAAATTTATTATTTCTGAATGTTCAAAATTCTAAAGTTAATATTTTTCAAATCAATTATTGTAATAATTATTTAAAGGTGACTTAGTGTTTCGTTTTAAAAAGTGGAAACCTAGTTTTATATTTATAAAGTAACCTTATTTTTAAATATTCATATAGTATGTGTTTTTAATAAATTATTGAAGTAGTTCTTAACTTAAATGTTATAAAGTATATTTCAAAGTAAAGCGTTTTAAATTATTTTAAAAATCCAAAATTTGGTGCTTGGTGATTTTAGTGGAAATAGAAAATACATGGAATTTATTCTGAGAAAGGAAGATAGTTTGAAACTGTTTTCAAAAGTGTTTGAAAGTGGAAATTTATCTTGTGAAGATATTTTTGGGATTAATAAATAATTTGGGAAATAATTTATTGGTTGATGGTTGTTTGTGAATATTAATTGATAGTTAAATCACCGACTATCAATTTTGGCCAAATGCGCCGATCGTTTCGAAGAGACCGGGATCGAGATTAATTTCTCAAAACCACTTCGATTCGGTTTGTACGTTTCGTGGGAAACGAGTTCGGAGTCGAAGATGGAGCAGTGAAGTGCAAGGGCTAGTCGCTACTAATCCTAAGGATATTTCCAAAATGGAAATAGTAGGAATAGTGCCTTCAGTTCCGTCCGAACCCGGGACGGACTTGTATGGATGAATGCTTTCAGAACATCGTAAGGTGGGCGATGAGCATTCTAAGGGATACGATCTAAAAGTTAACGCTTATCCTCAAGCCTCATCAACCGGGAATGACTGAAAATCAGGGGTTATGCAGCAAGGCTTCGTGGGTAGCCCCCACTTAAGCGTAAGGTTTCCCCTGTCCAGATGTCCCTTTTTATTTCGGCTTAGTGGGCAGTTGTTGACCCCAACCATAGTGTGATCTTATTCGGAACTATCCAGTAAGGGATGGTTCTGGCCTTGTGTTGTAGGGGAGCGGGCGTACTCCTCGGTACGGTGATCGAGGCCACGTAATGTGACAGGTGGTACCCCAGTGCCTAGTCATTAGTTGGAAATCTCTTCTCCCTACGAGCCTTGTACGAGTTTTGTTTGTATTACCCACTTTGTGGCTAGTAGCTGGAATTCAATAATGTAACAATTTCGGCTATTTGAATAAGTATTTGTATATAGACCCTATTATAATATCAGAGGATTTTATAAGAAATGTTTTAGCTATCGTAAGGTAAAAACCCGACATGTTTATTTGTGGCATGGTCTTACAAGATTCTTTTGTTTTCAAAAGAATTTTGAAACTTTAATAATCAATTTGAGTGTGATTTTCTCACGCAGGTATATCCAGACAGACTCGGGTGTTATTTAACTGTAATGCTCGGGTCAGACCGAGTATTATAATATACAGGATATGATGCTGTGGACCTCAGGAGACGAGTCGGATGGCGATACGTACTTCTGTATTTGGTTATTATTCCGCTATGTATCTAGTTGTATGTTATTGATGTGGAACTCCGATGATGTACTCTGATGATGTATGTATAAACAGTTATAGTTTTATTTTATGTAAAGATCTCTTAATATATATTATATTTTATTCTGCTGCGTTGGTTAGATTCTGTTGTTGTTTTCTATTTTCTCTTCTTCTACCTCTTCTTCTTTAATCAAAATGGTTCGCATTTCTGTTCGTCTTGAGTTAATTGGTGTAGAATAGCGTTGACTCATGTGTACGAATTTGCGGGTCGTTACATTGGGAATTGTGATTGTGTAACATCCAACTGTGAACTCATCATTCATTAACATTTAAACAATTTGAATATTAAAGTGCGTGTAAACTTTACTGTAGTAGACATGAGTTCAGTTGATATATCTTATAAAAGAAAAGAACTAAATAAATCTAACCAAAGAAAAGTTCCAATATGTTGGAAATGTCAAACACCGGGACATTGTGCAAATAAGCGTAAAATGAAAAATATGGTAAATAATCTTGATATAGATGAAGAATTAAAAAATCAACTTAAAAAATATTTATTACAACTTTAGATTCAAAAAATAAAAATTTAAAATTATCTGTTATTACAGAAGTCAATTCAGAAACTAAAAATGAATCCTAAAATGATTCGGGAAATAATTCAAAATCTGATAGCTATGATGGTAATTGTGACTATTATAAAGCTTTATATAAAGCTAATGGATTATCTATCTTAATAAAGGAAGAAAATTTCATCTTGGATATTACAGATATAATTTCAGATCTAAAAGAAAAGCAAAGGATGTTAAAAAAAATTTTAGAAACACATAAAAATGAAAAGAAGTTAAAACTAAAAGAATCAGAAACTTATTATTAAAAATACATTTTTAGCAGGTAAAAGCTAAATAATACTAATCGAGTAAATACTAAAACTACATTTGCAGAATTACGACATGAACAAGAAATAAAAGAATTAAAATAAACAATATCTTTAATTGAAATAAAACCTCAAAATGATAATAATCGTAGTTACGATAATGATAATATTTTAAGAGAAGAAGAGTTAAATTCTTTAACATTTATTAAAGCAGTAAATAAGGTAATTACACGTAAATGACATACTAGTTACTGTTGTAGTGCATAAAGAATATTATTTAATACAACAACAATGATATATTCATATGTAGATTTAAACTACATCAATGAAGAATTGGTATCTTTAAAATATATTTTTAAAACTACGGAAATAATAAATGCTGTAGATGGTGGAAAATTATTGATTAGTTATAAACTAAAAAATATAGCTGTTTGTAATAATGGTATTTGTTTAGAAATGCCATTTATAATGGTTAAAAATTTATCTCATAGTAGGATTTCTTACATTTTTTATATACTATTGATAATCAAGAGTTGACTTTTAAATTTGTTTCGCAACCACAACATCATAAAATTGATACTGTACCAAATAAACATTAACAGAAAAGAAAGCTTTTTAAATTCTTTATCCCAAGAAATAAATTATAAAAAATTAAAACAAAAATTATTATTACCGCATTTACAAGAAAAGATTAAAACCCTACAAGAAAGTATTGAAAATACTATCTGTGCAGATACTCCTAATGTCTTTTGGAAAAGGAAAAAACATGTAGTAGAATTACCCTATGAACCAGACTTTAAAGAAAGTCAAATTCCAACTAAACCCATAAGAATTGCTATGAGTCCCAAACATTTGGAAATATGTAAAAAAAGAGATAAATGAAATATTACAAAAAGGCCTTATTAGGCCTTCTAAGAGTTCACGAAGCTGTTCGACATTTTATATTGAAAATACTGCAGAATTAGACAGAGGGGTTCCAAGACTAGTAATTAATTATAAACCTTTAAATAAGGCTTTAAGATGGATTAGATACCCAATCCCAAATAAAAAGATTTACTAGGAAGGTTTTATTCAGCCAAAATAATGTTAAAATTTGATATGAAATCCAGATTTTGGCAAATTCAAATTGCCGAAAAAGAAAGGTATAAAATGACATTTACCATACCATTTGGACGTTATGAATGGAATGTCATGCCATTTGGGCTTAAAAACGCCCCTTTCGAATTTTTAAAAATTAAGAATGATATTTCTAGTGCTTATACAATCTTTTCCATAGTTTATATTGATGATGTCTTGATATTTTCAGAATCGATTGATCATCATTTCAAACATTTAAATTTTATTATAAATGTAGTAACAAAAGCAAGATTTGATATATCAACTAAAATGATAAAACGTTTTCAAATGGAAATAATATTTCTCGAAAATATTACAAAAGATGGAAATATTTTTCCACTTGACAGAGCGATTACCTTCGTCAATAAATTTCTAGATCAAATTAGAGATAAAAATCAACTGTGAAGATTTTGTGGCAGTCTAAATTGTATAACTATTTTTATAAAGAGCTAATAACTTATGATGCCATATCATCGTTTGAAGATTAAAAAAGAATTCTCCAACGTGGACAGACAAACACACAAAAGCAGTAAAAAGGATAAAATCAAGAATAAACAAAATCCTATACTTAGCAATGCCACATCCAAATGCATTTAAAATAGTGGAAACCGATCCATCTGATATTGGTTAAGGAGGAAGTCTTAAATAAAGGATTGATAATAGAGAATCTTTCGTAAAATTTACTTCTGGTATCTGGCAAGGTACTAGAGTTAACTAGTCAACTGTTGAAAAGGTAATATTGTCAATTGTATTATGCATCTAAAATTCGAAAGTTATTTATTAAATCAGGTTTTGTTAAGTATGGATTGCGAATCTGCCAAAGAAATTCTACAAGGATGTTAAAAATATGGCTTCATAACAAATATTCGTAAGATGTCAAGCTATATTATCAATATTTGATTTTAGTTTTGAATTTATAAAAGGTTCAAGTAATCATTTACCAGACTTTTTAACCCTAGAATTTTTGCAAGGAAAAAATGAATAAAGGGAAAGACAATATAAAGGAAAGCAGTAATGCTGCAATAATTTAGCATCAAAAACTTTTAAGTCTATCTTCCAAAAGGACAAAAATAAACTAAGAGAAAAAGCTTTAAAAACTATATCTGAAGAAGTTAGGATCATAAAACATGTTTATTATTTGGCAATAAAATACGCATTTACAAAAGAATGCATATATCCTTATATTCCTGTCTTTACCCTTTGGATATCTCTAATCGAGAAAAAATGTAATCATTTGTCTACAGAGGAGGTTGTGACCTTCTATTTAAAAAATTTCACCGATCCATATCTTTATCCAAATGATCTTACGTTTTATCAAGATATTTTGACATATACTAGTTCAATACAAATTGAATTAACCCTAAAACCAGGTGGTGATTGGGCTTTTTCAAAGGCATCTATTTTTAGGATAATTGCACCTGAACAACGGGAATTTGATTTATATAAATCAGAAGAATTGATAATTAATTTAGAAAATCCATGTATAATAAAATAAATTTCAACTATTTTGATTATATCAAAGCTTTCTGTTACGGTGATAAATAGAAAAGCATAGCTGGTTTATTCAGTTTAAAAAACAAAAACCTTAGTCTACACAAGTTGGGTTTTTGTTTGGTTTTAAAACTTTGGATTATATCCTATTATTTTTCCATAAAAAATTAGAACAATTTATGAAGAATTTACGTGAAAAAATATATCTGTAAAAGTCCATGGATTAATATTGCTACATTTTATCAAGTATCAAGGATTTTAAAATGGAATTTTACCATTATTCCCAGAACATTACAAAAGTTAGGTTTAATATTTGAAAATGTTCCTTATGTAGGAAGGCGAATATTAGTCAAACAGTAGGTTACGTATGAATTCCTTAAACTCAAATTTTGAAATTAAAGGTTTAATCAACTTAGAACCACCAAAAGTTCAAACGATCCCACCTCCTAAAAAGGAGGTTATGGATATTTTAAAAGAATTATTAGCCAGTTCATCTTAGAAGGATTTAAAAACTCAAATATTGGCTACACTGGGTACATATTCAGAGGATGATGAAAATGATCGATGAGTGTTAATTAAAAAACAGGTGATGATTTTTACAGTTGATATAACCTGCAATGACTTGCCATTTCGAACCATTCAAATCGACAGTCATCCACCCATGTCAGATTTGAATTTCTTAAAACAACATATTATTAACTTATATTTGGCAAAACTTAGCATATACAGTAAATAAATCAATCATAGAATCACGGACATAGAGTAATATAAAAATAAGCAGCAGAATAGATAAATAGTAGTTCATGAAGCTACTACAGACATCAGAATTTAAAACAAAATACAATCCCATGTACATAGAAGTCACTAATAAAAAGCAACTAACAAGTCCGAATATAAATCTAGAATAACTGAAATAATTGGAAGCTGAATAGAAAAAGCTAGATCTTCATGTAAAGCTCTAAGCTCCAAAGGTGAGTCTCAAATGTTGTGACACTTAGTCTGACCCGAGCATAAAGCAAAATACAAAACACTCGAGTCAGGATTAACGTTCTTATGCAAGTAAATCAACTCAAGTGAAATGTCTAAGTGAAATACAAATAACTTAAAGGATGTTTGGGATTCCAGCCCTTAAGGATCCGTTAAACCATCTACATACATAGTACAATACGGTACATATATAATGTCTATAGTAAAGCAAAATATTAAAATAGCATTAAGCCGTTACCCATATCCCACTTAACACATTTTATATATTTCCATAGTCTGTAAAAATATTATAAGGTCCACCACACCGGCTGTTTACTCAGGGGGCACTCCATAGGTACGGTACAAACCAAACTCGTAGTGGGGGTGATAAGGCACATAAGGCAATGCCCAGGGTAGGATACTACTTTTTGTGGATCCGGACTGGTGGTAACGCATAGCAGCTACTACCGCCCACTTCGAGACACACTTTCATAATCAAAGGTGCACCCAAGAATGGTATCGAAGAACGATACTCGATCAGAGGTGCGACCTCACTTGGCCCAACATGGCTCATGTTTTAGTTACATCAAGCTGACCCGCAGATGTCAGAGCTGCGTTCGTACCTCATACATACGTTCGCCAAACCATCCAGCTTTGTTCTGGAATCTCCACCATGTGCACAGTTATTAAAGTGATTTTTGGTATTGGTAGAGAGTATTGCAATATCCAATCCCATTCTCTTTAACAACCAAATGCATATTTCACCGTGGTCATTCTACATTTCAAATAATTCATACTTTATATTAAAATATCATTTTCATTTCAAAATCATATCTCTTTCGAAATCATATCACTTTGAAATCATTATTCAATTTTAAATCATATTCATTTCCAAAGTCATAACCAAAAAATAGGTTAAACTATCATATCAAAATATCCACATTTAAATCCATTAAATCTAAATCATAACAATTCCAACCTAAATAGTTTGAATATTGAAAGTAGTTTATATATTAGAATAGTTATACATTAAAATAGTTTATATTTAAAAATAGGTTATAGATTAAAATAGTGTGTGTATAGATATATATATTGAAATAGTTTATATATTGAAAATTGGTTATAGATTAAATTAGTTTATATATTAAAATAGTTTATATATTAAAAATAGTTTCAATTTAAAAAAATTTCTTCCAATTTCACAAAATTCAAATTTCATTAAACTATTTTTAATTTATATCGATTTCAAATCTAGGTCTGAACTACAGATTTAAACCACTTCCAATTCAATAAGTTTTAAAGTTTAAATATTCAAATAAATTACAATAACTCAATTTGATAAATTTCATTTATATTTCAAAAATTCAACTAAATTTTTATTTAATTTTGAAAATTCTATTTAAATCATTTTTAATAACATTTAAATAAATCTCAAATTACAAATTTTGATTAAAATTAAATATTCATATGTCAATTTGATTTAAATTTGAAATATTCATTTAATTACCTTTAACCAAAATCAAGTTACCAAGTTATAAAAACATATATCTTTAAAATCTCAAAATCAATAAGTCCCAAATTAATCCTTATTTAAATTTAATTATTAACAAATTTAACTGTAAATCAATTAAATCTACCCTTCTAACCTTAATTTATTAAATTTATTACAAAATCTATTTTTAAAAATATTAATATAAATTGTAAATAAATATTTAAAACATATTATATATTAGTTAAATTAAATTCTTATTAAATTTTATTGTATTAATTATTATTAACTTAAATCTTATGATTAATTAAATTTATTTTAAATCTTATTTTATATATTTGAAATTAATAAAGTTATAAGTAAAAAGTTTGTAGTTTACATTTCAAAACTTAACTTACAATTTAAAATTTTCAAATATATAACTTATAATTTAAAATTTCCAATTATATAATTTAAAAATCTAAATTTTACTTATATATTGAAATAAAATCTTTATATTGTATGTAAAAATTAGTATTTATTAAAAACTGTATGTTTCTCTTCAAAACTTTGGAAACCATTTTTTTTCAAAAATAGATCAACGGTGTGCGTATAGAATTTTCTATCCTATGGTCAAGTGATACGGATATTTATCATTTCAATCCGCAATAATCAAATATTTATGGGTATATATCATTTCAACCCGCAATCCCAAAATTTCAAAATCAATAAAATTGCTTAGGTTTATCATTTCAACCCATAACAATTTTCCCTAATCTATAATATCGTTCGGGTATGTATTATTTCAACCCATAGAGAATTCCTAACTATTAGAGAACTTGCAGAGTGCGAACAAATATAATAATAACATAAATGACATAGCATATCAATTAAATATAGTACAACAGGTGCCATATGACAATTAATGTAGGTAAAAAAATTTATGTTGATATCATACCACATTGAACAATTAAATTACTAACCAATTCGAGTTTAATAACATATTTAAATCGTCATTTCATGTGAAATCAATTTAATAGTCACAAGAATGTTAATCGTGAGCGATTGCTCACCTTTCGAGGCTGAATAAATTAGACACACAACAAGCTACGAGTTTGAATCATGAACTCGATACTCAACCAATCCAAACTACAATTTCCTAAGCAAAGCAAGGTGAACATGAATTCGATGAACAAAGCAAAGCTAATAACTAGAATCGATGAAAACAAATTAATAGGTTGAGTTTGATGCAACATTATATATATATATGTGTGTGTGTGTGTGTGTGTGTGTGTGTGTGTGTACCTAGGCTTTTTTTCCTTCATAAGATAGCATGTAGTACAACTGTGGCAAACACCATGCGAAATATTACACAGTTAGGCGAGCACCAAGAGGATAGGAAATATAAGCATCAGCAGCAGCATAGGCAATCTGATTCATGCTTAGTTTGCTCGCATTCCACATGCCACGAGTCGCAGAATCATTATTATCGACCTTTGCACCAATAACTTTTCAAGAAAGCTAAATGACTTTAATTCAAAGCAAAGCTAGACAAGGATAGGGCTCGACTGTTAGCGAAAAGCAGCGAATCAATCTCAATATATATAAAAAAAGCTTGTAATATATATATATATATATATATATATATATATATATATATATAGTTTTGCTCGGCAAAGGTGGTTGCTGCGTGCTTAGTGGTGTGGAAGGCGAAGTGGCGTGGGTGGAGTGTGGCTACCGAGTGAGGGGAGTGAAATCTGGCGGGTTGTGGATATGGTGGAGATGTGGGGTCTGACTGTGGGGTTTCAAGCAAAATAGAAAGTTGGCGATCGGGTTGAATTAATAGGCACTGGCAGTTCAGGTTTAGAGAGGAAGGTTACAGGGTAGGTGGAAGTTTCTATGAGGCTTCGGGAGAGGCTGGCGGATGCTGTCTCGATGAAGTGGTGGGCTGTGGGTTTCGGTCAGTGGGATGCAACTGTGTTAGAGGGGGTGTTGCGGGTTTGGTTTGGTGATGGGGTGTTCGACTGTCAGTTAGGCAGGTTTGGGTTGCTATCGAGTGCGGTTGTAGGGGCTGTTAAGGGAGTTGGCGGGTGGAGCAATGGTGATCGGAGTGGTAAGGAAGTGCTGTTGCAGGCGTGGGTTGGGGCTGAGGGGGTTGTGGTCGAATCTGTTTCGGGTAGAGGGAAAACAGGCCGAGATGGAGCGGCCTGTGAGGGGTGCACGGGTCAGGGAGAGTATGGTGGTAGGTCATTGGTTTCAGGGAAGAGGACTGTGGCGGATCTGTGGTAAGCAGGGATATGGTTGAATGGGAAGGAAGGCAGAGGCATTGTGAGCGCGGAGAATGGCACAGTCATGTTACGAGGCTGATGGGACAAGGTGGCGGGTTAGTGATGGACGTGGGGAGGTGTTGTGCTTGGGTTGGTCGATTATGAATGCAAACATGGAACAGAACAAGCAGACTAAAAGGAAAAGGAAGCAAGCTAGTTCAAAAATACACACACTACATATATTTTTATTTTTCACAAGCACAAATCAAAAGGAAAAAAATGGAAGGACGGGGATTGAATGAACAAATGAACCAGCATATATTTCAAACAGCTGGAATAACCAGAAGTCAATATTCAGTTTAGGAAATAGTAAATGCAAATGGCTATTTGGTTTATCCAATGGACACAAAAAGGACACAAAGAAAACCAAAAGCTTAAAACGGGTGCCAATACGACTAACCGTTTCGCAGATTTCGTCGAGTACCGGACAACGAAATGCATAAATAAAAATATACTGCGAAGGTCAGCATAATGAGATGAATAGAATAGTACATAGATATGAATGATATGACCCTCCTCTCAAAACTCAAATTTCGCTGTCAAAATTACTACTAAGACGTCGAAAATAAAATAACGGAGCTAGAGTAGTCCACAATTGGCGAAACAAATTATGACGTCTTATTCAAAATATGATTTACAGTATATAAAAATATTTAGATTTAAAAAAAATTTTATTTCCATCAAATTAACTGATTTAAAAATTAGAAATTGAAATTTCACAATAGACAAACTTAAATATTTTATGATGAAAATCTGACACTTGCTACGTTTAAATAGACATATCACAAATATCAGATTTTTGTTACAAATTTTTTATTGTTTTATTCCATGAAAATTTAGTTAGTTACAAAATAATTTTGTTGATTATGTTATTTAAATCGTTAAAGTTTTTGGGTCGTTGCACTCTTCTCTACTCAAAACTTTTCATCCCCGAAAAGGAACGAGATAGAAGAATAGAAGCAAACAGAGTGATAAGATAAATACATACTACTAGATACAACAGTTAATTCAAAACCAAATAAATTTCATTTTGGACGTCTTCTTACTTACATTTATATTGTATACTATTCAATTACATATTCACCTTACATTTTAACTTTTGAATATTTCAGGTAAGTTATATATGTTTTAGAATGCAATTAAGTATTATCCAAATAAATTTTATCCTAATTCAACTGATTCAAATTTTTTTAATTTCATTTCTGATCTTAGACAATCCAATTATTCAAAATTTTTGCTTAATTTCAATAATTAAAAACCATCCTTAACATAGAACTTGAGAGTTAATTTCCAGTTTCACTTCAAACCATTTTGAAATACACACACACACACACACGCACGCACACACACACACACACACACATATATATATTTCATACATCAAATCATACTCAAATTCAAATCAAAATCCATTTTCCAAAACAAAAACGTAGCAAAGCTACTAGGCGGTCTCTCCACTTTGAGACTTGAAAATGAATGTCGATGATGCTGAATTCATCATCGAAATTATTTTTCAGTGATAAAAAAAGGAGAGTACTGGCTTACTTCTTTTAAAATTCCAATGGAAATAATTTCTATACGAAAATACTTTCAAATAATATATTCTTTTTCCAAAACTTTGAAAACCAAATTTTGAAAGCACCGAATATTAAATTATTAAATCCTTAATTTAAATTCATTTCATTTGCAAAACAGATTTATAAACCATGTTTATACAATTTATCTTCTTATAACATATAACAATAGTTAATGGTTTAGGAATGTTTACAAAACAATTAATGATAATCTAGCACTATCATTTCTAACAACCAATTCATTAACTATCTGATTTCAAAAAATTATACTTTTATATATAAAATATAATCATACATAAAATCATCTTATTTATCAATTTCGAAACAATATTATGTCAGTTCCCTCTGTTCAAGTGTTTTGGAATTCCTATCGATAGCGTTGGCCAGACGAATCGATTGAAACCCCAAAATTCAAACTTAACAACTCAAACAACACAATATAAAATATGTTATATCAACTACAAATATGCTCCCTCATAAGATAATTCAAGAATGGATTCTAGAATAAGGATATAGATTCAAATTTAGAGGTATCCTATCAAAGAGAATTCTAAATAAGAGGATAGGTTCGACAGGAACATAAGGTAATTAAATTACAAAAGAGGAAATATGGCTAAACGGATATTAATCACGGCGACCTTAACTGGGTCAACCGAGACTTAGAAAAATGAGAATATCATTAACGAAAATGGGGACAACTTGTAGAGAACATAATGGAAAACGCAATTCACGAGATCGACGAAGGAGGTAGGAGTATTGGTTAATCCTAAGAACATGCCTAACCATTCATAGAAACCATTCGTCTTGGAGGAAGGACAACAGGTCGAGCTCCTGGAATGGGATCGATGCGGAATTAAGTTTCCCGCTTTGGAGGGAGAGAAGTGACTTCACCAAAAACATCAGAACTTAAATACCTCTGGAAGTAACCGGGTTGGGAAGGTAAAGACTCTATTGAATGGGGTAAATCCGACAATTTGAACGATCTAAATGAAGGCTTATAGAAAATTAGGAAACTCAGGGTTCTGACTTGGTCGAATGGGCGCCTTTCGGTTTTAAAGCCAACAAGATGACATATTAGTGAAAAGCAAGGAAATCTATGCTATTAAACAAACATGATTATCATAATCTTCCTTTTATTGAATTTAATTGTACAAATTGACCAAATCCCAATTTAATTCGATAATTAGGGTTTACAAATTTAAGAAACATAAAAGTGAAGAATGGAAGAAATCAGATCACTTTAACTGACCTTTGGAGTCATATCTATAGGCGCTGGTTTGGATATTTCGACCCCAAGCTATTTACCTGGTCAAAAGGTCAACCACTTTGCTTTTGTGTATATCAACCATGCCATACCTTTCGACCTAGTAGAAAGGGTTTTTTTATCCTACTGTTGCTGTTCGAGGTTAGGCCTCTTTCTTTTGCCTTGTTTTTTTTTTCGAGCTTGTCGAAAGAGGTTGCTTGATAACTTTCGACCTCATCGAAAGGCCTATTTATGCGCCTTTATCTTAAATATTGATGTGTAGCATAAGTTATCCTAGGTCCTAGCCTTTGAAATTGTTGAAACATGCTTTCTTTTTGGCTTTGGGCGACTCCAACCATTTCGAGAGGCTATATATGCTTCAAAAGGGCTGATTAAAAGGAAGACTTTTCCAATGTGCATAAAATGAGACAGAATCAAATGTCTAGAGTGGCTTAGGATATGTGGAGGAAGTGCATTGCATATGGACTTCGAAAGATAGCCTCCGACCTTATCGAATGCTCTTTGTTTATCCTGTCGAAATGCCCTTTTGGCCTTGTTGAAAGGTATTGCCGATGTGCTTTCACCTCCTTGTTGGAAGTTATAATTAACCAGACCATCTTGTGCTTTCTAATCTTTACCATTTCTTGTGTTCCTTATTTCATATCTCTATTCCAGAGCATATTTTATGGATAACATTTATCCCCTGGTATGAAAGGAACTTTTATTCTTTAGGACAAAAACTCCAAGGTATTTCTCTCTTTAATTCCTGCGACATAAATAATAAACTCTATTAAGGTTGTAACCTTATTAGGAGATCCTAAAGGGAAATCTTAAATTTATAGAGTTAAAGTTTAAGACGTTTGCTAATATTTCTAGATAAAACACATTCCGATATATATATTATTAAGAATGTGGAATTATATCACCCAATTTGCAGACAACGGTCCAATTAATTAAGCCTTAAGAGAATGTCAACTATATTCTCCATGTATTCTTCCCTTGTGTGAAACCTCTCTTAACACTATTGGTTAATAATTCTTACTTAGTGAGAAAGTAATAAGCAACTTAGTATCAATGATATGAACATCTTATATTGAAACCAAATTTCTGATTTAACAGTAAATTCATAAACCACCATAAAATTCAATAATAAGATGTAAAACTCTTCAAAGTCAGAAGTCTGAGGCAGGTCTCAATCAAAAATATGAAATTCATTAATTACCAACAAAATTCAAAAACATGTTTAAAAATCCATTTAATTTGGAATCTAGCAAGAGATCATCCAAAATCCAATGAAAAAATCAGGCACACGTAATCCATAAATCATTACTAAAACCCTCAAGGAAACGTTGGAACTCACTAAAATAGAAATTCAATAAGGATTTATTAAAGATTTTCAACTAGGAAATAAGAAACATGAAATTAAAAATTCTTCATGAAATTGAACAAAGAAATTTAGGACTCACAAAATCAGCGCTTCAAAGATCCACTAAAGCAATCGTGAATATGAAAAAACATAATCCTTTGCCAAAATTCAAAAGGAAGTGTAAGGTTCATCAAATCAGGAAACCAGCAGAAGACCATCAGAATTACAACAAGAAACTATGGAATGCAAAATTCATGAATAATTGGAAAAACCAGCAGGGAAATTCAAAATTCATTATATCAGAAATCCAATAAGAGATCATCATAGATCCATTGAAGAAATTAAGGATACCAAATTCAACAATCATCGTAAACATCCATACGGGAATTTGGAATTCATTAAATCAGAAATCTCATAATGGATTATCAAATACCCAATAAGGAGATAATAAATTCACAAATCGTCATGAAAATCAACAAGTAATTCAGAATTCTTCAAGTCGAAAGCTCAGTAAAAGATCCAGGAAAGGAATTTAGGAATATGAAATTAATCTGTCACCACAAAAATCAGCAAGGAAACTTAGATTTCATTAAATCAAGGAGCTTGTTATGAGAAGGGAACTTAGGAATCCAAGAACCCCCAAAAATGTGATTTAAGACATGTCCATTCTTACTCAAAATATGGAATTAATGGCAAATTCAAAATTTTCATGTAAACTCAATAATAAAAACCAAGAAATCATGAACTCATGAACATGTGATCAATAGGAAATTTTCATGAAAATTCAATGGAGAAATGTAATATAGAAAATTCATGAATCATCGCAGAAGTCAATAAGGAAACTGAAAATCCATTAAACCAATAATCCAGCAAGAAATCAACACAATGACTTAATAAAGAAACCATGAATACATAATCAACAAATCATTTCAATAGGAAATCCATAAATTATCATGGAAACTCTATAAAGGAGTTAAGAAATTAAAAAAAATCATAAAACAAATGATTGATGGGAAATTGTCATGAAAATTCGTATGTGTAGAACTCATAAATCATCTCAAAAATTAACGAAGAAACTGGGGAATCTTGAAATCTTGAATTTAATATGAAGGCTTTATAGAAATTTTCCAATGAAACCAATAAATCATCATGATGTCAATGAAATCGATAAATTATCAAAAATTAAATCTTCACGAAAAGGAATTCAAAGTTCATAAAATCAGGTACCCAACCAAAATCTTGCCAGGATCCAAACCGACAATAGATTATTAGAAATTCATTCAATATCAAAATTAAAAATTTGTCTGGCCATAATAAATTTAGTAAGCCCAAACAAAAAGCTCCTAGACATATGAGTTAGTAAAGTTGTTGATATATCTGAGTAGTGTTGCATCTGCAAAGTCTTGTGTTTATTAATTTATTGGTTCCTCGTATATTCATGGAGTTTCTCTTGTTCTAAGAGATCACCCTATTTCTGGGGATCCAGTAGTGGTTTGCTCAATCTACTCTTGGAATGTAGTCTCTGTTATCACTAGTGGTAACTTGTTGCTTATTCCATTCTTTTGGCCATGGTATAGACCTTTACTTTGTTCTCATATTATGGATTCTCTTTTCCTTTTTCTAATCTCAAGCCTTCTTTTAGGATACAGATTTATTAACCCTTTTTCAAACAATGATATTTTAAGATTTTCTTACTCATATCTTGTCTCATTTGAATATTATTTTGAACTCCTTTTTTGCTCTTGATTGTAGTATTGAACATCTTTGTCATGTTGTCTCTGTACGTATCCTTCTTTAGGATTTCAACTTTATCCAGGTGAACGATAAATTTCTTTCTTTAACGCTTTATTCTCTTGGGTTTTATCTTTTCCCTTGAATCGTAGACACTTTCATCTTTGTTCTTTTGTTTGGAGTCCCCTATGGGCTTATCTTAATCCACTCTTTGATAAGCCACTCTCTGGGCTTGGGCAGTCTATTGTTTGATAAGCCTCTCTTTAGGCTTCCCTTGTCTTAAAGGGATGTATACTTAGGTGACCTTCCTCCAGAAGACCGCTAATGGGTACTACCCTTACCCATCCCTTAAAAGGTGATCTTGATGTTAGGGGTTCTATCTCTCCCTCTAGGAGATGCTATGGAATAGCATCGTAGGCTTATGCCTCTCCCCTCAAGAGGTGCCATAGAAAAGTGTTGTGGGCTTATGTCCCTCCCTTTAGGTGGTGCTATGGTAGCATCGTACGCTTGAGTATTTATATATGAAAATAATTTTTGACCAATTAAAATGGAGCCACCTTTGAGAGAAAGAATTCTGCAATTAAACCCTTCTAATATACTGAAGGCTATCTTTTGAAAAATAGTTCGGACTCATGAATCCTTTTGATGAAAGAGTTTTTCTCAATGTAGCTTCTTGCAAGAACTTTCTTGTTGTTCTCACAATAGAGACACAATCCTTGAATAAGAGACTAAGAGGTCATGATTCATGAACCAACCGTCTTTTAGTTAAAAAAATGACTCTCTAGTTTGAGTTCCCATAAGCTTTTTGTGTTTTCAAAATATTTTCTTGAAAAAGTATGAATAGGTTCCTTTCTGACCATAATATTTAGAAACTTTTTATATATTGAAATGGAATAGTTTGAGTCCTTTATGTGCATTCATTAATGCTATATAATATCTCAAATTGGTTGCATAAACTAGCTTTTTGGAATAGGTAGGTATTTATTTTCTCCCAGGCCGTGGGGCAATTGAAAATAGTTTCATTGAAAATAAATACTTGAGAAATTTCCTTTAAAATCATTTGTTAAAAGTTAGGCTAGTATATATGGACTTTCCCCTACGTTGTCATCGAATTCTACGGCGATTTGACATTCTTTGGAGGGTCGCCTTTGTACTATGTTGACTGAAGTATTGCTAATCATCTCATGTCAGGCATTTGAATTGTTTTTTTAAGTAGCTTAGAATTTGTTAAGCTCTCAAATTTTGTTGAATGCTTTGATCTGATTTTGTTTTACCCGAAATAACACTCGAATTTTGATCAATACATATTAAATGCATAACATGAATTTAAGCTTGAAAGAAAATTCAAATAGAATTGATAGGATATGAAAAGTTAGGAAGATAGTCAATATTTGAACTAATGTCATGAAACTTCATGATTTGATAGGAATCTGGATTTTAGGGTTTCTAAATTGCTTTCCTCTCAGATTGAATGAGACGTCTTTCAAGTTTCTTTTATGAACTCTTATAAAAATCTTGATCTGATCATTCCTTGAATTTCCTCTAATAGGACACGACATTCATTAATTTCATTTCCATTTGCTTTAAGGTACTCACGGTAACCTCCTCCTTTGTTCAGCTACGGGATGCTCCTAACCTTCTGAGGTGTAGTATAATTTCATTTCTTTTCATCCTGGCGAATATGTTGGAGAGGGGTTTGTTTAGGACTATGTAAATTATTATGGAATTATTTCTTCAACTTCCCTTTGGATTTTCAATTTCCCTTGGCCTCTTGTCAAGGTGCTTAAAATCAGATTGTTCATCCTTGGATTCTTGATGAAATCTTTCTTAGCGTGATGCATTTCTCCTAGTGGAATAAATTTTCTAGCTCGGAGAAAGAAATATTGTGGATCTTTGCATCCATTAATGTAAAGGTCCTTCCAAATTGGAGTTTTCTCGATTAACCTTGATCGAACAACTATAAGTTTTTCTCTATTAGTTGTACTTTTCACCCTTAATGCTTTTGCACTTAATTTGTTCACGTACTCCCTAAGTAGTTCCTCTGGCTTTTGTCTGATGGTTGCTAGTAAGCTAAAGTCCATAGTTTTATCTCTGGATATAGAAAATTGAGCATCGAAGTCATAAGTAAATTGTTCCCAAGAACAAATGGTTTCCATTCAGTAACTCCTATACCATTTGATTGCTGCTCCTTGGAAAGTAATGGGGAAAAGTTTACAATGAACTGCCTCTAGAGCATTGTATAAGTACATCTAGTTTTCAAAGACGACAAGGTGATCATCAGGATCAGTTGTTCCATCATATTTTATGAGGGAATTTGGATGTGTAGGGGGAGTTTTATTGCCATTATTTCTTCAGAAAAGGGAGCCTTTGATAGGAGAACATATTCTTCTAGATCGAAGATCCCTTGTTCCCTAAACATATTCATAATTATTTGGTGTTGGACACTTTCTTGGCCAGCTTCATTTTTGTGACTACCCTTGTCGTTTTCCATGGACTAGTCTATTTGATTGCTCAGAGATCTTTTTATTTGACTTTCTCGGTTTAACTCTTGATCAAGTTGTACTTCATCCTCCAGTTCCATATTCTCTATTGATTCTCGATTTAGAGCTCTTTTTGAATATTCCTGTATTGCTATCGTTTATGGATGTTGATTCAGGAACTTGATCACATTGATTTCCAACTTTGTTAAGGTCAAAGGTTGTCCAACTCCTGTAGTCCCTGTGTTTGAATTTAGGACCATATGATCTTTCAAAGTCGACTGTGAAGCAGCCTCTTCACTTGGATGACTGTTACTACTCCTCACTTTTACTATACTTCTCTTTTAGATGAAATTCTTTATGTAATTAGTTGGTGATGAAATTTTTCGGAGATCGGAGGTTCGAACCTTCCTTCTAGCGCCAAATATATTGACAAGAATACTTGTCAACATCTCAAATTTGAAGTTGAAGTAGGAATGATGCTTTCAAAACCTCCTCTCGAAATAGGTGAAGCTTGCTTAGGCTTCTCTAATGAGTAAAAATGATTAAATCTTGTCTTTAGGACCTTTCAACGTAGTCAAAAGAGTAAACTCTCTTCAAATTAATCCTTTTGAACGATTTAACGGAGAGCAATATCGAAAGAACCTTTCGACATAGACAAGGAGTCTTAGGTCAAGGACTTAATGATTTCCATAAGTAACCGAGTTGGGAAGGTAACTACTCTATCGAAAGGGGTAATTCCTACAATTTGAATGATCTAAATAAATGCTTATAGAAAATTAGGAAATTGGATCATGATTGACTTTGTCAAAATAGAAAGCTTTTGGTTAAGAAGACAACATGATGACATATTAATAAAAAGCGAGGAAATCTGTGCTACTAAAAAAACATGATTATCATAATTTTCTTTTTATTGAATTAAATTGTACAAACTGGCCAAATTCCCAATTTAATTGAGAATTAGGGTTTACAAGATTGAGAAACATATAAGTGAAGAGTGGAAGAAATTGTATCATTTAACTGAACCCTGGGGTCTTATTTATAGTTGTAGGTTTGGTCCATTTGACCTCAACCTATCGACATGGTCGAAAGGTCAAGCCCTTTGCTTTCATGTATATCAACCGAGCCATACCTTTCAACCTAGTCGAAAGGGTTTTAGTTATCCTAATGTTGCTGTTCGAGGTTAGGCCTCCTTCTTTTTCTTTGTTTCTTTTTGAGCTTGTCGAAAGAGGTTGCTTGATAACTTTCGACCCCGTCGAAATGTCTATTTATGCGCCTTTATCTTGATTGTTGATGTGCTGCACAAGTCCTAGCCTTTGACATTGTCAAAACGTGCTTTCTTTTTGGCTTTGGGTGCAACAATTTTGAAAGGCTATGTATGCTTTCGAATGGGCTGATTAAGAGGAAGTCTTTTCAATGTGCATAAAATGAGACAGAATCAAATGTCCTTAGTGGTTTTAGAGATGTGGAGGAAGTACATTGCATATGGACTTCGAAAGATAGCCTCCGACCATGTCGAAAGCTCCTTGTTAACCCTGCCGAAACACCATTTAACCTTGTCGAAAGGTATTGCTGGAGTGCTTTCACCTCCTTGTTGGAAGTTATGATTAACCAGACCATCTTCGTGCTTTCTAATCTTTACCAACAGTACTATGAATGAATAAAATACCAATAGCTTGTGGCGATGGCGCCCGACGGCCTTTTTTCATGGCTTCTAACGGGTCGTCGAAAGCCGTCACAAATTCGATTATTAAGTCTGGCCGAAGCCTTTCTTCGTCATTTGCCTGAACGTAAGAAAATAATTCAAAATCCCTAAAGCCCCAATTTCAAGCTTCCAATCTCCAATTTCAAGCTTCTGGATCCTCCACGACTGCCTAATCACACTCTATTGCTTTCAGTATCAGGTATAATATCTTATTTTCGTGAAAATTCTAATTTTTACCTTAAATCTTGATTTGAATAAGTTGATAAATTAGGGCTAATTAGTGATTTTAATTGTTTCCAACAACCTAATAATGGTTTATGGTATCCCATGGTATAAGTATTTCATATGTTATCATGAGTATGTATAATTTTTGATTGTGCATGTTATGAAAACCATCATGTATGTGTTTTTCTACCATTGTACTATATTAATTGGAATAAGACTTGAGTTGTATAACATCTTGACTTGTATAACAATAATGAATGCACGAGTCTCAATTTTTTTTTACTGTATTGGAAAATGAAAACAATATTGAAGCAGCCTTATTTAATAAGATATGTATAATAAATATGGTACGTTAATTATTTTTTGAAATGTATAAAATTAGTAGATATTCGTTTTTATAGACTACTCTTTTTTTGTCCCTTAGAGTGTTTTTGGCCCCGTCCGCCAGGTTGTTGCACATGATCGTTATATAAATATTCGTTTTTGCCATAAAAAGGCCATTTATATTCATCTGGGACAATACTTGCTAGATTTGTCCCTATATTGGACAAACTATAAACATAGTAAACAATTACATTTCGTAAATTATTTCACTTCAAAGAGTTCACAAAATTTCACCTTCACTTTTCTTTCTTGTTTCTTGTGTATACGCATTTGTGTACAATGCAGGAAACCAAAGGGAATGCTGCCGAAATTTTGTTGAATTGTTTAAATCGAAATAATGTAAGAAATATAAGTGCTTATGTTTGTAAGTAGGATGATTAACTAGGAAAAAAGATAACCATAAACCAACATTTCAACATTGTATTCTTAAGTGAAGTAAAATTGACGCGTAAAAGTTTTTGTATCGGTACATTGAAAAATAAAATGTGAATTCGTAAAATGACCAATATTTATTTTTGAATTTGTGACATATTTATTCAAATAGGAAATATGATCGATTATTTTATTGATCGGAGGAGATGGATGTATCATAGAAGGGGATTGAGATGGCCAATAAAAAAAGATTTTTAGAATGGTATAAACGTATTTGTTGAATTTGCTTTAGGTAATAATGAAAACGATGTAGAAATTTGTTGTCCATGTAGTAGGTGCAAATATTTGAAGTATTTTTTACCCGATATTGTGAAAGTCCATTTTTGAAAAAACGGCTTCATGCCAGGGTATTATGTTTGGGATCATCATGGAGAAGTTGTAGCACATACTTTTGTAGAGTCTGAATTGGAGATTGCTAGTAACGAAATTGTTATGACAAACTGTATATAAAATATGATTGAAGATGTAGCACGATCAATGTTCTCTACGGTTGAAGTTGACAACGATGATGTTAATGTTGAAGAACCAAATATTGAAGATTTTTTTTATGATTTACTAGATGCTGCTAAGAAACCTCTTTAGGATGGTTGTAAAAGCGGCATCCAACTATCACCACAGAATACATTACGATGAAGTCAAAATACAACATCACTGAAGTCGGATTTATAGCCGTTGTACAAGCTACAAAAAGACATATGCGGCCCGATAATTTAATGTGTGAAAATCACTATAAAGTTAAAAAACTTATGTCGGCTTATGGTTTACCTTATCAAAAATTAGATACATGTTTAAATAGATGCATATTGTTTTGGAAAGAGGACATCACTCTTAGGAAGTGTAGAATATGTAACGAGGAAAGGTACAAACCAAGAAAAAAGAAGGGAATGGAAGTTTCATACAAACGTATGCGTTATTTTCCCATCACTCCTAGGCTTCAAAGATTATACGCATCTTCTGCAACTGCATCTCATATGAGATGGCATAGTGTGAGAATAGAGGAAGAAGGTACGTTGACACATCTAACCGATGAAGTAGCATGGAAGCATTTCAACAAAACTTATCCCAATTTTAAGCGGAGGGTCGTAATGTTAAACTTGGATTATATACGGATGGTTTTTCACCATTTTCTTAATTTGGTGCTAAGTATTAATCTTGGCCCATTACCATCACACCTTATAATTTACCTTCGTGGATGTGTATGAAAATACAATATATATTTCTTACTGTTGTCGTCCTGGCCCCGACGATCTGACATAAGGAATTGATGTTTATTTACAACCGTTGATTGAGGAGTTAAAAACACCATCGAACGAAGGAGCAGAAACATACGACGTTTCAAAGAAAAAAATTCGTATGTTTGCTTGTTTGTTGTGGACTATAAGTGATTTTCCTGCCTATGCAATACTTTAAGGATGGAGTACATCAGCTTCGTCTAGCTTGTCCTTACGTATGGAAGAAACATAGGCATTTTCTTATGGTAAGAAAATTTCATGGTTTGTCCGCCATCGATGTTTTCTCCATGTCAATCATCCCTTCAGTGGTGACATAAAAAACCTTTTAGCTAATAGAGTGGAAACCTGACAACCACCAACGATATGGTCAAGCAAAGACATATACGAATTTGTAAGGGACTATCCAAAGATATATGAAACTGGAGTGCAAATAGAAATTGCAGGCAAATAGACTATTCATAATTGGTGCAAAGAAGTATATTTTGGGAGTTGCCTTATTGGAAAGATCTTCTGCTTCGTTATAATATTGATGTGATGCCCAACGAGAAAATAATCTTTGATAATGTTTTTAACACAATTTTGAATGTCAAGGGGAAGATTAAGGACGATTTGATATCAAGACGCGATATACAAGGATTATGCAAACATCCTGAGCTTCATATGAAACGAAATGATAGAAAAAATCCAAAGCATGTTATGAGTTAGATAATAATCGAGTTAAAGTTATGTAAAAATGGGTGGAAGGGTTAAGATTTCCTGATGGGATTTCATCAAATCTTTGTGGACGTGTTGACTTTAAAAACAGTAGATTGAGCGGAATGAAAAGCCACGATTGTTACATAATGATGGAAAATTTATTACCCGTTCTATTCAAAGAACTATTTCCCTTAAGAGTTTGGAACGTAATAACGGAGCTTAGTCTATTTTACAAAGAGCTTTGTTCGACTACTTTAAAAGTGCAATGTTTACCTTAACTTGAAGAAGATATTCCTATATTGCTCTGCAAATTGGAGAAATATTTCCGCTTGTTCATCTCCCATTGAAGTACGACTTTGAGGTTCTATGCAATATGAATGGATGTATTCATCTGAGAGATATGAAATATGTTACCTATCAATTTAATTACATTCGAAAGTTAAAGTTACTGTAAATTAATTTTGCATAGATACTTGAATCATCTGAAGAAAAAAGTGAGGCAAAAAGCATGAGTTGAAGGTTTGATATGACTTTACATTGAAGAAGAAGCTTCATTCTTTTTCTCTCACTATTTCAGTGACCATGTGAACATATCATTTGAAATTGTTCCTCGTAATGATGAAGGCGACGAACAATAGTCCCCTAAAACAATGCTATCTATTTTTAGACAACATGGCCGACCTTCTAGAAAATGTGTAGAAGTATGGTTAGACTATATAGATTTTTATGTAGCACACACTTATATTCTTCTTAATTGTGCTGAGGTTGCACCATTTGTTAGGTAATCTGAAATAATAATTTATGATTTATTCATTTTCATAATGCATGCACATGTAGTATTTATGAAAGTGAACATCTGCATGGAGATCTCTGTAAAGAATTTTCTGATTGGTTTTCAAAGTACGTTTATGAACCGAGAAATTATATGGTTGATGAAGGGTTGAAACATCTTGCTTTGGGACCAAAAAGAAATTTCAAGACATATGCAATATATTTTGTCAATGGATATAAATTTAACACCAAAGAATATGGTGCAGAAAAATTAATTAATAATTCAGATGTATTTCTTAAAGGTAGCGATGATCTAAAAAAAGTCACATAAATGATTTTTGTGGCGTTTCAACTCAAATTTTGCAACTGACATATTTCTCATGGCCAGCGGAGAAGGTGTTCTTTTTAGATGCAATTAGTTTAGCAATGTTTCAGTTTCTAGAATTAATGTGCACAAGGATTATATTCTTGTTGAAATAAAGCACACATCACATCATCACAAGTACGATCCTTGAACTAGCCAAACAAGCATTGCAAGTTTATTACATTCCTTATCCGTCTCTAAAAAGCCATTAAGCAGATTGGCTGGCAGTTTTTAAAATAATGGGAAGATTTATGTTTAATGGGAAGAATATTCCGTACGAACAAGCTTATCAGGCAGATCTTGAGCAAAGCAACGAAATAATAACAACAAACGATCGTACTAATTTTAGACCTCTGAACGATGAATCAAACATTTTTGTAGAAGCATTCGAGAGTAGGGAGGAAAATAACGTAGAATATGAGACCGAATCTGAATCAGAAGACGATGAGGATTGATAAAAATATTATGTTGAATTCTGATGTATTATGCAATTTATGTAATTGATGAGATTTATTTCGCATCATTTATGTCATTACATTATTTATGTCGTTGCATCATTTACGTCATCTATATCATTACCATTTATGTCATTTATTTAGCAATTTATGTTAAAAATACAATGTATTATGCTTATCGTCGGAGTATGAGACCCAATCTGAATCAGGTATACTTTGCACTTTATGTACTTTATCTCGTTTACGTCATTTAACTATAAAATATTTCATTGTTATGTTATTGTTCTCTTTTAAAATAATATGTCTGTGATAGGTATCATGTAGTCCAAAAGGTGGAGTTCTTTCCATTAATCAGGAGGCGATGGCAATAGTCCATCGCAATCGCCGCAGCGACCCACTATGTATCTAGTAACTAGAGAGGAGGGGTAAGTGTTAAATTTTTTTTAGCATCTTAAATATTGTATATGATATACTAATCTATATCATATTTAAAATAGGGGGTTTGACCTACAGCCGTCAGTTGTCGTTCTATCAGTTTCGAGAGATTCGTACAAAAATAAGATGACGACTTGTTGGCCGAAGTGGAGTAATATCCGTTCCCACATCCTGGAGTGTAAATGACAGGATTTCATTGTAAGTATAATCTTCTGTTTTCCATTCGTAATTTTTTTGTCGCTTATTTATTGTTCACCTTTTATTGTTTAATTTTTGGTCGCTTGTTTATCATGAAATGCATGCCACAGTTGACGTACAATCAGATGATATGCAGTTGGTACGAAACTACTGGATGCAGAAGATGAGGAAGAACTACATGGATTTTGTGTTAGCTGTGAAGCATAAAGGGCAGAAGCCAAACTAGATGGGGACGAGCATGTGGGAAGTGTACTTGACACATTGGGTAGTGACGAGGCGAAGGGAAGTGTACTAAACTTTTATTAATTATTTGATTGATACGTAAATATCAAAAAATAGTTGGTAAGTAAATAATGTATTAAGTTTGAATGTACAGGCATGGTCGGAAAGAAACTCAGCAAATAGGAAAAGAAATTATGTCACTAATCGAGGAGGGTCAAAGTCGTTCCAATAATATTGCCAGGAGTTGGTAAATTTAATAAATGTGAATTGTGAATAGTTATTGTGCTATATAATTTTGAATATACAATAGTAGTACATAACAATTAATTTTAGGAAGCTGAGGCATATGGTCCTGTATCGTACATGAATGTATTTACCCGTATTCATGCCATCGAGCATGTAAATCCAAATGGAACAGTTTCGTATGCATGGCATGACGATAAATCAAGAAAGAACCATGTAAGAATATTTTTGTTTATATACTATTAGTAACTGTCTTAGTTATTAAAGTATAATGAATTGAGATATCATGCTATTAATTTTAACTGTATTTTTATTTGTTCATGTAGGCAAGGTTTATGGAACAACGAAAAAAACTCCTGGAGGAAATCGATTGAGAGCTGACGACGGACGAGTAGGACGTTATTTTTGAGTTAGTCATGGATTCACCTTCACGGAACATGCGCTATGGCTTTGAAAATCAAGTGGTAATGAATAATATATTAAGATATAACAATTTAGTAATCTTTTATTCCTGAAGAACTTCAGTTTCAGTAATAAATTTATAGATATAACAATTAACACATTACGTTATGGCTTTGATAGTAAGATTATAGACTAATTTAATAAGTATTGCAGGCCAATAGACAGAGGAGAGTCAGTCAAACGTCTAGAGCTTAGATCGATCTAGCAGAGATCAAAGAGTTGAGAGGTCGGGTGACGCAGCTAAAAGAGCAGAACCACCCCCAGGCCATTGAGATGAAACATATGCTAGACCAGCATATTGCTAAGTACATGCATCAGTATGGTGGCCGCTTTCCATCTTCAGCTGGTTCGGGAGGTTCTGGAGGTGATTGAACAGAGTGATATGTATGTTTTTTTGTTTTGCGTCATTATTTAGAAATTTTTGATGATACATGAAAATAAGGTGCGGATCGTGCTATATGGAATTATAATACTGGTGCGGAAATAAACTAAAATACTATAGCAATGTGAATAAGTAAAGTAAAACAAGCACCAGGAATTTTTATACTGGTTCGAACTCCCGTTCTACGTCCAGTCCCAGACTAAATTCTGGCTTTAACTAACAATACCCTCATTAACCCGGAGGAATAGGTCTGAGCAACAGAACAGACACCTGAGCAACAGAACATGATTTTTGCCTCAGCAGCCGAAGAGGACTTTCCCTTGCCTGAGCAGCAGAACAGGTCTTTAACAAAATATAAAAGTAGTTGACTCAATGTGTTCCTGATGACACTGATTTGTCTTTTAAGATTACAAACTTCCTATAATAAATTCCTCAAGAGTGTAAAGAGTATGTAAAGATTTGAAAGGAAGAATATTGCTAAGAATCAAAGTATATGTAATATAATTCAAAGATTCAAAGCAATGAAGAGTATGAATGCACTAGAATAATCACAAGAGAGAATAGAGAGAATTAGAATGAGAAACTAGTTATTATGAAGTGTGTGATAACTTCTATATATAGTTTTCAGAGAGATGCAACTCTTAGTGAAGATTTTCAGCCAAGAGAGACATCTGTTCATAAAGTGCAACTCTTCATGGAAGAAGATGTCCATTAAGAATTTTGACAGTTGAAGCAGGATCAGTCGACTGGTCGATTTTTATCAGTCGACTGAATTTGAAAATTTGAAAATGTTTGACCTTTTTTTGAAAAAAGTATACTAATGTGCATATGCACAGTCAGTCGACTGGGCATGCATAGCCAGTCGACTGGCTGTGTATATTTTGCACAGAGAACTCTGTTTTAAAGAAAAAAAATGGAAAACTAAAAATCTTGAGGATTGATTTGAACATATTTCTATGACTCAATCACATATAATAATTTCTTAGGCATAGAGTTGTAGTCTTGATCCCCTGATGTCTTCTTTTTGTCATGTATGAGTGCATATTTTTCTTTAACTTTTGAACCGTCTTGTCATGAATCAAAACTAGTGATTCAACATTCTCCCCCTTTTTGATTGATGACAACCTATATATATTTTAGAGAGAAAATTTTCTCCCCCTGAATGTATGATATCGTTTTCCTGCATCAAATATGTTAGTGCACATACTTTTTCTCCCCCTTTATCATCGACAAAAAGGAGACAAATTAAATAATTTTTAGTGTAAAAATAGAGAAAAAAGAGTATAACATACTAATAGTACACATAGATTAGATAGAGTATCATAGTACATGAGATGAATCAATAACATAACAACAACTAAAAGATTACTTATCATGATCCTAGTCAAAATCCTCTTCAGACATATGCTCCTTTCCAGGCCTTGATGTGTTTTGTCCACTACCACTTGTCCGCTAGTATCGCTTCCAGTGTGTTCCTCGGAATTAGACCATGTGAATCTCGGCTCTGGTTGCTTTCCATGTGCTACCGAAGAAGCAGTCGTGGATGAAGAACATGAAATCGCATCCCATTGTATAGAGAAAAATCCTTTGACCTTGTCTAATTTTTCATCAACTTTCTTCAAACGAGTTCCTAGTATTTGTTGATTTTTAGAAATGATTTCTATGGATTCTCGTACACTAGCCGATTTTGCAAGACGAATTTCTTCGTCTTCTTCAGGATGAGGTGTTCGTTATCGAATGATTGGTCCGCCTGATTGTCGTTGTTTTTGGCGATGCCATTCTTCATATGAGGAGAATGCTGGAGGAGCTGACGATAGTTTCATGAGACTTAATGTGCGAATGTTGATAATTCCAACAGAAGAAGTTTCATATTTCAGTTGAGGTGTACCCATATTTAAAAGTAATCTCATTATATATTCTCCGAAGTAAATGGTTCTCGTATTACCGTTGTTGAAGGTGAGAAATTCATCCAATATTCTCCGTAGCCAATTTACTTGAATTCCTCCCCAAACCGCGTATAGTGCTTTGAAATTTTCCAGGTAGATGAGTTCATAAGACCCGGTTCTTGGAAGGATACTCCTCATGAATGCTTTATGAAGAATTCTTGCTTTTGGTCGAAGAAGAATAGATTTGAGTTCCGTCATATTGTCACTCATAAACATATGGCTAACTTGATCTCTTTGTCGAATATTACAATCAACATCATTTAGAGGAATACCTTGGTTAGGATTTGAAGCATGTGCGCCATTCGATCTAAGGAGAAGAAAACTTGATGCCCACAAACTAAACTCCAAACACAATCATCTCTATTTGATGGACGTTGATGAGGAAGATTTAAATTGGCATAAAAAAGCTTCACCATGAGATGATTGATCTTGTGAGAATTGAGAATCAAGTCGAGTAGAGATTCCAATCCGGATCTACGCATAAGCTCTTGTAAACCGTAAGCCGCAAAATCACGTTGTTGCTCACATCGCCTTTGCCGATGATATAGCCTTTGGAATTGTCTCCAAATGTGACGGAGTCTCCATCAGAGTAAGTAATATTTGATAGCATATCTTTGTCTCTGTCATATGTTTTGAGCAACCACTGTCGAGTACCCATTTTCCTCTTTTCTTGAGTGGGACCTACAAGAAATATAAGATAACTTTGGTACCCACCTTTTTAATAGGGTCCTAAGAGTCAAATCTTAGGAAACCAAACCCAAGAGGGCTTAGTGTCCCATTTAAAAATGTAGTCTTTATTTTTATGAACAGTTTCTAAACAGGTGTTTATATATTTCTTCCTAATCAAACTATTGCTTGTTTTAGGAATCTATATTTTTATAGTTTTTAAATTTGTCCTTTTTGAATTTTCTTTAGTGATTGTGGGTTTAAAATCAATTCTCCTTTTATTTTCTATTCTAGATGGAGCTATTTACTTCTTAACATAGCCTAACCCCTTTTTACTTGATACCGATTGAGAATTTTCAATAATTTTAGACAAATTTTCTCTTCCTTTATTAAAGTTAGAAACATTTTTAGTAATATTTTCTAACTTACTTTTTAGCACAATATTGTCTAGTTCAAGTAATTTTACTTTTATTTTTAACTCGTGATTTTCAGAGACAAGAATATTATTCTTTTCTTTTTGAGTTTCAATTTCTTGATTCAATAAAGTAAGTTGAGAATTGGTATTAGAGTCTGATTCTTGAAGTTTTTCAAGTTCTTCTTCTAGTATTTTCTTCTCATCTTTAAGTATATCTCTTTCGAATTCTGCTTTGTCCTGATTTTCACGAGCTTCTTTATATTTTCTTTTGAAACCTTTTAAGGTGTTCAACTGAATTAATTTCAAGTAGATCATCAAAAGTCAGATCACTAACCTCATTTTCTATGGCCATGAAGCATACATTTGCTTGTTCATTTTCATTATCACTGTCACTATCTGATGATGAGGAATCTGAGCTGTCCCATGTGACAGAGAATGCTTTCTTCTTGTACCTATCTTTTCTGTCCTTGTTGGAATAATTCTTCTTTAGTTCTGGACAGTTTTTCTGGATATGTCCATTCTTGTGACAATTATAACATTCTAAAGCTGATGCAGATGGTTTGCTTGAGAAATTCTTTTTATCATTGAATTTGTTGTTCTTTCGATACTTCAAGAATTTCTTGAAATTTTTGGCAATGAATGCTAAATTCTCGTCATTTGAATCTTGGTTCGCTTCTTCTTCAGCCTGAAAAGCTATGTTCTTTTTGTCTTGTGCCTGTACTCTTTTAGCCTGTAAATTAACTTCATAGGACATTAGATTTCCTATCAACTCCTCTAGTTTTATGGTAGAAATATCGTTAGCTTCTTCGATAGCTAAAACTTTTCTCTCTCATTCATCCGTGAGCGAATTGAGTAGTTTTGATACTATATCAAAATCTGTATACTTTTCTTCTAGTGCTAACAATGAGTGATATATGTCTTGGAATCTTGAGTACATATCATTTATAGACTCATGTTGTTTCATTCTAAAGTTTTGAAACTGATTTTTGAGCATGTAGATTTTGCTTTGTTTGACTTTGTTAGTTCCTTCATAAGTGATTTTAAGCGTTCTCCATATTTCATAAGCAGTTTGTCACATGCTAACGTGATTAAATTCGTTTCTATATAGTGCACAAAATAACATGTTCATTGCTTTAGCATTGGCAGTAGCATCTAATTTTTGTGTGTTTGACCAAGTGGAATACTCTCCAGTAGGAAGAGTGTATTCATTCTGTGTGATATTCCATGATTCAAAACTATTAGATTGCATATAAATTCTCATACGAGTAGACCAATAATTATAATTTAAACCATTGAAAAATGGAGCTCGTGCAGTGGATTAACCTTCAATATAACTAGTGTTAGTGACAGTGTTGGTAGTGCTGGTGTTGTTTTTCATATTAGCAAAAATATCATATAACTGTGTAACGGTTATAAGATGCCTTGCTCCGATACCAAATGGAAAAAACAGTGCAGATCGTGCTATATGGAATTATACTACTAGTGCGTAAATAAACTAAGATACTATAGCAATGTGAATAAGTAAAATAAAACAAGCACACCAGGAATTTTTATACTGGTTCGAACTCCTGTTCTACGTCCAGTCCCAGATTAACTTCTGGCTTTAACTAACAATACCCTCACTTAACCCGGAGGAATAGGTCAGAGCAGCAGAACAGACACCTGAGCAACATAACAGGATTTTTTCCTCAGCAGTCGAAGAGGACTTTCCCTTGCCTGAGCAGCAGAATAGGTCTTTAACAAAATATAAAAGTAGCTGACTCAATGTGTTCTTGATAACACTGATTTGTCTTTTAAGATTACAAACTTCCTATAATCAATTCCTCAAGAGTGTAAAGAGTATGTGAAGATTTGAAAGGAAGAATATTTAAGAATCAAAGTATATGGAATATAATTCAAAGATTCAAAGCAATGAAGAGCATGAATGCACTAGAATAATCACAAGAGAGAATAGAGAGAATTAGAATCAGAAATTAGTTATTATGAAGTGTATGATAACTTCTATATATAGTTATCAGAGAGATGCAACTCTTAGTGAAGAGTTTCAGCCAAGAGAGACATCTGTTCATGAAGTGCAACTCTTCATGGAAGAAGATGTCCATTTAGAATTTTGACAGTTGAAGCCAGATCAGTCGACTAGTCGGTTTTGATCAGTCGACTGAATTTGAAAATTTGAAAATGCTTGACCGTTTTTTTGAAAAAAAGTATACTATTGTCCATATGCACAGTCAGTCGACTGGGCATGCATAGCCAGTCGACCGGCTGTGTATATTTTGCACAGCGAACTCTGTTTTAAAGAAAAAAATGGAAAGCCAAAAAACTTGTGGATTGATTTTAACATATTTCTAAGACTCAGTCACATATAATAATTACTTAGGCATAGAGTTGTAGTCTTGATCCTCTGATGCCTTCTTTTTGTCATGTATGAGTGCATATTTTTCTTTAGCTTCTGAACCGTCTTGTCATGAATCAAAACTAGTGATTCAACAATACATTGAGTTGGTGGAGTTGGATTTGAAATGTTTTGTATATTGTTTGATGATACATTTGGTGGTAGTAATTTTGACATTTGGAAGTTGATGGTAAGGAGTTGATGAAGGATTGATGTATATACAATGAGATGTATGTAAATTATGTTAGTGAAGTATTGGTTTGATTTTATATGATTGATTTATTTTTTTATAAGATTTGATTATGTTTGTTTGTTTTGATTTCCTATTGAATATCGGAATTGGATATATACTTGTGTGGTGGAATATATTGTGTTTATGAATTGTGGATGGAAGGTAAAAATACAGCTGAAAAAATTAAAAACAGGTTCATGAATTCCGATGGCCTGTAGGTCGGAAATTTTCGATGGCTTCCGACGGCCAGAGATGGACAGTTAATGACGGATTTCGACGGCTTTCGACGGTTTTCGGCACCTATCATGATCGTCTATCTGTCTTCCGACGGTCGTTGGGAGCCGTCGGCTTGCCGTCTGTAGCCATCGAAAATGCGGCGACGGAATTTGTCGGAAGCCGACGAAAATCCTGTTCAGCGATGAAATTTTTCGCATCGATTATTTCCAATGGCCGTCGACGGTTTTCGATGGCCGCCGACGGTTTTGAGCTATCGAAAATTGTCCTATTTCTTGTAGTACAATGCGCTTGTGTTCCCTCTTTGATATATTAATTCTTGAAAATATTTTATGGATAACAATAGCCGTACACTTTGGAATGGTGTATATCATCTTTGCGTCATGCAAAAAACTTGAATTCGTAGCAGACTGGATTTTCCCGATGCATGGAAGTTGTGGTGATTGTTATGGATTTGAAGCATTTCAGGGAGAAATGTGCCACTGGGTATCATTGTCCATAAAAGTCCAAATACATCTGTATATTGAAGGACCAGGTGAATGCTCAACGCTATGTACTGGACAAGGGACTTCTAATACATCATTAAACAATATATTCAACTTTCTAAACTTTGTAGGCGTAAAAATTTAGGATTTTTCGTATTTCTTAGCCACTCGTATTTCAGTAATTGCCATCTTCGTCAACAATTTCTTTCTTCAAATTTCAGTGCCCTCCTTCAGTCTATATCAAAAGGTTAGAGCTATTGCATGAGTGTTTTAGATTGTCCATTTTTTCATCTGGTTAGTTGTATATTCGCGTTCATTTTTTTTGAAAGCAGTAAAAATTTTGTCATACCAATATCTCAAACACCCAGATCAAAAAACAATTTGGCTTAGCATATCTAAATGAACGTCAATGTCCATTCAGTGTTCTAGTCCATAATGTTTCTCGTATAAGAGTTGTGATTAGTTAGTAAACATTCATGAAAAAGTAGAAAAAAAATTCCAAAAAATAGAAATTGTAGACAGAAGTACAAATATACGTTAATGAAACTATTTAAATTAGATAGATGATCGTTAAGTGCTTGGAATGCTTAAAGTTTCTAATTTTGTGGATTTAAAGGAAAAGTTGGTGAAAAAATCAAGAGGAAGATGGAATATACAAGGAGTTAAACGGTGAACCGGTGGTCAATAAACTTTTGGCTCATATGCATTAGATGCCAACGATATATTTTCCACGCATTGATTGAACAGAGTAAATGTATGGATTAATTTACTGACACATTAAATGCTTAGATAACAACTCACAGGAAGTAAAATTTAACAACAAAATGGTGCAGTAGTGCGTAAGAGTAGGTTGGCAAAGCTGCCGTATAATTGAAAACTCCTACTAAATTAAGTAAATACATATAAAACTTTTAGATACTTAGTTGACATTGGCAAATTGGTGGAGTGTCAGGTCAAAGGAATGAACTCAAACAACGTTAAGTGAAAGGAGGGCAATGCCATGCGCCATTTCTGCTTTAGTATAGTTGTTGTTTATTTTATTTTGTTTTTTTGACATTACATACATACATACATACCAATGTATGTATGTACGTTGTACCGTGCTATTTTTCTAATTTTGTATGCGTAATGAAGCATGCACTGCTTCAGTTGCTTGAACTTGAAAACCGTCCACGTCATTTCCTAGTTAGTTCCCACAAATACTTTTGTCCCGGGGAAAAAAGACAATAAAATAAATTCTGTTTCAACAACTCTTACTAAATAAGATGTATTAATAATTACATCACTTATATTCACATGGTGGGTGCACATACAAACACACATGGCCCATCAATTACCAAAACTGATTTCTAACTAAAAACATAAACGAGAAAAAACAAAAAACAGAAATAGAAACATGATGAAAAGCAGGAAAATAAATATATTGTGGGTTAGGTGTGATGTATATAGAAATATGCAGTTTGACGCTGATCAAAGTTGTTCGCCATCTTAAGCCTATAAAAGCAGGACTAATTCTCAAAATATATATCAACATGGTACTGGCACTAATGGCAAAGCTTATTCTGATAGCAACAATCCTCCTAAACAAATACTCTTCATCTTGCTACGAAATCCCAACCCATCGATCAAGTCCTAACACTAAAACATGATGAGCTTGGTTCTCCTCAAATACCCTCTGCCGGAAACGCAAACACCAGTAATTACGAATTCTACAGACTTGCCATCCAGTTGCCTAAAAGTTTCTGCAGAGAAGCAAAAAGTTTACTGGAATGGGGTACATGGCGGACAACAGTTGCGATGGAGCTTGGAGCAAAAGTAGAGGTTGTGCAGGGTTTGTTATAAGCTGACCGACGGGTTAAGGCTAAGTTGCGGAGGTATTTATATATCAAAGTTTGTATGTATGTATGTATAACGCGTTTGACTTTATGCATGTGCGTGCAACTTTTTATAGGAAAGAATTGATGAAATTGTCTTTTTTGTTGAATAATGAAGTTCAACTTTATAAAAAATGATGTTAAATGGTAGACCAAACCATTATTTTTCCATCTACTGTTGAAACTCAAATTCGTGACATATCTTATGTATGTACCTGCTTTTTTTTAATACAGAGCGAACCTAAAACCGGATCTACCGACTAAATGGTACAATGCTAGAGACGGTTGGGCCTCTGCAGAAACTTTTAGCTAACTGACCGGCAAGTTTGTAAAGTCCTACTTATTGGTGTTTGCGTTTCCGGCAGAGGGTATTCGAGGAGAACTGAGCTCATTATGACTTGGTATTTGGGGCTTGATGGGTTGGGTTGGGATTTCGTAGGAAGTTGCAGTGTATTTGTTTAAGAGGAGTGCTACTATCATGATAAGCTTTTCCATTAGTGCCAGTGCCATGATACTTAGATATATATTTTGCATGACAATTAGTCCAACTTTTATAGGCTAACGGTGGTGAATAACTTTGATCAAGCGTCAAACTAAATGTTTCTATATACATCAAACCTAACCCACTGTGCATATTTCTTCCTTACTTTTCATCCATGTTTTTGTTTTTGTTTTTTGTTTTCTCTCCTTTATGTTTTTTGTCAGAAATTGATTAATGTAAAGTTTCAATAGTACAAAGTTTACAACGTTCTGAACTTGTATATTTATATTGTTGGCAATTTGAACGACCATGTATCATATATATGCTTGTATTATGTGCAACCATGTTGATATAAGGGATGTAATAATTATTAACACATCTTATTTGGTAAAAGTTGTTGAAACATAATTTCTTCTATTGCCTTTTTTTCCCCGTGACAAAATCATTTGTAATGACTTTGAGGTTTTCTAGATGAAACAATTTTAGTATTGCATGATTCATTTCTCATACAAAATAAGAAAATAGCACGTTATGATATATGTGTATATATACATATTATATACATATGTGTATACACACACATATGTATATGTATGTATACGTATATGTATATATGTTATATCAAGGTTCAAATTCATAATTATTGGTGTTTGTGTTTTCGGCGGAGGGTATTGGAGGAGAATTGAGCTCATTATCTTTTGGTGTTTGAGGCTTGATGGGTCGGATGAGGATTTCTCAGCAAGTTGTAGTGTATTTGTTTAAAAGCAGTGTTACTATCATAATAAGCATTGCCAAATTGAAATGTGTAATTAGTTCACTTACATGTCTTCTGTTTACCGCAGTTAAACAGTAAAATAAGATAGGTTGTGGACCTCTGTTTATTTACTATAAAGCGATGGTTTGTGAGACTTGCAGACTGTTTAATTACAGCCATGTTTGGAGAAAAAAAGTTGGATTGCATGCTATCGTTTTACTGTTTATTTGTAAAAAAAAATTGACGTTCTTTTACTACCAACATACGTAGATATTGCTATTTTCTTCTTTTGTATGGGAAATGAAGCATGCAAAACTTCACTTGTTTCATATCATTCCCAAATTAGTGTCCAAAAATACTTTTGTCCTGAAAAAAGACAATAAAAGAAATTCTATTTCAACAACTTTTACTAAATAAGATTTATTAATAATTATTACATAACTTACATTCACATGGGTGCACAAAATACAAACGACTATGATATGACACATGGCCGTTTAATTGCAAAAAATATAAAGATATAATTCCACCAGCTTTTACCTATTACCGGTTCAACGTAAGAATAAAAATACAGTTTAGCTGAAAATTGTTAGCAATTGTGTGACAGTTTTTTAGTAGAATAAAGTATTCATTTATTAGAACGTACACATGTAATTTTCTGTTACTATTGCTTACTTTACTCAGAACTTTTATATCTTAGTGAGTGCGTAATTACGGTGATTGACTGACTGTAACTAAGCATTAGCAGAGTATATACATTAAACATTTTTATATTTTAGTGGTTGTTATTGCTCCTATACATACATACATATAATTACAAAACTTATATTTCAAATGTTATAATTTTTTTTTAAATTTACAAAAATATTATATTAAAATATATGAATATAACCGAAAATATGTACGTACTATCAAGATAAATATAATTTTCTATTTCTTTAAACGCATGTGAATAACATAGGACAACATATACATATTGTATATGTAAATTCGTCATACTATACTGCACATACATAAAAAGCATAAAGAGATAAACATCTCGTGTGTGAATGTAAATAACTTGTAAAATAGGAAGTTACCCGTAACAATTCGTATTTTTAACGATCGATATTTACATAATTGATTTAAATATTCAACCGTGAATTAAATAAAGACCCAAAAATATGATTTTTTGCATATGGTCGAATCTGGATTGTTGACCCTTTTCGTTGCGTTGTATTAACGTTGTGAATTAAAATGAGGATAAGAATCACTATATTTGGAGATCGGACGATTTGATGGTCGAAACGATAATGCGCGAAATTAGTATCCCGGGACGCAGTCTCAGATAACGACAAAATTTACATCGTTAGATCCAAAAAAAATAAGATGATGTATGCAAACGAGTTTCATGAGTATCAAACGCGTCGTGTGATCGTATGGACCTGATTTATCATTTACTGTTCCATTCCAGACAATAAAATCATGGCCTCTTCCTCTCAATCCATTCAGAAAATAAAATCGTGAGATACGCTCCATTAGAAATCATGAAACCAGATATGATGAGTTCGTATCGACGAGGGATACGTGATAACCATGGTGGAATTTTGATCGACGGTAATTGGCGACATCGACCTCATCCATGGTCGATCTAGGGTCTAAGATGGCCGGAGCGGTGATTGGCGACATCGACCTCATCCATGAAATGCATATCGCCGTTGGATTTTTATTCGCGAAAGCACTTACCTGCAAAACCTCGTAGGATCCGGTGGAGAACATTAAAAAAGCATTTGAGCATGGCAGTGATGCATACTTCCCCGCTTTGATCAGGTTGCGACTTTATATATGGTGCCAAGTTTAACCTTTTCCGGTTCTTGGGCGAAGAGATAGCATAGTGGAACATTTTGGCGAAAGCGATTCGTGATTTCATTGTGCATTGGTGGAGAAATCAAGGGCAGTAGGGAATAGATATGCATGGCCTGGTATGTTTTTACATGTACAAGAATTAAGGATGAAGTATTAGGGAGGTAATTAGGTAATTCGTTATGTAATTAGTGAATTAATTATCTTATTAATCTTCATTCTTATCATATCCTTTACATACGATGTCCATCTTGGATATGGTTGCTTGTGTTATGCTCTTAATGGAGAGATCTACATTTTGGCAGTGGTTTGGACAACATTTATTATGGTGAATGATACTGTCTCTCACTATATTATAATGGTTATGTAGTATTAGATCGAGTTCTAGAATGATTTTTGATTTTGAAATGTGATTTTTCTATACATACATACCTACCATATTTTTATAAAAGAAAATAAAAAAATAAAATTGATTTATATTGAAAATCACATATTTTCCATCGACGTGCTATTATTAGAAAATTATTAGATTTGGGCTATTTTTGATATAATTTTTCCAATGGTTAATATGGATGTATTATACATTAGTATGTATGTTATTTTGGATGTATGTATGGATGTTGATTGCATGGTTGCTTATTTGGTTGTTTTTGGTTGAAAACACTGATTATTGGTGATTAGGTGTTAGTGGAATATCTGGTACGTTGAATTTTCATACATGCGGAAACCTAACAAATGAGATAAGTTTTAGAGTAGTGACACTACTTAAAAACATCGAATTAAAGGCCAAAAAGTTCAATCTTTAACAAAATAATTCGGTCTTTAAATAAATTTTAAAGATGGGTTAAAGATCGAGATTTTAGTCATTGATTCTCTAGTCCTAAAAATAAGTTGAGACTAACATGTCAGTCTTAAGTATATAATGACTAAAAATTTAGTCTTAAAGTTTTTAAAGATAGGATATTAAGACGGAATTATAGTCTTTAGTAGGTAACAAATAATATAATATTTAAATATTAATTTAATTCTTTTGGATCATTTAGAAAGAAATCAGAAATAAATTTTGGCTATATTCGTTACTCTTAGCAAATGAGATGGAAAGTTCAAATTACATGCTAATAACTATCATATAATGATTGAGCTTTTGTGTACATAACATGAGTTACTAAATTTGCATCAGTAGAAATTAAATGAAAAAAGGTATTACCACACTTTATCATCTTTATTGGATAAAAATAGTAAACACATCATGCTCACATAAAATATTTTTCATACTAATGATTTGGATGTAAATTTTCTCCTATGAAATCCAACTGCAAATTTTTGAACCACTGAAATCAGTCTCCACTCAGCAAAACAAAAAAGTTGGCAAAAGTTTCAAGCTTTCATTTTAGAACCCTTATCCCTACAACTTCAGGTTGTTTCTCCTGTTGCTCATGTTCATCTCTGCCATTCTTACACTCCATGCTCTACTAGCTGTCGAACTTTACACCATTCCTCTCATCTCTATGTCACCACATCCCCTGTTCTTTTCCTTGGTTTTATTTCTCCTCCTACTTGTGCCATTCCATTATCCTCTACCTAAATTTTTATGCTTCTTATATAACCTAATAAGATTAAGCATGAGAACAAGTAACTTTGTTTCACTCAACTAGTTACAAAAATCTTAGCTAGTTACAAAACGGTGCTTGCAAAATCATATACAGCTATGCAAATATATTTCTACCAGAATTCATCCGAACTCCTCTCAACGTGGAAGTTCATTCAGTGTCTGCTCGTATCTTCCAGTACCTACACAAGTTTTATTCTTCTTGTACGCCTCAACTGTGATGCAACTTCTGAGATATTTTGATGTTTTATTTATGCTTTGATGAATGCGCTTTACCATGAGTTGTGAAACAATGACTTAGTGGATGAAGAGAAAACCTGTAGCAGCCTTTTTTATGGTGAAAGAAGGGTGAGGGTGTGAGTTATGGGAAGTGGATTTTCCCATGATTGAGAAGTCGTGGGAGAAATATAATAATTTTCCAAATTTTGTAATTTATTTAGAAAGAGTTTTGATTTTTAAACCATCATTCACATATCACCAAATGTAACCATTTGATCTAAAAGTGATAGAGAATCTTGTATGTTGCTTATACAAAATGCAAATTAGAGACTAAACAAAAAACTGAAAGTAAAGGCCTAAACAGCTTCAAACGTTAAAGACTATATAGAAACTGAATTTCGGTCTTTATTTTCAGAATTCAAAAACTAATATTTTTAGTTTTCGATCGATTTCTACTTCAAGACCGAAATTTTTCAGTTACTAACCTCAATCTTTAATGAGATGTTTTTAGTAGTGTGCTAAGATACGTGCCGATTGATCTGATGCTGGAAGACGGGGCTTAGACTTCAGGATGGTTGTTGGATGTTTCTGTTTGGTTTGCACTTACCTGCTTTGGTTAAGTACAATGCCAAAGTTGTTGTTATTGACCACTGTAGAGTGGATAATGTCCATCACCATTATTTATTAGCTATTTGACCGATCTTTGGCTTGTACGTTAAGGAGTTCTTATGGTGGATGATTTGATGGCTTGTTCGTGCGCACTACTTAGAGTCTTGATGTTGTTGCTCTACAGTAAGCGATTAAGATGGCGATGTGATAATGTAGTGCTTTGACATGAGAGTTGGTACTTCAGATATTGGTTCATGTTGGGAATAGGTTCCGAGGTAGATAGTTTTAGGAGTCTATAGATCATGCTAGTGTGGTTAGCTTGTTGGCATCATGAGGGATGGTCATATACAACATGATGGAAAGTCTTATATCTTCAGTTTTTCGCTCGTGGGGGTAGCAAGTACCGAAGAGTAAATACTTCGTATCTTTGGTTTGTGGCTCGCTGGGTTGTAGGTACCGAAAAGGCTCATTTTGGGTGTCGTATAATGGAGGAACATGTTGGGTTCCAGATAGTCAGATGGATATGCATGTGCTAAAGGATTGTTGATGACTCAAAGAGTTTTTTTTGTTCTTTAAGTAGGTGTATTGTATAGTGAGGATGCCAAAGGATTGGTAGCGAGGATCCATATATCCCAAACCCTTTGGGTCTAGTGTTCAGCTTTGGACTACATGACACATATTTAGCTTTGGGCTGCAAGATACAACAGAATGATGGAGACCAAGATTACCACTAGTCCTTCGCTTGGAGGTCACATGAGTTATCATATATATATATATATATATATATATATATATATATAGTAAACTGGGTGATAATTAGTATTACTTGAAGGATGCTATGTTTTTTATGGTTGCTTCACTAGCCACCTGTCATCCTAGGGATGTCACATGAGGTAGGTATTCTGCATAGTGATTCCTAGACACCCCAAACAGTTTACTTATTATGGAGTAGGTATTGTGGATGGAGATACCTAAGCATCCGATAGTTTATTGAGTATGAAGTACCCTTTTATGATGTTATAAAGTAGCATATTATCAATGTTATTTGCTGACTCTTTTGTTGTAGGGATAGGTTAGGTATGATTCAACTACCCTCTATTCCATATACTATATCGACTTTTATAGTGTTTTGAGATTGTTTACCGCTTACATTAGACTTTTGTCTAACCCGAGGTTATATGCTTTTCTTCTTATTATCCCAGGTACACTTAAATGAATAGACTAGAGAGAAGATGTGGATGACGTATGAAGTTCTTTATGTGGACTGGGAGGAGGTGGCCTTTACTCATACTATATTTTATTTGTTATTGTATAATTTGATGTGGGATAATGTAGGGTCTTGATATTTTTGACTTACTATTACAAGAGATAGTTTATCCATCGAATTTATGTGCCAGTTGTTTAAACTGTTTTACTGTACTTTATAACTCTATGGATCTTATACTTCGATGATTAGTTCGCATTGTTATTACTATCTCGATTGCTTTATATCTATATCGGCTATTATATTTTATCTGACGAGCTGTGAGATATATGATAGTCTATGTGATTAGTTGATGTTTTTCTTTCTTTCTTTCCTTTCTCTTCTCTTCTATTTTATTTTTTTACTTCTTTTTTTTTCCTTTGAAAATCGTCGTCTTCACAAGTGTAGGGCGGTCCTTAAATTTGGTATTAGAGCATAGGTTACATGATTAACCTAAGTGGATACCGCGATCCTGTAAAGACAGGATCGAAGTTACTGCCTTAGACTGGATGTAGAGTTTATATATATATGAGAGAGTCCTTATTTATTATATTTTTTTTTCAAACCAATATAGTAGTATATATAATTTATAAGCCGTTTTGCACATAGGAGCACTATTGATGCAGTTTTCTTTATGAGAGACCGATCGTCCTTATTATAGAGTAAGCATGATCTGGCATATGACAAATATTGCTATTGATTTCATCTTTAGAGTTGAGGATTGGGTAGGATTAGAATCACTAACCATGGTTGATAGAATATGTTCGCAGAGATTGTGCGAATCATTTTCTAGAATGCGCAATTTATTCTTGATGGTTATGGTGCTTAAATGCAAATGGTTAGAGTCGATTTTGTCGAGCTGTATAGAGACTATGAGAGTCCAAAAGGTAGACCATTCCTTGAAACAAAGCCGGCCATGGAAAGGCAAGATTGGATGGTTACTTGTGGGAGGATCTTTGATGACTTGGATTTAGATGATGCAATGAGATAGAAGTTGACCTCTAGATAACTCCAGGGATGAATAATGAACTAGTGAAGTTCCTTTGTAGCTTCGATTCATAGGGATCTCTTTACATGGGATTAGTTCATAGCTCGCTTTGAAGAAGATTTGTCACGTCTTTCCTAAAGTCGATGTTGGTTAGGGAGTTCGTTAATTCGAAGTAAGGCAATATATCTATTTGGAGTATGTAACTGAATTCGATGTGCTATTGAAGTAAGGTGTATTTTCCATTAATACCCTACAAAGAAAGAATGGAAAATTTATCAATTATTTGAACGATAATCTTAGGAAATGTTAGATTGGTAGTATTTACAAGGGCTTTGAGAAGATGATCAAGAAGGCTTTATGATGTAAAAGCATGTACCAAGTGTAGAATGGTTTTCCTGAACCAGCTGAGTAGGCATAAACCATGGAAGCATATGCATTAATTATTGTTTCGATTTCATCATGTGCTCCATCAACAAAAGAAAAGGGAAATAGTATTACCATTTGCGGCATGCTTTCCACTTATGGCATTTCCATACGTGTCTTATTTGACATCAAGGTTTTATATCCCTTGATATATAGTTTAATTGAAATATTGGGATTGAGACGCCACATAATTAACCAACCTTTGATTGTGATGAACCTTGTTAGGGGGTCAAACAGCCTATACATGGTTTGTCAAGACTTCGTGTTACTACCGAATTTCCTTTCGATCATATCAAAACCTGATTGAGGGAAGATAAAGAAGAACAGGAGAGAAAGCCCCAACAATTTTTTTGAAGGTTTCAAAGGGATGCACAGCCAACGACTATAAGCGTCGCAATCTTTCGAAGGGATCGAAAGGGTCTAAAGTAGGCATGTCAACGGACACTTTTGGATGCGGATAGTGTCATATCTACATCTGCGGACACGGATGGACATCAGATAATTATCCTATCCGCTAACAGCTGATAAATCAAGAAATATAAATATAAATTTTAAGTTTACACACATTTTTTCAATCCAATTGATTAATAAAGTGTTAAATATAAACAAATATGGCGATAATCAATGGTTTTGAGCAGTTAATAAGCATTAAGTGTATATAATGTAAACTACTAATTTAATAAAATAGTAAATAAATATATTTCATTATACTAAAATTCACATAATTTATACTATAATCTTGACAAAGACCGGACATATAATTTTCGAATGCGGATGTCTTCGTATCCGCATCCGCATCCATTTTTCCAAATATAAGATATTATCTGTTTTTTGGATACGGATGCAGATGGATTTCAGATTTATCGGGTACCATTGATAGCCCTAGTCTAAAGCACCCTTTTGCTTTAAGAGATCCCCTTTTGAAGTAGGTGCTTCCACATGCATGACGACCATTCGATTGAGTTAAAGCAACATCTTTCGATGAGAAGGAATAACAACCCATTATATTCATGCCAAACCTTTTGGAACCAAAGGTTTCGCCTTCACACAAACCACTCAGAAACCTGCCTTGGATGGAACAACCTTTTCGAAAGAAAAAGGCAATCCTTTCGAACTGGTGAAGCCCTTAACATTTAAGGAAGGTTCCACATCAATTCATAAGCATAAGTTTGACTACCAATGTCGAAACCATCGGCATTTTAACTCCTTCGAAACACCTGGAAACGGCCTATCGACAAAGAAAAACTCTGATCTCCATTCTTTGTGACAACAAAGCAACATAAAGAAGAAAAGGCGCAACCACCCTTTCGATGACGACGGAGGCATTTGAACCCATTCAAAAGCATTGTAGAGGGATACGCGAGTGTCGATGCAATCAGAAGGCATCTAAAGTCAGTTCTCGACCAAGTCGAAAACACTGGTTGAAAGGTGCCAACCTGCATCTACAAATAAGACCCAACGGGTCTGTTTTAGGGGATTCTAATTCATTCACTCTCGACTTGAACTTTCTTAATTTTGCAAATTTGTAAACCTAATCAGCAAATAAAATTAGGAAAAATTGAACTATTTGTACTTCATTGGATCAGTAAAGGAAAGATTTCAATATTTTTTGGTTATATCGCAACTCGAAAGCTTTTACTAGATTTTACTGCATTTTCAGGTACTGACCTCATCGAAAGGTTCCTTACGAATAAGTTGATGCCCTTGTCTTTCTAATAATCCTAACCCTTAGCACCCATCCATCATTCATCAAACGCTCATCTATAAATGAGCCGAAACCTTAACACAAGCTGGTTTATCTTTGAATCCAAAAACAAACCTAAGACACTAACTAACCTAGCTTTCGACAAAGTCGAAACCCACCTAATCAAACCTTACCCTTGAATACTTAGAGCCATCCTTTAGCATTCCAAAACTTTCTTGAAAGGAGGGTTTTGAAGGGATAGTCAAACTACTCCAATCAATTCGATAGACCAAAAAAAGAGAATCTAAGTGTTTTGACTAGGTCAAATGGTTAATAAGGGAAAGTTTTCACAAGAGAAACCTATTCGAAAGGTTGGATCAAAGAGAATACCCACATCCTATCTTCCTCAACTTAACTAAGAGAGATTAAAAAGGACTAACAATTTCTTAAATTCAACTTTGGGATGTTAGGAAGTCTTCTTGTTAACATTTTGGCGCTAGAAGGAGGGATGGACCTTCCGATCTTGTTAAGTATCCAACACCATTTTCCTATAAAGCAATTCTATTCCAAGCTTATCCATTTTATACTTCACTTCATCATGATCGGCAAAATCAAAAGATCCGAGCAAGGTTCCTCTGAGCCACATCTAATAAGATTCTCCCTAATAAAAACTCAAGATTCCAATCTACAAGAATAACGACTTTAAGGATTAAGGCATTAAGGATCATAATGAAAAAGATGGTTGAAGCTTATGACCCAATCAAATGGAGTTTAAAAACTTTCCATATTGACCCCACGCTAAACTTTGCCTTATGAGGAAGGAGAAATGAAAGTGATAACTTGTTTGATCAAATAAGGGAAATGATTCAACGCAATACCGAAGGTACCATCTTTGAAGAAGGATTCAATGCAATACCAAAGGCACCATCTTTGAAGAAGGAATAATGGCTGCTTACAACGCCTTTTCATGCAAATGCGGTCAAGCAACAAGTGGAACACTATCTACATTGGAACCACAAAGAGTTCTGAAGAGAAAGCCAGTTGACAAAGGTGTTACTCTAGAGCCAAGTAATAAAAGATAAATGAACCATTCTCTGGAGACAAGCTTCAAGTCAAGACTTCCAAAAGAATGGAACTTAAAAACATCTATAGAGAATGTTTACTTGTTAACTAAGGATGAGCTCAATTATTGGCCATTACAAATGAAGAAACCAAAATATGAAAGGCATCTAGGAGGATCCTACCGCCAATACCATATGATGAATGGTCATGAAACTAACTATTGTAGAGCCTTAGAAGGGATGATAATCAACTTTTTTTCTCAAGGCAAAATCAATGAGTATGTAAAGAGATACTAAATAAGGTCAATAAAGAGTTACTTTACAAAAGATATTTACATAGTTGCGAGTGAAATGCTTCTTTTATTTGGATATTTACTTTATCAGTCAAATGTCTCTATTTGTGCCGAGTTGGCCAGAGCAGAACACCTCCTAGAGGGTAGAGTGTAAGTCTTTATCCACGCCACGCTATGGCAAGGTTAAAGCATCAACAAGCCCTTGGCCGCGACTCTGGTCAGGTCAAGGCACCTTTTGGTGGGAGGAGTGTAAGCTTTTATCTGTGCCACGCTATTGCCAGGTTAAAGCATCAATAAGCCGATGTCCACGCTATGCTATGGCCACGGCAGGGCACCTCCTAGAGAGGGAGTGTAAGCCTTTACCCGCACCATGCTATGTCTAGGTTAAAGCATCGACAAGCCCTTGGTCGTGCCTTTAGTTAGGTCAAGGTGACTCCTAGAGGGAGGTTGGGTAAGTGCTTGTTCCCAGCTTGAGAATGAGATAACCAAGAACACCAATAATGGACTAAGACGTCCATGCCCAAGAAGCGACTCATCAAACAATGGACTAAGGCGTCCAAGCCAAAGAAGTGGCTCATCAAACAATGGACTATAATGTCCATGCCCAAGAAGTGGCTCATCAAACAATGGACTAAGATGTCCTAGCCCAAGAAAAGGCATATCAAATAATGGACTAAGATGTCCAAGCCCAAGAAGTGGCATATTAGATGAAGGACTATGACGTCCAAGCTCGAGAAGCAGCCAATCAAATCGCAAAGGGTTTACATAGGTCGAAGAAGGCAGAATCCAAAGAACATAACTTCGCCCATTAATACCCAAATCTGGGTTTCGTGTCTCTCATCTTTGGACTTCATCTTCTAATACCCGAATCTGGGTTTTAGTTCATTACCAATAATTTATAATCTTTATCATGCCCGAATCTGGGTTTCAAGATTATTACTGAAGTTCAATTATTAATGCCCTAATTTGGGCTTGGGATTTCGATCATGAAGGAAATTATTATGGATCTCAGATTATCCACTTATTAATGTCCGAATCTACGTCAAAAACTTTTATTTGAGAAGATTATCATGAATTTCTGGTTATTTTCGCTAATACCTAAATCTAGGTTCCAAACTTCCTAACTTTTGAATTTCGTTTATCAATTCCTAAATCTGGGTTATTGAAATTTCTACCACAAATGTTCAGACAATGGTCTCTAGACGTCTATTACACGGTCAGTATTAACTTTCCATTAACTATCTCTAGAAGATGGCTTTCAAAAAACATTTGTATCCATGGTCAAGAAAATGTTTTTCAACCATCAGACTTCATATATTCCAGCAATATGTTTAAAGTTGAATTCTAAGCTATCTCTTGTCATTACCAAAGATGGGATTCAAAAAATTTCATTCATATATTATGATAATGATTTATTAATTCCCATAAATGATATGGACTAACTTTTATATAGATTTAAGGCTAACAATAAGAAAAATTGTTTGCTGCGTGCTTTTTAGGGAAAGCAGAGAAGTAAAAAGGAGCGAAAGATTCAACAATATAGAAATTATGGTACAAGTTATCAAGCGAATATATTAGAAGTAACATTACGGTAAAGGACCACAATCCAGGTGATATTTACAAAATTATCATAATATACGTAATATATGACATTATTACATGTGTCAAGAACAATATATACATATCATTCATATGTCTATAATGGATTTATTTAGATCCTTGGCAATTAAAGGGTCCACAATATGACGGATAGCAATGCGAGGATCTCTTTTAATTTCTTCTCTTTCTTCCTCATTTTGTCTTCACCATCAATAGTTTCAATGTTGGTCTTCAAAGCATTGTTAAAGATTTTATTTGTACCTTTAAGGGTTTTATTTTCCCTTTCAAAATCAGCGATGCATTTTAGAAGAGGATGCTTGTCGCGTTCTAGCTTTTAAATACTAGCTGCATATTCATTTATACGATTCGAGTATCTTGTTTTTCGCTGTTCGCCAAAATACTTCATTATCTCAAATTTAACTTTCCTACACCACTCTCCCATACTTTTCATCTAAGCTCGGGGGAGGATTTGTCATAGTGGGAAATTTCTGGATATCAAGGGAAGTAGATCTTGTAGATTTTTTGATGGACGAGATAGTAGGAGAAACTGGTAAATCCATGCTTGAGATGTTATTCCCTAGATGAACTTTAATGACTCGTACTGAGCTTGGCTGTCTTTTAGTTTCATCTCTAAATCACTTATTTGTTGAAGAAGTTCTGACATTTTATGATGAAAGTCAATTGATGGGTTTGACTTTCCTTGAAGTTTCAGTGAGAAAATCGCTTCATTTTTGCTCTTAACATCTGCTTCTAAATTTGCAAGATGATCGTTGGGATTTCGGATAATTGTTTTCTGAAGCAAAAATCTTCTATACCATTTTGATGCTACCGCGTTATCTTGAAAACAAGAGAATAAACTATCATTAAGAAACTTATTCTTTTCAAGATTTGCTAATAATCTATCTTTAATATTGATAAAGCGTGAAGCTGAATCCAATGAGAGTAGCATTGTAGATAGTTGTAACTCCTATTAAATAAATGAAGAAAAGAAGAATGAGGCCAAGGCTAAAATAATCTGTAACAGCCCGCAAATCCATACCCTTTGAGTTAACACTATTCTACAACAATCAACTCAAGTTGTACAGAAATACGAACCATTTGGGTTTAAGAAGAAGAGGTAGAAGAAGAGAAACAGAAAACAACATCAGAATCTAACCATCGCAGCGGAATAAAATATAATAGATAGTATATAAACTTTACTCAACATCAAATATTTCTGTTTACATCTATTACATCATCAGAGTACATCAGTCACAACTCACATCAATAACATACAATGAATACACAACAACTCAGAATACACAACTCAAACAGCGGAATATATATATACAAGTACGGAAGTACGTATCGTCGTCCAGCTCGTCTCCTGAGCTCCACAACATCATATCCTGTATCCTATAATACTCGGTCTGACCCGAGCATTATAGTTAAATAACACCCGAGTCAGTCTGGAATACCAGCGTGAGAAAATCACACCCAATTGATTATTAAAGTTTCAAAAATCTTTTGAAAACAAAAGCATCTCGTAAGACCACGCCACAAATAAACATGTCGGGTTTTTACCTTACGATAGCTAAAACAATTTTTATGGAAATCCTCTGATATTATAATAGGGTCTATATACAAATACTTATAAAATAGCCGAAATTGTTACATGATTAAATTCCAGCTACTAGCCACCGAAGTGGGTAATACAAACAAAACTCGTACAAGGCTCGTAGGGAGAATGGATTTCCAACAATGACTAGGCACTGGGGTACCACCTGACACAGTACGGGGCCTAGATCACCGTACCGAGGACTACTCCCTTCATCCCCTGCAACACAAGGCCGGAACCATTCCTTACTGAATAGTCCCGAACAAGATAAACCCTGTGGTTGGCGCGACCAACCACCCACTAAGCCGAAATATATAAGGGACATCTAGACAGGGGAATTATCTTGTCCTGCTTGGGCATGACCCACCTAACCTTGCTGCATATCCCCTGATTTTCAGTCATTCCCATTTGATGAGGCTTGAGGCTAAGCGTTACCTTTAGAACGTTTCCACTTAGAATGCCCATCGTCCACCTGATGATGTTTCGCAAGCATTCGTCCATACAAGTCCGTCCCCGGTTCGAACGGAACCGAAGGCACTATTCCTACTACATCCATTTTGGAAATATCCTCAGGATTAGTAGCGACTAGCCCTTGCACTTCACTGATCCATCTTCGACTCCGCACACGTTTTTCGCACGAAACGTACAAACCGGATCGAAGTGGTTTTCGAGAAATAAATCTCGATCCCTGTCTCTTCGAAACGATCAACGCAGTTGGCCAATATTGATAGTCGGTTATTTAACTATCAATTAATATTCACAAACAACCATCAACCAATAATTTCTCAAATTATTTATTTATCTCAAAATATCTTCACAAGATATTCTTTCTATTTTCAATCCTTCGAAACCAGTTTCAAACCATCTTTCCTTTCAGAATAAACTTCCCCAATTTTATTTCTATCTCTTCTGAAATCACCAAGCACAAAACTAGATTTTTAAAATAATTTAAATCACTTTACTGTGAAATATATTTTAAAATATTTATTTTAAAACTACTTCAATGATTTGTTAAAAATACACACTATATGAATATTTGAAAATAATGTTACTAAATAAAATATAAACTAGATTTCACTTAAAAAAAATAAAATACTAAGTCACTCTTTAAATAATTACTAATATAATAGATTAACATAAATATTGCTATAATAGATTAAAATAAATACTTACTTTAGAATTTAAATATTTAGAAATAGCCAATTTTCAAAACATACTTCTTAAAACAACTTTAAACTTTAATTTATATTTAAAATTTACTTTGAAAACGTACTTGGTTATTCAGAAAGAATTTCCAATCTCAATCACTTAAATCAATTTTCCAAATTGATTCCCAATTTATTCCATTTGAAATAAATTTCTTTACTTATAAGTTCATTTCAAATATCCATTAGTTATGGTCTTAATTATTATTTTCTGTTTGAGTTCAAACCCTTTTAACTGAAATATACAAATTTCAGATTATTCCCAATTTTCTGATTTTTTTTTCCAATAATTTAAATCCTGAATTTTAAATAAATGTTTGTTCTTTTTAAATAATAACACTGTATTTCAAAATTCATTAACTTCCTGTTTATTCAAATTTTCCTTTCTATACCCACAATTTCTTATTAGAAATTTAAAGTCATTTTATTTCTTCTCCAATTCATTCTCAAATTTATTCAATGTTCTATAATTATTTTACTTACAAATTCACTTCTCTTATTATCTTTCTAAATCCAATTTATATATTTTTGGTAATTCATCATACCCAATTATATTCAATCGAATCATAGCATTCAATATTTCAATAAGGTTCATCATAGAATATCAAATATATGACAACAGAGGGTATTAAATAATTTAAATAAATATTGAGGGATCCAGTTGGATCCCTCCAACCTATTTTTTTCCTGCATCCACAAATGTTAGCACAATACAATATGTCAATTCCAAAATATCATACTAAATCACATCACTAAATTCATCCATTCAAACAATTATTTAAATTTAATCATTTAAATTTAAATTTTACTGAGTGAGATTAACTCACCTTTGCTTTGCATTTGCCAACCACTTCAATTCAACTTGTTTTCCTGGGTTATACCCTTGTATAAACAGTTACATGATTTTGTTAACATGTGAATAAATTAAACGATTTACTAGCATTTATTTATTTATTTAACTTGTGATTTAAGGTAGAAATTTTAAACTAAAAATTTTCTTTAACAAATCATCTTTAATAACCCAAATGACTTATATATATATATATTTATTTATTTACTTATTTAAACTCCACCATATTTAAAAATCCTTCTTATATTCAAAATCTTATCTATATCAAATAATATATTTTTAAAACCCTTTTTTTTCCAAAATCATATCCATTTAATTAAGCAACTGTTTAAATCTAATTTACCTAAATAAAATTTCATTATTACTTTTTCTGCAGTGAGTAAGAACATATATATATATATATATTTAAACTTTCCTGCAAATCTCGAAATTCTTTCTAATCTACAAATATATAAACATCAGTAGAATGAAAATACCTTACTGACCCAACTCGAATGAACCATAGCCGATGACGTCCACATCACGACATCGATCTTGGCCGAAACTCGAGACCGTCGTGTCCCAAAACCCATGCACGCCTCACCAACGAGCACTAGTTCCTCACTTTGACCACGGTCCCCAAACTCCCTCGCATTCACAAATCCAACACAAGCTGAAACCATGCCCTAGATCGTTCACCGCCTCGCCAATCAAACCGAAGTCGCTGACCACTCCACGTACTCGCGAACCCCTACTTTCGCGAACGACTCCTCGAGGCCACATCGAAGTCGCCGCGCACGACCCTCGTGCTTCCCTCATTTAATGCGAAGCCGAATTCTAACAGGAGGATATGAATTGAGCAACGCATACATTCCCCCCTTTTTATTTTAAAGATGCGAAATCGATTAGAAAGCTCGGCCCCCTTTTTTCTTAACTGATGGTTTTGATTTGAAATAAGGAAAGATCGCAAATTATCTCGGCCATTATCCACAAATCGAACTGATGATTTTATATATATATATATATATTTTTTTAGTTCTATGTAAATTTTCTTCGTGAGTCTGAACATAGGGTCAGGGTAAAGAGGAGATATGGTTTAAAAATGAAGAAGCGTTGCGTGATGGAGACGCCTCACGTGAACAAGCTTTCTAGCGTGTTGGATAAGGTTTTGTGTACGGTGATTCGCAATGAAAAAGAAAATTCTGATGTGAATCTTTTAACCAGCCAACTATGCATCAATTATTTAAATTTTCGATATCAATTCTGGCGCGTTTATATATCGTACGCTCACACAACAACTCCGATAAATACAAAATTTGAAATCCGATAATAATTCAATATTACGGACCCAATGGAACTGGTTTCGTCGAAATCCGAGACTGTACCTCGGAAAGCTATTTTTAAATTCAATTTAAACGATATCAATTTTAAAACTGAACAACCCACCGTTAAATTTCGATTTTACAACTTCTATTACTCTCCGTACTATCAATATAAATTTTCAAGCCTTCAAATATATTTTAATAGGCTTAAAATTCTAGGTTCAACAATTTTCCCAACTTCACTTATTTAATTTAATTATTCAATTATCAAATAATTTGTGATATCCGTAGTTCAATTTAAAATTATACTATTGAATATTTAAAATCGATTAAATATTCCGATTTAAATTGCTTAAAAATTTTGGGTCGTCACATTCCTCCCCCCTTAAAAGAATTTCGTCCCCGAAATTACTAGTTAGGAAGAATGATCCAATACCCGTTACTCTTTTCCCCAAAACCAAACAGTTTCTAACAATTCAACATCGCACCAACTATCTTCTTATAAAAGACTCATTATAATTTTTATTTACCTTACCAAACTTTTCCAAAACATGCTATAGTTTTCAAATAACTTACTTGTTCAACTATTCAAATTATAATTCAAAACTATATTTTGAATTATCAAAATTTTCTCAAAATTTTCTAACTCCCTAAATTTCCGAAAAATTTCGCCAGCGTTTCCATTGCGCGGCTGACTCGGTACAACTACAAAATGGCTCTACGGCCTCCCAAATCCAAAAGAAAACAAAAAGCCAAGCGGCTCAATCCAAATCCAAATCCCAATCAAATTTCATACCAAATTTAAATACATACCTTTTTGTCGGGCAATTCAAATTTATCTCTTGAAATCAAATCCAATTTTTTTTCCCTTTTATAATACCTGCATATTCTGCTTAGTACTAATATCCAATCACAACATTCCAAAAACATTTTATCAACTTTCTTACCAAATGTCACTATTCATCCAAATATCAACTTAGAATATATTTGCAATATCCAATTTCGAACTAAGAATGCACCATTTGATACTTAAGTTAGTATAAGTATTTTATGTGTTTCTTATATTTATTTCACTCCGACTTTAGTTTATATCAATTTCTATTCAAATCGATTCTTTCATTTCCCTATGAATTCAATTTATTTTTAACACTAAATATATAAATCTTGTTTTTCATTTATAACTAAGTTATGTCATTATTTTAGTTAATTTCATTTTCTAATTCAGTTTAGTTTCTAATTTGAATTCGCTAGTCGTTAACACAAATTTTCCAAAGTTTTTCTAAAATTTTTCTAACTCCCAAAATTTCTGAAAATTTTTGGCAGAGTCCCCTTTGTACGGAGGAGCTTTTGCAATTTGACAAAAGAGATAAATATATATACATCGACCCACACGGTCGGAAAAAAAAAAAATAGTTCATATTTCCTATTTTTATTGCGTAGGCGTACCTTATTTAGCATGTTAAGCAAGCAGCTTATTATTTTTAGCAAATAGCTCAACTAAATCCAGCCACACGGCTTCCAGGTACCTGTACTTACTCAATTTAAACTTGTAAGTGCCAACTATAAGAAGTTTAACAGCATATCATTTATTTGCAATAGTTAAACATATAAATTCTAAAAGAAACTCATACCAACATTTTTCTATAAGCAACTTATATAGTTCCCATGCCAATTCAACTGTTTCAATTAATTTATAAACATTTTCATTTGATTTGAATGGTTTTCAATCCATTCGTATACCACTTCATCAATTCGAATGGTTTAAAACTCAATTGCTTACATTTAATTCATTTCTATTCAAACCGAGCTCATTTTTAATCCAGTTGTTCTCCAACTCAATTTATTTTACTCATATCAATTCATAGCATTTATTTAATCTCGGTTCGTCCCATGACAATTTTATTACTATACAAATTGACAATATTTATGTGAATAATTAAGCACTTGAGTTTTAAAATCAATTTTAATTGATTCCGACTCAACTTACTCTTAATTCTATTCCATTTTAAATTTATTCACAATCCATATATCCTCATTTTCATTGCATTTCAAATTTTAATCCATTCACTAGCATTTCATTTTATTAATCTAATTAGTTTATTCAAAACCATTTACAACCTAGGTTCATCTTAATTGCCAATTAAATTTCCCCTTTTATTTTAATCCATCCTCAATCATTTATTTAGCTCAACACATTCCATTTAAATTTTGTTCACAATTCATTCATTTACATTTTATTCCATATTTGTTTATTCCAACTATTTTATTTAGCTCAAAACAACCCAAGCTATACCACTTCTCAACTTATTTAAACTATACTTCATTTGGTTCTTATTTATCCCATCATTTATTTATTCAATATAATTAGTTTATCCACATTCACTTAAACTACTTCTAATAAACTCGAAACATTCTATTTTCCTTATTGTCTCAAGTTATTTCCATCCCTTACTAATTTAAATGGTTTACAATTATTTATTTAAGCATTTTCATTCCATTAAATATTATCGGCAACACACCGAATTTTTATTTCAATTAAAATTTATTTTCACTTGATTTAAGGCCAGTCCAATATCATTAAACTTTGTTAAAGTTGAATTCAATTCAACTCTCCTCCATTCATATAGCTTAAGTCAATTTACTTCAATTTATTCAAATTTTATACTTAAGCTCATTCTCATTTTGCAAACAAAGTTCTCTTTTATACTCAACTAAACTCAATTAATTCCAAGGCCATATCCAATTTATTTCCACTTATTGGATTTCATTTGCACATTCAAACCATTACTATTTTAATCCATTTCATCATTTTTTTTTATTCTATACTTTCAAATTATATTTACTTTGTTAACACTTCAAGTCGAATTTCAATTAATAACTCAAGTTCTGATTCCACCATTCACTTTTTAATTTACCATCCAATTTTATTAACTTACATTGCAATTTCATTCACAATTACTTCCACTTCATCAACAATTTGAATCCATTTTAATTTAAAACTTGAGTTTATTTCCAAACTTTATCATAAACTCACAATTCAATTTCATTATCTAATTTATTGTCTAATTAGTTCTTCCCTTATTTATAATCTATCATTTGAATTTTTATTCCAAATATCACCTCATTTTATTCTCTTAAGTTCAATATATTTTACAATTCAAGTTTGGATACTCTTTTCATTTTCCAATTCATAAAATATTAAATTTGGGTTTTGTATTCCATTTTCAATTTTATAAGTCACAACTTACTATTTAATACAATTCCATTCATCATAAGCTTGAATATATTCATCTTTATTTTTAACTCAAGCCTTCTATTTATTCATAGCCCAAGCATATTTTATTTCTATGGATTTTTAATTCTCCTATAAGTTATTCTGGTTTATTTATTTCAATTTAATTCTTATCCAATTTATTTTCTAGTCATCCAGGTAAGAATTTAAATTTCATTCACTAATTCAATTGAATTCTCATTTCAATCCAAATTTGCTAACTCAAATTTACTTAACTCAATTTCAACTTGATTTCGAATGCAACTGGATATTAATTTCAGCCCATCCAATTAATTTTCAATCCAGTTATATTTTTTTATTTCATCAATCCAAGTTAATTTCATTTTAACTTTTCACTTTAGATTTATATTCTATTATCCAACGCTTAAATTTCTTCCTGATTTAAGAATCATTTCCAAAACTTTGGTTTCAAATTATTTTGAAATCTCCAACATTTCAAAATCACACTTCTCAAAAATTAAACCAACCCTGGTTTTATTCCCAAAAAATTTCCTTTGAAATTTTCAAAAACAACCAGTTTTCTGAACAAATCAATTTTGGTGGCAATCTGTCACTCAGAAATTCGAAAATGAATACTGATGATGCGGCCGTCATCATCAGAATTATTTTCCAATAATCCAAGTGATTTCAATGCTATTCCACTTCCAATTTTTTTTTTTAAAACAATTTCCATTCAGAAATACTCCCAAAACAATAAGTTATCGTTTATCTTCAAAACACTTCGATAACAATCCCAAAATCTCTGAAATTTTGAATTTCCAAATTCTGCTTAAATAATTTTTTAACTATAATTCATTTGCACAGCTTATGTTCATACAAATTCTCATTTGATTATATTTCAATTCATAAATTACATCTATAATTCATATTTATAAATTTCATTCTATAATGGATTTATCCCTTAAATTTTAATTATATTTCAATTTCTAATTAAATTTTCACTTAACAATGATAATACTTTAATATTATCATTTCTAACATCCAAGCAACCATATATTAGCTAAAATAGTTTACAAAAACTCTCTTTATATCAAAATATATTTTTGGGTAAAATTATTTCATTTACCCACATTTAAAACAATACCGTGTCGATTGTTCTATACAAGTGTTTAGAAACCCTTTCAATACAGTTGCGCAGACTGTGTCGACGAAGGTTCATATGCCACTCAATAAAGCAATCAACACAATATTAAAACAATTTATATTCACTAACAAATACGCGCTCATATTTATTAATACGCTCAAACTCATTATAGAGTACTACGGACTCTATTTTTAAATGAGTAATTCCCACCAGAGCCAAGGTTATCACCAACCTAAGCTCTGATACCAACTGTAACAGGACGCGCCAGTGGCGATTGGTAGGATTTGCAACCATCCCAGACCCACCGTGGCATACAGTGATACCTCGAATTTGCTTTTACGGCCAGCCTCTCGACTCGCAACCAACCCAGGGCCTTCTACTACCCATAAGGGACATGTAGGGGTAAGAGTCTCCCGTTCGCCACCAAACGCGAAGCGAGAACCCCCTATCATGCTGTAATATAGCAAACTCGATCCCGGTCTCTTCGAAACGATCAATGCAGTTGGCCAATATTGATAGTCGGTTATTTAACTATCAATTAATATTCACAAACAACCATCAACCAATAATTTCTCAAATTATTTATTTATCTCAAAATATCTTCACAAGATATTCTTTCTATTTTCAATCCTTCGAAACCAGTTTCAAACCATCTTTCCTTTCAGAATAAACTTCCCCAAATTTTATTTCTATCTCTTCTGAAATCACCAAGCACAAAACTAGATTTTTAAAATAATTTAAATCACTTTACTGTGAAATATATTTTAAAATATTTATTTTAAAACTACTTCAATGATTTGTTAAAAATACACACTATATGAATATTTGAAAATAATGTTACTAAATAAAATATAAACTAGATTTCACTTAAAAAAAATAAAATACTAAGTCACTCTTTAAATAATTACTAATATAATAGATTAACATAAATATTGCTATAATAGATTAAAATAAATACTTACTTTAGAATTTAAATATTTAGAAATAGCCAATTTTCAAAACATACTTCTTAAAACAACTTTAAACTTTAATTTATATTTGAAATTTACTTTGAAAACGTACTTGGTTATTCAGAAAGAATTTCCAATCTCAATCACTTAAATCAATTTTCCAAATTGATTCCCAATTTATTCCATTTGAAATAAATTTCTTTACTTATCAGTTCATTTCAAATATCCATTAGTTATGGTCTTAATTATTATTTTCTGTTTGAGTTCAAACCCTTTTAACTGAAATATACAAATTTCAGATTATTCCCAATTTTCTTCTTTTTTTTTCCAATAATTTAAATCCTGAATTTTAAATAAATGTTTGTTCATTTTAAATAATAACACTGTATTTCAAAATTCATTAACTTCCTGTTTATTCAAATTTTCCTTTCTATACCCACAATTTCTTATTAGAAATTTAAAGTCATTTTATTTCTTCTCCAATTCATTCTCAAATTTATTCAATGTTCTATAATTATTTTACTTACAAATTCACTTCTCTTATTATCTTTCCAAATCCAATTTATATATTTTTGGTAATTCATCATACCCAATTATATTCAATCGAATCATAGCATTCAATGTTTCAATAAGGTTCATCATAGAATATCAAATATATGACAACAGAGGGTATTAAATAATTTAAATAAATATTGAGGGATCCAGTTGGATCCCTCCAACCTGTTTTTTTCCTGCATCCACAAATGTTAGCACAATACAATATGTCAATTCCAAAATATCATACTAAATTACATCACTAAATTCATCCATTCAAACTATTATTTAAATTTAATCATTTAAATTTAAATTTTACTGAGTGAGATTAACTCACCTTTGCTTTGCATTTGCCAACCACTTTAATTCAACTTGTTTTCCTGGGTTATACCCTTGTATAAACAGTTACATGATTTTGTTAACATGTGAATAAATTAAACGATTTACTAGCATTTATTTATTTATTTAACTTGTGATTTAAGGTAAAAATTTTAAACTAAAAATTTTCTTTAACAAATCATCTTTAATAACCCAAATGACTTATATATATATATATTTATTTACTTATTTAAACTCCACCATATTTAAAAATCCTTCTTATATTCAAAATCTTATCTATATCAAATAATATATTTTTAATACCCTTTTTTTTTCCAAAATCATATCAATTTAATTAAGCAACTGTTTAAATCTAATTTACCTAAATAAAATTTCATTATTACTTTTTCTGCAGTGAGTAAGAACACACACACACACACACACATATATATATATACACACATTTAAACTTTCCTGCAAATCTCGAAATTCTTTCTAATCTACAAATATATAAACATCAGTAGAATGAAAATACCTTACTGACCCAACTCGAATGAACCCTAGCCGATGACGTCCACATCACGACATCGATCTTGGCCGAAACTCGAGACCGTCATGTCCCAAAACCCATGCGCGCCTCACCAGCGAGCACTAGTTCCTCACTTTGACCACGGTCCCCAAACTCCCTCGCGTTCACAAATCCAACACGAGCTGAAACCATGCCCTAGATCGTTCGCCGCCTCGCCAATCAAACCAAAGTCGCTGACCACTCCACGTACTCGCGAACCCCTACTTTCGTGAACGACTCCTCGAGGCCACATCGAAGTCGCCGCGCACGACCCTCGTGCTTCCCTCATTTAATGCGAAGCCGAATTCTAACAGGAGGATATGAATTGAGCAACGCATACATTCCCCCCTTTTTATTTTAAAAATGCGAAATCGATTAGAAAGCTCGGCCCCCTTTTTTCTTAACTGATGGTTTTGATTTGAAATAAGGAAAGATCGCAAATTATCTCGGCCATTATCCACAAATCGAATTGATGATTTTATATTTTTTTTTTTAGTTCTATGTAAATTTTCTTCGTGAGTCTGAACATAGGGTCAGGGTAAAGAGGAGATATGGTTTAAAAATGAAGAAGCGTTGCGTGATGGAGACGCCTCACGTGAACAAGCTTTCTAGCGTGTTGGATAAGGTTTTGTGTACGGTGATTCGCAGTGAAAAAGAAAATTCTGATGTGAATCGTTTAACCAGTCAACTATGCATCAATTATTTAAATTTTCGATATCAATTCTGGCGCGTTTATATATCGTACGCTCACACAACAACTCCGATAAATACAAAATTTGAAATCCGATAATAATTCAATATTACGGACCCAATGGAACTGGTTTCGTCGAAATCCGAGACTGTACCTCGGAAAGCTATTTTTAAATTCAATTTAAACGATATCAATTTTAAAACTGAACAACCCACCGTTAAATTTCGATTTTACAACTTCTATTACTCTCCGTACTATCAATATAAATTTTCAAGCCTTCAAATATATTTTAATAGGCTTAAAATTCCAGGTTCAACAATTTTCCCAACTTCACTTATTTAATTTAATTATTCAATTTCAAATAATTTGTGATATCCGTAGTTCAATTTAAAATTATACTATTGAATATTTAAAATCGATTAAATATTCCGATTTAAATTGCTTAAAAATTTTGGGTCGTCACATAATCAATCTCTTTATTACAACAATAAAAGATTACAACTCAAGTAACAATAAAAACTAAATAGTAAATTAGTCATTTGTTTCACATTTAAAGATGGGAAACTACATTCCTAACTTTATTCAATGAATTAGCAGGAAGAATAACCGTCGAGTCAAAGGATACATTAAGTCCTTCCGGAGTAATAATTGAAGGATACTTACTCTAATCCCATTCTCCACCAAGATGACTATCACGATCACATATTAGTTTGGTATGATATGTCTGGATCTCTTTAAGTAGCTTTTCCTTTTCCTCATCGAGAAAATCGAACCGAAGACTTTGATGTTCCATATAAAGTTTTTGCAAATCCCCAAGGAAACAATATTTGGCCAGTTTTGAAGATTTTAAAATTGATGCCTTTTCGTGATAATCTCTTCTTAATTTAAAAAACTGGCTTAGGTAATCTTTAGAGACAAAATTGCCTGAGGGAAATTCACTATGTGATCGCATAACAAAATGCAACTAAGTATAAAGAAAAATTGAAGCAAACATTCACAAATCATTATTATTACTTAATTACAACTAATCGTCTGGTTCATACGAAATGATTTTGTAAAGAATCCAGAATACACTTTTCCTTATAATATTGAAGTTCATCGGAGGGAAAGTCTTGAGGAATTCATCTGAATCGTGGCAAGTTTCAACATGCTCCAGGATGTGGGTCAGACTCAAATTCATCCAAGCATCTATTATGTAGATGTCTAACTAGACCCCCACTAAAGTTACCTAAGTATGAGAAATCTACAATTTGGTTTCTATAGTAGGCTTTATAGAGAAACTCCACTAGACATTTCACTCCTCAATCAGCATCAAAAAAAGTATGGTCAGTTCTCGATTCTTTTTTAGAAGACAGTCTATCGAAGAGGCACCCTCCTTAGCTGTGGGGCAGCTGTTTGAAAAAGTATGATCGGTTCTCGATTCTTTTTTAGAATACAGTCTATCGAAGAGGCACCCTCCTTAGTTGTGGGGCAGCTTCTTGATGTTTCAAAGATGCTAACACCGCCGTACATCTGTTAAGTCTATAATACTTATCGGAGAGGATGCTTTGCTCCTTCAGTTTTTTTATCTTGCTTCCTATATATACATTATATAATTTTGCTTTTTTTTTTCAAGCTTGGTTTTATAGCGGTGGGCCTATTTCCTTCTTATCTAAAAATAAATGATTTAAGCTATCATTATCTTGGAATAGAGATGTCTAAATAGAGAATCCCATACCTGATATACGGGAATTTATGCTTAGGAGACCAGCCTTTTCCCATCTAACTCTTCACACTAGTTGAAGCAGGCTCCTCTTGAAGGCCAAAAGGCCCAAGAGATTTAGGCAGGCTTGTTTCATGAAGAGATAGATCAGGATTAACCTCTTCCAAAGTCCTCAAATTGTCGTCCCCATCTTTTTCAGAAGCATCAATTTGGCCACCTTTATCACAGCCTAAACCTTGGTTTCCATTGATGTTATCATCGGTGTCATCATCATCGTCGTCATCATCATTATCACCTCCTTCTTCTTTGATAGCCTCAGCTTTGATGCCTTCATCTTCACATTTAGATTCAACTTCGAAGGAAGGGATTTCAAAAGATAAGATATTTGAGGCTTCATTTTACTCCCATTCAGCAATCTCATTCCCCTGCTCCATCCTTTTAATTTTATCCATGACCCTATCAATAAGAGCAGGGTCGAGCAAGGGGAAGCTTAGATTTGGACATTTCCTAATGTTATCAGCATAGGAAGCATAATGGCATCCTCGAAAAAATTCATGACAATGTTTTCAAGAGAAGAATCAAGAAATTGTGAGACTTGGCACTTTGCATTGAAAATTTTGTCAATGGCCAATGTTAGGGAAGCCTTATTCTTTTTCAACTTTTCCTTTAAGGAGGATTAGTTAGCTACCATCTGTGCATTTTCTTCTTTGGACTCTTTCAAAATCATTGTCAATGCTAGGTTTTCATTAGCAAGGAGTTGGCAAGCTTTCCTATCCTTTAAATTAGTAGACTCTGACTGGGAAAGATAAGGCCTCAATCGCTCCAATTCGGTCATAGCCTCGTTCTTCTTAACAAATAAGGAGGAAACTTGATCGTTCAAGTCAGAAATTTCCTCTCGAAGCTTTGATGTTTCGGCAGAAGATGTTGACACATTTTCATGCAAGGAGTGCCATATTATGGAAACCTGAAAGGAAAAGTACAACCTAAGTCAAAAACTTGAAGAAAAACAATAATAGTGAAGTTAAGTGTACAATAGTATGCCAAAAGTTGTTGTTCAATGAAAGATCGATAATGACCAGCCATATTAGAAATGGAAGAAGGCAGGTGAATTGAAGCATAAGATGAAGAATTTAAGATAGAATGGACCATCTTTTCAAAATCACTCAAAGGTGTAGAAGATGATGGTCCAAGATGGTTTAGCACTTGTTGAGGGGTCGAAGTCCCCAAGTCCTTTTGCATGTGCTCAGTTACTCTCGGAGAGTTGGAGATGATGATGCGAGAAAGTGGATCAACCTTAGTGGGTGTTTCCTCATATTGATCATAAGGAGATTTGATTGTCGGACATTCTAGAGATCGGTCGAAATTAACAACGACCAATGGTAGAGAATCAAGACTTCAACTACTTTGGCTCTCTCGGGGGGTGGTTCCACCACAGTTGTTTTGACCAGTTTCCTTTTTACTGCTATCTTTGACCTTGCAATGGCCTGGAAAAAAGACGGTGCAAGAGCTGGTGAAGAGGGGACAACCGAGTCACTAGTGAGTTTTTCAACCCGAGGAGCAACTATAGAAAATCTAATCAAACTATAAGCTGGAAAAGTAATTTAAGAAACACTACGATGATAAAAAAACAAGTATAGTATTTAAACTTACCAGAGTTAGCAGGACAGTTTGGTGACATTGAGGAGAAGTTTTGTGGATCTTCTAAAGAAAGGAACCATTTTTCTTCAGGATGTATGTTGAACTAGAGGAGGTTGGCCGAGTATCCTCCGACTGGCTGGCAAGAGAGAGTACTTTTCCAAATTTATGGGCATTAACTTATTACCAATCTTTCCTGAAGCTTCAATCAACGATTCCATTGTTTTCTTATCTTCTTACTTTAGTTCTTTGGTAGGAATACAAGATAAAAAGCATAGATCAGCAAAAGGAAATAAGCGAGTGGGAAGATAAAATTTGAGATTAACTTACATAAAGAAGTGAAATCCTCGCTAAAGTTGGGAAAACACTTAATATGGAATATTATGTTTCCCATTCTCTAAACTTATTCACTCCCTCAAAAATCAACTTTTTGGGTGGGTAGGCTCTGAAAATCTGGTTGTTCAAATTGCTAAGCGTGAAAACTGAACCAGGTAATTCAAGACTTCAGGATTGAGTGAAGGAATTCCAGATTCCAATGCTATAAGCTCTAAAGAAAGGAGATATGTGTAAAAATTGGGTAAGAGATGAATAGGAGCAATCCCTAGACGGGCCAAGAACTAGGATAAGAAGTCTGGAAAAGGAAGGAATCCTCCACGCTTGATATGAACCACCATGTAAGTAATGAATCCTTCTGGAGGATTGTGGATGGTGTTATTTTAAGAAGAGGGTGGCCTCTACCCCAATAATTCCAAAATCATTTCGGGTCGCATCCACTTCATCTTGAGTTGATATCAAGGAATGTTTTAAGATGGATTCGATGTTCTTTGGTGAACTCATGATTCTGCCAAGTGAAATCCTTTAAGTTAGAAATTATAGCATGTTATGAAACTAACATTCTTTCAAGGATATTGAAAACCAATAACAAAAATTTGAAAAACAAGAAAAACATGAAATTTCATATTCTAGAAAGAATTTTAAAGTTAAAAAATTAAACTTACTAAGCTTTCGACAGGTTCGAAAGGGAAAATAGATGTTGATGCTAAATAAAATCCCTTCAATAATGTCGAAGGCCCAAGCATAAAATCTATTGAGCTTTCGACAGATTCGAAAGTAAATATGGAAATATATGTCCACTTATCATTTTTTAACAACGTAGAAAAATAAGATTTGCCGAGCTTTTGACAGGGTCAAAAAGGAAAATAGAAGTTGACGCTCAACAAACTCCCTTCGCTAATGTCGAAGGCCTAAGCATAAAATCTATTGAGCTTTCGAAAAATTCGATAGGAAGGATGGAAATATATGTTCACTTAATATTTTTCAACATTGTCAAAAAATATAATTTGTTGAGCTTTCGATGGGGTGGAATGAGAAAATATAAATTGATGTTCAAAAAATTCCCTTCGATAATGTCAAAGGCCCAAGCATAAAATCTATTGAGCTTTCGACATATTTGAAAGGTAGGAGGAAATATATGTCCACCTAACATATTTCAACAAGATTGAAAGCTAAATGGAAGCTTTGCTATTAAAAGGGGATAGCTAAAAGGGACAGTTTGGCACATGTCCCTAATAAGTTTCAAAATACACAAAAATCTCGGTAAAAAAAAGTTTGTAAATTAGGACCCTTGAATTAGGTTACCGAATTATGGCATAAACTTATGCAATTATTCAGTGAATAATTGCAGACAACTATGCAATTATATCAAAAAATTACATACACTTCCATAGTTATTCATTGAAAAACTGTAGAAATTTCCGCAATTATTCACCAAAAAATTGCGGAAATTTCCATATTTTTTTCAAAAATTTGCGTAAAATCCCGCAATTATTGATCAAAAAAATTGCCAAAATTTCTGCAATTATTCACCAAAAAATTTGCATAACTTTATGCAAATTTTGGATATAGTTGCATAAATGTCTATAATTATTCAGTGAATAATTGCATAACTATATGCAATTACTTCGTAATTTAATTATAGGGACCTAATTTACATACTTTTTTTTACTAGGGTTTTTGTGTATTTTGAAACTTATTAGGGATCTAAGCCTAATATTCACTAGTTAAAACTTACATAACGAAATTTGAATAAAGTATATGTTATTAATGTTCAATAAACAAGTAAAAAGAATCATTTAATGTTGTCGAAACCCATTACTTTATTCAAGGGAATAGCAGTGCTGTTGAAACCATATGTACCAACTAAGTCGAAAGGTTTTGAGTTGAAATCATGCTAATAAGAATAAAAGAGCTTGGAACATTTCGACGATATTGGAAAAAGACAATGATCAAATCTTAGTTTGTTATAGAAGGTTTCGACTTATTGGTTACATATGGTTTCGACAGAAACGAAAGGACTTTATGATTTCGAAAGCATACTAACAACTGAATTTCAACCGTAACAACAAGTTACGACTAAGTCGAAATGTTTAATTTGATTTACAACTTATATAAAGTATGTTATCTTTAATTAAATTTATAATTTTATATACCTTTACTTATAAAAACCGAAAATAATATGTGTTAAAGGTTGCAAAACCTATAAAAAAGTTTATGCTCTCGAAAGAGTGAATTAATTAATTATCTAGTAAGATATAATAGCTAACTTCTTCAAATGGTGTCTGAATACGTTAAAGTTCAAAATTGATTTCGAAAAGTATGATTGCTTGCTTACTATACTATATAACCTTTCCACATGGTCAGTCAAATGTAGCGCTACGTTACCTTTTGACCCCATCGCAAGAGACAAAGAAAGAAAAACAATAATTTCCACCTTAATCCCTTTTGAAGGGGTAGAAAAGTAAATTTGTGGCGCCAACTTTTGAATCGTACAAATCAAGACTTCTAAGCAAAGTAAATAGGAAATTTCTTCTTCCCCAAACCCAATTTCAACCCAGAACTTCAATAAACAAATAAACCAATGAATTTAGACGTGAATCAGCCATTTAAAATTTTAAAACCTTTGAGGAGAAAAATTCAACTTCTCCAGAAATAATAACAATAATAAAATATAAACCAGATAGGATTAGGAGGAAGATTAACAAGAAAAGTAAACCGAACCAAACCGTGAAACTGAATTAAAGGATGCTTTCAGGCAAATAAAAAAATTAAACAGTTTCAAACAAATCAAAGCAATAATTCAAAATCTAAACAATAAAAGCTTGAGAAAGAAGAAATTTCAAATAAAAGTGAGGCGGTAAGTTCTAAATTTTTGATTGTTTAAAAAGTTTATTTGAGGGTTTAAGAATTTTGATTTTTCTTGAAATTAGTTCTGGTTTTAGATAAATGAGAGAGAGGATGAGGAGAACAAGGCTTATAAGATAAGTTAGCAGAGATAGCAGACCTCCCAATTAAATTTACATGAACAACCCAGATTCACACTGGAATACGAGAAGGCGAGAAAAATTGAGGGTTTTGAGAAGATTGACATGGAAAGTCAAGGCTTCCCTTTACAAGGGGGCAAATGTTACTACCGAATGTCCTTTTAATCTTGTCGAAACCCAATTGAGGGGAAGGCAAAGAAGAACAAGAGAAAAAGCTCCAATAGACCTTTTGAAGGAGTCGAAGGGATGCATAGCCGAAGACTAGAAGTATCATAATCTTTCGAGGGGGTCAAAAGGGTCGAGAGCATCCTTCCGCTTCATTAGATCCCTTTTCGAGGTAGGTGCTTCCACATGTATGAAGACCTTTCGGTTGAGTTAAAGCAACACCTTTCAAAGAGAAGGAACAACAGCTCTTTATATGCACGCTAAACCATTTGAAATTAAATGCCTTGCCTTCACTCAAACAACTTAGAAACACGCCTTGGATGGAACAAGCAAAAGCAAGCCTTTTAAGCGGTCGAATCCCTTAACATCCAAGGAAGGTTTCGCATCAGTTCAAAAGCATAAGTTCGGAAGCTACTAACATCTTTGAAACCATCAACATTTTAACACCTTTGAAACACCTGGAACTGCCTATCGACAAAGTCAAAAGCTCCTACCTCCACTCCTTGTGCCAACAAAGCAACATAAAGAAGAAAAGGCGCAAACACCCTTTGGACCAAGATGGAGGAATTCGAACCCATTCGAAAGCATTGCAGAGGGGTATGGGAGTGTCAATAGAGTCGAAAGGCATTAGAATCCACTTCTCAACCATCTCGAAAGTGCTGGGACGAACATTGCCAACCGACATCCATAAATAAGACCCAAGGACTATGTTTTAGTGGATCCAAATTCATTCGCTCTGGAATTGTACTTTCTTAATTTCACAAATTAGTAAACCCTAACTAGCAAATCAAATTGGTGAAAATTGAACTTTCTTAATTTCGCAAATTTGTAAACCTAATCAGCAAATCAAATTGGGGAAAATTGAACTTTCTTAATTTCAAAAATTTGTAAGCCTAATAAACAAATCAAATTGGGAAAAATTGAACTCTTTATACTTCATTGGATTAATAAAAGGAAGATTTCAATATTTTTTTGGTTATATAGCTACTCGAAAGCTTTTACTGGATTTTACTGCATTTTTCAAGTACCGACCTTATCTAAAGGTTCCTTACGAATAGATCGACGCCCTTGTCTTTCTAATAATCCTAATCCTTTGCTTCCATCCATCATTCATCAAACAATCATCTATAATGAGCTAGAAGCTTAAACCCAGTTGGTTTATCTTAGATTCCAAAACCAAACCTAAGCCACTGACTAACCTAACTATCGACGAAGTCGAAACCCACTAAATCAAACCTTACTGTAACGACCCAGAAATTTTATAAATTAAAATTTGGATATTTAATTAATTTTAAATATTTATAAGTGAATTTATAAGTCGAATAAATTTTTATTTGAATTATTGGATTTAACTGAATAATTAAATCGATAACTTAATATGTTAAATTATGGAAATAATTAAAAATTGAGTTAAATATGATTGAAAATAATTTGTAAAATTTTATTTTATCATATTGAAGTTAGAACGATATTTTAGAACTTTTAAAATCGAATTAAAAGTTAATTTGTGAAAATTGAATATTTTAATATTTAATAATCGACTGTAAAATAGCCAATTTTTGAACAGTCTCAGAATTGAACGAAACTTGTTTCATTGGATCCGTAATAGTTAGTTATTACCGGATTTCAATTTTCGTGTCAATCGGAGTTATCGTTTGATCGTGGCAGCTCGAAACGCATCGAATTATTTTTAATTTAAATTTGGCGAGTCAAAATAGCCATTTTTCAAAAAGTCTCGGATTTCGACGAAACCAGTTTCATCGGATCCGTAATGTGATATTATTGTAAGGTTTCAAATTTCAAGTCGATTGGATTTACCGTTTGTCCGGTACGAATTAAAACGCCTAGAAATCGATTTAAATCGGTTTAATTTAAATTGAGCGTTTTCAGCCATAACTCGCACATACTTCCGAATTAGCTTCCGAAACCTATTCCATTGTGTCCGGAACGCGGGGTAAACCTTAGAAACGCTGGTTACGGCGCCTAAATCGGAGTTCGGAATTTCCGGGATGAATAGTGTCGCTCGTTCCTTATAAATACCCCCATAACTCAAGAAAATAAAAAAAATATACAAAACCCTAATCTAAAACTGCATAGCCGGCCCTAACTATTCAATGGCCAGTTTTTCTTCTCCTTCCTCCCTTGATTTCTCCAAATCCATCAAGAATTAGCCAAAGTGCTCAACTACAAAGAGGTAGAGCACGACGAGAGCTTGAAGTTCAACGGTTGTGATGTAAAACGGAGCGTCGGGGAGTGAGATAGGTGTGGCCATTCGTCATGGCCTGCGCAAGCATTTCCGTGCTATCTAGGGGGCCGAGCCCTATGCTATTGAGGTCGAGTGTAGTGCAGGAGAGGGGCTTCGACATGGTGGGGTTGTGATCGAGTATAGGCGAGTGATTGAGGTGTAAATTTAAACCCTAATTGCATGAAGGTGGGTTCGGCTATACGTGCTCTTTCCTGTAGGCATTCGTGAGCTTGGGGAAGATAGGGGGGACGGTGGAGATGTGTTGATGCTAGATCTGATGGCTAGGATTTAGGAGAGGTTTAAATTATAAAGTTTTGTTGAAATTAGTTTATTTAAATTCGAGTAAACTTGTAAAATTAGTAACTTTTTCATACGAGGTCGAAACTGCGCGAAATCAGTTGCGTTGGAATCGTATGGACGAGCACTACGCGATGGAGTTGGTTTGGAGTCGTTTGGTGTTAGTGAGAATTTAGGGTAAAATTAAACGCGCGTTTAATTTTATTCGAAATAAAAGCTAAAACGGAAATTAAAACCAAGGTGAGAATTTCTCACTCAATCGAATAGGTTTCGATTTTATTTTAAATAGTTAGATTTAAAATATTTGAATGCATGTTTGAATGATGACTGTAAATTATTGATTGTTAAAATAGACATTATGCGCCGTTAGTAAGCGGATGTTATTTAGTAAAAATATATACCGCGAATATTTCATAAACAGTGAAATTGGTATTATATATAATATCAATATATATATATTGGCATATGTATATATTGCAGTTGTTGATTTCCCGCATTTTTTGTTTAGCGGATGAGACCCTATTACGCCGTTATTAAGCGGATAATATTTATTAAGAACATATACCGCGATAATTTCGTACTGGAGCGAAATTGGTATTGTGCTAATGTTTTTGGATGCAGGAAAACAGGTTGGAGGGATCCAACTGGATTCCTCAACAGTTTTTATTTGATTTCAGATATTTTGATATTTGATGGATTTTCATATTGATATATGATATCGTTGTAGTCGTGATTGACTATTTGATGTGTAGCATCATTGGACCCAGATTTTGGGATTTTAAAATGATTTTAAAGTGATTTTTGAAAATATACTTTATTTTGGAATTGATCCATTATAAATAAATAAACGTTATAATTTTTAAAGTTATAAAAATTATGATTTTGTGAAATATAGTTAAAAAGCTGATTTTTAGAAATACGGTTAAAAGTTGATTTTTGAGAAATATGGATCAATGATTTTATAAAATAGTTTAAACTAGATTTTGGAGTTTATTATTAAAAGTTTAAATATAGGATTTATAAAATTTGATTATTTTATAAATCAAAATGGTGAAATTATAAAGGGAATTAAAGACGTTTCAGAAGAATAATATAAATTGATTTATACTAAGAGATTTATAAATGGATATTTATAAATTGAAATATAGACATTATAAAACGAGTTTTTATAAGTGTTTGAATTAAGTGAAAATGAATTTCATTAAAGAATGAAATTTATAGAATTATAAACTGTGAAGTTATAAATGGAATTTTATAAACAATAGGTTTATAATATTTGTAAAGTTCAAAGGAATGATTTTTGCAAATAAATAAATTATAAGTATTTAACTTATAATATGAATTTTTAAGTTATAATTGAGTTATAAACTGGAATAGATTCATAAAGGAATTTATAAAAGGAAGTTGTTATAAAATAAATAGAAAAGGAATTTATAAACGATTGTTTTATAAATTCACAAATAACTTATTTTGATAAGTTAATTTTTATGTAACTTAATAATGGAGTTATATTCACGTTTTAGACAGTGAATAATTCTTTGAAATAAAATGCATAGAATTGGTGAAATTTGTTAACGAAGTTATTCACGTTTTTGAATAGTGAATAATACGTTAAAGAAAATGTTTTAAATAGAATTAAAACGATCTAACGATGTTTTAAAAGGTGTTGAGATTCGAAACCATAGATTTCAACATTTATTGTTGAAATAGATGTTTCGAGAAATAAAAGGAAATGGTGGACTATAACACTGTTGTTATAGTAAATGATTTCCGAAAGGAAATGTTTTGTATAGCATTGGGATTTATATATCTATTTTAATTTCGAATCCCTATACTAGTGATTTTGGGTTGTCGTAACGATGTTTTACGTAACATTCGTTTTGGCCCAAGTAAATATGTTTAAGTGAATGATTTCCTTAAAGAATGAAATATATACTTAATTCAATTTAAGTATATTGAATAATTTCAAAGGTTGAAAATAAAAAGATTTGTGGATTACTTATTTTTAATAAGTATGGAAATGTTTTCCAATATGAAGTGAATATTTAGAATTTATCTTTTTGAAGATAAATTGAAATGAAAATTTGAAATCATATATGCATGGACATTTTTGGAATATAAATTCACTAAGGAATTTATAAAAGGAAGTGGGAATTGTATGAAAATAAATATTGATTTATTTTTGAAGTGTTGAAAATTATATATCTTGTAAAGATATTTTGGAAATGTAAATAATTTGGAAAATTATTTGGAATCTGGTGATGTATGCATATCAATTGATAGTTCAATAGTCGACTATCAATATTTCCCTTTGAATGGGTATTTGATGTGAATTGATTGAATTTGAATGCACACTTATTTTTGAATAAGCGCTCACTATTCGGGTTAACCGGGAAAGGACCATGGGGTCGTATAACCCATTCCGAATACGTGATATGTCGTTGTGAATTGCATTTGAAGATCGGTGTTGAAGACCGGTATTTGCGAGAGCGATAGGATGACCTATCGATTGTCTCTGCACTGGGTAGCTCCTGGTATAGAGATTCCATTAGTGATGGGAAATCCGATCAGGATTGTGAATATCCGGATTGCAAGGACTTCTTTGTAAGTGCCTTCGGTTCTGTTCGAGCCCGGAACAGACTTGTATGGATTGTATGTCTGACATTACAAGTTGAGATATAAAGCCGATTTCTTTCAAATATATTTCTGTTGGTGGCGGAGAATTTATTCTTTGCTTAACACCCTTCTTTGAGACGTATGTGCTCAAAGGTTATATAGTTGAAGTTATCAGCGATATATTCCCAATTTGGTAATGTGACATGCTGAGTGATGCTGAAATGATCATTGTGTTGATTATTTGTGATAGGATCATTTATTTGATCGTCTATCTTAGTGATCATTGTGTTGATCATTTGTTGACCCAAAGCATGGCTTTTGTATAAAGTATGTTTTTGTGGACGTGACTTCGTCGAGCCTCACATCCCGGTAATGGTCAAAACAGGAAAGATGCGGCAAAGTTATGAGGGGTAGCTCCCTTTAGGGTATGTGCATTTCCTTCTGGAAAGGGTGGTATCATGGTATGGAGCCCAGATACTTACTCATGTTGATACACTATATCTATTTTCTATGTGGTGTTGTTGGTGACGAGCGCTCTGTTAAAGGTCCAATGGGACCGGGGAATGCCATATTCGTGTAGTAGTTACCTAGTGATAAAGGTAACCCGGCCTTGTGTTGGCAGAGAGCTGGTTAAGTTCTCGGGACGTCCAGCCAGAGGCGTTTCCATGTGGCAGTAGGAAGTTCCTTAGCCTGACCATTCGTTGGAAATCCAAAGAAACAATACGAGACTTGTACGGTTTTAGTTGTAGAACCTGCCATTTAATATGGTAGCTATAGTAAGCATACTATAATGGTACCTATGCTGGCTATGATTTATATCTTTACTTTCGAAAGGATTTGTTCTACACTATGCACTAGTAATAATATCAAATGTTATTTTAAATGCTTACAAGCATCTTTGACTATCATAAGGAGAAATCTCCTCCGATTCTGCGTTTGCATGTGTGTGTGTGCGGGAGGCCTTATGGTAGTCTCATTTTTAAAAGCATTGCGAATTGATTTAAAAATATTCCTCTATTTTGATTTTAAAGTAAATAAACTGTTTTGAGTTCTCACACCAGTCACATGACTGACTCGGAGTTTATTGTTTTCCTTCCTAAACTCTGGGTGCCCACCAATTTCCACACGGCCAGTCAAGAGTTAGGTTTATCAGGATATTCTGGATATTCTGGAGTTGCTGGAGGCAAGCTGGATGGCATGGCGTATTACTAGTTTATATAGTATTTCTTTTTCCGCTGCATTGTTTGATGTTGTATGATGTTGTACACTCTGATGATATGATGAAATGAAATGTAATGTAATAACTGATATAGTTCTTTGTTTAAAGATTATTCATTTATTATTATATGTTGTTCCGCTGCGAATTGTGAGATTCTGTTGTTGTTCTGTTGTTGTTTCTTCTGTTCCGTTCTATTTTTAAAAATCTTCTATTCTCCATTTTCTATTTTTCTATTTTCAAATTTCTTTTCTCCCTCTATTTTCTATCTTCTTATCTCTCTTCTTCTCTTTCTATCTTTTTCTTTTCTTTTTAAAACCCATAACTATTCGGTTTTTCGGCAACGAAAATCCTCCGATACTGTTACACTTACCCTTGAATCTGTAAAGCCAACCTTTAGCGTTTCACCAATATCTCGAAAGGAGGGTTTTGAAGTGTAACATTCCCTATCTAGAGGCCTAAAAGTAAGTGTTACATATATTGAAGTTGTCAATTGTATTAGCTTATGGCGACTAAATACAACTATGTTAATGGTATTTATAATATCAGAAGCACTTGAATATGAAATAAATCACAGATTTCAAAACAACATTTTCGATTACATTTCAAAACAGATGTTCCATATTCATACTACAAAATCCCAAATCATTCCCAGGCAACGATAAAATATACTTATTAAAAAATATGCCAAGAGCGATATATGAAGATGCCCCCTTGGAAGATCAGAATCATATGGTCATAATTGACTTAATACATACATAGTTGAAATAACAACAAATCAAAAACTGAAACTCCTAAATAGCTATCTATTAGCCTCCTGCTTGCCTCAGGTAGCTTTATTCGTCATCCTATTAATAACCGAAAAGCCTTAATCCTTCAACCTGCTCAAATCAATTTTGAGCATCCAAGAGTTTAAGGGGAAAACATGAACTTCGAGTCAGACATAAAGCCTGGTGTGAATAATACTATACATCGCAGTTATTAATGTTAAGTGAGATCACGCCACTTAGCGGAACTAGTTTCCCTGCACTAACATCCTTTTCAAAATATTTCTTTTGCAAATCTTTTCCAACAACCAAAACTGGTCAAATACTGTAAAGTGTCATTATGTAAACATACGTAAATATCAAGTAATAAATGAACTATATGTTCAAACACGTCAATTTTTTCTTGTTAACTATTAACCTTTGGATGAATCGGGCTTACCAAATAATATAAACAAAATAATCTAACATTTGCTAGAAACTCCTCTTCCAGACGATCTATCCTTAATTATCTATTAACTAGACAGTCTGTCCTTAACTTAATCTTCTCCCAAGATCACCTGATCCTAATGGTTTTGCTGGCTCAACAATAGCCTATATGTATACAAACATATATTACCTTCCATGTGTAATCATAATTTTAGTCTTACCGATTAAAAAGCCCTACACACTAAATTTTGGACAACAATTAGCTGGGACTAATAGTTAATTTATGGGACGCGGTTCTATACCACTCTCGTCTAGTATTATAATATTTGAGTCATTTTACTTAGGGATCCCTTCCTATAATTTTCCTTAAAAATCTTTTCAAAATGATTTAAAACATTTACATCAAACTCACCCAAGGAAATAGATAAGCTCTATGCTTTACTAAAAATCAACTTGCCATGTTATATATATATAAAGTTTACCCAAACCTTAGTTGATGAAAACATTTAAACACTTGATAGTACCCCTTTCGATGCCATTGAAAGTACTACTTTCTGAACCTTTGAAAACAACTCTTTCGAAACCAAGTGAATCCCTTTATTTATCTAAACCGAAAGGCCAAGGCTTCCCTTTCAAAACCATGCCCTTTCAAAGCCTTTGATCCTTTTCAAAAGCATTGAAACCTTAGACATCTTATTTTAAAACACTTCAAAATATTTCCATTAAAAAACCTTGGAAAAACCATCCATTTCAACCCTTTCGAAACCATCAGAAAATAGTACCTTTCGACTCCTTCAAACCCCTTTGGGGAACCACTCTTTTGAAATCATTTTAAACACCTTTCGAAAGCACTTGATTTTAATTTAAAACATGTGGAAAAACATCTTTGCAAACTATTTAAATCATCTCCTTCGAAACCATTTAAATCAACACTTATGAAACCTTTAGGATATACTTCAATCAGATGAAAAAGTGTCAATTAAAACATCTATGTCGAAACCTTCCTTTCAAAAACTATTCTTGGGTAAAAAAGTGATGGTTCGAAACCATCCCTTCGAAAGCATGGAGAAGTGGCTAATTTTAAAAGCTAAATATACCTTTCGAAACTATTTACTTCGAAAGGTAGAAAGGCGACAATTAGGGGTTTCGACCCCTTCGAAAGCATTACTTAAAACAAAAGAGTGCAACCAAGTTGAATCCTTCCCTTTGAAAATGTTTGAACCAGTCGAAAGCAACTGAGTTGAAACCTAACCCTTTGAAAGCAAAGTAGGCGCTCCTTTGATTTAAAAAAAATCTGACTTCAAACCCTTTTGAACCTAACGTTTCGACCGAGTAACCTTTCGCCTTCATCCATAAGCTATGTAACTAGTAGATTAATACTATGCACATTGGTTTCAAAAACTATAGTGGAGAAAGGTCTTGGTTGGAGGCCTTTGTGCCTAAAGTGGCGGAACATGCTAAAAACGTGTTATTTTTGTTTTGAACTTAAAAGGGGCTTTTCAACTAACCTGCCATTGTTTATCTGATTCTTATTGGTTGCTAAATATCTTTTCCAAAAGTGCTGCCAATATTTATAGAAACAAATAATCAAATTATTTTGCAAAATGCCTCTTCTCATTAATTAAATGTATAAAACAGTTAAGTTCCATACCTTAAATAATTTTATATATTCATCAAAACACTTAGAAAATTTCTATAAGAATTCCAAAAAATCTATTTTAGTATATTTTCTAACATATAAAAATTTCAAACCCAAATAATTATTTATTTTGCCGTAAATAATTTAAAACCCAATAAATCATTTTCTTCATTAGAAAATTAATTTAAAATCCACGATAATTCAGAAATTATAAAAATTGAAACCCATCCCTAAAATATCATTTTTGTTCTATATATAAAATTTAAATCATTCAAAACATGGCATTATCATGCAAAATCATTTCGGGTCATCCTTAAAACTGAAAACTATAAGTAAATTAGATGTAATAATCATTCACCTTAGCTTCGTGATTAAAGATACGGGATTTGATGTTGAATTAAGTGATTTACTTCTTCCTATTGAGATCCTAGCTTTATCTTCCCTTGAGATTGAAAATGGTGGCTGGCCTTTGAGTACTTTCATTTGAGAGAAAATGAAATGAATGTGTGTTAATTTTCCTAAGGGTTTAGGGTATAAGTTTCTCTTATTTCCTATTTTTCCTTCCCTTATTTCCTAACACACTTATTCATGTTATCTTATTTTGATTTACATTTAACATGGCACGGCTACCCTTGATTATGATCAAATCTCCATCCACTAGTCACTTTACCTTATTTAAATTAATTTAGCTAATTAAATATCGTAAATAATGTTTGTAAAATTATGGGATGATACCCTTCTTAAAGAATTTCGTCCTTGAATTTAAGATAAGGTACACAATCAATCAAAAAGGTAAAACGTACCATCAAATAGATATGGATAAGTGTCTCTAATCCTACTCTTAATCTTCCAAGTACGGTCCCTATCATCGTCACTCCACCGGACTTTCACTAGTCTGATTGTCTTGTTCCTTACCCTCTTCTCACCTCTTGTAACTATCTGAATCAGCTTTCAAACCATGGTCAAGTCCGGCTCTACTACTAGATCCTCTAAAACTATCGGTACTATAGTAGTCTCCAGGTCTCTAACACATTTTCTAAGATGAGAAACATAGAAAACATTATCGACTCCTGTCAAACTACTTGGTAACTCCACTCTATATGCGTGTTTCCCAATTCTCTCTACAATACGAAAAGGTCCAACGAATCTTGGTGTCGACTTTCCTGATTTTCCAAATCTTATCACATCCTTCATCGGTGAAACCTTAATAAACACATAATCTCCAACCGAGAACTCCAAGTCTTTCCTTCTTCTATCTGCATAACTTTTCTACGTAGACCGAGTTTCCTTCACTCTATCTCGAATCAACTCAATCTCCTCTATGGGTTCTCTTACTAAATCTAGACCAAGAACCAACCTATCCTCGGTCTCAAACCAACATACAGGAGATTTGCATGGTCTTGCATACAAAGCTTCAAACAGTGCCATCCCAATACTAGTCTGATAACTGTTGTTATAAGAGAACTCGACTAAATGAAGATAGTCCTTCCATGATCGTCCAAAATCCAATACACAAGCTTGTAGCAAATCCTCCAAGACTTTGTTAACCCTTTCCATTTTCCCTCTGTCTATGGATAGTAAGCGGTACTTATCTTGAGCTTGGTTCCTAAAACTTCCTATAGAGTCTTCCATAATTCGCTTGTAAACAAATAATCTCTATCACTTACAATATTACTAGGAATCCCATGCAATCTAACCACATTCTTCATGAACAACTTCACCAAATAGGTGTCATCCTAGTCGACTTTATTGTAATGAATTAGGCACTTTTGGTTTGTCTATCCACTATGACTCATATACTTTCATTTCCTCTACTCGATCATGGAACCAGATCTATAAAATACACAGAGATATAATCCTATTTCCACATCGGAACATCCAATGGCTTAAGTAATCCACTTGGCTTTTTGGTTCAGCTTTTGCCTAGTGGCAATTCAAGCACTTGTTTACACAAAAACCAGTGCCCCGTTTCATACCTTCCCAAAAGAAACTCATCTTCATATTCTGATACATCTTTCTTCCTTCTTGATGGATAGTGAACTTCGAAATATGATATTCTTCGAAAACTTCTTTCCTTATGCTCTCTACATTCGGGACACATTACCTTCCTTTCTTTCTCAACAACCCATTCTTGTCAAGGCTTAAATCCTTTAAGTCATTCCTCTTTGTCCCTTCTCTTATCCTTTTGATCCGTTTAGCTATAACTGGATCCTCCTCCTATTTAGAAGCCATCTTCTCAACCATTACCGGCTGAACTTCTAAACAAGACAACATAGCCTTTTCTGCACTAAAACCAGCCTCAGATCTATACTACACCTTATAAGCTAACAATGCTTCTAAATCTTTCCACTCAGTAATCATTGCTAACACTGCATTCTGATGTTTCCTGCTAAGTGCATCTGCTACCTTATTTCCTTTTACGGTGTATACTCAATCCCAATGTCACAAATAGCAATAAATTCCAACCATCTCTCCTGTCTCATGTTCAGCTCCTTTTGAGAGAATAAATAATTCAAAGACTTATGATCCGTATATAGCTTAAATTGCTCTCCCAAAAGGTAATGCCTCAACACCTCTAAAGCAAATATCACTGCAGCTAACTCCAAGTCATGCGTTGGATATCTTACTTCATGCAATCTAAGTTGTCTAGAAACATAAGCAATCACTTTACCTCTCTACATCAACAAAGCTCCCTATAACAACCTAGAATTTGACCACTTTAAAATATACTAATTAAAGTAATTTTATATATAAATTAGGTAAGTTTATGTGATTCAAACAAAATTAAATAGGATTTGGAAAGAGAAGTATACACAAAAATAGTAACATTTGCCTATATCGACAAAAATGACAAAATGCTGATTTCAAAAAAAGTATGTTTCAATAGTTCAATAAATTATTTCAATTTATTTATTAGTTTTTATATTTTCAAATAAAATTATACAAGTTTATTTTTAAATTTTGTTTACATAAATAGATAGTTTAACTAAAACATCAAAATGTGACCGTTAAACATTTTGTCGAAAATCAACGTTTTGTCGATTAAAATTTGTGGCAACGTCGTCGCACCTTAATTTTCATATATATGAAAAAATATACAAATAGCATAAGCATTAATTAATTTACTAATCAAGTTTACTTTTACTAATCGTACTTAGAAAATTCTAGAATATAATTAAGAAAAAGTAAGCACAAAAAGACAAACATGTCATTTCAAAGCAAAAGGTAAGCATCAAATCAAACCAAATTATTATATTCTTTACTAAATACTTAATTGAAAATGGCATAAAATAAAGATTTTAAATGTGATGTTAAGTATTGAAAAAAATAAGTTTGCTTAAAAAGTAAGTAAATGTATTTTGGTCTTTTTGCAAAATATTATTTTAATCCAAAACTTTTTCTATATATAAGCATCAACTTTCTCACCTTTTTTCACTTCTTCTTCTTCCTTTTCCAAGCTTTTCTTCTATTCTCTAATGGCTTCCATGCCTTAGGAAAATAATAAAAAAATATTAGAAAAATAAAAGTAAAAGAAAAATAAACTATTCCACCTCAAAACGAAGTGCAAACTCAACCTTTTTACCTCCACAACCCACGGTCACCCCTCCTCTCCTTCAAGCGTTCAGCACTACCTCCAAAGGAGCATGGTCGAGCTCTACATAGCCTAGGCCGAGTACATCAAGAAGAAAGAAGGAGATCGGGAAGCTTCGGAGCAAGAAAAAGGGAAGAAAGTGCTGCCAGAATCGATTCGGGAATCTACATAAAAGATTGGTGGAGTGGTACTAATTGTGATTACTCATATTTTACGTTACTAATTCTTTAAAAATATTTCAAGTTAATTATATGAAAAGTTTGTTATAAGTTGGATGATTTAATGGATGATAACTCGATTGATATTATGGTTGATTATATTTTTATGATGTGGATGATAACTTGGTTTGATAAATGACAAAAGAAATATGTAGTAAGCATATTTAATTAAATGGAAATTAAATCCATTTAAATGTGTGTATGGAAATTATTTAGCCTTTTAATGATTTCAAAATAATCTAAAAGGATTGAAAATAATATTATAATATTATAATATGAAATGAAAAACGTGTTTGAAATGATGAAAATATTGTTTTAAATAAGTTGAAATAGTTTAAATATGGTTTAAAACAAATTTAAAATGTTTTGGACAATTTTGAAGCAATTCAAAAAATTGGTAAAAATCGAGATCGTCACGTAGCCACAGTTCGTAAATTTCGACCTGTAACTTCAAATAAATGTAGGTAATGATTTATAAGTCGGATTTCTTTGAAACGAAAATTATTTGGTTCACAATGATAATAGTTTTCAAAGAAAGAAGGAAAATCAAGATTTCATCAAGTAGATTTTGAAATATGTCAAAAACAATTTTCTAAAAACATCATGGTTTTGTAGTTCAGAATCCAAAAAGGAGTTTCTTTATAAATGATATTTTTAAATGATTAAAATTGTGAAATAAATTTGATAAATCTATTAAAATGGTTTAAAGAGGTTTAGAATGGGAAATATGAATTTTCAAATAATAAAAAGTTGTTTAAATCAAATAGGTTTATATAGAACTTTTCACAGCACTTTTATGCTGTGAATTCTATAACTTTTTGAATATGAGTTTAAACATAACGATATTTTCTAGAATCAATTATGAGTGTTTTAAAAAATGGAAAATTAAGTGTTTAAAAGATAATTTGAAATCTTATAATCAATTCCACAACAAAGCTAATAACTGCGTATGTGGAAACGAGTAGTACATTTGTCCCACCTGTGAGATCTAGGAAGATAAAACAAGGCGTTTAACTAAGGTTAGGGTGGAGTAACCTATGCCATGAACTTACCTGGCCTATGTTTTCTCTTTTCAGGCGGGGTGGAATAAATCGAAAGGAAAGCCCGGATGCTCTAAAAAGATCATATGTATGTTTTTCCAAGATAAAAGAAAAGAAAAATTCTTTGAATGATAATTAACCACTTAACATCTTTTATCGATGATTAGCACGAAGGAACCAGGAACGGGTTTGGTTGATTCCTGTCCGAATAACCGAGATTTGATTTGGGTGATTCCTATCCGAAAACCCTTTCAAACTAATTTTTGAAATAAAACATATTGAAGACAAAGATCATTGAAGACAAAGATCATCATAATGTAGGATTACTTGTCACTAGTCCCTGAAGGTGAAATTTACCATATTTAAGGTGGTATCAGCACTCTGTTATAAAAATCTTCAATTTGCAAGAATATGATTTAAAGTTAAGAAGAAATCTTTGATTAAGATTTAATAAATTTTTTGGAAATATTTTCCCTAGGTTAAAAGTTATAACTTGAACATAAGAAATCTTTGATTAAGATTTAATAAATGATTTGAAAATATTTTTCCTAAATCAAAAGATATAATTTGAATATAAGAAATATTTGATTAAGATTAAAAAAATGATTTGGAAATGTTTTCCCAAGTAAAAGAGAAAATGGTTTAGAATTATTCCAAGATTTAAGAAAGGCTTAATAAATCAATTGATTTTATAAATGAGGCTTAATGATTCTATATACTTTTGAAAAGAAAACGGAATAAAATGAAAAGAATATATCTAAGGAAGATGTTTTATTTAAATAAAAGATGAAGTAATTGATTGATGATTGATATCCACATATGAACTTAAATATTTTAAAGTGATAATTGGCTTCGAAGGAGCCGGGGTCGGATTTTGGTGATTCCTATCCAAAAACCACTTTGAACCAATGTATACGTTCGAAAGTGAAGGGATGTTGAAGATGATTATTATTGAAGACCGTGGATCTTCAAAGCGTGAGGACTCCTTATTGACATGCTTTAGGTCACTCCCATTATAGAGTTATTTATAGCAATTGTATCCTCGTTGTGGAGAGTTTTTTGGATTTGCAAGGACTACTCGCTACTAAGGTAGTGTAAGAGTGCCTTCGGTTTTGTTTAGTTCCAGAATGAACTTCTATGGACGATTGTCTGACATTGCATTTCTGAGACACAAGGTTTGACTTTTACAAATATACATGTGCTTGGTGGCGGAGAAGGCAACTTCTCTTAGCTTAACACCTTTCTTCGAGACATACGAGCTTAGAGGTTGTATGTTTATGGGGATTAAATAGTGATCAAAGAAATGGTGATGTGGCACTCAAAGTGGAACCTATTATGATCAAAGCGTGGTTTCGTATGAAAAGCGTGGCTTTGAAGAAACTAGGCGTAGCCTCACTAGCCTCACATCTTGGAGGATGATATGGGATACTATGTGGTCTGACAGACATAAATCCAGAATAAGTGAGTATGTATGGTGGCGTCCAATATGTTGGACCCTTTGGGGGATACGTCCCTCATGGCATTTATTTCCCCATTTGGATAAAATGGTTAACTTGAGAAAAGTAGGGAAATATCGGTTATCAGAAATAGTGTAGCAATAATAGTTCCAAGTGACTAGTTTGAGAAAAGCGATTAAGGCATGGTGGAAACTATGTTTGTTATGCGTGGATCGAAGAAAAGACCACTAGTTCCCTATCATGTAGGAAATCCAATCCCAATACGAGATTTACAGTGTTGACTGTATTCCCAAAATAGCTGTAATGACTTGCAAACATTTCAGCCACCCTTTTCTAGTATCATATATTCCATTCGGCATATTTTATTGACCTAGTCCGGATGTATTACCTTAGACTTAGTCCAAATATTGATACCCTATTTGAATAAGTTTATTTGAAAGTATTTTCAAAGGAATTTCATTAAAAATAATATCAAGTAAATTTTGGTATAAAAGTGTTATGGTTATCATAAGGTAAAAACCCATCCGTGTTTATTTGTGAGTGTGGTCTTATGAGATAACCTTCTTTTCGAAGGTTTTGATAACATCGTCATGATCTATACATTTAAGACTTTGAGTAACTCACGCTGGTTTAACAGGCTCGATCCAGGTAGTTTTAATACTCGGGTCAGATCCGAGTAGTTTCAGGTTCAGTCGAAGATGGTTGGAGTTTCCAAAGGAGAGTTGGAGATATTCATCTATGTATGGACATATTCTATTATCCGCTGTGGTTTGTTAGTTTTAGCTTGATGTTTGTCAGCGATTGTAAGGACAGATGTTTATAACTGTCTAAGCTGAATTTAGATTAGACTTTGATATATGTATTTAAAAGTTTTCCACCGTAAAGATATTTGTTCAATATTATATGTTATTCCATTCATGTGAGATTCTGTTTTGTCTTTATTTTCTTTCTACCCTTAATGATCTGTCTTTTCATGCAATCTGAGTTAGACTGTGTGGTTCATTGTCGATTCAAAGGTTATGGAAAAATGGGCCATTAAATTTGGTATATGAGCCGAAGGTTAAGCGAGAACTTTGGCTTTGTTGGGGTAAGACTCATCAGAGATAGGGTTTGTAATACCCTAGGATGAGTAACTCATTAGAGATACGGTTGGTAGCATCCTAGAATGAGGTTTAGTGTATTATATATGAACGCGTATTTGTTATTGGATATAAAAAAGTTTTGTATTCATTTATCAGTTGAGTGGTTTATAAATTCTAATCGATATGAGAAGTACAACTATATTGATAGGTATTTCTAAACTCTTAAAAAGGCATATTGACAAACTGATTTTGAAATGTAAATGAAATAATTTTACCTTGGATTATATATGAACATAAAGTATATATTTTGAAAAATTGTATAGTTAGAAATCAGGATTAGTGATATTTAAATACGAACATCTTGTGATTAGAATTTCACCATTTGACTTTAAGATGTTTCATAGAGATAATTGATAAGTAAGAAATCTGATAAGATAATTAAGATCTTTAATACTTATTCCAAAATAATAAATTAAGAAATGATAATGTTAAGTTACTATCATAAATTGATCAATTGTTTGATTTAAAAGTTTAAGTACAAATACCTTGTGACTTAAGTCTCATGATTTGACCATAAGGTGTTTGATAATAAGATTTATTTAAGAAATGAACATATAAGATAAAAATATATTCAAATGATTGCGTGAAATGATAAATATAAAAGGAATGAGAATCTAAATCAAGTAAAAGAATTGCGGTAATTTAAAATGTAGTTAACTAATTTAAGATAAAATGAATTTATAAAATAGGTTTTATAATGCAGTCTCTAAAGGATTTTGAAAATAGTATTATTTCAAATAAAAAGTGGTATTTTATGATAACTAATTCGATTGGCTCGAAAATAAACTAAAAATAGGCAAGAGATGTGTTCAGATTGTAAGCACTTCTCTTATGTATTACTCTTTTTGTTAAGAGGATATATGATACTATTGGTAGTACCTGGTTCCTTGGATTGTTTTGGAGTTACTCGATCTATAGAGTTTTCTTAAATTAAATAAATAATTTGAATCATTGATTAGTAATCTTTATAAAAGTGTTTAAATTAAAGATATATTGGGATTGCTAATTGAAAAGATAAAAGAAAATTCTCGACGATTTTGGAAAGTCGAAAATTTCCGAATCATACCAAGCTCAAAGCTAAGAAATTTATGAAAAGTTTTGGTAAAAGATTGAAATACTTTGAGTAAATGAAATAAGATCAGGACAATTTATAAATCCTATTTATAAAGAAAAATAGATTTAAGAGTTAAGAATTTGAGGATATAAATTTGGATGGTTTTAAATTTGTTTTCCAAAGCTAGAAAATCAATAATAGTATTAAATAAGGAATAAGTTATATAACTTATGAATTTGAGATAATAGTAAATTATAACAAATTTTAAATTTGCTAAACAGATGGATTTAAGTAAAATTAGTTTGAAATTTATGATTTGATATACACACTCTTAGGATGCAAAGGTATATCATGCAAATATAGATTTAAGTCATGAACTATTAAGTAAAATAATACTCTTTAAAAAGGTAATTATAATCTGGAAAATGTTTTATTAATGTATTCTAGCATTGATTAAGAATTTGGACTTAAGCCTTTAAACATGATTGATTTACATAAGTTGTAAGATGTAATTAACTTAAGTGATAATTTTACGAAATGATTCATAAATAATATTAGTGTTTGTGCCAAAATTGGCAAACCCCAAATATCGTTAAAGCACCGGTGTATGAATATAGATCAACAATATTCTAACAAAAATCTCTGATCCAGACAAAGTAGAGAACAACAATTGGAAAAACAACAAACATGAACATGGCTGGTTTGGCTATCTCTGGCATACATCCACTTCGAAGGATAATCTTTTATTGATGTGCTTGCTGGTTATAGTGAATTACAACAGTAATTTTCGAGTACAATAATGGAGTTTGTGTGCAATCGTGATTTTGGTAGAGTCTGGACGTCGCAGGATCCCCCCTTTTTCTGTAGGAACTAGGGTGTTATTTATAGGCGTAGGAGACAAATATTTCACTCAAATCTTCGGGGACTTCTTCTGGCATGTGGGTAGGCCCATGTAATCGATCCTAGGCGATTTCGACTTGATCCGTGGTCGATACGAACGTAATCCGTATCAATCAAGATTTTGTCCAATGGAGTCAAAATTTGGCATGAGCCTTCTTTAGCTTATAGTAAGCTCCTGCGAAAATTTCATAGCATTTGGACATATGGATTGTGAGATATGATAGACGCAAGTTAGCGTTTTCTCTTGGCCGTCGTGTTCATATCGATACATTTCGTATCGATCTGTTTGACTCAATCTCGAGCACGTGCATGTAAGATGACGTGGTATAAGATTCTTGGATTGATCCACTCTTCGCGCCAAGTTGATCGAGTCTTATTCGTACCCAATATCGGAGCCTTATTCGTATCGATCAATTCGTCTAGTTCGTATCGATGCTGGTGGCACTTCGTATCGATCGTGTTTTATCTCCATCGTATCGATCAACTGTGTTTTGTTTCGAACGGCTATGCTTTGTCGTTTGTTCTTTGTATCAATCTTCCGATTGATACAAATGCTTAAAGTTCGATCGATATGAAATGCATGCCATAGTCGATGGTCACGAAGTAAGCAATACGGACACGAGCTGGACGTTTGGGTGATCGGTATGAATTGATCGTTACGAAATTGTGTTTTTTTATGGATATGAACAAGATCGATACGACGCGGCCGCTTTTTAATGGATACAAAGAATACGATTCTAGATGGATTCGAACAAATAGATATGAACAAGACTTCGTGATGGATAAGAACGATGTGCTTTCCTTAACTTGTATCGATCATATCTCGATCATAAGAACTTCGATCGACTTGAAATTTGAATTGTTGGCTTTCACAGCTTTGCTTGTCAGGTCTTGTCAATTGTAGCTCGATCTGAACTCGGACAAAATTCATCGATACCATAGTGAATTTGCGACGTATAATTGATGCTTGGGATAAGTAATCATTGATTTTCAGTTAACTTCTTGATATCTCGGCCTTGCTAAAAATGGGATAACAGTTGGTGTTAAAGGAAATATGATGAGTTAAAAGATTGTGGGAAAACTTTTTTATAAAGAAAAATTATCTTTTGAGTGAAAAATGGTTTCTTTAGAATATTTTATTTTATTAAAAATATTTGGAAATAAATAATTAAAGGGATTATATAAAGAAGCAGCTTTACAAAGTGTTTGAGCTTAAGATAAAGTTTTTATGAAAGTTTTTGAGGGTTAATAAATACATATGTTACATGTAGATCATCTCATCTCATAATTTGAATCTAAGATTCGAGTACGAAAATTTGAGGTATTTACACCGGTCCGAAAAAGGATTTGTTACTCGATTCTTGACGACGAACATTGATGAAGGTTTATGGTTAGATACTTGAGTTTTCTACCATAGTTGAGAACTATGCGAGGAAAGAAAAGGTTTTGGTCTCGAAGCCTTATTAGAGTCTGCACTAGAGGATCGAGGGATCGATACTAGTTCGGAAAATAAAGTCTTGTATTCGAATAGGGGATCCTATAAGATATTTCGTATGGATGGTCTATGTATATTATATGGAATTAAGTTTAAAGATAAATGTTTTAGGCAAACTTTTGTTTTGGGTAATTTCGAGGACGAAATTCTTTTAAGTAGGAGAGAATGTAATGACCCAGAATTTGACCATTTTAAAATATACTATTTAAAGTAATTTTAAATATAAATTAGGTATGGTTATATGAACAAATGAAATTAAATAGGATTTGGAAAGAGAAGTATACACAAAAATAATAATATTTTCCTAATCAACAAAAGTGACAAAATGCTGATTTCAAAAAAGTATGTTTCAATGGTTAAATAAATTATTTTAGTTTATTTATAAGTGTTTATATGTTAAATAACATTATACAACTTTATTTTTAAATTTGGTTTACATAAATAAGTAGTTTAACTAAAACGTTAAAATGTGACAGTAAAATATTTTGTTGAAAATCAACGTTTTGTCGATTAAAAGTTGTCGCAACGTCATCACAACTTTATTTTCTTATATAGGAACATATATTCAAATAGTATACATGTTAATTAATTCACTAATCAAGTTTCATTTTACTAAACATACTTAGAAAATTCTAGAATATAATTAAGAAAAAGTAAGCATAAAAAGGCAAACATGTCATTTCAATGTAAAAGTAAACATCAAATCAAAGCAAATATAATTATTATATTCTTTACTTAATATCAAAGTGAAAATGACATAAAGTAATGATTTTAAATGTGATGTTAAGTGTTGAAAAAATAAGGTGACTTAAAAAGTAAGTAAAGGGTATTTAGGTCTTTTTACAAAATATTATTTTAATCCAAAACTTTTTCAATAAATAAGCATCCATTTTCTCACTTTTTTCACCTTTTCTTCCTTTTTCAAGCACTTGTTCCACTCTCTAATGGCTTCCATGACTTAGGAAAATAATAAAAAAAATATTACAAAAATAAAAGTAAAGGAAAAATAAAGCATTCCACGTCAAAACCAAGTGAAAACACCACCTTTTTACCTCCACAACCCACGGTCAACCCTCCTCTCCTTTAAGCCATGACCACCACCCCCAAGGAGCATGGCCGAGCTCTACATAGACTAGGTCGAGCACATCAAGAAGAATAAAGGAGATCGGGAAGCTTCAGAGCGAGAAAAAGAGAAGAAAGTATTGCCGAAATTGATTCGGTAGTCCATATAAAAGATTCGTCGAGTGGAACTAATTGTGAGTACTCATATTTTAAGTTACTAATTCTTAAAAAATATTTCAAGTTAATTATATGAAAAGTTGTTATACATTGGATGATTTAATAGATGAGAACTCGGTGATATTATGGTTGATTATATGTTTGTGATATGGACGATAACTTGGTTTGATAAATGCAAGAGAAATGGTTAATAAGCATAGTTAATTCAATGGAAATTAAATCCATGTAAATGTGTGTATGGAAATTATATAGCCTTTTACTGATTTCAAAATAATCTAAAAAGATTAAAAATGATATTATAATAATATAATGCTATAATATGAAATGAAATGAAAAATGAATTTGAAACGATGAATATTGTTCAAAAAAAATTAGACGTGTTTTAGATAAGTTCCGATGCAATTGACAAAATTGGTCAAAATCGAGCTCGTCGCGTAGCCCTAGTTCGTAAATTTCTAGCCGTAAATTGAAATTAATGTAGAGAATGATTTATTAGTCAAATTTCTTCGAAATGAAAATTCTTTGGTTCATAATGATATTAGTCTCAGAGGAAGAAAGAAAATCAAGATTTCATTCAGTAGATTTTGAAATATGTCCAAAACAATTTTATAAAAACATCGTAGTTTTGCAATTCGGAATCCAAAAAGAGATTTCTTTATAAATGACATTTTTAAATCATTAAAAATATGACATAAATTTTTTAAATCTATTAAAATGGTTTAAATGAGATTTGCAATTTAAAATATGAATTTTCAAATATTAAAAAGTTGTTTAAATCAACTAAGCTTATATAGCTCTTTCCCCAGCACTTTATGCTACGAATACCATAACCTTTTGAATATGAGTTTAAGTAGAATGATATGTCCTAAAATCAATTATGAATGTTTTTAAAAAAGAAAAATTAAGAGTTTGAAAGATAATTTGGAATCTTATAATCAATTCCAAAATAAAGCTAATAACTGAGTACGCGAAAACGACTAGTACATTTGTCCCGCCTGTGAGATCAGGGAAGATAACACAAGGTGTTTAACTAAGGTTAGGGATGGAGCAACCAGTGCCCTGAACTTACTTGGCCTATGTTTTCTCTTTTTAGACGAGGGTTGGAATAGATCGAAAGGAAAGACCGGATGCTCTAAAAAGATGATATTTATGTTTTTCCAAGATAAAAGAGAAGAAACAAATTCTTTGAATGATAATTAACCACTTAACATCTTTTATCAATGATTCACACGAAGGAACAAGGATCGAATTTGGATGATTCCTATCCGAAGAACCGAGATCGGGTTTGGGTGACTCCCATCCGAAATCCCCTTCAAACAAATTTTGAAAATAAAACATATTGAAGACAAAGATCATTGAAGACAAAGATCTTCATAATGTAGGATTGCTTGTCACTAGTCCCTGGAGGTGAAATTTACCATATCTAACGTCGCAGTAGTACTCTGTTATGAAAATCTTTAATTTGCATGAATATGATTTGAAGTTAAGAAAGAATCTTTGATTAAGATTTAATAAATGATTTGGAAATATTTTCCCTCGTTGTGGAGATTTTTTCGGATTGCAAGGACTACTCGTACTAGTGGTAATAGGAGAGTGCCTTCGGATTCGTTCAGTCCCAGAATGAACTTGTTTGGTCGAATGTCTAACTTTGCACTTCTAAGATACAACGTTTGACTTTTACAAATGCACATCTGGTTGGTGGCGAAGAAGGCAACTTCTCTTAGCTTAACACCCTTCTCTGAGATATATGAGCTCAGAGGTTGTATGCTTGTGGGAGTCAAATAGTGATCAAATGGAAGGTAGTGTGGAATTCAAAGTGAAACCTGTTATGATCAAAGCGCGGCTTTGTATGAAAAGCGTGGCTTTGAAGAAATTTAGCTAAGCCTCATTAGCCTCATATCCCGAAAGATGATATGGGATACTATGTGGTCTGACAAACATAAATTCGGAATAAGTATGTATGGTGGTGTCAATACATTGGGCCATTTGGAGGATACGTCTGTCAAGGCATTTATTGCCCTATTTGAATAAAGTGGTTAGCTTGAGAAAAGCATGGAACTATTGGTTATCAGTAGTATTGTAGCAAGTATATTTCCAAGTGACTAGTTTGAGAAAAGCGATTAAGGCACCGTGGGAACCATGTTTGTTATGCACGGACTGGAGAAAAGCCACTAGTTCCCTATCATGTTTGTAATCCAATGCCAATAATAGATTTACGGCTTTGATTGTACTTCCAAAATAACTGTAACGACTTGCAAACATTTCGTCTACCCTTTCTGGTATCATATATTTCGTTTGGTATATTCCGTTGATCTAGGCTGGATATATTACCTTAGAATTTGCCGAGATATTGATACCTTATTTGAATAAGTTTATTTGAAAGTATTTTCAAAGGAATGTCATTAAAAATAATATCAAGTGAACTTTGGTATAAAAGTGTTTTGGTTGTCATAAGGTAAAAACCCGTCCATGTTATTGTGCGAGCGTAGTCTTATGAGATAACCTTCTTTTCGATGGTTTTGATAACATCGTCATGATCTATACATTTAAAATTTCAAGTATCTCACGCTGGTTTAACAAGCCCTATTCGGGTATTTTTAATACTCGGGTCAGATCCGAGTAGTTTCAGGTTTAGTCGAAGATGTTTGGAGTTTCCAGAGGAAAGGTGGAGATATTCATCTACGTGTGGACATATTCTATTATCCGATGTGGTTTGTTTGTTTTAGTTTGATGTTTTTCAGCAATTGTATGGACAATGTTTATGACTGTCCAAGTTGAATTTAGGTTAGACTCTAATATATGTATTTAAATGTTTTATGCTCTAAAGATATTTGTTCAATATTATATAATATTCCATTCATGTGAGATTCTAATCTGTCTCTATTTTCTTTCTACCCTTAATGATCCGTCTTTTCGTGCGATTTGAGTTAGACATGTGTGGTTTATTGTCGATTCAAAGGATGTGGAAAAATGGGCCATTACACTCCTAATACCATTCAACACACATCCATATAAATAACCAAGTCCTTATTCCCCTCCGAAACCACCAACACCGGTGCATGGGTCAATAAGGATTTCAAGCTCTGGTATGTTTCCTCGCACTTATTGGTCGACAAAAACTTTACATCCTTTTGCGTCATATTAGTCATTGATGTAGCTATACATGAAAATTCTTTTGTATACCTTCGTTAATATTCGACCAATCCAAGAAAACTCTTTATCTCGGTCACCGTCTCGAGTCTATTCAACTTATTCACTGCCTCAATCTTAGTTGGATTTATAGACAACCTTTTCTCTGAGACTACATGACCAAGGAACTTCACTTTCTTCTTCCATAAATGACACTTCGAAAACTTCACCTTGATTTGATGCTCCCTTAACGTCTCAAGTACCACCCTATGATGAACTTCATGCTCCTTCTCCTCCTTAGATTATATCAGAATATCATCTACGAAAACCAAAACGAACCAATCCAAGTGCTCTCGGATCGGTTCAGCAAATCTACATAGAATGCCGGCGCATTGGTTAGTCCAAATGGCATAACTAACCATTCGTATGATTCATATTGGGTCCTTAACGCCGTTAAAGGAATATTATTCTCTGCCACCCTTAGCTGATGAAATCCTATCCCCACATCCAATTGAGAAAATACCTTGGCTCCACTTAACTGATCAAACAAATCGTCAATTCTAGGCAATGGATATCTGTTCTTTATCGTCTTCTCATTCAACCTACGATAGTTGAACATAGCCTTAACGATCCGTTCGTATTCCTAGAAAATACTACTTTTTCTCCCCAAGGTGAACTATTCGATCGAATAAAACTCTAGCCTTCTAAGAAGTCTACCAATGCACCTTCAATTCCTTCGTCTCCATAGGTGTCATTCTGCTTGGCGGCCTACTCACCAGTTCTGCTCTAGGCACCAAATTAATCCAAAACTCAATGCATTGCTCGCTTCTATAGTAATCCAACTACCAACTCGAAGACATCAACGAATTCTCTAAATATGAAAACTCGATGCATCTCATCCTCCAACTCTGTAGCACCCAATAAAGCATTCACTTCGCAACTAGGGTTTTCTATGGTATAAACTATCCGATCACTATAGTCAGGGTGTCTAAATTATATTTTCATATCATGGAAAAAAATCCAAGCATCATACTTACTTACGCAATCCATCCCAAGACTGGTCCCGAAACTCACAAAGTCAAATATATGTAAACAGCTAACAAAAGTATGTCCTAGCAAGTCAAACCTTAAATGCTAAAACCTCATCCCAAGCTTCGCATACCCTCCTATTGGATTTGCAACCCTTAAGGAAGTAACTAAATATGAGGGTTCTAGTTTAAGCTTATCTACCAAACATTGAGAAATAAAAGAATATGATGCACCGGTATTAAACAGAATGCAAACTGATATACCGTGAATCTATAATGTGCCTCCCAATGCAACCTTTTCCTTCCCCTGCACCACTGCCCTCAAAGTTGCATGCTCCAATGCATACACTTGGCCATTTCCATCCTTCGCGGGATCTTTGCATTAATTCTTGTAGTGACCAATATGATCACAATTAAAACACCTAATATTCTTCTTTCAAATCACCTCCTTTCGTTTTCCCTTTCCAGTACGACACACACGGGCATAATGTCCTTTCTTGTCGCACTTATTACGGATCACTTCAGGTTTTCCCTTTTTGCTGCTCCTCCCTTCTGAGCATTCTTCTTCTGGAAAAACTTTCTTTTATGGCCTTGGCCCACCTGAACCTCCTTCTCTTTCTTCTTTTCTAAGTGAGCCAACATTTCCTCATGCCTAAATGCCATTTCCACGACTACATCACATGGATCCCTTATGTGCAGTAAGATAGCTCTCGCCAACTCTGGCTTCAAACCTATAATAAACTTCTCATTTCCTTTCATCACCATGTCAGTAGTGGTATATCCGTATTGGGCCAACTCTTCAAATCTACTATCATATTCAAGAACAGATATCTCCCCTTGTTCTAATTTAGCAAACTTTCTAACCAATATAGATTGAGCCATTGCTGACATAAACCTTTCTTGAAAGTTCCTTTTGAACTCTGATCAAGTCATTGTCTCCTCATATACACCAGCAGTAATAGTATTCCACCAAAACAGAGCAGCTCTGTGAAGCTGTCTTGAAACAAGTTTCCTTTTCTTCTCATCGTTGATTCCTAAGTCAACAAAAATCCTTTCATAATGTAGCAGCCAGTTTTCTACTTCGATGACATCCTTAGTTCCAATGAACGACTTCCCCTCAAGCCTAATATAGTCTTTGCTCAAGTTAGCATAGTAGTTGATTGTCGGAGCTTCCTGAACTTTTCCTCCAGTAGCATTCCCGCCAACAACTCCAGCTGCAATTCCAGCTTGCATCATGTTTACAAAAAACTAATACATGGCTCCCATATCCACATGGGGAATGCCAACACCAACGTTCTCAACCTGAGCCTGACCTTGTGTCCTTCTAGCATTTGGTCGGCCAATTTCATTTATGGTGGTGTTTTTCCACCAAGGTTAACTCTACCTTTTCCTCCGTCCATATCTGTGTTCATGCCTCGTGAGATATAGATGAATAGCCTAACAAGATAGGAGTCTGGAGATTTAGCGCATACTTATATATAACAAATACAAGTATGCTACTATAGCATTATCCCATACCCCGATCTTAATTCTGATTCCTAAGGATTATGTTTTAAAAAATCATTTTTAGTTAAAGTATTTCATAAACCATGCTTTGATACCATGCTGTAGCATCCCCTATCTTGAGGCCCAAAACTAAGTACTATAGATGCCGCAGTCATCTATAGTATTAGCTTTCGGCGACAAAATGTGGCTATGTTAATGGTATCTATAATATCAAAATCACTTGAATATGAAACAAATCATAAATTTCAAAATTACATTTTGCATTACATTTCAAAATAAATGTTCAATATTCATACTACATAATCCCAAATCTTTCCGAGGAAATGATAAAATATGCTTATTATAAATATGCCAAGAGCGACATATGTAGATGCACCCTTGGATGATCAGAGTCATATAGTCATAATTGACTTACTACATATATAGTGGAAATAACAATAAAGAATTGCAACTACTAAATAGCTATCCATTAGCCTTCTGCTTGCCTCAGGTAGCTTTATTCGTCATCCTACTAAAACCTAAAAATCCCTAATCCCTCAGCCTACTCAAATCAATTTTGAGTATAGGAGAGTTTAAGAGGAAAACATAATCTTCGAGTCAGACATAAAGCTTGGTGTGAATAAAACTTTACATCCTGATTATTATTGTTAAGTGAGACCAGGCCGCTTAGCGGTATGGGTTTCCCCTCACAAGCATCCTTTTTAGATCATATCTTTTGCAAATCTTTTTCTGCAACCAAAACTGGTTAAATACTGTAAAGCAGCATTATGTAAACATACATAAATATCATGTAGATGCAATATCTGCTCAAACACTTTAGTTTTATTTGGCTAACTATTAACCTTTGGCTGACTTGGGCCTACCAAACAATATAAACAAAATTAATTTAACATTTGTTAGACAATCCTCTTTTGGACGGACTGTCATTAACTATCTGTTAAATATTTCTCTTCTAGATAGTCTGTTCTTAACTTTATCTTCTCTCGGTGTCACTTGGTCCTAATAGGTTTGCAAGCTCACAATTAACCTATCTATATACAAATATATATTTCCTTTTATGTGTAATCGTAATTTTAGCCTTACCTGCGAAAAGCCCTACACACTGGAATTTTGGATAAGAATTAGCTGGGGCCAATAGCTAATATATATGGCGCGATCCTATAGCAGTCCCATCTGGTATTATAATATCTGAGTCATTTTACTTAGGGATCCTTTTCCATAATTTTCGTTGAAAACCTTCTCAAAATAATTTAAAACCTTTGAATCAAACTCACCCAAGAAAATAGATAAACTCCATGCTGAAATCAAAATCACCTTGCCATGTTATATATATACTTTACACAAACCTTAGTTGTTGAAAACATTCAAACATTTGAAAGTACCCCTTTCAATTCCACTAAAAGTACCTCATTCTAAACCTTTGGCAGTAACTCTTTCGAGTCGCAGTAAAACTCTTTATTTATCTAGGCTGAAAGACCAAGGATTCTCTTTCGAAACCATACCCTTTCGAAACCTTTTATCCTTTCGAAAGCATTGAAATCTTAGACATCTTATTTTAGAACGCTTTAAAATATTCCTTTAGAAAACCTTCAAAAAACCTTCTATTTCAACCCTTTCGAAACCATCAAAAAATAGTACCTTTTGACTCCTTCAAAACGCTTTGGGGAACTCATCAGGTGGACTAGCCTGAGACGACGTTTACTCATACTTGTATTTGAGTTGTTATTGTATATTCTACCGTATGACACTGTTCAGCCTTGACAATGTTTGACTTACTATTACTAGAGACAATTTATCATTTTAGTTTGTGTATCAATTGTATGAATCTTTTACTATATTGTATAACTCTATGGATCTTATATTGACGATTATTTCACATTCTTTTTACCATCTCGACTATTTTATATCTATGTTGGCTATTATAATTTATTTATGCGATCTGAGATATACAACAGGTTATGAGATTAATTGATGTTTCCCTTTTCTTCATTACCGTTCTCTTCTTTTACATTTCCTCTTCTTCACTTCTTTTGTTTCCTTTGACACCATTATGCATCATAGGTGCAGGATAGTCATTAAAGTACTAAAGCTTTAAAGTCAGTGAATATCACCTTGAATATTGAACAGAGCTCTTACTAGATCCAATCTTAACTCTTCTAGAATGTGCAGCGGAATAGAAGTGACTACCACTTTTTGGAATATGTTTTGTTACTTGTATTTGATTTAGAAACGAAGGGGAAACCGTTGTAATTTTTAGTGACGATAGAGTAGAGAGGAAGCGAAAAGTCAAGTACAAATAAGAGAAGAGGTGAGGTTTAATTTGGCAATATTAAGGAGAAAAAAATTAGAGATCCAGATCTAATCGCTATTTATTTAATTTAGATCCATTTAATTATTTATCGATATCTCATATCTATACAAACATATATAAATGTTTTAAATGCACTTTATTAAATAATAATTCGAATAAATAAAATAAAATTCAATAATTATATTTCATAAAAATTAGTTAATTTATAGTAATCGTAATTTGATCAAATAGTGGTATTTCATAATATTGACCATTGCGATTGTGCAACTCAAAGGTGTAAATTTGGGTGGCGATCAACACTGAACAATTTGAATATTAACACTTACACGTCACCAGAGCTAGTGGTGTGACAGTTTGGTTGAATTGGTCACTCATACATTTTTTGGTAAAAATCTAATTTCACTACTACAATTGTTACATTATAGTAACTATTATTTACATCAATTCCCTTCATAAAAACTATGTCATATTAGGACTTCTGGAATTTGATTTTTTCCAAAACTCCTTTATCGTTCACATATCACTTGTTTAATCCAAGCACAATGTCCTTGGTTTAGTTATAACAATTTTTGAGTGCATCATTCCATAGTTATCCAATAACTATAAATATATAACCACTTGGTGCCGCCTACAACCATGAGTAATACGCTACACAACTTTGAAGAGAATTAAAGACTCTAGTCTCAACGGATGTACCAATATCGTTCTCAAAACATCTCGACTAGGAATAGTAAAAACAATATATTATTTATAATGTGATAAATTTCTCATGATTACAATTCATCGCAATTACTATCACATAACATATTTATTATCTTCAATTAGATATTATAAAGAAAATTAATTAATTAATATTAATAGTATTATAAATATATCTAATAGAGAAAAAATGTCATTTATTTCGAACGAGATTCTATTACAGGGTTACTAATTTATGATAAATTACATAATTGTCCATAAGACATACCCTTAACTCTATTATCTTTCAATTTCACTTGGAGCAATTATGGAATCTAAATCCTATTACTTGGATCAAATTGCAGAGAAATTATGGAGCAAGACACTTTGTGAATGGATCTTCTATGTTTTCTTCGTTAACTACTCATATAATTATATCTTCTTTATTCTGGATAAATTCCTTAATAAGGTAGAACTTTAGAAGAATGCGTCTTAGTTTCTTATGCGTTACAGGTTCCTTTGCGATCTTCATCACAGTACTATTATCACAAAACAATGTCATTGGATCCTCCATGTTGGGAACCGTCGCTAGCTTACTAATAAATTTGCGCATTCACGCCGCTCCTTTAGCTTATTTATTGAGGGTGATGTATTTGGCCTCCATCGTTGGATTAGTTATTGTTTCCTATTTAGAACTTTCCAACTAACATCCCACCAATTAAAGTAAAAAGTTACCATACACAAATGTATTATCGTATTACTTTGAAAGCTAGAGTTTGTACACCCCTTCATAAGTAGGTCTTTTTGGCCATATATAATATGACTATCAATATCTTTGAACAAACCAATCCAAAGTCAAAAGTGACTTTAGGACTCGCTCAATGCCAAGAAGTACGAGCTAGTAGGCTTTTAAAATTACACAGACAAAGAATTTCCAGATAAGTTCTAAGACATTCTACACTTCATACCTTAGAACAGAAGCAATAAAATATAAATACAAAAAATAACCATCTCAGGAAACACAGTCTTAAAACAATCAATAGTCATAATCCAGAGTACACAGAATATAACATATAGTCTTACAAGTAGTAAGTACGATTAATAGTTACATGTAGAGTGACGGAAAATAAATAGCAACTTAAATGCCAAGCTCGCCTCTCAACGTACTAATCTCTTGGCCCATCTCTCACAGTCTTATCCTCCTATGGTGGAAGGAAAAAGAAAGGAAAGAAATGGTTAGACAAAAGTCTGGTGAATGAGTTATATCATTAATATGTGGTAAACACATACAATTGACTTCATTAACACTCTATATGACTAAAGTGGTCCTACTAGTGTTGTGAGTTACTGATTTCATTTATCTAAGGGGTATAGTCTTAAACATACCGACAATAGCATCTTGTGAATGTTATTACTTAGGGTTGGACATCCAATTGAACCTCAAAATAGCTAAGGATCGACTAATAGTTGCTAGAACTATTCCAACTTGGGATTACCTACAATTTAAACTTTGGAAATATGGTTTTCCAAATTATGACTGCACATATTATATTTATGCATTGAAGGGGAGCCTGCAATGCCTTCTTGTGCCAAAGACGTCTCAAGGTCGTTGCATTCATGTATACCTCTCAATGGTAACATAGTGCCTCTTATCGCAACGTGCCAAGATCCGTCAGCAACATGGTATCACATCATGTCCTGAATACATAGTAATTCCCATTAGTGTTAGGCCACGCACTTCTTCCAAAAACATTGTCAATTTTGTGAAAACACCGCAGAACCTCCTATTAGTGGAATTTATGATAGAATCGCCCCCGTCGAATATCGACCCTACTAAATAAATAGTGTTTAGGCCCGTCACTTGTGTACGCATTTACTCAGTTGCTTAACATCCTAGTGTCATAATCATAGTGAACTAGTTTCCCTACTTACACTAACATCCATATATAATACATATACATATACAAATTTAACTTATAGCTTGGGCCTTAGGCCAAGGTTCAAGTCATTCCGATAATTCGATAATCATTTGACTGCTGGTTACTAGAATGGTCAACCGCTTGTCTTCGATCGAATCTAGTAAGCCTGTTGACCTATTGGGGGTGTTACCGTGTATTTTTATTTTCACCGTTTCTTAATGATTATCATTCTCAAATCAATTAAAGTGAACTTTAATTACAAACTGCATATTATAGTAAACCCAATTTTATGATTCTAAAACTTTTAATCGCCTAAAACTTCATATGCAATTAAGGTTTATCATCAGTAGGATTATAACAATTGATATTTAATTTGACAAGAAGGATGTATTGAAATTGAGTCAATTTCCATCTAGTGAATTTACGTTTACTTGATCTAGGTTAAGTGAAAGAGATCATACTCATATAAGTTATAATTAGTATGAAATTAAATAAATATTGTTTCCTATTTAAAATTTAAAACAACTCTATATCAAATAGGGTATAGCAAGGTTAATTATATGTAAATCATTCTATTAATCGTGAACCACTCACCTCCATAAAAACTATCCCTTCCCTAAGACGCTTGGAGTTGCCTCTGCTTGGTGTAGATCTCCTCTTGATTTTCTTTAATCTTTACTTCTCTAATTTCTTAATTTAATTATCATTTTGCTTTGAAGAAATTCCGATTGAGGAAAAAGAGATTTCTTATTTTAGAGAGATAGAGTTTGGACGTACAATAAGTGAATTAGGGTTCTGATAATTAGCCTAGGGTTCTATTTATATGGTAGAAACTTGTCTCTACTGTTGGATTTGGTATTATTAAATCTGCTTCACTCGACCACTTAACCCCTAGCTTGATAAAGATGATCGACCACTTGGCTTGGAGCGTCAATTGCTAGTGGTCGACAGGCCAAGTCCATCATGTCGACCGGTGGTGCTTTCTTTGTTTAAATTATTCTTCCTTAACTAACTACTTAATTAATTTCAATTATGAATTTTCAAACATTATTAACTTTTCATCTTAGCTCCGATTTCAGAACATAATATATGAAAATTGTCACTACGAATGCAACGGTATATGTTTCATAACCAAATTCGGATGGTTGTAGAAATTACATTTTTAGCCTTTTTACGTTTAACATAAATCCTTTTATTTAAATTTCTAGTTAAATTTTTGGTGTGTTACATAGCCCCCTAAAAGGATTTCGTCCATGAAATCTTTAAGGATGACTAAATGCAACTCAAATGTATGAAATTAATATTTATGACCATCTATTCATCCATCAACCATTGACAATAATTGTCCTTATTTCAAATCTAATGCAATATTTACATACAGGTATGGATTACATATTGTGACAACCGCCCTATACCACCATCGCCAACAATAACCAAACCGTGCGCTGTAGTTGAGCCTGACCGATATAGAACAATCATCAGGGTTGAAATAAACAAATGCAACATATAAACTATCATATGTCCCACAACACATGGATGAAACATAATAACATATACAACAAAAGAGACGTTAATAACAATCTAACTAATCATCAGAACATAACATCTACTGAGTTATAAATCAAATGTCATCGAGTTTACATAGTTGAAACAAACTCAACAATTGTCTTAAATACAAGTAATAAGTAGTCATTGTTAAGGCTCCCTAGTGCTGCATAATGAAATAAGCATAGAATCCATTAAAGTATATAATATGAGATAGATCCATCTAGTTTGTCCTTCGAACATGTACTGTATCACCTAGACCTGTTATCTACTTTACTCATTTAAGAGTACATGAGATAATAAGAAGAAAAACATATAACCTAGAGTTGGGAAATAGTCTGGTTTGTACGGTAAATGAATGTCAAAATACCATGTTTGTAAATATGGCATGGAATAAGAGCACACGAACCATTCCTGACCTAGTGCTACAACCAAAGAGTTTGCATATAATGGTATAATATGTTACATGATTATATCATAGAGTTACAATAGAACATATAATAGCAGATGTCCAAATATCCCTATCTCTAGTACCTACTCTTAATGATTTCCAGAGTGATAGCCTTGAACATAACTAAGCAACCATAGCATCCATCAAACAATTCTTTCTATCACTCTTCCCCATTCCCTGAATATATGATAAATCGTATGACTACTTTTCTGCTATGGACCAATGGAAATCATAGTTCTTCATTGTACTCTTGTATCTCATAGCCTAAAGCTAGATATATGTCATGCAGACCAAAGCTAGAAACTAAACCTAAAACCATAGGTCCAAGTTATATACGTCCCTCAATTGACCCATGGGGGTCCTCACTTATAATACCCTTGCTTCGAGTACAACAAAAAACATGCCAAGTTACCAACATTTCCTTAGCACATTCATTTGCGAGCCCTCTATTTCAACCATTTGGATTCTTAGCCCTTCTTGCTCAATCCATTTTTTATTATCCAGGAAACTACCATGTTTGTCCACTGCACAACTCCCAAAACGTGCCTCTTCAGTATCTACTAACTACATGAGTCACAAACCAATAATTTATAGCTTTCATCATGCTATTTAATCATCAATCAACCTGAACAAGCCACCAGCTCCAAAACAACCAATCGAAGCTCTACAACACTCCCCAAAAGTTCCACAATCGCCTAACCTACCAGGTCATGTTGGTATCGACCACTCGTGTAAGTGTTGAACTCCTTACTTAGCTAACGAATAGCTGAGTTTTATTCCACTCCTTCCTTGCTTCTAGTACTCATGTCCAGATACTTTGATACCGATCTATCTACCCAAGACAAGTCATCATAGGAACAAGTCTTTTCTTTAAAGCACCACCTTCACATTCTAGAAACAAGTTGGCAAAGCCTCAAATACCTAGCCAATCACCAATCTATTACCCTAGGCAACATTCTCTAACATTCCTCTTGCTCTCACCAAAGTCGTCGACATCATGTATCAGCACACACAATTCAGGGCCGATCTGTCGATGTCGACAATGTATACTTGAGGAATTGGAGCTCGTAGCTTGATCCCTACGCTCCTTCCACACTCCAGCGCCTCCCCTCCAGGTTTCTTCCAATTCAGATGCATAATTCTTCAACCTATCTTTCTATGCAATCAAAACACTAACAAACAACATCAAAACACATTATACAAGCATAGAACAACAATAAATTTCATCCATAAAACCTTGCAATCCATAGAAATGAGATAAAAAAATAAATTTCTAACATAGATCTACATATCACTCCCAAATCATAAGTCTGTTTTTCTGTTATGGTCATTATACAAAATGGAAAACAATTATCCTGAAGCAATTGAACTTGTTTTAAATTCTAATTCCATACTTATCAAAATTTATAGCCCAAACAAGGTTTTTGGGATCAAAATGGTCACATGGAAATCAAAAAAAAATCGTAGGTTTGTAAAATGATCCTAGGAATCATATCCCCTAAACTATAGAACCATACAACCTCATAAGAATAAACATAAGAATATTAATGATCCTTCGGTATGTATAATATGGATCATTACATATATCAACCTATACTAATGCAAAGATTAGGCGGTAACTGATCTAGTCAAACTCACTAAATGCACGTCCTTATACTATTTATCCAAAATGTATGCAACCATCCTATGTAAATATATAGGATATTTTATATACATGAGCAACCATTTAGTTTATATATAATAACTATATGCATATAACTCAATAAAATAGAATAATTGATGGTATGTTTATGCTAACTCAAGAACATATTTGCCTAAGTGTGTAGAGTTCTATTTAATAAATACATCCATTAGCATCCATCATACATAACATATCCTAATGACATGTTCGCAACCAATCCTATTATGTTATTGTCCCTACTTATAGGGTATACTAAGCTAAAACCTAAACACATAAGTAGTTTATACATATTTAATTAAAATAGAAACATATCTTAAAAAGCTTTTGGATGAGTAGCTCGAATCTTCTTCCTAGTCCCATATACTCTCAAGTGGATTGTCTCCCCACAGGACCTTAAGAAGCTTGATAACATTATTGCTAAGTCCCTTTGCACGGTGCTTAAGAATATGAGTGGGTGTACGCTAAAAAGTGATTCCCTCTCTACGTCCACCTCCTCTAGCTAACTCGGCTTAACTATACCTCACGTATCATATGGACACTTTCACAAATGTGACACATAGAAAATGTTGTGCACTTCTGCTAACTTCTTAGGAAGCTTCACTCTATATGCTAACTTCCCTACTCTAACAATGACTAGAAAAGGCCCATCAAACCTCGGTACTTTCTCAAACTATCAAATCTCATAACATGTTTAAGCGATGAGACCTTCACAATAACAAAGTCGCCCACTGTGAACTCCAACTATGCATGTGTCCTACTAATGTAAGATTTTTGCCTATCCCGTGTGGTCTTCATCCTTCTACAGATCAAGTCTACCTTCTCTCATGTCACCCTCACCATATCTAGTCCAAGAATAACCATATCTGTAGTATTCCACCAACAAGACGACGATCTATAAGGCCTTCCATGTAATGCCTCAGACAGTGTCATTCCAATACTCGCTTGATAGTTATTATTATAAGTAAGCTCCACTAAAGGCATGCTACAACAAACAAACATTTTTATAGTGTTTAAAACCGATATTATATCCTTCTATAGCGTTTCTGTAAATGCAATAAATCAACTAGTTGTAATAAGTTAGATAAATCGAATACCGTTTCAAAATTGCAATAGAAAACACACTTTTAATAGTGTTTATGTTTCCATCTTAGACTAGACGTATCGATACAACTATTTTCTATAGCTATTGAAGCTTGCTATAGAACTTTACACACAGTTGTGTTATATGATACAAACAATTATGACGTCATTTAATTGCTATAATATGTTGATATGCCATATTATTATAGCGTCTAAAAATGTTGTGTAAATATTATGTCAATCTTTTATTACGTGTTGAAACACTATAGAAAAGTCAATACTATCTATCGTGGCATTGTTTTTGGTTGTGAAAACCATTTAATCCTTTTAAAATATTTTGTATAGCACTAGTATAATGCTTTAGTATATAAAGCTGTAAGAAATTTTCTTTTCGTACCACATGTATAATGTTTTAAAAAAATTCATTGCATTTTTTATTGCCATATACATTCAGGCTTACAATTTTCAATTCTACTAAACTTATTTCAAGTACTATATTATAACAATTCTAAAAACCATACTTATCACATTGTAATGTACGTAATCAAATGGAGTCACAAGCTAAACCACAAAATATATATTTATATAATATTTCATACACGAAGTATTACGCATATAAATATGTGTGACCAAAATTTACAATACATACAACTGTAGCTAACGAAACGATACATACTAAAAACAAAGACATATGAACATCGATAGACAAATACATTATGAAAGCATGACCAGTTGAAGGAGAAAGAGTGCGATATCATGTAGCAACCTCAAAAGCATCATACAATATGTGCGTATGTTAGTCATAAATGTAGAAATGTATAAGTACTAAAAATCATGGTTTCAATTAGAAAATTTATGAATTCATCACTCAAAATTACTAAGAAACATCCACAATGGCAAACTCAAAGTAGCAAGCAACTCAGGCAAGACTAGCTATTTCAAATAGACTTGTTATTTCATGAAACTTTCAGTTTGATAGAAAATGTCCATTCTACTAGCTAAACAGACTTGTTATCTCTTCTTCTTCCACTCAAAGCTGCCTTATATTCTGAATTCAAATCAAAATTCTTTTAGACTACAACAAATTTGCATTTCTCCAATATATTTTCAACTATTCCTCAGAAGGAATTTGAAATTCATCTGGTAAGGTAATTCATAGCTTGTCATGCATGATCTCTTTTTTTAAATTTAAAATTTTGAAGGATTGATCATGTTTAGCCATGATTAACCTAATTTTGATTATGATTTTTGGCGATAATTCAAAATATAATTAGTACAGGCCAAATCATAACCCATTTTTTCGTGACGATTCGAAATATAAGGTAACTAGTGCGGACCACATCTGAAAACTGCAACTCAATCACAGCCTCACCAAAACCCAAGACAATCAACTCCGCTGCTTGAAGCATAACCTCACCATCGCCTTCAATTCTTATAATAGCATCAGTCACCTACCCTCAACACCTCACTGCCAACCCCAAAACAACCAGTCATCAACATCTGTATGCAAACAACCTGCCCCGACACTGATATACAAAACAGTGTAGATTGGAGAACAATAATGCAACTACAGCAACTTCGGATACATATTTTTTCTTCTCCTAAAAACAGAATTATTTAGCACATATCATATATTTCTCATCTTGATATATGATGCCAACCAATGCCAACTAATTCATTATTTACCTAGCCAAAACACTCACAACCAAGAAACCACAACATCCGTATGAAAATAACTCCGAACATCCATCACCAACTACAAACTCCTACTTGAAACCTAAAATGAAACACTCTTGCTTTTGGAATCTACCAAAACCCAAAATACTCACAACCAAGAGCATCCATATGAAAATAACCCTAAACATCCATTATCAACTACAAACTCCTACCTGAAACCTCAAATGAAACACTCCTGCTTTTGGAATCCAATGACATGCCAAACATCACACTTCTTCATACTTCACACTAACAACCTTCCACCCCCATCTCACCAATCTATGTCCCAATCGACAAGTAAAAAAATTGTTTCATACACTAGTGGTTTTAATTGAAGTAAAAAATTAAACTAATTGCTTTTAATCAATATATTTCTTTGCTACTGATTTTATTCAATTTCACTATTTTATTTTTCACTTTGCACTTTGGACCATCTTCAATTTGAATAGAGATGATAAGTCATTGCTACAGTACATTCTTTGTGTAAATATATTGAATGTATGTAGGCAAATTAAAAGGTTTTCTAATATTACTAGCAAAAAGTCATGGGCTCTATCAACTAGAGCCTGAGGTTAAACATGAAACAATATTAAGTTAAAGATAGAATTTAGCATGGTAAATGTACGATCTACTATTATTTCTCTCATTGTAAGAAATTGATTTAGTACAGCCTGCTATCTGCAGTTATACTAATGTTCATGTTGACAGCACAAATGTACTTCCTTTTTATATTAGTACTATTCTCTATTTATTTTCATTTTAGATAGTTACTGTCCATAGAAAAGATTAACAAATGGCATTAACATTATGGAAAAGGACAAGTCTACTAAGAACAGTATGCTTCTTTTCTTTCCAATTAAATATCGATGGAAATTTTTTATGCTCAAATAGAACATTGGATAATTTCACATTCTAGTGATGAGGCATTGTAAGACTTTTTATCTTCAATTGTGGACATATCAGTTGGATGATGGAGAATAACATAATATTATTGGACATTTTATATACCAGTTAAAATGATTTGTTATCGAATGTTGCAAATAATTGTTATTTAGTCCTTAACTTGATTTGGTATAAGTAGAATAAAATTTATTGAGCCACAAAAATAATAAAACATGAAGGCCGTTGTTGCTATTTATTCGAATTCTTCCCATGATCATATAAAATGTAAATAGTGATCATACAGCACCACAACCATAAAATGTGGATTCGAAAAGTCACTGTACTTCCTTTTTAATCATTGTTGCTAGTAGCTATAATGCTATAACCAACCTAATGCTAGCTTTATGATGTTAAGCCCAATCATGGTGATCATATCATTAAAGCATGTTCCAAAAGCTAATAAGAAATAAAAAATATTCAACTAAATCAAAAAATTGTCATATCTAAACAAACTTTGAATTATACTTACTAAAAATTGATTCCATTGTAACGTTCGCAGCAGGCCTAGCAATTATAGTACCAAGGTATCCCAATTATACTTACAATTTGAGGTACATTTGCTTCATCCCATGTTTCTTTTCTCTGTCAAACAAATAACAGAAACAACATTAGTGATAATGTTAGCTATAATGTCTAATTGGGTTTTCAGGTCTAGCTGAAAGCATAACAGATCGTCTATTTGTATTTTTGCATGTGATAACATGGATACAATCATTCTATCTAAATTTTTATACGTGGAAACATAGAAACAATCATGTCTTAACTGTTCGATCATGTTTGCATAGAAGGAGCTGGAGCATGACACATGGAAACGTGGATACAAACATGAAAACAGAATGAACTAGAACATCAAAACAGGGAAACAAGAAAAATTAGGAATCGGTGCATTTTGTTGCTTTGAGCAACAAATCGTTGTATCTGAATTTATGTTTGCAAACTGAGTTAATTTGCAACTCAATTGTTTTGCAAATTGAATTGCATTTGAGTTTGCAAAACAGAGTTGCAAATTGCAACTTAGTTGCATTGCCAAATTGTTCAATTGTCAAACTAGATCGGTTGAATTTTGTTAATCTGAGAACCAAATCATTGTATTTGAATTTCAGTTTGCAAACTGCGCTGCAATTTGCAACTCAATTATTTTGCAAACTGAATTTCATTTCAGTTTTCAAAACCGAGTTGAAATTTGCAACTCAGTTGTTTTGCAAACTGAATTGTATTTTAGTTTGCAAAACTGAGTTGCAAATTGCAACTCAGTTGTATTGCCAAATTATTCAACTATCAAACAAGATCGGGTGCATTTTGTTGCTCCGAGCAACAAATCATTGTATTTGAATTTCAATTGCAAACAGAGATGAAATTTGCAATTCATTTTTTTTGCAAACTGAATTGCATTTCAGTTTGCAAAACTAAGTTGCAAATTGCAATTCAGTTGTATTGCCAAATTGTTCAATTGTCAAACTAGATCGGGTGCATTTTGTTGCTCTGAGCAACAAATCATTGTATTTGAATTTCAGTTTGAAAACCAAGTTGCAATTTGCAAATCGGTTATTTTGAAAACTGAATTGCAATTCAGTTTGGTAAACAGAGTTGCAAATTTCAACTTAATTTTATTGCCAATTTATTCAATTGTCAAACTAGATGCATCAATTTCATTGTCAATTGTTCCAGTAGTAGCAATGCCAATTTACATGGATGCACTATAAATTGAGTTGCAATAAATCAGGTTGCATTTCAGTTTGCAACTAGACTAGTCTCTCAGTCAATTCTAAAACAATTAACATTCGGTAACAGTTCAAAACTAAGTAACCTATGCAATGAAATGCTCCAAATAGCAGTACTATTAATATAGCTTGGCATTTAGACATCCTCTTTTGTGTGTGTGTGTGTGTCTAAATATATATAATTTTAGTAAATAAGTTTTTCATGGGACATAAGAAACTGTATCTATCAACTATGTGCAAGTTCGTACCCAAAATGGAATACATAGATCAAAATATATACTCAAAAATATTTTTTGTTAAGAAAATTTAATCTTTTCTTTCACTTCGTCAAGAATCAAGTAAAATAATAACTCCTTATGGTCATGCTGACTATTGTACAAAATGTAAAGACTTGATAATGCATACACAGGATTTGCTCCCTGTAGGAAAAGTAAAATAGAATAAAACATCGTAGATATGATTCACGTACATTAAAATATAAAAGAGATAAGAGAATAAAAATCAAAACCATACATAACACAAAGGATTGAATTTTATATTTATTTTGTTCTTTTTGTTAACATTATTCAACTTTTTCCTCTACTACTCACTTCCTCAAGAATCCAAAAAGAAAAATCAATTAAAATCAAGTAAAGCAGTACAAACAAAGGCATTTTTGTCATTAGCCTCACCCACATGAATATTTTGTTCTCATCCACTACATTCAAGTTTCAACTTATCCTCTTATTACTAGGTGTTTCAAAATATTGTTTTCTCCTTTACAATGAAATCTGACTTTATTTTAATTCCCATAATATGATTAATAACTAGACAAGCAAAGTTTTTAAATTTAATGCTTAATTTTTATTTCCAAATTTAAGGCTCGATTTTGTTTCTCTCCCAATAAAGGCTTATTTATTTGAAATGTTTCAGATCCCAGATCAAGTCATGAAATTAACGTGTTCTCTTTTATAATAATTGATAATTTGGAGTATTTACCAAAAAAAGTTTGTATATTCAAGACGTCAAAATGAGTGTTATATTAAACAAATATCACTTTTTCTCTAAGAGAAAAAAAATCAAAGTTAATAAAACTAAAATCAAATTTGAAACCAAATGGGTTTATGAACTGAAAATTAATTTCTCAAAACAAGCAAAACCAAGCACGTTTCAAAAACTGGGAAGCGACCCAAAATAAAAAATTGGAAAACGGTCGTATGTTCAACTTATATGTTGATACCTACCTAACATTTTCCACTATAGTTGTTGTAATAAATATTATTTTTATTAAAAGAAAAAATAACAAGCTCCCTTTATCAATTAGTAACCAAACTGAGTATCAATGTAATGACCTGGAATTTTCGATCCGAAAATTCCAGATAGTTATGAAAAACAAGAAGAGATAGAAGAAAAAGAAGAAACCGAAACACCAAAACACAGATTCTCACATTCACAGAGGATCAAAATATAATATTAAATAAATAGCAGTTATACAAAGGAAAACCGTGCTTGTCAAATTATACTTTAATATATCAGAGTTACAATATTTATACAACACTGGGTAGTTAAATTCAACATGCCCCAGATAAGCTACCACAAATCACAGCTGAATACTTTCCATACGTTCCTGCCATCCAACTAGTCTCCTGAGCTCCAGAACATCCTTGCCTGAAAATTTGTAATACTCGGTCTGACTCGAGCACTACATCAAAGTAACACCCGGGTCAGGCTGGAAACCAGCGTGAGTAAACCCATCTAACATGAAATACCAAAGCTTAAATTTATTTAAAACCCAGGGTATCTCGTATCAATTTACAAATTCACAATTTATTAAAGACATCTCTAATTTCGCACATCAATATCTAAGTACCAAAACTTAGATTAAATGGTCCAATTTACCTAAATCATTCAATTCCAGCTTATTTATTTCACATATCAATTTATAAAGAATCGAAGTGATTTCGGGCATTTGCTAATACCCGACCCCGGTCTCTTCGAATCCAATGCCATCTTAACCCAAGTTATTCAAGTGAAATACAATTCCACTTCTAAATACAGGATGTCACTTTTATACATCAACTCATCATTGATAGATATCTACATTATTAATGTCCAACCAAATATATCATATCACAAATCATTTCTTATCAGAGATATCATCCAATTCAAGGCATTTAACATCATTCAATCATTCAGAAGCAAGATTAATTAATCGCACCATTTCTAATTAATTTAAATAAATTAATTACTTTAATCACCTTTAAATCTTGCTCACTTAACAATAATTAATTATAAAAAAATTAATTAATTATCTATTAATTATCCATATCTAATTAATCACCCTTGATTAATTAACCTTTAATTACAATAAGTAATTAACTCTTAATTAATCACACAAATTAATTCGCCTTTATCCATCCACATTAAATACATTGATCCTTAAATAATTTCTCAAAATAATTGTCTTATAATTATTCATATTGATTAAATCACATCAGGTAATTACACATTAGTTTACCCTTCTGAATTAATGACGTTAAGTAATTACTTTTATTATAATCTCTAAGTAATTAACCTTCAACAAATTTAGTCTCTTCTAAATTAATTACCTTGGTTAATTAGTCATATTAATAAATCAAGTTTATTCGTTTTCCTTAAATTCACTATACAAAATTCTTGAATAAACAAATCATAAAAAAACAATATGCTCGTCAAAACTTTGGAAAGTAATTTTCTTTTTTTATTTTATACTTCAAATCCAAATTTCTTTTATTAACAAAATCTAGCTTTCAATTAAAACAAACTTATTGGACCGAAGTCCACGACCCAACAAAACAACCAACACTAACTGTGCTCAGGCCAAACGAAAACAAAATGGACCGAAGTCCCAATCAAAAACATATCGGAACAAACCCGAAATCCTAAACATCAAACACGAAACAAAAAAAGAAAGTGCTCCGTCTTCTTCTAACTCCCTCCCTTCTACCAGGCATCCTTCCCAAATCCACTCAATCCACCATCTTCGAACTATTCCAAGAATCTAATTAAAGCTTCACTCACCAATGATCAATACACCGATCAAAATCTCAAACCACGAACTAACCTTGCGGATCGAAACTCACCTTCCTGCTTCTTCCTCACTTAAACGAATGACAACAGAAATTTATATGTACCGGCACATGCACAACCTTGCCGACCATCTCTGGTCATCGCCCAGTGTACTCGCAAATCGCCTGTGACCTGCTCTAAGTGTTCCACCACCCAAAACCTACGACCGACTCTGAAATTTAAATCGAGCGATCTCGCACCCATCAGAAGAAAAAAACAGAACCACAAAATCCACTCGCACTGCCACCACAGACCACCGGTGGCCACAAAACTCCGGCCAATCCTTCGTCTCGTCACTTTACCTCGTTCATCTAGAATTTCCCTCGCTAATTTTCCCAACATCTATGACACACGAGTCATCTCCAGTCCAAGACCCGACCAACTACATCATACCGATCATCAATAATTGACGAAATTTGAGAAATCAACAAATTCCAAAATTCTCAACAGATTCAATATTAAAAATCATGAAATTTGTATTAAAAATCATCATTTCATAATGCTAATATGTTTATGGGAACAAATTACAGAATTATAAATATTGGTTTTTGAATTATAATTGATTTTTACTAATATTTCATATTTTGGAACTAATTTCTAAGTTAAAACACCTAAAACTATTTTTAGGATTTACATTATTCTGAAATAATCATACTTTATTTAAAAATCATAGCTTAAATTTGAATGTTTGGGAAAATATAAATCTTTTAAGGATTTCGTGCCTGAAATTTACAAAACAGGTATATACTTAAACATGCACAGGCATTACGCAGACAATCATAAGTACATTCATGCATTCATATTCAAGTACTTATGTAAACCTCACTGCTATAATTATACATCTAAACTTACAACCTTATTTAAAGTTCTAAAGGTTTTTGTTTACTCACCTGGTTAAAAAAACAGAGAACAGTTAACTCCTCTTCTACATGCTGAGCTAGAATTGAAGGCTCAAACTTGAATTTGAAAATGAAGTTGCTTGATTTTAAACTTTTGCTTTGAGTACTTGATATACTTAGATCTGAGATTTGCTTTGAAACAGACCTTTGTCTTAAACTGAGTTTTGAGACTTTGAATTCTGCCTCTTTAATTTCTTCTGGTTTGAAGTTGTTTAGCAAGTTTTGTTTTGGTTCCAGATTTTTATTCGACGATTTCAATTTTGAAGAAAAATTTACAGGCTTTAAAAATGAGCAGATGGGAAAAGAGATGGGAAAGAGGAGTAAGGAGTTTATATAGTGTTAATTAGAATTTACTCAAAATTAAAGAAAATAAACACAAATTAGTGACACTTGTTAAAGTTAACAACATTTATCAATACCATTTTTAACTCCTTACACATATATATAAAAAGAATTAAGAAGCTAACACTTGTCAATGTTTATTTTATTTGTTTTAAAATGATTTAGAAACCTTTATAATAAATTTCCTACATAGTTAGTACATTTATTAATTTATAAACGTTTTTTTTAATTTGCGTAAAAGAAATAAAATATAAATCCATTAGATTCTAAAGAAAATCACAACAATATATTTAATTCATTATTAAATGTTAATGTAAAACTATTGAATTTATTTAGTATTAAATAAACACTTCCTAAATTTTAATAAATAAATTTTCTTTTAAAGAAGATATTATAAAACTAATCTTATTTTAAATAAAAACCTTGTTCATATATTTTATATCCAAAATTTTTTCTTTAACAATTCAAATTTTAAATTCAAATTCAAATTCAATTTAAAATCCAACTTAAAAATCAATCCAAATAAATATATATGTATATATATATTAATTTGAACAAACTTATTATTAAATTTGGACATATTAAATTCTATATACACTTAAAAAATTCCTATTAAATTGAAAATGATTAGTCTGTTTAAAAGTAAATTTATAAAATAACACAAATTAAATAATTATTCTATTTAAAATCAATCTATAATTCAGTATTTCTATTAATTAACCCAATTATTAGCAATTATAGATGTCAGAAAATCCGCGTTATCACAATCAATTTCAGTTTCATAAAATCCTTATTCAATAGTATAAGACATAACCGAAAATCCATCAAGAAAATGTGCACTAAACAAATTCTTGGTTATTTTTTTCAATCATGTTTTCTGCGAATAAAACACTTTTATTATTTTTAAAGCAACTTCCTACTTCACCCACCTTTCGCTTTTTTTCCATCTGCATTAATTTGGTGTTAAACAATGCAAATTTGTTTTGGCTGATAACATTACTAAATCAAATATTTTAATTTAAGGAAAACACAAAATTGTTAGTTTAAAATTTTCTTTCCACAAGTCTTATTTTTAATAATAAAAATAAAGTTGGTCAAAAATTTGGCAGATGATGAAATATGCAGCACCAATATTCAACGAATAGCAAATGAAGCGGAGAAATCACAATTCAACAAACAAAAAATGAAGCGGACAAACTGCAATTCTGCTAATAAAAAAAGAAATGTTGGCCAGATTTGGGATTGCAATTTCTCAGTTTTCCTGCAATTTTTTATATTGATTGGATCAATTTATGCTATCATGATCAATGTGTCATATTCAAAGATAAAAAATATATTGTATAGATTGTATAAGACTGATTATGAGCTAAAACATTAAGAGTCAAGCTCATATGCACATTAAGCTTACGAATGTTTCTATGAAAAGTATAAATTATAAAACTGAATTCATATTTTTGCATTTAAAATTCATGCAAAAAACCAAACTGATTGCTTCAATCATGAAATTCATATTATAAAAAATTGAACTCATTGTAGGAAGGTCCTATTTTCCAATATTAGTTTGGTAAGATGCTTTGACACAAACAATTGAATAGCCACTTATTTACAAAGTTAGACAGGGTAATTGAGAAACGAAAACAAAATGAAAAAACAACCAAGGCTTAAAAGAAAACAAACAATTATTTTTTTAACGTCATGATGTAATCATCATCTCACTCATGTGAACTGATTTATGTGTTAGCATTCAAAAAGGGAAAAAACTTACACACACGTATAGATGTATGTATGTATGTATGTACGTGTATGTATGTATGCTTGGGATCCAAACAAAATTAGATCATAGAAACCAAAAGTTTGCTATTTAACCAAGTCCGTAGGGTACTTATGTGGTTTTCTACCTTTCACATGAAAATGTGACAAAAGAAATTAAGTTATTTTTATCTCACTATATAAAGCACCTATTAGTCCGAAATTCAACTGATATCCTCAGTTTGTTTCAAATCAATATGATTAAACCTAATTGACCGACTGTTGGCTTAACTTCAGCATAAACTAGTAAGTGGAATTTTGTATGTTCTTAATTCCAACTGACATTTCAAGTAAAATTGTTAACCAAGAAAGTTTACTAATTTTAGTTTATCATCATTGAATAACTATGAAGTCTATTCATAGGATGATTCAATAAGGAAAGAAAATACTGAAACTAAAAAATATACCAACAGTCAAGTTCCTAAACGTGAAATTATGATTCAGCTTCATTGTGGAATTGAGGTTGGTTGAGTAATCGATCACCAACAAGCTGCCTGGAAGAATCATGCTTCAGCTTCTTCAAGGATTTGCGCTTCAGCTTCTTGGAGAGTTGTAGCAATTGACTATTGAATTTGAAAGGGATTCGTAGGTTTTCGATTGGATTTGAGAGCGATTCATAGGTTGCGAATTAGATTTGACAGGGATTTATAATTTGAAGCAGGGATTTAGGGTTGAAGGGGGTATTAAGGTTTAAAGCGGGATTTCTTTTGGAGAGAAGTGAAAAGCGAAATTTAGGCGGGCAATAATTAGAAGAAGGAAATAGACCATGAAACTAAATTTCGCTCCTAATTAATTGCGGTGAAACACTTTATCCATTGATCTAAAAAAGGGTAAGTACCAAACCATAGCAAGTCAATTTTGTTTGCAATCCCTACTTGTTATGAAAACAACATTTTCTTGTAGTGGCAAGTGATCCTCCTAAGAGCCATTAAAAACTGAAATACATATTTTAAGTAAGTCTTCCAACATACGATTCACCCTCTACGTCCGTCTATCCATTTTCGTGTGATAAGCAGTACTCAAACTCAACTTAGTGCCTAACACCTCCAGAAGACTCCTCCACAAATTGCCGATGAAAAGTGGATCTCATTCATTATAATGCTAGAAGGAACTCCATGTAATTTTACTGTCTCACTCATGTATAGTGTCGCTAAAAATGTATTAGTTGTCATACTCCTAACCGAAACAAAATGAGCATATTTTGTCAGCTGGTTGACTATGACCTAACTACTCTTATTCCCCCTCCTACTCTTAGGTAGTTCATCGATGCGATCCATAGAAATACTCTCTTGTTACCACTGCGGAATATCTAATGGTTGCAACAAACCTCCTAGCTTCTTCTGCTTCGACTTGGCAAGTCGTACATTTGGCTACATACTCTTCTACATGTCTCTTCATACCAGGCTACTAAAAGACTCTCTTCATGTCGAGGTACATTTTGTCTCTTTCAGGATGAATGTTCATCTTAGAATGATGAGACAGCGCTAGTACCATTTCAATAAAATCTAGAATGAGAGAAACACATAATCTACCATCTATACGTAACCACCCTTCCAAACCAATTTTATAATGCCTTAAATGACTCGACTGCTCTCCTCTACTAAGCCTCACGATAATAACTAATAGCTCCTTATCGAGCTTCTGACTTGACCCAATTTGGTCCATAAGTGTAGGTTGCAAATCCAAAGCCACTAACAAACCCGGAGTGATGTCTGATGATGATCAAAAGTCAAACATAGAAGTAAACTCCAAGTGCTTCAACTCTAAAAAAATAGGACTCAACATCGCATGCTTCCTAAACACATGGTATGATCATACCCAGGGGCCTGAGTGTGCTGGGTTAACAGTGAATATGTCCCAGACAATGTGTGATTTAAAAAGAGGAAAGTAGCTAAAGACCAACATAAAATACCTGATATTGAATTCAAAAAAATAAGTTCACAGGAAGGCTTGGGTTAAATCCCTGATAGCCAGAAAGTTTGTAGATGAGGAAAGATGATTTTATTGGTTGTTTAAAGTATTTTATGGATGGATTATATGCTTATGTTCCCTGACACAACACATTGAATCATGAATTATTTTGTTGGGCAATAATGAACATGCACAGGCTAAACAGGAAGGTGTACAAGAGAAATATTGCTTTCCTTTATTTATTTTAAAAATTTATTTGAAAATGAGAAAAGTTATCTAAATTTAGATTTTCAGTAAGATTGCTCATACCAGACAATTAGTCTGACCTTTTGTGTGTTTTCGCACCATTGGGTGTCTCATATTTTTATGAGGCAGCTCATGGTGATACTGCAGGTAAATAGGCATTTCTTTGATCAAGAATTGGATGGATTAGCTGCTAAGGATTTAGAAACAATAGCTACAGACTCACTAATATTGAAACAGAAGTTTAAGTTGAATTTATGTTATGAGATGTTAGTTAAGTTGTTTGGGAAGAAACTGATGTGGTAATATTTTTAGCTGTGGTGTATTGAACTTAAAAATGTAATTTAGTTGAAAACTGTGTGTTGCTCTTGAAAATGTTTTAGCTGAGTATTGTAGTTTTCCTTTTTAGTTTCAGAATGATTTAAATTCAAAGAGTAGAAAATCTGAGATATAAACATGTAAAGACTGAATGAGTATCTCAATACTTAGTGAGGAAGATTCATGTTAAAAAAATGATAAGGTAAATCTGGCATAAACAAGTGTAGAATCACCCTAGAAAGAACCCAGAAAATGCTTGTGATTTATGTATAAATTAAGACAAGACAGTAAGGCTAATCTGACCAAACTTTTAAGCCTGGGTTCAACCCATTCTTAATTGTCTTAAAACCCAGTTTGTAGAGAAAAACCAATTACATATACAAGTAGAGTAAGCCTCATAATTTCAAGTTAATAATTATTTGAAAAAGAATTAAAAATATTTAAAAATCCTATTAGTAAATAAACATGCACAGGGACTTGCATACACTGATTTAAAAGGCAGGTTATAAATAGATTAGCAGAAATAAGTATGACTGGGGAAACTGTATTCTAAAGAAAAGAAATTGTTATGCATAAATTATTTAATGATTTTCAAAACAGATTTCTACTTATTAAAGTTTATACTCTGATTCAAGTTGAAAAAAAAGACTGGTTACTTGAAATCATGGAAGTGCAAATAAATGCTAAGACCAGAAAAAAAAATAACATCAAGATCTTGCCAAACAAATCTAAGAAAGACAGAAAAAACTTCTTTGGGAATTATTTGGCTATGGGGAAATCATATTGTGATTTTCAAAGTAAATTTTCTGCTTCCAAAACCTCATTACTCTGATTTAAAAACAAAGTATCATTTATAAATGTTTTCATATATGAGAATTTAAGATAATTTGAGTACAACAATATTTTTATACTGGTTAAAAGATCCTGGCTAGAGAAAATTTAGAGATGACATTCTCTTGAGTAGATGGCCACTGCATAAAACTAGTATATATAAAAAAAAATTAGGATAAGAAAGTGGGTCATCTCAGTAGTTCCCTGAAAAGCTAAGTATATTTTCAAAGAAAGATTTCCAAGTATAAGTTAGACGTTTTAAAGTGGATTTAAAAGAATGTTTTAGAAAGAAATTATTATTTAGTGGTTTCAAAATTTTTAAAAGTAAATATTTGTCATGTTAATTATATAAGTAAATTATTTTAAAGGTTAAATTGGTATTATGACTTAAAAGATATATATTAATATTTATATTTTATAAAGTAGCTTTATTTAAAAAAAAGGTACTTTGGCTAAAGTTTTTATTTGGAAACTTAGTATAGAATTACACAACTTTTATTTTGAACAAGTCTTTTAAGTAATTTTTATTTTATATGCTTTAGAGTATATATTTTTGGATAAAGTGATTTAAATTATTTTAAGATCTAAAGTATTTAGACTTGGTGATTTTAAGTGGAAATAAACAATATTTGGAAATTTATTCCATAAGAGAAAAGTGATTTGAAAACTATTTTCAAAGGGTTGAAGTGTAGAAAATATCTTGCGAATATATTTTAAATAATAAATAATTTGAAAATTATTAAGGCATGATGATTGTTTGTGGATGTTAAATGATAGTTTAATAACCGACTATCAATATTGGCCAATGCGCTGATTGTTTCAAAGTGACGGAGATGGAGATTAATTTCCCGAAAACCACTTCGATCAGGTTTCAACGTTTTCGTAAGGAAGACAAGAGCTTGATGTCGAAGATGGAGCAGTGAAGTTCAAGGTCTAATCGCTACTAATCCTGAGGGTGATTCCAAAATGGATGTAGTAGGAGTAGTGCCTTTGGTTCCATTAGGACCCAGAATGGACTTTCATGGATGAATGCTTTCAGAACATCATCAGGATTACGATGGGCATTCTAAGTGAATGTGTGCTAAAAAGGTAATGCATAGCCTCGAGCCTTATCTACCGAAAATGGATAAAACAGGGGAGGTCTAGCAAGGCTAAGTGGCTAGCAACCAATTAGGGTAAGGTCATCTCTGTCTAGATGTCCCTTTTTACTCGGCTTTGTGGGAGGTTGCTGATCCCAACCGCGGGGTAACCTTATACGGACAATCCAGTAAGGGGTAGCTCCGTCTTGTGTAGTATGGGATCAGGGTGGATCCCCGGTACGGTGATCTAGACCACGTACTATGATGGGCGGTACCCCAGTAGCCCTGCCGTTGTATGGAATCCAATCTCCAATAAGCACCTGTACGGTTTTGATTGTGCCCAACTATGGATGGAACGTGAGATGCAAGCATTTCAGAAGAATTTGATAAAAGTGTTTCGGTTTCGTAAGGTAAAACCCCGGCATATTTATTTATGGCGTGGTCTTATGAGATACCATTGATTTCAAAGGATTTTGGAAACTTTAATAATCCAATCGGGTGTGTTTACTCGCTCTGGTTTTCCAGATGACTTTGGTGTTATTTCATTATAATGCTCGAGTCACAACGAGTATTATAGGATACAGGGTAGGATGCTATGGAGCTCAGGAGACGAGCTGGATAGCGAGACGTATCACATGTATTTGATGAATATTCCGCTGTGTATGATTAACTGCATAGTCAGTTTTGCGAGGGCAGGTTATGATAACTGTCCAGTTATGTGCTATGAATTTTGTTGTACTCTGATGATGTAATATATAAACAGATATAGTTCTTTAATAAAAGATTAGTCATTTATCTATTATATATTATTCCGCTACGATTGTGAGATTCTGATATTGTTTTCTATCTCTTCTTCTACCTCTTTCTTCTTTAATCCTAATGGTTCGTATTTCCGTCCAATTTTAGTTGATATGATGGAGAATATTGTTGGCTCAAAGGGGTACAGATTTTGCGGGTTATTACATTTGGTATCAGAGCTGAAGGTTAAGCGAAAACCTTGGCTCTAGTGGGGATTACTCATTGGAAACAGAGTCCGAAGTACTCTAGAATGAGTTTGATTATATTAATAGATATGATTGCGTATTTGTTAGTGAGTATAAAATTGTTTAATATTCCATCGATTGGTTTGTTGAGTGGCTTATGGATTCTGGTCAATATGAGTAATTAACGTCATTGATAAGGATCTCTAAACACTTGAATGGAACAATCAGACATAGTATTATGGGATAAATGAAATAATATTTTCCAAATTATTTTTATATATGAAAGATATAATTTTCAAAAGTTATTATAATTATGTGTGTATATATATATGGTTGCTTAGTTGTTAGGAAGTGGTAATATTTAGTTATTATCATTATTGTTGTAAGAATTAAATAAGAATTGAAATTATAACCAAAGTTAAGGAATAGTTTATATAACAGAATGAGACATGTAAATGTGAATTATAAATATGATTCATAATTAAAATGAGAGAAAATTCTGGAGTAATCACTACAAGAAAAAACACCTTTGACAGCAGCTATTCTCAGCGTTTCTCCCTTGATTGCTGTGGACGAAAATATTGGAGGGAAAATTTCTACGTGTGAACGCTGAGAAAACCTAAATAATATAACTTTTGCCGCCTCATTTTTCCACTTCGCCTATTTACTTTTCTTGGCCTTTCATCTCGTTAACACCTCCACCACCTAAAACTGAATTAAACCTATCTTCCAATCACCGAAATTCGCCTTATCACTGCCGCTCATCGTTCAGACATCTCCCTTCACCATTCTTCTGATTTCAAATCCAAATCATCACCGCTAGCTGCTCCCTCGATAGGTACTTATTTTCAACTATTCATCGATTTTATTTAGGTTTAAATCGGTTCTTCAATTAGTTTAATCATTCGGCAATTTGATTTTTTTATTTCAGTATACATTTCTTCGATTTCCCTAAATCAAAATTTGTTGGATTGATTTTGTTGGTAAATTGATCTTAATGAGTTTATAAGATTGTTGCTAAATCTTTACTTCATGCGTCTAATCTTCTATTAAGTATGTCTATTAAATCCCTGAAATATAGTGTTTTCAATGTATTGGAAGAGAATGGAACGCCAAGGTATTTTATAGGAAGATTTGCATTTTGTACATTGATTTCCTTTAAAATCTGAATTTTATTCTTCAGCCCCTTTTCCAAAAAAAACTTTGTTTCCATTGCATCGATGGCTAAATTAGAAGTACCTTGGTAGGTTTTATGTAAACAAAAAGTGGAAGGGGGTATGGGTATGAGGAAACTGGAAGAGATGAATAATGCTTTAGGATTAAAATTAATCTACAAGATGAATAATAAAGAGGTGCTATGGGTAGAGTGGATGTATGAAAAATACATAAAAATAAATCTATTTGGGAAAACGGAAAGTAGAAACGAATAATTAGGTATCTGGGAATATTTATTGAAGCTAAGGGAGCATGCAATAAAATGTATGAGGAGAAGAACAGTGGACGGTGTGTCAACGTCACTTTGTAATCCCATTTGGGTTTTATTGCAGGGATGTTGTGTTCATAGGAATTATATAACTAGGGTCTGCATTTAGTGAAAATAAGAATTTTACAATTTGTTTTGGGCCACAGAGATAGTTTAGGAGGGGATTTTAATTTCTAAATTTGCATCTATGGGTTTTATTTAGCAAGAGTTTGGATTAAGTGTGATAAGGTTCCAGTTTCGTTATTCAATGTTGATTGTTGATCCATAAATTATTTCTCATATTGTAGTTTGCTACAGTGACATCCATATGTAATTCTAACCGTTAAATCACAGATCTAGTAAGTTATCCTGTTGACTTAATTATCCATTACAAACGTTTTCGGCCGTAGCCAATTATAAACTTATAATCTAATTCTGTTTGCATCAAGTATTTACTTGTATGATCTGCAGTGCAATGATTGAGGTTCTCCATTGCATTTGCTAAGTATTTGTATGTTTGTAAAATTAGACTTACAGTTCAAACATTGTATTCTGTGCGTATAATCCTCCTGAAAATGTGAAGTATGGGTTAATTATATGTAAATCAATTGATCTAGTGGCCGGTATCTTTATTTATTAATAATAGATAATCTTTGGAGGCAATCAGTCCACAATTGATTCACAGGTATTATGTTGACTTAATTATCCACTCAAAAAGTGTACTTTAGGTACATATTCATCTGTAGCCAGCTATAAACTTGTATACTAATTATATGTGGACAAATGTATTTGGATGATCTCTATTGCGATGACCAAGGTTCTCCATAGCATTTGATAGAGAAACTATATGTTTGCAAAATTAATCTGGCACTTCAAACATTTTGTTCTTTTCATATAATCCTGGTGAAAAATTAATGTATGGTTTAATTGTATGAAATTAATCGATCCGATGGTCAATATCTATAATTGTAAATGATTGATACACTTTGAATCCAAGCAATCTGGCATTGCTCGTATGTTTTGTTTTTGACTATATCTTTATCTTGTTTATTACCGGCTAACGCACTTGAAACTTGGTGGTAAACTTTTGTGCTAGGGAATTTTTTCTAATTTATTTTGAATATCATGAATAGGTTGCCAAAAAGCCATCAGGAGAAGATATCAATGCTCTTGAGCAGCACATAAAGAATCTTCTAAGTCCATCCACTCCATACTTCTTCAACACATTGTATGATCCCTATACCGAGCGTGCAGACTTCGTTCGTGGTTATCCTTTCAGCTTAAGGGAAGGTGCCAAAACTGCTGTATCTCATGGCCTTTGGCTCAACATTCCTGACTATGACGCTCCTACTCAGCTTGTCAAGCCTTTGGAAAAGAACAAGGTACAACCATACATATTGCCCAGATGGTATAGGTTTAAACCACAACTAGGATGTTACATTAACTTATTTTTCATTCTTTGTTGCACTGATGGGTGCAGGTATGTGGATGCTGTGTTGACCATTCCTAAAGGAACATTGTTTCCCATGTGTGGAATGAATTTGGCATTTGACCGTGAGCTTATTGGACCAGCAATGTACTTTGGTCTCATGGGCGATGGATAACCAATTGGGCGTTACGATGATATGTGGGCCGGTTGGTGTGTTAAGGTGAGCAACTTTTATGTTCAACACCATATAAGGCATATACTTTACTGTAGCTATTTTATCTTGATCACTAAATTGACTTGTTGCTTGAATCACATCATATATTTTAGTTGTTTATGTTAAAAGGACTACAAATATTGATTGAAAGGGTTTGTGTGAAAAATACTTCAAAATTTGACATTCCCTCATTAAGTAAAATAATGACATCACTTTTACATATAGCACGACAAAAAGAAAAATAATAATTAGAAGCATCAACAACCCAAACTGTACTTCATAAGTTTCCGTTTTAACTAAAAAGGCACCTTATTCAAGACTTGAGGCATATACCTAAATTCAGTTTGAAAACAAAACATCAACCTATAAATTCTAGAAAATTTGTATATGCCCCCCACCCCCCCACACACACATCATGCATTGGTACACAATCACATCAAATTCGTATATGTAAAATTTCATTCACATCTAATTACTTTCTGTCCTAGAAACTGTCTCCAAAGATGCCATTTCAGCTTGCCTTGGATGTTATTGTGAAAATGTTGAGAGCTTGTGCTCACCATCATCGCCAAGGACATGTAACAAGTTATGTATGTTATTTTTGAGATCATTTTATGCTTTTTTTCTTCTATTAATCGTTGAATCCTGTAGCCAAATATAGTGGCACTTTATATTTAATATTATGGCCTGATAATTGAAACACAACTTTGCATGCACTAAACATTACTCAATTACTATTTCTCTCATATTTTTATTATTTGTTTGCTTATTAAACTACACATATACATGTATATATAACCGGTCCATTTTAATAATATATACATCAAATTACAGCTAACATAATAAAATATAAAAAATAAAACCACTACCTAATATTATAAAATTTAACCGAGTTAATTTTGTTTTATGAAAATTAAATTATATTATAAAAATTAAACGAGTCTAAAATAATAATATTAATTAACCAAGTTTATAAAAATCAACTAAGTTTTATAAAAATTCAATAAGTTTATAAAAATTAACCAAGCAGTATAAAAATATAACTAAATCTTCTATAATAATAATAATGTAGTTAACTAAGATTTATAAATCTAATAAGTTTATAATAATTAACTAAGTATTAAAAAAAGTAAATAATAATTATATGTTAACTAAGTTATATAAATATTAAATAAGTTTATAAAAACTAACTAAGTATTATAAAAATTTTCAACTCGGATTTAGTGAATTTAATGAACTTGTGAATTCGTGATTAATATATTGGTCAAAATTTCATAGATTAATTATGATAAAATTCAACAGCATGGTTTATGTCATAATTTCTCGTCTACCGATATCATCTTCCTCAAATTTTGAATAAACATTTGCTATGTTTTGAGCTCTTCAAAAACATTATTTTAGTGAAAACTAGATAACGAATATGGCTTGGTTTTTATTTTTTTAGCATGGCTGACAAACAAAATGACACTTGAGCTTTCTTTTGGTATGCTTTGCAACAGTTTCACCTTTCAAATTTTATGGCATATTTTAGTCAGGATTCGGTCCGATATTCTGTGAATATGTTATAGGAATACCATTAAAGTATCAATTAACCTAAGTTTTGCATTTATTGCAGCATGTATGTTATTTCATTGAAATATCTGATTGTAGAGAAGAAGTTAGCGAAGGGGCACAATGTTTTTTTATTTTAACCATGTTAATATGTAAGTTCTGCAAAGTGATTGTCAAACAACTAGAACTAGAACTAAGTTAACTGAGTTTTATAAAAATTAACAAGTTTAATTTATAAATATATAAAATATAACTTAATCCTCTATAATAATAATAATAATAAACTAAGATTTATAAGAATAACAATAAGTTGACTATGATTTACTTCTTGACCCGATCACCACTTATAAGAATATCAATATCACTTAGTAGACAGTTCTTTTTCAAATGACTACCGGAGAAATACGAAGGCTGTCAACAACACTGATATACAATCCTATCCAATAGAGTAAATTTCATTTTATATAGGACATGTTGAAAATTTTAGTTCCAATATTCTTACTTTGTTTTAATTGTGCTTCAAAGGTTCGAATGTGCTGACTCCTTGTTCCCTACTGCGTCAAGATTCCAAGTCTCTAGGTCGTAGGAGGTATGTTTCTGAACTATTATTTCAACATTTCATTTTATCATAATCGTGCTCTGCAAAACATTTTTGAATCTGCAACCCAATGCAAGAATAAAAGAGCAGGCTATAAAGAGTATTTTTTACATTGTAAATTAACCTTACTTCCATCCTCCATACGTTACTTGTATGTAGGTTTGCCATGAGAGTGCATGACTGAGTGTGGAGTAGACATTCATTGATGAGCTACCGCACAAGTGTTATACGGAGTTGGAAGTGGACAGTCGTTCATGAGCTACCGCACAAGTGTTACAAGGAGTTAGGTAAGCAACTCTAGATGATGAATCGTGTTCAGTTCATATAATCTTCAAAGAACAACGTTCCCATTTTGGTAAATGCACACTTGAATTTCACACATAAATATAAAATCATTCCTCAAAACAAAATAAACGGTCTTCGAATGTCATGGATTTGGTTAAAAGGCTGTTTGTGTGTTGTTAGAATGGTTTTTTAATTAATTATTTTGTTCTATTATCTGTTACCTAAGAAGATATCCATCTCTTATACATATCCATCTATCAGAAATATAAATCTTTATTTTTTATTGTCTTTGAGGAAAAATAAATTTATGACGACTTTTTGTAAAATATGAAACAACTGGAACTTCACAATATTTTGTTGATGCAGACACCTGGCCTTTTATCTTCTGCTGCAAAAAAAAAAAGACACAGTAGGGATTCTTTCATAGAACTACCGCAATCATGTTTAGAATTCCAAACCAAGAATCTCAAGTGATTTCCAAAATCATTCACATGAGGCATGGAATTCTAAATGCACAGCTCAGCACCATGTGGCAAGAAACTTAACATATCAAGAACCGACTTGTGGACTCAACTCTCAAAGGATGCCCCATCGGTAATGAGCTAATCTTGTGTTTCGAACTTGCTAATCTACTCGGTTGTTTGTTTACTTTATAATTTATAAGCTTGTGAAATGGAAGTAGTTCATTGAGACCAGCCATGTTCTGGTTCTTGATTTTCCTATTGATGCTCATCATTGGTAGCTGCAATCCCTTGATTATTCGCCCGTCATTTGTGTTCATTCTGAATCACAAAAAGATTTCTCTTTCTCTGTAATTGTAATTTGACATTTTATGCGGAGGGCAGTAAGTATTTAAAAAGAATATCTGATAAATACACTTGCCTGTACATTTTTTCTCTTTTCATTTTTATAAGTTGTAACCAAGCTCATGCACGGAATTTATCTTTGGTTTAGACAGATTGATCATATTTTTATAAGAAGCATGGAATGTGAGATGGGTATGGAAGTGTGTGTGTGTAGTTTGGGGAGAAGAGATGAAGTGATTGTTTGGGGGTTTGGATGGTTGTATCAGTTTGTTGAATTGTTTGTAATGTGACTTCAAGGAGATATTGGGAGGAAGGGGTGTTGTTCAGTCGATGTTGTATGAGACGAAGAATGGATGTGCAGTTGCACAGCATATAGGTGCAGTGCTGGATGGAACAATTGCAAGGGAGAGGCAAATATGATACAACAGCGTTATTTTTGAATAAACAATTTAATTTCAAATTTGTAAGTAAATGGATAATTAGTCAAGTGGACTAAACAAAACAAAGGATTGAAAATAAAATTTGTAAGTAAACTAATTAATTTAAATTGGCAAGCAAATGAATGGAAATTGATTATTGAGATGACATTTAATTTAAATTGTGTAAAGTTAAGTGTATAATTAATTCAAAGTGGACCAAAATAATTTAAGTTTGGAAACAAAATCCATTGAGATTTAAAATAAATTAGTAAGTGGAACTAATTAAAAAATGATTAACTAAATATGGTTTGAAATGAATTGAATTCAATATTTAAAAATGAATGGTAAATTGAATTCAGAATGGAATTGGAAATTTAGTTAAGAGAAAATAGACGTGAAAGCTTAAGTGGTAAAGTTAAAATAGTTATAAGAAGTATATAAAATCTTGAAATGGATGGTGAAATTCTTAAGTAAATTTGAATTGGAGAATTATTCTAAGTTAATATTTGAATGAAGATTTAATAAAAGTGATGAAAAAAAGAAGCTTTGGATAAGTGAATGAAATTCAAAATAAATGTGAATAAAATGAATTGATATAGCTAATAATCAATTGAGATAAATAAGTAGGATGTACGTATATTATTTTATTCGCATAGCAATTTGATCTAGATTCGAGCATAGAATTTCGAGGTAGTTATATCGATCCGAGTTAGGATTTTTTACTCGATTTTCAACGGCGAACCTTGGATATGAATTTTGATAGATTCTAAAAAATTCTCTATCATAGTATATGGCTATGCAAGGAGAATGACGGTTTTTGATCAAGAAGCCAGATCTGAGTCCGCACTAGGAAGTTAGGTGGACGATACTAGTTCGGAAGTGAAATTGTGTGATCGAGAGAGTGATCGAGTTTGGTTTTGCGTACGAATGATATGCGTACATTGTACTGACTTGAATGAAATAGATATTGAAACTATTGTAAAGAAATTTATAAATGATTTTGAATGTTGTGATTGGATATTATTGTTAAATAGTATACAGGTATTTAAAAGCAAAGGATAAATTAGTGTTTTGAATTCAGAAGATGAATTGAATTGCTCGACAAAAAGGCGAGTATTTAAATTTCTACATGAAATTTGATTGTTTTCTGATCTAGCCACTTGGCCTTTTGTTTTATTTTGAAATTTGGGGGCCTGCAGAGGCATTTTGTAGTCGTACCGATCTAGCCATGTAAAGCAGACGCTGGCGAAATTTTTCGAAAATTTAGAGAGTTAGAGAAATTGTGATAAAATTTTGAAATTTAAAATTGGGTTTTAAATTACGATTTGGAATTGTTGAGTAAGTGATATTATTTTGGAAGCTATGGAAGAGTTTCGAAAGTTAGTAAGGGTGATGGTGTGACTTTATAAAAAGATTATTTTGAGTAGTCGTTGAAAAACTATTTGGTTTGGGAAGTTGTTAAAAACCATTTGGAGTGGGGAAATAGTTAATGGGTAACAGACCATTCTTCTTAACTAACAATTTCGGGGACGAAATTCTTTTAAGGGGGGAGAAATGTAACGACCCGAAATTTTGGACATTTGGAATTGGTATATTTAATCGATTTTAAATATTTAAAAGTTAATATTTAACTTGAATTTTAAGTATCACTAATTTTTGGATAATTTAAATATTAAATTTAATAATTGGAAATTGTGTAAAATAGGGAATCTGGAGTTTCAAGCTTGTTAAAGATATTTTAAAGGCTATAAAAGTTATATTGATAATGCTGACGACAATAGAAGGTTTAAATTTGAGTTTAAAAGTGTTTTGTTCAATTTTAAAATTATATCGTTTAAATCGATATTTAAAAATAGCCTTCCGAAGCATAGTCTCGGAATTCAACGAAATTAGTTCCATTGGATCCGTAGTAGTATTTTATTATCGGATTTTAATTTTCCTAGTGTTGGAGTTGTCGTGTGATCGTATGGTATGTAAACGCACTAAAATTTATATCGAATTCAATATAAACAACTGGGTCCAAAAAGCTATCTTCTTCATACGATCGAATTAGGACTCGAAACCTTTTCCAGTACGTTCTAATTATTAAATAATTTCCAATTAAATTTAAATATAAATAATAATTGCATTGAAACACTATAGCAAGCGCTGGCACTTAAAAATATTTAAAAAACATGTTCACCTTGGTTTGACATGCATTTTTTTTCTCTTAAAATTTTTCATCCCTTTTCCTTTCAAAAAAATTCTTTCGCATATTATAAAAAAAGAGAAGAGCCGAGCTTCTCTTTAAAAACAGAAATGGAAATCAAAATTTTAATGGCCGAGCTAATCGATCGAGCAGTATTGTTTCCTTTCGAAATCAAATTCTCCTCATTTTTCAAATCGCGACTTCCCTTTTCAAATTATCTAATCAAATCGAAGCTGTTAGGGATTCTCGTGCTCAAAGTCGAGCACGATGGCAAGTGCGCACTCACACGAAGAGGCGGAGGTCCCCTTCGGCAAGGGCAGAGCATGCTCGTACCGATGACTGCGAGAGGAGGAGCCGCCTATGGCCGCGAGGCCGCGAAACAAAGGAGACGGCAGTAGGGATTGTTCGAATGGTCGAGGAGGAGGTCACGGCGTCGCATGATGATGCTCGTGAGTCGACTGAGTGGTGGTGTCCAAGCTCGAGCTAGGGTTTTCGCGATTCGAGATGGACGAGGGATGGTGGAATCGCTCGAGTGCGGTGGCGTCGATGTTTTAGTTGGAGTCGAAGCGGAGGTGAAGGTCGCGTTCGAAGGAGGCTGGTGGCTGCGGCGAGTTTTTAATCAGGCAGAGGTATTCGTCTTTTATTTTATTTTTTTAATCTAATTTAAATTTATATATGTCTATATAGTATAGTTAAATAGAAAATTATCCAATAAGACGTATATATGCCTTTATTTTCAATATAAATATAGGTAAATATACAGGAAAGAAAAATGTACATATAAGTGTAAATATCTATATAAAAATACACATGCATATTTTAATTTAAAACATTAAGCATATATATAGATACGATTTTGGAAAGGTATAGAAATTTTAAAATGTTTAAGGTTTGTGTAAAATTATATTTATTTTATTTTATTTTATTTTATTTTAAACCTATATTGAGTATTTTTATACGTAGTTTGAAATGGAGAATATAAAATACGATTTACTAGTGTTTTAAAATAATTGATTTGTTGATTAAATTGTTTAAGTAATTTATTCAATTACTTTAGTTCTAAAAATTATTCATGATGGGAAAATCAGTTTAAAATAAAATCATTGGTTAATTAAATTTATCAAATGGAAATTTAATTTTTCGATTTGTTTAAATATTAATAAACCGTAAAATATTTATTCAAGGTCTGAAATCAGGAAGAAAACAAGCCAGTTTGAAGTGGAATGCAATTAAAAGTCAAAGGTGAGCTAGTCTCACTCATTTAGATTTCCATTTAAATTTAAATTGTTAAATTTAATTTATTGGTTGAACGATTGAATTGACTGGATGTGATATTATGTATAATAGTGTATATATATGTATATATATATTGGAGTGATTGATTCCCGCATTATATAGCGGATGAGACCCTATGCACACCGCATAATAGCGGATGATCCTTTATACCACGATATCCCACCTTGAAGTGGGATTGGTATTTTAAATTGTTGTTCTAACATCTATGGATGCAGAGAAACAGGTTGGAGGGGTCCAATTGGATTCCTCGAAATATTGAATTTATTTTATATTCAGTAATGTGATTTATGTGATAATCTGTAATGGATTATATTGGGAATTTTAATTGTTGAATGTTATGGCTTGGTTGAGTATATATTAGTATTTGAAAAAAAATGAAATATATATGTGTATATATACATAAAGTTTGGATTTTTAAAGGAAATAAAAAGGGAAATTTTTAAGTAAAAATATTATAGTGAATTCAAGTAAATTAAAGGAATGAATTTGGAAAAGGGATAAAGGTTTGATTTTAAATCCTACATAATAAATTCAAGGATGGAAAAAATAGGATTTTGAATGAATGGGGAAAAAGGATTTTTATTTAAAATAAGGACTTAAGCAATATGTTTTTTAAGTACTAAGATATTTTTTTAAATACAAGATTTGAATAAGTTTGGGATAATAAAAGGAGAATTTTGAATAAAGTATGAAATTGGTATTTCTGATTTAAATAAGAATTTAAATCGTAAATAAAGGTGTGAATATGGGATAAATGGGTTTGAAACAAATTTGGATAAGTAAAAGAATTTATTTTAAAAATGGAGTAGGTTTTGGAAATCGATTTGTAAACCAACTAAGTGTTGAAAATTGAGAATAAAGGAGAATGAGTTTGTGAAATTTATAAACAGGGTTTATAAATAAAATGAAATATTTATCAGAGGATAATTTGGAAGTTTAAATTTAGGATGGGAATTTATAAGGAAAGGGTGATTTTTTTTTGAAAAAATAGTGGTTTATTTTTAAAGGTGTGGAAAGGAAAGTGTATTTCCCTGAAAAGTCAAGTATATTTTCAGAGAAAGATTTCCAAATATAAGTTTGAGGTTTTAAAGTGGATTTAAAAGAATGTTTTAGAAAGAAATTAATATTTAGTGGTTTTTAAAAATTTTAAAAGTAAATATTTATTAATTTAATTATATAAGTAAATTATTTTAAAGGTTAAATTAGTATTATGATTTAAAGATAATTATTAATGTTTATATTTTATAAAGTAGCTTTATTTTTAAAAAAAGTAGTTTGGCTAAAGTTTTTATTTGGAAAATTTGTATAGAATTTCACAACTTTTATTTTGAACAAGTCTTTTAAGTAGTTTTTATTTTAAATGCTTTAAAGTATATATTTTTGGATAAAGTGATTGAAATTATTTTAAAATCTAATGTATCTAGACTTGGTTATTTTTAGTGGAAATAAACAATATTTGAAAATTTATTCCGCAAGAGAAAAGTGATTTGAAAACTATTTTCAAAGGGATGAAGCGTAAAAAATATCTTGCGAAGATATTTTGAATAATAAATAATTTAGAAAATTATTAAGGTCTGATGATTGTTTTGTAGATGCTATATGATAATTGTTAACCCTATTCTAAATAGCGACCTAACCAGTTAAAAGACTCAACGACCTAATGTGCTACAGGGATCAGCGACCTAAATGACCAAGCGGGTTAAGAAGCTTAACGACCTAACAATCCAAAACCTCCAGCGAGCTAACATAGGTGCGGGTTAGCGACCTAATCCATACAGCGACCTAGCGACCTAAAGATACAACGACCTAGCGACCTAAAGATACAGCGACCTAGCGACCTAAAGGTCTACCGGCCTAACGACCTAAAAGCCCTAGCGACTTGACGAGTTACGACCTAGCACCTTCCATCAGCAAGAGCCGAATTCACATGACCTCTTAGGTCGCTCGCGACCTAAGCTACATACTGCCTCTTCCATTAGGTCGCTCGCGACCTAAGCTACATACCGCCTCTTCCATTACGTCGCTCGCGACCTAAGCTACATACTGCATCTTCTACTAGGTCGCTCACAACCTAAACAAACCAAGACAACTTCCTTATGCCGTAATTCCTTAGGTCTCCACTCCCTCTCCTGCTACTCCTTAGGTCGCCCACGACCTATAACATAGCCAACCAAACCCCTAGGTCGGTCACGACCTATGACCTAACCCCTAGGTCGCCTACGATCTACGACTTAACTCTAGAAATTTCCTATAAATACCATGCCTACTCCACCGAAGAAAGGACCTTTTGTCTCATTTCTGGAATGCCTATACTTTGCTTTTTTCTCGACTCATCTGACACTTCAAACACCGAAGACACATCAACGGACTTCAAGAGAGATATAATACATTCAACATGAATTCGAAGAGCTCTTGTACATTGAAGTTCTAGCTAATAGTCTTAGTGGTGTTGTAATCGAAGATCATTGTAAAAGTTGTAATCAAATCAGCAATAAAGAAGATTAAAGTGGACGTAGGCTTGACATTAAGCCGAACCACTATAAAAACTGCTGTCTTTTTACTTGATTTTCAATTATCTTCTGCTTATCTCTAGTTCCCGTACCAACGGGTGGTGCTTTCACATTTTTACTACTTACACCAGGGTGTTAGCGTTCAAATTTAGCGTTAACATTTTGGTGCTTTCACTGAGAATTGAACTCAGGGTACTTTCACCATTTCTCCGCAAAGATTTGTTGAACGGCTTTCTTTAAAAACCAGAAGTTTATCTGAAATTATGGCTCCTGAAAGAAAAGGTAGATCTGCTAGATCCGGAAGTGCTTACTACAACACCGCTACTTCTCCCACATCGAATCAAGCAGCTCTTAGTATTGGAGTCACAGGGGCGGAGTTGGATGCCGTTGTGTCTGGGTTGTATCAACAGATGGAAGCCCAGAACACTTTGATGTTGGACAGGATAAGTGCTTTACTTGGAGCTAACCGTCAGCAAGAAAACAACGAAGAAATATTTGCTGAAAATGTTCATGTTTCTCAAGAAAAGAGTATTCCTCAAAGGACAGCTGGCACCGCCGAAGGGGCTCCTCCTTAAGATGGAGGTTCAAAGCCGTAGGCAACTCTTCGCAAACGTTTGTCTAGGCAAGCTTCTGAAAAAGTAGCCGACGTCTGTTCTGTGGGGCCTCTAAACGATGAGGAGTACCTTTCGGGAATGGTTCGACAAATCATGAAAGAAAGCATGTAAAGGGAAGAAGATGAGAATGACTGGGGTTTGCTCCAAGCAAGACTCCTTTCACTGAAAGAATCCTGAAAGCTGAATTTTCGAGGAAGTTCGTTCCTCCTACTATTCTAGCCTATTGGGGCACAAGTGACCCTAACCAGCTCTTGTACAAGTATGACTGGCATATGACTGGTGCCAGATCATCGGATGAGATCAAGTGCAAGTACTTTCCGGTGTATTTAGAAGGAGTGGCCCTGCTTTGGTTCAAAAAGCTGCCAGTTCGATCTGTGGATCAATTTTCTGACCTCACTCAGAAATTCAAAGATCAGTTCAGGTTATATGCTTCAAAGGCCAAGGATATAATGTCACTATCTAGCTTCGGAAAAAAACCCCGGGGAGCCACTCAAGTCTTTCTTAAACCGCTTCAACATAGCCTTGGCTGAAGTTGACAATGCAGAGCCTCGGATGATTCTCACTTACTTGATGCGAGCCATTGACAAATCAAGTGAATTTGGGAAATGGCTGAAGATGAAAGAGCCAAATTCACTTGAAAAGTTCTACAAAAAGGCCGATGAATTCATGCGTCTAGAAAGCCTTCCTGTGCCGGCAAAAATAGTCATGAATGGAGTTGGGAATATCAATGTTGCTTCTAACAAAAAGGAATCTGATGGCCAGAAGAGGAAGAATAATGGCAGGAAAAAGCAAAAAGATGCGAAGAAAGCTTGCCACTTCAGACCTTCAGATTTTACTCCCTTGACTGATACTCCAGAGAATATCTTTTTCGCAACCAAGGATGTTATTGAATACCCTAAACCACCTAAGTTAAGGCTTGGGAAAAATGCTGCGCATAATGAAAGATTCTATCGATTTCACAATCAACCCGGCCACGACACTAATGAATGTCGCCATTTAAAGAGTTTGATTGAGGAGCTATTAAGACAGAATAAACTTCAACAATATGTGAAGAGAAATAGAAACGACCCAACCTCATCAACTCAGGGGCAACTAGTTCCTGCTTATCAATCTGGCTCAGAGAAGAGGGCTGCGGCGTAGGAGTCTGATAGGCCTATCATCAATGTTATCACAGGGGCTACTCACCCAGCGGGCACAAGTTGGGATGAGATGGAAAGATATTCTCACGCTTTGAGATATGACCCGATTTGTTCTATGCCAAGTCAAGAAAGAATTTTGGACTAAAGACAGGTTCTCTCGCAAAGTATTCAAGCTCTGGCAAAGCTTAATAATTGAGATCCAATTTCGAGAGCCTGAAACAGCAATTACTTGCATCTACATTTTACTTAAAAGCAATGTTTGAATTTGTAAAATGATTATGGATGTAACATTCTTGTATTGATTCACACTGATTTTACTGTAAATCTTATGTTCTCTATTACTATAAAATGCCTGTTTTATTTCGATATGCAAATATCTTAAATATATTGCTAAAATGTCGATTTAACATTGCAGGTCATCAAAGCAAAGCATACCTATACAACACATCACAAGGCCCATCGATCCCTAAAATCACTCAATAAACAAATGTCAAGCCACAGAAATTCCAGATTCAATTCCTACATAAGAAGTGCTTCTTACAAACAGTTAGTGATTCCACCAAAGGGGCACCTTCCAAAAGTGAAGGTTCCAGGCCCTTGCTAGCTGGTTGCGATCGTTTTTTGCAAACAAACATCCAATTAGGTAGCTTACGTCTGTCTCGTGGATTTACTTAATGATGAAATACACTTCTTTGGAAAAAGAAAAGCAAGCAACTTGCAAAGGAGAAGAACATGTGCTTGGAAACGATAACGAGGAATCGCTGAGAGGCAGATGGTGGAAAGCACGGGCAAGCAGACAGAAAACAGCCAAAAAGGAGTCTTGCCTCTCAACAAAAGGTTGGTGGAACCACCGGAGGGGCACGTTCCTAAAGTGAAGGCACCAGGACCTTGCTAGCTGATTGCGATCGCTTGTGCAAAACAAACATCCGGTTGGATAGCTTGCGTCTGCCCCATGGATCCACTTACCGTGAGACGCAACCTTCATGGCGAGCCAACCATCCAAAGCCCTCTTCGGAGGCACAAGCCCTCTTCGGAGGCACAACTCTTCGGAGGATAAAGACCTCTAAGGAGGCATGCCAAAAAAGGTAAGTTCTCTTCTCAACCAAAAAGATTGGTGGAATCACCGGAGGGGCACCTTCCCAAGTGGAAGGCACAGGGCCCGTGTTAACTGGTTGCGATCGTTTGCGCAAACGAACATCCAATTAAGTAACTTGCGTCTGCCCCGTGATTCCATTCAACCATGAGAGATTAGCTTCCATGCAATCAAAGACCTCTTCGGAGGCAAAAGCCCTCTTTGTAGGCCCACTTCACCAGAGTTGAAGTGCCAAAGCCCTCTTCGGAGGCCCACTTCACCAGAGTTGAAGTGCCAAAGCACTCTTCGGAGGCCCGCTTCCCAGCGTACAGGGAAAAAACAAAAACCCTCTCCCTAGAGGCACAAACAAGAAAGACCTCTCTCGAGGCAGAAGCAGAAAGCCCTCTCTGGATGCACAAAAAAAAAGCCCTCTCTCGAGGCACAAATAAAAAGCCCTCTCTCCAGAGGCATACACTAAAAAGCCCTCTTTACAGAGGCACAAACAGATCAAAGCCCTTTTCGGAGGCCCGCTTCACCGCATAGGGGAATCCACTTGTCAAAAATAAAAGTGACTATCCCCGAAAGTGGGGCGTAAAAAACTTTTTCAAAATAAAAGAGCGAGAAGACTTCTCCAATATTAGGCACATTCTACTAAAGCAGAGTAATATTTCCTCAAAATGGAAAAATTATTCTCTAAAGTAAGAGTGCAAGCCTTCTCAAAATGGAAGAAGTGTTCTCCAACTTAAGAGTGCAAATCTTCTCGAAACAGAAGAATTGTATTCCAACTTAAGAGTACAAGTCTTCTCGAAACAGAAGAAATGTTCTCCAAAGTTTTATCAAATGAAAGAAATTGCAATAATCCGTGGTATGGGGGCAATACAATACAATATAGCTACATTAATAAAAGCAACGCTCAAACAACATACCATAAACTTATTGCAATATCACACAAAAAAATGAAGAAACTTGTGCGAAAATGAGGTATAAATGCATTCACAAATACAGTCAAAAGATTGTACAAGTAAAAAGAATCATTTTATTCCATATTATAAAATTTTTATACATGTGCAGGTTTCAAAAAGCGGGGGCCGTTACCCGCTCAATCTCCGGTTGATACAAGCCTTTATATACAAGCAGAAAAGCAAAACAAGATGAGGAAAGCAAGACTCGCTATTTCTTCTTCCCGCCACCTTTAGAGCCCTCGCCTGGCCAAATGGTTAGCTTTGGGAGCCGACCTAAACGAGTCGGAGAAGAAGGAGAAAGTGGTATAGCTGGATCTACTTCCGCTTTCTCTTCACCAGCAGAAGTGCTTTTCTTTCCCTTCCTTGAAGTTGTGCACTTGCCTCTCCTCCTTGAAGAAGACTCGCTGCCTGGAGTTTTGAGTTCAGACAGTTTTATGTCATCATGAAAGTGCTCCGGAGTTTTTCACCTTCTTCAAGCTCCTCAACCTTCTGCTCTTGTGAAGCGGCCGGGTCGTCCAAGCCTTGAAGAGCTTCTATTAATTCTTCTTATGACCCCGGTTAAGAAGCAGAAGGAGGAGTAATTTGAAGAGACGGAGGTGGAACAGCTGGAAGAGGAGAGTCTGCGCGGCACTTGGTGTTCTCACTACAGAAGAAGAAAAGTTAAAATCAGTATTCTTCATAAAAAGAGGAGATAGTGGCTCATCAAGACTTAAGAAATAAGCAAGAAGTTCATCAAGCTCAGTCGAAACAAGCGAGTAGTTCACTTGAGCTGGATCAATGTTGAAGTTACCTGGAGAAGTTGGATTTATCACGTCAACTTCAAAGTCTTGTGCTTCAGCGCCTTCTTGAGCCTCATCCCTTGTATGAGCAGTTGCAATTTCAATGTCAGCCTTAGCGGGAGGAGAAGAATGGGAACTGGAGCCAATGATATCAATGTCGGCTGAAACCGAAGGATGAGTCGGGTCGGTCGAAGGTGCCTTACCTAAATGTTCTCCTTCCACAATTCCGGCTCGTTCTTTAGCAAGTTGCTCCTTCCCCCGGGCAAGGGAGGCACGTGCATCATCATCCAGATAGTGCGCCTCAAGATCTGACTCAGTATAACTAGCGCCTCCAAGCATATCAAGTGTGGCCTCCCACACTTCGGCCAAAGTAATCTCATACTTCGGGCCCAAAAACGAAAGGCTACCGTGCCTCAGGACACTATGCAAATAAAACTCGAATAAGGTGGAGCTGATGTTGCCTTTAGTCGCCTCATGAGATTCTTCGGCTGCTGCTTTGCCGGCGACAACTTTATCACGCTCTTTTTCAACTTCAGAAAGTCGAGCTTTTAATATTTCAATCTCCATGTCCTAGGAGCTAACTTTTTCTCGCAACTGAGCAACATCAGTGTGGTAGCTTTCTACAATTTGCTGTTGCGCCTCGAGTCTAGCCTCAGCGTCTCTTTGACCAGCATGGGCATCCCTCACTTGTTTTTGAAGACTTCTTCCTTTTGAGTATAGGAAGTGGAAGAAGTGGCAAGCACTTCTTTGAGTTTTTCAATTTCCGCTTCAAGCTTTTCATTGTAAGCGGTGATATTCTTCATCTCTACATCGTGCTGGTCGAGAGTTTCCTTCCACTCGGACTTATCGCTCTCCATGGTTAGCATAGCCTCAAGATTTAAGCGATTCACCCATTGAAGCTCATCAAGTAGCTTCTGCCATCCAGACATTCTCTCAATGTCAAGTTTAACAGCATCGAGATTCCTGAGCATAGCCTGTTTATCAATGGGAATCAGGTCCAAATCGAAGCATACTCTTTTTAAACACCAGTTTGGAAACCGGCTTTGGAGTGCGGGCGGGGTATTCTCGATTTGATATGGAGGCCTATTAATGATCGTTTGAATATCAGCTCTTTGAAGGGCAGGAGAGATGGAGGAGATTTCCAAAGAGATGGGAGCAGCGGGCTTTTCAGAAATTGCAGACGCCGGCCTTTCACCAAGCTTGGCCCGCTTGCTTGGATCTTCAACGATATGACCTTTCCCTCTGTCATCATGAGATTTTCTTTTGTGGGAATAATCATCTCTCTGGGAATAATCATGTCGTTCATCCCTTCTCCCATAACGCTCCTCATAAACCCGCCTCTCACGAGTTTTTCTTGCGGCTCTTTCTTCATCAGTTTCCCTCAGGGTAGGAAGATACCGCCTGGGATCATAAGAATCGTGCCTTCCAAAGCGCTGGAAATCATCATAGTATGAGCCGCTACGTCCCATTGGAAAACCTGAAAATAAAGAAGCGACAAGTTCAGAAATCTTCAAAGTAAAGAAGTTAAGTGCACAAGATTGCCAAAATCCTAAGTGTGTGTGGTGTGTGAGCTACGCGCGTCAAGCTACAAACCACTCTTCGGCTTAAGAATTATCTCTTGAGTTGATGGAGTCGATTGCAAAACCGATGTCACTTCGACTGCTGGAGAAGCAAGTTTAGAAGCAGTGGTATCGTCTTTGAAGAGCTCCTGTGATGTAACCACTAGGTCGCTCAGTCCCTCAAAAATATCATCACCATCATGCTTAGCGGGACTCTTTCTCTCAGCTCCTTCATCAGCAGCCTTCCCAAAGTGTTGAGGTGGTTCCTCTTCATCGATAACCGGGGGAAGTGTAAATTTACCGGATGACCCCGCAACGATAACGGAAGCAGAATATTTCACCAATGAAGCCTAGGCAGTAGGTTCCTTTGGTGTAAGTTCTTCGGCAGAAACTAGGGCATCTGGAGTCTCTGCTTGAGAACCAGGGGCATCATGAAGCTGAGTTGATCGGGAAGAATGCAAAAGTCCGAATTGATGCAAAAATTCATCCTTCAGCAAAAATTTAGCGCTTCTCTCCTCAACTGCCAAAGCACTTAGTCTTTCAAAAGTTGACTTGTAGCTGGAATCTTTAGAAAGAGGAGGAAGTGCTGTAAAAGTAAAGAATGAAGTTAGCACTTGACAAATCGGATTTTGAAAAGTTCAGAAGTGAAAAGAACGGAGATAAGCAATCTTACATCTTACTCGCCAGATGCTATAAAATCCCGGGGGGCAGCGAACAAAGAAATATTGGTTTAAAAACCCGTGAGCGCTTTCAGGAAGATCAATGATTAATCTACGGTTTCTAGCGCTCCTCACAAGTGTAATTGAAGGACGATCTTTATTCTTTGGAAATGTACACGAGTAACAAATCTCTTCAAAGCTGGGAAGACGGTCAAGTGTCCTCCTGAATAGTACACACAGTTCCATCAAGATGGCGTAGCCATTGGGGTGCAACTGGAAGGGAGAGATAGTTAATCGGAGAAGGAGCTGTTGAGGAAAATCGTTAAAGGGAGGAATAGCTCCACTCAAGCACATCTGACGATTAACTGTGATAAAACCGAGAGGTGGTCTGTCAGCAGTATCGTTCACTCCCGGAAGCAAAGCGTCTGCTTCAGCAATACCGAGCTGGACACATAATTGATTGAACAATCGTTGATTTAAAGTAGTTGAAGTTCTTTCTGGAGGATTATCCAAGGGAGTAGCTATTGGGAAGACTTCTTCAGCTTGCCCTATTATCTCTTCTTGTTGGGAAGTCATTCTATACAACGAACTGGATATTCAAATATGAAGGTGCACGTTTCGTAAAAGTGTGTGAAGTGTTGTGCAAAACTACTAAAATAATAAGTAAATGAAATAAAACTTGAAATAATACTGATTGATGTATGTCAATTCAGGAAGTTTCAAGACTTGTTATTAAATCAAGGTTAAGTGTAGTATCAATGCAAATGATATTTAGCAATAAGCGGTGATAACTGTATGAATTTTGCATTGATGCTCCGTTTAAGTCAGTTGATTCACATCACTTCATCTTTAGTCAAATTTTTACTATTTTGCTTAAGTAAAGTATCAGTTCTTTAATCTAATCCATCATTCGATGTGGGCGGTCGATGATGAGTATATTCGCCCTAGTTTTCTGCAAATGTTGTGTTTAACAGGTTATTAGCATTAAAGTAATCTGTAAAGAAGTGCAACAAGTTCGGGCAGTTTATCTCAACAGCACAAGTTGGAAATTCATTTAAGTGCTATCCAATTTTTACAAGCAGTTAAGCTCAAACGACTTAGCATAGGTCGAAGCTTCCTTAAGTCGCACTGTTCGAGTCAAAAAGTTCAACAGTGTCATGTTCCTACGAGTTAAAAGTTATGGCACAGATTAAAGCTTCAGGTCAAGGCAGTGCGAATTTGGCTAAGTCTTAGGTCGCTCGCGACCTAAAAAGTTAAGTCAAAAACATTTTAAGTCGCAAGGAGTAGGTCGGCAATCTGTTAGGTCGTCAATCTGTTAGGTCGTAAATCTGTTAGGTCGCAAGAAGCAACTCGGCAATGTCAAGCTATCTCCCATCAAAACCCTTATGTCCTACTCTCCACTCACACGTTGCCACATGTCCACCTCCCTTGCTTCACCAGAAGTGCCAAACATAACCTAAAATCCAATAACCCGTTAACCTAAAACCTCATCATCTCCTCCAAATTTCCAGAAACTCCATGAAACCCTAGGCCGATTCGTTTCTATAGCAGTTGCTAACAACTCGACAAGAACCGAAGGGCAGATCCGAATGCAATTTTGCTACATAACAACAAAAATCATATGGAGATGATTATGGGGAATCGGTGGAAAATGCGGCGAATAAATGCTTGAGATCACCTAAATTCACTGATGGAATTAACGATTGAAGATGAAAAAGGAGAAGATTTCGTGTTAACTTCTGAGCTCGAGTGCAACAATGGCGGTATAGTATACGCAATAAAGTGAGGAGGATGAAGCGAGCTAACGGCTTATAAAGAGAAAAGAGGGAAAGACGTATCGACACGCAAGTTAATGAGCTATTTAGGTCGCTCACGACCTAGCGAAGTTAGATCGAAGCATACGACCTATGACATAGGCGTATACTTCGAGGGGCAAGTGTTAACCCTATTCTGAATAGCGACCTAACCGGTTAAAGGACTCAACAACCTAATGTGCTACAGGGATCAACGAACTAAATGACCAAGTGGGTTAGAAGCTTAACGACCTAACAATCCAAAACCTCCAGCGAGCTAGCATAAATACGGGTTAGCGACCTAATCCATACAGCGACCTAGCGACCTAAAGATACAGCGACCTAGTGACCTAAAGATACAGCGACCTAGCGACCTAAAGGTCTACCGGCCTAACGACCTAAAAGCCCTAGCAACTTAAAGAGTTACGACCTAGCACCTTCCATCAGCAAGAGCCGAATTCACATGACCTCTTAGGTCGCTAGCGACCTAAGCTACATACTGCCTCTTCCATTAGGTCGCTCGCGACCTAAGCTACATACTGCCTCTTCCATTAAGTCGCTCGCGACCTAAGCTACATACTACATCTTCTACTAGGTCGCTCACGACCTAAACAAACCAAGACAACTTCCTTATGCCGTAATTCCTTAGGTCGCCACTCCCTCTCCTGCTACTCCTTAGGTCACCCACGACCTATAACATAGCCAACCAAACCCCTAGGTCGCTCACGACCTACGCCCTAACCCTATGTCGCCCACGACCTACGACTTAACTCCAGAAATTTCCTATAAATAACATGCCTACTCCACCGAAGAAAGGACCTTTTGGCTCATTTCTGGAACGCCTATACTCTGCTTTTTTCTCGACTCATCCGACACTTCAAAAACCAAAGACACATCAACGGACTTCAAGGGAGATCTAATACATTCAACATGAATTCGAAGAGCTCTTATACATTAAAGTTCTAGCTAATTGTCTTAGTGGTGTTGTAATCGAAGATCATTGTAAAAGTTGTAATCAAATCAGCAATAAAGAAGATTAAAGTGGCGTAGGTTTGACATTAAGCCGAACCACTATAAAAACTGTTGTCTCTTTACTTGATTTTCTATTATTTTTCTTCTTATCTCTTGTTCTCGTACCAACGGGTGGTGCTTTCACATTTTTACTACTTACACCAGAGTGTTAGCGTTCAATTTTAGCGTTAACAATAATTAAACTATTAATATTGACCAATGCGCTGATCGTTTCGAAGAGACCGGGATTGGGATTAATTTCCTGAAAACCACTTCGATCTGGTTTGAACGTTTTCTTAAGGAAGACAAGAGCTTGGAGTCGAAGATGGAGCAGTGAAGTGCAAGGGCTAATCACTAATAATACTGTGGGTGATTCCAAAACGGATGTAGTAGGAGTAGTCCCTTTGGTTCCGTTCGGACCCGAAATGGACTTGTATAGATGAATGCTTTCAAAACATCGTCAGGACGACGATGAGCATTATAAGTGAATGTGTGCAAAAAATGTAATGCGTTGCCTCGAGCCTCATCAATGGAGAATGGCTAAAACAGAAGAGGTGCAGCAGGGCTAAGTGGCTAGCAACCAATTAGGGTAAGGTCGTCCCTGTCTTGATATCCCTTTTTATTCGGCTGTGTGGGCGGTTGCTGATACCAACCATGGGATGATCTTATTTGGACTATCTAGTAAAAGACAGATCTGGTCTTGTGTAGCAGGGGATCATGGTGTATCCTCGGTACGGTGATCTAGGCCATGAACTGTGACGGGCGGTACCCCAGTAGCCCTACCATTGTATGGAATCCAATCTCCAATAAGCGCCTGTATGGTTTTGATCATGCCCAACTATTGCTGGAACGTGAGATGCAACCATTTCGGCTAGATTCTATTTTTCTTTCCATAGACATTATTATAATATCATAAGAATTTAATAAAAATATTTTGGTTATCGTAAGGTAAAAACTCGGCATGTTTATTTGTGGCGTGGACTTACGAGATACCTTTGATTTCAAAGGATTTTGGAAACTTTAGTAATCCAATTGGGTGTGTTTTCTCACTCTGGTTTTCCAAACTAACTCGGATGTTATTTCACTATAATGCTCGGGTCGGACCGAGTATTATAGGATACATCATGGGATGCTTTGGAGCTCAGGAGACGAGCTAGATGGTGAGACATATCACATGTATTTGATGAATATTCCACTGTATATGATTAACTGCATAGTCAGTTTTGCGAGGACAAGTTATGATAACAGTATAGTTGTGTGCTATGAATTTTGTTGTACTCTGGTGATGAAATGTATAAACAGATATAGTTCTTTAATAAAAAGATTAGTCATTTATCTATTATATATTGTTCCGCTGCGATTATGAGATTCTGATATTGTTTTCTATCTCTTCTTCTACCTCTTTCTTGTTTAACCCTAATGGTTCATATTTTCGTCCACTTTGAGTTGATATGATGGAGAATATCGTCGACTCAAAGGGGTACGAATTTTTTGGACCATTACATTAAACTTGCTATTCAATCAAATTAGACCAAAATGAGAGAAAATTGTTTTCTACTATTTGTGAACAAGAGAAACTAAAACTAAAATAAAAATAAGATTAAAAACTATGAAGTTAGAGGACAACTTAAGGGCTAATCTACTCTCATATATTTGTAAATCAATCAAACAAATAATCTATGATCTCAAGTTTTAATATTAAATGAACTTATTGAACGGAATTACTATTGGTTTTGAAAACCATCGAAAAATTTCAAAATCAATTTAACCACAAGTGCACGGCGTACTATTGAAGTACGTAGCAAGTACGGGTTGATCCGCAGGGAATTTTTAAAATTTTAAACCTGTTATTCAATCAAATTAGACCAAAATGAGAGAAATTTTTTTTCTACTATTTATGAACCAGAGAAGCTAAAACTAAAATTAAAATAAGATTAAAAACTATGAAGTTAGAGAACAACTTAAGGGCCAATCCACTCTCATAAATTTGTAAATCAATCAAACAAATAATCTATGATCTCAAGTTTTGATATTAAATGAACTTATTGTTGTATTTATCATAAGTATGGTTTATTTATGTCATTACTTAATATAAAGGAATCCATCAAACTATAACACAAAAAATAAGCCACTTGTTAATTCTCATGAAGATGAAGCAAAGAAAAAACTATTTTTAAGCATAATCTATTTACTATTATGATTAGTAATATAGATCATCAAATTTTGTTTTCACATTCATTTCAAAATAAAAAATCAATTAAAAAATCATGATGTAACTTGTGTTTATATTGAATAAGAATGTCTCATTTGCAAATGCAAGATAAGCTATCAAACCCACTTGTATAAACTTACGTTAATATCAACTTTCATGAAGCACAAATACAAGAGATCATAAATCATAGAATTGTTGAATTTACATAATACTTGAGAGCTTCATTACCCCTAAGTTGAGTGGTTTAGCTACTCATTTGTGGCATTGAAGCAACACAAGTAAATTTCAACATTAAAAAGAGAAAAAATAGAAAATAAGCAAAGAAGAGAATGTACTTAAACTACTTAAAACAAAAGGAATTAAGCTACACTACTGGCATGAATGTAAAACTAATCTACTAACAAAGAAAAGGAAGAGCATAAATAAAAGCATGTAAAGTAAATAAAAGCATGTAAATAAGAGAAGAGAAAGTGGCGGAGAAGTCATTTTTATTTCATGAAACGTTGCTTACAATTTTGCACTCTAATTTCCTAAGTAATATGAAAGGTAGAAGATAGTCTCATTACATATGAGGGTTATTTATACATGCATAAAACCCTAATTCTTTTTTTAGGGAGCTTTCCAAAGTACCCTTGAGGTAGTGTGGCAACCAAGTAATCATTAACATCCACTAATCCCCCACTTAAATGTACATGAAGCTTTAATGACCTTTTAACATGTGCTTAGCTCCTAGTTGAAAATCAAGGTAAGTAGGTGGGGTCCTCCATGATCTTGAACTTCAATTATTTCCTCTTCATTCCTTTGTAGTTCCTTGTGCATGCATATATCATCATAAATCCCTCTTCCATATGCATCAAAATATCCTATAAAAATCGTAAAAATTGTTCAAGTAAAAATTCTTACATTGACACATGCACAAAAATGACCGTTTTGCTCCTGAATGAAGATTTAACCATGATGGTTTGAAAATAATTGAATTTTGATTGTAAACATGTTAAAATGCCCAAATATGATGTTTATTTAAATAAAAAAAGATAAAATATGGATGTAAATATATGCACATTTACATGCACATAAGTTATTGTTTGAGAGACAGCGTTATGCAAATTGGTCGTCTTATGTTTGCACCCTACGTGGTGCTAGTGTAAAGTTGTATAAGTGACGTACTCATATGTGAGTTGTAAGTTGTTGAGGTGTCTTTGCCTTACACATGTTATTGTTCTAAACTCATGTCCGGTGTCAGAATATAATGTTTGATGTTATAGTTGCATGGAATAAGGTTAATCGGTAGGTTTTCCGTGGTATTAAGTTAATTGCGAGGAATGTGCGCACGTGCACGTGCACGTGCGCATGTGTGTAGGTGGAATGAGTGCCGCATGTTCAATGTAGATCGATCGATGCTTACTAGCATTATATAAATTACTTCATTTTGGTGCAAATATTTTATTTCATTGGTCCGATATACTAGTTGCATGACATATGCCCTATAATGTACATTTGTAGTTATTTGGTTATATTGGATTTAGTTGAATAAAGTGGAGTTATCTGTGCATATTGGCTATAACGGATTGTGTATTTGTGTTGGCTACGAGTAAATCATAATTTGAGAATTCGGCCCTCACTTCACTATATTTCTTCTCACTTGACTCACAAATTTATCTATATCCCAACAATTAATTACTTCCAATTAACTACTTAGTTGGGACCCTTTGCATATGGATATCATTTTCATAATTAAGCATAATGTTACCTGTTAGCCTACCTTTTGGCTAGGCCATATTCCAACGGATCGAAACGATCAAGCAAGAAGCTACAATGATAACCGCTAAACTTGAATATCAAATAGAGTCAAGAGATAAGGTTGCCAACATGTAAACAACCTTCCAAAGTGGTCCTTACACCATACTGGTCCAAAAACCAGAATCAGAGTCCAACATTAAAGCAAAGTTATGGGTCGGTACTAACCCATGCTTATGGATCAGTACCAATCCATGCCCGTGGATCGGTACTTATCCCTATTTTTTGTCCAGCACCACCTCAAATCCACACAAAACAGCCTAGAAAACAGGTTCAACCAAGTCCACAGGGTGATATTTAAGGAATCATGAACATTCAACATCAAGAACCATCAAAGTGATCGATCAGTTCCGAGCCATCCTCAAGAAGTGATACTGATCCATAACACTACATCCAAAATGCCCCACTTTCTCCTATGCCCGAATGTTGATGTAAGCAAGCTATTTCAAGCTTGAAAGAACCGTTCGCATGCAATTCACCATTGATTTGCCTCAAGCACCTGAAATCTACAACTCAATTCCACCATCAATCGATCGCTTTGGCCAATCAACAAGCTCCTAGTAGTGCAAACAAGATGGAAAAAATAAGGCTAACAGCAATACGCCATAGCACGAAGTAGTAGAATCGATGCCTAAGGTGATCTTGTGCATCAGTAGCAATCCATGTCTATGGATCAGTATTGATCCATAGCCAATGTTAACATGGCCATGTTTCTTGAAGTTGGACAGGTGCTAGGACGTGGGGAATGTGGTGGAGATTGTGGAGGAGCAAACTCCACCAACCAACAGCTATATATAGGAGGCTAGGGGCTCATTTTTGGAGATCCTTTGGCTTTCTAGCAATTATTACATATTTCTTTGTAATTACCCATGGAATGGTACCGATTTATAAGAACTCTACCTGCAAAATGGCAATATAATCAATCAAAATCTCAGATGAACGTAGGAAATATTTAGCCGAAACACTATAAATGTTTGTTGTCCTATTTTTACTCATTTCCCATTACATTTATTCATTTCATTTTCTACCATAAATTCTCGGTTGTTTGTGCCCCTTTTTGGTGCAAACCTTTTTGTGCTTTCATTGAGAAAACTTGAATTCGTTGATCTAAAATTTGAAAGAGTGCAAAATGACGATACAATCTTTTAGGAAGACCACTGGTGAAGGAAATCAACAAGTAGGTAATAAAAAGGCATCCTCAATAGCTAAACCCTCATCCATCTACACAAGAAGGGATATGAAGGAGACGATGATAATGGAAATGCAAGAAAGGATGATGGCTCGCAAGGAAGTGATGATGAAAGGAATTTTATTAGGATAATTGGACAGATGGGAATAGTTATTGTAGATACAAACATGAATCAAAGGCCTAAAACTGGAATAAATGCACCTACGAGTGAAACTGAGCAACCCGAAGGGACCCCCAAAGGAGTTGTATGACTTTGTACTGATCCCAGGGGATCGAATGGAATCGATCCCAAAGAATACGGAGGCACGACCAATGTTGACTTTGGTGGAAATGATGCACATCCAAAAAATAGCTTTTGAATGTGAATCAGAATGTTGATGCATGACCGAAGGAGTACATGCAAGACTTCCCTCATGGGAATGGAGGGCAGCTGAGAACGCAAACTTGAGAGTTCTGTTGGATGATAATGATAGACTTAGTGAGGTAGCTGGATGAGAATAAGGGATGGACTACCTAACCAAAGCCTAAAGGATGTGAATAGGATTCCATTCACTCTGAACATTCAATACACTAGGAATCCGTCTAATTTCAAGTTGCCAACTTTAGAGACGTATAACGGAAAGATGGATCCAATTGTTCATCTGATGAGGTACATCCAACATATGGAAGTGTTGATTGCATTTTAAGAAGTGATAGGATGATATTAGCCATTGCATTTGACAGATTTAGCAGTGTTATGGTTTAGACAGTTGAAGAACAGTTCCATGAGCACATGGTTTGAACTGGTGGATAAAGTCATGAAACAGTTCCATTTCACAATCGAAGAATGTAATGACACCATCGAGTATGAAGAAAAGTGCAAAGAGACCCTTAGGATTTTTTTGACGAGGTTCAATACGATGGTTGCAACGGTTGATAAGCTGTTAGTCCATGAGATGATGGTTTTGATGACAACAACCTTAGAATAAATTATAAATACTAACATTATAAGTTTAGATAAATATGTATATGGAGGATTTAACCATGCAGGTGCCAAGAATGAAGACTGTACAGTATAGAGATCCAAGATATCAAGATTGAAGACTCATGAGTATCAAGATTATCAAGAGTTAAAGAATTGAAGTAATTTATTATTTAATTAGAAATTTTGTTAAAACTTAAAAAAAAACACTGGCATCTTAAAATCCAATTTATTCGTGGAATGGAATCCATTTCGAGGCTGTTAAAGGGATGGAACCCTACGTAGGATGGAACCTACGAAAAATATAGTGGAACATTGTTTTGTATCCACTAATTTTAATTCAAATGTATTTACAAAATTATCTTGTTTTCAAAATGATTTCAAAACTTTCCTTTTAAAAGATTCAAAACCCTCTATCCTGATTTTAAACAATTTTAGCCTCAAAATTATCTTTAATTTCAAAGTCAAATTACTCCTATTTTAAACTATCTTTTACTATAATATATTTAACATCTAAATATTTATACTTAAGATTTAAATATAAAATTATATAGTATTCTCTATATTTACTTATGAATTATAACTATAGTCAAGTATATTTAAAAAGTTTTAAATAGTTTTAATATAAGATAAAGGTTATTTTCAAAGAAAATCAAATCATCAAAAATTGCTTTGGGATGTCGACATGCCTATGGTGACCATGTCGACGTGGTGTCAGTTGAGTTCAAAATTTAAATTTCAAAATAAGCGTATATTCGCCATAACTCTTCACGAATGGACATGGCTGTTGTTGTTCTATAAATAGGGGTTAGTTTCAACGAGTTTAATATCAGATTTTCTGGTTTTCACTCCTCTTCTTCTTCCATATTTCTTAATACATATTCCCATTACTCTGCCGAAATCTACATTGAATCAAACTCGATCTTTTCTAGTTTGATTCTCTATCACTATCTCAACAAGGTTCTCAATGCTGTTTAGAGTTATAGGCTTCTTTGTAATCTATTAAGTGATAAAAGGTGTGATTGTGGCCTTGAAAATCAATCAAGCGAGATAAGGTGTGATTGCAGCCTTGGTAAATCAATTGGGTAAACTTGTGGCCCGGAAATCAAGTATCTCTACCCAGATAATTATGATTCTAGAGGGTGTACCTCGTAGACTTGAAATCAAGGGTGTAATTGTACAATATCTTTTGAAAGGAAATCCGTACTTGTGTTGTGGAACTGGATGTAGGGTAACTCTGAACCAGTACAAAATCCGGTATGTTCTTTCCTTTATTGCTTTTACTTTATTTCTACATTTGTGTTTGTTTCTGTGATTATATCTATGTCTGTATATTGCATACATCCGTGTTCAATTCAACATAAATTCAAAAATATTTAGTAATTCTTTATAAACACTATTCACCCCCCTTTAGTGTTAATCCTTGCCTTAAGATCCGTAATCCAAATTTCTTCAAATTGGTATCAGAGCGAGGATTTCAAAGTTTCATAATCTGATTTTTGAAAAAGTTTTTAAAATAACTATATTTGTTAATACTAGTTTAGAAATATTCAAATCATCATTGTTTCATGAGTCTACATATAATCAATATTCATATTCAAGTTATCTACCAAAATTGTTTGATGTGCAGGAATCATGGTTTATGGCTGTTGAGGAATCAATCCACAACGGACAAATTGTGCAGATCAGAAAGAACAAATGGATACTTGATAGTGGGTGTTCTAGACACAGGACTGGCAATCGAAATATACTAAATGATATTATATACAAAGATGAAGGAATGGTTAACTTTAGAGACAATTCAAAAGGATATGTGATTGGCATCGGCAAAGTTGGTAACTTTGAAACTCCTATTATTACTAATGTTTTGCTAGTTAAGAATCTAAAACATAATCTGCTAAGTATAAGTCAACTCTGCGATAAACGATATAAAATTAAATTTGAAAAAGATAAATGTCACATCGATGATAATAATGCAACCATAATATTTGAGGGAGTCAGGAAAAAGAATATTTATATTCTTAGTATGAAAGTTTCAAATGATAACCTGTGTCTGTTGGCAAATACAAGTGACCCTTGGATTTTGCATAAGAGATTTGGGCATTTGAATTTCAAACTCTTATCTAGACTGTCCAAACATGATCTAGTAAGAGGTCTCCCTAAAATGAATTTTGAAGTTGACAGTTTATATGATGCATGTCAATTAGGAAAACTTAGAAAAAGTTCCTTTAAATTAAAAGATACGATTTCAACTTCAAAGCCTCTTGAATTACTTCATCTTGACTTATTTGGTCCATTTCAAATTCTGTCAATAAATCATAGTAAATATGTTTTTGTAATTGTAGATGACTTTTCTAGATGTACATGGACAATATTTTTGAAACATAAAAGTGATACTTTAGAATTTTTTAAGACCTTTTCAAAAAGAATTCAAAATAAACTTTCTCTAAAAATTATAACTATTCGAAGTGATCACGGTGGTGAATTTGAAAATGAAAAGTTTGAGGAGTTCTGCAATAAAAAGGGAATAACTCATAATTTTTCATTTTCGAGAACTCCACAACAAAACGGAGTAGTAGAACGTAAAAATAGGATGATTCAAGAGTGTGCGAGAACTATGCTTTCAGATAGTAATTTACCAATGAATTTTTGGGCAGAAGCAGTTGCTACCGCCTGTTATATTTTAAATAGTATTTTAATTAGACCTCTAACTGATAAGACATTTATGAACTTCTTTATTCAAAGAAACCTAAGGTATCTTATTTCAGAAGTTTTGGAAGTAAATGCTTTATTTTAAATACAAAAGATAATTTAGATAAATTTGATCCTAAATCCGACAAAGGAATCTTTATCGGATACTCTAATAGAAGTAAAGCATACAGAGTGTTTAATTTAAAAACTAACACCATTGAAGAAACAATGCATGTTTCATTTGATGAAAATTTCAAAAATTTTGAAGATACAAATGATGAAGAGGATTTAATCACTCAAAATCAAGAATCAATTGAGACTAATAATGAAATTAATCATCCTAATGAAAGGACTAAACTTTTAAAAGATCATCCTATAGAAAATATACTAGGAGATATGCAATCTGTTGCTAAAACTAGAAATCAACTAAGTCAAATGAGTAATGTAGCTTTTATATCAATTATTAAACCCAAAAACTCAAAAGAAGCATCAACTGATGATTCATGGATTTTGGCTATGCAAGAAGAATTAAATAAATTTACTAGAAATGATATTTGGGAACTTGTTCCTAGACCTGAAAATAAAACTATAATTGGAACTAAATGGGTTTATAAAATTAAAATGAATGAACAAGGTTATTCTTGTTTCCTGAGATTCGACCAGACAACTTGGTACTCAGATTAACTGGATTGTTCGGCATATCATCACGATCGGCATCCAGCAAGTACTCGGCATTCAGGAGCGCTCGGCATAAAAGGACACTCGGCAGAAAGGAACGCTCGGCACTTAGAAGCATTCGGCATTGGGAAGTGTTCGGTAGACAAGCTCGTTCGGCATGGCAGAGCACTCGGCATCGGGAGTTTCGGCATTGATAACACTCGACATTCAGAACGTTCGGCTCCATTTCACCCGGCACGCTTCCATATCGCTCGACATCCTAGGTGTTCGGCACCACTGCGTTCGGCATGCAAAGAACGCTCGACATTCATGCTTCACTCGGCATTCCTGGGCCATTCGGCATTCTAGCCTCGCTCGGCCTCTTCCTCGTTTGGCATCAATTCTCGATCGGCCTGCAACCCTCACTCAACACATCGCATCGTTCGGCGCAAAGATGATGGTTCGGCATTTGACCGTTCGGCCTGTTCGGGTCGGCACGCAGAGACCACTCCACTCGGGCCGAGATATTCAGCTACCAGTCCCACCAGGGAAGTCCAACCCACCTTTGTCTATAAATAGAGAGGCAGGGGCACAGTGAAAGGGATCTTTTTTTCGGGAACACTGGGGAGACTCTGCAATTTTTTATACTCTCTTCTTTTTCATTCAAACTTGTATTCAAGTGATTGATTTACGGATTGTATCTGTACTCAAGTAATGGAGGAAGCAATAAAGATCAATTTCAAATTGGACGTAGGCAGTTACGCCGAACCACTATAAATTTGGTGTTCTTGTTCTCTGCACTGAAATTTACATATTTTTCTCTATTTTAATTTACTTTCTTCATTAATCTCTCCACACAATCTTTCTAAGGGTGTTAGTGACCAATTTTGGTGCTAACATTTTGGTGCTTTTACCGAGAATTGAATTCTCAGGCTGTTAGGATCTGCTTTGTTGCTACTGGATTGCATAAATCCCCTAGAGGAGATCCAAGATCATTGACAAGGCCTCCCATAACGCAGATGTCCACGAAAATACTAGCGTACAACAAGTTAGACCTAGAAATCAGCAAGCAACAAGAGGTGCAGGGCCCTCCACCCAAAACCAAGTGGAAGTCGTTTCCCAAACAGAGTTCAATGACTTGATAAGCGAACTCAAGGAAAGTAGAAGGCAACTTGCTGAGCAGATTCAAGCCAACACTAACCTCATGACTCAGCTCGCTCAGCAACAGCGCCAGAATGCTAGAGGTAACCCTGCCCCTTATTCTGAATCTGATATTTCAACGTCAGCTGACGAACCTCCTAGGTGTAGACGCCGTAAGGATGAAGGTGCACAAGTAGGCCTTGGGAATCAACCCTGCGAAGAGACCGGACACCCGAATCTCCAAGACCCAAATCAGGTGGGACATCAACCCGCACGGTCCCGTGGAACGGAAACCAACCTTCCATCCTCTATACAAACTCCAGACTTGACAGCTATGGTCAGGCAGTTGATGAGAGAGAACCAAGGCTTTACCGATAAAGATTGGGGAGTGACCAGAAGCCATACTCCCTTTACGGATGGTATTCTACAGGCTGAGTACCCCAAGAAGTTCAATTGCCGACTATCCCAGCCAACGAAGGGAAGACTGATCCCAGGCAGCATGTGATGAGGTACAGATGGATGATGGATTCAGCAAGAGCTATTGATGCAACCAAGTGTAGGTGCTTCCCAATCACCCTCTCCGAAATTGTAACCATGTGGTTTACTCGACTTCCCCCATGGTCTATATCCAGTTTTGACGAATTGGCAATGAAATTCATAGAGCAATTCAGGATACACACCACTCGTCCAAAGGATGTGATGTCCTTATCAAGCGTAATCCAGGCCCCAGGAGAGTCATTGAAAGCATACTTGCAAAGATTTCATGTTGCTGCTACTGAGGTGAGCAATCCAAACGACCACGCAATTTTGATGGCGGTAATGCGTGGAGTGGATCCAGACTCTGAATTTGGAGATTGGTTGGCAGGAAAGCCACCGGCCACGCTGGAGCGTTTTTATTCGAAATCTCATCAGTTCATAAGAAGGGAAGAAGCTCGATGGACAAGAAGAGACAAGGCACCATAGCCTACGTAGGAGACTGAGAAAGGTATCGTCGCCATGAAGCAAACCAGCGATAATTCGGGTAAAGCCTAAGTCAACGTCCAAAACAAGCCTGGGCAGTCTAAAAGATCCGGAGGTGGAAATCCCGGAAAGAAGAGAGAGTTGGGGAAATGGAAGTCAAGGATCCCGACCTACACCGAATACAACCCGCTCAACGCATCACTTGAGAACATTTATTTGTCAACTTGCAACACTTACCAGTATAGGAAACCACGCCCAAAGGAATCAACGGAGGAACAGAAGCGGACTGGGAAGTACTACCGCTTTCACAAGTCTTACAGGCACAACAAATAGGAGTGCAGGCACCTCCATGACTCTATTGAAAAGTTGATTAGACAGAAGAAGCTGCAGAAGTTCGTCAAAGACCCACAAGACGGAAGACAAGAGACATCAGACCCCAGATGTGGGCCAGCTCCATGCCAACCAGAACAACCTGCTCGAACTATGGGTAGATTGGTTATCAACACGATTGCGTGCGGACCTCATCCTGCGGATAAGAATTGAAGGAGATGGACGATATGCTAACTCTTTAAGACATGCGGAGTATGAGTGCTGTTCCAATGTGGAGGATGGGACTCCTGCAAAGAAGCGGCGAACGATGGATGATGATATTGTATTTAGGAGCCGAGATGTGGATAAGGTGTAGGCCCCCACCATTGACCCGATGGTCATATCTGCGACAATCGGGTCGTCGTTTGTGAAGAGAATTCAAATTGATTGTCGAAATTTCGTTAACATCATCTTCAAGAAGGCATATGACCAAATGAAGCTGGAAGCTAAGGATTTGAAACCATCCAATGCTAGAATCCATGGCTTTAATGGCGCAGCAATGGATGTAGTGGGATATGTGGAGTTACTATTTGAACTGGGGTAAGGCGAGCGTAGGAGAGTGCGAATCCTACCATTCATAGTGGTGGACGTTGACTCTCCATATAACGTATTTCTAGGACGTCCAGCCTTGGCATAATTAAAGGAAGCATTAGCCCATGGTGCCTGACTTAAAATTTCCCACAAACAGTGGTGTTGGAGTGGTACACGGCGATAAGGCGACCGGACGTGCCTGCTATGTGGCTGAGCTGAGAGAGGCTCAGCGTAGAGAGAAAGGAAAGGTTGCACACCGCTCCGTCCGCATCCGAAATGCTGATGATTGACAAGTAGCGCCCGAGCCCTGGCTCGGGCAACATTCTCGGATCTATAGAGACAGATCCAAGAGACGATGATGGGGGACCCAGGGAAACCAATGCAGCACCGGCTGAACTCACAATTGACATCCCAGTCTGCCGGGATGACCCGTCATGAATTCTTAAATTTGGATCACAACTCGACCCCGTGGTGGCCGAGAACCTCACTGACTTCCTCCGAGCGAATCTTGATGCTTTCGCTTGGACTCACTCTGATATGTGCAGGATTTCTCCAACAGTTGTGAGTCATATGTTGAACATAGAGCCCAAGTACGTTCTTGTAAAACATAAAAGGAGACGTATGGACCCGGGGAGGTCCGCAGCTCTCAAAGAGGAGGTGGACAAACTCAAGGCCAATGGGTTCGTCCGCGACGACCTCTATCCCGAATGGGTATCTAAGGCTGTGCTGGTGAAGAAAGCAAATGGAAAGTGGAGGACTTGTGTTGATGACTCTTATCTGAATAAAGCGTGCCCGAAGGATAGTTTCCCCTTACCTAGAATCGACCAGCTCGTCGACTCTACCGCCGGACACGAATTACTACCATTTATGGATGCGTACTTTGGATATAACCAAATCCCGATGCACCTCCCAGACCAAGAACACACCAGTTTTGTCACAAGCGTTGGGTTGTATTGCTATGTAGTGATGCCCTTTGGATTGAAAAACGCTGGAGCAACTTATCAACGTCTGGTAAATCGGATGTTCAAAGACCAGATTGGTAAAACGATGGAAGTTTATGTAGATTACATGCTCGTGAAGTCATGGCAGTCAAACGACCACATCCGAGACTTAGCGGGAATGTTTGACATATTCAGGCATTATGGAATGAAGATCAATCCTTTGAAGTGTACGATCGGCATAGCGTTAGGGAAGTTTCTGGGTTTCATTGTGAATGCGCGGGGAATCGAGGCTAACCTGGAGAAGATTCTGGCTATCTGAGATATACAAGTCCCAAAACCATTAAAGAGGTGCAAATCTTGAATGGAAAGGTGGCCGCGCTGAGCCGATTCGTTTCCAGGGCCACAGACAAGTATATTCCTTTCTTCGATGTCATAAAGAAAGGAAAGAGGAATTTCGAGTGGACATCCGACTGTGAGGAAGCATTCCAAGCTCTTGTAAGGCACTTGGAAAGTCCCCCGATATTGTCAAAACCAATAGACCACGAAATGTTGTACATATACCTGGCTGTACCCCAACATGCCATCAGCATAGCCTTGGTTCGCGAGGAAGACCGGGTTTAGAAGCCCGTTTACTATGTCAGTAAATGCTTGACGGAGGCAGAAAGAAACTACCCAAAGATTGAAAAACTAGCCTATTTCTTGGTGATTGCATCATGCAAGCTCCGCCCGTATTTTCAGGCACACTCATTCAGTGTTTATACCGATCAACCTTTGCGACAGATACTCCAACGACCGAAAACTTCCGGAAGGATGTTAAAATGGAATATTGAGCTAAGTCAGTTCGATATTACCTACCTGCCGTGAAGGGTCATACAAGGATAGGCACTAGCTGACTTCATTGCTGAATTCACTATGACAGACGAATCTAACGATCACAATGTCATACCTCCCGTTCGATGGAATATGTACACCGATGGGGCATCTAACGACCGTTGTTCGAGGGTTGGCATAGATCTAGTAACTCCTGAGAACCGATCAGTTGCTACGCTTTGAAGCTTGAATTCACAACAAAGAATAACGAAGCCGAATATGAAGCGTTGATTGCCGGCTTAAGACTTATCAAAGAACTGGGAGTAAAATCGGTTGAAATCTTTAGCGACTCTTAGCTGGTGGTGTACCAAGTCCGAGGAGACTACCAAGCAAGGGGGCAGAGACTTGCCCCATATTTGGCCCGGGTTCAAGAACTGCTAGCGAATCTCGAGTATTATGATATTACACATGTCCCGCGCGAGCAAAACAGAGCAGGAGATTCATTGGCCAAATTCGCAAGCAATGGTGATGCGCAACAGATGGGATTATTTCCTGTTGAGACCCTCCATGCTCCGAGTATAGATATGATGGGGGTAGATTTCATGTTAGGAACAGAAATCGAGAAGGAATCATGGATGACCCTAATCAAGCAGTACCTGCTATTCGAGATCTTACCCAAATAAAGGAGCGAAAGACGACAAGTCCTTCATAAGGCTTCTCGCTATGTAATGTAGGACGGAATAATGTATCGAAGGGGATTCTAAACCCCATTACTCCAATGCATTGCCCATGATGATATAAAACGAGTCTTGAAGGAAGTCCATGAGGGAGAGTGCGGTGACCATACTGGGGGGCAGGCATTAGCAAAGAAAGTCCTCCATTATGGATACTACTGGCCAACTGTGAATCAGGATGCCGCAGACTATGTGAGGAGATGTGACAAATGCCAGATATATGCAAAAATTCCGAGAGCCCCGCTGACGGAGCTCATGCAGATGGTTAGTCCCTGGCCATTTGCAATGTGGGGGATTGACCTAGTCGGCTCTTTACCCATATCCAAAGGTGGAGCGAAATATGCAATAGTTGCGGTCGACTACTTCACCAAATGGGTAGAAGCAGAGCCTCTGGCCACAATAACCACCAAGAAGGTTATTAATTTCGTCGTACGAAATATCATATGCCGTTTTGGCCTTCCACGGACCATCATTACAGACAATGGAACTCAATTCGAGAGCAAGGAGTTCAAAGATTTATGTCAGAAATACAGCATTGAGAAGAAGTTTGCAGCGGTTGCTCATCCGAAAGCCAACGGACAAGTGGAAGCCGTAAATAAGATTATCAAGTCCATATTGAAAAAGTGTCTGGAAAAGGCTAGAGGCAAGTGGGTGGATGAACTTCCAACGGCGCTTTGGGCATATAGGACCACCCGCAAGACCGCAACCGGCCACACTCCATTCGCATTGGCATATGGCGCGGAAGCCGTCATACCCGTGGAACTTGAAGTTCCATCACATCGGGTAACTCATTACGACCCTGAGACGAACCAGAACCTTTTATTGGAATCATTTGACTTCATTGATGAAAACACGAAGAAGCCAACTTGAGAGCGGCCGCATACAGACATAGAGTCGCAAAATATTATAACAAAAAGGTCCGACCAAGAATTTTTAGTGTGGGAGACCTCATTTTGAAACGAGTTTTTCCGATCCCATCTCATATGAATCCCGCATGGGAAGGTCCATATGTCATCGAACGGAAGCGTGGAGAAGGAACTTTCAAGCTAGCGACTATCGATGGTGCGACACTCCCCCGAGCATGGAACAACGAGCACTTGCGGCATTATTATACTTAGTCTATTTCTTTCATGTATTAGTTGCAATTATTTCCAGTATGCTTTTATTTCTAGTTCTTGGCATGTAGTAAGACAATTCAGCTTGCTCTTATTAATAAAGGCTTGAAGCCATCTTTTCCACAAATGACTAATGTTCCTGTGTATGATAATCCTGTGACAAGCAAATGAAACCGTATTATTCTGGCTGACGTACGAACGAGTATAAACAATTCAAAATCTCCAAGTCCTCGGAGTGCGGACAGGAGTACTCTAAGTCCTCGGAGTGCGGACTCGAGTATAAACGATTCAAAATCTCTAAGTCCCCGGAGTGCGGATTGGAGTACACGAAATCCCCGGAGTGTGGACTCGAGTATAAACGATTCAAAATCTCCAAGTTCCCGGAGTGCGAACTGGAGTACTCTAAGCCCCGTAGTGCGGACTCGAAACGATTCAAAATCTCCAAGTCCCCGGAGTGCAGACTGGAGTACTCTAAGTCCCCGGAGTGCAGACTCGAGTATAAACGATTCAAAATCTCCAAGTCCTCGGAGTGAGGACTGGAGTACTCTAAGTCCCCGGAGTGCAGACTCGAGTATAACGATTCAAAATCTCTAAGTCCCCGGAGTGCGGACTGGAGTATTCTTAGTCCCCGAATTGCGAACTTGAGTATAAACGATTCAAAATCTCCAAGTCCCCAGAGTGCGGACTGGAGTACTCTAAGTCCCCGGAATATGGACTCGAGTATAAATGACTCAAAATCTCCAAGTCCCCGGAGTGCGGACTGGAGTACTCTAAGTCCCTGAAGCGTGGACTCAAGTATAAACGACTCAAAATCTCCAAGTCCCTGGAGTGCGGGCTGGAGTACTCTAAGTCCCCGGAGCGCGTACTCGAGTATAAACGACCCAAATTCTCCAAGTCCCCGGAGTGCAGACTGGGGTAATCTAAGTCCCCAATGTGCGGACTAAAACATATTCTAAGTGCTTGGAGCGCGGAAGAAAAAACGGACAGCTCTCAATGAATTTCCGAGCTATATGAAGATGAACAGGGAGGTCTGTTATATTCACAACAGCTTGGATTTGAATCACATTCACAAAGAAAATTGAATGATAAGAGCCATGGAAAGACAGAAAAACTAAGTTTTATTCATTGAAGATAAGTTTCCATTACATCTCCTTTGAAGCTCAGAATCAAAAGTTTATTTACACAAACTAAGAAAACAAAAGTACTTGCATAATCTAAACTGACTCTCGTTGAACGAGAGTAATGATTACTTCTCATGCTTCTTCGCCTTCTTTACCTCCGTTGTCTTCACAGACGACTCCTCTCCTCCGCGTTTACCCTTGGTACCCTTCTTTGATGGAGGAGTGACAACCGAAGAAGTATGAGGGACGTCCATGGGTTTGGACCTCCCGGGGAGAATGATCTTTAGCGGCTTATTCAAAGGATCGTCAGGGTCCCCGGCTTGAGGTTCGACCTTGATCTTGGTCGTTTCTCTCTTCTCCTTCTCGAGCCGCTCCTTCATACTTGGCTCAGATGTGTGTTCGAAGGTGCCTGTGATCTCTACTTCGTAACTCCCCTCGATGGGAGAAGAAGTCTTGGATTTGTCTTCATCTAGCGCCCCAATCACCTAAGCATCTGGCCTGGGAGCTTCTCCCGCTTGACTGGCCTCACCTATCTTTTCCTCTACTTCTTGGTGACATCGCTCCTCGGAGTGGGCCCGGGATCAGAACAATGTACGTGAAAGCATGAAAAACAAGCATTAGAATACAATAGTCCTTCATAAAGAATGACGACATTTGAAATCTTAAAGTGAAGAGTTATCCACCAGCTTTCGGCAGACTCTTACCCGTCAAGGGGGTCTCACCCTCCGGAATGGGAGATAGAATATGGACACCAAGGCTGGGGTCCTTCGGATTGTAACCAATATGCTGCTCAAATGGATCGAGTATCGGCCGATCGGCCGATCGAATAGGAGCATGAGCTGGAGGCACGGCCCCAGATGGACCAGTAATAACTTCTTTCCCTTTCTTTGAAGGGGAACCTTTGCCATATATAGTTTTAGCTGTAGACAAGTTCGAAGGCTCTTGTCCCTTGAGGAATTATTTTAACAAGGCCCCCTCGTCAATCATTGGTACCGTGCTCGGCCTTTCTGATTTCGATTAAAGTCTCCCATGCCTCGGCCAGAGATTCAAGATAACCCTCGCCCGAGAAAGATAAGTCTCGATGCATGAGAACGCGAGCGTTGAACTCAGCAATTAGCGGGTCAAACATGCTTTTGACCTCTTCCCTAGCTGCCTCGAGATGCGAGTCGATATCCATGGATGCCATCTTGTTGCCCTCTTCACGGGTTTCGCTCTTTAACGCCTCAACCCTGGATAGCTCGCCCTCAAGTTTTTCTTTTGAAAGTCGAGTGGCAACAGTCTCGTCAGAGTATCGTTGTGATTCTTCTTGGGCGGCCGTTTTCTCTTCCTTCACCCTACGAAGCTGCTCCTCAAGTTCCTTGACTCGAAGGCTGAGTGCATCCCTCTCCTTTTGAACTGAGTCCTTCTCTAGAGCCAAAGCCCCACATCATTGAACCGCCTCGTCGAGTTCTTTCTTGTGAGTTGATTCCAGACGAGTCACGGCCTCAGCAGTATCCTTGGCACTCTGATGGGCGACCTCAAGTTCAGATTTATAAGTTGCAATCTCTTCGTCTTGAGCTTTAATGATATCTTTGTCGTGGATAGCCTCAAGCTTCAGACGATTGATTTCATGTTGGCGCTCCACGGAGACTTTAGAAAGTTTTTCAGCCAAATGAATAAATGCGTCATGTTGAACATAGACGTCGTTTGTACAGGCGATGGCGCTCTGCTTGACGTGTCCGGGGGTAGGATGAATCGCCGAGACGAATTTCAGGCCATCGAAGCAGTTTTCAAAAATTTATCTTTAAGCTCAGCCAGCATCTCCGATACCGATGGGTCTGTTGCGGGAGCGGGAGGAGACGGCTTTGAAAGTTCGCCTCTCCTGTGAGAATCTCGGGACTGCCGAGTGGAAGAGGAGTCGGAATGTTGGTCCCGGGAGGCATCAGATTGCGACCTCTTATGGCCATGCTTGTCTTTACTTTGCTCCGGGTGAGAAGAGGTATCCTGATGGTATTTTGGCTGATAGTAAGTCGTCCTTCGAGATGACGAGTCCAGGGATTGATAGTCTTTATCACCGTCACCATCTCTATCTCGACATCTCTCAAAACCAGAGTCCCATCCGTACTGATAAAAAATAGACGAACCACGAAGACGATCGAATCCATGTGAGCGCCCCCATGTCACCTGTACAGAATTCAAATAACAGCGAATTAGCAAAGTGTAGTGTGACGACAAAAATCTAAGTGCAAATTGAAGTGCAAGTGTTCGTGTGTGTCCTAGTGTTTCCCCCCCGACGGACCAGTTGCTTTGCTGATAGGAGTTTTCTTGCCCTGACTTTAGGTTAGAAACCCCACATCGCCTTTGATGGACGAATGAAGCTTGAATGCCTCCGGATCGTCAAAGTCGTAATAGAGCAGATCATTCGGAATGGAGAGGTTCGATAGGTCCTTTAAAGAACTTTCTACGGGCTGTGAAGAGCCCTCTTTCTCCGTTGGAATAAGCGTAACTTTCGAAGTTCCACCAACCTTTTCCTTTCTAATCTTGTACGTCAATTCCTTTTTCCTCTTTGAAGGAGAAGATGACATTTCGATATCGTGCACTTCGACTACAGGATCCTGAGCGGGACCTAAATTCTCACCATGTGCTTCGGGTGTTTCTTTCTCTTTGATTTCCCCCTCTTCCTGTACATCAAGGATGTGGCGTGATGACGACTCAGCCAATTTTTTCCCTTTACCGGATGCGGGCTTGGGTACGGAGACGCCCCCGGGAAGGCTTACCTAACGACCTTCTGCTAACAGTCCGAACCGCGATAGTGACTCATTTGAAATGAGAGTTCGGATGTCTCGTTCCTTGGCGGGAAGAGCTCTAATAGCTTCAACGGCCTCAGAATATCCACAGCCGTCAGGACATGGATTGATACCTGAGAAGATGAAACAAGAGTTAAAAAAGGCATTCCTCGACCAAAACATGAGTATCGTTCCAAGAAGAAGACTTGCTTCCTTCAACCCATCTCCTCGCGAATCCAAGGGGCAACGAACATAGAACCATTCATGTTTGTATAGGTAAAACTTGCTCCACTCCCAGGTTAAAATTTGGCATTTATGGTGCGGCTCAAAGAACACAAAGGAGAGACTATCTCTCCGCTTCTTGATCATATAAATATATATGATGTTGCCAGGAGTTGGAGGCCTAAAGAAGACGGTTATGAAGAGTATGTAAGTGCCATAGATGAAGGCGTGACCGTTTGGGTGCTGCTTCGACGGGGCGATGTCGGTATATTGCAGTACGTCCCAAAGAAATAAATTGAACGGTGGCAAGCTACCAACCCAGCACATGAATTTATTACACGCCGTGTATCCAACTGGGGGCAGGTGTGGCCGATCGTGCCCCGATGGAACCAGCACGTCATTAAAAGGTATTCCGTGAATGGAACATATTCGCCGGAGCGCAACTTCATTGATTTTTGAAGCCTGTGAATCGACAGGTTGTCCAAGAGAATCGATGCCTCCAGAACATCGGGGGCTAAGTTATGTGAAGGGGAGGTTGATGGATTTGAGACATCTGCGACTTCCTGTCTAGAGGATGGTCCCGGTCTGTCAGAAATCATGGCGGAGCTAGATTTCTTAGACATTTCCAATAAATATCGAGTTTGACAAGAGCATCTGTTTGAACTATACTCAAAAAATAATCGGCGTTAGACTTAACAACATAAATTTTCACCCCTGTGCGGTGTGTGAACTAGTGCAATCGTTCGTGTATAAGCGCTGAAAAATTGAAAGTTACTAATATAAATTGGGCTTTGAACCATCGCCTTCGAAGACCGTCATCGCTGACCGTATCCAAAAGCCTGCCTCATGGTGTTTGAAATTCGAAATTCAGAAAATGTTAAAAGAAGTTATCCGATTATGTCGATTAAAGTTCAGGTTTGTGACTACTAAAACTAGGAAGTTATCAGTCCGGATCATTTCGATATGCTAGTATGCTGGATTCCTTGTCCTTGTTTTGTAATATGATTAGGCAAGGTAAATAAGTACTCGACCTAAAATAAAGGGTGGTTCGACATTCGTGCTTGCTCGGCCTAAATGTTGTTCGGCCTAAGTATCGCCCGGCAAACTATCATTCGGCCTGGCCATCGTTCGGCCTAACTATCGTCCGGCCTAGGTATCATTCGGTCGAAGCATCATTCGACCTAGGTATCGTTCGGCCAAAATTCTGTTTGGCTAAAATAATGTTCGCCCCAATAATTCATGCTTCCCCTCTCACCTTCCATCCCACTGTTCGATATATGGTGAGTCACGCCGAACCAGAGTTACCCCGAGCCCCAACCCTCGGCACTCCGCCCTTAACTACGATTTCATTTTTTCCTCTCCTACTCCATCCACGCCGAACAACAAGAACACATCGTTCGGCCAGTCATTCCCGACCGTGCCGTTCGGCATCCTAACCACCTCCTAATCCTCCTCTATTCTTTCTTCTCTTCCAATTTCGTTCGGCACGAAGAAACCATGTCGAACCACAACACATCACCCAAAAACTCCCTCACGTGTTCATCGCTGGCCAATTCTCCCTTCCTTTCCTCCGCATCATTTACCCTAAAAATATCCTAATCGAGTTTCGATTCCCTCTCGGCTACGGTTCTAATTTATGAACTTAAGCCTCCTATTGGAACTGTTTAATCATGGAAAGGATGTAGATAAAGGAGTCAGTACCTAGTTAGTAGATCGAGGGCTTGGGAAGGATTAATTAAGTCTTTAGTATCCGTTAACGGACGAGGTTAGCAAGTACAAAGTAGCGGAAGTGAAAAGTGAAAAGAGAAAAAGGAGGAACATATTGACTTTTATAGGGAAGAAGAAGAGGCGAAACGACAACGACCGGTAGAACCGGTCAAAGCAACGTCGTTCGACCTCGGTTTGTTCAGCACACACGGGACGTTCAATTTCGGCTGTATCGCTCGGCATTTACACTACGTTCAGCACACACCTCCACGACTGGTATTCACAAGCAAACAACCCCCAAGAGTGATGGGCCAGGATTCGAAACAAAGCACAAAGGACAAGTAGTACAAAGCGCATCACGTTCGGTCACGCGATACACTTTGGGGGGCAAGTGTTTCCTGGAGATTCGACCAGGCAACTTGGTACTCGGCTCAACTGGATTGTTCGACATATCGTCACGATCGGCATCCAGCATGTACTCGGCATTTAGGAGCGCTCGGCATAAAGGGACACTCGACAGAAAGGAGCGCTCGGCATTTAGAAGTGTTCGATATTGGGAAGTGTGCGGCAGACAAGCTCGTTCGGCATGGCAGAGCACTTGGCTTCTGGAGGGCGTTCGACATTGATAACGCTCGGCATTCAGAACGTTCGGCTCCATTTCACCCGGCATGCTTCCATATCGCTCGGCATCCTAGGTGTTCGGCACCACTGCGTTCGGAATGCAAAGAGCGCTCAACATTCATGCTTCACTCGGCATTGCTGGACCATTCGGCATTCAAGCCCCGCTCGGCCTCTTCCTCGTTCGGCATCAATTCTCGATCGGCCTGCACCCCTCACTCAACACATCGCATCGTTCGACGCAAAGATGATGGTTCGACATTTGACCGTTCGGCCTGTTCGGGTCGGCACGCAGAGACCACTCCACTCGGGCCGAGGTATTCAGCTACCAGGCCCACCAGGGAAGTCCAACCCACCTTCTCTATAAATAGAGAGGCAGGGGCATAGTGAAAGGGATCTTTTTTTTGGGAACACTGGGGAGACTCTGCCATTTTTTATACTCTCTTCTTTTTCATTCAAACTTGCATTCAAGTGATTGATTTACGGATTGTATCTGTACTAAACTAATGGAGGAAGCATTAAAGATCAACTTCAAAGTGAACTTAGGCAGTTACGCCGAACCACTATAAATTTGGTGTTCTTGTTCTCTGCACTGAAATTTACATATTTTTCTCTATTTTAATTTACTTTCTTCATTAATCTCTCTACACAATCTTTCTAAGGGTGTTAGTGATCAATTTTGGTGCTAACAATTGTCAAGAAGAAGGAATAGATTTTGATGAATCCTTTGCTCCCGTAGCAAGATTGGAAGCCATTAGGATTCTACTTGCTTTCGCAAATCATAATAATTTCATATTATTTCAAATGGATGTTAAAAGTGCCTTTTTAAATGCATTTGTAAAAGAAGAAGTATATGTTGAACAACCACCCCTTTTTGGAAATGATAAATTACCAAATCATGTTGACAAATTTAAGAAAGCATTATATGGTCTAAAACAAGCTCCTAGAGCCTAGTATGATAGACTAAGATCTTATTTACTGCAATCAAATTTTGAAATTGGTAAATTAGATAATACTCTTTTTATTACAAGAAATAAAAATGATATTCAACTAGTACAAGTTTACGTAGACGATATCATTTTTGGATCAACTAATTATGAAATGAATAAAGAATTTTCTAAAATAATGACAAAAGAGTTTGAGATGAGTTATATGGGTGAATTAAACTTCCTTTTAGGATTACAAATAAAACAATTAGATAATGGTATCTTTATTAGTCAAGAAAAATATGCTAAAGACCTAATTAGTAAACTTGGTTTGACTATTGCGAGTGGAAAACCCACTCCCATGGCAACCAATGAGTACCTTAGTAAAGAAGATCTCTCGAAAGATGTAGATCAAAAATTATATAAAGGAATAATTGGATCACTACTCTATATTACTGCCAGTAGACTTGATATCATGCATAGTGTTTGTCTCTGTGCCAGATGTCAATCCCAACCTAAAGAGACCCACTTAAAAGCCGTAAAACGAATCATAAGATATGTTAAACACACATCTGATTATGGTTTATTTTACCCTAAAAATGATTCTTTTGACTTAATATCTTACTGTGATGCTGACTATGCTGGTTGTAAATCAGATAGAAAAAGTACAAGTGGGACTTGTCACTTTTTGGGGCATTCTCTGGTTTCATGGCTTAGTAAAAAGCAAAACACGGTTTCTTTATCAACAACTAAAGCAGAGTAATTTTCTGCTGCTTTGGCTTGTTCTCAAGTAATATATATGCAACAAACTTTAAAAGATTTTGGTTTAAATTTTTCAAAGTCACCAATTTACTATGACAATACGAGTGCGATAAATTTATCCAAAAATACTACTCAATATGCTCGAACTAAACATATTAATATCAAACTTCATTTTCTCAGGGATAATATAAGTAAGGAAGTAGTTACTCTCGATTATATCAGTTCTGAAAATCAAATTGCTGATATTTTAACAAAACCCTTAAATGAGTCAACTTTTACTAAATTAAGAAGAGAATTAGGTATTTTTTATATAACTGAAATATAAAATATAGATAACAAGTATAGTTAATAATTAATATTAAAATCAAATAGTAAAAATAAAAAGGACCATGTCGACATCACCCATATACCCATGTCGACATACAACGTTTTAAAATTTTGAAATTTTTCCCACCAAAATTCAAAATAATTCGTTATATATTCTTCACATTTTTTAAATTTTATTCATCCTTTCTGTTATCTCTCTGTTCTTCTCTCTGAAATCAAACAATCAATGGCCTCCTCTTTCAAATCAAACATAAAATTAACTTTTTCGTTCCCCTCTCCTACGTCTGGTCCATTTCAACGTACTACTCTCGCTCGTGTGACTAAAATAGAGGACTCTCTGAAGGATGCACTTCAGATGATGAATGAAATTCAATTGATTCAACTCCGTATGGAAAAGGAACAAGAGAAGCAAGGCAAGATTCTTAGGAATTTGCAAAAATTTATAATGGATAATCAAGCCAACCCTATCTTGATTGATGATGATTCTTTACTCAATCAAGGGGCTAGCGAAGAAGAAGAAGAACCCATGGAAGAAGCGCACGTGGAGGATGATGACCAAGTCGTGTGTGTTGGAGATGTGTGTTTTGACAAGAATGGGAATCTTGTCGAACAACGTGGAAATTTCTATTACCACTATCCAAACTGTTCGATTCATAGATCTCCTATGTTTAAAAACACACATTAGTTTCTTCTCTTTCTTTACCATTGTTGTTTATTCCTTCTTACGTTTACAACAAAAAATGTACATACAACTATATGATTAATAAATTAATTGTGTTCTTATATACTTAAGATAGTTAGTAGTTTAGGATTTGATTTATTATTAGATCTAAATGTTGATTATTGATGATAACATTATCATTATAATCACATAGAATATTAGAATTAGGGAGAGTTATATAGTTTGGAGTTATAAAGTTTAGAGTTTGTTTTTGTTGATGACAAAGGGGGAGAAATATAAAATAGGGTAATTAGGCATAGATTAAGAGGGAGTTATTAGTTTTGGGGGAGTTATTAAGAGAGAAATAAATATTTTATAAACAAAGGTTGTCATCATCAAAAAGAGGGAGATTATTAGTCCGTGAGATGATGGTTTTGATGACAACAATCTTAGAATAGATTATAAATACTAACATTATAAGTTTAGATAAATATGTATATGCAGGTTTAACCATGCAGGTACCAAGAATGAAGGCTGTACAGTATAGAGATTCAAGATATCAAGATTGAAGACTCATGAGTATCAAGATTATCAAGAGTTCAAGAATTGAAGTAATTTATTCTTTAATAAGAAATTTTGTTAAAACTCATAGAAAAGCACTGGCATCTTAAAATCTAATTTATTCATGGAATGGAATCCATTTCGAGCCTGTTAAAGGGATGAAACCCTAAGTAGGATGGAACCTACGAAAAATCTAGTGGAACATTGTTTTGTATTCACTAATTTTAATTCAAATGATTTTACAAATTATCTTGTTTTCAAAATGATTTCAAAACTTCCTTTTAAAAGATTCAAAACCCTCTATCCCGATTTTAAATAATTTTAGCCTCAAAATTATCTTTAATTTCAAAGTCAAATTACTCTTGATTTTAAACTATCTTTTAATATAATACATTTAACTTTTAAATATTTACACTTAAGATTTAAATATAAAATTATAGTTAAATTCTATATATATTATTCTCTATAAATAGTTTTAATATAAGATAAAGGTTATTTTCAAAGAAAATCAAATCATCAAAAATTGCTTTGGGTGTCGACATGCCTATGGTGACTATGTCGACATGGAGTTAGTTGAGTTTAAAATTTAAATTTCAAAAGAAGTGTCTATTCGCCATAACTCTTCACGAATGGACGTGGCTGTTGTTCTTATATAAATAGGGGTTAGTTTCAACGAATTTAATATCAGATATTCTAGTTTTTCATGTAACATTCCTGAAATTTATCAAGTTTAATTTGGCACTTAAATTTATATTTTTGAAAATAAATTATGAATTAATTAGAGAATTTCTAGAATAATTAAATAATTTTGATTATAAGTAGAAATTTAATTTGAAATTAAGCATAAGTATCTTACGAATAAATATTGGGTTTAGGAAAAAAATAAGATATATATTTATATAAATGAATTATAAATAGAAATTTGATTTAAAATATAGGGATAAGTATTTTATAAACAAATATTGAATAAAATGTATTAAAAATAAAGTAGAATTTAAAAGCTTTAAAAAGCCAATGATAGTTTGTTTTCTAAAAATATTAAAATATATTTGGGAGATGCGTTAATTTTCAAAGAATTAATGTATTAATATTCAAAATATTATTTTCAAGTTAAATTTCCTTGTATAAATAAAAATGATTAATTGTTAATATGCAACCAAAATTTCAAAAGTCATCCTTTCTTTTCTTTTAAAAGTTGTACAAAAATATAAAAGATAAAAAATGTATGGATGTAAATTGTGTAAATATAAATATAAAGAGAGAACACAACACATACATAAATAAAAGAAAAAAAGTTGTATTTATTTAAATGTGAAAATAATATATAAAGATTGTGATACATGTTAATAAAAAAAGATGAAATGTTTTATAAAATATGATATAAAATTTTATGTAAAAATTTCTTTTATCTTTGAAATTTAAAATGTGAACATACATAAGGAGGTAAAGGCAATCAACATGCATTTAGGTTTCATAATCATTTTTTTTTACAAATGGCATCAAGTATATTTAATTAAATAAAATAATGAAATTTAAAATTTCAAAGAAACTTTTGAGCTCCCCAATATGCCATTATTAAACATCTCAGCAATATCTGAAAAGGAACAGTAACTAAAGATTTGGGTATCACAAATCTCAAACCCCAAAGGAAAAAATAAACAGAAAAAAAATCAGAAAAGAAGATATATCATTCTCTTATAAAAAAATCTGAAACAAAATCAGTTCAAAAGGATTTGAGCAAGTAAAAGAAAAAAACTTCAACCAGGAAGAAGCAAGCAAATATGGAAATCAAAAATATGAACAACACTTGCTAGTTCAAATTCGAACCTGATCAGAGGGATTAAGCTTCCAGTTCTTCAAATTCAAAGCAAAGTATTTTGCTTCTCTGTTTCAATTCCATCTTCTATCTTTCTTCATCAATTTCAAGTGAGCAATGCAGACAGCAAGCAAAACTTCAGATTTAAAACAAGATCTGTTCAAAAAGATTGAATGCGAAAGTTTTCAATCTAAAAGCAAATTAACTCAAAGGCAAGTAAATTTCCTTATAAAAAAAATTTGAGTTTAATGTTGTTGATCAGTAACAAAATCTTCAGCTCTGAAATCCCTGAAGCATTCCCAAGGCAAGAATTTCAACAACCAAATTCAGATTCAAATTGCAAATCATCAAACAAAGTAGAGATCAAAATTCCAGGCTCAAAACACCTTTCTGTTCTCTGTTTCTTCCTGTACAACTCCAAGGTGAGCCTATCCTAAATAAAGCTTAAATCTGTGATATGCCTTGATATTTGTGTTAATTCTGGGTGGAAATTTGTTTGCATGGATGGTAATTAGCTGGAATATGATATGAATTGACTGTAGTTCATGCATATGCCTGGGTATATCACATTTTATACCTTTGATACTTATACAGGCTCAAGATCATAAGGAAGAAAATCAAATTTCTCCCTACATAATCTGTTTTTAGGCTTTGATTACTGAATGAAGGATGATCATATGAATGTAACATCAATCCTTAAAATAAATTCAAACAGATTTATTAAGTGATTTTCTTTTTAAAAACCCAGGATATTCAGTGATGACTAAAATAAGTGGAAAAACAATCATTGAAATTCTAAGTTTCAAATTCATAACTTCAGCCAAAATTATAAATAATGATTTTTGGTAAAAGTTTCGTGATTTTTAAGTTTAAAAATCGAACGAAATTATGATTTGAACAGAATGGGTATTTTCGTAAAAACCCGATGATCAACGGCGAGTTAGGGGTCGTGATTAAGGGTGAAGCTAGCTGGTACATCGGTGGGTACGATAAAAATACTATATGATTTTATATTTCATCGTGGTGGTTGGAAGATGGCAATTTAGGGCTTTGGGTTCATTTGGGGTTGCTGTTGTTCACAATCAAATTGCGTCGTCGGCACGGCAATCTGGTCAATCGCCCCGAGGGGGATTGGGGCGTGGTGGTGCATTGAAGCTGTAGTCAGTGATTCGGGGACGCTGGTGGCTTGACGTGGTGTGGCGAAGAATTTTCCTGATGATGGTTCAAATCCAGGAAGGGGGTCGAGGTGCAAGATCTCGTTTCTGACGTGGTCACCGGAGATGGGTGGTCGAGATTGGTAGAGGAGGCCAAAGGAGACGTGTGGGTGATCTCGGCGACGATCAACTATGGCTGGAGTGGCGGTGCACATGCATGTGCCATTGGTTTGCCTGCGTTACGTTGTTAGTGGGGTTGGAGAAGAAAGGGTGGCGACTCGAAGTTGAACTCGAGAAAAGGGACAATGGGCTCGAGTTGATTGGGGGTTGTTCGCGTAGGCAAGTGATTTCCAGGTTCTAAACCTTTAAATCAAAACAAGTTCAAAAATATAAAAGGGGGAAGAACTCGAAGTGGAGTTCGTGAATTGAAGGGTTTGGCTCGTGTAAAAGGGAAGTGTGGCTCGGGGAGTAATAATACAGCAAGTTTTGTTTTAATATTATTTTGCTTGAATATTTAACAAAGTTTAAGCTATTTAAATGTTAAAATAAGTTTGACAAATATAGGGGGGTGAACTAATGATGAATTAAATAAAGTTTTCAAATTTATTAATCATATTTTAGAAGTCAAAATGAAAATTAAATGAGTTTTTAACAAAGTTTCAAAAACTTAATTTTTAAGTTAAATAAAAAAATTGATTTTTTAAAATAATATATATATATATATATATATATATATATTATGTATTCTATTTTTAATGCTTTCAAATAGAATTTAATAGTTAATTATTAGGATAGGTGATTAATTATCAATAGATTAAATTAAAGGGTTATTTGTTTTGATCAAAGTGATTTATTAAATTTTATTAATCCATTAAGAATTAAGGCAAAATAATTACATGAATCGGGTTAATTAAATAATGACTTAAAGATTAATTGATGAAAGTATTTAAGGGATGATTTATTAATAAAAATAATTAATAAATTAATTAAATAATTAAGGGTAATTAATTGCTTAGAGATAACTACTTAATTAGAAGTAACTAGTTTATGATTAAAAGTTGATTAACCAAGTGATCAAACAATAATTCATTTAAGGATAACTAATTTGTATGATTGATTGGAAGACGATTAATGAAATGGTGAATTAAATAATTTAAGGTAAATTATTTAATAATTAAAAGTTGATGGATTGAGATTAAGGGTTATTGATTTAAATATGAATTTATTTATGAAAGTAAATAAAAGATAATTACTTTATGTAATTAAATAAAAGATAATTACTTAGTGAGATTAATAAAGGATTATTAATTAAGGGTTAATTAATTAAAGATAATTAATTAAATGGTTAATTAGATAATTAAAGGATAATCATTTAATAATTAAAAGTTGAGGAACTTTAATTAAAAGTTAATTAACTTATTATTAATGGTTAACTAATAAACGATTAAAGAATGATTAATCAAAATGATTTGTAATTGATTAATATTAATTAACCAGAATTAGTAAATTTTTCCTAAGTAATTAAGCTGATTCAAATTTATTAATAGGATTAATTGATCTTACTTATGAATGCTTGGACTCTATTGTGATGGATTGATATATTTGATATGTAATGTGATGCTATGCAATGCTTTGTGCTGAGCTGTTATATCTGTGATGACTATACTGTTGTATGAATATGAAAACCCCTTGACCCATAGAACAACATTCGATTTTCGATGCGACAGTGAGTCGGATTCCAGTCGGTTAATCGAAACCCACATCGAATTGTAATGGTAAATCTTTGTGATGGATGAACCTATTTTATCTATGAATCTGTGAATAAAGATAAGCGTTATGGGTTATACCGCCTATCGATATGATTGAATCTGTGATGATGATGTTGTGCAATATTGTGTAAAACCCCTGGACCACACTTATACACACACAAATATGGATTGCACGCGGAAATGGATTAAGTCACAGATTTTTGAAATTGTTTTAAAAACTATATTTTTGAATCCAAAATAGTTTTATAATTAGAATTGGAAGCTTTTGAAAATGAATTTCAAAAATAAAAGTTATTTTGGATAATTTGATTTAGTTTTGAAATTTGAATAACTTGATTTAAATTTGAATTCAATATTTGAAATTGAATTCTATTATTTGGGAACTATGGTTTAGAAAGGGTATTCAACTTATAAATGTGTTTATATGGGTTTTTAAACCATTTTAAAAGTGTTGTTTTTGGGAACTTCAATTTAATCCAAGAATTTAACTTGTATAGATATAATTGGATTTTTCTGAAATGAAACCTATGTGTTTTCAAATAATAAAAGCTTTCACATAAGAAATGAACTTCGAAATTGTGTTAAAAGGGTTTCAAGTCTAAAATGAAAAATAGTTTTTCAAGTTATGAATAAATCTTTGGAAACGGTTTGAAAGCTATAAGTTAAATCTTTAATTTAAAGATTAAATGAGTTAATCTACTTGAAATGGAAATTTTTTTGAAAAACTATGGATGGATCTTTGCGAAACTAGGTGGACTTTGTGAAACGAATCTTTTTGTTAAAGATTTGAAATGGTAATTTGTTTAACCATTTGAAAGAAAATCTTTGGATTTTTAAGTTGTGACTTAACTAAAGTCCCATATCCATATTTTTAAATATTGCGCTCATTATTCGGTTTAGTTGGGAGAGGACCTTGTGTCATATAACCTATTTTGGATAGTGATACGACGTTATGGATGCATTTGAAGACCGGTGTTGAAGACCGGGTATTTGCGAGAATGATAGGATAACCTATCAATTATCTCTACACCGAGTAGCTATGGTATAGAGAGTCCCTAAGTGATGGGAAGTCCGATCCGGATTGTGGATACCCGGATTTGCAAGGGCTTCTTTGGAAGTGCCTTCGGCTCTGTTCGAACCCGGGACAAACTTGTATGGTTGTATGTCTGATAATACACTTTGAGATATTAAATTGATCTCTATCAAATACATTTCTGCTTAGTGGCGGAGAATTTATTCTCTTAGCTTAACACCCTTCTCTGAGACATACGAGCTCAGAGGTTATGTAGTTGATATTTATCAGTGATATACTCCCAATTTGGTAGTGTGGCATGCTAAGTGCTACCGTGTGTTGATGATTAATTGTTTATTATTTATGATCAAAGCATGGCTTTTGTATAAAGCGTAGCTTTGTGGACGAGACTGCATCAGGAACTCACACCCCGAAAATGGTCGAAACAGGAAAGATGCGGGTATGAGGGTTGCGCCCTTTACGGTTTGTCATTTCCTTCTGGAAAAGGGTGGTATCATGGTATGGAGCCCAGATATTTCACTCATGTGGATACCGCAGATCTATTACTCTGTGATTGCTTTATTGTTGTTGGATTAGAGGTACCTCGGATAAAGGTCCCAAAGGACTAGGGGATGGCATACTCGAGTAGTAGTTACCTAGTTACAGAGGTAACCCGACCTTGTGTTGGCAGAGATCCGGTTAGGTTCTTGGGACGTCCCGCCAGAGGTGTACCCATGGACAGTAGGAAGTTCCTTAGCCTGACCATTTGTTGGAAATCCATTCTTCAATACGCGCCTTGTACAGTTTTAGTTATAGAACCTGCCACTTACTTATGGTGGCGCCCCACTATTTAGATGGTAGCTATAGTAGGCATACGATACTGGTCGTATGTTGGCTAGGATTTATATTATACTTTTGAAATGGTTTCCTAGACTATGCACTAGTAATAATATCAAAGAAATTTTATCGTATCAAGCATATTTGACTATCATAAGGAGAAATTTCCTCCAATTATGCGTTTGCATTATGTGTGTGGCGGGAGGCCTTATGGTAGTTTCATTTTCCAAAAAGCATTGTGGATTTATTTTAAATTCCTATGTTGTTTGTTTTAAAAGACAAACTACTTTTGTTTGCTCATACCAGTCCCACGACTGACCTGGAGTTTATTGTTTCTTTCCTAAACTCTGGGTGCCCACTATTTTCCCAAATGGGCAGTCTAGAGTTGGGTTTTCAGATAATCAGTAGTAGGTGTAGAATCGATAGCTTTCAGCCTTAGGATTTGGCAATCGCATTTAGATCGAGTTGCTTCACTTCATCTTGATTGGGAGTTTGAGCTATTTCTGGGTTGGCGCCTTGGAGATGGAGTTTACCGATACTGGAGTTCTTTCTTGAAGACCGTATTAGAGATATTGTTTCGCTGTTGATGTTATTTTTCTTTCCGCTGCTATTATCTTGTATCATATCTCCAATTTATATTGATATCTATTGTATCATCTGTTGTATCTTGCTGTATCAGATATTGTTTCAGTGTTGTATATCATTTGTTATTCTTTTTCTTCCGCTGTGTTGTACTTAATGTGTTATATGCTCTGGCACGACTCGAATTCCAGCGTTTGGATCTGCGGCATTCAAGTACAAGTGGAGTACGAATGTCTATTTTCGAACGCCGAAATTTGGGTCAAGACATTTTGGTATCAGAGCTGAGGGTTAAAACTTTAGCTCAGGAGCATAAAACATTAAGTAACTCATTAGAGATAGGGTGAAGTATACCCTGGAATGAGTATATCCCTAAGATATCCGTTCGAATGCCTCAGTAAATTCTCTTACTATCCACTGATAGCAGTATGAGTGTAAGAAGAGGACGAGATAGGGGATATGGGAGTACCACTATAAGTAGTCAATACCCTGCAAGAGTAGAAACGACTTTCTCTATCAATCTCCTTTGATTCGATTCCCAAAATTCTTTGGATGGCTTCGTGGCAGCTACAAGAAGAAGCTTCGGTGTGATGGTGGCCCTACGAATCGTTGTAGAGAATTCTTACTTCGTATCTTCAACGGTTTCTTATCAGCTTTTCCATCTAAAACTTTGATGAATTTGAATTTGAAATTGAAAATTTTAAATAAATTGGAAATTTTAAATTGAGTTAAATTGGTTAACATATATAAGGATAAATTTGAATTGTACCAATATAACGATATCAATTAAAACCAAATTTGGAATTCTATTGTAATTTCTTGCGTATATTAAAGTCCAAAGAGGGACAAGTTGGTATATACTTTGGGGTATTCCGACCTGAATTTGGAATCCATATCTAGTGTTTGAGGATTGTGGAAGATTAAATCTATCTATCTATTCTCTGGGGACGATATATTCTACGAACGATTAGCTATCCTTTTGAACTAATCAATGCCCTTGCATATTCGTAGACCAGTGGACCCAAATATCTTGTGTGATATTGTATGAGTTTGTTCTCATATTGTTGATATTCTGATTTAGTAAACCGAATGCAGAATAAATATTTCGATCTGATTTGATCAATCATTTCTTTATCTATCATCTATTCTTTCTCGTCTCCCTAGCAAATTTCGAGGACCAAATTTTTTAAGGGGGGAATCTATAACATTCCTGAAATTTGTCAAGTTTAATTTGGCAATTAAATTTATTTTTTTGAAAATAAATTGTGAATTAATAAGAGAATTTCTAGAATAAATAAATAATTTTGATTATAAATAGAAATTTATTTTGAAATTAAGCATAAGTAACCTACAAGTAAATATTGGATTTAGGAAAAAAAAATAAGACATATATTTACATAAATGAATTATAAACAGAAATTTGATTTAAAATATAGGGATAAGTATATTATAAACAAATATTGAATAAAATGCATTAAAAATGAAGTAGAATTTAAAAGCTTTAAAAATGATAGTTTGTTTTCTAAAAATATCAAAATATATTTGGCAGATGTGTTAATTTTCAAAGAATTAATGTATTAATTTTCAAAATATTATTTTCAAGTTAAATTTCCATACATAACTAAAAATAATTAATTGTTAATATGTAACCAAAATTTTAAAAATCATTATTTCTGTTTTTTAAAAGTTGTACAAAAATATAAATGATAAAAAATGTATGGATGTAAATTGTGTAAAAATAAATATAAAGGGAGAGCACAAAACATACATAAATAAAAGAAAAAAATTGTATTTATTTAAATGAGAAAATAATATATAAAGATTGTGATATATGTTAATAAAAAAGAGGAAATGTTTTATAAAATATGATATAAAAATTTATAAAATTTCTTTTATCTTTGAAATTTAGAATGTAAACATACATAAGGAAGTAAAGGCAATCAACATGCATTTAGGTTTCATAATCATTTTTTTTACAAATGGCATCAAGTATATTTAATAAAAAAATGAAATTTAAAATTTCAAAGAAACTTTTGAGCTCCCTCATGTGCCATTATTAAACATCTCACCAATATCTGAAAAGGAACAGTAACTAAAGATTTGGGTATCTCAAATCTCAAACCCCAAAGGAAAAAAATAAACAGAAAAAAATCAGAATCTGTCGTTCTCTTCTAAAAAAATCTGAAACAAAATCTGTTCAAAAGGATTTGAGCAAGCAAAAGAAAAAACTTCAACCTGGAAGAAGCAAGCAAATCTAGAAATCAAAAACATGAACAATACTTGCTAGTTCAAATTCAAACCTGATCAGAGGGATTAAGCTTCTAGTTCTTCAAATTCAAAGCAAAGTATTTTGCTTCTTAGTTTCAATTCCAGTCTTTATCTTTCTTCATCAATTTCAAGTGAGCAATGAAGACAGCAAGCAAAACTATAGATTTAAAACAAGATATGTTTAAAAAGATTAAATGCAAAAGTTTTCAATCTAAAAGCAAATCAACTCAAAGGCAAGTAAATTTCCTTTTAAAAAAAATTGGAGTTTAATGTTGTTAATCAGTAACAAAATCTTCAACTCTAAAATCCCTGAAGCATTCCTAAGGCATGAATTTCAAAAACCAAATTAGATTCAAATTGGAAATCATCAAACAAAGTAGAGATCAAAATTCCAGGCTCAAAACACCTTTCTGTTCTCTGTTTCTTCTTGTACAACTCCAAGGTGAGCAAACTATCCTAAATAAAGCATAAATCTGCGATATGCCTTGATATTTGTGTTAATTCTGGGTGAAAATTTGTTTGCATGGATGGTAATTAGATGTAATATGATATGAATTGCTCTGTAGTTCATGCATATGCCTGGTTATATCACATTTTATACCTCTAATACATATACAGGCTCAAGATCATAAGGAAGAAAATCAAATTTCTCCCTACATTAATCTGTTTTTAGGCTTTGATTACTGAATGAAGGATGATCATATGAATGTAACATCAATCCCTAAAATAAATTCAAACAGATTTATCAAGTGATTTTCTTTTTAAAAACCGAGGATATTCAGTGATGACTAAAATAAGTGGAAAATCAATCAGTGAAATTCTAAGTTTCAAATTCATAACTTCACCCGAAATTATAAATAATGATTTTTGGTAAAAGTTTCGTGATTTTTAAGTTTAAAAATCAAATGAAATTGTGCGTTGAACAGAATGGGTATTTACGTCAAAACCCGATGATCAACGGCGAGTTAGGGGTCGCGATTAATGGTGAAGCTAGATGGTACATCGGTGGGTACAAGAAAAATACTAGATGATTTTATATTTCATCATGGTGATTGGAAGATGGCAATTTAGGGTTTTGGGTTCGTTTGGGGTTGCTGTTGTTCACTAGCAAATTGCATCGTCGGCACGACAATCTGGTTGATCACACCGAGGGGGATTGGGGAGTGGTGGTGTGTTGAAGCTGTAGTCAGTGATTCGGGGACACTGGTGGCTTGACGTGGGGTGGTGAAGAATTTTCCTGATGATGGTTCAAATACAGGAAGGGGGGTCGAGTTGCAAGATCTCGTTTCTGACGTGGTCACCGGAGATGGGTGGTCGAGATTGGTGGAGGAGGTCGGTGGTGACGTGTGGGTGATCTCGACGACGATCAACGATGGCTGGTGTGGCAGTGCACATGCACGTGCACGTTGGTTTGTTTGGGTTACGTTGTTAGTAGGGTTGGAGAAGAAGGGGAGCGACTCGAAGTTGAACTCGAGAAGAGGGACAATGGGCTCGAGTTTATTCGGGGGTTGTTCGCGTAGGCAAGTGATTTCTAGGTTCTAAACCTTTAAATCAAAACAAGTTTAAAAATATAAAAGGGGGAAGAACTCGGGTCGTTCTGGGAAGAACTCGAAGTGGAGTTCGTGAATTGAAGGGTTTGGCTCGTGTAAAAGGGAAGTGTGGCTCGGGGAGTAATAATACAGCAAGTTTTGTTTTAATATTAATTTGGTTGAATATTTAACAAAGTTTAAGCTATTTAAATGTTAAAACACGTTTGACAAATATAGGAGGGTGAACTAATGATGAATTAAATAAAGTTTTCAAATTTATTAATCATATTTTAGAAGTCAAAATGAAAATTAAATGAGTTTTTAAAAAAGTTTCAAAAACTTAATTCTTAAGTTAAATAAAAAAATTGATTTGTTTTAAAATAATATATATATATATATATATATATATATTATGTATTCTATTTTTAATGTTTCATATAGAATTTAATAGTTAATTATTAGGATAGGTGATTAATTATCAATGTGATTAAATTAAAGGGTTATTTGTTTTGATCAAAGAGATTTATTAAATTTTATTAATCCATTAAGAATTAAGGAAAAATAATTACATGAATCGGGTTTATTAAATAATGACTTAAAGATTAATTGATGAAAGTGTTTAAGGGATGATTTATTAATAAAAATAATTAATAAATTAATTAAGTAATTAAGGGTAATTAATTTCTTAGGGACAACTACTTAATTAAAAGTAACTAATTTATGATCAAAAGTTGATTAACCAAGTGATCAAAAAATAATTCATTTAAGGATAACTAATTTATATGATTGAATGGAAGATGATTAATGAAATGGTGAATTAAATAATTTAAGGTAAATTATTTAATAATTAAAAGTTGATGGATTGATATTAAGGGTAATCGATTTAAAGATAAATTTATTTATGAAAGTAAATAAAAGATAATTACTTTGTGTAATTGAATGAAAGCTAATTACTTAGTGAGATTAATAAAGGATAATTGTTTAAGGGTTAATTAATTAATTAATGATAATTAATTAAATGGTTAATTAGATAATTAAAGGATAATCATTTAATAATTAAAGTTGAGGAATTTTAGTTAAAAGTTAATCAACTTATTATTAATGGTTAACTAATAAATGATTAAAGAATGATTAATCAATATGATTTGTAATTGATTAATATTAATTAACCAAAATTAGTAATTTTTTCCTAAGTAATTAAGCTGATTCAAATTTACTAAAAGGATTAATTGATCTTACTTATTGATGCTTGGACTCTATTGTGACGGATTGATATATTTGATATGTTATGTGATGCTATGTAATGCTTTGTGCTGCACTGTTATATCTGTGATGACTATACTGTTGTATGAATATGAAAACCCCTTGACCCATAGAACAATATTTTAATTTCGATGCGACAGGGAGTCGGATTCCAGTCGATTATCCGAAACCCACATCGAATTGTAATGGTAAATCTTTGTGATCGATAAATCTATTTTATCTATGAATCTATGAATAAAGATAAGCGTTATGGGTTATACCGCTTATCGATATGATTGAATCTGTGGTGATGATGTTGTGCACTATTGTGTAAAACCCCTGGATCACACTTATACACACACAAATATGGATTGCACATGGAAATGGGTTAAGTCACAGATTTTTGAAATTTTTTTTAAAATTGAATTTTTGAGTCCAAAATAGTTTTGGAATTAGAATTGGAAGCTTTTGAAAATGAATTTCAAAAGTAAAAGTTATTTTGGATAACTTGATTGAGTTTTGAAATTTAAATAACTTGATTTAAATTTGAATTCAATATTTGAAATTGAATTCTATGATTTGGGAACTATGGGTTAAAAAGGGTATTCAACTTATAAATGTGTTTATATGGGTTTTTAAACCATTTTAAAAGTGTTGTTTTCGGGAACTTGAATTTAATCCAAGAATTTAACTTGTATAGATATAATTGGATTTTTCTGAAACGAAATCTATGTGTTTTCAAATAATAAAAGCTGTCAAATAAGAAATGAACTTCCAAATTGTGTTAAAAGGTTTTCAAGTCTAAAATGAAAAATAGTTTTTCAAGTTATGAATAAATCTTTGGAAACGGTTTGAAAGCTATAAGTTAAATCTTTAATTTAAAGATTGAATGAGTAAATCCAGTTGAAATGGAAATTGTTTTGGAAAACTATGAATGGTTCTTTGTGAAACTAGGTGGACTTTGTGAAACGAATCTTTTTGTTAAAGATTTGAAATGGTAATTTGTTTAACCATTTGAAAGAAAAGCTTTGGATTTTTAAGTTGTGACTTAACTAAAATCCCATATCCATATGTTTTTAAATATTGCGCTCATTATTCGGTTTAGCCGGGAGAGGACCTTGTGTCATATAACCCATTCCGAATAGTGATACGACGTTATGGATTGCATTTGAAGACCGGTGTTGAAGACCGGGTATTTGCGAGAACGATAGGATAACCTATGGATTGTCTCTGCACCGAATAGCTACGGTATAGAGATTCCCTAAGTGACGGGAAGTCTATCGGGATTGTGGATATCCGGATTTGCAAGGGCTTCTTCAGAAGTGCCTTCGGTTCTGTTCAAACCCGGGACAGACTTGTATGGTTGTTTGTCTGACACTACACTTTGAGATATTAAACTGATCTCTATCAAATACATTTCTGCTTGGTGGCGAAGAATTTATTCTCTTTGCTTAACATCCTTCTCTGAGACGTACGAGCTAAGAGGTTATGTAGTTGATATTTATCAGTGATATACTCCCAATTTGGTAGTGTGGCATGCTAAGTGCTGCCGTGTGTTGATGATCATTTGTGATCAAAGCATGACTTTTGTATAAAGCGTAGCTTTGTGGACGTGACTACATTAGGACCTCATACCCCTGAAATGGTTCTCTTGTCGGAGAGCTAATGGATGGACTTTTATGATATTGATGATTCGGAGAGTCGGGATTGGAGTGTATGGTGCAACTTCACTTGCCAGAGAGCAAGTGGATTAGTCTTGTAAGAAAAGTAATACACCTCGCTGGAGCATAAACGGATGCGCTTGCTTGATAGTTGAGTCTCCTCATCGGAAAGCGAGCAGATTAGGCTCTGCAAGGGTCCAAAGAGACCATGAACTTAACTATCGGCCGTGATATCCATCGGTCCCAAACATCCATGAGTTCAATTAATGATTCGGAGAGATCATGGATTTAACTATCCAACTAGGCATGTGATGGGTTTCAATTTATGATCCAAAGAGATCAAAATTTCCACTAACGATATGGAGAGATCGAGATATAAATTAGCGATCCAAAGAGATCGAGCTTTCAACTAACGATCCAAAGCGATCGGGAATTGAGTCGATCATTAAATGCGTGACTTGGAGAAATATAGATCTAGCCCTTGGCTTTAAAATCCAATTGACCTTGAAGCAATTCGGTAGTGATTATCGAACCGAGCAATTGATTTCAACACATGACTACTAACCTCCGAATGGGACACCGGATGATCCTAATTCGTGATGCAACACAATACTTACCGATTTCGATAAGAGACAGAATCATTATCTATGACTGACATTCAAGCAAGGACTCGAATCTTAATCTATTACAGTCTAGAACAATGTTTGATTTACAACTGAATCCAAAGGAATAGATGATTTTCCATAGCCCGATCAACTAATAACTAGAAAACTCAACTATTAATGTTCCATTGACTTCGACATTTGTTTTTAATGCACAACTTGTAAAATAATACGTGCTTTAGGGGCAAATGGTATCAATCCTTTTGTTCAGTAATATTCGAATGGATCAAATTGATCAAGCATGAATCTAGAATGAAAATCACTAAACTTGGATACCTAACAGAGCCAAGAGATAAGGTGGCGAATGTACAAATCACCTTCCAAAGTGGTCCATGCACCAAACTGCTCCAAGAACCAAAACCGAAGTCCAACATTCAAGCAGAGTTACAGATCGGTACCCACCTATGCCTATGGATCAGTCCTAATCCTGCCTATGGATCAGTACAAATCCTCATTTTTTGTCCAACACCACTTCAAATCTATATAAACAAGCCTAGGAGCTCATTTCAACCAAGGTCATAAGGTGAAACTTAAAGAATGATGAACATTCAACATCAAGATCCATCAAAGATATGGATGCGTATGGAGCCTCCTCATGGATCGGTATCGATCCATGACACCTCATCAAAATTGCCCCACTTTATTCCTATGCCCAAGCGTTGATGTAAGTAAGCCATTCCAAGTTTTGAAGAACCGTTCACATGCAATTCACCATCGATATCTTTAAGCACCTGAAATTTGCAACTCCATTCCACCACTGATCCATCACTTTAACCATGAAACAGGCTCCTGGCAGTGAAAACAAGACGGAAAACATGAAGCTAACAGTAATTCGCTATGACACAAAGTAGTAGAATCGATCAATATGGCGATATTATTGATCGATACCGATCCATGCCAATGGATCAGTATCGATCCATAGCCAACGCAGACACAGCCATGTTTCTTCGAGTTGGATAGCTATTGGGACATGGGCAATGTAGTCAAGATCGAAGAGGAGAAAATCCTAGCAAGCTACAGTTATAAACTGAAAGCTAGCGGCTCATTTTCGGGATCCTTTTTTCCTTGCAATTATTTCATTTTTTTTATGATCACCCGTGAAGTGGTACCGCTTCATAAGAACTGTACCTACACAGCAACAATATAATCAATAGAAATCTCAAGTGGACTTAAACAGTAGTTGGTCGAACCACTATATAAAAGTTTAATTTTTTTTTACTCATTTTCCAGTTGTATTTCTACACTTCATTCTCTACCATAATTTATCGGGTTTTTTTGCCACTTTTTGGTGCAAACATTACCCAAGTAACTTAACTTATATTCTTTCTTAGAAGATTGCAGGCTCACTAATCCTTTCTTGTTTGATGTTGGGTATTTCAGCAATCCTATAGTGAAGGATGTGCAAAAAGAAATAATTTAGATAATGTTAGGTTATGGTGAAAAAGGTGAATAACTATAAAATAAAACACACACACACAATACATATATATATATGTATATGTATATGTATGTATGTATGTATGTTTGTATATGTATATATGTATGTATATGGTAATTTTCATCTATGATGGTAGTAGTAATTATGTGAAAACTTTATTTACTATAACAAAAATAAAATTATAATAATAATAATTTTGTTTTTGATATGCTTAAAAATATTAAATAAAATTAGTTCCTCATTTTCAATGTTAAAACGCTCAATTTTCAAAAGAAAAATTAAAATTTGAATAGCTAGCATTAATTGTTTACCAAATGACTCTGTCCATCAATGAATAAGTAACATATAATTTAACTAGCCAACAACCTATTACCATAGGCCGCTCATATGCTCCTCATTTTAAATTGCCAAATTGATTATATCTTGTAAAAATTAAAGGTAACCGCGCGAAAGGCAAACATAATGTTTGAAACAAATTCATTGCTAATTCAACATCTTAGATGCTGGAATAAGTAGTAGTGTTATATAACTTGCATAACTAACCTAAAGATCTGTTAATCCATGTAGTACAAATTTTCACCTTAGAAATAGCACTCGAACTTTTGTTTGACACGAAACCCTAAATTTGGACCTATTTTAGCTTTGTTTCTCGTAAAAAAAACATGACAAAATAATTTTTTTTATAACAAGTATGATTTACCCATCTTAGTAGAAAATAGCACTGTTTTAAGCATATATGTTATTTAAGAGTGCTAACTTATGAAAGTGTAGGGATCCAACGATGATCACTATTGTAGCATTGCTTTTTAGCAGTGATATAAATGCATAAGGTTAATGTACCACTTTATCGTCAATGCTCTCTTTGTTTTTCCATGTAATAAATTGGGTGCAACAGATAATTTAAATCATTACAGGTGAAAATTTCTTAATAGTGGAGAAAATTATACCATCAAAGGTTCCAAGTTTTTTTTAATTGGTACTTTATATACAACAAATTACAAAGCACATGTCAATATATGTTCGAATCACGTTGTGCAAGTTTCGAACCTTTGACCTTTAGCGCCAAAGTCAAAGCACTTAACTAGTGAGACAATAGTGCTTGTCTCACTGTTAACACCCAACTACTATTAACTCCTTAAAACATGCTGTTACTATTAACACCAAGCTACACACTAAATCATAAAAATTACTTCAAAACCCTGTCTTAAACATTTGATAAATTAAGTCATAAAAATTTAATATTAGAAGTTGGCGAGTTAAATTATTTAATTATATTAAAAACGTGCATATAAATCGTTATTTGTGTGACCCCCTTAATGTTCTAGAAAAATTGATGATAATTAAATATATTGCCTATATTATACTTTTTTCTATTACAACTGGTTTCATATTTCATTTATTCTTATTAAAATGGAACAAAAGTAATAATAATTTGATATTTTTTATTGAAGTAATAATGGAAGTTTTTTATATGTTCTACACTTGCACCGCATTTGAGTTGTATATAATTATTTGCTATTTAAGTCTTAGTTAGGGTTAAATAATTAAAAATAGCAATGAAAACCTTCAACCATAATTACAACATAATTTGTTGGATTTGAATGTATTGATGAAAAATATCATTTGTGAAAAAATTGAATGAATTCTTTGTTTGAAGAGCGGAAGGAGAAATTGAGTTATGATTATGAGACAATTAAAAAAATGTATGTGGGTAGGGAAGAAATATTTAATTGCGCGAGAGGATAAATAGGTGAGAGAAGTTTGCCTTGAAATTTCATCATGTTACTTTCATTTTAATTAATTTTGATTTAAGAAAAACCAACAACATATATTAAGCTTCACAATGTTAGGGTCCGTCAACCATCAATTCATAGTTATTTTTATGGATTTTTGGGCAGTGTCTCTTGTGTAAAGAAAGTGCATATATGCATATGAAAATACAAAATTATAGTTCAAAGGATCATACTATTTTGGTATATGCTTCTTTAACTGCTTTGCATCTTGAAAATACGAGTTGAAATGTAATTGCAGACTTTTATTTCTTTGATAGTTGGAAAGCTTGGCCAAAAGATCAGAAGTAATATATATAAAAAATACTTAGAGTCAACAATTATTACAAACTTTTTCGGAATATACAAATTATTATCAATGTGAGAGTTATTCAAGTCATTAAACAGCTTAGTGAATATACAAGTTAATAGGAAGTAGATTCATACGTATTAAGTAAATGTCACAAGGTATTAAAATAACTTTAGTGTGCTAGTAATCAACAATGAAGAAATTATAGCTGAAATTCTATTATTTATTTAATGATGAAAATGTTGGAAACTATACTGGTCGACTGCAATGGTGTAAGGACCCATAAATTTTGGTAAATAAACGGGTTAATTTAATTGGATTTTGAAATTAAATCTTAGAAAAGAAATAAAATTTTGTAATTTATATCTAAATAAAAGTTTAAGGATGAATTGTAGCAACCAATTGTTGACAATTGAAGTAAAATCAATTAAAGTGGAGTAGCGTAAATTGTGCACTTGGGTACAAATGTTATAATTACTATAGGTTACATGTTAAATTTGTGGATGAAATTGGAAATTAATTTTAGTAAAAATAAATAAATGTTACATTTATGGGATGTGATACAATGTTAGAAATTAGATGTAGCAATTGTAATTAAAATTTACAATTTATAATAAATTTGAAATTTATTGAAAATAATGTAAATTGTCTTACTTGGTTATAAGTTTAATAGAAGCGACAAATGAAAATGTTGAATTAGTGAATTATCAATAAAAATATTAACTAGAATGGAATTCAAATTAATATAATAATAAAAAGTGTAAATTGTGCATTTGGATATAAAATTAAAATATAAGTAAATAAAAATAGGCATTCAATTTACCAATGGAATAATACGGTAATTAATAGTAATCTGTATGTAAATTTGGGTAGAAATGTAACGGCAGCTGATGAATAACCAAATTAGTGCAATCCCAATCTAGTTGCAACAATGGTAAGACTGAAATTGATTGTAGTTAGAAAATTTGAAATAAATTGCAATAAATACAATTAAATAGTAGTTGTGTGAAAGATAAACATACAAGTATTATAAAGAATATATTGGGGATAAAAGGTTATTACAAATAAGGTAAATAAATATGACTTTAATTATTGTTAATATAGTAACAGAAGTGTGAATGGAAATTAATAGAAACGTAAACTTATTTTAAGGTAGTAATTGAATGTAGATTTATGGAGTGGATGCAAATCAATGGCATTGAATATTACGTTAGTGTGGATTTAAAGGAATATGTGGTAATTGGATAAAATCAATATAAGATAATAAATGCAATGATTGTGGGTTAATAATAAAGTGTGAATAGGGAAATGATTGTTTATAGTAATTGAATGGAATTCCAATTTGTTGGAATAGAGTAAATGTATACTTGGTAATAAATTTAATATAGGAAAACGAACTTAAATATTGAATTAATTAATTTATATATATAATAAATGACGATTATTGGAGTGGAAATAATAAACTTATAAAAAGTGACTAAGAGTTGTGACCACAAATTATTATGAGTTATACATATATATTTAATTCATTCAATTGAATTGGGAATCATTGTAATAAATCTAAAGGAAATGTTACGTTAGAATATTTGGGAATCGAGGAATCAACGCAAAAGTTATTAACTAAGGAAATAATACGTAATAATTTGAATAAAATCAATACCATACAAGAATTGTAACATTTGTTTGTGAATAGTGAATTCCCATGTGTAATTACTATTTGTATCCAATAATGTAAATATGTTTAAGTTACTATTAGATAGGAAAAATTGTTTTAATTCTCATTACATTCATTTAGTCCATTTTGAACTTAATCAACTGAAATGAATGTAATTGAAAATTTTTAATTAATAGGAGAGAGAATACTAATTGTAAATTAATAGGTGTAATTAAAAGCAGCTTATGTTTTGTGAAAATAAGGAAAGTTTGATGTAATAAAAAGAACCTTCACATCAAATAAAATGAATGCTTCATTTATGAATGTAGGTCTAATTTTATTAAAATATAGAATAGAATGATTGACTTGAAAAAAAGAAATATATGTTTATTTGGACTGTGTTTTAGCTTACAGATTGATTACAAGAATAGGAAAATAATATTTTCAGTAAGTTAATTATTACTCTTGTGTATAAACAAATTTTCTATTTTTTTCATGCATTTTAGTTGTCTGTTATAAAATTCAACTTTGTAAGTGATTGCAATTAATGTAGTTCAAATGTTTCAATTAGAAGGAAAGAAACAGTGATTGCAATTAATAGATTTAATAAAAAATTGCACGTTTTGTGTTAAATAAAATTTAATGCTAGTTACTACATATATGTTTATACCTAAATTCAAACTTATGTTTTAGATCAAAATTTAATGGAAGTTTATATTTGAAATCTCATACGTTGTTAAATTAAATGTTAATAGGAGATGATAAAGAGGGTAAAATAGATTTACACTTGACTATTTCCTTTAGACCTTATTAGATTTTATTGCAACATAACTTACCATTCCATCTTCACTTTTCTAATTTACTCTTACATTCATTGCCTCCTTATGTGGATTATTTTCATACCTTTTATTTGTGAATGTAAACTATAAGTGGCGATAAAGATGTACATATATATTATACACATGTTTATATTAACTTGTTTATGCTATTATATTTTTGAATGTATGTTAATGCATTCCTTGTAAAACATACAATCGAAATGTTAACATGTTGTTTAATTTCCAATCAAATCACAAAAAGGGAGAATGAAGATTTCTTAATGCTTTATGTTATTTTAATTTATGACACAAATTTGTGTGGAGAATTTATTTTCATTTATAGTGTGTTAATTAAATCTTTAAAGGATGTTAATTTTGGTACGTTTAGGGTTAACAAAATTAATTAAGTGAACGATTGTTTTGAAATTTGAATTCTAAAAATTTGTTTACAATATAGAGTTAGTCCATTCATTCCCTTTCTAATTAATAATTACCTCTTTTTAATACCTGCTACTTTTGAAAAAGGCTGTTCATATTTACTATGTTTCAATACCAAGTTTGTTCATCTTTACTTTACTTTATTTATTTTTTCCATTCATTTCCAACTTCATTTTTCCGAAACATCATTTCATTTATTTCTAATTAATAGCGGCCTCTCTTTTCAAATCTCTTTGTCCCTAAATCTAACTTTAACCTTATAAATACGATATGATGCAAATGAAGCCCTAGCCTCCATTCTAATCTTCTTCTTCTTTTTTTCTTTTTTTCTCATCTCCTTATTTTATCTCATTTTAATTTTCCTTCCTCTTCAAATATTCTTCTTCTCGAATTTAATTCAATTTCAAACTTTCTTCTTTCTTTTCAAATCTTGATCTTCTCTACAATTTTAAGTTCTTCTTATTTCAATACTTTTCTTTGTCAATTCTTCTTTTTAAAATCTTTTCCATACCTTTTTAAAAATACATACATAAATACATATACATACATACATACATACATATATATATATATTAATATAATAAGGTGGGTGTTGGGTGCGTTTCCACCACCACCGAGTCGAGGAGAAGAAAGCATCGCCGAGCCATAGGAAGGAAAGTCCTGCCGAACCATCCCCCACTTCCCTTCATAGCCGAACCAACCCCTTTCCATACCTGCCGAACCAATCCATTTCCAACCACTCCATAGCTCCCACCGGTCCAACATCTTACCGGACCGGTTACACCGAACCACACGATGCCGGTCCAAGCATCCATCTCCAAGCCACACCGAACCACACGATGCCGGTCCAAGCTCCAAGTCACGCTCCTAACCACCGAATCAACCTTGGCCGGACCATACACTACCGGACCACTTCACCGCCGAACCAACCTACCTCCACACTTAACCGGACCAACCACCATCGAACCAAACTCACACCCAACCTACCACCGGTCCAAACAACATACCACTCTCCACCGAACCATGGCATTGCCAGACCAAAGTTGCCAGGCCAGATTGCATCGGCCCAGGCCCACCAGCAGCTATATACATCCAAGACCCCTGCCCCCAGCCTCACTCTATAAATAGAGGGGCAGGGGTACAACAATGGCAGACAAGTTTGAGAGCTCAAGCATGGAAGGAACTTTCAAACAACATTCATATACTTGTACTCAAAGCTTTGTACTTGTAATCTGAATAAAAAAGGAGAATAACATATAAAGTGGACGTAGGCACGTTCTGGCCGAACCACTATAAATCTGCATGTCTTTTACATTTTAGCCCCTGCTTTTTACATATTTGCATAACTCATCCAAATCACAAAGAACAACATAAAATCAACTAAATCACACGACTTGGAAGTGTTTGCCCATTTTTTGTGCAAACATTTTTGGTGCTTTCACTAAGAACTCAAGCTAGAAGCTACAGGTTCTCCTACTCAACCTTCTTCCTAACAGCATCGTTCCTTGCTCCGACAACATGACTTCCAGGCAGAGGAGAGATGCTAAGAAAGGAAAGAACGTCGCAACTAGCAGTATCCCAGATCTAGTGGCCCCAAATCAAGAGAATCATCCCGTTTTAACAGCAGTACCAGATGAAAATTAGGCAAACCCAACAGCCCCCGCCGCGGAACAACCAATTACTAGGGCAGATCTGAACAGGGTTGTGGCTGAAGTAACTAACCGCTTCGCATCTCAACAAGAAACCTTGGTGGACCAACTCATGTCACGCCTAAGGGATGCTGAAGAATCCCACCGCAACACCGAATCATAGGGTGAGTCCCAATCTGGAGGATCTGGGGGGCGACAAATACCTTTCTTCTTCGAAGAGGTTAACAACATAAACAACCATGGTAGGAGCCGAGCCCGGGCCCAGCCCGAATTCCGACCCGAGGAAACACTTGGAACCGAACCCGACGGGGGAGGTCCCAGGCAGGGGTCGGATGTAGCTGAGCCTGTCATGCTACCTAACCATGAAAACACCAGTAGACGGGGCCGAGCTGGAGTCCAACTCGAAGTTGGACTCGAGGAATTGCTGAGAACAGAACCCAGCAGGGGAAGATCAAGGCAAGGACCAACTATGGCTGACCCCAGCATGCCCCAAGAAGACCAAAGGCAGCCTTTGGAGAATATTAGGAGTGACAGACGATACCATCCCTACAAGTCATCTGGACGGACTCAGTCCCGCAGAGAAGAACCAAACTCATTTCTATCTACTCCAAATTCTGATGAAAGGATGGCGCGCCTGTTCAGAGAATGCGTCCAACGAGATCAAAGGGATCGGGGGATAGGCGCAAGGGTAACCAACCCCTTCACCCGCAATATCGAAACTGCCATCACCCCCCGAGAATGGAAAATTCCAACAATGGAACCTTATAAGGGAATCTTTGATCCCGTCGTACACTTACAAAGATAAACGCAGCATATGCTCATGAGCGGAGCGACAGAGGGAGTGTTGTGTAAATGCTTCCCATTATTCTTGGTAGATCTAGCTACCTCCTGGTTCTGCCACCTACCCCAAAGATCCATTAGTTCATGGGAAATGTTGAAAGAAAAGTTCACCAGCCAGTTCCGCATTCATGTGGAACAACCCAAGGACGCTTATTCCCTGTCTAACATCAAACAGAAGCCCGGAGAGTCAATACAACAGTATCTAACCCGATTCAACGCTGCAGCAGCCGCAGTCCAAGATGCCGATGAGAAACTTATCCTAATGGCCCTCTGCAGTGGTGTACATACTGATACTAAATTTGCTAGAAGACTAACCAAGGAAAAACCAGCTACTTTACCTGATTTCTTCCATGAAGCTGGAAAGTATATGAGACTTGAAGACGCTGCCACTGAGAGGCAGTCAGGGCAACAATCTAAGACAACTCCGGACAAGGTTCCCGCTGCAGCAAAGGATGTTCGGAGAAGTGACCCTAGAGACAGTGTTAGGGGCAAGAAGGGAGAAAAGCGCTTATACTGACCAGGACCAAGATTTGACTCCTACACTCCTTTGAATGAAACAATCGAAAACATCTTTCTAGCCACTCAAGACGAAGTTAGATACAAGCGCCCCCAGCACAAGAAGGAGTCAGATAATGCACTCAAGTTTGGAAAGTTCTGCCGCTTCCATGAATCCCACGGACATGACACCAATGAATGCCACCATCTCCGGGACTTGATTGAAGAACACATTAGAAGAAGGAGACTGGAACGCTATGTAAAAAGCCAGAACAGGACTCCAGCTCCCGCCAATGAAAACCCAAGGCTACCCCTCCCAGAAGTAGGCAGAGGAAATCACAACACCAGCGGCTCTAGTCAAGAGAAGATAGTGGTCCATACCATATCAGGAGGACCACACATCGCCGACAGAGGCTAGGAAGAGATGGAAAGATACGGCAAGTCACTTAGAAACGTTGAAGGCTATGTTAATTATGTTATGGAAGAACGCCACCCGAAACGAAAAGAGAATGATGACATCACATTCAGTAGGCGTGATCTAGAGGGAAGACAGTACCCACACATGGATCCTATGGTCATCTCTGCTTGGTTCGGTCAAGCCAAAGTTTTTCGAATTTTAGTAGACACTGGAAGCTCGGTGAATATCCTATTCAAGCATGCTTTCGACAAAATGAAGCTGTCAATGAAGGATGTGTCTCCCTGCAACAAACCACTACATGGTTTCACTGGAGACGCGAAGATGCCCCTCGGGCAACTAGACCTTTTTGTTGAAATAGGAAGTCATCCCCGCTCTGTTGTGCGAAAGCAAACGTTTGTACTAATAGAGAACCACTCGGCCTACAACGCCTTTTTGGGAAGACTAGCCTTGTCTGACTTCCAAATTATCCTAGCCCCGTGGTGCCTGAAGATGTAATTCCCAACAGATAATGGAATAGGGGAAGTAGAAGGAGATCAAGACGCTGCTCGAGACTGCTACGTGACTGAACTTCGCAATAATCGCAGAAGGGATAAAGGAAAAGATGCAGAGACTACTCTCTGCATGAAAAGCTTGGAAGCATAGCAACTAAAGAAAGCCCCTCCTCTTTGATATACCAGTGATCCTTTCAATGAACTAGACCCCAGGGACAAAGAGGAGGAGGCCACCGCCGAGCCTGCAGAGGCTATGGAATTCGTATCTGTAGACAAACATGACTCAAGTAGACTATTGAAAATCGGATCTCAGCTGAAAACAGAATTGAAGGATCAACTCATTGATTTTCTCCGCCACAACTTGGATGTATTTGCATGGACGCACGTTGATATGACTGGAATCTCCCCAGGTATAGCATGCCACGTACTGAACATCGATCCCACCAAGGTACCAGTAAAGCAGAAAAAGAGAAGCATGGGGGCAGAACGATCAGCGGCCCTCGATGAGGAAGTAAAGAACCTACTTGCTAATGGCTTCATACGAGAAGCCATCTACCTAGAGTGGATCGCTAACCCGGTACTAGTAAAGAAGGCCAATGGAAAGTGGCGAACGTGTATTGACTTCTCCAACCTAAATGATGCTTGCCCGAAGGATTGCTTCCCACTCCCCCGAATCGACCAACTTGTGGACAGCACAGCCGGGCATGAACTCTTATCTTTTATGGACGCATACTCCGGATATGACCAAATTCCTATGCACGCTCCCGATCAAGACTACACTAGTTTCGTCACTGACCGGGGATTATACTGTTACAAAGTCATGCCTTTTGGACTCAAAAATGCCGGAGCTACTTATCAGCGCCTCGTCAACAAGATATTCGCAGAAATAATAGGACGAACTATGGAAGTTTATGTAACGACATGCTAGTAAAATCAAGGAAAGCTGACGATCATGTAAGCCACCTGGGCGAGATGTTTCAGGTATTTCGCCAATATGGAATGAAGCTGCGGAGTATCATCGGGAAAGTTCTTAGGATTCATCGTCCATGCCAGAGGAATTGAAGCAAACCCTGAACAAGTCCGGGCTCTGAAAGAAATAAGGATACCTTCCACTCGAAAAGAAATGCCGAGCCTAAACGGGAAGGTGGCCGCCCTAAGCAGATTCATCTCTAAAGCAACTGACAAGTGCGTCCCTTTCTTCGAAGCTCTGAAGAAGGATAAAGGAAAGTTCGAGTGGACTGACGAATGCTTAAAAGCCTTCCTTAACCTAATCGAACACCTCCAGAGACCACCAGTACTCTCAACTCCAAATGAAGGCGAAGAGCTATACCTATACCTCGCTGTATCATCTCATGCTCTAAGCGCCGCCTTGGTAAGAGAGGATGACCGCACACAACGCCCGGTATACTTTGTGAGAAAGTGGTTTACGGGGGCAGAAGCCAGATATCCTAAACTTGAGAAATTGGCATACTGTTTACTAATCACGTCATGAAAACTACGACACTACTTCCAGTCTCATTCCATCAGAGTTCTAACCGAGCAGCCGCTAAGACAGGTGCTCCACTGTCCCGACACTTCTGGGTGACTCCTCAAATGGTGCATTGAACTAAGTCAATATGATATCACCTACCACCCTCACACCGCTATCAAGGGGCAAGCCATAGCTGATTTCATTGCTGAATTCACTACTAACGAAGGTAAGGAGCAATCTGAAATAGCAAAAGATATCAAGTGGAATCTCTTCGTAGATGGAGCATCAAATGAACAGGGCTCGGGGGCAGGAATTGTGATAATCACCCCCAGGGGGAGGAAGCTGTACTATGCCTTAAGGATGGAATGCGCTGCCACCAACAACGATGCAGAATATGAGGCAGTAATAGCAGGATTGAAACTTGCCTTGGAAATTGGAGTCAGATCTTTATGTCTTCATAGTGATTCTCAACTAGTCGTAAACCAAGTGCTAGGAGAGTTCCAGACCCGAGGAGAACGACTCACGGCATATCTAAAGAAGACCAAGTTGCTGCTCGACCAACTGGATCACTATTTAATCAAACACATTCCTCGAGAAGAGAATCAGGAGGCCGACGAACTGGCAAAGCAAGCTAGCATGAAGGACGGCACTACTTCCCGAACAATAACTATCTCGAAGCAACTGACCTCGAGCTTCGAGCCAATGAATATGATAGCTGCAATTGAAGAAGAAACTTGGATGACTCCTATCCGGAAATATTTATAAGATGGCACACTGCCCGACAGGCGTAACGAAGCTAAGAAAATATTAAGGAAAGCTTCCCGCTACACATTACAAGAAGGCATCCTCTATCGGCGCGGCTTCTCTAACCCCCTATTAAGATGCGTCGCTGGAAGGGAAGCCAAGGAAATCTTATTCAACATCCATCAAGGAAGTTGCGGAGATCACACTGGAGGTCAGACTCTGGCAAAAAAGATACTCCGATATGGATATTTCTGGCACACTTTAAACAAAGACGCCTTAGATTTCGTCAAGAGATGCGACAGATGTCAGAAGTTTGACAAGATTCCTCGACTACCCACGAAGGAGATTACTCAAATGACCAGCCCTTGGCCCTTTGCAGTATGGGGAATTGACCTGATTGGCGAACTGCCAACGGGCCGAGGCGGGGCCAAATATGCTATAGTGGCGGTTGACTATTTCACCAAATGGGTGGAGGCGGAACCTCGAAATAAAATATCTTCGGCAAAAGTTATCAACTTCTTGATCAAAAATATTCTGTGCAGGTATGGAGTCCCACTCAAGATCATATCAGACAATAGACTTCAGTTTGACAGCGAAGAATACGCCGATTGGTGCCAAGAGCACGGAATTCACAAAAGCTTCCCATCTGTAGCTTATCCTCAAGCAAACGGACAAGTCGAAGCTGTCAACAAAATTCTCAAAACCCTAATCAAGAAGAAACTTGAAAAGTCAAAAGGCGCTTGGGTGGACGAACTTCCTACGGCACTTTGGGCCTATTGCACATCTTACAGAACATCAACAGGGCATTCTCCTTTCTCTCTGGCATACGGATCGGAGGCCATGCTCCCAGTTGAAACTGTAGTGCCCTCTCACCGTAGGATCCACTACAACCCGGAAGAGAACGAAGAACTCCTCCTCATGTCTTTGGATCTAATTGAGGAAAGAAGAAATGATGTAGCACTCAAAGCGGCAGCGCACAAACAAAAAGTGGCAGCACAATACAACTCCAAAGTCAAGCACCGCAGCTTACAAGAGGGAGATCTTGTCCTCAAGCGGATCTTCCCGTGCCCCGGAGCACTGGATCCAATCTGGGACGGACCCTATGTAATTCATAAAGATCTCCACAACGGAGCTTACATTTTGTCAACAGTGGACGGAGAGGTGTTCCAGAGGGCATGGAACATCCAACACCCCCGTCGATACTTTTCTTAACTTGTGCTGCCCATATGAAGTGAATTAACAAAGAGAATCAGTGGACGTAGGCATTTTCGTGCCGAACCACTTTAAAAATCTTGTCTCTTTTTAACTTGTTCCTTTATATCTTGGCCGCTTGTTAAGCTTTATCCTTTTCTGTTGAACAAAATCCTATGGCATCTCCGCTCAAGACGCACCACAGCGCAGCTTCACCTGGACAAGACCCAATAGGTACTATGCGAATCTATGCACTCGCCAATGAGACACTTTTGCTCCAACATCCCTCTGCTGCGGGTTAACTCATTGCCCGCGACTGCCCTCAAAGCCAACTGTAATGAGCCGATTATAAGTCATCAAAAAGGCCGACTATAGCCGATGGCAGCTCATTACCACGTTCGGCTCGCCGGCAACTATGAACCTACTTTAAGCCCCAACATAAGGTGTGGCCAGCCAGGGGTAGTTCATGGTTGACGATTGGCACCCATGTTATCCGGCCATAGTAAATCGAATAATACCCACGATTACGGGCCATAATGGCTCGGGTAGTTACTGTGCGCGATCTCGGCTCCGGTATGTCTTAAGTGCGGCTGTGGTAAAAAAGATAAACTCCCCGCGGAGGCGTAAGATGGGTGACAAATGTCTCCAAGACCCACAGCTAGGGAAAGTGACTACAAAATCCGTTTGCCACGAACTTAAGCATATCGACGGCCTTCCGTGATTGGGAGTTTTACTATTTCTTATATTTCCATTTTATTTATAAAAACTTTCCTCCTATCCTCTATAACAATCCCTAAAGTACAGGTCACAAAACAGAGGAACTCTCGCTTGTGGAAATACGAACTCATATTCGGATGACAGAACACTCAGCTACATTCCATACTCAGTCACGCAAGACATCAAAGCAACCCTCTACAACTAAAACACAAGGGCGGTACTATCTTCTCTTGTATACAAATATGTAGCTTTAGTTTATTCACACATCATATTGGCATTACAAGACATGAAACAATATTTTGAGCAGAAACTTAGCATCAAATACGATTAAATCACATGCATAAACACGCAGCTGTATTTCCTATGCAACATATCAGAATAACAACCACATTCGAACATAACAAAATCAGCTTATGTTATAAAATTAGAGAAAGTCATTCTTTACAAATGATATAATTACAAGTTACATTAATGTTTCGGACTAACATAGACAGCAACCAAAATATGTACAAGTCAAGTCAAGGAATCGGAACTTCGCCTCCATCCCGCTAGCCCTCCGGATCTACTTAACTGCAGGGTCAGAACTCCCCGCATGTATTCCAGAGGTCCCGCCTTCCCAATTCAAAAGAGAATCCATCAATAATCACGAAAGATAAGCAATCAAATCATGAAAAGGTTAAAAGGAAAGACTTACCAACGTCTGGTCCCTGATCATCACCATCTAGCTGCACGCCTACCTCATCCGCAGCAAGCAGCTGCATGCCCTTCTTAACCGCCACCTTCTCTTCCTTAGTGAACTGGGCCATAACCACATCCATCCTGAAAGCCGCACCACCTTCCTTATCCGCATCGGCCTTAGCTTCCTCCAAAGCCCGAAGATATATCTTAGCCATAACCCGGGGATAATCGTCCATCCAGGACAGGTTTCCCTGCCTCCAAGTACGAAAATACATGTCCTGGAGCATCTCATCCATCATCCCCTCATTCTCCTCAAATTCCCTCATCCGGGCCTCAGAAGCTGACAGCCGTGCGACAGTAGCGTCTCTCTCCAACCGGTATCTCGAGCGGTCGGCCTGAAGGGATTCCCGCATCGCCTCCATCTCCTCTTTCAGCTTGGCTTAAGCAAGCTCTGCGGCCTCAAGCCTCCCAGATAACTCCTCAATCTGCTCGAGATCCGCATTCTGAACCTCATCCACCGTTGCAATGGCCATGTCAATCCGCCCCTTGCAGGCAGCCTCCATTTTTCGCAGTTCTGCCCTGCTGGCCTTTTCCATACTCTCCTTCAACTGGCTGGAGGCTTCCTCGTGCTAAGAAATCTGAATGGCCTGATCGGTAAGCTGCTTAGCCTGGTCAGAAACTATTAACCTTAGTCGGATGTTATCACTCCCAATCTCCTCTCCAGCCTTGACCAATCGAACATGATGCTCCATTAACTTCTTGGTCTCTCCAGCCACCCGATCGATGTTCGCCTTGGCCTCATCCCCCATAGTCACGATCCGTGTGGTAAGCAAATCGAGATCTAAGGACTTAGCCTCATCAAGCACCCGTACCATGGGATTGCGGGGAAGAAGGTGCTCACCCGTGGCCTCGTCGAAAGAAATATCCTTAGAACTCGGGTCCAGATCCGGGTGGCCGGCAAATGGGTTGCGAACCAAACCAGGGCGGTCTATCGGGGTGACGGTTGGATTTTCGGACGGATGTGGGGAAGGCATAAACTCGGTATCTTCCTCAGTAATATCATGGATAGGCTAGACTGGGGGCTGAGGGCCAGGTGAAGGTTCAAACGAAGATCGCCCCCTCTTCCTCTTTCGCATATCTTCTTCAATAACTCCGAGAAGAGGGCGATAGCTAACCACGCTTCCGGGACGGCTACTTGACGGCTTTGGTTTGGCAAAAGCCTTGAATAGCTTGTATTGTTAAAGGCGGTGCCGAATATCTGATATCTTGGCCACCTTACCTGTTCCTGGAATAAAAACCAAGTGTTACAAGCATGCATGAAGCTATAATTCAAGAAAAGTGTCAAGTTAAAAAGAAGTAGGGAGACGTGTTTATTTTACAAACCCTGAGGAGGAGTGGGATACTGCAATAAGTCCTGAATCTCATTCCAGGACGGGAGTTGGCCATAAAATATTACTAAGTCCTTATCATAAAGGGAGTCTGCGAAAGTTAGGAATTCACCTTGAACCACCGGAGTTGCCTTAGCTGAAATATCCTTAGAAGATGGATAGGCACTAGTCCCAGCCTTGTCAACCTTCTTCGCCTTCTCTACCGAGGCTGATCCTTCCTTCAATCCCTCAAAAGCCTGGCGGAAGGCATCATCCGTCCACTCCTGGATCTCCCCTGCCTGCTCAGAAGACAAAGCCCCGGCACCACTACCACCCTATCCTTCGCCTTCTCCATCTCCTCCGCTCTCCTCCTCGCCTCTTTCCTCCTCTCCACCTTCCTCCTCCGGAATATCTGGACATGCGCTAGGGGAGGGTCCGTCAGACTTCTTGAGCTTCTTCCCCACGACGACTGGAGGTACCAAGAAAGGTCTCCTCTTGCTACTCTTTGCAGTGGCCCCGTCTTTAGCTTTAGCAGCCCTCTCCTCGGCTGTATCTCTCTGCTTAACCACAGATTGACGTGGCAGAATCAAGTTGTGCTCCAGGAGAGTGGCATTCCTAATCAGGTAAGAAGCTGACCTATCCCTTCCCGAAATGACCTTTATTTCAGCACCCATCCGAGCCAAGGAATCATTCTCCACGACCTCAAAGCCACCTGTCGCTAGCAAGAAATAAAAGCATATAAGAAGAAGCATTGCGATTGGAACAAGGAGAATATAAATAAAGTTCAACTTATAACCGAAAGTGAAAAGGCGGAAGGAAACAGAGTCATCCTTAATGAAAAACCATTCTTTCTTGAACATACTGAGCTTCGAGTACAAGTCCAAGACCGGTTTAAAGGGCACGGCCGCTTCCAAGCTGATATACGGAGACCCCTTCTTATAGCCCCTCAAGTTGTACAAATACCGAATCTCCCGGTTGGAAGGAGGGTGCCCGTATTTCCTCTGGAAAATGATGAACAAACACACCAAGATGGCGTAGGAGTTGGGCTGAAGCTGAAAAGGAGCTACTTACAGGTAAGTAACGAAGCTGAATATCCACGCATTGATCGGAGGAATGGCCCCGCACATGCAATGGTATCGGCTATACGCGAAGTATCCTTCAGGGGGATTATATGGCATGACCCCATCCTTTGGCAACAACATGCATGCTCTATCAATCCCGAAGGAGCGGGAGATAACGTCAAGTTGCTCCTCTCTGAGAGAGCTCGGAAAGCAATCAGGAGGAGAGTTCAGGAGCTCTTGGGGACCATACCCGTCTACTAGCGACCTTGGGGTGGGTCCACGACATTCCGGTCCTGGCTGGGCGGGGGGCACTACGGGAGGCTCACTTTGGTCCGTAGATTTTCTCTTTTCTGATCGAGTTTCAACTTTACGAGACATTTATCTGCAACACCAAAAAAACAAACACGCTGTTAAAATGAGGAGTATAAAGATACAAGTAAACAAAGGCGTGTGGTCTGGAATTTCGCTCAAATTCAAAACACAAGGGATGAAGGTTTTCAGGTTCATTTGGTAGCACAAGACCGAAAGGCCATTCAGCAATCACGCCACGAAGCTCATTCGGTAGAGCAAAGCACAAGACCCATTCGGCACTCAACCTCCACTAGTTTCATTCGGCAATTCAAAGCATACGTATATTCGGCAGAAGGGAAGCTCACCTGGTCCGGCAATCGAAGCTTGTTCGGTATTATGATTGATTCGGCGAGTAAGAACTTGATTCGGCTATGACAGTTGGTAAGGAGAAGACGGTGACATGAAGCCCCTACTTATAGGCGAGCACAGTATGACCGGACCAAACAGTTCGGCACTTAGGGCCGAATGAGACTATCCAAACTACGAGAAAACAAACCGCGGCATATGCTGGCATGTGCCCCACTTTGGGGGGCAAATGTTGGGTGCGTTTCCACCACCACCGAGTCGAGGAGAAGAAAGCATCGCCGAGCCATAGGAAGGAAAGTCCTGCCGATCCATCCCCCACTTCCCTTCATAGCCGAACCAACCCCTTTCCATACCTACTGAACCAATCCATTTCCAACCACTCCATAGCTCCCACCGGTCCAACATCTTACCGGACCGGTTACACCGAACCACACGATGCCGGTCCAAGCCTCCATCTCCAAGCAACACCGAACCACACGATGCCGTTCCAAGCTCCAAGTCACGCTCCTAACCACCGAATCAACCTTGGCCGGACCATACACTACCGGACCACTTCACCGCCGAACCAACCTACCTCCACACTTAACCGGACCAACCACCATCGAACCAAACTCACACCCAACCTACCACCGGTCCAAACAACATACCATTCTCCACCGAACCATGGCATTGCCGGACAAAAGTTGCCAGGCCAGATTGCATCGGCCCAGGCCCACCAGCAGCTATATAAATCCAAGACCCCTGGCCCCAGCCTCACTCTATAAATAGAGGGGCAGGGGTACAACAATGGCAGACAAGTTTGAGAGCTCAAGCACGGAAGGAACTTTCAAACAACATTCATATACTTGTACTCAAAGCTTTGTACTTGTAATCTGAATAAAAAAGGAGAATAACATATAAAGTGGACGTAGGCACGTTCTGGTCGAACCACTATAAATCTGCGTGTCTTTTACATTTTAGCCCCTGCTTTTTACATATTTGCATAACTCATCCAAATCACAAAGGACAACATAAAATCAACTAAATCACACGACTTGGAGGTGTTTGCCCATTTTTTGTGCAAACAGTGGGAAATTAAAGTAAATCAAAATAAAAGGAAAATTACGAAACAAGCTAGCAATCAAGAAGGAGACTATGGAAACGTAGAGCGAAGCTATTGATTAGAAGTCTATTATTTTCAGATTCGTATAAAGGCGAGTGTTTTAACCCACTCACAACTTCTAAAATTTCTTGTGTTTGTTAAATTGATTGATGATATGAGTAGAAATTCATTTATGACTTTTTGGCATATATTTTTTCATCATCTCAGTTAGATTGCATTTATTTAAATTTAATTGTTATTTTGTTTTATTATTGCATATAATTTGACAGTAAATTTATTTATTTGCATATAAACTGCTAGTTAAACAGTTATTAAATTTATTATTGAATATAAACTGTTAGTTAATACCTATTATTTATTACCTGTTATATTTTTATATGCTCTATATTGATGTTGTTTAAATTGGATGATGATTGTAATAAATGGTTGATGATTGATATTTGGATGAATGGATGCGATAATTTATATTGTACAAACTGCAAGTTATCATGCATTTTCATTTCATTCGGGATTGCGGTTTGAAATGATATACAATCGCATTTTTATTTTTAAATTGCCAATTGAAATTATAAATATCCGTATCACTTGACCATAGGATATAAAATGATATACAGGCACTACGGTGTGTGTGTGTGTGTGTGTGTGTGTGTGTATTTGAAATAATTTTCTATGGTTTGGATAGGATACGGTGTAATGAATATTTAATTTTAATATTTTAAAAATCTTATTTTCTACATACATATATAGTTAAATTATTAAATTTAAGATATGTATAATGTGTTAAATAAACTAACTAAGTTGAATAATGGAGTTTAATGATTTAAATCAATCTAGATTGGAAGGTAAATTAAAAATTAAATTGGAATTGAGCGTATTCAAGAATTAAACTCTATAAGTGATGTAACTTATTTAAATTTGGAAATTTTAAAGGTATGACATCTATAACTGGATTTTTATTCTAGATAAATTAAATGAATATTTCTAGTATAAATAAATTGAAGGAAATGTTTAATATTAGAAATTTTGAGTTTTATTTTATGGATTTATTTTATGAATATTTCAAAACTAAATAATAGGACAATAAATTTTTGAATAGAATTTCCAACCTTAAGTTTTGAAATTGCTAAATACTCAAAGTTAGGAATATATTGAAATTGAAGTGGTTTATTTAACTGAAGGTGAATTTAAAATTTATGGATTTAGACTAAATTTTAAATGAATAAGATTGTAAAGTCGCGGAAATTGTTTTATTTTATAAATTAATTTTAAACTAAACTATTTTATTTTATATACTGTTTCAGTATCCAAACCATTCAAGTTTTAGAAGTTATGGTTTTAAAGCTATGAATTTTGAAGTATTATGTTTTGAAAGTTATAATTCAAATGTTCAGTTTCCAGATATTAAATTTTTTAAAGCAGTATGATTTTGGAAAAGAAATATATTTGAAATAAAATGATATTATTGATTTTGGTTTTATAAAAATAATATCAAAATGAATTGTTTTGGAAATGGAAATGATATCGTATTTAAGGGTTTTGAAATGGATAATTATATTTTGGTTTTAAAGTATAAACTATTTTTAAAGACTGCGGTGTTATAATAACGTTTGGTTGTTAAAGAGACCGGGATCGGAAGTTGTCATACTCTCTGCCAACTCCGAAAACCACTTTAATAACCGTGTACGTGGTGGAGATTCCAGAATGAAGTAGGTTGGTGGCGGCGTTTTCTATGAGGTAGATACGTGGACCCGACTCCCGTGAGTTGGCATAAGGTGGCTAAAACAGGAGCGATTCTCGGGCCAATGAGGTCATTCCTTTGATCGAACGCACTCCTTCGATATTATACTCTAACTTTTGGATTGTTTCGGTGGCCACTTTGATTTTTGATTTGGGGGTGTTGTTCGAGGTGGGCGATAGCTGTGGCTATGCGTTACCACCAGCCCGGATGCGTAATTGGTATATCTCCCCTGGCATTGCCTAGTTATGCCGTGTCACCTACCCTATCACGCTTTATACGATTTTGGTTTTGCACCATACCTGTGGAGTGCCCTCTGATGACGCCCAGTACGGGGGAGATTACGGTACTGTATAGACTATGGGAATGTATTATGTGTTAAGGTGGAAAATGTAAAGCCTTAACGCTGTTTAAAAGTAAGTTTATTTTACAATTAGACACTATTATAATAGCGAAATATACTACATAGTAAATAGTTTAACAAATCCTTAGGAGATGTAAATCCTGAGCATCTCTTGAGTTACTACACTCATATTCATTTCTGTTAATTTAACTTATATAAGATCTTTTAGTTCTGACTCGAGATTTTTGTCTTTTCAAATTCGCTCGGGTCAGTCTGACGTTTCAGGATCGAAGACTTTAGATCTGGAGGACGAAGACGGAGATTTCTACTATTATTATTAATTTTATTCCACTACACTATTTAATTCCACTGCATTGATTATGATTGGTATGTGAACTCTGATATTTATTGTATAAAGAAGAATCAAATGTTTGTAAACAGTTTATGAACTGTACATTTATTATTATATTTTATCCTTCCGCTGTGAGATTCTATTTTGTTTTTCTTTTCCTATTTTTTCCTTATTTACCCCATAACAATCCGCCCTTCCGTATGGTTTGAATTGGCACGTGTGTCGATTTAAAGCGTGTGAAAAGACGGGATGTTACATCTGGTATCAAAGCTTTGGTTTAGCGATAAACCTTAGCTTTGTGCGGTCTGACTCTTTATTAATAGGGTAGTAATACCCTATAGGAGTCGCTGAGCGTATATATATGAGAGAGCGTATTTGTTAGTGGTATAAAAAGGTTTTATATTGTGTTGATTTGTTCCGTTTTGTATTTATAAATTCCGGTTGATGCATGGGACGCTATGACATCAATAGGGATTTCTAAACACTTAATAGGACATACCGACATAATATTTGGTTTTAATATAGGTGAATGAAATGATTTTGCCTATTATATTTTCTATATATATAAAGTAATTTTTTTTATATAAAGGTTATATTTGGTTGTATTATATTGGTTGTTATATAATGAAATTTATAAATAATAATTGAAATAAGATTGAAATTAAAATAAATAAAAATTGGAAATTTAGAACTTAATTTCCGGGCTTTTTGAAATTTCTTTTGAATCATTTATATAATAATAATATTATTAGAAGTATTTTCTGGTATAAATATTTTAATATAATTCGAAAAAAATTGTTTTAAAGAAATTTTGGAAAAGAAATAACTTGTACTCCCCTCTCTGTCGCTGGAAAATGATTTCGGTGATGAGTGCACGTATCATCGACATTCATTTTCGAGTTTCGAAGTAGGAAGGCCACTGTAGTGTTTTACTACAGAGTTGTTTTGATAAACAAATATAAATTTTAAATTGTTTAAATATAATTTGATTTTGTAAGTGTATATTTATCTATTATTTTAAAATGAATTAAAATTTAACCCGGTATTTAATTCTTAAGTTTCCAATTTATTAATAGTTTCCGTTATTGTAGTGGAATGGAATGTAACCGATAAATAATTGGAGTTTTTAATTAAAAAAAAGGAATTTAGTGCTAGGTTATGTATGAAATTAAAGGTAATTTGAGACTGTAACCTATGAAACAAAGAATAATTATTGAACATTGAATAAATTTTAAAAAGAAATGATATAAATTTGTATAATTTTCAACTATATTCTTAAAAATCATATTTATAAATTACCAAATATTAAAAGTTGAAATGTTAATAAGAAAATGTAATAGATATTATACAAGAAAATAACTTGAGGTAATGAAAGAAATTAATGGAATTCTTTATTTATAAGAATTGATGTTATAAAGTTATAAATTTAAGTGAAATTAAAATGTTACTGTAATTAAATATAATAGAAATGTAAGCATTAAATAAATGAATGAAAATGAGAAATGCATAAATGTAATGCAATAAAAAGAAACTTACATGACCTGAATAAATGAAAATGAATAATTGTAGGCAATAATGAAAATGAATAGAATTAATAAAAATAAGCTAATCGCTGTGGTTGTTTTGGGTTATGGTTGTTTGGGTAAGGAAATTTAAATTTGTTTGGATGAATAAATAATCTATCTTGTTTCATCTAAGACTGATGAGTAAATGATGCACTTGATAGTCTATTTTTTCATTCTGTGCAATTTAAAGTTTGAACCCGAACAACAAATTGTTCATTTGATATGAATGAATGTTTGATTTGTGGTGATTTTATGTGATGGTTGTATAACTTAATAATTATAAATAGATATATTTTATTTTTTAATTTTTTTTAAATTAATATTTTTGAATAAGTTATATTGTTTATTTAATTCTTCTTCCCCCTTCTTTTTCCTTTTCGAGGACGAAAAGTTTTGAGTGGGGGAGAGTGAAAGGACCCGTAAATTTTGGTAAATAAACGGGTTAATTTAATTGGATTTTGAAATTAAATCTTAGAAAAGAAATAAAATTTTGTAATTTATATCTAAATAAAAGTTTAAGGATGAATTGTAGCAACCATTGTTGACAATTGAAGTAAAATCAATTAAAGTGGAATAGTGTAAATTGTGCACTTGGGTACAAATGTTATAACTACAGTAGGTTACATGTTAAATTTGTGGATGAAATTAGAAATTAATTTTAGTAAGAATAAATAAATGTTACATTTATGGGATGTGATACAATGATAGAAATTAGATGTAGCAATTGTAATTAAAATCTACAATTTAGAATAAATTTGAAATTTATTGAAAATAATGTAAATTGTCTTACTTGGTTATAAGTTTAATATAAGCAAAAAATGAAAATGTTGAATTAGTGAATTATCAATAAAAATATTAACTAGAATGGAATTCAAATTAATATAATAATAGAAAGTGTAAATTGTGCATTTGGATATAAAATTAAAATATAAGTAAATAAAATAGGCATTCAATTTACCAATGGAATAATGCGGTAATTAATAGTAATCTGTATGTAAATTTGGGAAGAAATGTAACGGCAGCTGATGAATAACCAAATTAGTGCAATCCCAATCTAGTTGCAACAATGGTAAGGCTGAAATTGATTGTAGTTAGAAAATTTGAAATAAATTGAAATAAATATAATTAAATAGTAGTTGTGTGAAAGATAAACATACAAGTATTATAAAGAATATATTGGGGATAAAAGGTTATTACAAATAAGGTAAATAAATATGACTTTAATTATTGTTAATATAGTAACGGAAGTGTGAATGGAAATTAATAGAAACGTAAACTTATTTTATGGTAGTAATTGAATGTAGATTTATGGAGTGGATGCAAATCAATGGAATTGAATATTACGTTAGTGTGGATTTAAAGGAATACGTGGTAATTGGATAAAATCAATATAAGATAATAAATGCAATGATTGTAGGTTAATAATAAAGTGTGAATAGGGAAATGATTGTTCATAGTAATTGAATGGAATTCCAATTTGTTGGAATAGAGTAAATGTATACTTGGTAATAAATTTAATATAGGAAAACGAACTTAAATATTGAATTAATTGATTTATATATATAATAAATGATGATTATTGGAGTGGAAATAATAAACTTATAAAAGGTGACTAAGAGTTGTGACCACAAATTATTATGAGTTATACATATATATTTAATTCATTCAATTGAATTGGGAATCATTGCAATAAATCTAAAGGAAATGTTACGTTAATATAAATTTGGGAATCAGGGAATCAACTCAAAAGTTATTAACTAAGGAAGTAATACGTAATAATTTGAATAAAATCAGTACCATACAAGAATTGTTACATTTGTTTGTGAATAGTGAATTCCCATGTGTAATTACTATTTGTATCCAATAATGTAAATATGCTTAAGTTACCATTAGATAGGAAAAATTGTTTTAATTCTCATTACATTCATTTAGTCCATTTTGAAACTTAATCAACTGAAATGAATGTAATTGAAAATTTCTAATTAATAGGAGAGAGAATACTAATTGTAAATTAATAGGTGTAATTAAAAGCAGCTTATGTTTTGTGAAAATAAGGAAAGTTTGATGTAATAAAAAGAACATTTACATTAAATAAAATGAATGTTTCATTTATGAATGTAGGTCTAATTTTATTAAATTATAGAATAGAATAATTGACTTTAAAAAAAGAAATATATGTTTATTTGAACTGTGTTTTAGCTTACAGATTGATTACAATAATAGGAAAATAATATATTTCAGTAAGTTAATTATTGCTCTTGTGTATAAACAAATTTTACTATTTTTTTCATGCATTTTAGTTGTCTGTTATAAAATTCAACTTTGTAAGTGATTGCAATTAATGTAGTTCAAATGTTTCAATTAAAAGGAAAGAAACGGTGATTGCAATTAATAGATTTAATAAAAAATTGCACGTTTTGTGTTAAACAAAATTTAATGCTAGTTACTACATATATGTTTATACATAAATTCAAACTTATGTTTTAGATCAAAATTTAATGGAAGTTTATATTTGAAATCTCATATGTTGTTAAATTAAATGTTAATAGGAGATGATAAAGGGGGTAAAATAGATTTACACTTGACTATTTCCTTTAGACTTTATTAGATTTTATTGCAACATAACTTACCTTTCCATCTTCACTTTTCTAATTTACTCTTATATTCATTGACTCCTTATGTGGATTATTTTCATACCTTTTATTTATGAATGTAAACTAAGGCGATAAAGATGTACATATATATTATACACCTGTTTATATTACCTTGTTTATGCTATCATATTTTTGAATGTATGTTAATGCATTCCTTGTAAAACATTCAATCGAAATGTTAACATGTTGTTTAATTTCCAATCAAATCACAAAGAGGGAGAATGGAGATTTCTTAATGATGTATGTTCTTTTAATTTATGAGACAATTGTGTGGAGAATTTATTTTCATTTATAGTGTGTTAATTAAATCTTTAAAGGATGTTAATTTAGGTACGTTTAGGGTTAACAAAATGAATTAAGTGAACGATTGTTTTGAAATTTGAATTCTAAAAATTTGTTTACAGTATAGAGTTAGTCCATTCATTCCCTTTCTAATTAATAATTACCTCTTTTTAATACCTGCTACTTTTAAAAAAGGCTGTTCATATTTACTATGTTTCAATACCAAGTTTGTTCATCTTTACTTTACTTTAATTATTTTTTCCATTCATTTCCAACTTCATTTTTCCGAAACGTCATTTCATTTATTTCTATTTAATAGCGGCCTCTCTTTTCAAATCTCTTTGCCCCTAAACCTAACTCTAACCTTATAAATACGATATGATGCAAATGAAACCCTAGCCTCCATTCTAATCTTCTTCTTTTTTTCTTTTTTACCCATCTCTTTATTTTATCTCATTTTAATTTTTCCTTCCTCTTCAAATATTCTTCTTCTCAAATTTTATTCAATTTCAAACTTTCTTCTTTCTTTTCAAATCTTGATCTTCTCTACAATTTTATGTTCTTCTTATTTCAATCCTTTTCTTTGTCAATTCTTCTTTTTAAAATCTTTTCCAAACCTTTTTAAAAATACATACATAAATACATATACATACATACATATATATATATATATATATATATATTCATATAATAAGGAGGTAAATTAAAGTAAATCAAAATAAAAGAAAAATTATGAAACAAACTACCAATCAAGAAGGATACTAAGGAAACGTAGAGTGAAGCTATTGATTAGAAGTCTATTATTTTCAGATTCATATAAAGGTGAGTGTTTTAACCCACTCACAACTTCTAAAATTTCTTGTGTTTGTTAAATTGATTGATGATATGAGTAGAAATTCATTTATGACTGTTTGGCATATTTTTTTTCATCATCTCAGTTAGATTGCATTTATTTAAATTTAATTGTTATTTTATTTTATTATTGCATGTAATTTGACAGTAAATTTATTTATTTGCATATAAACTACTAGTTAAATAGTTATTAAATTTATTATTGAATATAAACTGTTAGTTAATAATTGTTATTTATTACCTGTTATATTTTTATATGCTTTATATTGATGTTGTTTAAATTGGATGATGATTGTAATAAATGGTTGATGATTGATATATGGATGAATGGATGCGATAATTTATATTGTATAAACTACAAGTTATTATGCATTTTCATTTCATTCGGGATTGCGGTTTGAAATGATATACAACCGCATTTTTATTTTTAAATTGCGGATTGAAATGATAAATATCCGTATCACTTGACCATAGGATATAAAATGATATACAGGCACCGCGGTATATATATAAAAATATTTTTGAAATGATTTTCTATGGTTTGGATAGGTTACGGTTTAATGAATATTTAATTTTAATATTTTAAAAATCTTATTTTATATATACATATATAGTTAAATTACTAAATTTAAGATATGTATAATGTGTTAAATAAACTAAATAAGTTGAATAATGGAGTTTAATGATTTAAATCAATCTAGATTGGAAGTTAAATTAAAAATTAAATTGGAATTGAGCGTATTTAAGAATTAAACTCTATAAGTGATGTAACTTATTTAAACTTGGAAATTTTAAAGGTATGACATTTATAAATGGATTTTTATTCTAGATAAATTAAATGAATATTTCTAGTATAAATAAATTGAAGGAAATGTTTAATTGTTAGAAATTTTGAGTTTTATTTTATGGATTTATTTTATGAATATTTCAAAACTAAATAATAGGACAATAAATTTTTGAATAGAATTTCCAACCTTAAGTTTTGAAATTGCTAAATACTCAAAGTTAGGAATATATTGAAATTGAAGTGGTTTATTTAACTGAAGGTGATTTTAAAATTTATGGATTTAGACTAAATTTTAAATGAATAAGATTGTAAAGTCATGGAAATTATTTTATTTTATAAAGTAATTTTAAACTCAACTATTTTATTTTATATACTGTTTCAGTATCCAAACCATTCAAGTTTTAGAAGTTATGGTTTTAAAGCTATGAATTTTGAAGTATTATGTTTTGAAAGTTATAATTCAAATGTTTAGTTTCCAGATATTAAAATTTTTAAAGCAGTATGATTTTGGAAAAGAAATATATTTGAAATAAAATGATATTATTGATTTGGGTTTTATAAAAATAATATCAAAAAGAATTGTTTTGGAAATGGAAATAATATCGTATTTATGGGTTTTGAAATGGATAATTATATTCTGGTTTTAAAGTATAAACTATTTTTAAAGACCGTGGTGTTATAATAACGTTTGGTTGTTAAAGAGACCGGGATCGGAAGTTGTCATACTCTCTGCCAACTCCGAAAACCACTTTAATAACCGTGTACGCGGTGGAGATTCCAGAATGAAGTAGGTTGGTAGCAGCGTTTCCTATGAGGTAGATACGTGGACCCGATTCCCGTGAGTTGGCATAAGGTGGCTAAAACAGGAGCGATTCTTGGGCCAATGAGGTCATTCCTCTGATCGAACGCACTCCTTCGATATTATACTCTGACTTTTGGATTGATTCGGTGGCCACTTTTGATTTTTGATTTGGGGGTGTTGTTCAAGGTCGGCGATAGCTGCGGCTATGCGTTACCACCAGCCCGGATGCGTAATTAGTATATCTACCCTGGCATTGCCTAGTTGTGCCGTGTCACCTACCCTATCGCGCCTTATACGATTTTGGTTTTGTACCATACCTATAGAGTGCCCTCTGACGATGCCCAGTACGGGGGAGATTACGGTACTGTATAGACTATGGGAATGTATTATGTGTTAAGGTGGAAAATGTAAAGCCTTAACGCTATTTAAAAATAGGTTTATTTTACAATTAGACACTATTACAATAGCGAAATATACTACATAGTAAATAGTTTATAGGATCCTTAGGAGATGTAAATCCCGAGCATCTCTTGAGTTACTGCACTCATGTTCATTTCTGTTAATTTAACTTACATAAGATCTTTTAGTTCTGACTCGAGTGTTTTGTCTTTTCAAATTCGCTTAGGTCAGTCCGAGCGTTTCAGGATCGAAGACTTTAGATCTGGAGGACGAAGACGGAGATTTCTACTATTATTATTAATTATATTCCACTACACTATTTAATTCCGCTGCATTGATTATGATTGGTATGTGAACTCTGATATTTATTGTATAAAGAAGAATCAAATGTTTGTAAACAGTTCATGAACTGTACATTTATTATTATATTTTATCCTTCCGCTGTGAGATTCTATGTTGTTTTTCTTTCCCTGTTTTTTCCTTATTTACCCCATAAAAATCCGCTCTTCCGTATGGTTTGAATTGGCACGTGTGTCGATTTAAAGCGTGTGAAAAGACGGGACGTTACAAATGGGCACATACTTTTAGTATCGGAATGCATTTTGTTTATGAACATCTCAGTAATAAATTATAGTCTAGACTTTTGTATAAGTTCAGTAAAATGAGACATACATCAATGAATTAGTTACCATTGTCTATGGGAACCTAATGTAAAAAATTACAACATGGCCATTATCCAATCTTGTGCATTATGAATGCAACAAAGTTCATCTCTCAAAGCCGACAACACTGCAATTCTAAAGGACATCCCATTCAAACCGGATTGCAAGCACGATGTCCAAAACCCACTTTTGCGCTTACTTAGCACCATAACATCCACCCCCAAGTGTAGCATATAATTTTCCACATCTTTCCACCAAATTAATTTGTAAGTGTAATACAATGTGTTAAAGAAAAGGGCTTCGTAACGTGATAGCTAATAAAGGAGCCTAAGCACTGCATATCCAAAGATGTGGAGAAGAACAAGTATCCTAATTTTGAATGAAGCTTTTTTGAAACCACTATGTTGACAGCATCATTTACTACGAATAGGATACTGAGATGTTTTAACATTTAGATGACATGGTAGCAACATATTTGATATCTTCATTTCTCTTACAATCAATCATTTCAATAGCTTTCCATTGCACATATATTTGGAAAGTCATTTTATTATTCCTTGTAATACAAAAAATAGTAAGACATGGAATACTAAGATTCTCATTTGATATATTCATCATTTGATATGCACAGTTTCATGTGAAACTAATGCATTTTGATGTTGCTCATTTAGTGCATATCTTTTGTTAAACATCATAGGCTTACGCACGATGAAAAAGTTAAAGTGTGTTTTAAAATCATATTCTAAATACATATATGTGGTACTGTGCAAAGAGAGACAATATGAGAATGAAATTCAAACACAATACATCAGCATATCCAATAATGCTCAAATAAAATCTACAATAATGATAAACTTAATATGTGCTGGTTAAAAATTTAAATCAAAAGTGAACTTGTATGATTTAATTAATTATTTAAAAGTCACATATTCGAAGGCAATTTTATTAAGAATACCTAGCAGATTGACCTAGCTCAAAACCAACTTAAGTTCAGCATGAAACTTCTTAGAATCTCAAGTTAATTCTATCAAAAAATGAAACAAAAATATAGGGGATAATATAGAAATATTACTGCAACTGCATAACTAATCATACCATAGATGATTATGTTCACAATAGAAGGAGAAAATGATATGAATATTATAATATGTATAAGAAAGAAATAGTAACGAAAACAAACTTGATTTTTTTCCAAGAGAATAAATGGTTTTATCACAATGCTTGTCAATAAAAGGCTGTCTGTATTTCTGTCGAAATCAGAAGTAGAATCATAACTGAATCTTTGGTGGTTTCAAAATTGATCTAATTTAAGGAATCCTAAATGAACCTGAACTGAAATGAAAAAGGAAATCTTTATACTTTTCTATATTAGGGAAAGTAACAAAGTGGAAATCATGTAAATGGTTCAAGACTAAATAAAAAGTAATACTCCTCACCTTTGTATACCGATGGGCAATGAAGAACAAAAGCTGAGAGAGTTCTTGAAAACTTACAAGGCTAGGGAATGAAGCAACATATCCAAGAGTTGAAAGACCCAGGTTCAGGGAATGAAGAAACATATATTGAACATTTTGGTCTAGCTTCTTCAAAACTAAACATCTCATTTGTATCTATTTCATGAAGATCAAAATTCTTGTTCACAAGTGCACTAAAGAAAATGGTGGACAAATGTACAAAAAAAAGGTTTAATCAAACTCATGCTTACTCATCAATTGTGGCACATAGGGCACCCATCCACGGTATCTTTAACCATGCCAAATAACATCAAAACTGCATAATGAAGACAAAATACAAAAATGTTCTGAACATATAACTTTATAAAATTACTCAGATACAGTAAAATCCAATTAACGAATTTGCACATGAGGATAGAAAATTTTGTATCATGGTATATCATTCCAGTAATAAATCAAGTCATCGTTACTTGTGCTTAGTGTTTCTTTTCCCATGAGTAACCTCCATCCTAACTCCATCATTTACTGATTTACTGATGATTGATTAGTTTAAAAAAGGCGAGTTCATGGGTTTTGTAAATAACAGATGAAAAGGAAAAAAATGAGAAATGGTGGAATATAGAGGTAGTGAGAAATTATTTTGTTGTTGTATGCGTTAAATAGTTGTACATGTACTCGCAGTAATATAAGGTCATATATAATACTTAGAAACCATAAATTAAAAAACATACACTAATCTTTTTCAAGAGTTGAAATTGCATCCGAGAGCCAAAAACCCAAAAATCAAACACAAAAACCGAAAAAACCTCCACAAGTCCAAAGTCTAGATAAAATCAGCAGAAGTCGCAGCGAAATCAATAAGCTGAAAAAAGAAATGCTAAAAGATATGTCTGCAAGATTATCTTCATTTCGGATATTTTATGCACCATCGTTTATTAACATGAATCGTCATTTTGAACGAAGCTAAATACACAATGCACTAAGTACTTGGATTTTTCTTCTTTTTTAAATTTAAGAAAAAAAAGTATTTAGATTTATAAATACTTTGGAAATAGTAAATTGAGTTTAAAGTCTTTTCCAACAAATTAGTAAGTAAGAAACGTATTAAAGTCAATGTTTAACATAAATTTTGTTCATCTGCATCTTTCATTATTGCTTTCAAACAATTGTAAAATATAAGTGTAGAGCTCAATAAATCAAGCAATTTAAGCTAGATTTGTCACCTTATATAAAGAGAAATATTCAATACATAGCCTAAGTTTGGCAACCTATAATATGTATGGTACAACAAATAAAAAATGAATTCACATTTAGTACAAACCACAACGACTATGCTTAAAAGTGCTTACTGATGTTTAGCTTGGAATGTACTAATATCAAAATGTAAGATTGGTATGGTAACAAAATACTGTGTAAAATATATGAATAAGCAACGTTGCATTATATATGGTTGATATGAACAACTAAATCAATACCTTTACGTGCTGCAACTTGAAAAAATTTCATTCTGTCTCCAGGCATTACATCTTTGTTAGAACTTTAGTTGTTTATAGCGAACATTTTTCCTTCTAATGCGTTGTCTTCTTATTTTAACTTTTTCTTCTTCATCTCCACCTGAAGCAAAACAAATCATATTTGTATTTTATGACCTCAAATTAATCTATATTATTATCAACTAAACTGTGCAAGTGATAAAAGATTGAGAAAAGGTTACAGGTGGAACAAAAGTTGCCTCTTAGTAGCATCCTTCTTGTTGATTCCACCTCAGTATTGCCTCTCTCCACACTTAGTTTTTTTGCTTTTCCAATTACTGAGGTTCCACCTAATATTGGAAGAAAAAATGGTGAATCGGTTCTAAAGCTAACTACATCATTAAATATTGGCAGTCTGTAGCAAAAGTTTAATTCAAGCAAACACCAAAGATTTTTCTTTGAAATAGAAAGTAAATACTTTAGCAAATATCCTATTGAGGTTTTGTTCTATGAACCAGCAAAAATTCGAGAATGCATATTTTGGTCATGACAACAATGAAGAAGAATGAACGCTTTCTTTCTTTCATTGAATGTGGAGATAGTGGGACATTAGATTGAATGAACTGCCCTCGCTTGGATAAATTAGAGATACTTTGCAACATGGACGTTTTGGGCAATTTGAAAAAAGGCTTCATTCTGACTGGTTAACATGATGTTTTGTTTTATAATACATAAGACACAGACACACATATATTATTTAGCATATGAGATACCTTCATCATTTCCATATGTTTTCACTTTGGGTGAAATCATGAGATCGGGGAATTTTTCATCTTTAAAATATATGGTTTAAAAAATATGATTATCTATGACATGCTTAGAGAATAAATATTATTTGGAGCTCCTATAATGATAGAGGTTTGTATATTATAGAGAATAAGCATGGCACAGACGTCTGCTGCTGTAATCCTTTTTTTCGTATATATGAAATTTTAGTATGTAGTACATAAATTTTATATCAAATGTTGGATTTAGTATAACAATGGAACATTAACATGCGTTTTACCCAAGCTCATTCTATACACATACAATTTTAAGACAAATTAAACCAGTCAAAATATTCAAAGAGAAAAGACACAATTTTTACTTGTTAGCGAGTGAACTGCACATAATAATCGTTGTCAAAACTTTTCACATTTTTTATATCACATATTTGTTATAACTCATAAAAAATGTACTACTTAATAATAATAAATTCTTACCTTGAATATATAGTCTAAGAAGTTGTGTCATAATGAAGCTACTGTCACCAACATGAGACACTATTTCTCCTGTGTAGAAATATTGTAAGAAATATAGTCATATTGTTCATTTATTAAAGTCGATTAATTAATCCTTTAAAATCAAAAGTACCATGAAAATAATTATTTCAATTTATAAATATGTAAAATCCGTTGAATAGTCCCAATGTTAAGACTGCAAGTAGTTATAATTTTCTTTACTGCTAGAACTATACACAGTAAATTATGTATTGTACCGCAATTTCTGTAAACTCCAGTAAAGCATCGTTTGAAAATGCTATGATTGGAAAACCACTTGCCTTTTGTATCTTAACGAAAGAAACATTTTAGAACCCTTCTCGTAGTTGAATAATTTTTTGAACATCGGCTTAATTTTGTGTAATGCTGCACAATATAAGAAAACTGTTAAAAATTATCCCACTTAAGTAAATGTCTTGTGAAACATATTACCAGCCTAATGAGTTTAAAAAGTTATTATACTCTAACCATAGCCAACTTTGTTCGTAGATATTTACTTTTGCTTTCTTTAAATTTCCATCATCTCTAAATGCCTTCTCTATACGGATATGAAATAGCATACAACTTGAAAAATCTATTTTGGATTAATGTTTAGCTAAACGTGCGAAGGGAAGAAAATGATACGCATGCTTCGGAAGATAAATAACAATATCAAATGAATAACAACATTTATAGTGCACTGTTGTTTCCCTTCTAGGGACCCACAGAAAGTGTACAACATGACAGTACTATAATAATGAAGTTGGAAATATAAAATCAATATCATCTTGTAAAATAATGCATATTAGATGTAATCAAAACCCAAAACATATGCAGTGATATACCGTACTGCCTTTACTTATTGTTAACATTATGGAAAATATAAATAGAAACTGTAGTCTAACTTAGCATTACATTTATGCAACATACAACATGTATTTGTTACTCATAATTAGGATTTCCTAGATAATATTTCATAGAAAATTAAATGTTTGTTTAATAATTAGATCCATTTACAGTACAAAAACATAACCAAGATTATAACAGTGGATTAACCATTACTTCTCAAGTTAATCAAAAATGCTATCTAATTCTGACCATTAATTTCAAAACTTATAGAAGTATTATGCAAAAATATGATAGCTGAATGGGAAAATCCTTGAAAACTACAATTGATTAGTAGTTCAATTTGTTGTGGTTGAAGCAGACATACCTGTTAAGGCTTTTAACTCATCTCCTAGACATCCAAATTTAAAAACAGGGTACAGTAAATGTGTGAAAAAGATAATAATGAGACACATGACATGCAAAGCAATATTTTTCAGGGGTAGAATTTAAAGCTACATCGGACCAGTGTCCTGTATGGCCAAAAGAAACCCAATGTCTACAGTTTGTTTCATATTTATCCACAATTATCAGATTGAGGAAAAATGGTATGTCGGAGAGAGTAGGTGCATCCGACGATCAGATTATGTTGAACAATAACCATTTGGAACAACCACTTTGTAAAAGAGAACTACAAACATTTTGCAGATTATATACTAAACAACATTTCGGGCCAAGCAAACAGTTACTGAATAATTTTAAGATTTATCCACCGTTGTCAAATTTAAAAAAGGGTATGTGGCATATCATAGTAACAACATATCATCACATCAAGTTTTACCACACAATTTAGCGATGGTGTATTTAAAGGCATGAAAAGTGCGTAGGTTATATCGAACCAACAACCGTTAAGCATGAATTAGTAATTGGATATAGTTTTTAAAATAAATAGCCAGCAAGCAACCTATCATTTCAGTAAACATGCCTACATCGATTATTTGGAAGCTCGTGTGGGAGGCTTGTATTGGCCAGTGATAGGGAACCAGTGAATGCACAACTGAATGCGATTTAGTATAATAGGAAAAATCAAGCAAATGCAACATTCATGAGTATGATAACAGTTGTAAGAAGTAAGGGGTTTAAAAAACCAAAGTTGACCAATTGAAACACCCAAATTAGAACAGTAGACGCAAATAAAGGTTCGAAAATACAGTTATGAAACATATGACATCCATATCAATTTTTTTTCAACGCTCTAACCTAAGGCTGCAGTAGACCGTTGTCATGTAGGGAAAAACAAACCCAGGCATGGGAAGTTTCATATTTAGCAGCAATTGTGTAGGAAATAGTAGGTACAGTAGACAAATAATTATATCTACCAACGAAACACGTAAAATAATTAACATTCAACTGCTCTGTATCCCAATTACTAAAAAAGCGTGGGTTTTATAGAACCTGTAATCAGTTTAAATTGAATTAATTTTTTGAAACACAGTCAACAAATAATGTGTGGCCATTATGATGCCAACTCCCTAAACACGTATAATACAGTTACTGTGAATCTGGTGTAGTTGACTTGAGTTGGGAAATGTTACAAAAAAAAAACATAATTACCGGTTTCTCTGACTGTGGTTTAAAACAATATAGAAATTCTTGATAATGAAATCTACACAAAGCATATGAAATATAGGTTAAGAATTAAGGAGTAAAACAATAATGATGGAAGATTTGAAACAGCCGCTTTCAAAAATAAAACTAAATGCATTTACCAGATAATGCACTAAATACATTTCAGGCCAAACAAACAGTAGTACAAAATTTTACGATTTACCCATCATTATAATTAGAAAACGGTATATAGGAAGAAAGAGAAAAGGGCGTACGTACCATATAATAGGAACATTATATCATCAAATCGAGTTTTATGACACAACGAATCTACTGGGTGGTCAGTTATATGCATAATACCTAACTCAAGCGGGTAGAATTTGCAAATTAGTGACCTAAAAGCCTTATTTGAAACAAATTAAAGGGATGTAGCGTAGATTTGGAATAACAACTAATCAAATCAATTTGTACTACAAATTCTGTCCACTATCTGTTCGAATAAAAAAATACCCAACGTAAGCAATAAATATCAACAAATTGCTGACCTGATTCGACTTAATATCCAATTTGACTTCGTAATTTTACCAGCCGTATGACATGTCCTGCTGATTGTTTTGGGTAATAAGAATCGGCGTTGGAAGAAGAAGGAAAGAGGAGTGTAGGGTTTGTTGAATGTGAAGGAAAAAGTGGGGCGTAACGGCTTTGGCTTTGTTGAGCGTGAAGAAAGAAGTTGAGCGTGAGGAAAGAGGACTGTAAGGTTTGTTTTGGGCAATACAGTTTTGGGATGTAACGGTTGTGGAAAAAACAGATTGCTTGCATCATACAGTTCGGAAAATGACCTGATTGTGAAAAAGGACAGGTGTCATCATATAAAGGACCTGGTTTCTATTTTCCTATTTAAGTAATAGATTGTGTATGCAAGGAAATCATGTATGCATGCATATAGTATAATTAATAAATAAAGCACAATTAAGCATCTGCATTCAAACTACTAAGAAGTAATTTCACAAAATATATTTTGGGTCTTATTCACATACAAAAAATTGGTGTGCGTGCGATTAAAAGAGAAAAAACAAATTAGGAAGTATTCTGTATTCTCATCTTCCTTAATTTATGGTTGTACTATTCCATGACATTAATAATTTATTGGGTTTTGGAACCAATCGTTATGAGATATATTGAAAATACTTTCCTCGGTAGTCTTCTATAGAAGAATCTAAAGTATTGTAAAATATTACTAACAATATGAATAAGTTTACCTTTAACTCTCACCAAATATGATATCACTCAAAATTCAGTAGCCATTTGTTATAGTTAATTGTCATGTATAATTATGCAATTTCTTAAATTTCACTAACATGAGCCATGCCTCTTCCTCGTAGCAGCCAATAATTTTTACGGTTTCCACTGCAAAAAAGCATCTGTAGTAGGCGGAGACATACATGAATACGGATCAAATATATTCTTTATTGTAAAAAGTCTAGAGTTTTTTCAATTTCACCTTACATACTAAAATTGAAACAAAAATTGGTAATAAATACATGATAGTTTGATAAATATGAAAGTACTTATATAACTAAGACTTGGAAACTGAAAGCTAATGCTAAGTAAATTTTGCAGCAACTATGTTGCAGCTAGTATAAGATTAAAAAATATTACATTTCTATTAAGACGTACATAAGGTGCATTGATATGCAGCTTGTATGCATATTTATTTTGGCCCCTAGGATATTCCATTCATTTTTTAAACTTACTAAAAACATGAAGATAGTATCAATATTATAATTAAAGAATCATAATGGTGTTAATGCAGCCTATGAGGCATGCCTTAAGTCAATATGCACAAATCAGAAAGTTTGTCATTTGTGAAATCTTATAAAACTCAGGAAAATGTGAGAAAGGAAAAATATTTAAAAATTACTCATATCCAAGGCTATATGTGGTTTTTAGTTTTTAGTTTTGGCTTTCCATCCAAAAAATTCGCACGTCACCTTTTTTTAAAAGACAACTAATTTGGTAAATGAATTTAATAATACACACAAAAAACAAAAAAAATCCCCATGTTCCGGGAAATAACGCAAAACGGTTTAAATATTCTCAAAGCAAACATATTACTATTATCTAGATACCTTATATCCACCTAAAGATAGCAATAGTGTTCTTCCGGTTCCCAAAAGCAAACATATTAGGATTCCTTCATGCAACCAAACTATGACAAACACATAGTGAGACACATAAAACTGTCATAGAGTATGCATTTAGTTATTTATATATAATACATAAATAAATATTTATACACAGAATTGACATAAAACTAACCAAAAAAGTTTAAATAACCAACATGTTTAAAAGGGTGGAGCATTCTTTTAGTCGCTTTGTATTTTTGGAATCAATTTTCCCAACCATAAACAAAAATGGAACAAAATAGAAAATCGATCAATGATCCGAAGGAAAAATTGTAAACGAAAGAACCCCAAAAATTGATGAAAAATTTTCTTTACGAAGGAACCAAAAGCGGAAATGTTGTAAAACTGATGGCTATGGCCCTTAGGAAGGAATATATTCCTAACAAAGTACCAAAAAATATTCAACCTAACATAAGTAGTATTGTATGATCTATAACATCTTCGCACATTGCAAGTACACTAATTCACATGAGTGCTTAGCATACAATCATGTGAATACCATGTTTTAGTGGCTAACATCATGAATACATTAATGTGATACTCGCATAATACAAAAACACAAATTGATATTTTTAGCCAAACCGTACAGTAGAAAATATACACTGAAAAAGTAAACAAAGTCAAAATAATTTCTATTGTAACCATTGCTTTGGCTACTTCATGATAGCATTTCTCTTTTTGGGTTCAAAGAAGGTTTTTCTATGAAAATAATTTTAGAGAAAACTAAAGGTACATTCAAATGCTTTGATTTTTGGTATTAAAGTGATGGATGTAAGAACACATAGGTATTATTCTAATACCAATATCGAACAAGCCCCTATAACTAAGGCTTATATAGTAATACCAAAATTTGACAAATACTTCCCAATTTCAACTTCAAAATATGAACAAAATAAGATCTAACGGTCAAGATATATTGTGTCAAATTTTGTGTGTTATTTTAGGTCTCCATAGCCATTCCTTCCATTTAATTATACCAATGACAAAAGAAAAAAAAAGGAATTGGTTAGACATTTTTACTAGGAATGGCATCCTAGTTGTATATTTTAATAAATATCATCCTTAAATGTGAAATACAATGTCATAAAAGTTGCTATCCTTTTTTTATAAATTAAATTAAATTGAAAGTTTTATAGGCTGCAAGGTTAACCTGACTATCGTGCTCTATTGCCATCTTCTCCTAGGAGTCCTCTTTTTCCCTTTTCTAAATGTCCAGCCACTTGGAGTGAATCCTATAGGGAAATTTGACCGTTTTGTAAGGAAATTAATGAGAAAACATTAATGGACCGTTTCTTCCTCATTATGTGGTACATTAATGGACCGTTTCCTTCCTCAAACGTTTCCTTAGAAAACACATAAAGAAAGATATAGGAAAAGAGAGAGAAATCGTTTCCTTTCTCCATTGAAACAGCTTTCGACAACAACCATTGTTGATTCGTATACAATATGTCTAGAGGTATGTTTTATTAATTCATTACATATGTGATAATCATGTAATTCTAGATCTTAGGGTTTATGTTATTCACAAGATATAGATTACATGTGGTATCAGAGCATGGTTTTAGAATTCATGATTATCCATCAATATATAAAACAAAACTAGCATAGATATATGATATGATGTTTGTAATTTTACTATGATGATGATAATGATTATTAGTGCTAATATGATTCAAGTTTAATATTCATATTATTTAAGTTGCTATAGTAATCATGATTATCAATATTGTTCTATTTACTGTATGCTTAGATCTGGGTCTGAAAAATTTATATTTCCGCAAAAGTTGATTTTTTCTACTTTGATGTTTGACCTACTGTATAATATGGAACAACTTATTGTATGCGAATACTTTTCAAAAAGTATACATATTGAAAACAATTGTTTCCTAGTTTGACATTAAATTCATGACCTGGAACTTGCAAGATAATTGTCTATACACGATTTGCAAAATAATTATTTATATATTAAATTCATGTATGGAACTTACTTGGAGTTACTAAACATTTATTATCCTTGCTGTGGATTACTTGAAAGAATGACAAATGTTTATGTAAAAAAAAGAACATTAATGTTTATCTCTTTTCTCTCTTGTTTTAGTTTTCGCTTCCGCGCTTAATTTCCTTGTTTCCTCTAGTCTGATGCATGCAGTCCCATCCACAGACGGTTGCTGCTTGCACAATAACGCATGAAACATTAATGTTTATCATTCTTTCATGAGTATGGTTCTACTGCCTACCCACAGGAGGCGCTAAACGTAACCTCTTATTATGACATGTGTTTTATTCTAATAAATAAGCCTGCATTTCTTTTATATCTGCAGTTGCAATGCCCTCAAACCTTAATACGTACGCTATGTCTATCGTCAGACTCAATGGAACTAACTAATCAGAATGGAAAGAGCAAGTTGAGTTTTCTTTAGGCGTACTTGAACTGGACATGGCTCTCCTAAAGGAAAAGCCAGCCCTACTTACTGACACAAGTACGACTGAGGAAAACAAACTCCGTGATGATTTGGAACGATCTAATAGGCTTAGCATGATGTTTATGCGAATGGTGATTGATAGCAACATAAAAACCTCCCTACCCAAAACTAAAAGCGCAAAAGATTATTTGCAATCCATTGAAAATCGGTTCAAGACTGCAGACAAATCCCTTGTTGAGAAACTTGTGGCAGATCCTGTAACCATGAAGTTTGATGGTTCTCGCTCAATGAGCGCTCATGTCATTGAAATGATTAACCTTGCTGCCAAACTTAAGAACTTGGGATTGGTTATGGATGATGCTTTTCTCATCCATTTCATTCTCACTAGCTTGCCTCCTCAGTATGAACCATTCAAAATTCATTACAACACTATTATGGAAAAGTGGAGTCTAAATGAATTAACTAACAAACTGGTTCAAGAGGAGTCTAGGCAAGGCTCGCAAGGCATTAAAGTTGCTTATTTCACTCAAGGGGTTGGAAAACAAGCTGGCAAAAAGAATAACTCACAGCATAAAAGAGCACCACCCAAATCTGATGACGCCACTCAACCATCCAAGAAGAAAAAGAAGGATGATGTTTGCAAATTCTATAAGAAACCTGGACACTTCCAGGCAGATTGCACTAAGCGCAAAGCATGGTTCGAAAAGAAAGGTAACCCAATGGGTTTCGTAAGTCATTTCGAATCAAATCTTACTAATGTACCTTCTTCTACTTGGTGGATTGATACTGCTGCTAACGTTCATGTTTCGAATTCTATGCAGGGATTCATTATGATCCAAACCACAAACGCAAGTGAGAATTTCATTTTCATGGGGAATAAAGATAAAGCTCCAGTTGAAGCTATTGGAACTTTTCGTCTTATTTTAGATAGCGGTTTTCAGTTAGATTTATGTCAAACTTTTTATGTTCTGTCTATTTCCCATAATTTGATTTCTGTAAGTGTACTTGATAAATTTGGATATTCTTTTGAAGCTGGAAATGGAAATTTTAGTTTATTTAAAAATTCTAATCTTATTGGTTGTGGAATATTAATTGATGAATTTAATAAACTTCATCTTAAAAAAATGCTGAAATCTAACTCACCCTGCATGGAAAAGAAACTAAAAGAAAGTCATCCAAGGATGATTCTTACTTCTTGTGGCATAAAAAAATGGGTCATATATCCAGTGAAAGAGTCAAGAGGTTAGTGAAAGATGGTGTCCTACGGACCTAGACTTCGCTAACATTACTACATGTGTTGATTGTATTAATGGAAAAACAATAAAAAACACAAAGAAAGGAGCCACAAGAAGTACACAACTTCTTGAAATAATACATACAGACATTTGTGGACCTTTTGATGTTCCAACTTTTGGAGGAGAGAAATATTTCATCACTTTTATCGATGATTTTTCATGTTATTGCTATCTTTATCTGTTGCATGAAAAATCTTAGTCAGTGGATGTTGTACAAGTGTTCATTACCGAAGTCGAAAGGCAATTAGAAAGAAAAGTAAACAATCATTAGGTCAGATAGGGGTGGTGAATTCTATGGAAGGTATGATGAAACGGGACAACATCCTGGACCTTTTGCTAGACTTCTTCAAAAACTTGGAATTGTTGCACAATACACAACGCCTGGATCTCCATGGCAGAATGGTGTAGCTGAAAGGCGAAATCGTACATACATGGAAATGGTTAGATCCATGATGAGTCATGCAAATTTACCTATATCATTATCGATGGATGCATTACGAACAGCTGTCTACATCTTAAATAGAGTTCCAAGTAAGGCCATTCCAAAGACTCCTTTTGAACTTTGGAAAGGATGGAAACCTAGTTTAAGATATCTCCAAATTTGGGGTTGCCCAGCTGAAGCTAGACTGTACAATCCAAATGAAAAGAAATTGGATTTTAAGACAGTCAGTGGTTACTTTATAGTTTACCCAGAAAAATCTAAAGGATATAGATTTTATTATCCTAACCATAGTACAAGAATTGTGGAAACCGGCAATGCCAAATTCTATGAGAATGGTGAAATCAGTGGGAGTACAAAACAACAAGAAGTGGTTATTCATGAAATAAGGGTACCCATTATCTTACCCTCTATTTTGAAAGATATTGGGAATCATCCCATTGTTGAACCTTTCACAATAAGGAAAACCCAATAAATGATCAACAACTCCATGATGAAATTATCACCAATCATAATGTTGATGAAGTACCACAAGAACTATCATTAAGAAGATCACAAAGACAAAGAAGATCAACTATTCCTGTTGATTATATGCATTATCTAATAGAATCTGAAGGAACTACAGACCCAATTTCTTATTCACAAGCCATTAAGGATGTTAATTCTATTAAATGGACTGATGACATGTAAGATGAACTGAAATCTATGGATAATAATCAAGTTTGGGAAATCGTTCAATTGCCGCAAGGACATAAAGCAGTTGGTTGTAAGTGGGTCTTCAAGACCAAACGTGACTGCAATGGTGAAATTGAACGATATAAAGCTAGACTTGTTTTCAAATGTTTTAATCAGAAAGAAGGCATTGACTATAATGAAACTTTTGCTCCTGTTTTCAGGAAAGATTCTCTTAGAATTATCATGGCATTAGTAGCTCATTATGATCTCGAGTTACATCAAATGGATGCGAAAACAGCCTTTCTAAATGGAGACTTGGAAGAAGAAGTCTATATGCGTCAACCTGAAGGCTTCATAATTGAAGGACAGGAAGACATGGTCTGCAAACTTAAGAAATCAATATATGGACTGAAACAAGCTTCTAGACAATGGTATCTAAAGTTTCATGAAATCATTACCGCTTTCGATTTCACAGAAAACATAGTTGACCCTTGTATATACCTCAAGTTCAGTGGGAGCAGGTTTATATTTTTGATTCTGTATGTTGATGACATATTATTAGCTAGCAGCGACCTTGGTTTATTACGTGAAACTAAGGATTATCTCTCAACGAACTTTGAAATGAAAGATATGGGTGAGGCTTCCTATGTGATAGGAATAGGAATATTCCATGATAGATCACAAGGAATTCTAGGATTGTCTCAAAAAGAATATCCTGACAAAATTCTTGAGAGATTTGGCATGACGAATTGTTCCTCTAGTCCTGTCCCACTGCAGAAAGGAGACAAACTTGTTCTTGAGCAGTGCCCAAAGACTCCTATGGAACGAGAAGAAATGACCAAATATCCTTATGCATCTCTTGTAGGGAGTTTGATGTATTCACAGGTCTGTACAAGACCTGATATCAGTCATGCAGTTGGTATGCTAGGTAGATTTCAAAGTAACCCAGGAATCGCTCATTGGAAAGCTGCAAAGTAGGTACTGAGCTACCTAAAGGGAACAAGGAATTACATGCTCACCTATAGAAAATCAAGTTACCTACAGGTAACTGGTTATTCTGATTCAGACCTTGCTCGATGTCCTGACACTAGGATATGCACTCTTGGCTATGTGTACCTCTTATGTGGAGGTACAATATCATGGAGAAGCTAGAAATCCGAGATGCTTTTCGGATCCACCATGATGGCTGAATACGTAGCATGTTATGAGGCTTCAATTCAGGGAACATGGCTGCATAATTTTGTCTCACAATTTGGCACTTTAAGTTTTATCTCTAAGCCACTAACTGTCTACTGTGACAATGAAGCTGCAACCTTTTTCTCCAAGCATGATAGGATAACCAAAGGTTCCAAACACATGGACCTTAAATACCTACTACTGAAGCAAGATGTTAAACTAAAGAAAATTATTGTTGAATCGATAAGTACAGACTTACAAGTGGCAGACATATTCACGAAAGGACTACCTCCAAAGACCTTTCAGAGACATACTGATAGCATGGGTCTTGCAGATAGTTCCTAATTATCTTCTTATTAAGCCATTTATTTTGTACTTATCTAGATATGACAATTATTGAGATCTTAATAATTTGGACATATTTTATTTCTGTTTTATAATGTGTACACATTAATATTTAGATAAATGATAACAGAAACAATCTTTTGCTTCAAGGCATTATGTGACCATTAAGTTATGCTCATCTACGGTCTAGTTATGAAAGTTGTCAATGTCATAGTACATGGAAGTAAGCATGTTGTAAAATAATGTGTACACGTCATGACTTCCATTGACCACTAGATTAGCCAAGACACTTATGATAACTGACTAAAGAAAAGTTTAGCATATCATGCGCGCCTTATGACCTTAATACGAAAACATTAATGGATTTTACTATTGACCATGTGGGAGACTATAAGGAAATTTGACCGTTTTGTAAGGAAATTAATGCGAAAACATTAATGAATCGTTTCCTTCCTCATTGTGTGGTACATTAATGGACCGTTTCCTTCCTCATTATGTGGTACATTAATGGATCGTTTCCTTCTCAAACGTTTTCTTCCTCATTATGTGGTCAATAGAATTTAAAGGGTTTTCCTATTAATATGCTAATAAATAAAATGGTTATAATGTAGAGCATTAATTTCTCTCATCTTGATCTTTATGGACGATCAAGATTAAGTCTAAAAATCTGGAAATTTGGTCCTCTCTCTACCTATAAATATTAACATTTGCCCATCACAATGGATATAGAAAACACATAAAGAAAGATATAGGAAAAGAGAGAGAAACCATTTCCTTTCTCCATTGGAACGGCTTTCGACAACCATTGCTGATTCGTATACCAGATGTCTGGAGGTATGTTTTATTAATTCATTACATATGTGATAATCATGTAATTCTAGATCTTAGGGTTTATGTTATTCACAAGATATGGATTACAAATCCAACTATCAGGTTAAACAGATTCTAATGTTCAAATTAAAATAGCCATAAATACAACAATTTAAATTGCATATGGAAAAGTATAATTACGTAAAAAAGGATGCTCAAGCAACACCACTTATACTGTTTCATAACTGAATCAACCTGGTAATTGCAAGGAATCTTTATCATGTTCACTTTTCAGGTAGTGCATGCAAATAGGTAAAAGATGTAGTCTAGCGAACTTAACTCCATACGTTTACCCAAAATATAAACCCCCAGAAGAAACCTTAAGAATATAGGCAAGCTGCATATAGGTAGGAAACATAACTTCATTAATGTAACAACTAACATCAAACAAATAATAATAAATTAAGAATACCATGTTTCAGTGGGAATAACAAATATAAAAGAAGATTAATCAGTAACAATGTTTTTTTTATTGTTTAAAAATAAAAAGGAAAAAAATGGTTACTTGCCTCTAGTTTGAAGAGGACGATACTGTTGTTAAAATTGAAGAAAACAATGGTGATAGACGCGACTTTATTTGGCAGATGAAGTTGGTAGGAGGGGTGGACAACCGTGGTAGAGCGAAAAAACAACAAATTGGGGGACCTTATTATTTAGGGTGGAAAAAAAAGGAAGGGAAGAGACGAGGAAGGAGGGAAGCGTGGTGGAAGAACATAATTAGATTCGCCAGGATGGGTAAAAGAAAGGGAGAGGCGCGATGGAAGAAGAAGAAAATCAGAATTGATGGGAGAGGCTACCATTTTTTTCTGTATGGGAAAGGAGAATTAAGCGGAGAGGAAGGTCGGGAAAGAAAAAAATATAAAGCACGACGGTTCATTTCACAAATTACCAAGGAGGCTTCTGTGCCTTTGAAATTGAACTCGGTAATAATATAATAGTATAGATTTACGTAAATTAATGCCTTGTAACTTTAATCTTTAAAATATAATATAATATTTTTTAGTTAAGTTAGATTCAAGGACTGTTTTCACTAATAAATTATAAATGTTTTAAGTTTCTAATGTTACCCAATATTAATATATAAAGATTAACAACTTAAAACCATATTTTATTTTATTTAGATTTAACTGCTTTGAGAAAGACAGCTAAAATTTTATGCATTTTATAAATAAAATAGCCTTTAAAAACAATATGAATATGATTGCTTAACAATTATAGTTATATGTATGAAATAATTATATGAATGAGATGTTATTAAAACTGCGTTGCTAAGATGTAATTCAGTTAAATAAATAGGGAAGAAAAGCAATTACTTTAGACTTTTTAACCTATTTGTTGACTGCATAATAGAAATACAGTTTTATATTGTTATGTATTTTATAGCCTATTTGAAATTAAATAAGTTGTTTAAATGACATTTTATTACGATGTAAATGCATTACGCAAAATTTAATATTTTTATGTAAAAGCAATGATTATGCTCTAGTGCGGTATTAGGGAAATATATTCATTGTTTACAAATAATTTTTAGTGATATATAGGGTATGAATAAAATGTTTGTTGTCATTTAAATGCAACTAATTTAAACAAGTGAGAAATACAACTATTTGTAGGATCGATTTCTCAGGATGTGAATAGGGTGATAGTGTCAATTATAAAAATTAATCGCGGAAGCTTATAAAATATTCAATTCAGATCACAGAATAGCAGCACAGATATCGCAGAATATAAATAACGGAAAAAACAGAACAACACAGAATTTACCCAGCTTCGGCAAAACCCTGCCTACGTGCTGCCCCCAAGGTTTCTACTAGAAATTAGATAGTCCATCGCTTACACACGTAAACTCGCTATACCCGCTATTGACTAATCTAACTCTACGCTCAAAACCTTGCCACAACTCAACCACCGAGTTACGAATTCTCAAGCTACGCCACGTAGCTTGTCCCCTAGTCACACGACTAGAAAAATAAACGGTTTAAAAAATACAAGTTAAAAACAAATTAAAATGAAATAACCCTAATTTTACTTAAAATCCCTTAAAATAAAATATAAAGGCCGGCCCCTTTTATTATTTTGACCCGATCCCTTTTTTCATTCCTTTGAGATAATGGTGGTCGTTCCTCTTGTTCCTCCTGATTGCAAAATTAGGGCATTTGCTCCTTGCGCTCTTTGTTCCAAATTAGGGCTTCGGGAGGAATTGTCGCTTGATGGTTGATGATTCGGTTTGCTTGCTTCAATTATTTGCGGTTTCTCCTCCTTGATCGAGTTTGATTGCTTCGGTATGTAATTTGTGCTTTTTGCTTCTTCTAATCTTTCGTACTTGAACTCGATGATAATGCCGATGATGTGAATTTGATTATATAGGGTTTGTAACCCTAGATTTGCGTCGTGAATTCTCTATTTGAATTTGTCAACTGATAATGCTTTGATCGTTGATTTTCGTATGGATGTTTATGATTTTACTGACTTATTCATATGCGTATATTTTTTGTTGCTTGAATCCCACGGCATTGATTTCAACTCCTTGGTCATCACGTTGTTGACTACGGCTTCTTGATTGCTACTGCTTCGGCCTTGACTTGTTCATAATCGCATATTTTTGGCTACGGCTACGATTTTGACTTGTTCAACATTGACTTCGGTCATGATTTGTTTTTGTGAATTTCTGATGGACTTTGACTTGTTGTTGTGATGATTTTCTTGACTACCACGGTATTTTGTTTTCTGGCATTTTTACTTTGACTTGATAAGATTGATTTGCTATTTTTATAGCATACTCGACTTTGGACATTTGTTTTGAAAACTGCAGCTTGATGAAATGCATCCCTCTCGCTGTTCACAGCCATTATATCCTTACTGCCATGTTGTTCACTTGTTCTTGTATATGAGTTGTTTCACTGGTGGCCTATGTGCATGCTTCACTGTTCTTTGCATTTGTTCATATGAGTATGCTCACTATTGTTTGTACCTGTGCATATATGTTTACTGAGTTTGCATTTGATCTTGATCATACTTCGGCCATATGTGTTCATCTGCAGTTTGGATATTGATGATTTCCTCTGATGCTTTGACTTTGGTCACTTTGTTACTTGGCTTTCATGGCATTGAATCTGAACTGTTCGTTTTATATTTTGCTTATACTGCCGCATATCACTGCATAGACTTGTTTATTGTTTTTGTTCATCCATGTGTATTGACTGCAGTTGCATACACTTTGTGTTTGCATGTTGTTTTGCTTGCATTGTCTTGAACACTGCACTTGTACATATTCACTATCACTTGCATTTTTATCACAGTACCATAGCTTCTCTGTTGCACTCGAGTTTAGTTGTGCACTTGCATTTGTGTACTGTGTCTTGTTCTCCTTTGGCTTTGTATTTGTAGTCTTGTTCAATGCTCGGCTATGGATATTTACAGTTGGTATTTTAATTGGATTATGCTTCTATGCATACTGTACTCAATGTTGTCTGAGTTGTGTAGTAGCTGTGGTCTTTAGCATTGCTTGTTGCACTTGTACTTGGTCGAGTTGTGATCTTCAAGCATATTGTCGTGATTGTAGTCCAGCGTGCATTTCTCTGTTGCACTTGCTTTTGACATGTGAGCTGCCATGATTGTTGCAGTCCATTTTGCTGTTGGTCTTCGTTGCATTCATGTCATGTTGCCTTGTGTTGAATCCATTTTTTCAAAAACTCGGGTTTGACCTTGTGCTCGATTCGAGATTTTCAATGTTATTGCACGTGAGTTGAACCCGGCTTTTCATTTGGGTATGACCTGTGCTCACCTGTCCCTGTAAATCGATCAAGTGTATATATCGGTGTGCACGGCCTTGTGGCATATACAGTAATACACTGTGTATGTCACAAGTTGTTCGTGTATGATGAATTCAAATTTAAATGATGACGAACAACCCAAATAACTGAGGAAAATATTATTTTCAAAAACCATATTTTATTTTTGAATTGCAAAAATATTTCTTTTTCAATTTTACTGCGTTAGTTTATATTTTTGCAGATTGCTCAGATGCTGGATTCTAACTGGAATGCAGTTGAAGATAAATACGAGTGTGAGTGATATGTAGTGAGGTGACCTGTAAATATGAAATGTGATGTAATTGTAATCAAAGTTGTATAGTTATAGTGAGAGCTTGAAATTGTACTATTCAAAGTTGTAATAAATATTTATTTGAATAAAATATTCGTTTGAATTCAAATTCTGTGTTATTCATTTTATTCAGCAAATATTTATTTAATCTGTGAAAATAAATAGTATATTATCAAATACATTTAAACAAATGTATATATGTTTATTATCATCAAACAAAAATCATATAAGCGCATATTCAACGATCTCCCCCTTTTGATGATAACAAACATATATTTAAGATTTTGAATATGTTAAATGTATTTGATCATTCATATGCTCTAATTGCTCCCCTTATTTAAATGCTCCCTCTCTACACAATACTCCCCCTACATATATGCATACAAATAAAAATATGCAAATGAGCCTAGATGCAAATGGAAAATTATTTGACCTTTGCTTGATTTTATTTGACAAAATCTTAACTTATCTCTCCCCCTTTTGTTATCAGCAAAAGAATAATAGTGTTAGAGAAAATAGAGATAAAGTGATCGATATTAATCCACACTAAAACTCAATTGAATATAAATATTAAATTCCAATAAAAAATCAAACAAAAATCATAAATATTTTGTTAGGCGCATATTCCACTTTTAGAATGATGGAAATGATGTCATCATATAAAACCATACAGTTGTGTCTATTTATGGTATATTTATATCAGGAATTTGAATATCTACTAACCATGCATAACCGTTAGGACTTTTAAATGAGATTAGTAGTATTCCAATTTTATTTTAAAAAAACGAATTCAAGTATCTTCTAACCACGCATAACCGTGAGGACTTTTAAATGGGATTAGAATCAACTTGTTTATTTAAAAAAAATCAACTTTTAATATGCGTTCCATACATGCATCATCGTGAGGACTTTTAAATGAGCATGGAAGCACATAACAAATTCCAAGTAATTCACCCATGCATAATCGTGAGGACTTTTAAATGAGAGTGAATGCTTTGGTATTTATTATTATTATTATTACCCTTTTTTTTTAAAAAAAAATGTAAAAAATGAAAAACGAACGATTCCTGTTTAAAGTACCACATATTGACAAACTATATAGAATTTTGATGAGTGATGGTCGTTAGAAATATGATAGATATAGAGATGGCCATGGAATTTTTACCAACAAAATGTTTTATAACTCTTGTTTAAATTTCTAAAGAAATTTATTAATTATACCGTCTCAAGTCATAATATTTGATCAATATTAACACTCATCACTTTTTCAATCACTATTTTTCTTTTCGATAAACATTAGGGAGTCAGATTAGTCAAAATAATCAAATTCAAAAATACTTATGAAATCAATTTTTCAAGATGACTAATCTGTAAATATGGTCAAAAAGATTTTCTCGAGGGGGTTTTAAAAGAAAATTTTCTGCTATTTGAAAATTATTTGAAATGAAGAATATGCAGATATTTTCTTTGAAAAACGATGCAGTTACTAAATGTAATAAAAAATCATGTTCCTAATAATTTTTCTATCAACTAGATTGCCAGTGTAATCTGCATCTGAATTTCTTTTTCACTCAAAATTATCATCAGTTGAATTTGATTGACCAAACCATGAAGTGTGCACCAAAAAAATTTCAAATTCAATTTTAACAACAATTTAAATGACATTCTTTTGAAATTGAATCGAAGCCGTGTAAATAATCAAAAACCGTGAATATAGAGTTAGCCGTATTATAACCAATTGTATTATCCAACAAAACACTATTTTTAATCCAAACTGATATATATGAAGTAATTCAAAGAATCTAGAGATTTTTATAGTGTTTTTGGCATAAGAATATAATTGGCCAACTATGTTGAATAAGTCAGAATCATCATCTTTTCATCATCTCAATATTGGCCGATTTTAATTCAGAATATGGTGCAGATTATCACATTTAATATATCGTTTAAAACATACCATTACCTGTTTTATCTTTACGATATTTTCCGTTGTTGTGATTCTGTCACCTTTATACTAGGCTAAGGAACTTTGTTTTGACGCCCGTTGTGTTTCTGGAACAGCCATAATCCAGAGAACACTATTGTTGTTCCTTAGCCTGCCACCACACCTACACGGAAAAGGATTTATGTGACCTATTTGTTTTTATAGGTCCATGGTTGTTAGTGGCAGAAAATTTTGAAAAACAATTTTGTAAAGACCCAAAACTATTTATAATTGTTCCCTTCAGCACCCAAATTTGTTTAACTTTGAGAGTTTTTATATTTGTGCCTTTTGGAACCCAAATCGGTATAGTTTTCACATGTTTGGGTCTATACCAACAATTATTGTGACTGTGTCCATATTTTCTACAAATTGTGCACATGGAATTAACTTGACTAAAATTGCTTTCAACAATTTTCGAACTATTATATCCAAGTCCTTGTCTAACCGTATTAACAGTTTGCTTTCCTAATACCATATTCACTGATTTTTCACTTTTGGAAAATTTATCTAAAGTAGTAGACAATTGTTGGACTTGTGTTTTGAGAGACTAATTTTCGTTTAATAATTGTGTGCACTTTTTAATAGAATTCTCTCTTCTAGTATTTTCATTCTCTTTTAAAATCAGAATTTCATTTTCAAGCGATTTCATTTTAATTTCTGATTTTTTAATTTCTTCATCAAATGTTGGACACTTATCACACTTAGGGACCCTACTTTGATAGGTTTTAACTAATTGATCAAGTTGTTTATTACATTCTATCAAAGTATCTTTTTGAGATTAAAGTTTGGCGTATTTTTCCCTAAGTCGTTCAAAATAACGGTTTACTTCATGAAAAAATATAAGCAACTCAGAATGGGTAAGTTTTGATACCTCACTTGGCTCGTCATCGTCACTGTCAGTTGTATCACCTCGAAGACACAATTCTGCCTTTTCGCTTTCACTGCCAGTGCTTTGATCATTCTCGTCTATTTCATCCCAAGTGGCTGCAAAACTTTTCTTTTTCTGTTTCTTTCCATGGCTGGATTTAATTTGTGGACAATCGGGCTTGATATGGCCGGGTTTGTTGCAATTATAACAAATAAACTTTTGTTCTTCTGAGTAGTCTAGTGCTTTGGCTATTCTGCTTTTTGCTTTTTGAATTCGAGCTGAATTTCCATGTTTTTGATTCCATTTTTTGAATTTCCTTATTAACAGCTCCAATTCTGCTGCTCCATCATCTTCATCGTTATCATCATCACTTTTGATTGTTCCTTTGAGAGCTATTGATTTCTTTTGAGTGTCACCTCCTTCACGCTCTTCCTTGAATTTCATTTCTAGCTCATAAGTGGTGAGATTTTCGATGAGTTCTTCAACTTCAAGTTGTTTCAAATCTTTTGATTCTTGAATGGTAGTCACTTTTTCTTCAAATTTTCGTGGAAGGACTCTGAGGATTTTTCGGACTATCTCCAACTCTGTATATGATTTTCCAAGAGCTTTTGATTTGTATACGATATTGGAAAGTCGTCCATGCATCTCTTTGACATTTTCTTCCTTCGCCATTGTGAAGTTCTCGTATTCGCTGCTTAGCATGGCAAGGCGAGAATCTTTGACTTGAGATGTTCCTTCGTGAGTCACTTCTAGTGTGTGCCATATTTCCTGCGCAGTGTGAGACACGATTAAATTCAAATTGATCCAATGAACATATAATAGAATTCATAGCTTTAGCATTGGTATTTTCTAATTTATTTTCAAGTTCTGTCCATTGTTCCTTTGGTTTTTCTACTTTCTGATTATCTACAGTTATAGTCGGTGTTCTATAACCTGTCTCAACAATATTCCAAGCTTCAATGGTTTTTAGAAAGATTTCCATCCTATTTTTCCAGTAAGCATATTCACCATTAAACATTGGTGGTCTAACTATAGACTGACCCTCAGCAAAAGAAGTATCAAAAGAAGCCATTTCAAAAATTCAATTTTTTAAAATAAAAATTGGTTTTTGTAAAATCAAATTTTTAAAACAAAAACGGCTTTTGTTCCTATCTCTGATACCACTTGTAGGATCGATTTCTCCCTAGAGGGGGGTGAATAGGGTGATAGTGTCAATTATAAAAATTAATCGCGGAAGCTTATAAAATATTCAATTCAGATCACAGAATAGCAGCACAGATATCGCAGAATATAAATAACAGAAAAAACAGAACAACACAGAATTTACCCAGCTTCGGCAAAACCCTGCCTACGTGCTGCCCCCAAGGTTTCTACTAGAAATTAGATAGTCCCTCGCTTACACACGTAAACTCGCTATACCCGCTATTGACTAATCTAACTCTATGCTCAAAACCTTGCCACAACTCAACCACCGAGTTGCGAATTCTCAAGCTACGCCACGTAGCTTGTCCCCTAGTCACACGACTAGAAAAATAAACGGTTTAAAAAATACAAGTTAAAAACAAATTAAAATGAAATAACCCTAACTTTACTTAAAAGCCCTTAAAATAAAATATAAAGGCCGGCCCCTTTTATTATTTTGACCCGATCCCTTTTTTCGTTCCTTTGAGATAATGGTGGTCGTTCCTCTCGTTCCTCCTGATTGCAAAATTAGGGCTTTTGCTCCTTGCGCTCTTTGTTCCAAATTAGGGCTTCGGGAGGAATTGCCGCTTGATGGTTGATGATTCGGTTTGCTTGCTTCAATTGTTTGCGGTTTCTCCTCCTTGATCGAGTTCGATTGCTTCGGTATGTAATTTGTGCTTTTAGCTTCTTCTAATCTTTCGTACTTGAACTCGATGATAATGCCGATGATGTGAATTTGATTATATAGGGTTTGTAACCCTAGATTTGCGTCGTAAATTCTCTATTTGAATTTGTCAACTGATATTGCTTTGATCATTGATTTTCGTATAGATGTTTATGATTTTACTGACTTATTCATATGCGTATATTTTTTGTTGCTTGAATCCCACGGCATTGATTTCAACTCCTTGGTCATCACGTTGTTGACTACGGCTTCTTGATTGCTACTGCTTCGGCCTTGACTTGTTCATAATCGTATATTTTTGGCTACGGCTACGATTTTGACTTGTTCAACATTGACTTCGGTCATGATTTGTTTTTGTGAATTTCTGATGGACTTCGACTTGTTGTTGTGATGATTTTCTTGACTACCACGATATTTTGTTTTCTGGCATTTTTTACTTTGACTTGATAAGATTTATTTGCTATTTTTATAGCATACTCGACTTTGGTCATTTGTTTTGAAAACTGCAGCTTGATGAAATGCATCCCTCTCGCTGTTCACAACCATTATATCCTTACTGCCATGTTGTTCACTTGTTCTTGTATATGAGTTGTTTCACTGGTGGCCTATGTGCATGCTTCAATGTTCTTTGCGTTTGTTCATATGAGTATGCTCACTGTTGTTTGTACCTGTGCATATATGTTTACTGAGTTTGCATTTGATCTTGATCATACTTCGGCCATATGTGTTCATCTGCAGTTTGGATATTGATGATTTCCTCTGATGCTTTGACTTTGGTCACTTTGTTACTTGGCTTTCATGGCATTGAATCTGAACTGTTCGTTTTATATTTTGCTTATACTGCCGCATATCACTGCATAGACTTGTTTATTGTTTTTGTTCATCCATGTGTATTGACTGCAGTTGCATACACTTTGTGTTTGCATGTTGTTTTGCTTGCATTGTCTTGAACACTGCACTTGTACATATTCACTATCACTTGGATTTTTATCATAGTACCATAGCTTCTCTGTTGCACTCGAGTTTAGTTGTGCACTTGCATTTGTGTACTGTGTCTTGTTCTCCTGTGGCTTTGTATTTGTAGTCTTGTTCAATGCTCGGCTATGGATATTTGCAGTTGGTATTTTAATTGGATTATGCTTATGTGCATATTGTACTCAATGTTGTCTGAGTTGTGTAGTAGTTGTGGTCTTTAGCATTGCTTGTTGCACTTGTACTTGGTCGAGTTGTGATCTTCAAGCATATTGTCGTGATTGTAGTCCAGCGTGCATTTCTCTGTTGCACTTGCTTTTGACATGTGAGCTGCCTTGATTGTTGCAGTCCATTTTGTTGTTGGTTTTCGTTGCATTCATGTCATGTTGCCTTGTGTTGAATCCATTTTTTCAAAAACTCAGGTTTGATCTTGTGCTCGATTCGAGATTTTCAATGTTATTGCACGTGAGTTGAACCCGGCTTTTCATTTGGGTTTGACCTGTGCTCACCTGTCCCTGTAAATCGATCAAGTGTATATATCGGTGTGCACGGCCTTCTGGCATATACAGTAATACACTGTGTATGTCACAAGTTGTTCGTGTATGATGAATTCAAATTTAAATGATGACGAACAACCCAAATAACTGAGGCAAATATTATTTTCAAAAACCATATTTTATTTTTGAATTGCAAAAATATTTCTTTTTCAATTTTACTGCGTTAGTTTATATTTTTGCAGATTGCTCAGATGATGGATTCTAACTGGAATGCAGTTGAAGATAAATACGAGTGTGAGTGATATGTAGTGAGGTTACCTATAAATATGAAATGTGATGTAATTGTAATCAAAGTTGTATAGTTATAGTGAGAGCTTGAAATTGTCCTATTCAAAGTTGTAATAAATATTTATTTGAATAAAATATTCGTTTGAATTCAAATTCTGTGTTATTTATTTTATTCAGCAAATATTTATTTAATCTGTGAAAATAAATAGTATATTATCAAATACATTTAAACGAATGTATATATGTTTATTATCATCAAACAAAAATCATATAAGCGCATATTCAACACTATTTGTAACTTAAATCGACGGTACAGTTTGTGGCTGCATCTTGAAAATGCAGTTATCTATTTGTAGACAACTTTGGATGATATATAGTATAAATGCATTATTATTATCACCGAACCACAATTAAATAAACAAAAGATAACCGCAGTTATTTTATTCTAGATTTTAACACATAATTTGACTCCACAATAAAATTGTAGCTGTATATTGTTCCTTGTTTGTAATTAAAAAATGTAACTATAATTTATAATTCAAATTAGCACTATACTATTTCGATTTTCGACACTATATTATGGGAAGGCAATCAAATATATACATATTATTATCACCAAACAAATGTATTAAAATGTACTATTATGGAAATGAGATTATTTTATACAAGATGATTTTAATGCTATATATACAATCAGTTTTTTTGAATGACAAGGTGCATATAAAGTAACCTTATCAATCAAATGAAATTATACTAAAGAGAGAAATGTAGCACTACAAGGGGAAACACATTTTCCGACGGCCAGAATCCGTCGGCGGCCGTTGGAAGCCGTCGACAGCCGTCGGAAAAAGCCATCAAAAAAGACTGCGTCGGGGAGCAGTATTTCCGACGGCTTCCGACGGATGCTACCGAGCAAGTTTCCAACGGCTCTCGACGATTTCCGACGATTTCCGACGGCTTCCGACGGACGTCGGAAGCCGTCGGAAATATGCAGCTACAGGCCGCCGGAAAATGTCGAAAGCTGTCGAAAGTTTTGACCTGTAAGCCGTCGGAAGCCGTCGGAACACGTCGGAAATCTGCTATTTTTTTATATTTGCTGCAAATAGAGCCTTCCAACCACATTTCTCTTCCAAACACTACGATATCAATACTGCACAATCCAATAAACAATAATCCAACCAAATATCCGAACCTAGACTACATAATATTCAATAAATACACAAATGGATAAAACTAGAATAAAAATAAAATACAAAATATACATACCATTCCAACATTAACAATAATCCTAACAATAACTGTTCTACCATGTTGTTAATACACAAATTCATCAACATTCTCATACAACTACAGAACCAAGTGTATCATACATAATTATACAAATCAACAATTAATCGCACCATCTACCAGATCATTCTAAACTAAAACAAAACATACCTGCACGAACGAATAAGCAAGCAACGAATCAATCTCCTCCAGATCCAGAGCCAGCCAAGGAAGGGAAGCGGCCACCAAACTGCTGCATGTACTCTAACAACTGTGCGGTCTGCAAGGCCTGTTGGCGGTTCTGCTCCTCCAATTGGGACACTCTAGTCCGCAATTCTTCTATACCTGCTAAATCGCTCTGAGGTCTACTCCGCCGTCCCCTACTCTGACACTGGACTGCAATAATTGAAAAATAAATAAAATCCAAGTTTATTGTTTTGAAAAGGAAAAAATATCATATTTTCATTATTTTAAGAAAAAGTAAATTATTTACCGTTAAATTGCCAAATCCGTATCGTCGACCATGCTCTGCTGGACTCATAACGGACTCAAAAATAACGTCCTCCTCATCGGTCGTCGGCTGCTCTCTACCCGTATCAGCAAGTAGTTTCTGTCGCTGCTCCATAAACATCTCCTGCATTAACAAATTAAGAATATCATATCTTATTTCATCATAATTTTACAATTAAAACAATTACTAATACTGAATAACATGAAATATGCTTACATGGCTTTTACTGGATTTATCGTCCTGCCATGTGTACAAAACAAACCCGTTTGGATTAACATGCTCGACAACATGCGTACAGGTGAACACGTCCATATAGCTGACAGGACCATGTGTCTCGGCTTCCTGAAGTTGATTGTTACATACAATTCTTATACGTTTAAAATCATATAGCATAAACTATTTACATTTATTATTCACTAAATTTACCAACTCCTGCCGATACTTCTGAAACGACTACGATCCTCCGCGATGAGTGACGGGATTCTTATTTTTATTTGCAGAGTTTCTATCCGACTCTGCATGTACATTCAAAATTTAATACATTATTTTTCAATCACGTCAAATTAATAATTCAAAAAAAATTAGTATACTTGCCTTCGCCTCGTCCGTCTCCCAGTAGCTCAACCAAGCTTGCCACACGCTCTCTCCCATCCACCGTGGTTTCTTACCAGATTTCTTAATCTCTGATATCGTGTCCCTATAGTTCTTGCGCATCTTCTTCATCCAGTATGCTCGTGCCAGCATCATATCGTCTGTCTGGATGTCTATCTCAGCCTGTATTAAAAAAAAGATTACACTTTAAACGATAAACAATAGAAAAACGACAAAAATGAATTAAAAAACAGAAAAATTATACATACTAGGACATCCTGCCATATGCACTCTATGATATAAGGAGGGATGGTATCCCACCTCGGCCAGCACGCACTCATCCTACTGCGATAAGATGCTCTAAAGACGTCCAGCACAACCTTAGAGGGAAGTAGGTCGAACCCCCTGTTTTTAAGTACGATATGGATAAGTACGTACGTATATCATAGAAAAAATAAGATGCTGAATAAAATTTAATTCTTACCCATCTGCTCTAGGGATTAACGATACAACTGCACGCTGTGGCTCTTGTGGTGGGCCACTGCCATCGCCTCCTGATGATCGGGAAGAGCTCCTACCTATATACGACATAATGATAAACCTGTGACATATACACATCACTATATAAGAGAATAAAAACATGATAATGAAATATATTTCATACGAAAATATCATCAACGGTATAAATTGCTTAATTAATGACTGAAATGGAAATAGAAATGAAAATGTGTTATACCTGATTCATAATGGGTATACCTGATTCATTGCATTTTTAATAAAAATTGCTAAATAAATGACAAATGGAAATAACATATGTAACGACCCAACTTCCTATCTCCAGGAAATCGCATCGCTAATAAGAAAGAAAGGGATAGAGAATAGAAAGAAAGAGAAGAAAGAAGAACAACACATCAGAATCTAAACAGCGGAACGAATAAATTATATTAATAATCAAAAGTATTTACACAATATACAATACCTATCAGAGATACACAGCATACACATCACATATACTAGACAGTTATAAACACCTGTCTAGTATTTACAACTCAATACAATCACAAATAACTCAGAGATAACAAACACAGCGGACTACTATATCTACAACGCGGAAGCCTCCTGCTCCATTGCTCCTCCATTATTCGTCAAAGCTAATCCTGAATCCTAACCTGAATCCCTTGGCTACTCATAAAAATTTGAGTACCCAAGAGTTTATGAAAACAAAAATAAACTCCGGGTCAGACATGGGTCTGGTGTGAGTAACAGGTTAAAGTTGCTTAACTTTGAAAAATCCTTTGAAAAGAAAGGTATCACGTAAGACTTCCCACACATAAACATGGAAAAGTTTTTACCTTACGTTAACCAAAACATTTGATAGGAAATCCGATGATATTCTAATAGTGTCTAGGGTTTTCAAATAAATATGAAATAGCCGAAATTGTTACATGATTAAATTCCAGCTACTGGCCACAAAAGTGGGTAATAAAATCAAAACCGTTGGCACTTATTGGATTTTTGATTCCATACAATGGCAGGGCTACTGGGGTACCGGCCGTCACAGTACGTGGCCTAGATCACCGTACCGAGGATTACTCCCTTCATCCCCTGCAACACAAGACCGGACCCGTTCCTTACTGAACAGTTCCGAACAAGACAACCCCGGTAGTTGTCGCGAACCACTGCCCCACACAGCCGAATATAAAGGGACCTCTAGACAGGGATCAATCTTGCTATCCAGTGGGGGCTACCCACGAAGCCTTGCTGCACCTCCCCTGTTTTAGCCATTCCCGGTTGATGAGGCTTGAGGTTACGATTACCTTTATAGGACATCAAATCTTTGAATGCTCATCGTCCACCTGACGATGTTCTGAAAGCATTCAATCCATACAAGTTCGTTCCGGGTTCGAACGAAACCGAAGGCACTATCTCGTTGCACTCATTATTGGAATCACCCTCAGAGTCAACGACCATAGCCCTTGCACTTTGATTCACCATCTCGAATCTATAAGCACTATTCCGTCAAACTCATTATGGAATCACCCATAGAGTTATACTGACGTATAGCCCTTACACCTCGAGTCTTCACTTGCTCCACTTAGATTCACGACCTAACGTCAATTGGAATCGATGTGGTTTTCGGATTCCAAATATGGAAACCCGATCCCGGTCTCATCGAAATCCAAAGCGTGTCTTTTAGGTCCAAGTTGTTTTAAGTTTAAAACAATTCAATTTAAACTATCTATATACACACAGATAGATACTTCACATCATCATAACAGATAATCCACAATATTATCATAAGCAGGTAATCTATGTTATCATCACCCATAGACAACTCATAACATCACAATGCAACCAATGCATCCATATCACACAATTCTAATCTCAAATCTGAGATTCAAACCATTCAAGGCAAACCATAACATCCATTCATAAGCAAGAATCCATAATCACACTATCTGTAATTAATTTTAAAATGAATTAAATTAATTACTTCTATCTCTAATTAATTTAAAGTGAATTAAATTAATTACCTATCTTTAATTAATTTTAAAATGAATTAAATTAATTACTTCCTTATTTAAAACTTGCTTACTTAACTTTTAATTGATTTTAAATCAATCAAATAATTATCCTCAAATTAATCACCTTAATTAATCACCCTTGATTAATTATCTCTTAATTACATTCAAGTAATTATCCTTAATAAATTTCAAATTAATTTCCTTAACCAAAATCAGTAATTAACCTTTAATTACTTCATTAATTAATAAATTATTTACTTCCTTAATCACTTATCATTAGATTAATTAATCCTAATTAATTAATCCTTAATTAATTAACTAATGATCCTTAATCAACATTGAATTAATTACTTCTAAATTTATTTTATATTCAATCATTAATTATTTTGATTAATAAATCCTGATTAATCTCATCAGTAATTAATTACTCTTACTTAATTACATTACTTAATCATTTTTAAATTACTTAATCCATTAATGCTTAAATTAATTACATTAAGTAATTAATTATAAATCACTTCATAAAGAAATTATCTTCACATTAATTACACAAAGTAATTAATCCCAAAATACTATGTTTCAATTAATTATCTTATTTTAATTACCTATCTAAGTAATTATTCCACATTGATTATTTATCAATCCATTTAATGATTATTCTAAATTAATTAAACTTAATAAATTAATTTAAACTAACCAAATTAATAAATTAATTACAATAAGTAATTAATATCTTTAATTATTTCCATAATTAATCATACTTAATTAAATTTCCTAATTGATTATTTAAATTAATTAATCCAATTAATTATCAAAATTAATTACATTAATTAATTAATAAATAATCACAAGTTAATGACCTTCATTAACTTATTGACAAATTCTTAATTACCTTTCCTAAGTAATTAACTTAAATTAATTACAATTTAATTAACCTTAATTAATTTCAAATCTTTAATTAATTAAACAAATAAATTAATTAAATTATTTAAATTACCTTACTAAATTTAATGAAATAAAACAAATCATTAAATCTTAAATTTACTTTTAAAACTAAAACATTTCTTATTCATGATTACTTAATCATTAATAAAGTAATTTAAATCAATTTATCTTAAAATTGTTTTCAAATTATATTTAAATTTAAAATTTAAAAAGAAATCAAACTTAATTTAAACAAGGTTTTAAAAATATTTTAAAATCTTTTAAAGCTTTATTCTTATTTTATAAAAGAAGTTATAAGAAATTTAAACTCCAAATTCATTTAAAAATACAAATCATATTTAAACATGTTTGAACAACCCAAACATTTAAATTTCTTTTAAAACTTTCTTTATTTTCAAACATTGTTTCAAAATTGAAGTTTGATTCCAAATTTAAAACTTATGTTTAAATCCTTACTTAAATTTAAAACTTTGTCCTCAATTAAAATATTTAAACTCTTTGAAGTTGTTTAAACATTTTGTTTCAAAATTTAAAATTTGAATTTCCAACCTGGATTCAAATCTCATTTGAAATTCAAATTCAAATTTGACTTAAATTCTGTTTCAAAACCCTGTATTTAGTTTTAAAACAAACTTTAAATTAAAATCTACAGGTTTTCAAAACCTGTAATTTCATAAAGCAACCCGAGTTTCCCCCTTTGTTTGCTTCGAGTAAAACCATCTGCTACTTCGAGTAAAATTCGATTTCACTCGAGTATAACTCGAGTACAAAACAAACACAGCAAACTCAAATTTCCACCCCCCCTGATACTTCTTCTTCATCGTGCATATGCACGGTGGCTGTAGCCACCTCCGACCATCACCAAATCTTCCAGCAAGTCAACGTCCATCCCTGGAACCCAATACGATCATCACAAACTCACCTCCCCTTCGAAATCGAAATCGAGTTCCTCCTTCCAAATACAAACCTGGTAACAGCATAAACTTCAAACTCCAAAACCTGAAACCGTCTCGTACTACCACCACTGACCACCAGATCACCGACGGCTCCGGCCATACCCTCGTCCATGCCCTAGCTTCTTTCCCCCAGAGTTTCATCGAACTCGATCTACCAGAGGATCGTAATGATTCAAAATTTCAAAACTGCTCAAAACTAGGTTTAGAGACTTCATCCACTTCCCATCTCCTCCACCATGACCTATTCATCCCTCTGACATTTCTGCCACATCCCCTGATCATCCCACTACCACCTCCATGAACCCCAAACATTCAAATTAACTTGGTCATCAGAGATTGACCAAAACCCCATTTCAGTTCAAAAGGAAACTGCAATCTCAATCTTAAACTAAACAATTTGATTTGAGTTCTAAAAATCATTATTTTGTTTAAGCTTTCAATTTACAATACTGCATTAAACATCTATAAGGTTTGAGTTTCCACGTTTGTTAATTATACTCTGATGTTTTCAACATTTTACAGAGTAGATTACAAATTTTGTTTATTTTTCTTTTTTTTTTACTAGATAAATTTAACTAAACTGTAACATCTTTAACATAACTATTCCTGGATCTTAACAGAGTATTCAACTAGAGCAAAAGAAATTTTACTTTAAATCTTTATTTAGAAACAGATCATGGAACTAAAATCAAAGAAGCATAGTCACATACATTCAAACATATATATGCAGGTATTCAGTAATATATTTAAAATCATAAGCATAGGCAAACAAATCAACATGCATTCCAAATATCATACACAACATAGTTATTTAAGCAACCAATTTATTTAACTTTTTTTTAAAAAAATATTACTCACCTGATGTTTTGAAAGCAGAGCACAAATTCTTTTTGAAAAGCTTTTTGTTTTGATTTTAAAACCAGAGTGCCTTGCTATTGCTTTAAGCTTGCATGCAGGCCTGACTCCAAATTGCAGAAGATAACCCAGATACATTTGAATCTTAAATTTTGAAAAGCTTTCATTTGCAGTTATGCTGTGATGGCTTGATTTTCAGAATGCAGAAGGCAAAACCCTGATTTCATTTGAAAATGCTTGAATTTGATAAGCTTGCAGTTGCATGCTTGGAGTTTTAAAAACTGAGTTGCAGATTTTTATTTTTATTTTTTTATTATGCTGTTGAATCAAACTTGAATGCTTGTAGTTTTATGTTTGAACAGACTTGAAAATGTAGGCTTTGATTCTACTTACTTCAAAGACTCAGTTTGGAGAGAAAAACTTGCATGTAGGCAACAGATTTAAAGGATGCAGACAATCATGTTTTTGATATGAATTCAGGTTGCAGGCTTTGATTATGTTTGCAAGTTGGTTTGAAATTTTGAAGAAGAACAGATTTGAAGAAGGAAGAAATGTAGGCTTTTCTATTTGCTTCTGAAATGAATTTCAGATTTGTGAAAGAGAACTACAGATTTGATTTTAGAGAGTTTGAAAGCAAATTTTGTTTCAGCTGAGAAGTTTTTCTCTTCTTACTTTTGAAAAAAAATTGAAGATTTAGAAAAGAATAGAGATGAAGAAAACATGCTTTATATAAGTGTAAATGTTTTATCTAAAAATTAAAAGGAAAATCAAAATAAAAGACACTTGTAAAAATCTTCTAACACTTGTCAAATTAAGTAGTTTAATGGTTTACACTTGTCTTATTAATTGATTATAATGTTAACATTGTTTTATGCTTTAATTTAAAGATAAATAAAAATCCCCTTTTCTATATTAAATATACATATAAGTAGTTTCATTTATAAATGTACAAGTATTTCTTTTAAATGAAGTAAAACAATTTACATAAAAGTGAAAAACTATTTACAAGATTCATATATGTTTATAAATTTGAATTTCAAAATGAATTCAAATTCAAATGCTATTTATATTTAAAATCCAATTTTAAAACTAATTTATATCAACATATTTAATTTGACAATAATAAATTTGTCTTTTTAAAACATATCTATATTTATTAAAATAAAAACACAATTAACAAATTAATTAATTATTTACTTCCTTAATCACTTATCATTAGATTAATTAATCCTAATTAATTAATCCTTAATTAATTAACTAATGATCCTTAATCAACATTGAATTAATTACTTCTAAATTTATTTTATATTCAATCATTAATTATTTTGATTAATAAATCCTGATTAATCTCATCAGTAATTAATTACTCTTAACTAATTACATTACTTAATTTTTTTTAAATGACTTAATCCATTAATGCTTAAATTAATTACATTAAGTAATTAATTATAAATCACTTCATAAAGAAATTATCTTCACATTAATTACACAAAGTAATTAATCCCAAAATACTATGCTTCAATTAATTATCTTATTTTAATTACCTATCTAAGTAATTATTCCTCATTGATTATTTATCAATCCATTTAATGATTATTCTAAATTAATTAAATTTAATTAATTAATTTAAACTAACTAAATTAATAAATTAATTACAATAAGTAATTAATATCTTTAATTATTTCCATAAGTAATCATACTTAATTAAATTTCCTAATTGATTATTTAAATTAATTAATCCAATTAATTATCAAAATTAATTACATTAATTAATTAATAAATAATCACAAGTTAATGACCTTCATTAACTTATTGACAAATTCTTAATTACCTTTCCTAAGTAATTAACTTAAATTAATTACAATTTAATTAACCTTAATTAATTTCAAATCTTTAATTAATTAAACAAATAAATTAATTAAATTATTTAAATTACCTTACTAATTTAATGAAATAAAACAAATCATTAAATCTTAAATTTACTTTTAAAACTAAAACATTTCTTATTCATGATTACTTAATCATTAATAAAGTAATTTAAATCAATTTATCTTAAAATTGTTTTCAAATTATATTTAAATTTCAAATTTAAAAAGAAATCAAACTTAATTTAAACAAGGTTTTAAAAACATTTTAAAATCTTTTAAAGCTTTATTCTTATTTTATAAAAGAAGTTATAAGAAATTTAAACTCCAAATTCATTTAAAAATACAAATCATATTTAAACATGTTTGAACAACCCAAACATTTAAATTTCTTTTAAAACTTTCTTTATTTTCAAACATTGTTTCAAAATTGAAGTTTGATTCCAAATTTAAAACTTATGTTTAAATCCTTACTTAAATTTAAAACTTTGTCCTCAATTAAAATATTTAAACTCTTTGAAGTTGTTTAAACATTTTGTTTCAAAATTTAAAATTTAAATTTCCAACCTGGATTCAAATCTCATTTGAAATTGAAATTTAAATTTGACTTAAATTCTGTTTCAAAACCCTGTATTTAGTTTTAAAACAAACTTTAAATTAAAAACTATAGGTTTTCAAAACCTGTAATTTCAGAACGCAACCCGAGTTTCCCCCTTTGTTTGCTTCGAGTAAAACCATCTGCTACTTCGAGTAAAATTCGATTTCACTCGAGTATAAATCGAGTACAAAATAAACACAACAAACTCAAATTTCCACCCCCCTTGATACTTCTTCTTCACCGTGCATATGCACGGTGGCTGTAGCCACCTCTGACCATCACCAAATCTTCCAGCAAGTCAACGTCCATCCCTGGAACCCAATACGATCATCACAAACTCACCTCCCCTTCGAAATCAAAATCGAGTTCCTCCTTCCAAATACAAACCTGGTAACAGCATAAACTTCAAACCCCAAAACATGAAACCGTCTCGTACTACCACCACTGACCACTAGATCACCGATGGCTCCGGCCATACCCTCGTCCATGCCCTAGCTTCTTTCCCCCAGAGTTTCATCGAACTCGATCTACCAGAGGATCGTAATGATTCAAAATTTCAAAACTGCTCAAAACTAGGTTTAGAGACTTCATCCACTTCCCATCTCCTCCACCATGACCTATTCATCCCTCTGACATTTCTGCCACATCCCCTGATCATCCCACTACCACCTCCATGAACCCCAAGCATTCAAATTAACTTGGTCATCAGAGATTGACCAAAACCCGATTTCAGTTCAAAAGGAAACTACAATCTCAATCTTAAACTAAACAATTTGATTTGAGTTATAAAAATCATTATTTTGTTTAAGCTTTCAATTTACAATACTGCATTGAACATCTATAAGGTTTGAGTTTCCAAGTTTGTTAATTATACTCTGAAGTTTTCAACATTTTACAGAGTAGATTACAAATTTTGTTTATTTTTTTTTTACAAGATAAATTTAACTAAACTGTAACATCTTTAACATAACTATTCCTGGATCTTAACAGAGTATTCAACTAGAGCAAAAGAAATTTTACTTTAAATCTTTATTTAGAAATAGATCATGGAACTAAAATCAAAGAAGCGTAGTCACATACATTCAAACATATATATGCAGGTATTCAGTAATATATTTAAAATCATAAGCACAGGCAAACAAATCAACATGCAATCCAAATATCATACTAGTTATTTAAGCAACCAATTTATTTAACTTTTTTTTAAAAAAATATTACTCACCTGATGTTTTGAAAGCAGAGCACAAATTCTTTTTGAAAATCTTTTTGTTTTGATTTCAAAACCAGAGTGCCTTGATGTTGCTTTAAGCTTGCATGCAGGCCTGACTCCAAATTGCAGAAGATAACCCAGATACATTTGAATCTTATATTTTGAAAAGCTTTCATTTGTAGTTATGCTGTGATGGCTTGATTTTCAGAATGCAGAAGGCAAAACCCAGATTTCATTTGAAAATGCTTGAATTTGATAAGCTTGCAGTTGCATGCTTGGAGTTTTAAAAACTGAGTTGCAGATTTTTATTTTTATTTTTTTATTATGCTTTTGAATCAAACTTGAATGCTTGTAGTTGCATGTTTGAACAGACTTGAAAATGTAGGTTTTGATTCTACTTACTTCAAAGACTCAGTTTGAAGAGAAAAACTTGCATGTAGGCAACAGATTTAAAGGATGCAAACAATCATGTTTTTGATATGAATTCAGGTTGCAGGCTTTGATTATGTTTGCAAGTTGGTTTGAAATTTTGAAGAAGAACAGATTTGAAGAAGGAAGAAATGTAGGCTTTTCTATTTGCTTCTGAAATGAATTTCAGATTTGTGAAAGAGAACTACGGATTTGATTTTAGAGAGTTTGAAAGCAAATTTTGTTTCAGCTGAGAAGTTTTTCTCTTCTTACTTTTGAAAAAAAAATGAAGATTTAGAAAAGAATAGAGATGAAGAAAACATGCTTTATATAAGTGTAAATGTTTTATCAAAAAATTAAAAGGAAAATCAAAATAAAAGACACTTGTAAAAATCTTCTAACACTTGTTAAATTAAGTAGTTTAATGGTTTACACTTGTCTTATTAATTAATTATAATGTTAACATTGTTTTATGCTTTAATTTAAAGATAAATAAAAATCCCCTTTTCTATATTAAATATACATATAAGTAGTTTCATTTATAAATGTACAAGTATTTCTTTTAAATGAAGTAAAACAATTTACTTAAAGGTGAAAAACTATTTACAAGATTCATATATGTTTATAAATTTGAATTTCAAAATGAATTCAAATTCAAATGCTATTTATATTTAAAATCCAATTTTAAAACTAATTTATATCAACATATTTAATTTGATAATAATAAATTTGTCTTTTTAAAACATATCTATATTTATTAAAATAAAAACACAATTAACAAATTTAAATAATTTATAAAAGAAGTTATAAATTACATAGCCTATTGAACATATTTAATTACATTAATGTTTTAGTAACAAATTTGTATTTTAAATTCCAAATAATTCCAAATTACAATTATTAAGCTATATTTAAAAAGAAATAAAATAAACTTTTGTTTATCTCATAAAATTTTAAACTATATTTAAAATACAATTATACAATTTAAAACAATTACTTTAAGTATTTTAAACCAATTAGTCATTTATTATATAAAATAATAATCTTCAAATTATCAATTGAATATTAAAATTTAAAAACAATATTTTATTTGTTAATTAAACTTCAAACCAAACTTATCCATTCACAATATATATATATATATATATATATATATACATATATTATAAATAGGAAAAACAATTATTAGCTTTTAAAAAGATAAAATTCATCAATTACACATTTATATAATTGGATTATTAAATCAAGTAAATTTTTATTAAATTTTTATCAAATCAATTTAATTTTAAACATAGATTATTAAATTGATATTGCTAAAATTTCCGGGATATCACATTCCTTCCCCCTTAAAAGAATTTCGTCCCCGAAATTTAAAAGCAAAGGTAATTTAATAACCCATTGAAATTTAAAATTTTAAATCACAAACCTACATCAATCATATACTAACAATCATAGCAACCAATTTATCAAATCCGACAAATTTAATTATCCAGATAAAATTCTGGATAAAAATCTCTCGAGTTTTCCCAAGTATACATATATACCGGGATACTCGCCCTTTAGAAGTCCAAACAATCAAAACTACGAAGCTACAGAGCTTCTACTCATCTAGATCTATAGAACTAGACAAGATATCAGACTATAGACGAGTCTGTCTCAGCAACCAAACCCTCCTGAACAGCTGGTTCCAGAACCAGAGATAACTCATACACGTACTCCCTTAGAGATACGTGAATCTCATCGAATCCCAGTTATCCAAACTGGCAATTCAACTCTTGAAAACCAACACCAATCCAACTAAAACACAGAAGAGATCCAAAACAAAACTCCGACTCCGGAATCCAAATTCCTTCGTCTCTTATCTCCAAAACTCTTCTAACGATCCTGTGCTGCCTATTTCCAAACTGATGAGCTCAACTCTTGCTAATTCCTGTAGAAACAATCTAGGCCAAAAACAATCCAACACAACGATCTCCTCAAGATCAACCAAGACTAAGATCACCAACTCCACTCTTCAAACATCAGAAGAACAATCTCACTTCTTCTATCAAGTAAAGACAAAACAGAAGCATTCCCAAACTGCTTCCGCTGCACAACTCTGATCTGGCACAGAAGACACTGCTGATGAGCACAAACTGGACATCACTTCCCAGAAATATGGCTCAACATATCCAAGAAAACTCAGATGTTTCACCAATCCTGAGCTGCCTCACCAAACCTATCTCGAGAAACCATCCTTCTACTAGCTGATCCACCGGTAGCATTCCTGGAATCTGGTCGATAAGAAAACTAAATCTTCAGAAGTAGAAAAGCCTTCGACTTCTCAAAAGACAACTAACAATTCTTCATTACCTCAAAAGAAAACTCAAACTATCGCAAGTCACTTTTGCGATCTATAGAGACCAACTCCCAAAGAAAATCGTTCTCTCTTTACCAAACAGAACAGCTTACTCTTAATTAACCAATCAATAAAGTATTGGGTCCACTCTGCTGCTTCTGAACTTCACCTTCAGAAACTACTCAGCCATTCAACTTCTGCCAACAAAGACACTCCGAGTTGCACCGCTGATACAAAGCCAAAACTTCCTTAGCTAAGTTCTTCAAGAAACTCACACCTCAAAGCCAAACTCCAACAACTAGCTGAACTCAGCCACAACACCGAAGCAGACACACTTCCTAACTCGTTCCAAAGAAAACATCTTCGGAAATATCCATATTCACTGCATCTCATCACGCAGTTACACCTTCCTGAGGTATCAAAATACCATCACACACTTCTGCCAAAACGACAGATCCAAACTCATCTTATCCATCTTTAAAGATAAACTCTGAACCTTAACAGATTTCCTTCAGAGATCGATTAAATCTCCAAAATCTGCACAACTCACTCAAGACGGTATTAGGTCTACAGTGTTGACAAATACACTTCCAACCTCAAACATTCAAACTCCAACCAATGGTAGTAATCGTGTTACACACACCACTACCTTATCTACCTTTTAAACTTATATTGGAAAACCTGAACTGGTAACCCAACAGATAGGTAGAAATAATAAATATATATATATAGATATATATCAAAATTACAAATACGCTCTCTCAAGATAGACACCATTCCAGAGCCTAGGTATTCACTCAACCTAATGCTCTGATACCACTGTAATGACCCAACTTCCTATCTCCAGGAAATCGCATCGCTAATAAGAAAGAAAGGGATAGAGAATAGAAAGAAAGAGAAGAAAGAAGAACAACACATCAGAATCTAAACAGCGGAACGAATAAATTATATTAATAATCAAAAGTATTTACACAATATACAATATCTATCAGAGATACACAGCATACACATCACATATACTAGACAGTTATAAACACCTGTCTAGTATTTACAACTCAATACAATCACAAATAACTCAGAGATAACAAACACAGCGGACTACTATATCTACAACGCGGAAGCCTCCTGCTCCATTGCTCCTCCATTATTCGTCAAAGCTAATCCTGAATCCTAACCTGAATCCCTTGGCTACTCGTAAAAATTTGAGTACCCAAGAGTTTATGAAAACAAAAATAAACTCCGGGTCAGACATGGTCTGGTGTGAGTAACAGGTTAAAGTTGCTTAACTTTGAAAAATCCTTTGAAAAGAAAGGTATCACGTAAGACTTCCCACACATAAACATGGAAAAGTTTTTACCTTACGTTAACCAAAACATTTGATAGGAAATCCGATGATATTATAATAGTGTCTAGGGTTTTCAAAAAAATATGAAATAGCCGAAATTGTTACATGATTAAATTCCAGCTACTAGCCACAAAAGTGGGTAATACAATCAAAACCGTTGGCACTTATTGGATTTTGGATTCCATACAATAGCAGGGCTACTGGGGTACCGCCCGTCACAGTACGTGGCCTAGATCACCGTACCGAGGATTACTCCCTTCATCCCCTGCAACACAAGACCGGACCCGTTCCTTACTGAACAGTTCCGAACAAGACAACCCCGGCAGTTGTCGCGAACCACTGCCTCACACAGCCGAATATAAAAGGACCTCTAGACAGGGATCAATCTTGCTCTCCAGTGGGGGCTACCCACGAAGCCTTGCTACACCTCCCCTGTTTTAGTCATTCCCGGTTGATGAGGCTTGAGGTTACGATTACCTTTATAGGACATCAAATCTTAGAATGCTCATCGTCCACCTGACGATGTTCTGAAAGCATTCAATCCATACAAGTTCGTTCCGGGTTCGAACGAAATCGAAGGCACTATCTCGTTGCACTCATTATTGGAATCACCCTCAGAGTCAATGACCATAGCCCTTGCACTCTGATTCACCATCTCGAATCTATAAGCACTATTCCGTCAAACTCATTACGGAATCACCCACAGGGTTATACTGACGTATAGCCCTTACACCTCGAGTCTTCACTTGCTCCACTTAGATTCACGACCTAACGTTAATTGGAATCGATGTGGTTTTCGGATTCCAAATATGGAAACCCGATCGCGGTCTCATCGAAATCCAAAGCGTGTCTTTTAGGTCCAAGTTGTTTTAAGTTTAAAACAATTCAATTTAAACTATCTATATACACACAGATAGATACTTCACATCATCATAACAGATAATCCACAATATTATCATAAGCAGGTAATCTATGTTATCATCACCCATAGACAACTCATAACATCACAATGCAACCAATGCATCCATATCACACAATTCTAATCTCAAATCTGAGATTCAAACCATTCAAGGCAAACCATAACATCCATTCATAAGCAAGAATCCATAATCACACTATCTGTAATTAATTTTAAAATGAATTAAATTAATTACTTCTATCTCTAATTAATTTAAAGTGAATTAAATTAATTACCTATCTTTAATTAATTTTAAAATGAATTAAATTAATTACTTCCTTATTTAAAACTTGCTTACTTAACTCTTAATTGATTTCAAATCAATCAAATAATTATCCTCAAATTAATCACCTTAATTAATCACCCTTGATTAATTATCTCTTAATTACATTTAAGTAATTATCCTTAATAAATTTCAAATTAATTTCCTTAACCAAAATCAGTAATTAACCTTTAATTACTTCATTAATTAATTAATTATTTACTTCCTTAATCACTTATCATTAGATTAATTAATCCTAATTAATTAATCCTTAATTAATTAACTAATGATCCTTAATCAACATTGAATTAATTACTTCTAAATTTATTTTATATTCAATCATTAATTATTTTGATTAATAAATCCTGATTAATCTCATCAGTAATTAATTACTCTTAACTAATTACATTACTTAATTTTTTTTAAATGACTTAATCCATTAATGCTTAAATTAATTACATTAAGTAATTAATTATAAATCACTTCATAAAGAAATTATCTTCACATTAATTACACAAAGTAATTAATCCCAAAATACTATGCTTCAATTAATTATCTTATTTTAATTACCTATCTAAGTAATTATTCCTCAATGATTATTTATCAATCCATTTAATGATTATTCTAAATTAATTAAACTTAATTAATTAATTTAAACTAACTAAATTAACAAATTAATTACAATAAGTAATTAATATCTTTAATTATTTCCATAAGTAATCATACTTAATTAAATTTCCTAATTGATTATTTAAATTAATTAATCCAATTAATTATCAAAATTAATTACATTAATTAATTAATAAATAATCACAAGTTAATGACCTTCATTAACTTATTGACAAATTCTTAATTACCTTTCCTAAGTAATTAACTTAAATTAATTACAATTTAATTAACCTTAATTAATTTCAAATCTTTAATTAATTAAACAAATAAATTAATTAAATTATTTAAATTACCGTACTAATTTAATGAAATAAAACAAATCATTAAATCTTAAATTTACTTTTAAAACTAAAACATTTCTTATTCATGATTACTTAATCATTAATAAAGTAATTTAAATCAATTTATCTTAAAATTGTTTTCAAATTATATTTAAATTTAAAATTTAAAAAGAAATCAAACTTAATTTAAACAAGGTTTTAAAAACATTTTAAAATCTTTTAAAGCTTTATTCTTATTTTATAAAAGAAGTTATAAGAAATTTAAACTCCAAATTCATTTAAAAATACAAATCATATTTAAACATGTTTGAACAACCCAAACATTTAAATTTCTTTTGAAACTTTCTTTATTTTCAAACATTGTTTCAAAATTGAAGTTTGATTCCAAATTTAAAACTTATGTTTAAATCCTTACTTAAATTTAAAACTTTGTCCTCAATTAAAATATTTAAACTCTTTGAAGTTGTTTAAACATTTTGTTTCAAAATTTAAAATTTGAATTTCCAACCTGGATTCAAATCTCATTTGAAATTCAAATTTAAATTTGACTTAAATTCTGTTTCAAAACCCTGTATTTAGTTTTAAAACAAACTTTAAATTAAAAACTACAGGTTTTCAAAACCTGTAATTTCAGAAAGCAACCCGAGTTTCCCCCTTTGTTTGCTTCGAGTAAAACCATCTCCTACTTCGAGTAAAATTCGATTTCACTCGAGTATAACTCGAGTACAAAATAAACACAACAAACTCAAATTTCCACCCCCCTGATACTTCTTCTTCACCGTGCATATGCACGGTGGCTGTAGCCACCTCCGACCATCACCAAATCTTCCAGCAAGTCAACGTCCATCCCTGGAACCCAATACGATCATCACAAACTCACCTCCCCTTCGAAATCGAAATCGAGTTCCTCCTTCCAAATACAAACCTGGTAACAGCATAAACTTCAAACCCCAAAACATGAAACCGTCTCGTACTACCACCACTGACCACCAGATCACCGATGGCTCCGGCCATACCCTCGTCCATGCCCTAGCTTCTTTCCCCCAGAGTTTCATCGAACTCGATCTACCAGAGGATCGTAATGATTCAAAATTTCAAAACTGCTCAAAACTAGGTTTAGAGACTTCATCCACTTCCCATCTCCTCCACCATGACCTATTCATCCCTCTGACATTTCTGCCACATCCCCTGATCATCCCACTACCACCTCCATGAACCCCAAGCATTCAAATTAACTTGGTCATCAGAGATTGACCAAAACCCCATTTCAGTTCAAAAGGAAACTGCAATCTAAATCTTAAACTAAACAATTTGATTTGAGTTATAAAAATCATTATTTTGTTTAAGCTTTCAATTTACAATACTGCATTGAACATCTATAAGGTTTGAGTTTCCAAGTTTGTTAATTATACTCTGAAGTTTTCAACATTTTACAGAGTAGATTACAAATTTTGTTTATTTTTTTTTTACTAGATAAATTTAACTAAACTATAACATCTTTAACATAACTATTCCTGGATCTTAACAGAGTATTCAACTAGAGCAAAAGAAATTTTACTTTAAATCTTTATTTAGAAATAGATCATGGAACTAAAATCAAAGAAGCATAGTCACATACATTCAAACATATATCTGCAGGTATTCAGTAATATATTTAAAATCATAAGCACAGGCAAACAAATCAACATGCAATCCAAATATCATACACAACATAGTTATTTAAGCAACCAATTTATTTAACTTTTTTTTAAAAAAATATTACTCACCTGATGTTTTGAAAGCAGAGCACAAATTCTTTTTGAAAATCTTTTTGTTTTGATTTTAAAACCAGAGTGCCTTGCTGTTGCTTTAAGCTTGCATGCAGGCCTGACTCCAAATTGCAGAAGATAACCCAAATACATTTGAATCTTATATTTTGAAAAGCTTTCATTTGTAGTTATCCTGTGATGGCTTGATTTTCAGAATGCAGAAGGCAAAACCCAGATTTCATTTGAAAATGCTTGAATTTGATAAGCTTGCAGTTGCATGCTTGGAGTTTTAAAAACTGAGTTGCAGATTTTTATTTTTATTTTTTTATTATGCTTTTGAATCAAACTTGAATGCTTGTAGTTGCATGTTTGAACAGACTTGAAAATGTAGGTTTTGATTCTACTTACTTCAAAGACTCAGTTTGAAGAGAAAAACTTGCATGTAGGCAACAGATTTAAAGGATGCAGACAATCATGTTTTTGATATGAATTCAGGTTGCAGGCTTTGATTATGTTTGCAAGTTGGTTTGAAATTTTGAAGAAGAACAGATTTGAAGAAGGAAGAAATGTAGGCTTTTCTATTTGCTTCTGAAATGAATTTCAGATTTGTGAAAGAGAACTACGGATTTGATTTTAGAGAGTTTGAAAGCAAATTTTGTTTCAGCTGAGAAGTTTTTCTCTTCTTACTTTTGAAAAAAAAATGAAGATTTAGAAAAGAATAGAGATGAAGAAAACATGCTTTATATAAGTGTAAATGTTTTATCAAAAAATTAAAAGGAAAATCAAAATAAAAGACACTTGTAAAAATCTTCTAACACTTGTCAAATTAAGTAGTTTAATGGTTTACACTTGTCTTATTAATTAATTATAATGTTAACATTGTTTTATGCTTTAATTTAAAGATAAATAAAAATCCCCTTTTCTATATTAAATATACATATAAGTAGTTTCATTTATAAATGTACAAGTATTTCTTTTAAATGAAGTAAAACAATTTACTTAAAGGTGAAAAACTATTTACAAGATTCATATATGTTTATAAATTTGAATTTCAAAATGAATTCAAATTCAAATGCTATTTATATTTAAAATCCAATTTTAAAACTAATTTATATCAACATATTTAATTTGATAATAATAAATTTGTCTTTTTAAAACATATCTATATTTATTAAAATAAAAACACAATTAACAAATTTAAATAATTTATAAAAGAAATTATAAATTACATAGCCTATTGAACATATTTAATTACATTAATGTTTTAGTAACAAATTTGTATTTTAAATTCCAAATAATTCCAAATTACAATTATTAAGCTATATTTAAAAAGAAATAAAATAAACTTTTGTTTATCTCATAAAATTTTAAACTATATTTAAAATACAATTATACAATTTAAAACAATTACTTTAAGTATTTTAAACCAATTAGTCATTTATTATATAAAATAATAATCTTCAAATTATCAATTGAATATTAAAATTTAAAAACAATATTTTATTTGTTAATTAAACTTCAAACCAAACTTATCCATTCTTAATATATATATATATATATATATATATATATATATATATGTATGTATGTATGTATATAAATATATACATATATTATAAATAGGAAAAATAATTATTAGCTTTTAAAAAGATAAAATTCATCAATTACACATTTATTTAATTGGATTATTAAATCAAGTAAATTTTTATTGAAATTTTATCAAATCAATTTAATTTTAAACATAGATTATTAAATTGATATTGCTAAAATTTTCGGGATATCACAACATAAAACATGCAAACAATAGTACACGGATTTGGTTTCATAGTTACATCAATTTCATAGTACATCAAGAATTCAACATAGTTACATCAATTGCAAAAAAACATATTCAGATTTGTATCAGTCATCATCGTCTTCTTATTCAGATTCAGTCTCGTTTTCGACGATATTTTCCTCTGCACTGTCAAACGCTTGTACCCAAACATTTGATTCATCGATCAAGGGACCAAAATCTGTATGTTCGTCTGTAATTATTATTTCGTTATTTTGGTCAAGATCTTCCTGATAAGCTTGTTCGTCCGGAATATTCTTCCCATTGAATGTGAATCTGGTCTTTGTTTAAAAACTGCAGACCAATCTGCTTTATCTCTTTTTAGAGACGGATAAGGAGCGTAATAAAATTGCAATGCTTGTTTGGCTAGTACAAAAGGATCATACTTGTGATAGTGCGATGTATGCTTTATTTCGATAAGATTATAATCCTTGTGCACATTAATTCCAGAACCTGGAACATTGCTAAACCAATTGCATCTAAATAGAAACACCTCCTCCGCGGGTCGTGAGAAATATATCAGTTGCAAAATTTGTGTCAAAACGCCATAAAAATCATTTAAATGATTTTCTGGATCGTCACTACCTTTAACAAATACACCAGTATTGTTTGTTAATTTTTCTGCACCGTATTCTTTGGTGTTAAATTTATACCCATTGACGAAATATATTGGATACGTCTTGACCACTCTTTTTGGTCCCATCGCAAGATGTTTCAACCCTTCGTCAACAAAACTATTTCTTGGCTCATAAACATAATTTGAAAACCAACCGGAAAATTCTTTACTAAGATCTCCGTTCGGATGTTCATGTTCATAAACACTGTTTATATAAACAAATTATTACATTAGGTTATACACGCGCATGCATTATAGAAAAGAATAAAACACAAATTATTATTTCAGATTACCTAACAAACGGTGCAACCTCAGCACAATTTAGAAGAATATAAGTGTGTGCTTCATGAAGATCTCTATCGTCTAGCCATATTTCTACACATTTTCCAGAAGACCGACCATGTTGTCTAAAAATAGATAACATTGCTTGAGAGGACTCTTGTTCGTCGCCTTCGTCATTACGAGGAACACTTTGAAATAAAATATTCACATGGTCACTGAAATTGTAAAGGCCCGCAAATCCGTACCCCTTTGAACTAACCAAACTCACCACAGTTCAATCCAAAGAGGCACAAAAGTACGAGTCTTCGGGTAAAAGAAGAAAGAGGTAGAAGGAGAAGAACTAAAAACAAACATCAGAATCTCACATCGCAGCGGAATAAAATATAATATATAGAATACAGTTTAAATACAAAGAAATCTGTACTGTATACATATACATACATACCATCATCAGAGTACAACAATCAATCATACATGTCCACTAACATAAGATCATACACAGCGGAAATAATAGACAAATACGTAGATACGCTCTGTCATCCAGCTCATCTCCTGAGCTCCAGCATATAACCTGAACCTGTTTAACTCGGTCTGACCCGAGCATCATATAAAACAACACCCGAGTCAGTCTGGAATACCAGCGTGAGAAAATCACACTCAATTGGATTATTAAAGTTTCAAAAATCTTTTGAAAACAAAAGCATCTCGTAAGACCACGCCACAAATAAACATGTCGGGTTTTTACCTTACGATAGCTAAAACAATTTTTATTAAAGTTCTCTGATATTATAATAGTGTCTATAGAAAGTAAAATAGAATCTAGCTGAAATGCTTGCATCTCACGTTTCAGCAATAGTTGGGCACAATCAAAACCGTACAGGCGCTTATTGGAGTTTGGATTCCATACAATGGCAGGGCTACTGGGGTACCGCCCGTCACAGTACGGGGCCTAGATCACCGTACCGAGGATTACTCCCTTCATCCCCTGCAACACAAGGCCGGAACCATTCCTTACTGAACAGTCCCGAACAAGATAAACCCCGTGGTTGGCGCGACCAACCACCCACTAAGCCGAATAAAAAGGGACATCTAGACAGGGGAAATATCTTGTCCTGCTTGGGCATGACCCACCTAACCTTGCTGCACCTCCCCTGTTTTAGCCATTCCCGGTTGATGAGGCTTGAGGTTAAACGTTACCTTTAAGGAACGTGTCACTTAGAATGCTCATCGTCCACCCGACGATGTTCTGAAAGCATTCAATCCATACAAGTTGCCCTGGGTCTAGACAAACCGAATCACCGTCTTCAACTCTTCACGGTCTTCATTCGTAATCGTACAAACCGGATCGAAGTGGTTTTCGGATAATTAAATCCGATCCCGGACTCTTCGAAACGATCAGCGCATTTGTCCAATATTGATAGTCGGTTATTTAACTATCAATTAATCACAAACAAGCAGCCATCAAATAGTTTCTACAAATTATTTATCTCAATTATCATACAGATATTATTCTCAACTTAACCCATTTGAAATAAATTTTCAAAGTCTTTTTATTTCCATGAAATCATTTAACTAATTTCTTATATCACTCACAATTGATTTATTCTAGGAAAATATATCTTTTATTTCTCATTCATTCTTCAAAAATCAATTTACACTACCTTTATAATTCCTCAAACTCACTTACTCCACTTAATAAGATTTCTCCTAAATCTTATCCCATTTAAATTAATTAGCTTACCATCACAAGAGGATTTTAATTGGATTTTTAAAAATAATTTGAAAACATATAGATTTATAAAATAAGAAGTAATATTAAATATTTAAAATTTATATCCAGTTATTTATAAATTTCAAAGCTGGTTTTAGAAAACTTAGTGTTTATAATAAATAATAGCTAAACTTTCATAATAACTAATTAGAAAATAATTTACATTCAAATAATAGTTTATAAAAAGATTTATATACTATAGAAATTTAAAATATTCTTTTTGAAATAAATTATAATTTTAGAAATCCAATATCCATTTATATATACCTCTTGTCCACATTCATCTTTGGAAATATCCTGCTATTTCCATTCAATCAATTTCATATCTCATTTATAAATTCCATTCATGAATTTATAAAATCTCCTTGAATTTCATTTATTATAAGATAGTTTGATTTAAAAATCTCATCTTTATAACTTATTTATTTCTATAAAGTTCCATATTGTCCCATTTAATAAATTCCATTCATTATTAAATAAATTTTCCTTTTTGACTCTTAACAAAATTTCTTATTCATAATTCTTAATAGAATTTCTTTATTCATAATTCTTAATAGAATTTCTTTATTTCCTAATAAATTTCTTCTCTTTTCTTATTAATATTTCTTGTTATTTCCTTAATAGATTTCCATTTCCATTTCTTATATAATTCCATTTTCTTTACTTTACTTATCGATTTCAATATTCCTTCAAGTACAAATTTATAATTTAAATTCTCCAAAACTCAACTTTATCGCATTAAAGTTTAACTTAAATAGAAAATATACTTTTATTTCTTTTCTACATTCTCAATTAAAGTAGATTTAAATTTCAAATAAATATTTTCTATTTGGGTTTCACCTAACTTTTTTTTTTCCAAATTAATTTATCAATGGTAATAGTAATTTCAAATTTTCAACTTCTCTGTTATTCAACAGTTGATAATACAATTTTCTATAAAACTGCCCAAATCAACATATCATCCTGTCACAGAACAGCATATATATGAAATAAAATAAATAGTTTTGAGGAATCCTGCTGGATCCCTCCAACCTGTTTCCCTGCATCCACATATGTTAGCACAATAAATTAACAATTTCACTTCAATGTGAAATATTTCAGCATATGGGTTATAATATTAACCAGTGAATGAAATAAATCAACCAATCAATCACATCCAATAATTTAAATTTCACATTTCAATTTAATTTGGGTATCCAAATGAGTGAGAAAATCTCACCTTTACTTTTGAGTTGCAATCATGTCCAATCTCGACTTGTTTCCATATTCTTGACCTTGAATAACAGTTATATGAATTTTATTAATATTTGAACAATCACATGACAAATTTATTGGTGAATATTTTAATTGACTTACAATTTATTTAAGCTATTTATTTCCCGATTTTAAATCTTATATAACAATTATATGATTTATTAATATGTGACAAATCAAACAATTAAATTTCCATTAATTTAATTAACTAAGAATTTTGGGTTTAAATTAATAATTTGATTTAAGCTAATTTCTTTTAATAAATACTTTTAGTTAATATACCATTTATTTAAGCTATTTATTTTTCGACTATTAACCTTATTAAACGGAAATACTAATAATATCCTGCTGTTAACTTCCTATTAGTGAAATACAAAAATCCATTTTACGAATTTTTAAACTTAAGAGGCCTTACAAAAAAAATTCCCAAAAATCAACACTTTCAAAATAAATGTTAATATAGTTCTACTATAATATTTTCTGTTTTAAACAGTTTAACAAAAATTTGTTTTCCTTTTTAATCCATACATAAATATTAATAAAATTCTAAGTTTAACTATATATACATATTTATATATCTCCCCTAAACAATTTTCTGCTTTAACATTATATTATACATAATTACAACCTGTATATATATTTATTAAATAACTAACTTAAAACTATACAGCCCTAAATAAATTATTTTAACATAATCTAGTAAATCAAAATATCTATATGTAATTATCTCTCTGTTTGTTTATAAAATAATTTACAGTTGAAATGAATTTCTCTTTGATAAACATATAAGTATTTGATTTTACTGATGAAGCAATATTTCAAAGAAAAAAAACCAAAATACCTCACTGCTCAGATCCAAGACCACTGCTTTTCCCCAACACATCACTGACGCGCCCCTCCAGATCGAACTGCATACCATCGCGAAGCTAAACCTTGCCGTCATCTCATCCCACCGAAGCCCTAGCAACCCCCAAAACCCACTGCGCAACCACCGAGCGACCACCAGGACTTGAATCTCCTCGCACGCGACTTCGCCGCCTCGTCCGCCCAGCCATCGCCGCGACGCATCCCTTCCCCCTTGACTCGAGATCCAGCAAAAGAAACACGGCTCGACCACTATTCGAACGCGGAACGATTCGCGTAATTTTCCCCCTTAATTCGATCAAGGGTTCTGTTCTCTTTTTTTTTTTTTTTTTTTAAACATGCCGTTGGATTTGGATCTGAAGAGAAGGGAAAAAGAAAGAGAGAGAGAGGTGATCGAAAAAAAGAAAGGGGGGAATATCGCGATTAGAGGAGATAAGCGGCCATGATTATAGATTTCGAGTTACTGAAGAAGACATAAACGAGAAGCATCGTGAATTTTAAAAGATAAAGGGAGCGTCTTCAAGAAGACGAGAAAATAGTGTGTTGAGGAAGCTAAACGAATTATTTTATTTTAAACGTTATATTTTAGAATCTTCTCGAATTCAATCATAGCGCGTTTGCTTATCGTACAAACACACGGTCACTCCAAAAATTACGAAATTTGAAATCCGACAATAATTAAATATTACGGATCCAACGGCACTGGTTTCGTCGAATTCCGAGACTGTGCCTCGGAAGGCTATTTTCAATTGTCAATTTAAACAATGTAAATTTAAAATTGAACAAACGGCAATTAAATTCAATTTTAACTCATATATTATTCTCAATACTATTAATATAAATTTTATAAGCCGTTAAAATATTTTTACCAAGCTTACAATTCCAGATTTAAATATTTTACCCAATTGTCAATCATTATCAATTTATTCAATTAATTGTTATACTTAAATTCTGGATCATTTTTATATTAAATAACAATCAGACTGTTCATATTATAATCAAATTAAAGTTCAAATTAGATATTAAATCCAATTTAAATATTATAATTTAGCCGTCAAAAATCCGGGTCGTTACATTCCTTCCCCCTTAAAAGAATTTCGTCCCCGAAATTACTAGTTAGGAAGAATGGTCCCATACCCAATTCTATTACCCCAAACCAACTATTCACATCCTACTAATTATCTTTAAATAAAAGATGCATTACCCTTCTTATTAACTTTCTAAACTTTCATTAGTTTCAAACTATACTATATGCTTAACTATTCCCGTTTCAATTTGAACTCAAATTTTGAATTATCAAAATTTCTCAAAATTTTTCTAACACCCTAAATTCCCGAAAAATTTTGCCAGCGTTTCCTTTGCGCGGCTAGCTCGGTACAACTACAAAATGGCTCTACGGCCTCCCAAATCCAAAAAGAAAACAAAAAGGCCAAGCGGCTCAATCAAAATCCCAATCAATTTCCATATATAAACTTAAACACATACCTTTTTGTCGGGCATTACTATTTATCTTCTGAAATCAAAATCAATTCTCTTTACCTTTATATTACCTGCATAACCTTACACAGCAATATATCCAATCACAATATACAAAACATTTTATCGACATTCTTACAAATGTCAATCTATTCATTCAAATATTATTTTAGATTATTTATGCAATATCAATTCCCAATTGAGAATGCATCTTCCCTTATTCAAGTTAGTATAAATATCTTATGTGTTTCTTATATTTACTTTCATCTTACCACTTTAGTTTGTATTCATCCTCATTCAATTTATTCTTTCATTTCTATATGAATTTAATTTATCTAAAACTCTAAATATTCAAATTCTAATTTTCATTTATATCAAATTCATGTCTTAATTTTAAATTTAGCTTCATTCACTAATTTCATTTTCCAATTTGAAAACGTTTGTCGTTAACAAAAATTTTCTAACTCCCAAAATTTCTGAAAATTTTTGGCAGAGTCCCCTTTGTACGGAGGAGCTTTTGCAATTTGACAATAGAGATAAATATATATACATCGACCCACACGGTCGGAAAAACCAAAAACAGTTCATATTTCCTAGTTTTATTGGGTAGGCGTACCTTATTTAGCATTTTAAGCAAGCGGCTTAATTTATTTTAGCATTTGCATGCCCAAAATCCCGCTATACAATCTTCTGGTACCTGTACTTACTCAGTTTATAAACATTAGTAACATATTTATGAAGATTTATAACATTGCATTCATTTAAACAGCTACAACAATCAAAATCATAAGTAATGCAATATAAATAACTTCATAACAAATTTATAAAGTTTCCAAACTAATTCCATTTGTTTATAACTGACACAAACACCGTTTGCATTCAACTATAAGTGAGTTACAATTCATTTACTTAACTCTAATCCATAAGTATGCCCCAACAAACCCATTTGCCATTTAATTGATTCAAAAATCAATTCCTGCTTCTTATCAATTCAAAACTATATTTTATAAGCAATTTTATTCAAAAATCATATTAAAATCAAATTAAATTGCTTTTATCATGACATAGCATTTTATTTAATCAGGTTTACGACAACATCAATTATTTCAATGCAAATTTCAACAATATTCATACAAACAAACAGTTACTTTAATTTTTTTTTTTTTTAACTGTTTTAACAATTTGATTCCAACTCAAGTTATATGAAATTTCATTCCATTTCTAATTTATTTATAAACCATATCTTTGCATTTGTTGCATTACAAACCATTCAATTTCTATTTAACCAATTCAGAGTTTATCCACATATTCAGGTTACTAATTTATCCCAAATTAGTGTACCCCAAATTTATAATTTAATACTTGATTTTTAGCTTCGAAATTTCTTCATGTAAATTTCTTTTGGTTCAATTTTATTTTATAATTCAGGTTTGGATTTCTATTCATTTTCCAGATTCAAACAATTCTATTGACTATTTATTCCATCTTAATTTTATAAGTCCACTTCTTATTTATCTTCACACTTCCATTCATTTATAGTTAACCATATTCCTATTTTATTTTAATTTCAGGCTTATACATTTTTGCTTAGCCAATTATATTTTTTTATTTCATCGCTACTCACTTCTTTTATAAGCTCTCGCAGTCTTGTTAATTCAAATTCAATTTCACTTAGCATATATTAAATTCATCTTCATTTCCTTGTTATGAATTTTACTCAAGTGAGAGTTTTTATTATAATATCACCTATATCTCAATTTAATCCATCTTCATTCAAATTTAAACATTAACTTAGCTTAAGCTAATTCAAATTAAATCAAAGTGCTTAATCCAATTAAATTTGCTATTCACCATCCATTCACATCACTTTACCAATCCATTTTATTAAATTAACTTTCACTTCCATCAAAATCACCTTTCCATAAATTTTAAATCTTAAATTAATTTAATTATTGCAACTTCTTGTTTAAATTCATTGCAATTGATTTGATACTCATCTAGAACAAATCCTATGTAATTTAATTTACCATCTAAATTTGTTAAGATAACATCCCGGGTTAATTTATTCCATCCATATTTGATTTGGATTTTATTTGTAAATTCAAACTATCTTTACTTTAGTCCAATTTCAAAACAATTTCAGTTCATATTTAAATTTACTTACCATCCAATGAAATTTCTATTTATAACTCGGGTTTCATCACTAGATTCCATTTTTAATTCAAATTACAATTTAATTCAAATACAACTGAATTTTATTTACCAATTTAATTCAATCTACTTTCATTCATATAACTTGAATAAATTTCAATCCACTTAAGTTTTATTTCTCAATTCAATTTCATTTACATTCTAAATTTTTATTCACTTCTTCACTTCATTTGCATTTATTATTATTATTATTATATTATTTTTTTCATCATCATCCCACTTCATTCACAACAAAATTTCTTATTCATTACTTACATTTAAACAATTTAATTTTAAATCCAAGTTAAATTCTCATTTCTAACCTTTCACTTGATTTTAAATTCCATAATTCAAATTTAATGATTTCCTGGGTTATACAAGCTATTTCGGATTTTAAAACCTCGTTTGTCTACAATATTAGCATCCAAACATCCAAGTTATAATAATAATTTCAGAAAACATTTCTTTTTATATCAAAATATATTTTGGATGAAATTATTTCATTCACCCACTTTTAAAAACAATATTGTGTCGAATTGCTCTATTTAAGTGTTTAGAAACCCCTTCGATTCAGTTTCGAGGCTGTGCCGACGAAGGTTCATATACCACTCAATAAATCAATCAACACAATATAAAACCATTTTATATTCACTAACAAATACGCACTCATATCTATTAATACGCTCAAACTCATTCTAGAGTACCATTGACTCTATTTCTAATGAGTAATTTCCCACCAGAGCCAAGGTTCTCGCTTAACCTTTCAGCTCTGATACCAAGTGTAAAGGCCCGCAAATCCGTACCCCTTTGAACTAACCAAACTCACCACAGTTCAATCCAAAGAGGCACAAAAGTACGAGTCTTCGGGTAAAAGAAGAAAGAGGTAGAAGGAGAAGAACTAAAAACAAACATCAGAATCTCACATCGCAGCGGAATAAAATATAATATATAGAATACAGTTTAAATACAAAGAAATCTGTACTGTATACATATACATACATACCATCATCAGAGTACAACAATCAATCATACATGTCCACTAACATAAGATCATACACAGCGGAAATAATAGACAAATACGTAGATACGCTCTGTCATCCAGCTCATCTCCTGAGCTCCAGCATATAACCTGAACCTGTTTAACTCGGTCTGACCCGAGCATCATATAAAACAACACCCGAGTCAGTCTGGAATACCAGCGTGAGAAAATCACACTCAATTGGATTATTAAAGTTTCAAAAATCTTTTGAAAACAAAAGCATCTCGTAAGACCACGCCACAAATAAACATGTCGGGTTTTTACCTTACGATAGCTAAAACAATTTTTATTAAAGTTCTCTGATATTATAATAGTGTCTATAGAAAGTAAAATAGAATCTAGCTTAAATGCTTGCATCTCACGTTTCAGCAATAGTTGGGCACAATCAAAACCGTACAGGCGCTTATTGGAGTTTGGATTCCATACAATGGCAGGGCTACTGGGGTACCGCCCGTCACAGTACGGGGCCTAGATCACCGTACCGAGGATTACTCCCTTCATCCCCTGCAACACAAGGCCGGAACCATTCCTTACTGAACAGTCCCGAACAAGATAAACCCCGTCGTTGGCGCGACCAACCACCCACTAAGCCGAATAAAAAGGGACATCTAGACAGGGGAAATATCTTGTCCTGCTTGGGCATGACCCACCTAACCTTGCTGCACCTCCCCTGTTTTAGCCATTCCCGGTTGATGAGGCTTGAGGTTAAACGTTACCTTTAAGGAACGTGTCACTTAGAATGCTCATCGTCCACCCGACGATGTTCTGAACGCATTCAATCCATACAAGTTGCCCTGGGTCTAGACAAACCGAATCACCGTCTTCAACTCTTCACGGTCTTCATTCGTAATCGTACAAACCGGATCGAAGTGGTTTTCGGATAATTAAATCCGATCCCGGACTCTTCGAAACGATCAGCGCATTTGTCCAATATTGATAGTCGGTTATTTAACTATCAATTAATCACAAACAAGCAGCCATCAAATAATTTCTACAAATTATTTATCTCAATTATCATACAGATATTATTCTCAACTTAACCCATTTGAAATAAATTTTCAAAGTCTTTTTATTTCCATGAAATCATTTAACTAATTTCTTATATCACTCACAATTGATTTATTCTAGGAAAATATATCTTTTATTTCTCATTCATTCTTCAAAAATCAATTTACACTACCTTTATAATTCCTCAAACTCACTTACTCCACTTAATAAGATTTCTCCTAAATCTTATCCCATTTAAATTAATTAGCTTACCATCACAAGAGGATTTTAATTGGATTTTTAAAAATAATTTGAAAACATATAGATTTATAAAATAAGAAGTAATATTAAATATTTAAAATTTATATCCAGTTATTTATAAATTTCAAAGCTGGTTTTAGAAAACTTAGTGTTTATAATAAATAATAGCTAAACTTTCATAATAACTAATTAGAAAATAATTTACATTCAAATAATAGTTTATAAAAAGATTTATATACTATAGAAATTTAAAATATTCTTTTTGAAATAAATTATAATTTTAGAAATCCAATATCCATTTATATATACCTCTTGTCCACATTCATCTTTGGAAATATCCTGCTATTTCCATTCAATCAATTTCATATCTCATTTATAAATTCCATTCATGAATTTATAAAATCTCCTTGAATTTCATTTATTATAAGATAGTTTGATTTAAAAATCTCATCTTTATAACTTATTTATTTCTATAAAGTTCCATATTGTCCCATTTAATAAATTCCATTCATTATTAAATAAATTTTCCTTTTTGACTCTTAACGAAATTTCTTATTCATAATTCTTAATAGAATTTCTTTATTCATAATTCTTAATAGAATTTCTTTATTTCCTAATAAATTTCTTCTCTTTTCTTATTAATATTTCTTGTTATTTCCTTAATAGATTTCCATTTCCATTTCTTATATAATTCCATTTTCTTTACTTTACTTATCGATTTCAATATTCCTTCAAGTACAAATTTATAATTTAAATTCTCCAAAACTCAACTTTATCGCATTAAAGTTTAACTTAAATAGAAAATATACTTTTATTTCTTTTCTACATTCTCAATTAAAGTAGATTTAAATTTCAAATAAATATTTTCTATTTGGGTTTCACCTAACTTTTTTTTTTCCAAATTAATTTATCAATGGTAATAGTAATTTCAAATTTTCAACTTCTCTGTTATTCAACAGTTGATAATACAATTTTCTATAAAACTGCCCAAATCAACATATCATCCTGTCACAGAACAGCATATATATGAAATAAAATAAATAGTTTTGAGGAATCCTGTTGGATCCCTCCAACCTGTTTCCCTGCATCCACATATGTTAGCACAATAAATTAACAATTTCACTTCAATGTGAAATATTTCAGCATATGGGTTATAATATTAACCAGTGAATGAAATAAATCAACCAATCAATCACATCCAATAATTTAAATTTCACATTTCAATTTAATTTGGGTATCCAAATGAGTGAGAAAATCTCACCTTTACTTTTGAGTTGCAATCATGTCCAATCTCGACTTGTTTCCATATTCTTGACCTTGAATAACAGTTATATGAATTTTATTAATATTTGAACAATCACATGACAAATTTATTGGTGAATATTTTAATTGACTTACAATTTATTTAAGCTATTTATTTCCCGATTTTAAATCTTATATAACAATTATATGATTTATTAATATGTGACAAATCAAACAATTAAATTTCCATTAATTTAATTAACTAAGAATTTTGGGTTTAAATTAATAATTTGATTTAAGCTAATTTCTTTTAATAAATACTTTTAGTTAATATACCATTTATTTAAGCTATTTATTTTTCGACTATTAACCTTATTAAACGGAAATACTAATAATATCCTGCTGTTAACTTCCTATTAGTGAAATACAAAAATCCATTTTACGAATTTTTAAACTTAAGAGGCCTTACAAAAAAAATTCCCAAAAATCAACACTTTCAAAATAAATGTTAATATAGTTCTACTATAATATTTTCTGTTTTAAACAGTTTAACAAAAATTTGTTTTCCTTTTTAATCCATACATAAATATTAATAAAATTCTAAGTTTAACTATATATACATATTTATATATCTCCCCTAAACAATTTTCTGCTTTAACATTATATTATACATAATTACAACCTGTATATATATTTATTAAATAACTAACTTAAAACTATACAGCCCTAAATAAATTATTTTAACATAATCTAGTAAATCAAAATATCTATATGTAATTATCTCTCTGTTTGTTTATAAAATAATTTACAGTTGAAATGAATTTCTCTTTGATAAACATATAAGTATTTGATTTTACTGATGAAGCAATATTTCAAAGAAAAAAAACCAAAATACCTCACTGCTCAGATCCAAGACCACTGCTTTTCCCCAACACATCACTGACGCGCCCCTCCAGATCGAACTGCATACCATCGCGAAGCTAAACCTTGCCGTCATCTCATCCCACCGAAGCCCTAGCAACCCCCAAAACCCACTGCGCAACCACCGAGCGACCACCAGGACTTGAATCTCCTCGCACGCGACTTCGCCGCCTCGTCCGCCCAGCCATCGCCGCGACGCATCCCTTCCCCCTTGACTCGAGATCCAGCAAAAGAAACACGGCTCGACCACTATTCGAACGCGGAACGATTCGCGTAATTTTCCCCCCTAATTCGATCAAGGGTTCTGTTCTCTTTTTTTTTTTTTTTTTAAACATGCCGTTGGATTTGGATCTGAAGAGAAGGGAAAAAGAAAGAGAGAGAGAGGTGATCGAAAAAAAGAAAGGGGGGAATATCGCGATTAGAGGAGATAAGCGGCCATGATTATAGATTTCGAGTTACTGAAGAAGACATAAACGAGAAGCATCGTGAATTTTAAAAGATAAAGGGAGCGTCTTCAAGAAGACGAGAAAATAGTGTGTTGAGGAAGCTAAACGAATTATTTTATTTTAAACGTTATATTTTAGAATCTTCTCGAATTCAATCATAGCGCGTTTGCTTATCGTACAAACACACGGTCACTCCAAAAATTACGAAATTTGAAATCCGACAATAATTAAATATTACGGATCCAACGGCACTGGTTTCGTCGAATTCCGAGACTGTGCCTCGGAAGGCTATTTTCAATTGTCAATTTAAACAATGTAAATTTAAAATTGAACAAACGGCAATTAAATTCAATTTTAACTCATCTATTATTCTCAATACTATTAATATAAATTTTACAAGCCGTTAAAATATTTTTACCAAGCTTACAATTCCAGATTTAAATATTTTACCCAATTGTCAATCATTATCAATTTATTCAATTAATTGTTATACTTAAATTCTGGATCATTTTTATATTAAATAACAATCAGACTGTTCATATTATAATCAAATTAAAGTTCAAATTAGATATTAAATCCAATTTAAATATTATAATTTAGCCGTCAAAAATCCGGGTCGTTACAGAAATAGTGAGAGAAAAAGAACGAAGCTTCTTCTTCGATGTAAGATTTACATATCGAACCTTCAACCCGTGCTTTTTGCCTCACATTTTTCTTCAGGTGATTCAAATATCTATGCAAAATTAATTTATATTAACTTCATCTTTCAAATGCAATTAAGTTACGTTATAACATATTACATACCTCTCAAATGGATACATCCATCCATATTGGACAGGACCTCGAAGTCGTGCTTCAGATGGGAGATGAACAGGTAAATGTTCCATCACATTAAAAAAACCGGGCGAAAATATTTTCTCTAATTTGCAAAGCAATATAGGAATGTCCACTTCAAGTTTACGTAAACGTTGCACTTTTAAAGTAGTCGAACAAAGCTCTTTGTAAAACATACTAAGCTCCGTTACTACTTTCTAAACTTTTAACGGCAGTAGTTCTTTGAACATTATGGGAAATAAATTTTCCATCATTATGTGACAGTCGTGACATTTCATTCCGCTCAATCTACCATTTTTAAAATCAACACATCTACGAAGATTTGATGATATCCCATCAGGAAATCTTAACCCTTCCACTCATTTTAACACACATTTAACTTGATTATTATCTAATTCGTAACATGCTTTGGGTTTTTTACTGTCATTTGGTTTCATATGAAGCTCAGGACGTTTGCATAATTCTTCTATATCACGTCTTGATTTCAAATCATCCTTCGTCTTCCCTTTCACATTCAAAATTGTGTTAAAAACATTATCAAATACATTTTTCTCATTGTGCATCACATCTATGTTTCCAATATGGCAACTCCCAAAAAATAGTTTGTTTGCACCAATTATAAACAACTGATTTGCCTTCAATTTCTGTTTTCTCGCCAGTTTCATATATCTTTGGATAGTCCTTAAAAAGTTCATATATGTCTTCGCTTGTCCATATCGTCGGTGGTTGTCTGGTTTCTACTCTATTAGCTAAAAAGTTTTTCTTATCTCCTCTGAAGGGATGATTTACATGGAGAAAATATCGATGACAGTCAAACCATGAAATTTTTTTACCATGAGGTAAAGAAAACGCTCGTGTTTCATCCATGCAATATGGACATGCTAGACGACCGGCAGTACTCCAACCCGAAAGCATTGCGTAGGCAGGAAAATCACTTGTAGTCCATAACAAAGAAGCAAACATACGAAAAATTTTCTTCTTGGACACACCGTATGTTTCTACTCCTTCGTTCCACAGTATTTTTAACTCCTCAATCAACGGTTGTAAATATACATCGATTCCTTGTGTCGGACCATCGGGGCCAGGAACGACAACAGTAAGAAACATATATTGCGTTTTCATGCACATCCATGGAGGTAAATTATACGTTGTGACGATAATGGGCCATGATGAATATTTAGAACCAAATTGAGAAAATGGAGAAAAACCGTCCGTACATAATCCTAATCTAACATTTCGACTCTCCACTGCAAAATTTGGATACGTTTTATCGAAATGCTTCCATGTTTCTCCATCGGCCGGATGTGTCAATGTATCCTCTTCCTCCGTTCTCACACTATGTCATCTCATATTAGACGCAGTTACAGAAGATGCATATAATCTTTAAAGTCTTGGAGTTATGGGTAAGTAGTGCATACGCTTGTACGGAACTTCCTTCCCCTTCTTTTTTCTTGATTTGTATCTCTCCTGGTTACAAACTTTACAATTTCTAAGGTTTGCGTCTTCATTTCAAAACAACATGCATCCTTTTAAACATGCATCTATTTTCTGATACGGTAAACCAAAAGCCGACATAAGTTTTTCAACTTCGTAGTGATTTTCACACATTAGATTATCGGGCGGCATATGTCTTTTTGCAGCTTGTACAACAGTCGTAAACCCAGCTTCAGTGATGTTGTATTTTGACTTCATCGCAATGTATTCTGCGATTACTGACAGCTGAGTGCCACTTTTACAACCATCCCAAATAGGTTTCTTAGCTGCATCTAGTAAATCATAAATTTTTTTAGCTTCAATATTTGGTTCTTCAACATTTCCATCGTCGTCGTCAACTTCAACCATAGGAAACATTGATCGTGCTGCATCTTCGACCATATTTTCTATACAGGTCACTGAAACTATTTTGTTACTGACACTTTCAGATTCCACAGAAGTATTTGCTACAACTTCTCCATGCCGATCCCAAACATAATATTCGGGTGCGAAACCGTGTTGGCACAAATGAACTTTCACAATATCTGGTAACAAATACTTCAAATGTCTACACCTATTACAAGGGCAACGAATTTCTTGATCGTTTCCGTTGTTACTTAAAGCGAATTCAACAAACACGTTTATACCATTACAAAAATTTTCTTTTATTGAGCCCCTCAGTCCTTTTCTTTGGTACATCCATCTCCTCCGATCAACAAAATAATCAATCATTTTTTCCTATTTGACAAAATGAGAAGTTCAAAATTTAATATTTATTTTGAAGAATACAAATTCGAAAAAGATTATTTTCATAGTCGTATAATATTTTGAATTTAAAGAACAACTTCACAAATTTAAAAATATTTTCAAATACGACATGTTTTATTTTTTAATGTAACGATTTAAAAATATATATAATTTTTTTTTTCGTTGGTCAGACATCCTACTTCCCATTACAAACATAGTAAGCATTTACATTTCGTATATTACTTCGTCTCAAACGATTCAACAAAATTTCGGCAGCATTTCTCTTTTGTTCCCTACATTGTACACAAATGCATGTACGCAGGAAACAAAAAAAAAGTTAGGCCGAAATTTTATGAACCGTTTAAGACGAAGTAGTATACAAAATGTAAATTCTTATTGTGTTCATAACTTGTCCAATACAGGGACAAATCCGACAAACATTGTACCAGATGAATATAGATGGTCGTTTTTAAAAAAAAAACGACTATTTATACAACGATTATGTACAACACTCGTCAGACGGGGCCAAAAACTCTCTAAGGGACATTTGTCAATTAACATGCGCGCATTTTACGAAAAAATACAGTTTTACTCAATGTTCACATTTACAAAAATATATATTAATTTAACACATTTATTCGACGTATTACGCATCATCTTAAGGCTGGTTTAACATTTTTGTCATTTTTCAATACACACAATTATAATTTAGAGTAATGCATTTTTTTTGTTTCATAAGTAAATATGTGCACAGTATAATACTCCTAGTTCATTCAATCATTTTATTTTATTCTAAACAACGTATACAATCGTCGAATCGAGGCATGCACAACAATTTACATATACATGAACAACCACAAATTATACGTGTTTTTTACAATTTCACAATAAAAGATGAAATATGTATGTCATGTGATGCTATAAACCGTTATTACGCTATTGGAAACAATTGCAATCACTAATTCGCCCTAATTTATCAATTTATGCAAATCTAGAATTATGGTAAAAACTGAAGTTTTCACAAAAATAAGAGATTATCTCTGAGATTAAGAGCAAGAGACGTTGAATTAACAGCGGGGAAGGAGAAAAAATCACGAAATCAGCGATTGGAGGTGGATAATGGGGATTTGGGGTCTTTTTTTAGAAATGGAGAGGCTGAAAAATGAGGAAGAAAGGCTCGGCCGAGCTGCAGAATATCGTGAATTTCCGACGGCTTCCGACAGCCGCCGACGGCCCGTCGGAAGCCGTCGGAAAACGGCCGTCGGAAGCCGTCGCTCCCATCCGTCGCTATTTGGCCTTTTCTAGTAGTGTAGCGTTTTACAATTTAAATCAACAACAATTTTTTTAACTAAAATAAATGAATTGTTTTTGCCACATAAGGAATGCATCATCCTACCTTAATTCCATGTATTGATAACCAAAAAAGTCTAAAATTGATTGCATTAAATGTATCTGTAGACCACGTTAATTTTTTGTTTTTCAATTCACATTTATGGCGTACATCAAGTGTAAATATGAAGTAAAAAGAATTCTCTCCAGTAATCTAATGGCATCAATCATTTTCAAAACGTATATTTTTCTCCTTTCAATCCAGATACTTGAAGAGTTGGTTCTTTCAGGTAAATCTATTTGAATGTTACATTTCTAAGATGAGTCTTCCTTATTGCTTATGTTTTTTTAGTTGTAGTTGTTCTCACTATAGAGTGTATTCACAAATATGTACATAAACATATACATATGTACATGTACATATACATATAACACAGTTCGATGTCAATGTGATAATTTACATTTTGTCCTTCTTTACAATGTATGTTTATGGTAGAACAAATTTCATGTTGACCATATTTTTACCGGGGTAGACAATTTCATGTTAAACATAGAATAGTTTTGGTACAACGGAATAAAAAAAAATGAAAACTTTTATTGAATATTTTGTTGAAAAATAATATTATTAAAGATTCTCCTCTCCTTATAAAAAAATTGCTCAATTGAATTCCACATAATTAATTCTTTTTATCTTCTTTCTAAATGCTCTTCCTCACTTTTGTTTGACTTTTCCTTCAAATTCTTCATCTGTAATCCCTATATCCTAAACTTAAAGAAAATAAAAATAAAAAAATTAAATAAAAGAAACAAGAAATAAAAGTAAAAAGGTGTCATGGAAAAGAACTCTTCTAAATCTCTATCTAACTTCTCAAATTGATCTCCATTTTTTAAGTTCCTCTAAAATTCCAACACAAAAGAATACGAGTATTGATGTCCACCCTTATATTCATGGTTCTATCAATGTTTTGAATGTTGATTCCAATAAATTTGTCTATTAACAATTAGAGAAACAATTTGCATGTAGATTCCACTGAATTTGGCATATGCTATGGCATGATAGCAGACAACCTACCACCACCAGCGCAAGCAACTGCACAGATCAAAACATGCGGCTTTTCCAAGTTCCGAATATATGATCCTCACCCTGAAGTCATGAATATAATCGACCGTCTTATCACAATTGGCACCAAAAACGAGGACCTTCCCAAACTTGCTAGTGATCCCCAATACGCAATGCAATGGATCGAAAACAACTGCCTTCCCTACAATAACGTCCACGACATCATTGTCGGCAACGAAGTCATTCCAGGACAATATGTTGAGTACGTGCTTCCCGCCATCCGCAACCTCCGTGTCGCACTAGATCAATCCTCCAAACCTGAAGTACTGGTAATATCATATGTTTTTTTTTGTAGGTGTGATACTAATATACACCTAATAAATACACGATGTATTTCACCTTTTGCTATATATAAAACTATATTTTATCCAAAATATTACACAAACAATAAACTATAAATTTAATAATTTTTCCATGTTTAAATTAGAAAATCGAAAATCATATATTAACCCTTACCTATAAGGCTTTTCTGGGAAATCATGTAGTACTAAGAGAGTTTACATGAGTCAGTTTTGATCGTTAATAATCGAAAATGTTTAAATGTTTATGTGAAGTGTTATTGTAATCAGCCAACACATGCTTGGGGCCTTAACATGAAAGTTAGCTTTAGGCTGTGATTAGCAAGTGTACAATTGAAAGTAAAAAAAAAATCAAAATCCGTCAGTATAATTGTAACATATAGGTGCCATATAACATTTCAGAACTCATTTACCATCTGAAAATTAAAGCACTAAATGATTTTGTCTATATGCTAAACTGATTCAATTCACCATATATTTGATGTCAAACTATCCTGTTTCTAGGTAACGACTACCATCTCCGGCGCAGCTTTGGCCAACAGCTACCAACCGTCCAGCACTGTCTTCGCTCCTAATTCAATTGAAGTGATGACAGACCTAGTACAGTATTTCACAAGCTTGCCGCCAGGGCATCGGCCGAAATTGTACATTCATCTGCACCCGTACTTTGTCCATGCACAGGACCCAGCAAATGTTCCGTTGGATTATGCGCTGTTTGAGATGAAGGAGCCGAAGTTTCAAGGTACACGAATTTGTTTGATGCGATGTACGATGGGTTTGTGTGGGCATTGGAGAAAATTGGTGGTGGCAGTATTGGACTAACTGTTGGGGAGACAGGATGGCCTTCGGCAGGCGGCGGAGAGTCAACGACTCCGGCGATAGCGAGCACTCATTCGGAAAATGTATATGATCATTACTTGAAAGTCGGAGGTTCACCAAAAAGACCGAATGGGTTTGGAGATTTGTTTGTGTTTGCAATGTTCAAAGAGAATTTGAAACAGCCTGGAGTGGAACAAAATTGAGGGTTATTTAATCCAAATTTGCAACATGTTTATGGTACTCCTTTTTGCCCATGAATGTTTTCCCTTTTGTATCTTTTGTTTTGGTTTAATCAAGGAAAAATTGTTTTGTGCCTTGGTAAGTTTCTATGATTTTATATAATGGCATGCGTAGTATGATGAACATTTTATAATGCAACTTTCTTTGCAATTGGTGTTATCTGACATTACTCAACAAGTTATGTTATACAAAGTTTCTCATAATGGATTTTGCTAAAATGAGTTTTTCCCACTGTAATTTTTTTTGTCTGACCGATCATTTTTCATTAAAGTAGTTTCCTTTCTGACAACAATTTTTATGTGCATTACAACATGCATTAATGTAAATACTACTTAACCATGACTTAATAGTGCCCCTTAATTTTAACGTTGAATGGAAATTAATATTTGTTTCCAAACTATTTAACCAAAAGCGATACATAAAAACTAAAGCAATGCTAGCTATCTGTATCCATCTTTAAAGTACTGGAGACCCTATGAAAAATCTGTCAAGGACCTAGTTTTATGTGTAGTGTTTTCTTTTACCTTGTTCATCACTAGGATATAATACCTGCCATGAATACTATCTTTGTATTAGTCCAAATTCATACGTGAAAAATAAAAGCTATTTTTTGGGGTGCATAAAATATTTGCCTTAATGATTATTAGAATCGATTAATTAATGTTGGGAATTTGCAAGGAAATACGCAAAATGACATTCTTGGAAAGGGGAAACTCATATTCTTGGGCAAAAATTTATATACTGTACATGTATCTGTCATATATTTACATACATGCAATACACAAACATTGCTTACCAAATCATAACCTAAACATCATGAAATCAATAAATTTAAATTATCAGTGATTCAATATCACATCATGTGTTCAAGCATTTAAATGTCATGTTATATTTGTTTGTCACTGTTTTGAAAATCTTACTAGCATATATGATCATTCAGCAGTCTTATTCGTCGTATCAATAATTGTATAGGCAAAGTTCAGCACAAAATATATCTTACAGAGGAACTCCTAAGACAATGGTTAAAAGGCTGGAACAACTATTTCATTTTTTTGGTTCCATAATGTTATAGTTCCAGAATGCTAAGCAGAAACATTCAACAATTGCCCAAACATGAGCTGATGTTCAGAAGGCGTGCAAGTGAAAAACGTGTATTACATAGCGGATAATTGGTTTCTCAAAGCAATTAGGTCACATTTACTAATTTTAATTTTGCTGAAATGCAATACTTTTTTATGAAGTTGACTCGTATAATTTAAAGATAATATCCGCAGAAAAAAATATCTTATTCTATATTCTCTAAATACGAACGTGCAGCGAATTTATTGGAGCCATCAATCTATTTTATTTTACATTTTTCATACAAGTGTTAAGATTCATAGAGGGTTATCCATCGTTCCTGTATACATGCACACACAGGCAGATCATAATAAAGCCGATAAAAAATACTTTATTTAGGACACATATAAACGCACCTTCCCACGTATACACGACATAGACAGTAAATAGAAACAAAAGACGCAGATAATTAATGCAACAGCACATAAAGAATCAAGGAGGAGGACAGAGAAACCCAACAGGAATATTCCGACCACAAGAGCTCAACAAAAGGGGAATTTGAAGAGGCAGATTAAGGTTAGTCCCAAGCAGGTTGGCATTAGCTGCAAGGCACAGGCAGAGAGCAGCCTCAAGGTCAAGCAAACCTGCAATCACAGGGCAGCAATTCAGTGCTGGGGTCGCCCCTACGTTGACTTTGATCAAACTGAGCGCGTTTAGGCATACCCCTAGTTGAACTGCATTGAGTGGGCATGTGAATGGGTTCGGTGCAGGGTTGCGGGTGCTGTCGCATGACCCTATGGTGGCATAAAGGAGGAGGTTCACGAAGATGATGGTAGCATTTGCCATCTTATCTGGGATTGGGATGATATTTGAGTGCATATATAGGTTTTATTTCATGGAAAATTATATGATCAATTTGATTAGATTTAAACAAGTTGATGGATATATGTAATATAAATCTTTTAGATATGTTTGATTTTGTACAGGTTTTATGACTAATAAATTTGATGGGACAAAGCACCAAAGTTTTACTTCTTCCTTGAAAATTAACAAACTATTTTTATTAATGTGCGTATATCTTCCCCTATTAAATTTTCTACTATTCTTGGAATCTGCAACAGCCAATTGAGCAATTCAGCATTCCCTCACGCCCATCAGCATCTGCAAATCAGTTAAACCAATAAGATGTTTACTAGGCATTTATAATATCGGATAAACTTATGCATTTGCAACAATCTAGGGAACGACCCTGCCCAAATTAATTAAATCTTGCTAATTTTTTCACTAATTTTCAACAACATGAAGAGAATTATGTTGTCATGTTTGCAGCAGCGGAAGTGGAAGATCAATCCAGAAGTAGGGTATAGTGCAAATGACAGCGGACATGGTGACTGAGACAGGGAAGATGGAGCAAGCTCTAAGTTTCTCAGATTATGTAGGGTGGATGATGAAACCACCTTAAGGGGGACGACCATTGTCTTGAAAGAAGATGTTTTGGATGCGTTACAGCAGAAGGCATTGCCATTAGCGACGGCTAAAAAGCGAAGCTAGCCGTCGCAAGCCGTCGATAAAAGGCGGTGCAAAAACAATCGACACCAATGGGTTTATCAATGGATTTAGCGACGGCGTCGTCAAAAATTTAGTGATGGTTAGCTTCGCCTGGTTAAACATGTGGCAAATCCAGAGAGATTGATATGTTATCGCTGATCGATTTTAGTCGATGCAAAGCTAGGTAAATAGGCCGTAGCAAGTTGTCGCTGGCCGATGCAAGGCTGGACAACTTGGCCGCCGCTAGCCATCGCGATACTTCGCATTTTTTCAAAATTGATCTTCTATTCCACCCATCCAACGGCGCAAACATCATCATATCTCTATACATTTATCTACAGCACATATAAATTTAATTTCGCAACTACAATCATCACATATCACCCATACGCAAGTATATAACGCAAAATCAATATTTACGTCAACATTCCATCAAACAACATCTATATTCCATCAAACAACACGTCCACAAATCCTTCGAAGAACACAACCTTATCGACAAATACTCATGTCCATCCAACAAAACGTCCACAAAACCATCAAGCAACACAATCGTCAAACAAGTATCAAATCCACCAATACATGTCAAATTAATACGAAACGAAATGAAAAAAATCCATCAAACTCCACAGTCTACTGATCATCATCTCCTGACCCATCCCTCCAAGGCATTCTCTCGTGCTCTGCTAAATATGCCGCAATCAGCTCATCTAACAACTGTGTCAATCCTTTGCTCTTCCGCCAATCATTGAACTCTATCATTTACTGTTTCAGTTGAGCTATCTCCTCCTCTGCCTAGGATCTTCTATAAGCCATTTGGGTCATCATCGCTTGTAAAATAGTTAATAGCAAGTTATAATTTATGCTCAATGTTAAATAAATATATTAGTTAATGAAGCAGTTTACCTCCCGATTTCCGTAAATGTAACGCCTATTTCACGATAGAGGGTCAATCAGAAATCCCAAATATGGTTTGAATCCTTCAATGTCAGCTCATGGCTAGTAAACTGCACCACTCGAGCTTGCTTCGTTTCATATCTTTCTTGCGACGACGAACAGAAGTTTGGTACAATAAATATTCAATTTAAAACTTATGGAATGTAAAATAAAAAAAATTACGTATGTTTATCATCACGGATTGAGATTTATCATCTATCCAAACATATGAAATTTTGCCATCCTCATCTGTCTACTCGACGACATGTGTGTGAGTGAAGACCTCTACCATCATAGGCTCATGATTATGCTTCTTATACTGAAATTGCATATATGAATACACAATGTTGCAATTATGATTAAATATCAATTATATATTTACAATTACAATCTATAAATTTACCAATTCCTTCCGATGTTGTTAGAAGGATTTAGAGCCACCGCCGCTTGCAGCAGGATTTTTATTCAATTCGCACGGTTCCGCGATGATATTTTCAACAAATTAAAATATATTATTACTAAAGTAATGCAACTAATATACGAATAAATAAATTATAATAACAATATAAAATTAATTAACTTACTTTAAATTTAGGAGTATCCCAGAGCAGAAGAAATTCAGCCCAAACATCAGCAAACTCATTAACACGGGTTTTTTATTTGCATTCTTTGCTTTTGAGAGAATGTTCCCATAATTTTTCCGCATCTTATTATTCCGATGATTTCTAAAAATATCCATATTTCCCGAATCAACATAGACAGCAGTCTGCATACTGAAATTAATTTGAATTATATTCATTATATTAACTTTCAAGTGAATTATAAATTTATACATATATCAAGTCGGTCCATATAACGTTCATAATATAGTTTGGGATGCCATTCCAATGAGCCCAACATCCTGACATTCGACTCTTGAATGCCTTTTTGGGGACTTGAATATTGTATTCCTAAGGCTCGACCTCGAAACCCCTATATAAATTTCGATGCAGCCATTTAATAAAATTTAAATAATATACTTGAAATAAATTTGGGACTTACCTTGCACTTCTCGGAACAACCTCCACTTCTAGTCATAAATCCAACGCCATGCCATTGGCACCCACGCCAGGAGAAGGAGAAGGCCGAGATCTGCTGGAATGTGTACTATAAGTCATATATATCCGCGTTAAACATATCATTTCATATAATGATAAAACATATCAATTTAATAATAAAAAACATGTTTGATCAATCATTACATAAAACTTCCACTAAAATATTATAAATGAAACAAGATCTCCTGGATACATGCATAAAGTTTACAAAATAGAATAATACATAGCTCACAACATAGTTATCATTATTAATAACTGCGAAATTCATAATATACACTTTACAACATGCAATACAAATATTCAGAATTATCAGTCTTCGTCCTTTTTGATTCAGACTCATTCTCGTACTCTATATCGTTTTCTTCTATACTCTCAGGTGCTTTTATTAAAATATTCAATTCATCATTCAACGGCCCTAAATCAATATCGTCGTTTCATTATTTGGCTCAAGATCTGCTTGATATGCTGTGTCGTTTGGAAAATTATTTCCTTCAAACGTAAATCTTACATTTGTATTAAAAACAGCCGACCAATTCGCTTTATCTCTTTTTAAGGATAGATAAGGAGCAATAAACTTTTTAATGCATGCTTGGCTAATATGAAAGGATGGCTAATACAGAAGTATCACACTTATACTAATGCGAGGTTTACTTTTTTTTCAATAACATTATAATCTTTGTGCACGTTGATCGCAGAACTAGGAACATTGGTAAACCAAATGCATTTGAATAAAAAAAAATATTTCTACAGGTTGTATATAATATGTTGATTCTAAAACCCATGCCAATACGCTGTGAAAATCTTTTATACGGTCATTTGGATCATCACTATCTTTGACACATACAACACTGTTATATGTTAATTTTTCAGCACCACAATCATTTGCGTTGAATTTAAATCCATTAGTGAAGAATATTGGATAAGTCAACATTTCTTTTTGCTCCAAGCTCAAGATTTTGTAATCCTTCATCAAAGACACAATTTCTTAGATCATAAACATAATTCAAAAACCATTTAGCAATTTTTTTTTTTACTGAGATCGCCAAATTGATGTTGTGATTCTTAAACACTACAAATATATATATATATATATATATAATATGTTCCATTATAATTAATACATAAGTATATTTGAAATAAATTTGAATTTATTATTACCTAACAAATGATGTAACTTCCACACAGTTAAGAAGAACATATGTGAGTGCTATATTGTACTCTCTATCGTCTAATCATATTTCCACACATTTTCCAGTAGTATGAACATATAGCCTAAAGTTAGATAACATTATTTAAGAAGAATCTTGTTCAATGGCTTCATCATTATGAGGAACACTTCCAAATGATAAGTCCAAAAGGTCATTGAAATAATGAGAGAAAAAGAATGAAGCTTCTTCTTCATGATATGATTTGCAAATCGAACCTTCAACTCATGCTTTTTGCCTAACTTTTTTTTCTAGATGATTCAAGTAACTGTTATAAAATTAATTCAATTTATATTTACTTACGTAAATTTGAATTTTAAACTAAAATAAATGTTACAAACATTCTATATTACCTCTCAAATGGATACATCCATCCCTATTGCACAGGACCTCGAAGAAGTGCTTCGGATGGAAGATGAACAGGTAAATGCTCCATTACATTAAAGAAAGCCGGTGGAAATATTTTCTCCAGTTTACAGAGCAGTATAGGGATTTCTATTTCAAGTTTACGTATGCAGTCGACTGTTAACATGGTCGAACAAAGCTGTTTATAAAATAAACTTAATTCTTTTATAAACTATATACTTTACGGGAAACAGTTCTTTGAAAACCATTGGTAATAAATATTCCATCTTGATATGAAAATCGTGACTTTTCGTCCAACTAGATTTAATGTTTTAAAGTCAACATATCTACGGAGATTAGAAGAAATCCCATCAAGATATTTTAGTCCTTCCACCCACTTTAGCATGAGTTTTACTTGCTTAGTGTCTAGCTCATGGCATGCTTTGGGTTTTTTACTTTCATTGTGCTTCATATGAAGTTTGGGACATTTACAAAAGTGTGCTTTATCAAGCCTTGAATTCAAATCGTCCTTAGTTATCCCCTGAACATTCAAAATTGTATTAAACATGTTATCAGGCACGTCTTTTCATTATACATCACGTCAATATTATGTCAAAGTAGTAGATCTTTCCAATAGGAAAACTTCCAAAATATACTTTGTTTGCACCATTATGAATGTCCGCTTTACTTGGAATTTCAGTACATATATATTCCAGTTTCATGTATCTTTGGATAGTCTTTCAAAATTTCATATATTTCTTCGCTTAACCAAATCTTCAATAGTAGCATTCTCTCTTCTGTCTTAGCTTTTAAAAAAAATTATCTCCTCTAAAGTATGATTGAGATGGAGAAAACGCTGATGACAATTAAACCATGAAATTTTCTTCCCATACCGTAAAGAAAATGCTTGTGTTTCTTCTGTTGGGCGAATTCTTACCTAGAAGATATCGAGACCAAGAAGCGTCAGTCCCACCCGTGTTCGCAACCTCCACTTCATTCGGCAAAGCCAAGGATCGCTCGGCATTCCAAATACACGAACAAATTCGACATTCCAGAACTCATTCGGCAATGGCTCATTCGGCATCCCCAAGATAATGTCCATTCGGCAATGCAAGCATAATACACATCCGGTCGCAATCCCCCGCTACCGAAGCAACATGCTCCACTACCGGACCAACTCCACTACCGGACCAACTCCATAGACACACCACCGAATCAACCCGACGCCGAGCCAACCACATCCGGACCATTCCCACTCTCTTCTCTACCGAATCAAAACATACTCCTCCGAACCAAAGCCACTATTATCTACCCAAAGCTTCACCGAACCGGACCAACATCACCGGATCATATCTCCAAGACCTCAACACGGACGAACCAAGGCTTCGCCGAACCAGAACGCTACGAGGCCAGATTGCTTCAGCCCGGGCCCACCAGCAGCTATATACATCCAAGACCCCTGCCCCCTACCTCACTCTATAAATAGAGGGGCAGGGGTACAACAATGGCAGACAAGTTTGAGAGCTCAAGCGAGGAAGGAACTTTCAAACTACTTTCATATACTTGTATACAAAGCGTTGTACTTGTAATCTGAAAGAAAAAGGATAATAACATATAAAGTGCACGTAGGCACGTTTTGGCTGAACCACTATAAATCTGTGTGTCTTTTACATTTCAGCCCCTACTTTTTTCATATTTGCATAACTCATCCAAATCACTAAAAATCACATATAATCGACTAAATAACACGACTTGGAGGTGTTTGCCCATTTTTTGTGCAAACATTTTTGGTGCTTTCATTGAGAGCAAGAGCTCGAAGCTTCAGCTTCTCTCACTCAACCTCCTTCCTAACAACATCGTTCGTCACTTAGAAATCATGCCTTCCAAGCAGAGGAAAGATGTTAACAAAGGAAAGAACGTCGCAACTAGCAATCTTTCGGATCCAGTAGCCCCAAATCAAGAGAATCATCCCATTTCAACAGCAGTACCAGAGGGAAGTCAGGCAAATTTGACAGCCCCCACCGCGGAGCAACCAATTACTAGGGCAGATCTAGACAGAGTTGTGGCTGAAGTAACTAACCGCTTGACATCCCAACAAGAAGCTTTGGTGGACCAACTCATGTCACGCTTAAGGGATGCTGAAGAATCCAACCGCAACACTGAATCATGGGGTGGATCCCAATCCGAAGGATCTGGGAGGCAACAAAGGTCTTCCCTCTTCGAAGAAGCTATCAACAGGAACAACAATGATAGAAACCCCGCTGAACGGAGCCGAGCTAGAACCCAGCCCGAAGTTGACCCCATGGGAATTCTCGAAACAGAACCCCATAGGGGAAGATCAGGATAGGGGGCAACTGTAGCTGGTCCTAGCATGCATCCGAGCAGCCAAAGACAACCACTGGGTAACGTCAGAAGTGATAGACTATACCATCCCTATAGGTCATCTGGACGAGATCGATCCCGCAGAGAAGAACCAAACTCATTTCTATCCGCTCCAAGTTCTGACAAGAGGATGGCGCGACTGTTCAGAGAGTGCATCCAACGGGAACAACGAGATCGGGGAATAGGCACTAGGGTCACCAGCCCCTTCACCCGCAATATCGAAACTGCCATCACCCCTCGGGAATGGAAAATGCCAACCATGGAACCTTACAAGGGAACCTCTGACCCCATCGTACACTTACAGAGATACACCCAGCATATCCTCATGAGCGGAGCAACAGAAGAAGTGTTATGTAAATGCTTTCCGCTATTCCTAGCAGACCTAGCTACCTCCTGGTTCTGCCATCTCCCCCAAGGATCTATCGGCTCATGGGAGATGTTGAAAGAAAAGTTCATTAGCCAGTTCCGCATCCATGTGGAACAACCCAAGGATGCCTATTCTCTATCTACTGTCAAACAAAAACCCGAAGAGACACTGCAACAATACCTAACCCGATTCAATGCCGTAGCAGCAACAGTTCAAGATGCCGACGAGAAACTTATCCTAATGACCCTCTACAATGGTGTACATCCGGATACTAAATTTGCTAGAAAACTAACTAAGGAAAAACCAGCTACTTTACCCGATTTCTTCCATGAAGCTGGAAAGTATATGAGACTTGAAGACACTGCCGCTGAGAGGCAGTCAAGGCAACAGGATAAGACAGCTCCGGAAAAGGTTCCCGCTGCGGTGAAGGATGTTCGAAGGAATGACTCTAGAGACAATGCCGGGGGCAAGAAGGGAGAAAAGCATTTATAACGACCAGGACCGAGATTTAACTCTTACACCCCCTTGCTTTAAACTTTGTCCTGGATAGCTAGAAGGATGTTTTCGATTATTTCACCAAATGGGTGGAAGCAGATCCTTTTTAAATAAAATATCTTCGGCAAAAATTATCAACTTCTTGATCAAAAATATCCTTTGCAGGTACGAAATCCCGCTCAAGATCATATCAGACAACGGACTTCAATTTGACGGCGAAGAATTCGCCGATTGGTGCCGAGAGCATGGAATTCACAAAAGCTTCTCATCACTAGCTTATCCTCAGGCAAACGGACAAGTCGAAGCTGTCAACAAAATTCTCAAAACCCTAATCAAGAAGAAACTTGAAAGGTCAAAAGACGCTTGGGTGGATGAGTTTCCTACGGCACTTAGGGCCTACCGCACATCTTACAGAACATCAACGAGGATCCACTATAACCCAGAAAAGAACGCAGAGCTCCTCCCCATGTCTTTGGATCTAATTGAGGAGAGAAGAAATGACGCAGCACTTAAAGCAGAAGCCCACGAGCAAAAAGTGGCAGCACAATACAACTCCAAAGTCAAGCACTGCAGCTTACAAGAGGGAGATCTTGTCCCCAGGCGGATCTTCCCGCGACACTGAATCATGGGGTGAGCCCCAATCTGGAGGGTCTGGGAGATGACAGAGGCCTTTCTTCTTCGAAGAGGCCAATATCAGAAATAACCATGGTAGGAGCCGAGCCCGGATTCAGCCCGAATTCCGACCCGAGGAAACATTTGGAACCGAACCCAAAGGGGGAGGTGCCAGGCAGGGGTCGGATGTAGCTGAGCCTGTCATGCTACCTAACCATAAAAACACCAGTAGACGGACCCTGTGTGGTTCATCAAGATCTTCACAACGGAGCTTATATTTTGTCAACAGTGGGCGGAGTGGTGTTCCAGAGGGCATGGAACACCCGACACCTCCGTCGATACTTTGCTTGGCATGTACTGCCCATATGAAGCGTATTAACAATGAGAATCGATGGACGTAGGCATTTTCGTGCCAAACCACTTTAAAAATATTGTCTCTTGTTACCTTGTGCCTTCATATCTTGGCTACTTGTCGAGTTTTATCCTTTTCTATTGAACAAAATCCTATGGCATCTCCATTCAAGACGCACCACAGCGCAACTCCACCTGGACAAAATCTAACAGGTACGCTACGATTCTATGCACTCGCCAATGAGACACTTTTTCTCCAGCATCCCTCTGCTGCGGGTTAACTCATTGCTCGCGCCTGCCCTCAAAGCCAACTGTAATGAGCCGATTATAAGTCATCATAAAGGCCGACTATTGCCGATGGCAGCTCATTACGGCGTTCGGCTCGCCTGCAACTGTGAACCTACTTTAAGCCCCAATATAAGGTGTGGCCAGCCAGGGGTAGTTCACGGCCAACGGCACCCACGCTAGCCGGACACGGTAAATCGAATAATACCCACGATTACGGACCATAATGGTTCGAGTAGTTATCGTGCGCGATCTCGGCTCCGATGTGTCTTAAGTGCGGCTGTGGTAAAAAAGAAAACTCCCCGCAGAGGCGTAAGATGGGTGACAAATGTCTCCAAGACCCACAGCTAGGGAAAGTGACTACAAAACCCGTTTGCCACGAACTTAAGCACATCGACGGCCTTCCGTGACTGGAAGTTTTACTTTTTCTATATTTCCATTTCATTTAAATACTTTTCCCCTATCCTGTATAACGAACTCTAAAGTACAGGGAACCAAATAGGAGGCATTCGCTCATGAGAATAATCTGAGCCTGCATACTGGGTGGCAAGGTACTCAGCTATATTCATGATCAGTTACACAAGGCGCTCAAAGCTACCGCCTGCAACTAAAACATGAAGGGCGGTACTCTCTTCTCTTGTACATAAATATGTAACTATAGCTTATTCATACGTCACACTAACATTGCAAAACCTGAAATTATATTTCAAGCAAAAGCTTAACATCAAACACAACTAAAATCACAGGCGTATGCATAGTTATACTTCTTACGCAGCACATCAAAATGACAACAACATTCAAACATAACAAAATCAGCTTATGTTATAAAGTCACACAAAGTTATTCTTCGCGAATAATATTATTACAGTCACATCAATGTTTTGGACTAACATAAACAGTGATAAAATGAAATAAAAAGGTGGCCGAATCCGGACAAGGAACCGGCTGCATCCACACTTCGCTCTCATCCTACCAACTTCCCAAGCCTACTTGGCCGCAGGGCCGGAGCTCCCAGCATGTTGATCGGAAGTTCCACCTGTCCAATTCAGAAGAGGAATTCATTAAACGAACAATAAACGATCAAGTTATGGAAACCCAGAAAGAAAAGAAAAAGAGAGGAATAACTCACCAGCGTCCGCCGCTTGATCCTCATCCTCCAATTGCACACCCGCTTCCTCCGCAGCAAGCAGCCGCATCCCCTCCTTCACCGCCGCTTGTTCCTCCTTCGAGAACTGAGCAGTGACCACATCCAGACTAAAAGCCGCTCCACCTTCCTTACCCGCATCGACCCTGGCCTCCTCCAAAGCTCGAAGATATACTTTGGCCATAACCCGGGGATAGTCGTCCATCCAGGATAAGCTGCCCTCCTTCCAAGTGCGGAAGTACATGTCCTGCAACATCTCGTCCATCATCCCCTCATTCTCCTCAAACTCCCTCACTCGGGCCTCGGAAACCTGCAACTTGGCGACAGCAACATCCCTCTCTGATCGGTATCTCAAGCAGTCAGCCTGGAGAGACCTCCTCATTTCCTCCATCTCTTCCTTTAACTTGACTTGAGCCATCTCCGCGGCCTCAAGCCTCCCAGACAACTCCTCTACCTGCTCGAGATCCGCATTCCGAACCTCATCCACTGTCGCAATGGCCATGTCAATCCGCTCCTTACAGGCGGCCTCCATCTTCCATAGTTCTGCCCTACTAGCCTTTTTCATAGTCTCTTTCAGCCGCCTGGAGGCTTCCTCGTGCTGGGAAATCTGAATGGCTTGATCGGCAAGCTGTTTGGCCTGATCGGCAACCTTTAGCCGCAACCGAATATTAGCACTCCCAATCTCCTCCCCGACCTTGATCAATCGAGCATGATGCTCCATTAACTTCTTGGTCTCTTCAGCCACCCGATCAATATTAGCCTTGGCTTCGTCCCCCATGGTAACTACCCGAGTAGTAAGCAGATCAAGATCTAGGGACTTGGCCTCATCAAGCACTCGTACCATGGGGTTACGGGGAAGAAGGTGCTTACCCGTGGCCTCATCGAATGAAATATCCTGAGAGCTTGGATCTAAATCGGGATGACCGGCAAAGGGGTCACGAGGCACGTCAGGATGTCTTATACGGATAACAGTGGGATTCTTGAAAGGAGGTGGAGGGGGGCCAAACTTCGTGCTCTCCTCCGTGGTATCACGAGGAGGCTGAGTAGGAAGCTGCGGACCAGGGGAAGACTCAAATAAGGAACGACTCCTCTTCTTTTTCTGAATGCTCTCTTCAATGACCCCAAGAAGAGGATGGTAACTGACTACGTCCCCAGGACGACCGGTAAGAGGCTTCGGCTTATCAGAAGCTCTCATCAACTTGAATTGTTCGAGGCGGTGTTGAACATCTGACATTTTAGCCACCTGGCCTGCCCCTGGAATAAAGAACAAGTGTTACGAACATTTGATGATCCATAATTCAAGAAAAATGGTAAGTAAAAAGAAAAAAGTGAGGAGGCACATCTATTATACAAACCCTGCGGAGGAGTGGGATACTGCAATAAGTCCTGAATCTCATTCCAGGACGGAAGTGAACCATAAAATATTCCTAAGTCCTTATCGAAAATGGAATCGGCAGAAGTCAAAAGTTCACCTTGCACCGCCGAAGTTACCCTAGCTGAGGAACTCTTAGGGGATGGATCGGCACCAGCCCCGGCCTTGCCAGTCTTCTTCGCCTTCCCCGCTTCCGATTCTCCCTCCGATTCCCCGAAGGCTTGACGAAGAGCCTCATCCGTCCACTCCTGAAGCTCCCCCAGTTGCCCGGAGGTTAAGGCACCAGTACCACTGCCGCCCTGTCCATCGCCATCACCATCTCCATCGCCATCTCCTCCGCTCTCTGACTCTCCTCCCATATCGCCTCCTTCGCCCTCTTCCACACCTTCCTCCTCCGGGATGATCGGGCAAGTACTAGGAGAGGGGCCATCAGACTCCTTAAGCTTCTTGCCTCCCACGACTGGATGTTGTGCAAAGGGCTTCCTCTTGCCACTCTTCACCGTGGCCCCCTCCTTAGCTTTAGCAGCCTTCTCCTCAGCCGTGTCCCTCTGCTTAACCACGGACTGGTGCGGCAGGATCAAGTTGTACTCCAGGAGGGTAGCATTCCTGATCAGGAAAGAAGCCGACCTGTCCCGTGCCGGAATGGCCTTTATTTAAGCAGCCATCCGCGCCAAGGAATCATCCTCCACGACTGCAATGCCACCTGTCGCTAGCAAGAAATAGAAGCATATCAGAAGAAGCACTACAGTCAGAACATGAATAATATAAATGAAATTCATCTTACAGCCGGAAGTGAAAAGGCGGAAAGAAACAGAATCGTCCTTGATGAAAAACCATTCTTTCTTGAACATGGTAAACTTTGAATATAAGTCCAAGACCGGTTTGAAGGGCACAGCCGCTTCTAGACTAATATACGGAGACCCCTTCTTGTAGCCTCTCAGGTTATACAAATATCGAATTTCTCGGTTAGAAGGAGGGCGCCCGTACCTCCTCTGAAAGATAACGAAAAGGCTCACCAGAATGGCATAAGAGTTAGGCTGAAGCTGGAATGGAGCCACCTTCAAATATGTGGTAAAGCTAACTATCCAGGCATTGATAGGAGGGATAGCACCACACATGCAATGATATCTGCTGTAAGCAAAGTAGCCTTCGGGGGGATTATACGGCATCACTCCGTCTCCCAGCAACAGCATGCGAGCCCTGTCTATCCCGAAGGAACGGGATATAACATCAAGTTGCTCTTCCTTTAGGGAGCTAGGAATGCAATCGGGAGGGGAGACTAGAAGTTCCTGGGGACCGTACCCATCCACTAACGACCTCGGGGCAGGCCTATGTTGCACCGGTCCTGGTTGGGCTGGGGGCACGGAGGAAGATGACTCTCCTCTACCTTTAGACTTCTTTTTATCCGATCGGGTTTCCGCTTTGCGAGACATTTTCTGCAGCACAAGAAAAACACGGTGTTAGAACAAGAAGTATAGAAACATAAACAAGCAAGTATCTAAAGCAAGCGTATAAAAGCCTAAGATTTCGCTCAAGATTCAAATTTCCGAGTCTCATTCGGTATATGCCTCATTCGGTAGTTCCATTCGGCATTGGAAGTTCATCCGGTATACGAATTCATTCGGCAGTACGATGCTAAGTTCATTCGGCAGTGCATCACATGTCCATTCGGCATAAGGCACATTCGGTCGTAAGAATTTTCACGCTCATCCGGTACTCAGAAACACCGAGTTCATTCGGTCAAACACGACCATCGTTTTCATTCGGCATGGGAAGTTTACAAGAAAACATTCGGCATTAAAAACCTTTCGTGTTTATTGGGCGAAAGGACATGTACCTGATACGAAGCTGATTCGGCAAGGGACTGATTCGGCGCGAGGTGATTCGAATCTATCTGATTCGGCAAAGGTTTGATTCGGTATAGGGTTGATTCGCCTCTCGTTGATTCGGTAGAGGCTAACAAAGGGGGTGTAGCCCCTATATATAGGCAAGCGCAGAAGCACCGGTCCATCCGGTTCGGCATACCGGACCAACCAAAAACCGAATGAAACCATCTCAGCCAGCAAAAACCAGATAAGTACTGTGCTCTAGGGTCTACTGATAAAATAGAAATTATGATAACGATGAATAAGTAGTAAATCTCCCACTGACATGGGTTAATCATTTACATATGTACACAACCACGACGGTCCACAGGCATGCTCTGAATGGCTATTAACCCTATCGTCGTGAGAATTTACACTCTGACATCCTTTTAAAACTCATCGGTTGAATGGATATTTGATTCTGATAACTCTGAAATGGCTAAGCTACTTACACATGTACGGGGTCGCGAACGATCCTTAGGCATGCTCTGAGATGGCGATAAACCACCCTGACAAACGATCCAGGGTCCCACTCACCTCACCTCAAATGACTCGATCACGAACGATCGTCATTTGAAGTTAGGCGCTTGACCATAAACGGTCGCACTCCATCTCGAATGCCTCAATCCCGAACGGTCATCACATGGAACTGTAAATTCCTATGCAGGACATCAACAGGATATGAACATCCAGTTCATGGCATTACAAAACAAGCCTTCCTACCACAGGGAAACAAAGCGCGACACATGCAAGCACGTGCCCCGCTTTGGGGGGCAAATGTTGGGCGAATTCTTACCCAGAAGATCTCGAGACCAAGAAGCGTCAGTCCCACCCGTGTTCGCAACCTCCACTTCATTCAGCAAAGCCAAGGATCGCTCGGCATTCCAAATACACGAACAAATTCGGCATTCCAGAACTCATTCGGCAATGGCTCATTCGGCATCCCCAGGATAATGTCCATTAGGCAATGCAAGCATAATACACATCCGGTCGCAATCCCCCGCTACCGAAGCAACATGCTCCACTACCAGACCAACTCCACTACCGGACCAACTCCATAGACACACCACCAAATCAACCCGACGCCGAGCCAACCACATCCGGACCATTCCCACTCTCTTCTCTACCGAATCAAAACATACTCCTCTGAACCAAAGCCACTATTATCTACCCAAAGCTTCACCGAACCGGACCAACATCACCGGATCATATCTCCAAGACCTCAACACGGCCGAACCAAGGCTTTGCCGAACCAGAACGCTACCAGGCCAGATTGCTTCAGCCCGGGCCCACCAGCAGCTATATACATCCAAGACCCCTGCCCCCTACCTCACTCTATAAATAGAGGGGCAGGGGTACAACAATGGCAGACAAGTTTGAGAGCTCAAGCAAGGAAGGAACTTTCAAACTACTTTCATATACTTGTATACAAAGCGTTGTACTTGTAATCTGAAAGAAAAAGGATAATAACATATAAAGTGGACGTAGGCACGTTCTGGCCGAACCACTATAAATCTGTGTGTCTTTTACATTTCAGCCCCTACTTTTTTCATATTTGCATAACTCATCCAAATCACTAAAAATCACATATAATCAACTAAATAACATGACTTGGAGGTGTTTGCCCATTTTTTGTGCAAACATCTTCCATGTAATAAGGACAAGCTAGATGACCAGCAATACTCCAACATGAAAGTATTGCATACGCAGGAAAATCGCTAATAGTCCGTAACAAAGAAACGAACATACAAAAATTCTTTTTTTGAAATGTCGTATGTTTCAACTCCTTCATGCCATAGTGTTTTAAACTCTTCAATCAAAGATTGTAAATAAACATTGATTCCTTGTGCCAGATCATCAGAGCCAGGGATGACAATAGTGAAAAAACATATATGGAGTTTTCACACACATCCATGGAGGTAAATTATAAGGTATAACGATAATAGGCCAAGATGAATATTTACTACCAAACTGAGAGGATGGTGAAATCCATCGGTACATAAACCAAGTCTGACTTTACGACTCTCTACAGTAAATCCGGGATACGTCTTATCGAAATATTTCCATGCTTCTCCATCAAATGGATGTATCAAAGTTCCCTCTTCATGTGGTCTCACACTATTCCATCGCATATGACATGACGTAGCTAAAGACGCATATAACCTTTGAACTCTGAGAGTGATTGGTAAATAATGCATTATCTTGTATGGAACTTCATTTCCTTTCATTTTTCTTGGTTTGTATCTTTTTCGTTACATATTTTGCAGCTTCTAAGCTTAATGTCATCTTTCCAATATGACATGCAATATTTTATACATGTATCTATCTTTTGGAATGGCAGATTGAAAGCCGACATAAGTTTTTTCACTTTATAATGACTATCGCACATCAGATTAATGGGTGACATATGTCATTTTGCAGCTTATACAATTGCTGTAAATCCAACTTCTGAAAAGTTGAATTTTGATTTCGTAGCGATGTATTCCAAGGTTACCGATAATTCGATTTCGCTTTTACGCATCCTAGAACGGCCTCTTAGCAGCGTCCCATAAATCATAAATTTTCTTCGCTCCTACATTTGGTTCTTCTTCAATATTTAAGTTTTCATCGTCAACTTGAATTGTAGGGAACGTTGATCATGCTGCATCTTCAACTGTATCTTCTATCAGATTCATCATAAATAATCGTTCTCTGGCACTATAAGATTAGGTGTAGGTGCAGCAAGTTCTCCATGATGATCCAATAAATAATATTTTGGCACAAAATCAGATTTATATAAATATACTCTAACCGTATCTTGTTTTCAATGCCTTAAATGTTGGCACTTATTATAAGGGCAACGAAGTTCTTCATTATTTCAACTATTAGATGTAGTGAATATAATAAATTTTTATGCACCATTGTAGAGATGTTCTTTCACCAAAACTTTCATACCAGTTCTGACTTCATACATCCAAGTATGGTTGAGAAAATAATCGAACATTGTTCCAAATTTATAAATTTGTGTTAGTAATTTCAACAACACCCAAATTTTGTCTAAAACATAATTAAAGCCCTTTGGGACTAAAGACTTCATACACCACACTTCTGTCTAATTTCGATAGCACTTCACTTCACTTATCTTCTACGCAAAACTTCTCATCCAAACGATATATTGTTGTTGTTGTATTTTTTAAAATAAATTAATGCCATTTGGGTCTAAAGGCTTTAATTTTTCGTTGTTGTACTTGTTAAAATAATACTTCATTTTTTAGTTTTTAAAAAATAGATTTTAGTACAATATTTGTTTCAAAAAATTTATTATTTCAAACTAAAATTTATTCTTTCTTAATTCATTATTTCACTTCACTTCCTTGCTTAATTTTATAGTTTATTCAACAATCTAAATATTTTATTAACTAAATTTGAAATTTTAAAACATATTTTACAATTCATTTAACTATTTAATTTTTGAACCGAATTTCTGAACTAAATTCAAAGTTTGCACAAATTTTAATCAATAATTATACATTAATTTTTGCACATATTTTAACTATCTAGCAGCATATTAATCTATAATTATACATTAATTTTGGGGCAAATTTTAACAAACGTTATTTTAAACTATACTGAACATTCGCGTAAACTTATCAATAAGCATACTGATCAATAATTATACACTAATTTTTGAATTTTAAATCCATCTTACTTTTTGGTGCGAGAGAATGAAAACTTTTCAGGCTCGCGGGTTTTTGATATGTGTGCATAGATCTGCGTCGACTAACAATGACTAGCATTGGCTACTTATTCAAGCTGTCACCGGACAATGAAAGAGGCTAGTGTTGATCTGAGTAGAATATATGTTTTAAAATAAATTTATTATTTCAAACTAAAAATAATTATTTCTTATTTTATTATTTCACTTCACTTCATTTCTTAATTTTCTAATTCATTCAACTATTTAAATATTTAATTAACTAAATTTGAATTCTTAAAACATATTTTACAATTTAGTTAACTATTTAAATTTTTTATTTACCAATTTTGTAATCTAAAATTTGAAAGTTGCATTATAATAAATTGAAATAAATTTGTTTTATACTAACCACTAACACTTATAATTAACACACACTAATTAATTAAAAAATATTACTTATGTTTAACTATACCAATCTAGCAGCATATTGATCAATAATTATACAATAATTTTGGCGTAAACTATAACAAACATTGTTCTAAACTATAACAAACATTCGTGCAAACTTATCAGTAAGCATATTAATCAATAGTTATACACTAAATGTTGGATTTTAAATCAACTTTAATTTTTAATTAGAAATTAAATAATCAAACCACTAATTAATATCACTAAATCAACTAATACACTATTATCATCAACTAATACACAATAATCATTAATTTCAAAACCGTAAACAACTAATTTTCAAAATTATAGTTTTAATTATATCCCCAAATCAACTAATATATTATCATCATCAACTAATATGGAATAACCAACAATTTCTAACCTATAATCAACTGATTTTTAGGATTTTAATCATACCTATATTAAGTTGAAATTGAAGAGAAAGTGATATCAGCCAGCTTTGGAGGCTTTAGATGGTCGAGAAAGCTGGATGTGGCTGACGGGGGTAAAAATTCTTCATCGTTTTCTCTAGGTTTTGGTGGGAAAATGGAATGATTTCCAATTTGCGGGTCGAGCTGTATATATGAGTGTTAACCCCGTTTTGTCAACAAGTTAAAGCCTGGGCCGACTCATCAGAAAAGGTACCCAGCGCCTCAGTGGGTTTATGACTCACCATGAGTCGTTAGCGACTCAAGTATGCAAATCTGAAAGCCAAGTACAATTAACTCACGTACGACTCACGACTCAAGGGGCTTCAGCGACTTCAGGGCAGTCCGACTCAACGAGTCACCGACTCAACGACCCGAAGAGAAACTGTACGACTTAAGGAGCCTTATGAGTTAAAGCATTAACGACTTAAGAAATGACACGACTCATTGGAAGGACGACTCAGGGAAAGTACCGACTCAACTGATAACGACTCATCTGCTCAAGGCCTAGACCGACTCATAGATCAACGACTCAACTGCTGTGTGATTCGTGGGTGTTACCGACTCAATGACTTAAGGTTTGTAATGACTCAGCGGGTCTATGACTCAAGAAGATTTACGACTTAAGGAAGCAAGCCAACTCAAGGCCTCCAACGGCTCAACAAATTAGGGGGTCACGACCTAAAAAGCCTAAAGGTAGAACGACTTAGTGACTCAAGATAGAGAGAGAGCGCAAGCAACTGCATTTGAGTCAGGACCGACTTACGACCTAGTATAAGTCGTACACGACCTAAAGGCTCAGTACTGCTTCAGCTGATCCACTGCAAACTAACTCTGGAGCCTTGAGTCAAGCACGACTCACCCTGAGTCGGTCACGACCCACCTTGACTCGGCCACGACTCAAGACGAATCGGCCACGGTTTAGCCTGAGTCGGTCACGACTCAGGACTTGGCGCAAACAGCTCCTATCCAGGTTTGCCTATAAATAGACGGCCACCTCCAACATTCAAGGGGCTTTTTGGGCTGATGGATTTGAAGGGCTGTTACTCTGCCACATTGGGAACTCCATCAACCTTTAGAGCTTTTGAGATTCAAAGAACACCTCAAGGAACTTCATGAAGAAATCCTACATGTCCAACATGAGTTCGAAGACTTTGATTGTCATTGAAGTCTAGACTACTTGTTCTAAGTCTCTTGTAATTCAAAGTGTATTGTACTTTCAGAAGAATTGTATCAACTTGTAACTAGATCATCAATAAAAGTACTTTAAGTGGACGTAGGCTATACCCTTAAGCCGAACCACTATAAAATTGTTGTTGTTTACTATTTTTCTGCTATTATCTGCTTATGATCTGTTCCCGAGCTATCGGGTGATGCTTTCACAATAACCTTCTTCACACCGGGGTGTTAGCATTCAAATTTTAGCGTTAACAATGAGCATGCGTCGGCTTGTGACGATTAGCAGTGGCCGCTTATTTTAGCCATTGCTAGCCAATACAAAAGGCTGCCACTATAGCCAGCCTTTCTTGTAGTGCATGTTTAATCATACATAGAAGTGGATAATGATTTGGTAATTTTTGGTGTATTCTCCATAAACAAGTGCATGTTTCATTCAATTTCAAAACCAATGTAAGTTTAAATTTTTGTTTAAACATACAATATAATTTGACATTTATTTAAACTGACGGCTAATGCCCAAATGTTTATTAAAGTTGCTATTACAAAATAAACCATCTACTGTTGAATTTAATTGGTTTAGTGTATGAGAAAATAACTAGTTATTGTACATGACATTTTAGGATTTATTGTCATTTAAGGTTAATCATATAAGAAAGACGTTTAAACCAGCCTATGGAAGGAAAATCCCATGGATCTCTAACATGAATATTTTGTTTGTATAAGAATTATATAGAAGTAGATACCATTGCACATATACCTTACATTGTCAACGGATGTAAATGGATGCTGATGCTACTTTTTCTGAAACCATATCCGAGAATTTTTTTTGCATCCGAATCAATATTTGCTACATGTGGATATCCAAAAGTGCATATATGTCTCTACATCTTGGAAATATATCTGAAAACCAAAATGTTGGTAATTCAGGAAATCTAAAAATATACGAAAACATCCCTATATGAAAAATAAGAAGTTGATATTTTATAAATTCATAAGTATTTGTATATGAAATTTTATAATATTTATAAAAATATAGTTATTTAAAATTTTCATTTTCTTAATATATTATTACTATTTTCAATTAAAATCTGACATTTTCATCTTGAAATTGCATTTATGTTCGGAAATGTTGTTCTTAATATTAAAGTTGCAATTTTTAAGTAAAATTAAGCTCTTTTAACCACACATCATTAAAATTAATCATAGGGCGGTAAAAATTAATACCTTTATTTAAATTTAAATTCATTTTAACAAATTAGACACAAATCATAATTTATATATTTAATGTTTATTTACTAAAATACATTGAATGATCAAAATCATTTAATACTAACTTGCTAACATTGAAAGAATTTTGTTGACAAAATATTTGGCCAAGGTCGAACCCATAGTTGGGAATGGCAATTACTGAAGGTTATACACTAATAACTTGGTTTAGAAATGTAAATGATGAAAATAAACTATGGCATGTAAAAGGCACGATTTAGAGTGATTCTACCAAAGTTGATCTCCACTATGAGAATTTTCTTTTCACTTAGTTTCTTACAACAATTTTAGATTATAAGAGATAATAACAAGAAAAATAAATGCTTGAGAATTTGAGATGTTAAACCCTCACTCAAATGCATGCCTTGATGCATTTATAGCTATTGGAATATGTGAGAATGAACGAGACGCTGTAATTATGGTCTAAAATTTGGTCCGGGGCGTAGATAGAGTTGTCTGGCTAAGATAAATGCCATTTTGTAACATCCTATAATTCTATGACAATTAATTTAAAAAAATTAATTAGTAAATGATGAAACAGAAAAATAGAATTTTACAAATATTAGAATTTGGTTATGGAACCTGTGCCATTAGGTTCTTACTGATTTTTCAATCAATATTCTTATATAAAATTTTCGATTGGAATTCAAAAGAAAAAGTCATTAAAATTTGAAGTTTTGAATTGGAAGTAATTATATATGTAGTTATGATAATACAAATAGACTACGATTAATTGATAATGTTAATGGAAGCTTACACATTAAGGAATGTTAACGTTAAATGAAATCTGAGGAAAATAAATGTTAAGAGAAACAAATTATCATGGTTGGTTAAACAAGGAGTGAACATAAAGAAATCAAGTAGCATATTTAACAAATCACGCATGCTAATTAATCACTCTAATAAAACGCCGCAGCCGACTTAAGATGCACCTTGGTCAATTGGTAGCGGTTGGCCCAAGGTCATGAACGGTCGACCGTCGGCATATAAAATTTGTGAACAGGCATGCAGGTGAATGGAGTTGATCAATTGAATTGTTTTTCTTTGCAGCCAACTAGTGCTATAACGACCCAAAATTTGGTCATTAGTTTTTGGAACATTTAATTATTTTAAATGATGAAATTGAACTATTAATTGATTTTGAATATGAAGAATTAGGTTGAATTAACAAATGAGTTATAATTTCAAATATAATGATTTAATTGGATTTGGATAAATAGAATTTAATATTTAAAATTGGGATAATATGTGGATTTGAAATAAATGGATATGAAAATGATTTTTAAAATTTATTGAAAGTCTAGGTGGATTTGAATTATAATATTTGACTTTAGGATAGAATTACAAGTCAATAAAATTGAAGTTTCAAATTTATATATTAAGTTAATAATGGAAATTAATATATATACACACACACACATATATATAGCAATAGTGTATATAGTTGGATTTGGATTCAGTATAAATCTAAATGAAGTCTAATATGGATATAAATTCTATTGATTTATAATGGAGTAAGTAAAATTTTAAAACCAAAATTTTAAACGATTTCGACGATTTTGAAAATCACTCGATTTAATCGACGCGTTAAAATAGTTTTCCGGGGCACGGTCTCGAAATTCAATATACCAGTTCGATTGGATCCATATGTGAAGCCCCACCTCTATACTCATGCTAGCCAAGAACACTACAAGGTAATGCCATCAACTAGCATGAAGAATAAGGCTGTTGAGGAGCGACCATCCGTAGAATTGCTTTGTGAGAGCACCGATATGTCAGATAGTATAACATGCATTTCATTTCAAGAGGAAATCCGACATACCGAAACAAACTCAAAGCTACTACATAGTGGCTATATGATCTTTGGAAACAAATATAGAAATAAGCATAACACAAATCAGTCAAAGACATCTATATCACAAAGGCAGAAACATATATGAATATAACACATGGAAGTGTACGTCAGAGTAGTGGTCAAATAAGTTCCACAATATCACAAAAGAATAGATACAAGTGCTAGACAAAAGAATAAGTATACATCAAGTATTTAAGCAGAAGCACCTATAACATCTCGGTCTGACCCGAGTACTATTTAATAAGAAAATAATAACGGATCAGTCTGGCTATAATTAACAAATAAAATGAGTTAGGATAAGAGATATGACTAAAACGTATGATAACAATAATGTCATACTATGACAGATATACAGTTAACAAAAATAAAAATCCTACAGTATCTCAAAAATCTCGAACACCAAAAGGAATGTCATATTCTTTAACATATTCGCCAAACCACAAATATTTATAAAACTTATCAATGTAAATCTCAAAAATTAGCAAAACGCAAATCTATAAATCATCAATTAGAAATCTAGAAAACAAAAATGAGCCGAAGCTCCTCCTAACGAGCTGAAGCTCCTCCAAACAGGTTATAGTCCCCCATTGCGGACTATGAGCCGAAGCTCCTCCAAATTTGCCGAAGCTCCTCCAAATGAGCCGAAGCTCCTCCAAATCAAGGTATAGTCTCCCACGTGGACAAAGAGAGGAAAAGCTCAACATAACAGGGTATTGTCCCCCACGTGGACCAAGAGACATCGCACATCGCTAGTCTAAATCACAAAATGATCATTATCGATCATCAAGAAGTGTCGATCACACTAAGCTAGTAAATAAACGAGTTTAGCTTCATGTCCCATAACCATTGGCTTAACTTAAATATTTACAAACAAAATGCAGATTTTCACTCGAAAATTGTCACAAGAGTTTCAATCGAACATGTCCAAAAATTAGCCGATGAAGTAAACGCAAGCGTTCCATACCACTTGTTTTGCTAAGCCGTTTGATTAGATTTTCTCGTACGAACGAGGTAAAGATTTGTATACACTAATGGGTTGGAAAACGGTTTTATAAACGAGCTTTGTATTAAAAATAGAGTTGAAATCATCCTTATGAAAGAGTTTGAATTTTTTACTACTAGTATAGAAACCTTTATATTTCGAAGTGACAAATCACCAAAAATGATTGTAAAAACAACCACTCACCATAAATTCACATTCGAACACTGAATTAAATCCAAAGAAATCGATACCAAATCTATCGAAAAGGATATTCCCATAAATCCCCCAAAAAAATTATCAAAGTCAACAAAGGTGGTTACAACAAATTGGATCAATACGAATCGATTAAAATTGGAAATCCAAGCAAAATAGGAAAATTTGGCTGAGGCAGCAGATTCAGTCGACTGGACAAGGGTGGTCTGTCGACTGACACAATTCCTGGAAACTTTCTGTTTCCAGGTTTAGTCGGCTGAACCAGGGTGGTCAGTCGACTGAATCATGCCTGGAAACTTTCGATTTCCAGGCTCAGTTTACTGACCCAGAGTGCTCAGTTGACTGATACTGGCCTAGGAGATTTCCTGGGTTCGGTTAAGTCGACTAACTTCCTGGTTCAGTCGACTGAACTGGAATTTCTAGTATTTTCAGCCTTGCCCCAAAGTGGGGCAAAAATCCAACAAATTGCGATCGGACGAGCGATGAGCGCTAGGGGTTTATGCCAATCGACAACCCAGCCCTATAGGCTCTTCGATACACCACCAAAAACATGCTCAAACATCAAAGCTAGGATTTTTAAAGATTTAACCTCAAAACACCAAAAATTGGAATATTCATAAAACCAATTCAATTCAAAGCAAATGGACAAGGAATAGATGTTAGGAATCACTACAACAACTATCAAAGATATAGACATAGACGTGAGTTCAAAAATACACTTTTTTTACTCAAAAACAATGAAGGAGAAGCTCAAACACAAAGGAAAGATCAACCACTCTTCACTTCAACCCTAGAAGCTTGAATCTAAGCTTATAAGCAATAATTTCCTAAATTAGGTTATAGGAAATTTCTGAAATTGAAGAGGAATTGAGATGGAGAAGACGAAGAGGATGCTTACCTAAGCTTCTCTTTGATTTTGGAGCTAGAACTTGAATTTGCAATGGAAACTAGGGCTTGGGATTTTAGTTTCCAATCTCTTCCCCCATGTTTGTTAAAGCTTGAAGTGTTAGGAAAATGATAGAATGAATGAAGAGGAAAGGGGAGTGGAGTCAGGATATAGGATGAGTTCAGTTAGTGGGCTGAAACCCAAACCCAAACCCAAAGTCCTTAGTGAAAACATCAAAGTTCTTGCTAACTCCAAACATATCGATGTTTATACTCAAAAATGTCGCAAACGCCATTTTGAACTCAGTGGAAGTGGCCTTGAGTCCTAATTCGGCTGTTTGCAAAAGGTAGCTTTTTGGACTTTAATCCGACTAATGATGCTATATTTAAATAAAATATTTAAATATACAATCGTAAAATATGTGGGTTGTTACACCGTAATAGTGTATTATTATAGGATTTCAATTTTTTTAGCATTTGGAGTTACCGTCTGGTCGTACGAAATAGAAACGCGTCGAAATAAATATCGAAAATTTAATATTTTAAATCGATTCAAAAACCAATCTTCCGCACACAATCGAATTAGGCCCCGAAACATGTTGCATTATGTTCGGAATAGGGGTAAAATATTATAAATGCCAGGCGGCACATTTTGTTTGTGGTTCTTTGAAAAGCTTGTAAAATTGGAAATAATAATAAAAATTTGTATATAAAATCGTATATATTGTTATATAGAAGCCGAAACCCTAGATATATCTCAAGCCGTCGTTATTGTTATTAATGGTCCAAAACTTCACCTTTTTCCTCTCGATTTTCTTTAAATCCATGAGCTCATAGAAAATTCTTCCAACTAGAAGATCGTAGAGGGCTTCGAGATCTATGAAGTGGACGGTTGTGATCAAATTCTATGGAGCGTGGATACTAGGGTTTCGCTGCGTTTGTGCACCGTTTAAGGGTTGATTTCGTGATGGTGGAGGGGTATTAGATGACCGGTTTTCTGGCGTAGATGAGGGTCGCGTGGGTCTTCGGCATGGTGACCTTGTATCGATCTTAGGCCATGCGATGGCGGTGCGGCGATGGGTAGAAGGTAGCGATGGTTGGGTTCGTGTTTGTATAACTGGGAACAAGGAAGAAGTAGAGAGATTCGACTTGGTTTTGCTCGATTTAAGTCAACGGCCCAGATGGTATTTGTAATAAAAAAAAGAAAGAAAGAAAAAGAGATTATTATTTTAAATTTATATTCAAACCTTAAACTGGCATAACTTTGTTATGCGAGGTCGAAATCGGACGAAACAAGAGGCGTCGAAATCGCAGTGACTCTACGTAGTGGAGTAGATCCGGAGACATTCGGAGCAAGTGAAAATTTTAGGTTAAATCGAACATTTTTTACTTAATCTAAAATTTGGAATGCTAGTAACGTAAAAATCAAGGAGAGTTAATCACACTCAATTTTGGACTACTAGTAATTAGTTGTACATAGTTAAAACTAATAAATGTTTGAGTGGTTAAATTGTGCATTTTTATCGATTGGGTGTGATAATATATATAGTTATTTATAAAGTAATATATATATATATATATATATATATATATATTGGAGTGATTGATATTTCCACACATATATACAGCGGATGAGACCCTATGCGCCCCGCATAATAGTAGATGACCCTATATACTGAATTGGTATTTTTATGTTGTGCTAACATCTATGAATGTAGGGAAAAATAGGTTGGAGGGATCCAGTTGGATTCCTCAAAAATGTTGAATTAAATTGCATATACTGTGATATATGATTTTTTGAATAAATCTATGACAGGTCATTGTGCGATTTAAAATAGTCTGATGTTATGGCATTTAACCTTGATTTTTGATGCTTTTTAATATCAATAAAAGTATGTTTAATTTGGGAAAGGAAAAGAGGGAATTTTAAAGTGGAGTGTTATAAATAATTTTGGGTTAATAAATTGGATAAAATAAATGCCTTGAAATTTCCACCTAATTAAATCGGGATATTGTAAAGAGGATTTTAATTTATTAATTGGATAATTTGTAAAAAAAGTTAAAATATTTTGGAAAATTAATTGTTTAATTTTTTAAATTGTTTAAGCATATTCAATTATATATCAGTAACCTTATAATGATTTTGAAAGATTTATTATTATTATTTAGAAATGGTCAGCATTTTGCTTTAAAAGGATACTTATAATTTTTCGATGTGGTTTTGTATAATAACTTTTATTTAAGTATAATTTCCTAGATTTAACTTGAAATTTAATTTAGAACTTATAAGCACTACTTTGAGATAATTTTAAAACAAAGTTTTCGGGAAGTAATGGTATACTCGCGTGGTGTAATCATAGGCAGTGAGTGCTTGCAGCTTAGACTTGAATTTCTCTGCGATAGAGACGTAACTATTGAGCTGTGATCCACGGCTTGATACCGCAGTGGTACTTTCCACATTTTATTTAAAAAAGGGTTTCAAATATTTTTGAAAGGATACCTTGTGAATATACTGATTTTGATAAGATAAGTATATAGTTTTGGATGAAGAGATTTAATTTATTTAGAAATTTAATTTAATTAAAGACTTGAGTTTTCGGTGAAATTGAAGTATTTGGTCAAAATGATTATTTTATTAGATAGTAAATAACCAGCTATCAAATCTGGTCCCAAATATAACTTTGGAAATATCTAAAAGAGGCACGGGAATTATATGGTACATTTACTGCTCGAGGTGTTATACTATACGTATAAACTCGTTCGTTCTTCTAGGACGTTTACAAGGAAATCTGTATTAACCCGCATTTTTGGACATCTGTTAATTGCTTATTAACAGGATTAAATTTATTAAAATACTGATTTGTAAGTTGATCAAATAAAATTTCTTATAAGTATTTGGATATATATATATATATATATATGGATTTTAAACTATAACAAATGTTGAATTATAAATCATTAGATATGATAAATCTTATAAATAATATATTTCACTATTTAATTTAAGATAAAATATCGATATATTTAAATAGATATATACAAGCTTTATAATGTATATGAGTATATATATGCCTATGGAATATAATATAGGAAAGTTTAATATGGATGTATATAATATCTACATCCACATACGATATTTCTAATTTATATATATATATATTATGATTAGGAAACATTGGCTTGAATTCAATGTAATAATTTTTAAAAAGCTATTTAAAGTAAAATTCTATATTTTCAAAACACTAAAAATAAATATTTATCAATAAAAAAGTATGATAGCTTGAAATAAAATTTAATAAAGGGTTTATTATGCTTTCTTTTTAAATTATACATGAATTAAGTATGGTTTGTAAATATATATTGTCACGACATGAAATCCAACGTTCAAAAATCGACATCAGATACCTCACTTGTATTCGAATACCGGAGGTTCAAACGTCGAACTGCAGTTCAGAGCTTATAACAACAATAGATGAATACAACACAGCGGAAACAAAAGATGATTTCATTGATAAACATAGATACAACACGGATACAACATTTGATTACAACAACAACCACCATCATCAGAGTGTTATATACTTGATACAACAACAATATATAACGCCATAGCGGAGAAACAACAGAATCTTCAAATAGATCTAACATAAGCACCTTCAATCCAAAAGCTCCAAAGACTTCAAACCAAAAGCTTCCAAAAGCTTCAAAAGATTCCGAGCTCCAAATCTACTATCTTGAACTAGCTCTAGAACACGGATAACCTACTTCTAGGCTGCCCGTGTGGAAAATTATGGGCACCCAAAGTTTAGGAAGGGAACAATAAACTTGTAACGACCCTGGATTTTTTGCCATATTATTTTAATAAATATTTAACCTAATTAGATAAAATGTAAACTGATCATTTTAAAGTGAATAGGATTTTTGGAAATATTTGCCATTTGTTTATGTGGATTTGTATTTTTGAAAAGGGAATTTGATTTTAAAAATTCAAATTAAATCTCTCAAAAATATTTACAATAAAATTTATCTTATGTAATTGAATTAAAAAACCTTGTCTTGTTAACATTTGGTATAAAAATATATATGGATGATAGTGTTTGAAATGAAATCAAATTATATCAATATGTATCTAATTTAAATGTTGATAGTTATAATACAAATGTAAAAATAAAACAAGAATTAGGTAGTTAAGATATGCATACAACATAAACTGAACATTTTAAGCACAAATGTATAAAGTGAAATCAGACAAAAATATGTATATTGAAGTTCAAGCTAGAAGTTAATAAAACAAATATCTTTACACAAAATATCTTCATATAGCTAAACATAATAATAAGTATGTAAACACATTTAGAAACCAAGGCATTAAATGCCATCATCTCAGCCTAATATAAGTCTATTTAAAATATTTAGTAATCTTTACATTTCAGAAAAAATCTGTTCATAACAAAAGAAGAAAACCGACCAGATAAAACCTTCCTTATTACATCTATTTTCTAGATATATATGTCTCCATCTTTTTGTTTTAGTTCGTTCAACACACATATAAGAAAAACCAGAGAATAAGAAACAAGAAACTTCATCTTTTCAAAGTATAAACATCATTCAATTCAAAACTGCAGTTTACAAAAAAGAAGAAGAGAGAAACAGACTCAAGGCAGATTCAGATCTACAAGTTTTCAAAAATAGAAATTGTTCTCTGTTCACAGAAATTTTGCAGGTGAGTAAACATCAACTTAAAGCTTTATGTTTAAATTAAAATAATAAAGATGATTCACTGATTATATGGTATTGTATAAACTTTAGCCATGGATATAATTCTGTGATTGTTCTATCTTCTCTGTTTAATTGTTATAGGGTGAATATTTTCTTCAAAACTCAAATTTATTTTCTTATAATAATTGTTAAGCTTTAATTTTCCAACAAAACAAGATGCACCAACTTCAATCAGGATTTTTAAATCTGCTTTGAAAACTTATTAGAAAACTATACACTGGAAATCATGTTTTACAGGCAACAAGAACTGTGTTGATAAAATTAATTGTTATAAAATATTAATTCAAGTTAATAATTTGAATCTTCAACGCAAAATAGGATTTTTAAAGCAAAAAATAGGATTTTTAAAGCAAAAATGGGAATTTTTAGTGTAGAATTGTTTGAGCGGTTCATAGTTGATCAAAAATTGCATTTTTACAAATTACAGATGATTGATCCAATAATTGCTGTTGAAATTTAGTTTGAAGTAAGTATAAACATCTATGATTTTGTGAAAATTATCAGATAATTTTTCCATTGCATAAATTAAAGAAACTATAACGACCCAGAATTTTGGGTCGCTAGATTTGAACATTTAATTCATTTTAAATGTTGAATATGTATTATAAATTGAATTTTAAAATAAAATACTTTGGCCAAATTAATAAAATTGGTTAAAATTTCAAATACGGGAATTTAATTGAAATTTGAATAATAATAATCTAATATTGGAATTAGAATGATTGGTGGTTCTGGGCGTAAATAGATATAAAAATAGATTCTAAATTTTATTTTAAGTCTATTTGGATTTGAATTTTAATATTGGGCAACTGGATGGATTTAAAAGTTGATAGGTTGAATTTGGAATTTTATATTAATTTAATAATGGAATTTAATAATATAATAATGCAAATAGTTAGATTTTGGTTCGAAATGAATTAGAATGATTTCTAATGTGAATATAAATTTTAAACGAGTTATAATAGAGTTAGTAAAGTTTTAAAAGTGAAATTCAAAATGATTTCGACGATTTCAGAAATCGCTCGAATTTATCGACGAGTTAAAATGGCCTTCCGGGGCACAGTCTCGGAATTCGACGAAACCAGTTACATTGGATCCATAATAATTTGTTATTATCGGATTTCAACTTTCGTCGTAATCGGAGTTGTCGTTTGACCCTGGAAGCTCGAAACGCATAGAAACTATTTTAATCGATTTAATTTAAAATTTGACTGTTTATTTCCGTAACTCGCGCATAAGACCAAATTAGCCTTCGAAACATCTCCCATTGTGTTCGAAACGTAGGTAAAACCTTAGAAACGCCTGGCGGCACGGATGATTCGGAGTTCGTTTGAAAAATTGCTTAAAAGTTAATTTAACATGAAAATATTATTATATTCACTTATATATATATATATATATATATATTCACGTACAGAGCCAAACCGTAAGGGTTTCTCTCGGCCGCCACTTTTATTTTTAATGGCCGAGAATCTTCAAAACTTTCTTCTTTGATTTCTTGAAATTGGTCGACAATTAGAGGAAGATTTCAACTGCAAGATCGAAGAACCTATCGAGCTCCATCAATCTATACGAGGGTGATGGCCTGTAGTGGGATGACGCGGTGGCGAATCACGTTCAAGTGCGTGCGTTCGAGCTTTGATAGTGAGGCGATCGTGGGGCCGAGCGCGACTTGCTTCTAGCCAAAGGAGGAGGCCGCGACGAGCTATCGAATGGCGAGTTCTGATCGAACTCGTGTGGTGCGAGCATGGAGCGGTGGTTAGCCCTAGAGGCGGCGACATGGGTTTTTCGAACCCTGAGTATCGCGCGATGTAGAAGAAGGTGCGGCCAATATTGTTAAAAAATATATATAAAATAAAAGAAAATTGTTTAAAATTTGATTCAAGCTTTATAATCTATAACTTTTACATGCTAGGTCAGATTTTGACGAATTTGGTAGCGTCGGAATCGCAGCGACGCGATCTACATAGTGGAGCAATTCTGGGATCATTTCGAGCAAGTAAAAATTTAGGTTAAATCAAACACCATTCGATTTAATTTAAATTTGAACGCTCGTCGAAAACCCAAGGTGAGTTATTCTCACTCACATTTGATGCTAGTAATTTAAATAGATGATATTTAAATGGTTGATTGGTTGTTTAGCCAAGTGTGATAATTTTTATCAGATTGCATCGATATTTATTTGTTGTGCTAATATCTGTGGATGCAGGGAAACAGGTTGGAGGAATCCAACTGGATTCCTCACAAATGAAAATTTATTTATATTCTGTGATATATCTCATTATATTCTGTGATAAATTGATTTACACCTTGATATGCTGTGTTTTATTTCCATACTGTAATAGATTAATTCAGAAATTAATTGTTTTGTGCTCTGATTGGGTGAATACAACCTGGGAATTTGAAAATAAATAAATTGGGTTTAAAGGAAATTAAGGGAATTCTTAAGTAAGGAATTTAAAAGGAATTAAATTCAAGCAATTGGTTGATAATGTGAAGTGTTTGAAATGGTGGTTTAAAAAGGGAATTGAGAATTTGTTGAAAATAATAGCGAGATTTATTTTTAAAGAATGGGAAGTGTGCTTTCTCCTGGAAATTTTATTTTGTTTTTAAGAAAGCTTTCAAATTATAAATTTGCAGTTTAAATATGTTTAGAATATTTTAGAAAGAAATATTATTTTAAATAGTTTTTAAGTGAAAACAAATATTTGATTAAGTAATTATGGTATTTAATTGTTTTTAAAAAGTAAAGCAGTATTAAGTTTTCAAAAGGAAATTACAATATAAATATTTAATTTAATAACTTTATTTTGAAAAAGTTAAATTTTACTCAAAGTACTTAGGGAACCTTAATATATTTTCCTTGAGTATTATTTTCAATTAAATAATTTAAAGAAGCTTTATTTCAAAATATTTTAAACATATATTTTGAAAATTATTCCCAGGAAACAGAAATGTGCTTAAAAATAAAAGGAGCTATTTTTAAAGTATGGAAAGGATTTTACGGGATGAACGAAAAATTGAATTTGGGATAAATCGTGCAAGATCTATAAAAAGAATTCTTTGGATTATCCTAAATGGAGATGTATTTCCCTGAAAAGCCAAGTATGTTTTTAAAGCTGATTTTTCAAAAGTTAGGGGTTTAGAAGTTTTATTAAAGAATGTTTTCAAGAAAATATTTAAGTCGTAAGAATTTTAAAGGTGAACAATTATCTAATTAATTATAAAAGTAATTATTTCAAAATGGTAATTAGAATTATATTTTAAAGGATATTATTAATATTTATACTTTACAAAATGGTTTAACTTAAAGATAATTAATCAAAGTTTCATTTGAGAACTTGTATAGAATTTCATAGCTTATTTTCAAATTTTATACGACTTAACATTTATTTTAATGAAAATAGTATATATTCTATAAAGCATTTTTATTCGAAATATTTATAAAAGTATATATATTTTAATTTAAGTATGTAAGTAGTATCAATATAAATGTTTTAATGTATTTTCAAGAATAAAGTATTTAAATTATTTTAAACCTTTAATATTGGTACTAGGATTTTTTAGAGGAAGTAAGGAATTGGGAATCTATTCCATGAGAAAATTGGGTTTGAAAGGTGTTTCAAAGGGATTTTGAAATGGAATTATATATTACAAAGATATTTTGAAGAAATAAATAATTGGGCAATTATTTATTGTGTGATGGATGTTTGTGAATGTTAATTGATAATTAAATCCCCGACTATCAATATTGGACAAATGCATTATTCATTTCGAAGAGACCGGGATCAGGATTAATTTCTCGAAAACCACTTCGATCCGGTTTGTACGTTTTCGTGGGAAAAACAAGTTCGGAGTCGAAGATGGAGCAGTGAAGTGCAAGGGCTAATCGCTACTAATCCTAAGGATATTTCCAAAATGGATGTAGTAGGAGTAGTGCATTCGGTTCCGTTCGAACCCGAGACGGACTTGTAAGGATGAATGCTTTCGGAACATCGTCAGGTGGGCAATGGGCATTCTAAGTGAAACGTTCTAAGAGGTAACGCTTAGCCTCAAGCCTCATCAACCGGGAATGACTGAAAATCAGGGGATATGCAGCAAGGCTTGGTGGGCGACACCCATTTCCGGGTTAGGTCATTCCTGTCAAGATGTCCCTTTTTTTGGCTTAGTGGTGCAGTTGCTGATCCCAACCATGGGGTGATCTTACTCGGGATTATCCAGTAAGGGATAATCCGGGCCTTGTGTTGCAGGGGATCGGGCATGGTGCTCGGTACACTGATCTAGACTAGGTACTGTGACAGGTGGTACCCCCGTGCCTAGTCATTAGTTGGAATCCATTCTCCCTACGAGCCTTTTACGAGTTTTGTTTGTATTACCCACTCTGTGGCTAGTAGCTGGAATTTAATCATGTAACAATTTCAGCTATTTTATAAGTATTTGTATATAGATCCTATTATAATATCAGAGGATTTCTATAAAAAAGTGTTTTAGCTATCGTAAGGTAAAAACCCAACATGTTTATTTGTGGCGTGGTCTTACGAGATGCTTTTTTTAAAAGGTTTTTTGAAACTTTAATAATCAATTTGGGTGCATTATTATCAACTGGTATTCCAGACTGACTCAGGTGCTATTTCATTATAATGCTTGGGTCAGACCGAGTATTATATGTTAAGGACAGGATGCTATGGAGCAGGAGTGGGGCTGGACGTATTATCCATCCATACATACATACATACATACATACATACATACATACATACATACATACATACATATATATATATATATATCCGTTGTTGTGTTTGTATGGAATTGTCTGACTGGTAAATGTTGTTTGTATGAGGTACTCTGATGATATGATGTATAAAACAGATATAGTCTCATTTTGTATAAAGAATCTATTATTTACTATTATATTTTATTCCACTGCGACTGTGAGATTCTGATATTGTTTAGTTCCTTCTTTCTTCTACGTTCTTTCTTTTTCCTCAACAATCTGTCTTTTCCGGCACTTGATCGTCGGCATATCATACTGTGGAGTATTTTATGTCAATTTTCAAGGTCGAGAAGGACGAGTCGTCAAACTTGGTATCAGAGCTTAGGTTGGCGACAACATAGCCTTTGGTGGGGAGATTACTCATTAAATAGAGTCAATAATACTCTATAATGGGTTGAGTGTAATAATAGCTATGAGAGCGTACTTGTTAGTGCTTATAAAAATTGTTTTTATACTGTGTTGACTTATCGTTTGAGTGTTTATGAATTCTGGTCGGTACGGAAAGTACAATCGTATCGATGGGGGTTTCTAAACTCTTAAACAAGATAAACCGACATAGTATTGTTTTACAAAGGGTAAATGAAATAATTACCCAAAATTATATTTTGATATAAAAGGAATAATTTTTCTGAAATTTGTATACATATTTGATTGTTTGGATGTGGATATCTTAATCAAATAAGAATCTAAAATTTAATCTTAAATTTGAAATGGTTATAAGCAAATAAAATTCTATGAGTATAAATTATACAAGAGGAGAATAACTAAATATGAATAAAACAGAATATACATCCCGGGGAATTTGAAAAGTGTTTTAAATGTATTGAAAACAAAGGTTTGGGAAATTTAAAACCTTAGGAATGTTTGAAATGTTTTCCAATGTGTTTGCAGGCAATGATGGAATATTATTGTGGAAAGTATTTTTGGATGTGAATTGTTTTGAAATGAATTTGGGAAAGTAAGGAAGCACTGAAGTCACTTCAGTCGCTGGAAAATAATCCTGATGGTGATGGCCACATCATCAGAATTAATTTTCGAGTTTCTAAAGTGATGGATTGCTACCATGTGAGTGGTTATGATATTTGTTGGACTTGTTTGAGATACAAGTGGTTTTAGAAGCTTTAAAAGGGGAAATTGCTTTGGCAAAAACAGATTGTTCTAGAAATCTGGAAGTTTGATTTGATATACCAGGAGAGTATGAGTTATTTATTATTTCAAAATGGTTTTGAAATAAAGCCGGGCAATTGAATTCTAGAAAATTCTATTTAAATAATGTGAAGGTTAAAATGAATCAACTAATGAATTGATTAAGTGAAGTTGATATTAATAAGTAGGAAATGAAAATTTTAATCCTGGATTCAAAATTTAACTTGAGTATATAGAAGTAGATAGAAAATTTGAATTTAACTTGGGATAAGTTAAATAAATTGGACATAGGATTAAAATTGATTTGGATTAAATCGAAGTGTAAAATGATTTTTAATTGTGGGACATTGTGTAATAAATTATACCCATAAGCTATGAAGTATTATACTTATAATCTAAAATTGTAGATTTAAGATTTGCAAAGGATTGAGGTGAAATAAAATTTGTATCTTTAAGAATTCAGTGATACATAGATATATATAGAATTTGGAATTGTGATTATAAGATGAAAATAATTCAAATGAGTAGTATAAACTTTAAAGTAAATAACTTGGTGAACTTATAAATAGAAATGGAATTATGATCACAAATGGGAAATAGTTGAATGGTATGGTGAATTCACATCTAATCTCAAATGAAATGTACAATAAGATATGGTGAAGGAAATATAAAATATACAAGGGTGAATGAACTTAAGTCAGTAAATAAATTTTGAACTTGTATATGGAGAATTAAAATTGGATTGAATTGGATTTAACTTCGATTAAATGGAATTGAGTTGCATTTGGATTGAATGAAAATCAAAATTAACTTGTGTTACAAATAATTTTGAATAGAATTAAATTCTTATTTAAAATAGTAAAAGAAATGGTATGAATCCAAGTTGGCTAAATAAAACTTAGTTGAATTTGAATTAAATTTGGAAAAGAATTAAATTGAAAGGAAATTTAATTTAGATTAAGTAAGAATGATATTATATGAATAAATTTTAACTCAACTAAATTCAAAGGAATTGTTTAAGAATGAATTTAGCATAAGCTAAATTAAATAAAGAGAAGCTTGAAGATGAATTTAGTGTAAACTAAATTAAATGGAATTTGTATTGGCATGTAGGAAATTTTGGTGGTTTGTTAAGAAATCTTGAAAGAAAAGAAAAAAATCCCAGTTCTAGTATGGGAGTTAGTTTTAGCAATAAGAAGTTGAGAGTGTGAATGAATAATGGAATTAGATTATAATAGTGATGGTTTGAATTTTAAATAAATTCAAATAAGTGGAATAATTTAAAGTGGTCTCATTGTTAATAAAATAACTTTAAAATGGATTGAATAAATATATTGAATTAAAATTTGTAAATGAATTGGAATTTGTTTTGGATGAGAATCAAATGAAACTAAAATAAAATTGATATAAAAGGAAATGGAAATATTGTGAAACTGAAATAACCTAAGCAAGTTGGGAAATAATTGTGGTCGGGCTTTAAAAGGGGTCTTGAATGAAATTTGTTTAGGTAATAAATAATTAAATGCAAATGAAAGAATTTTAATAAATTATTGTGATAAAATAAGAATGTGTGAGTTGTAAATAATATAGAATGGGATGATATTAATTCAAACTTAAGATGAATGAGGAACTTGAAGTGAGAATAAAGATTTATTTAGATTGCAAGGAAATAAGAATATTTAGGATTGTGAAAAATTCCGAGTGGAATAAAATTAATATAAATTTAATCTGGAATTAATTTTAAAATGGTTATAAGCTTAAGTGATTGTTACTTGCTTGGATAACATTAAAATTCGCATAGAAATTGGACGTTTTGTTGTAAACCAAAATTTAATTGGCTTAAAGAAGCAAATTGAAATTTTATTAAGAGATTTTGCATATGAATGAAAATGGATCACAAAAGAAATGCAAATGCTTCAAATTGAAAATAAGAATTTGATTGTGAATCAATTTGGAATTGAATTGAAATAGATTGATGTTAGTGAAGCACATGTTAATCATATTGATGAGAATATGGTTTGAGAGTAGTAAACTTGAATTTAAATCATTCAAGTGAAACAAAAGTGAAGTTTGGATTTGTCGAGAAATTAAATGGTGATTGAAATCTTTGAAGTGCTGATAAAGTATGGTTAACATTGTTAAATTATGAAGTTTGCTTGGTTAAACTATGAAATTGATATGTTTGGTTAAGATTAATGAATGGAATGTTATTAAAATTCTTATATTATTGTAAACTGATGTGTTTGTTTGAGTAAGTACAGGTACGAGAGACAGTAGATAGAGTTGGAGCATGTATATGCATAATAAATTAGCCGCTTGCTTTTAAAATGCTAATAAAGATACGCCTACGCAATAAAAATAGGAAATATGAACTGTTTTGGTTTTTCCGACCGTGTAGGTCGATGTATATATATTTATATCTATTGTGATATTGCAAAAGCACCTCCGTACAAGGGAGACTGTGCCAAAAATTCGGAAATTCTGGGAGTTAGAAAATTTTTGAAATTTTTTGAAATGTTTTGTTAATGACAAATTGATTTCAAATTAAAATTAAATTAAAACGAGATTTCGGAATAGGAATTGAAACTAGTAGTTTCGATTTGAAACTAAAAGATTTTGGACAAAGTGGAAATTGAGATTTTCACTAAGTAAGTTTTGCTATTGGGTTTGGAGCATTCTTCTACCTTAGCAAATTTCGGGGACGAAATTTTTATAAGAGGGGAGGAATGTAACGATCCAGAATTTTTGGTCGCTAGATTTGAACATTTAATTCATTTTAAATGTTGAATATGTATTATAGTTTGAAATTTAAAATAAAAGACTTTGGTTAAATTAATAAAATTGGTTAAAATTTCAAATACGAGAATTTAATTGAAATTTGAATAATAATAATCTAATATTGGAATTAGAATGATTGGTGGTTCTGGGCGTAAATAGATATAAAAATAGATTCTAAATTTTATTTTAAGTCTATTTGGATTTGAATTTTAATATTGGGCCATTGGATGGAATTAAAAGTCGATAGGTTGAATTTGTAATTTTATATTAATTTAATAATGGAATTTATATAATAATGCAAATAATTAGATTTTGGTTCGAAATGAATCAGAATGATTTCTAATGTGAATATAAATGTTATACAAATTATACAAGTTATAATAGAGTTAGTAAAGTTTTAAAAGTGAAATTCTAAATGATTTCGACGATTTCGGAAATCACTCGAATTTATCGACGAGTTAAAATGGCCTTCCAAGGCACAATCTCGGAATTCGACGAAACTAGTTCCATTGGATCCGTAATAGTTAGTTATTATCGGACTTCAATTTTCGTAGCAATCGGAGTTGTCGTTTGACCTTGGTAGCTCAAAACGCATAGAAATTATTTTAATCGATTTAATTTAAAATTGCCTGTTTATTTCCGTAACTTGCGCATATGACTAAATTAGCCTCCTTAACACGTCCCATTGTGTTTGGAACATAGGCAAAATCTCAGAAACGCCTGGCGGCACGTAAGATTTGGAGTTCGTTTGAAAAATTGCTTAAAAGTTAATTTAACATTAAAATATTATTATATTCACATATATATACATTCACGTATAGAGCCGAACCCTAAGGGTTTCTCTCGGCCGCCACTTTTATTTTTAATGGCCGAGAACCTTCGAAACTTTCTTCTTTGATTTCTTGAAATCGGTCGACAATTAGGGGATGATTTCAACTGCAAGATCGAAGAAACTATCGAGCTCCATCAATCTATAAGGCGATGATGGCCTGTAGAGGGATGACGTGGTGGCGAATCCATTCGAGCTTGGATAGTGAGATGATCGTGGGGCCGAGCGTGACTTGCTTCTGGCCAAAGGAGGAGGCCGCGATGAGCTATCGAATGGCGAGTTCTGATCGAACTCGTGTGGTGCGAGCATGGTGCGGTGGTTAGCCCTAAAAGGCGGCGGCATGGGTTTTTCGAACCCTGAGTATCGCGCGATGTAGAAGAAGGTGCGACCGATATTGTTAAAAAAAATATAAAAAATTAAAGAAAATTGTATAAAATTTGATTCAAGCTTTATAAATCTATAACTTTTACATGCTTGGTCAGATTTTGAAGAATTTGGTAGCGCCAGAATCGCAGCGACACGATCTATGCAGTGGAGTAATTCTGGGACCATTCCGAGCAAGTAAAAATTTAGGTTAAATCTAACACCGTTCGATTTAATTTAAATTTGAACGCTCGTGGAAAACCCAAGGTGAGTCACTCTCACTCACATCTGGATACTAGTAATTTAAATAGCTGATATTTAAATAGTTTATTGTTGTTTAGCTGAGTGTGATAATTTTAATTAGATTGCATCCATATTTATTTGTTGTGCTAATATCTGTGAATGCAGGGAAACATGTTGGAGGAATCCAACTGGATTCCTCACAAATTGAAATTTATTTATATTCTGTGATATATCTCATTATATTCTATGATAAATTGATTTAGACCTTGATATGCTGTATTCTATTTCCATACTGTAATAGATTAATTCGAAAAATAATTGTCTTGTGCTCTGATTGGGTGAATACTACCTGGGAATTTAAAAATAAATAAATTGGGTTTAAAGGAAATTAAGGGAATTCTTAAGTAAAGAATTTAAAAGGAATTAAATTCAAGCAATTGGTTGATAATGTGAAGTGTTTGAAATGGTGGTTTAAAAAGGGAGTTGAGAATTTGTTAAATTTTTAAAGAATGGGAAGTGTGCTTTCTCTTGGAAATTTTATTTTGCTTTTAAGAAAGCTTTCAAATTATAAATTTGCAGTTTAAATATGTTTAGAATATTTTAGAAAGAAATATTATTTTAAATAGTTTTTAAGTGAAAACTAATATTTGATTAAGTAATTACGGTATTTAATTATTTTTGAAAAGTAAAGTAGTATTAAGTTTTCAAAAGGAAATTACAATATAAATATTTGATTTAATAACTTTATTTTAAAAAAGTTAAATTTGATTTAAAGTACTTAGGAAACCTCTATATATTTTCCTTGAGTATTATTTTCAATTAAATAATTTCTAGAAGCTTTATTTTAAATATTTTAAACATATATTTTGAAAATGATTTCCAGGAAACAGTAATGTGTTTAAAAATAAATGGAGCTATTTTTAAAGTACGGAAAGGATTTTACGGGATGAACGAAAAATTGAATATGGGATAAATCGAGCAAGATCTATATCAAGAATTCTTTAGGATATCCTAAATGGAGATGTATTTCCCTGAAAAGCCAAGTACGTTTTGAAAGCTGATTTTTGAAAAGCTAGGGGTTTAAAAGTTTTATTAAAGAACGTTTTCAAGAAAAGATTTAAGTTGTAAGAATTTTAAAGGTGAACAATTATCTAATTAGTTATAAAAGTAATTATTTCAAAAAGGTAATTAGAATTATATTTTAAAGGATATTATTAATATTTATACTTTACAAAATGGTTTAATCTAAAGATAATTAGTTAAAGTTTTATTTGAGGACTTGTATAGAATTTCATATCTTATTTTCAAATTTCGTAGGACTTACCTTTTATTTTGATGAAAATAGTTTATATTCTATAAAGCAGTTTTATTCGAAATATTTATAAAAGTATATATATTTTAGTTTAAGTATGTAAGTAGTATTAATATAAATGTTTTAATGTATTTTCAAGAATAAAGTATTTAAATTATTTTAAACCTTTAATATTGGTACTTGGATGTTTTCGGAGGAAGTAAGGATTTGGAAATCTATTCCATGAGAAAATTGGGTTTGAAAAGTGTTTCAAAGGGATTTTGAAATGGAATTATGTCTTGCAAAGATATTTTGAAGAAATAAATAATTGGGCAATTATTTATTGTGTGATGGATGTTTGTGAATGTAAATTGAAAGTTAAATCCCCGACTATCAATATTAGACAAATGCATTGATTGTTTCGAAGTGACCGGGATCGGATTAATTTCTCGAAAACCACTTCGATCCATTTTGTACGTTTTCGTGGGAAAAACGAGTTCGGAGTCGAAGATGGAGAAGTGAAGTGCAAGGGCTAGTCGCTACTAATCCTGAGGATATTTCCAAAATGGATGTAGTAGGAGTAGTGCATTCGGTTCCGTTCGAACCCGGGACGGACTTGTAAGGATGAATGCTTTCAGAACATCGTCGGGTGGGCGATGGGCATTCTAAGTGAAACGTTCTAAAAGGTAACGCTTAGCGTCAAGCCTCATCAACCGGGAATGACTGAAAATCAGGGGATATGCAGCAAGGCTTGGTGGGCAGCACCCATTTCCGGGTAAGGTCATTCCTGTCTACATGTCCCTTTTTTCGGTTTGGTAGTGTGGTTGCTGATCCCAACCGTGGGGTGATCTTACTCGGGATTATCCGGTAAGGGATAATCTGGGCCTTGTGTTGCTGGGGATCGGGCGTGGTCCTCGGCACAATGATCTAGACTAGGTACTATGACAAGTGGTACCCCAGTGCCTAGTCATTAGTTGGAATCCATTCTCCCTGCGAGCCTTTTACGAGTTTTGTTTGTATTACCCACTCTGTGGCTAGTAGCTGGAATTTAATCATGTAACAATTTAGGCTATTTTATAAGTATTTGTATATAGACCCTATTATAATATCAGAGGATTTCTATAAAAAGTGTTTTAGCTATTTCTAAGGTAAAAACCCGACATGTTTATCTGTGGCGTGGTCTTACGAGATGCTTTTGTTTTCAAAAGGACTTTTGAAACTTTAATAATCAATTTGGGTGCATTATTATCAGCTGGTATTCCATATTGACTCGGGTGTTATTTCATTATAATGCTCGGGTCAGACTGAGTATTATATGTTTAGGACAGGATGCTATGGAGCAGAAGAGGGGTTGGAGTCCGAGACGTATTATCCGTACTTATATATATATATATATATATATATATATATATATATATATATATCCGCTGCTGTGATTGTATGGAATTGTCTGACTGGTAAATGTTGTTTGTATGAGATACTCTGATGATACGATGTATTCACTATTATATTTTATTCCGCTGCGACTGTGAGATTCTGATATTGTTTAGTTCCCTGTTTCTTCTACCTTCTTTCTTTTTCCTCAACAATCTGTCTTTCCGGCACTTGATCGTCGGCATATCATACTGTGGAGTATTTTGTGTCGATTTTCGAGGTCGAAAAGGGCTGGTCGTCACAAAAACGAGATCATTTTAGCGTTTGGTCTCGAGCTTTTGGACTTGTCTGTAACGAGGGGTGTTCATCTTCTTTACATGATCGAGTTTCACGCGATTCAAGGGAGTGGAAGAATGGCGTGTTGTCGCGGTGTGGATGAATTATGAGCGTCTCCGGTGGTCTGTGCGGCAGTGGCGAGGCGTTTTAGTCAGTGGTGGTGTTTGCAGTTTTTCGTTCGAACTGCTATTTTTCGATTTCAAATTTTTGAAAGCAAGTTGAGTTTTGATTTTGAGTTTATGGATGATTTGTGATTTTCCTGAGGCGTTGGAGTTCACCGGAGTTGAGCCGCATCGCCGTGCATGTGTACGGCATGAGGACGGTGTTAGCGTCGTTGATAGGTGATCGATCTCGAGTCGTTACTCGAGTTGTCTAAGTGGTTGCTACAGGTTAGTATTCCAGTTCGATTGAGTTACCTGATGCTATATTTATACTTAAGTTTAAAACATAACTTAGTGGGGAAAAAAGAAGAAGAAGAAGATGGATACGAGAGAACGAGAGAGAGGACACGGGGGAAACTGGTAAGAGACTCGAAGTACTACTCGAGTTTAGTAAGGGTAGTTCTCGGGTGGGATTTCTTTTCAAACTGCAATGTTATAAAAAAAAAGTTAAGTAAAGTAAAGTTAAGTGAATAATTTTTCAACAGTTTTAGCATTGTAAACTAAATAATTGTTTAACAGTTTAAGTTAAGATTTTAATTCGAGTTTAATTATCTAAGTTATTACTTAACAAATGATTTTAAACTCTTAATTAAAATTTTAATTAAGTAATTAATTTATGTTAAGTATTAAAATTTAAGTTTTGTAGTTAATAGTAAATTGATTTTCAAATTTAAAAGAAGACTTTTAAAATGTTAATTAAGTTGAATAATTAATAATTAATTAATTATTTTTTGGAAAGCAATTGAGAATAATTACATTATAATTGTAATTAGAGTTTGGATTAATTAGTGCTTAAGTGATTAATAATATTGTAATTAACTACTTAAAGTTAATTAATGTATGATTAGTAGATAACTAATTTAGTAATTTAATTAAGAATTAAGAATTGATTAATTAAGTAATTAGTGGTAAATAAATGGGTAATTAAGTTTTATTAATTAATAATTAAGGTTATTAATTAATTATTAAGGGTAGTTAATTAAGTAATTAAGGTTAAATTAACTAATTAAGAAGTAATTAATTAAATTGTGTGAAATAAAATAATTAATTAAATAAGTGATTAATTCTCAAGTAATTGATTTTAATCGAATTAGTTACAATAAGAATTAAAAGTGATTGCTTATGAATGTTGTATAAGTAGGATCTCTGATTTGTTAAATTTATTTGATGATATTCTGTGATGTTCAATGATATACTTTGATATATCTATGATGATTGTGTATGATTTATTTGTGATAAATATTATGTGAATTCAAAGTGTTGAATTTAAACTATTAAACAACTTGATCTTTAAAATGGCGTTTGGATTTCGATGAGACCGGGATCGGGTGTCATTTATGATATCCGAAAACCACATCAATCCAAATTAAATGTTAGGTCGTAAATTTCCAAGTGAAGATCGAGATGGTGTTTCAGAATGCAAGGGTTATTATCATTGTCTCTGAGGGTGATTCCAAAATGAGTGTAACGAGATAATGCCTTCGGTTTCGTTCGAACCCAAAACGAACTTGTATGGATTGAGTGCTTTCAAAACATCGTCAGGCGGACGATTAGCATTCTAAGAGATATGTTCTGTAAAAGGTAATCGTAGCCTCAAGCCTCATCAACCGGAAATGTTAAAACATGAGATGTGCAGCAAGGTTAGGTGGGTCTTACCCAAGCAGGACGAGATATTCCCCTATCTAGATGTCCCTTTTTATTTCGGCTGTGTGGGCGGTTCCTAGCCACAACCGCGGGGTTATCTTGTTCGAGATTATTTAGTAAGGAATGGTTCCGGCCTTGTGTTGCAGGGGATTTAGGATGGATCCTCGCTACGGTGATCTAGGCCCCGTATTGTGATGGGCGGTACCCCAGTAACCCTGCCATTGATGGAAATCCATTTTCCCTACGAGATCCTACGGTTTTGATTTGTAGTACCCACTTTTGTGGCTAGTAGCTGGAATTTAATAGATGTAACAATTTCGGCTATTTTCTGCTTACTTGACAACCCTAGACACTATTATAATACCACTGGATTTCCTATTAAAATGCTTGGTTACCGTAAGGTAAAAACTTACCCGTGTTTATGTATGGGAAGTCTTACGTGATACCTTTATTTTCAAACGTTGTTCAAAGTTAAAAAACTTTAAACCGTTTACTCATACCAGACCCATGTCTCACCTGGAGTTTATTTTTATTTTTCATAAACTCTTGGGTACTCAAATTTTTATGAGTAGCCAAGTGATAGGTTTTGGATTGTTGAGTTCTGGAGGAGCTTGGAGCAGGAGTCCAGACGTATGTATCTATATATCTAGTTCCGCTGTGTTAGTTAGTGTATGTTGTATTTTGGAATGTATGTATTGACAGATATGCATATGACTGTCATGTGTATGACATTGTGTAACTCTGATATATGTAAAACTATGTAATAGTTATGTGATGTATTATATTTTGTTCCGTTTTGCTGTGAGATTCTGATTGTTATTCGTTCTTTCTATTCTTTTCTATTTCTATCCCTTTATTTTCTTATTGATGATACGTCTTTCTGTGGTTAGAAGGGCGGGTCGTCGCAGCTGGTATCACAGCGCTAGGTTGAGCGAATACCTAGGCTCTTGAGTGATATCTTTCTTGAGAGAGCGTAATTGTAATTTTGATATATATATATATATATATATTTGTTAATTTCTACATATTTGTTGGGTTACCTGTTCTGGTTTTCCAATATAAGTTATAAAGGTATATAGGCTAGTGGTGTGGGTAACACGACTACCAATGGTTGGAGTTTGAATGGTTGAGGTTGGAAGTGTATCTGTCGAGACTGTAGACCTATTACCGTCTCGAGTGAGTTTTGGGTGGTGTAAGGATTTCATCAATCTCTGAAGGAAACCTGCTTTAGTTCGGAGTTCATCTTTGAATTGTAAGTTTGGATGAGCTAGAGTTTGGATCTGTCGGTTAGATGGAAGCAAGTCATGATATCTTAATACCTCAGGATGTAGTAGCTGTGTGATGAGGCACAGTGACTATGGATGTCTCCGAAGATGTATCTTTGGAACAAGTTAAGGAAGTATGTCTGCTTCGGTGTTGCGGCTAAGTTCAGTAGGGTGTTTCTATTTGGTTCGAGGTCCGAGTTTCTCGAAGAGCTTTGGATAGGAAATCTTTGGGCATCTAGGTCGGCAAAGTTGCTAGAAGTGTTCTGTGTGCCGTCAAGAAGGTTTTCTGGTTAGCAGTTTTTCTTGAGGTAATTTTAGAAGTAGCAGAGTGGATCCATTTCTTCGATTGATTGGCTTGATAAGTATAAGGTACTTTTGAATTGTGATGAGAGAACTGTTTCGCTGGAAACCGATTAGGGTAGAATTGCCGGAGTGACATATGATAATTCAGGAATTCACTTGACTAGTCTTTTACATGGAGTTAAGAATTCTCAAGAGAAGGTGGAAGATATCGATGTGGTCCAAGATTTTCCCTGATGTATTCGAGGAAGTTAATTGTTTGCCTCCGCATCGAGAGACAGTGTTTCGTATTGATTTGATTCCAGGAGCAGTGCCGGTGATTCAGCCTAGTAGGAGGATGGCTTCTAGAGAGAGAAGAGTTAGTTAAGCAGACTCAGGATCTTTTGGAGAAGGGGTTGATTCGGCCTAGTTTTTCTTGTTGGAGTTCTGCTGCAGTGTTTGTCACTAAATCGGATAGATCGCTAAGGTTCTGTGTGGATTATCGAGAACTGAATAAATTTGCTCTGGTATTCATCGATGATATTCTAGTCTATTCTAAATCTGAAGAAGAGAACAAGAAACATTTGAGAATAATGTTGTAGACACTGAGGCGACATGTTTTGAAGGCAAAGTTCTCTGAGTGCCATTATTGGAAATCTGAAGTCAAATTTTTAGGGCACATTGTTTCTGGTGAAGTATCTCTGTAGATCCAGCGAAGATGAAGATTATTCTGGAATGGAAGCAACCGAAGTCACTGACTGAAATTCGCTGTTTTCTAGGTTTAGCTGGCTACTACAGGAAGTTTATCAAGGACTATTCCAATATTTCTTCACATCTGACTAAGTTGACAAGGAAAGGAGCTAAATTAAAATGGACACCAAGTGTGAAGAAGCTTTCTGGGAGTTGAAGACAAGGTTAACCAGTGCACCAGTGCTAGCTATTCCGGATGGGAAAAGAAAATTTGAAGTTTATACAGATGCATGTATAGTTGGTCTGGGAGCAGTTTTGATGCAGAATGGAAGAGTAATTGCGTATGCGAGTCGGCAATTAAACCCATATGAAAAGAACTACGCTACGCACGATCTTGGGTTGTTAGCCATTGTTTTTGCTTTGAAGATTTGGAGACACTATCTCTTGGGAGAGAAGTTCGAGTTATTCACGGATCAAAAACCATTGAAATATCCTTTCTCTCAAAAGGATCTTAACCTGAAGTAGCAGCGATGGGTTGAGTTTCTGGCATCCTATGATTTGGATATTCTGTATACCCCGGGAAAGACGAACATTGTAGCTGATTCTCTTAGCAGGAATGCAGTTTGGTCTCTTTTGGAAGTTATTCCATCTCTTTAGGACAGAATCATAAGCAAATGGAGGATAGATCATTTGAGGAACTAATTCTTGGAGCTAAGGATGGTCGGTATTCTTATTTCAAGGTGGATGATCAAGGTATTTTGAGGATTAATGGTCGCTTGTGTGTACCTAATAAAGTTGGACTGAGGCAAGAAATCTTAGCTGAATGTCATCGCTCCATAATGAATATTCACCTAGGAATCTTTAAGATGTATAAAGATATGAGAAGAGTTTTCTAGTGGCCGAGCATGAAGAGGGATGTAGCTGCTTTCGTTAATAGTTGTGCTATCTGTCAGCAGGTGAAAGGAGATCAACAGAAGTCAGCCGGTTTGTTGCGGCCTTTGGAAATCCCAGAATCGAATGAGAGATTATTTCGATGGATTTCATCGACGGTTTGCCTAGAAACAAGAAAGGAAACGATGGTATATAGGCTATTGTGGATCGTTTAAGTAAGAGCGCCCATTTTATACCAGTTAAGGCAACTCGTACTACAGTTTCTCTAGCAGAGATTTTCTTGAGGTAGATAGTCAGATTGCATGGTGTTCCTGTTAGCATAGTAAGTGATCGTGATCCTACCTTTACTAGCAAATTCTGGGAGGCTCTACAATCAACTATGGAACAAGTTTGAGATTGACTACGGCCTATCATCCTTAGATAGATGGACAGATGGAGAGACTGAATCGTATTCTAGAGGATATGGTGCGAGCTTGTGTTTTGGATTTTGGTGGATCTTGGGAAGACCATCTTCATTTGGTAGAATTCTCTTATAATAACAGTTACCAAGCTAGTTTTAAGATGGCTCCTTATGAATCTTTGTATGGAAGACCGTGTAGATCCCCATCCTGTTGGATAGAGTTGAAAGATCGTCTTGTGCTTGGACTAGATTTGATTCGTGAAGCATCTGCTAAAGTTGAGCTCATCAAGAAAAGGATGAAAGCGGCTCAGGACCGTCAGAAGAAGTACGCAGATAAGAGAAGGAGACAATCTGAGTTTGAGATTGGTGATTTAGTTTTTGTCAAAGTTTCTCCGATTAAAGGAGCTATTAGATTCGGAAAGACGGGAAAACTTGCCTCGAGATATATTAGTCCATTTCGGAAATTGGGAAGGATTGGTGCGGTAGCTTATAGGTTTGAACTGCCAGAACGGATAACTGGAATTCATAATGTATTCCATGTATCCCATTTAAGGAAGTTTGTTCATGATCTATCATTAGTTGTGGAACTAGTGGTTCAGGAAGATTTGGAGGTCGAGCCGAATTTGACTGTGGTCCGAAATCCAGTTCGGATTGTTGATCAAGGCGAGAGGCAACTCAGGAGTGAGGTGGTGAAGCTTGTCAAAGTTCAGTGGTGCGAGGATCCCAGAGATTGCACCTGGGAAACTCTGGATAGGTTTAGGAAAGCTAATCCGGATTTGTATCCAGATAGCTAGTGAGGTTTGTTAGGATAGATCGTTTGATTGTTTGCTAATGTATGAATGATATGTATGTTTGAAGGGTTGGTATAATAGCTTTTGAATTATCTTTTGTTTTAAATTTCGGGGATGAAATTCTTTTAAGGGGGAAGAATGTAACGACCCTGGGTTTTTGGCCATATTATTTTAATAAATATTTAATCTAATTAAATAAAATGTAAACTGATCATTTTAAAGCGAATAAGATTTTTGGAAATATTTGCCATTTGTTTATATGGATCTGTATTTTTGAAAAGGGAATTTGATTTTGAAAATTCAAATTAAATCTCTTAAAGATATTTACAATAAAATTTATCTTATATAATCGAATTAAAATACTTTGTCTTGTTAAAATTTGGTATAAAAATATATGTGGATTATAGTGTTTGAAATGAAATCAAATTCTATCAATATGTATCTAATTTAAATGTTGATAGTTAAAATACAAATGCAAAAATAAAACAAGAATTAGGTAGTTAAGATATGCATGCAACATAAACTGAACATTTGTAAGCACAAATGTATAAAGTGAAATCAGACAAAACTATGTATAGTGAAGTTCAAGCTAGAAGTTAATAAAACAAACATCTTTATACAAAATATCTTCATACAGCTAAACATAATAATAAGTATGTAAACACATTTAGAAACCAAGGCATTAAATGCCGTCATCTCAGCCTAATGTAAGTCTACTCAAAATATTTAGTAATCTTTACATTTCAGAAGAAAAATCTGTTCATAACAAAAGAAGAAAGCTGACCAGATAAAACCTTCCTTATTACATCTATTTTCTTCTACATATATATGTGTCCATCTTTTTGTTTTAGTTCGTTCAGCAAACATATAAGAAAAACCAGAGAATAAGAAATAAGCAACTTCATCTTTTCAAAGTATAAACATCATTCAATTCAAAACTGTAGTTTACAAAAAAAAAAAGAAACGGACTCAAGGTAGATTCAGATCTACAGGTTTTCAAAAATAGAAATTGTTCTCTGTTCACAGAAATTTTACTGGTGAGTAAACATCAACTTAAAAGCTTTAAGTTTAAATTAAAATAATAAAGATGATTCACTGATTATGTGGTATTATATAAACTTTAGTCATGAACATAATTATGTGATTGTTCTATCTTCTCTGTTTAATTATTATAGGGTGAATATTTTCTTCAAAACTCAAATTTATTTTCTTATAATCATTGTTAAGCTTTAATTTTCAAACAAAACAAGATGCTCCAACTTCGATCAGGATTTTTAAATCTGTTTTGAAAACATATTAGTAAACTATACTCTAGAAATCATGTTTTACAGGCAACAAGAACTATGTTGATAAATTTAATTGTTATAAAATATTAATTCAAGTTAATAACTTGAATCTTCAATGCAAAATAGGATTTTTAAAGAAAAAATGGGAATTTTTAGTGTAGAATTGTATGAGCAGTTCATAGTTGATCAAAAATTGCATTTTTACCAATTACAGATGATTGATCCAATAATTGCTATTGAAATATAGTTTGAAGGAAGTATAAACATCTGTGATTTCGCGGAGATTATCAGATAATTTTTCCATTGCAAAAATTAAAGAAACGAGATCATTTTAGGGTTTGGTCTTGAGCTTTCGAACTTGTCTGTAACGAGGGGTTTTCATCTTCTTTACATGATCGAGTTTCACGCGATTCAAGGGAGTGGAAGAATGGTGTGTTGTTGTGGTGTGGATAAATTCTGAGCATTTCCAGTGGTCTGTGCGGCAGTGGTGAGGCGTTTTAGTCAGTGGTGGTGTTTGAAGTTTTTCGTTCGAACTGCTATTTTTCGATTTCGAATTTTTTACGGCAAGTTGAGTTTTGATTTCGAGTTTATGGATGATTTGTCATTTGCCTGAGGCGTTGGAGTTCATCGGAGTTGAGCCGCGTCGCCGTGCACGTGTACGGCATGAGGACGGTGTCAGCGTCGTTGATAGGTGATCGATCTCGAGTCGTCGCTCGAGTTGTCTAAGTGGTTGCTTCGGATTAGTATTCGAGTTCGAGTGAGTTACCTGATGCTATATTTATACTTAAGTTTAAAACTTAACTAACTGGAAAAAAGGAAGAAAAAGATGGATACGAGAGAACGAGAGAGAGGACTCAGGGGAAACTGGTGAGAGACTCGAAGTACTCGAGTTTAGTAGGGGTAGTTCTCGGGTGGGATTTCTTTTCAAACTACAATGTTATAAAAAAAGTTAAGTAAAGTAAAGTTAAGTCAATAATTTTTCAACAGTTTTAGCATTGTAAACTAAATAAGCGTTTAACCGTTTAAGTTAAGATTTTAATTCGAGTTTAATTATCTTAGTTAATACTTAACAAATGTTATTAAACCCTTAATTAATATTTTAATTAAGTAATTAATTTACGTTAAGTATTAACATTTAAGTTTTGTAGTTAATAATAAATTGATTTTCAAATTTAAAAGAAGACTTTTAAAATGTTAATTAAGTTGAATAATTAATAATTATTTTTGGAAAGAGATTAAGAATAATTACATTATAATTGTAATTAGAGTTTGGGTTAATTAATGCTTAAGCGATTAATAAATTTGTAATTAACTACTTAAAGTTAATTAATGTATGATTAATAGATAATTAATTTAGTAATTTAATTAAGAATTAATAATTGATTAATTAAGTAATTAGTGGTAAATAAATGGGTAATTAAGTTTAATTAATTAATAATTAAGGTTACAATTAATGATTAAGGGTAATTAATAAGTAATTAAGGTTAAATTAATTAATTAAGAAGTAATTAATTAAATTGTGTGAAATAAAACAATTAATTAATTAAGTGATTAATTCTCAAGTAATTGATTTAATCGAATTAATTACAATAAGAATTAAAGATGATTGCTTATGAATGTTGTATAAGTAGGATCTCTGATTTGTGATATTTATTTGATCAAATTCTATGATGTTCTATGATATGCTTTGATATATCTATGATGATTGTGTATGATTTATCTATGATAAATATTATGTCAATTCAAAGTGTTGAATTTAAACTGTTTATACTATTAAACAACTTGACCTTTAAAATGGCATTTGGATTTCGATGAGACCGGGATCGGGTGTCATTTATGATTTTCCGAAAACCATTGATCCAAATTAAATGTTAGGTCGTAAATTTCCAAGTGAAGATTGAGATGGTGTTTCAGAATGCAAGGGTTATTGTCGTTGACTCTGAGGGTGATTCCAAAATGAGTGTAACGAGATAATGCCTTCAGTATCGTTCGAATCCGGAATGAACTTGTATAGATTGAGTGCTTTCAAAACATCGTCAGACGGACGATGAGCATTCCAAGAGATATGTTCTGTAAAAGGTAATCGTAGCCTCAAGCCTCATCAACTGGGAATGGCTAAAACAGGGGATGTGCTGCAAGGTTAGGTGGGCCATGCCCAAGTGGGACGAGATATACCCATGTCTAGATGTCCCTTTTTTATTTCGGTTGTGTGGGCGGCTGCTAGCTACAACCGCGGAGTTATCTTGTTTGAGGCTATTCAGTAAGGAATGGTTCCGACCTTGTGTTGTAGGGGACTTAGGGTGGATCCTCGGTACGGTGATCTAGGCCCCATACTGTGATGGGCGGTACCCCAGTAGCCCTGCCATTGATGGAAATCTATTTTCCCTACGAGACCCTACGGTTTTGATTTGTATTACCCACTTTTGTAGCTAGTAGCTGGAATTTAATAGATGCAACAATTTCGGCTATTTTCTATTTACTTGAAAACCCTAGACACTATTATAATATCACTGGATTTCCTATTAAAATGCTTGGTTAGCGTAAAGTAAAAACTTACCCTTGTTTATGTGTGGGAAGTCTTGCGTGATAACTTTATTTTCAAATGTTTTTCAAAGTTAAACAACTTTAAACCATTTACTCATACCGGACCCATGTTTGACCCGGAGTTTATTTTTGTTTTTCATAAACTCTTGGGTACTCAAATTTTTATGAGTAGCCAAGTGATAGGTTTTGGATTGTTGAGTTCTGGAGGAGCTTGGAGCAGGAGTCCAGACGTATGTATCTATCTATCTTGTTCTGCTGTGTTAGTTAATGTATGTTGTATTGAGTGTATGTATTGATAAATATGTATATGACTGTCATGTGTATGATATTGTGTAACTCTGATATATGTAAAACTATGTAATAGTTATGTGATGTATTATATTTTGTTCCGTTCCGCTGTGAGATTCTGATGTTGTTATTCTTTCTTTCTATTCTTTTCTATTTCTATCCCTTTCTTTTCTTATTGATGATATGTCTTTCTGTGGTTAGAAAGGCGGGTCGTCACAAAACTCCAGGTCAGTCATGGGACTGGTATGAGTCAGTTGTTTGAAAAAAACAATTTAAAAGAATTCCGTTCATGCTTTTGGAAACTGAAACTATCAAAAGGCCTCCCGGCACAAAAATAATGCAAACGCATACTTGGGGGAGATTTCTCCTTATGATAGTCAAACATGCTTGATACGAGAAATCTCTTTTTGATATAATTATTAGTGCATACTGTGAAAACATTTTGAAAATATAATATAAATATTAGCCAGCATAGGTACCATTATACTATGCCTACAATAGCTACCATTTAAGAATGGCAGTTTATACAACTGAAATCGTAAAGGGCTCGTATTGAATGATTGGATTTCCAACAATGGTTAGGCTAAGGAACTTCCTCACCGAATGGGCATGCCTCTGGAGGGAAGCCCCTAGAACCTAATCGGATCTCTACCAACATAAGCCTGAGTTACCTCTGTAACTAGGTAACTACTGACACGAGTATGCCATCCTCCGGTCGTAACTGACCTTTATTCGGGGCCCCAACAACAACAACAATAGCCAACAACCACGTAAGTTAAGTATCTGGGCTCCATAACATGATACCACTTTTTATCCAGAAGGAAATGTACATGCCCTAAGGGGTGCTACCTCCATAACCTTGCCGCATCCTTACTGTTTCGACCATTTTCAGGTTATGAGGTTCGACAAAGTCTCGTACACAAAGATACACTTTTCATAAAATCCATGCTTCGATCAACAAATGAACAGCACTCAGCATGCCACACAACTAAATTGGGAGTATATCACTAATAAACATCAACTATATAACCTCTGAGCTCGTACATCTCAGAGAAGGGTGTTAAGCTAAGAGAATAAATTCTCTGCCACCAAACAGAAGTGTATTTGATAGAAATCAGATTTATGTCTCAAAGTGTAATGTCAGACATACAACCATACAAGTCCATCCTGGGTCTGAAAGGAACCGAAGGCACTTCGTCCAATAAAGGAAGAAGTCTTTGCAAATCCAGGCATCCATAATCTTGACCGGACTCCCCATCACATATGGAGATCTCTATACCGGAGCAACTCAGTACAAAGACAATCGATAGGTAATCATTTTGTTCTCAAAAATACCCGATCTTCACCACCGTTTTCAAATGCGCTCCAATTCGTCGTATCATTATTCGAAACGGGTTTTACGACACAAAGTCCTCTCCTGGCTTAACCAAATAAGAAGCACTTATTTTAAAACACGTGGATATACCAATCACAAAGATTCACCATTAAGATTCGATATGGGTTTCGGATAACCAATTGGAATCCGACTCCCCATCACATTGAAATTCAAATGCTATTTAAAGGCCAACAGTTTTCACATTCACACAGAAATATATCACAGATATCACAGTTCAATTCACAGCTACCACAATCACATATCAGAGGTATCAAACAATTCAAGGCATTCAATAATAATCAATCATCTATAAGTAAGATGAATGTGATAATCATATTTTGGACATCTGATAATTGGATAATTAACTGGTTTATTCAATTTAACAAATAAAAATTCTGATAATAAAAGATATCTGGAAATGAAAATGAATTTTGAAATATAATAAAGGTTGAATTGTAAATATCTGGATAAATGTTTGATAATCTCCTAATATAATTACTTAAAATTTGACAAATTATTCTTTCAAAACAAATAATAATGAGGGTGTATATATAGATATAAGTAGATTTTAAATAAAAAATTAAATTATTATATTTAAACAAATTTAAGATGTGTTTGTTTAAAAGTGTATATTTATATTTATGAGTTGATTTTTAATTTTGAGTTTGAATTTGAATCTGGATTTAAATTGAAATTAAAAAGAAATACAAACCTATCCACTTTCTATCTCATTTAAATTTAAGATGTGTCACTTATTTATTTCATTTTCTTTAATTTTTAATATCATAAATGATAAAAATAAGTATACAAACCTCTCCACTTTCTATCTCATTTTTTCTCTCTTCTATCTTCAATGTAAAAACTAAAAGAAACCAAACCTGAGAAGAACTTAAATCAAACAATTTCAGTTTTTCAACTATTTTAGATTAAGGCAACTCAAATTCAAAATCAAGCAAAAGCAAATCAAAGAAGATTCAACTCAAACAAACAACAACAAGCAATTTTCAATTTTTTTTTTCAAATCAAAAGATCAACTAAGTGCCTGTTTTAAATCAAAACCTGGCTTCTCTATTCAAAGCAGGTGAGTGATCTGACCTTGTTTCCATTATTTTTTTAGAAATGCCTGTGAGTAAACTAGAAACTTATACAATTTAAAACTTGGTATATATGATGAATTATTAAAGGAAATTTGGGTGAATGTTTTCATAAATGTTTTCTTGATCGTTTTAAGGTGAATACATTGTTTAATGTGAATTTTTGTGTTTGATGATGACAAATATATATATCAATTTGCATACGTGTTTGCAGATTGTACTTGATTGTATTATATACATATAGGAATAAATATTCATATTGAATAATAATACTATTGCACAAAATTTATATAATTCAATCAGTATTTTTATTCAATATAATATTTTAATTCAACACTTATACAGTACAAAGTTTTCAGCTCTCTCTATATACATACACTAGTTTATACATTTCATATTCATATTTTCTCTCACTACAACACCCAACACTGTACATTTTACAAAACCATTAATCTGCATCTATCTGCATTGTCCAGCTCCAGTTCTAGTCCTGTCTCCTGTGTACCTGTATAATTAGCAACTACAACAGTAATCTGAAAATAAAAAAAAATTGAATTTGCAAAAATATAAATTTGTTTTTATTAGTGCCTCAGTTATTTGGGTTTCTCGTCATCATTTACATTTGAATTCATCACACACAAAATCGTGCACAAAGATATATACACTTGTATTCCTATCAGGGACAGGTAATCATAAGTGGCTGCAATACACACGTGTACATTCACACACGTGTGCACTGCCTCGCCAACTCGTGTGCGCAGCCAACAAAATCAAGCATGCAAACAGAAAAACCAGAGCATGACCATGTATGGAAGTGTCTCAAAACAGAAAGCACAATGTGAAGACAACAAGTAAAGCTGAAATGCAAAATTATATCAATCAGTTACTCAATGCATGCAACATGGTGAGCAACACAAGTGCAACAATCAACAGCATCAAAGCATCAAAGCTTATACAATCAGACAACAACAGAATGCATCCAGATGACACAATGCTCAAGGACACAGTACACATATGACACAAGACTGCAAACAAGTATTGAAACCAGCAATATGGAAAAAGGGCAGTGGACAGGTACAAGGCCAGAAAGACCAAAGTGCAACAGAACATCAACTGGAAGCAACAAGAATACCAGAGACAGTCTCATAAGACAGTGATAGTGAGTATACAAGTGCGGACACAAGTAGTGATACAACAGTAAAAATTAACAAATCCAGTGCCAACATGAACAGAGACCAGTAATGCAATAGTGACATGCACCAGAGACATGACTACACATCAGTTCACCCAAGTTCAAGAGAAACCAAAACAAGCCAGTGAAATCACAAGTATATCAACTCAACAACAATCTAGGCAAACCAGGTTGAATGACTACAAGTAGAAGGCATAGCAAGTGCAACAAGACCAACTCCAAATGCATCAATGCTTAAAGACTACAGCAAAACAAATACACAATGAAGACAATAATTGAAACCGAGATATCAATGTATCAAAGACAAGAAGATCGGTTCGAAGTTAAAGTGAAGATTACAGTAAAGACCAATGATGCAAACATGAATCACAATATAATGCAGACCTGAGAAAAACAGTAATGCAAATAGTGAATAAACAGTGAAATTACATGTGATTTAGATCAGGAGTAAAGTTCGAATTCAATGCAGACGCAAACAAGTTGAGACGAACAATGCAGACGTACGATAATCAACGGTATTTGCAAATTCTTGAAAAAGTCAAAACAAATCAAAAGTGGAAAGATTGTTGCCGTAGGACTCAAGAAAAATCGAACGCTTCAAAATCAAATCCGTTTGAATCAAGTAAGTCACGAATATCAAGCAACCGAGAATTAGGAAAGTGACAAATCAGACGAACGTATTAAAGGAAATCGAAATCCATATATAAACCCACAATCATCATCGGCATATTATCATCGAGTTCGAATACGATAATCATAAAAGCACATAAAGAGAAAATTACATATCCAAGCATACGTTGAACTCGATCAACTCGAAGTAGCAAAGAGCAACTGAAGGAATAGACGATCGACAAAGAGAGGACCGGAATCTACGCGCGATCAACTATCGGCAGCTGCTGTCTTCAAAACCCTAAATTGGATCGAAGGGACGAAGCCCTAATTTCAGAAAGAGGATTGGCGGCCATTTTCTTCATAAACCAGAAAAAAAGGATCGGGTTAAAGAATAGAAATGGGCCGACCTTGTTTTTATAAAAGGGGCTTTAGTTTATTTTCAATTAGGTTTTTAGTTTAAAATTGTTTTTAGTTGTTTTAAATTTAAATTCTCTTTTAGGTCGTATTTTTTTGAATTAAATCTTGGTAAATCACCACCTAGGTTTTAGGTAGTGTCAGATTGTCTAGTTAGAATTAGTTCAGTGAGCAGGGTGTGCGAGTTTGCAAAACTCTATAGGCGGTAGCAGGGTGTGCGAGCATGTTAGAGTGTTTGTAAGTGGGAGACTGTTTAATTCTAATAGAAATCTGGGAATGCAGCAGTAGGCAGGGGTTGCCGAAGCTGGGTAAATTTTGTATGTGATTTACTTTTCAGCATATTTACTTCTCTGCAATTTGTTTTTGTGCTTAATTCGAGAAAATTTGCTACAACCCTATTCACCCCACTCTAGGGTTAATCTAGATCCTGTAAGTGGTATCAAAGCAGGTTATCTTTCTTTAACTCTAGAGTCATGAATCCACCAAATAATAGCTCAGAGGAATTTAGTGAGGTCTGTTGGCGGGCTAAGGAGCAACAAGAATGGTTTCTAGATTCAGGGTGTTCTAGACATATGATAGGTGAAAAATCGAAGTTCCTTAGCCTAGTGAATTTTAAAGGTGGAATTGTGATCATGGGAGACAATAGCTAGTGTAACATTATTGGTAAAGGTGAAGTAGGTAACGGTACGTTTTCCTTGACTAATGTTTTATATGTTGATAATTGGCATCACAATCTCATTACTATTAGCCAACTATGTGACAAAGGTATGAATGTGGTCTTTGATAGTGATACTTGCAAAATCATTGATAAATCTTCTAATAACATTGTTTTTATGGGCAAAAGAAAAGGAAATGTTTACTCGCTTTCGTTTGATAATCTAAATCTTTCTAGATGTTTGGTAGCCACTGACGAAGAGGCATCTTTATGGCATAGGAGATTTGGACATGCTAGCATGAGCCTCTTAGAAAAACTTGAAACGAAAGAATTAGTCAGAGGGTTACCACATCATAAATTAAAAAATAATAAAGTGTGTAAAGCATGTTCCTTGGGCAAGCTTAGTCGATCATCATTTCGCCCTAAAAACATTGTTAGCAAATCAAGGGTCCTTGAATTAATTCACATGGACTTATTTGGACCAAATGAAATTGCAAGCTTGAAAACGTTATTGTTATATATTGGTTGATGATTATTCTAGATTTACATGGTTTATTTCTTAGCCGAAAAGTCTGAATCTTTTGATTATTTTTCAAAATTTGCAAAACTTGTTCAAAATGAAAGAGTTTCAATTAAAACTTTGAGAAGTGATCATGGAGGCGAATTTGAAAATTTGGAATTTGAAAGCTTTTGTGAAGAAAATGGTTTAAAACATGAATTTTTTGCTCCACGAACACCTCAACAAAATTGGGTGGTTGAAAGGAAAAATCATACATTACAGGAATTGGCTAGATCCATGTTGAGTGAGTATAAACTACCTCTAACCTTTTGGGCAGAGGCAGTGAATACTTCGTGCTATGTAATGAATAGAGTAATAATTAGACCAATACTTGACAAAACGTCTTATGAATTGTGGCATGAAAGGAAACCTAACATTTCTTATTTTCGTGTATTTGGATGTCCTTGTTTCATTCTTAACACAGGTGATCAACTTGGAAAATTTGAATCAAAGGCTGATGAGGGAATTTTCATGGGTTATTCAACAAGGAGCAAGGCTTACAGGATGTACAACAAACGAACAAAAATGATTGTTGAATCAATCAATGTGAAATTCGATGAATCTGACCTGGAAAAGACGACTGAAAAGACGATTGACGATGGGGTAGATCATGAAGGCATTGAAGAAGGGACATCTAGTGAGAAAGCTGAAAGTAGGACTGTTGATGCTGGTAGATTGAAGTTCAAATCCAATCATCCTCCTGAATTGGTTATAAGTGATCCTACGGAAGGTATACGCACTCGCTCGTCATTTGATAAAAATTTATGTGCGTTTTGTTGCCACAGTGGTTTTATTTCTGAGATTGAACCTGATTCTATTGAAATGGCTCTTAATGATGAAAGTTGGGTTTTAGCAATGCAAGATGAACTTAATCAATTTGAGAGAAATAAAGTTTGGAAATTAGTTCCTAGGCCTAATGACTATCCAATTGTTAGAACTAAATGGGTGTTCAAAAAATAAGCTTGATGAATCAGAAAATGTAATTAGAAACAAAGCTAGGTTGGTCGCAAAAGGATATAACCAAATAGAAGGCATAGATTTTGATGAAACATTTTCTCCAGTGGATAGGTTAGAAGCCATTAGGATTTTGCTAAGTTTTGCATGTTATAATGGTTTCAAACTTAACCAAATGGATGTAAAAAGCGCCTTTCTAAATGGTGATTTGAAAGAAGAAGTTTTTGTTAAACAACCCCCCGGTTTTGAAAATCATGATTTTCCAAATCATGTGTATAAACTAGAAAAAGCATTATATGGTCTTAAGCAAGCTCCTAGAGCTTGGTATGACTTCCTTTGTACATATCTTTTGGAAAATGGCTTTAAAAAGGGGAGTGCTGACACGACACTGTTTCTATTACATAATGGAAGTGAATTTTTGATTGTTCAGATTTATGTGGATGATATTATTTATGGTGCTACTAATGAACTCTTATGCGAGAAATTTGAACAAGTCATGCATGCTAAATTCGAGATGAGCTTGGTCGGAGAATTGAAATATTTTCTTGGATTCCAAATCAAGCAAAGCAGTGATGGTATTTTTATTTCACAATCCAAGTATGTGTTCGAACTGTTGAAGAAATTTGGAGTTGAGAACTCCAAAACATTGAGAACTCCTTTGAGCCCATCAACAAAGTTGGACAAAGACGAGAAAGGAATTGCTGTTGATCAGAAGAAATATCGAGTGATAATTGGTTCACTTCTCTATCTTACTGCTTCTAGACCTGATATTATGTTTCCTGTGTGTTTGTGTGCACGTTTTCAATCTAATCCTAAAGAATCTCATTTGAAAGCCACTAAACGAATTTTGAGATATCTTTCACACACACAAAAATTTGGATTATGGTACCCGTCTTGTGAAAATTTTGATTTGGTTGGCTATTCTGATGCTGATTATGCTGGTTCATTGGTTGACAGGAAAAGCACTAGTGGGACATGTTTCATGCTAGGACATTCATTAGTTTCATGGTCAAGTCGAAAACAGAATTGTGTTGCATTATCCACCACTGAAGCAGAATATATTGCTTTAGGATGTTGTTGTGCTCAAATTTTATGGATGATGCAAACTCTTTCTGATTTTGGCTTAGTTTATAAACAAGTTCCATTAAAATGTGATAGTAAAAGTTAAATAGACTTGTCAAATAATCATGTTCATCATTCACGCACAAAACACATTGATTTGAGACACCACTTTCTTAGAGATCACATTGCTATGGAAGACATTTGCATTGAACATATTTCAACTGAGGCTCAACTTGCTGATATTTTCACAAAACCCCTCCCCGAAGACAGATTTTCCAGATTACGTTTGGATTTGGGGATTATAGAAATTGACTAATCATTTTCCATTTTTTAGTTGAAATATTCTTGGATATATACTTTCAACTTCAATTTCTAGGATTCAAACCAGTTTTGGATATTATCCAAAGATTGATTCGAATATGGTATTCAGTATTGGATATTACATAATATAATTAACTTGGTAACTTATTCCACAACCATTTCTATTTCTACCATCTTTCTATCATTCATAGTGGTTTTGTAAAATGAGAAGAGTCGATTATCTTTTAAAAAAATGATAATAACTCTCATGCATCCATTCCTATTTAAAAGTCCTTATGGTTATGCATGGATGGAGCATGTGAGTGAATTATTTTTATCATTACTCCATTCTCATTTAAAAGTCCTTATGGTTATGCATGGATGGAGTATGGTAACTAAGTACTCTGGTCTCACTTAAAAGTCTGGATGCTTAGACTAATAAGTAACTTCTAATCCCATTTAAAAGTCCTTATGGTTATGCGTGGTTAGTAAGTGCTTATTTTTGTGCTTAAATGTCAAATTAATTTTAAAATATCTCTCTTCTTATTATAAAAAAACCGAAACATCGATCCATTCTCTACAATGTGGAAATTGTTATCTCGTTATGATATGTTATTATTTTTTCCTACTGTTCCATTGTTTTTTGTCAGTCTTTTGATAATGACAAAAGGGGGAGAAGAACAAGATTTTGCTAAGGAAGTAAATATTTTTTTGGAATACTTCAACAAATTTGTTAAATGTTGTTAGTTAATTTTCTTTAGTTCTTTTATTCTTCTGTAATTTTCTAAATCTTCTAAATAGGGAATGATCTCAGTTGTAGGGGGAGCATTCATATAGGGGGAGCTAAATATTTCATGCTCAAACATATTTACTAGAATTTCAAAATCTTTAATATATATATGTTTGTCATCATCAAAAGGGGGAGACTGTTTAATGTGAATTTTTGTGTTTGATGATAACAAATATATATATCAGTTTGCATATGTGTTTGCAGATTGTACTTGATTATATTATATACATATAGGAATAAATATTCATATTGAATAACAATACTCTTGCACAGAATTTATATAATTCAATCAGTATTTTTATTCAATATAATATTTTAATTCAACACTTATACAGTACAAAGTTTTCAGCTCTCTCTATATACATACACTAGTTTATACATTTCATATTCATATTTTCTCTCACTACAACACACAACACTGTACATTTTACAAAACCATTAATCTGCATCTATCTGCATTGTCCAGCTCCAGTTCTAGTCCTGTCCCCTGTGTACCTGTATAATTAGCAACTACAGCAGTAATCTGAAAATAAACAAATTTGAATTTGCAAAAATATAAATTTGTTTTTATTAGTGCCTCAGTTATTTGGGTTGCTCGTCATCATTTACATTTGAATTCATCACACACAAAGTCGTGCACATAGATATATACACTTGTATTCCTATCAGAGGCAGGTAATCATAAGTGGCTGCAATACACACGTGTACATTCATACACGTGTGCACTGCCTCGCCAACTTGTGTGCGCAGCCAACAAAAGCAAGCATGCAAACAGAAAAACCAGAGCACGGCCAAGTATGGAAGTGACTCAAAACAGAAAGCACAATGTGAAGACAACAAGTAAAGCTGAAATGCAAAATTATATCATTCAGTTACTCAATGCATGCAACATGGTGAGCAACACAAGTGCAACAATCGACAACATCAAAGCATCAAAGCTTATACAATCAAACAACAACAGAATGCATCCAGATGACACAATGCTCAAGGACACAGTACACATATGACACAAGACTGCAAACAAGTATTGAAACCAACAATATGGAAAAAGGGCAGTGGACAGGTACAAGGCCAGAAAGACCAAATGCAAGACCAAAGTGCAACAGAACATCAACTGGAAGCAACAAGAATACCAGAGACAGTCTCATAAGACAGTGATAGTGAGTATACAAGTGCAGACACAAGTAGTGATACAACAGTAAAAATAATCAAATCCAGTGCCAACATGAACAGAGACCAGTAATGCAATAGTGACATGCACCAGAGACATGACTACACATCAGTTCACCCAAGTTCAAGAGAAACCAAAACAAGCCAGTGAAATCACAAGTATATCAACTCAACAACAATCTAGGCAAACCAGGTTGAACGACTACAAGTAGAAGGCATAGCAACTGCATAGCAACTACTACAAGACCAACTCCAAATGCATCAATGCTTAAAGACTACAGCAAAACCAATACACAATGAAGACAGCAATTGAAGCCGAGATATCAATGTATCAAGGACAAGAAGATCAGTTCGAAGTTAAAGTGAAGATTACAGTAAAGACCAGTGATGCAAACATGAATCACAATATAATGCAGACCTGAGAAAAATAGTAATGCAAATAGTGAACAAACAGGGAAATTACAATGTGATTTAGATCAGGAGTAAAGTTCGAATTCAATGCAGACGCAAAGAAGTTGAGATGAACAAATGGAAACAAATTCGAAGTCAAACAATGCAGACGTACGATAATCAAGGGTATTTGCAAATTCTAGAAAATGTCAAAACAAATCAAAAGAGGAAAGATTATTGCTGTAGGACTCAAGAAAAATCGAACGCTTCAAAATCAAATCCGTGTGAATCAAGTAAGTCGCGAATATCAAGCAACCGAGAATTAGGAAAGTGACAAATCAGACGAACGTATTAAAGGAAATCGAAATCCATATTTAAACCCACAATCATCATCGGCATATTATCATCGAGTTCGAATACGATAATCATAAAAGCACATAAAGAGAAAATTACATACCCAAGCATACGTTGAACTCGATCAACTCGATGCAGCAAAGAGAAACTCAAGGAATAGACGATCGACAAAGAGAGGACCGGAATCAATCATACGCGCGATCAACGATCGGCAGCTGCTGTCTTCAAAACCCTAAATTGGATCGAAGGGACGAAGCCCTAATTTCAGAAAGAGGATCGGCCGCCATTTTCTTCACAAGCGAGAAAAAAAAGGATCGGGTTAAAGAATAGAAATGGGTCGGCCTTGGTTTTATACAAGGGGCTTTAGTTTATTTTCAATTAGGGTTTTATTTTAAAATTGTTTTTAGTTGTTTTAAATTTAAATTCTCTTTTAGGTCGTAGTTTTTTGAATTAAATCTTGGTAAATCACCACCTAGGTTTTAGGTAGTGTCAGATTGTCTAGTTAGAAGTAGGTCAGTGAGCAGGGTGTGCGAGTGTGAGAAACTCTATAGGCGGTAGCAGGGTGTGCGAGTCTGTTAGAGTGTTTGTAAGTGGGAGACTGTTTAATTATAATAGAAATCTGGGAATGCAGCAGTAGGGAGGGGTTGCCGAAGCTGGGTAAATTTTGTGTGTGATTTACTTTTTAGCATATTTACTTCTCTGCAGTTTGTTTTTGTGTTTAATTCGAGAAAATTTGCTATAACCCTATTCACCCCCCTCTAGGGTTAATCTAGATCCTGTGTATATGTATATAGGAAATTTTGTGCATGTCTGTACATTAGTAAATCTTCTCTGTTCCTCAAAGTACAGGCTTCTAATATGTTCAAAAGCAAAATGCAATTTCCCTAATCTTTTTCAGGCTTACATATATAAACAAATCTTGTTTGTAATAACAAGACATCCGGTCTAAAAATATCTACAATTAAGAATCGAAGCTAGTTTAAACAATAAGGAGAAGTACAGTAATTCTAGTTCATGTCAAAGCTTCAGTCATAATAAATATTTGATTCTGGTATATCATCAGTTTCGTTTTCGAAAACCAGGGTTTTCAAGATTTAAATCATCAATTTTAAGTTTGTAAATTATGAGCTTTAGCATGTTGATCGGAATATGGTTTTCGAGTGATTTCTGTTAATCGAAATATTTTGGGAACTCGTTTTCATGGCTGAAGCTAGCTCGATGGTAGGCATTTTCGGTAGAGTAGTTGTTGGAATTTTAAGCCACCGTGGTGGTGGGTCGAAGGGGTTTAGGGTTTAACAACCCCTTTGGGTCGACGTTGAAGTCGAGGAGTTTGCATTATCAAGGAAGCATCGGACATGACTGGAGTTGGGAGAATGGGTGCATAGCTCATCGGTGTGGATGTGGGCGTGGTGGCGAGAATTCCGGTGGTTGGAATTGGTGAGTCGAGGAATTGATTTGCAACCTATTTCATTCCAGGTTCTGTGTGATGAGCTCGATTTCGATTTCCAGTCAGAATCTTAGTTTGGGTGTTCGAAATCGTAAAGGTGGGTCGATGACGTCCTGATGATGGTGGTATGGGTAGCCTGATCATCGACGATCACTTGTACACGTGCATGGTGCACAGGCTTCTGTGATTTGATATTTGAAGGAGGCTCAGGGTTGAAAGTTCTGGGGAAAATGAATTTTTCTTGGGTTGCAGTAAGAGGTGGTCACGGGTTGGACGCGAGTAGATTTGAAGAGCTTAAGATAAATGGGAAGGAGAGAAGCTCGGTGTTTGGTTCGGGTAAGTGATGGTTTGGCTTTGGTTTATAGCACAATAAAAATCATGTTTTAAGCATCATGTAAATATAAGTTTTAATGATCAAGATACCAAAGCAAAATAAAGACAAATGTTTTTATTTGAAACTTAGATTTGTTTTTGATTTGGATCATTCTATTTTAAGTTGAACCCTAAATGTTTTCAAATAAATTATTGGTGAGATTAAGTTGAATGCTTAATTAAATTAGTAAACTTTGAATCAATTAAGTTCTCAAGTGATAAATTTCAAACATTTAATATAAATAGGATAAAATTGATAAGTAGGTAAATAATTAAGATAATGGTTTACCTTTGATTAATTAAGGTTAATGAAAGTAATTAAGAGGTTAATTATTCAATTAATTAAAGGTTAATAAATTAGCATAGTTAATAAAGGATAATTGAGTAATTAAAAGGTTAATTACTTAATAATTTAGAGGTTAATTAATTAGTAATAAAAGAGTAATTAACCAGAAATTATGGGAGAATTAATTAATTAAAATTAAGGATTATAAATTAGAGATTAATTGGTAATTAGAAATTAATTTATTTATAATTAGAGCTTAAATAATATAAGTAATTAGAGGTTAATTACTTAAATGATAATTACCTAATGTAAGTAATTAAAGGCTAAATTTGTTGAGGGTTAATTAATTTAATTGATTATTAGAGAATAATTAATTAATAATTAAAGGTTAATTATTTTATGATTTAGTAAGCAGGATTTAAAAAGGTGATTGAAGTAATTAATTTAATTTATTTAAATTAATTAAAAATGGTGTGATGAATTAATCTTGTTTTTGAATGATTGAATAAATGATATTGTATGCCTTAGATTAGTTGATATCTCTGTGATTGTGATGCTATGTGATATAGTGTTTAGGTTAAACTATGATAATATGGTTTGTCTATCTGTAACGAATGGCTATGTAAATATGTAATTTTGGATATAAATGGAATTGCATTCACTCAAATAACTTGGGTTAAGATGACAATTGATTCGAAGAGACCGGGGTCGGGTATTAGTACATACCCGAAACCACTTCGAATTGGAATCTGCAATAATTCTTTATGAATTGAATTTTGGGATAAATTGGCTGGAATGAAATAAATGATGTAAACTTGATCATTAAATCTGAGTAAGAATGCTTAGAGATGATGTAAGATGTGTATTTGACTTTGGCAAGTTAAGAGCTCGTAATATGGTACGAGTTACTTTTTTTAAAATAAATTTTATGCTTTGGTATTTCTTGTTAGATGGGTTTACTCAAGCCGGTTTCCAGCCTGATCCGGGTGTTACTTTGATGTAATGCTCGGGTCACACCGAGTATTACAGATTTTCAGGTTAGGACGTTCTGGAGCTTAGGTGGTAAGCTGGATGGCAGGAACATATGGAGTTTACCGTTGAGTATTATTGTTTGTATCTGGGACAAGTTAATTTTAACTATCCACTGTTTGTGTAATGGTTGTAACTCTGATGTATCGATGTAAATTATCAGATACAGTTTTCTTTGTATAACTGATATTATTTTATAATATATTTTGATCCGTTGCGAATGTGAGATTCTGTGTTATTTATACTTCTTCTTCTATCTCTTTTCTTCTTTTTCCTAACTATATGGAATTTTGGGGGTCAAAATTCCGGGTCGTTACATTTGGTTTTAGAGGAGAAGGTTAAGCGAGAACCTTAGCCTTGGTGAGTGTACTAATTAAGGATAGGGTCAGTGGTACCCTAAGATGAGTAGAGTGTGTGTATGTGTGTATGAGAGCATACTTTTTATTTTCTTATATAAAGGTTTTAAAAATGGTTTTAATGAATAATTTTTATAAAAGCTTATATTTTATATATAAAGCAATAATTGGTTGTTGGATATTGAAAATGGATAAGAATTAAGTGATGGAATATATATATATATATATATATATATAGGAATTGGATAAAATGAACTATACAAATAAGATGAATTAGAATTGGTTTCAAACAAGAAAACAGAATGGTTATTGTGTTTAATAATGGGATGATTGTTTTCCAATAAACAATAAACTATTTTAAGGAAGTAACCATTAGATGAGAATAACTTGTAAATTAGAAAGGATGTAAATTGAGAAGTTTTCAATTCTAAGTCTAGAAATATTTTAAATTGTTTTCAAAATGTTGAGAGATAATAATAAATAGTATTATTCAGAATATTTTGAACGTGGTCTCATTTTAAAATAAGAGTTGTTTGAAAGTTTTAAAGAAAACTGTTTTGAATTAAAACCAAAGGTGGTTTAAATTTAAGAAAAAATGGCTTGGTCGGCTAAGAAATAAATATGTATATATGTATAGATATACATGATATAAAAGATGATTTAAAATAAACTCTATGGTTGAGTTTTGAATTTTCCTTGGAATGTGATGTGAAAACCCAAAGTGAAATAGGTTTTTAACCGTAAGTGGGAAGATTATTAATATGAAGTTTAAAATTTGAAATGGGAATTAAAATTTAGTAAAGTTGTCTAGATTAAATTGAAGTGGATTTAATTTTGGGAAAATTAAATAAGTTTAGAACAAACAACCTGAATTGGAAATTTCAAGATGAAATTGAGATTTAACTTGGGAAGTTAAATGGTGGATTTGAATTGGGGAGTTTGTGATCTCAAAATGGGTTTGAGATCTGGAAAGGGACAGTTAAATGTTATTGATGGATGCTTTAAATAAATCGGATGTTTATTTACTTTGACTTATCCAAATATCATCATGTTGTTATAAATAACCTATGAAACCATGAATTGGTTTGTTTAGAATGAATTAAGAAGTGGATTGCAATCTTTTATGTCCATTGCAGAAATTAAATGGAAATAGAACTTTAATTAGGAAATTGAACTTGTGGAGATGAAATTACTTTAAGATTTAAATGTTCGAAAAGGTACTTTGAAATTTAAATTCTTAAGGATTGGTTTCAAAAATTGAAATTGGGTAATAAATTGAATTTCAAAGATTAAATTGTTTAAAGACTTTAAATAAAGGTTAGTTTGGTTTAAGAAGTTAAACCAACATTTGAAAATTTAACTCGAATTTATATAATTCGAGATGATTTAAAGTGAAATTGAATCTGAAATTTGTTCAAATGGAAATCTGGTTTGAATAATTTTGAATTGCGACTAAAGTTGAATAGTTTCAAACTCAAATGGAATTTGATTTGATTTTGGAAAGAATCGAGGTTAATTCAACTTGAATTAGGATTAATTCAAACTGGAGTTCAAATGAATTGAAATTGGAAATTGGTTCAATTTGAAAATTATTTGAATAAATTAAGATTGAAATTGAAGTGGAAATTTAAAAGAATTGATTGGAATAAAGATTGGGTAGTGGAACAGTTTGGCTCTAGACTATTTTCAAACAAATTAGTTCAATATAAGCTTTCTTAAATCTAGTTTTCCAAGTTATTTACTATATACAGTCTTTCTTTTTAAAGCCAAACTATTTTATACTTATTTTACAACTATTTTTGGAACTATTTAACAATATTTTTAACTGTTTTATAAAATAATTACTGTTTTTCAACTACTTTATAACTAATTGCTATTTTACAACTATTTTGCAATTATTTAAAATTTCTATAACTATTTGACTATTTTCCAACTATTTTACAATTACTTAACAATTTTACAGCTATTTTACAAACTAATAATTACTTTTCAACTACTTATCTATTTTAAACTTTTTAAGCTATTTTTAAATTTAAGTTGGTCAGAGTATAAACTGTTTATAATTGATGTGATAACTCAATGGGAAATGGAAGAAATTGAGAATGAGTGAATAGAATTAAAGGAAATGTGAATAGAAAGGAGAAATTGATTTGGCTAATAATCAATGGAGATAAATACGTAGGATGTACGTATATTATTCTATTTGAATAGTGATTTGATACATATTCGAGCATAGAATTTCGAGATAGTGTATCAATCCGAGTTGGGATTTTTCACTCGATTTTCGATGGCGAACCTGGATATGGATTTTTGATTGGTTCTTGAAATTCTCTATCATAGTTAGACTATGCAAAGAGAATGACAGTTTCTGATCAAGAAACCAGATCTGAGTCCGCAATAGGAAGTCGGGTGGACGATACTAGTTCGGAAAAGAAATTGTGTGATCGAGTGAGCTATCAGATTGATATAGCGTGCGGATGATATGTGTACATCATACAGGTTTGAATGAAATTGATATTGAAAATTTGTGGATAAGAACTGTAAAATGGTTCTTGAAATGAAAAGTAAATTTTGTGAAATATATGATTAAGTAAAGTAGAAATTGGATATTTCTGTGGTAGAAATTTACTTTATGGAAGTAAGTGTTATGATTATTAAATTTATAAAAGAGTAATCAAATTTGAATATTTGATTTGGAATAAACAAAGTTATATATCTTTTTTATATATATGATAAAACTCCCCTTGTTGAATCTTTTGCCAAAAGAAAAGGGATTTTGAAAGTATCTGAAATATAAAAAGGGACTTTATACAAGTATGAAATGATCCAAAGATTTTTCAAGGTTATATATATATATATATATCTATATATATATAAAGGATCTTATGAGAATGATTTTGGAGAAAAGGTTTTTGGAACCTATGGATTTTGGAAAGGCTTTTGATTTTTGGAGCAAAATCAATTTTGGAAATTTGGAAAGCCAAGTTGAGAATTATCGATTTTAGGATAATCAATTTTGAGAAAAGGAGATTTATATGGATTTCATACTAGGTGTATGATTTGGAAGATACTATATGTGTATAGTATAAAGTGTTTTTTAAAATGGCTCTGGAGAAAAAGGCGCTCTCTTGAAATGAACTTCTCAAAAGTACCATAGGTTGGTACTGCCTTGAGCCTCAAAAGGGGGACGCTCTAAAGTGGATCCTGTGAGGAAGTTGGGACAAACTGAAGTTCCTGAGGATTATTGCGTAGTGAAAGTTGAGGGTGCTGATGCCTACAGGGGCATTTGGGTTATGATGTTATGAAAGTATAACTCGATGTCGCTGCGATCTACTTTGGACCATAGCAGAAATCGTATGGAGGTGAGTGAGTGTCAACGGTCTATACTTAAGGCAACATAACATCGGTAGACTACGATCTATGGTCGAGTGGAGTGGAGAAATTTCATTTATTTGGCAACGAAATCAAAGGGCACTGATGCCTATAGTTATATAGGTTTTTGCTGTGATAGCAACGTAACCTCGGTTGTAGCTGCGATCTGTAGCGAGTTCGATGGTGTAATCGAGGGGCGCGGAGTACCTACAGTTATCTATGGATTTTTGCCGAGATGGCAACGTAACCATCGGGTTAACCGCGACCATGGATGGGGGTGATGATTTCAGAGCATTCTAACCAAACATGTTTCCACTATTTTCAAAAAAAATGTTTTTTATATTTTCAATAAAATTAATTTCCAAGTATTATCATTGGGTGTTGAAATGAGTCTGCTATGTACTTATAGATTTTCAGTCCTACACCTAATCAACGTATGACCGAATTTCTGTGAGAGCGAAGATGGACTTGTGGAAACATCAGGTTATAAAAAGTATTTTTTATAAAAAAAATTATAATGTTATGTGGATTTTAAAAGTGTTTTAAAAATAGTCAAAGAATAATTTATCTGATTTTAAGTATTGAATAAATTCTGGCTTCGTCTCTTTTCGAGGACGAAAAGATTCAAAGGGGGAGGAATGTGAGAACCCGTATTTTTGACATCTGATAATTGGATAATTAACTGGTTTATTTAATTTAACAGATAAAAGTTCTGATAATAAAAGATACATGGATATGTAAATGAATTTGAAAATATAATAAAAGTTGAATTACAAATATCTGGATAAATATTTGATAATCTCCTAATATAATTACTTAAAATTTGACAACTAATTCCTTCTAAAAAAATAATAATGATGTTATTTATATAGATATAAGTAGATTTTAAATAAAAAAATTAAATTATTATTTTAAACAAATTTAAGATTTGTTTGTTTAAAAGTGTATATTATATTTATGAGTTGATTTTTATTTTTGAGTTTCAATTTGAATCTGGATTTAAATTGAAATTTAAAAAAATACTTTAAAAATATTTTGGATTTAAAAACATCTCTACTTCTAATAAAGAAAATTCGTTGAACTAATTTACTCGGTGTCTTTTTGAAATTCCAAAAATGCGCTTGCTTTCCATTTTCATATTTACGCTCAAACAACAACGTATACAATAACAAAAACAGCCCGTGTGCGGAGCACGGGCACATACTCGTATGATTAAGATTTTTATTATAATAGGATTTTTTTCCTAAAAGAAACTTTATTTTTATAAAAAAATAAAAGTGTTTATAATTAGAAAAATAAATACAAAAGCTCTATAAACATTTAAAAATAAATATAACATGCATAGTTACAAGTGTTTAATTATGAAAACTTGTTAATAACATGTGTAGTATAATAAACCATTGTAATTGAAAAATGTTAACTAATGAAACAAGTGCCACTTATTTATTTCATTTTCTTTAATTTTTAATATCATAAAGAATAAAAATAAGTATATAAACTTCTCAACTTTCTATCTCATTTTTTCTCTTCTATCTTCAATGTAAAAACTAAAAGAAACCAAACATGAGAAGAACTTAAATCAAACAATTTCAGTTTTTTCAACTATTTTAAGATTAAAGCAACTCAGATTCAAAATCAAGCAAAAGCAAAACAAAGAAGATTCAACTCGAAAAAAATAACAGCAAGCAATGTTCAATTTTTTTTTTCAAAACAAAAGATCAATTAAGTGCCAGTTTTAAATCAAAACTTGGCTTCCTTGTTCAAAGCAGGTGAGTGATATGAACTAGTTTCCTCTATTTTTTAAGAAATTCCTGTGAGTAAACTAAAAACTCATACAGTTAAAAACTTGGTATATATGATGAATTCTTGAAGGAAATTTTGGTGAATGTTTGCACAAATGTTTGCTTGATCGTTTTAAGGTGAATACATGTGTATATGTACATAGGAAATTTTGTGCATGTCTGTACATCAGTAAATCTTCACTATTCTTCAAAGTACAGGCTTCTAATATGTTCAAAAACAAATTGCAATTTCTCTAATCTTTTTCAGGCTTAGATATATATACAAATCTTATTTGTAATAACACGATATCTGATCTAAAAATATTTACAGTTAAGAATCAAAGGTAGTTTAAACAATAAGGAGAAGTACAGTAGAATTCTAGTTCATGTCAAAGTTTAAGTCATAATAAATATTTGATTCAGGTACACCATCAGTTTCGTTTTTGAAAACCAAGATTTTTAAGATTTGAATCAGGAATTTTAAGTTTGTAAATTATGAGCTTTTGCATTTTGATCGGAATATGGTTTTCGAGTAATTTATGTAGATCGAAAAATTTTAGGAACTCGTTTTCATGGCTGAAGCTAGCCCAATGGTAGGCAAATGTTTGAAGTTTTAAGCATCAAGTAAATATAAGTTTTAATGATCAAGATACCAAAGCAAAATAAAGACAAATGTTTTTACTTGAAACTTAAATTTGTTTTTGATTTGGATCATTCTATTTTAATTTGAACCCTAAATGTTTTCAAATAAATAATTGGTGAGATTAAGTTGAATGAATATTTAAAATAGTAAACTTTAAATCAATTAAGTTCTCAAGTGATAAATTCCAAATGTTTAATATAAATAGGATAAAATTGATAAGTAGGTAAATAATTATAATAATGGTTTATCTTTGATTAATTAAGGTTTAATTAATTTAAGGTTAATTAAAGTAATTAAGAGGTTAATTATTCAATTAACTAAAGGTTAATAAATTAACATAGTTAATAAAGGATAATTGAATAATTAAAAGGTAAATTACTTAATAATTTAGAGGTTAATTAATTAGCAATAAAAGAGTAATTAACCAGAAATTATGGGAGAACTAATTAATTAAAATTAAGGATTATACATTAGAGATTAATTGGTAATGAGAAATTAATTTATTTATAATTAGAGATTAAATAATATAAGTAATTAGAGGTTAATTACGTAAATGATAATTACTTAATGTAAGTAATTAAAGGCTAAATTTGTTGAGGGTTAATTAATTTAATTGATTATTAGAGAATAATTAATTAATAATTAAAGGTTAATTAATCGAGGATAACTAACCAATGGATAATTACTTAATGGAAGTAAATATGGATAAATGAGGGATAATTAATAAAGGATGATTAATCAAGATGAAAATTAAAGGATGATTAATTAATTTGTTTGTAATTAATTTATGATTTAGTAAGCAGGATTTAAAAAGGTGATTGAAGTAATTACTAACTTATTTAAATTAATTAGAAATTGTGTGATGAATTAATCTTGTTTTTGAATGATCGAATAAATGATATTGTATGCCTTAGATTAGTTGATATCTCTGTGATTGTGATGCTATGTGATATAGTGTTTGGGTTAAACTATGATATATGGTTTGTCTATCTGTAATGAATGGCTATGTAAATATGTAATTCTGGATATAAATTGTTTGCGCCAAAATTGGTCACAAACACCCAAAGTCGTGAAAGCACCCGTTTACGTACTCAAATCAATAATGATCAACACAGAACTCAGCAACAATCAATATAGGATTCAGTTCTAAGTGACAAATCACAGTAATTCACGAACAACAATCACAAACACAGGATTTATAGTGGTTCGGCGTTCGCGCCTACGTCCACTTTGAAGGTTTTCTCTTTATTGCTTTGCTTGATTAAATCGATTACAATGGATTACAGCTGATAATTGCTTTGAAATCTGAATACAACAGCGATTCTGATAGTTAAACTTGAATCCGGCAGAGTCTTGGCGTTCAATGGCGGAAAGATCCCTTTTCTGAATGCTTCAGGGTGCTATTTATAGGCGTTGGAGGCCCAGATCTTGCTGAAACTTTGTGAGACTTCTTCTGGCACGTGAGTGGGCCCACGCGACCGACCCCACCAAGTTTCGTCTCGATCTGACATCGGTTCGAAGTGATTTCGAACCCATCAAGAAATGGTCCAATCGAGCTGAAACTTGGCAGGAACAATCTTTACCTCATATGAAAGCTACTGTGAAAATTTGTTTGCATTTGGATTTGTGGTTCAGGAGATATGATCGGTTCGAAATGGAGATTTCTTGGTTAGCTGTGTGTTTCGAAACGATCATTTCGAAACCAGGAGTTCGAACCCATGTACGCACGTGATTCTGCAGTGACGTGGCGCGTACTCCACGCGTCGATCCAGATTTATCTCCGAGTTGACCGCTTCGAATCCATGGATTTCGCTGACTTCGTATCGATGACCGTTGTGTAGTTTGAATCAATCAACTACGTGACTTTCGTGTTGACCTGTCTGTCTAGTTCGAACCGAGGGGAGGGAGCTTCCTTCGTATCGATACACGTGATGGATACAAAATGAAGCTCCGCGATGGATTCGAACGTTCATCGGTTCGAACTAGGCACCGGCGTGGATGATTCAACGCTCACGGATACGAAGATGCAACCTAATAATGGATACTGATGGATTCGAACGCAATCAATTCGAAGTTAACTGTGGCCGATGGGTTCGAACATGGCAGGGAGTGATGTGTTCGAAGCAATGGGTTTTGGATGGGTTCGAAATGGATGGTTTCGAGGCAGTGGGTATCGGATGGTTTCGAAGCCACGGGTTCGAAGTAGATGGGTTTGAAACCATGGGTTCGAAGCGGCTGGGTTCGAAGGTGATGGTTTCGAACCGGACAATGACTACTTTTCTTAAATTGAACCCATCATATCTTGAGCATACGAACTCGGATTGACTTGAAATTTGAAACACTGGCTTTCATGGTCCTGCTTGTCATGTCTTATCAATTGTGGCCTGATCCGGACTCGGGCAAAATTCATCGATACCCATAGCAAAGTGAAGTATAACCAATCTCTGAGATGGACTGTTTCCCGTTTTCGACCAATCTTTTGGTATCACGGCTTTGCCAAAAAGCGGGATAACACTTTGCCCCCCAAAACATGCCTTGCTGTAGGAAGGTGTGTTTTGTAATGCCTTGAGTTGGATGTTCATATCCGATTATCAACCTGCAAAGAACTCGATAGTTTCGTATGGCCTCAAATGACGATCGTTCGAGATCGAGCTATTTGGGATGAAGCGCGGCCGTTCGTGGTCAAGCGCTCAACTTCAAATGACGATCGTTCGCGATCGAGTCATTCGAGGTGAAGTGCGACCGTGCGCGGTCGAGCGTATAAATCCATGCTTCGATCGTTCGGGATCGTATGCTGCTTGAGGTGAATCGGGACCGTTCGCGGTCCGTGCCGTTCGTGGCATGAGATGGAATAGGACCGTTCGCGGTCGATGCCGTTCGCGGTGAATGATGAGATGGGACCGTTCGCGGTCGACTGCCGTTCGTGGCAAATGATGATCGTTCGCGACCAAGTGCCGTTCAAGGCGAATGGTGACCGTTCGAGGTCGGATTTCATAATCAGTGAGCCATGACCGTTCGCGATCGATGGCGTTCGAGGCAGGAAGTGATCGTTCGCGATCGTGTGCCGTTCGAGGCGAATTTGTGACCGTTCGCGGTCGGTGCCGTTCAAGGCAGAAAGTGATCGTTCGCGATCGTGTGCCGTTCGAGGCGAATTTGTTACCGTTCGCGGTCGGGTTTCAGACCTCAAGTGACGACCGTTCGCGATCAAGCCATTTGAGGTGAAGTGAGTTGTGACTGTTCGAAGTCGGGTGCCGTTCGAGGCGATTTGTGTTCCCGGGAGGGCTTGGTGTTATCGATGCCAGGGTCACGTTCGGGTGAGTTCCTGGATCGTTTGTATGGGCGGTTCATCGCCGTCTCAGTGCATACCTAGGGATCGTTCGCGACCCCATACATGTGTACGTAGCTTAGTCATTCCAGCGTTATCAAAATCAAATAACTATTAAACAGATGAGTTCCAAAAACAATGTCCAAATAAACAAAGTCCAAACGTTCAAATCAAAATGAAACGAAAGTAAAGCATGGATGTCAAAGTGTAAGTTCCCACTACGAATCGGTCGATGATCACTCAGAGCATGCCTGGAGATCGTTCGCGATCTCGCACATGTGTATGTGATTTAATTGCGGTAGTGGAAGCTTACAACTTGTTCATCGTTATTTCATTCAGTTGATAACCAAACGGTGCCTTGATTCAGGATCGCCTCTAGCTGATGTGGATGGTGGTCGCTCTGGTTCCGCCACAGGAGCTCGCCTCCTTACATACTGAAGGAGCATACCGTTCCTGATATGCCCTTCCACCTCATCCTTCAGGTGCCTACAGTCGTTAGTGTTATGACCATTTAATTCATGGAATACACAGAACTTATCTGATTTCCTTTCGTCAGAGGTAGGATCCCTTCGCATCGGCCTACGATACGGAATCTGTTCTTTGGTATCCTGATAAATTCGTTCTAGGCTCTCGTTCAACTCAGCGTATGTGGTGAATCGCGGCTCCCTCCGTTGCCGCTTTGATCTGTCTCTGTCATTCTCAATCTTTCTTTTACCTTTATCCGAATCTTTTTTAAGAGGCTTTTCGTCTCTAAATGCAAAAATTTCTATCCCATCTCCTTCTTCTCTCTCGGCATTCGCATCCTCTAATCGTAAAAACTTTTCTGCTTCATGATAGAATTCCTCTAGATCAATGGGTGGATCTTTAGTCAATGAATTTTTGAACTCTGTGCCGTCAGCTATTCCGGACACAGCTGCCATTACCACCATGGACGGATCTGCTCTATCCACTGAAGCTGCTGCTGCATTAAATCGTGCTAAATAACTTCTCAAGGTCTCTCCGGCTTTTTGTTTTAGGGTTGCCAGAGTCATCACGTTCTTGGGTCTTGTAATATGAACCCTGAATTGCCTCATAAATCTCTCCACTAAACCATTCCATGTTCCGATGGATCCGTTCTCCAACTGTCTAAACCATAGTGCAGCGATGTCTGTCAAGTACAATGGAAAACACCGGGCCATAACCTCCTCTGATGCCCCCAGCACTTCCATATGCCTCATATATTTTGTCAGATGGACCGTGGGGTCCATTCTCCCGTCATACATATCCAATGATGGTAGTTTGAAATCAGGAGGGTTCCTAGCTTGCCTGATTGCTGAAGTAAAAGGACTTCTATTAACATCTTCCAAATCTTTGTTCACCATACCACCTCTCAAAGCTCTTCTAACTATCTCTGCTAATCGGTCATTGTCTCCGGGATGTAATCCTTGTTCACTACTTCCAACCTGCCCCCCGAGTTCACGAGGTAACTCCGGGATCTGCCCCCTTGACTGAGCGTTCACTCCTCTACTACTCCTAGGTTGCGCAGATCCTTCTCTCTCTCTTTCCAAGATTGGGTCAACATTCTCCATATGTGTTCCCCCTAGCTCTGGTGCTACGCCGGATGGTCCCGCTCCGTTCTGGACTCCATTGGCTTCCCTATTTTGTGCTCCAAGCTGTCCTATCTGTTGGAATAAACTCTGGATCATTTCCTCTTTCCTCTTCATCATAGTTTCCATCTCGTCCCTAGTGATGTATATCGATGGTTGATTCGCTCCTGAGGAAGCCTCCTGACTTCCTTGTGGTTCGCTTCTCTCAGGCCTTGGCCTCCTACTTGATTGTCTTGCCATAATTCCTAGATCTGAACTTCTGGATCTTCAAATTCAACTTCTTCCTGAATTAGTTTCTCAGTGAAAGCACCAAAATGTTTGCGCCAAAATTGGTCACAAACACCCAAAGTCGTGAAAGCACCCGTTTACGTACTCAAATCAATAATGATCAACACAGAACTCAGCAACAATCAATATAGGATTCAGTTCTAAGTGACAAATCACAGTAATTCACGAACAACAATCACAAACACAGGATTTATAGTGGTTCGGCGTTCGCGCCTACGTCCACTTTAAAGGTTTTCTCTTTATTGCTTTGCTTGATTAAATCGATTACAATGGATTACAGCTGATAATTGCTTTGAAATCTGAATACAACAGCGATTCTGATAGTTAAACTTGAATCCGGCAGAGTCTTGGCGTTCAATGGCGGAAAGATCCCTTTTCTTAATGCTTCAGGGTGCTATTTATAGGCGTTGGAGGCCCAGATCTTGCTGAAACTTCGTGAGACTTCTTCTGGCACGTGAGTGGGCCCACGCGACCGACCCCACCAAGTTTCGTCTCGATCTGACATCGGTTCGAAGTGATTTCGAACCCATCAAGAAATGGTCCAATCGAGCTGAAACTTGGCAGGAACAATCTTTACCTCATATGAAAGCTACTGTGAAAATTTGTTTGCATTTGGATTTGTGGTTCAGGAGATATGATCGGTTCGAAATGGAGATTTCTTGGTTAGCTGTGTGTTTCGAAACGATCATTTCGAAACCAGGAGTTCGAACCCATGTACGCACGTGATTCTGCAGTGACGTGGCGCGTACTCCACGCGTCGATCCAGATTTATCTCCGAGTTGACCGCTTCGAATCCATGGATTTCGCTGACTTCGTATCGATGACCGTTGTGTAGTTTGAATCAATCAACTACGTGACTTTCGTGTTGACCTGTCTGTCTAGTTCGAACCGAGGGGAGGGAGCTTCCTTCGTATCGATACACGTGATGGATACAAAATGAAGCTCCGCGATGGATTCGAACGTTCATCGGTTCGAACTAAGCACCGGCGTGGATGATTCAATGCTCACGGATACGAAGATGCAACCTAATAATGGATACTGATGGATTCGAACGCAATCAATTCGAAGTTAACTGTGGCCGATGGGTTCGAACATGGCAGGGAGTGATGTGTTCGAAGCAATGGGTTTTGGATGGGTTCGAAATGGATGGTTTCGAGGCAGTGGGTATCGGATGGTTTCGAAGCCACGGGTTCGAAGTAGATGGGTTTGAAACCATGGGTTCGAAGCGGCTGGGTTCGAAGGTGATGGTTTCGAACCGGACAATGACTACTTTTCTTAAATTGAACCCATCATATCTTGAGCATACGAACTCGGATTGACTTGAAATTTGAAACACTGGCTTTCATGGTCCTGCTTGTCATGTCTTATCAATTGTGGCCTGATCCGGACTCGGGCAAAATTCATCGATATCCATAGCAAAGTGAAGTATAACCAATCTCTGAGATGGACTGTTTCCCGTTTTCGACCAATCTTTTGGTATCACGGCTTTGCCAAAAAGCGGGATAACATAAATGGAATTGTATTCACTCAAATAACTTGGGTTAAGATGACAATTGATTCGAAGAGACCGGGGTCGGTTATCAGTACATACCCGAAACCACTTCGAATTGGAATCTGCAATAATTCTTTATGAATTTGATTTTTGGATAAATAGGCTGGAATGAAATAAATGATGTAAGTTTGGTCATTAAATTTGAGTAAGAATTCTTAGACATGATGTAAGATGTGTATTTGACTTTGCCAAGTTAAGAACTCGTAATAAGATACGAGTTACCCCATTTTTTTTAAAAATAAATCTTATGCTTTGGTACTTCTTTTTAGATGGTTTTACTCACGCTGGTTTCCAGCCTGACCCGGGTGTTACTTTGATGTAATGCTCGGGTCAGATCGATTATTAAAGATTTTCAAGTTAGGTCGTTTTGGAGCTCAGGTGGTAAGCTGGATGGCAGGAATGTATGGAGTTTACCGTTGAGTATTATTTTTTGTATCTGGGACAAGTTAATATTAACTGTCCAGTGTTTGTGTAATGGTTGTAACTCTAATGTATTGATGTAAATTATCAGATACAGTTTTCTTTGTATAACTGATATTATTTTATATTATATTTTGATTCACTGAAAATGTGAGATTCTGTGTTATTTGTGTTTCTTCTTCTATCTCTTTTCTTCTTTTTCCTAACTATTTGGAATTTTAGGGGTCGAAAATTCTTGGTCGTTACATTTGGTATCAGAGCAAAAGTAAGCGAGAACCTTAGCTCTGATAGGTGTACTCATTAAGAATAGGGTTAGTGGTACCCTAAGATGAGTAGAGTGTGTGTGTGTGTATATATATATATATATATATATATATATATATATATATTGAGAACATACTTGTTATTTTCTTATACAAAGGTTTTAAAAATGGTTTTAACGAATGATTTTTGTAAAAGCTTTTATTTTATATATAAAGCAATAATTGGGTGTTGGATATTAAAATTGGATAAGAATTAAGTGATGAATATATATCCAAATAGGAATTGGACAAAATGAACTATACAAATAAGATGAATTAGAATTGATTTCAAACCAGAAAATAGATTGGTTATTGTGTTTAATAATGAGATGATTTTTTCCGATAAACAATAAAATGTTTTAAAGAAATAACCATTAAATGAGAATAACTTGTAAATTGAGAAGTTTTGAATTCTAACTCTAGAAACATTCGAAATTATTTTCAAAATGTTGAGAGATAATAATAATAGTATTATTTAGAATATTTTGAACGTGGTCTCATTTTAAAATAAGAGTTGTTTGAAAGCTTTAAAGAAAACTGTTTTGAATTAAAACCAAAGGTGGTTTAAATTTAAAAAAAATATGGCTTGGTGGGCTAAGAAATAAATATGTATATATGTATGGATATACATGATATCAAAGATGATTTAAAATAAACTCTAAGGTTGAGTTTTGAATTTTCCTTGGAATGTGATGTGAATACCCAAAGTGAAAAATGTTTTTAAACTTAAGTGGGAAGATTATTAATATGAAGTTTAAAATTTGAAACGGGAATTCAAATTTGGTAAATTTGTCTAGATTAAATTGAAGTGGATTTAATTTTGGGGAAATTAAATAAGTTTAGAACAAAAAACCTGAATTGGAAATTTTAAGATGAAATTGAGATTTAACTTCGGAAGTTAAATGGTGGATTTGAATTGGGAGTTTGTGTGATCTCAAAATGGGTTTGAGATCTTGGAAGGGGTAGTGAATGCTATTGATGGATGCTTTAAATGAATTAGATGTTTATTTACTTTGAATTTTCCTAATATCATCCTATTATTATAAATAATCTACGAAATCGTGAATTGGTTTGTTTAAAATGAATTAAGAAGTGGATTGAGATATTTTGTGTCCATTGCAGAAATTAAATGGAAATAGAGCTTTAATTAGGAAATTGAACTTGTGGAGATGAAATTACTTTGAACTTAAGATTTAAATGTTCAAAAAGGAACTTGGAAATTTAAATTGTTACGGATTGGTTTCAAAAATTGAAATTGGGTAATAAATTGAATTTAAAAGATTAAATTGTTTAAAGACTTTAAATAAAGGTTAATTTGGTTTAAGAAGTTAAACCAACATTTGAAAATTTAACTCGAATTTATGTAATTCGAGATGATTTAAAGTGAAATTGAATTTGAAATTAGTTCAAGTTGAAATTGAATAATTTGAATTTATATAATTCGAAATGATTTAAAGCTCCAACCTCGATCACGAGACCGGTCATGTCGTCGATCACCAGAATTTATCCAAAATGCAATTTTCGCTCATCCACGAATTTCTCACTCGATACACAATTAAAAATCTGGATTTTAATTTTAAAAATCAATGTTTTCAAAGATGTTTTAGGTTATATAATTAAATCAAATAATTAAGGGAATCAAATTTTATAATGAATTGAGTTTGTTGTGTTTTCTTGTTCAAGATTACATCCACTTGTTATTTATTTTTAAAAGTATTTTTAAAATTAAGTTCTAGTGAATTCAAACACATTTTGTTTTAACATCCCAACCTAACAAGAATTAGAAGAGGGGGATTTGGGTTTTTAAACTGGTTTTGAAACTTGGAAACAACAGAGAGATAAATGCCTGTATAACAGACATGCACAGACAAATATATACATATATACACATATTTGTACACATGCAAACAATTTTCAACCTTTCTTCAGGCATGATTTCAAACAACATGTTAAATTCCAGATTTAGAAAGAGTTTACCCACCTGATACTTTTGAAACTGAGACCTTGGAAGTTGTTTAAATTTGAAAATCTGAGTTCTACTTTTTGATGTGGACTAGATTATGCTGATTTGATCTTTGTTGTTTGACGTTGAAGGCTTTAATTTGTTGAGTTGAATTGCTCTTTACTACATTTGAAACTGAGTTGATCAGATCCTTGTTTCAGGTTTTAAAATTTGTAAAAGTTTGATTTGTTTGGAATAATCCTCTTATTTGATTTGCTTTTCTTTGAATCAGCTAGAAACAAATTTGTATAGGTTTGTGTTTTTGAATTTTTTCTCTGGTTTGTACAGGCTTTTGATTTTTTTGAAATGAAGATAAAAGGAAAAGAGAAAGCAAGAGTATAGATTTATGTAGCCTTGAATTTAATTTAATTTATCATCCCAAAAATAAAAATAGAATGACACTTGTTAATATTATTGATAAAATCATTACACTTGTTTAATTTATGTGTTAAAAATCTAACACTTGTCTAATTCACATTTAAATGTTACACTTTTATTTTTGCATGAGAATAATATTTATATATTATTTTAAAATTATATTTTCTATTTTATAATTACATTCTCTTTATTTATATATGTATCTTTAATGAAAATGATTTTTAAATTAACCATATACTAATAAAAAATCACACATTTATTATTTTTAAATCCAAATATTTTTCTAAGATATTTATTTTAAATTTTAAATTTAAATTCAAATTTCAATCTATATACATATGCATATCAATCGATGCATATGTAATTTATTTTGAAATTTTCAAGTTTATTCACAAATTAATCCCAATTTTTATATTAATTACTAAATAAATATTTGGCTTAAAATGGGATGTTATAGATTTTCCCACCTTAAGAAAATTTCGTCCTCGAAATTTGAAAGAGAGAGATAAACTAATGGCTTACCAATTAAGCTGGAATATCCACTTTGCAATTGGGATAGGACTTCTACATGCTATCCTCTGTTTCCTAAGTACAGTCATTTTGATCACCACTCCATTGCACTTTTACCAGTTTCACCACTTTATTTCTTAATTGATTTTCATCTCGATCAATTATCTTTAACGGTTCTCTTTTTACTGCCAAATTTGGTTTGATCTCCAAATCCTATTGAGCGGCTTCTTCAATGATATAGTTTGGATTGTGTACATATTTCCAAAGGTGAAAAATGTGAAAAACATCATGTACGCTTGATAACCAATTGGGTAGCTACACTCGATATGCCAAAGGACCAATCCTTTCCAGTGTAGGGAAAGGACCTATATATCGCGGTGCCAACTTACTAGTCTTCCCAAATCTCAACACTCTATGCATTAGAGAAACCTTTAGGAAAACAAAATGTCCAGCCTGGAATTCTAAATTTCTTCTCCTGATATCAGCATAAATTTTCTGAGGACTTTGAGTAGTTTTCAACTTCTTTCGAATAAATTCAACCTTTTCAGTAGCTTCCTTTATCATATCTGGACCAAGAATGAGTCTGTCACCCGACTCAATCAAACATGTAGGCGATCCACACGGACGGCCATATAATGCTCGAAAGGAGCCATTTTAATACTGTCTTGATATCTATTATTATATGAGAATTCAACTAGATGCAAATGGTCCCCCATGAACTGTCAAAGTCAAGAATACAAGCATGCAAAAGGTCTTCTAAGAATTGATTTATCCTTTCAGTTTGCCCATCAGACTGCAGGTGGTAAGTAGTACTGAAGTTCAACTTAGTTCCTAGTGCAACTTGGAATACCTCCCAAAATCCGCTAGTGAAGATCGGGTCACGATCACTCACTATACTGCTTGGTATACCATGGAGAGGAACGGTCTCTTTCACATACAATTTTTCCAAACTCGCTGCTATTCGGGCAGATTTTACTGGGATAAAGTGGGCAGTCTTAGTCAGACGATCCACAATAATCCAAATCGCTTCATTGCCTTTTCGAGTTTGTGGCAACCCGTCTATGAAGTCCATAGACACATGATCCCATGTCCACTTAGGCACCTCCAATGGTTGGAGTAAACCCCCCATCTTCTTTTGATCACTTTTGATTTGCTGACAAGTTGCACATCGACTGACATAAACAGATATATCTCTCTTCATTGTTTTCCACCAGAAAGTCTTTTTGATATCTCGATACATCTTACTAACCCATGGATGGATACTAAGTTTGGACTTATGACACTCGTCCAATACTCCGTTTTAGATCTAGGATGTTAGAAACACGCATTCTAACTTTCAGTCTTACAATTCTATTCTTATCGACCCAAAAACTGGAATCTTCACCACGACGAATTCTCCTATAAATTTCTAGAAGAAAATTGTCTCCATTTTGCTTACTTGCGATTTTCTTAAGAAGAGTAGGATTAACAACAAGATATGCGAGAACGACATGTCTTATACTCAAGGCATCAGCTACCACGTTGGCTTTTCCAAGCGTATACAGAATATCCAGGTCATATGACGCTAGGAATTCCAACCAAGGTTGCTACCTCAGATTCAAATCCTTTTGGGTAAAGAGATACTTTAGATATTCGTGGTCGGTGAAAAATTCAAATTTTTCACCTAAAACAAGGAGGGTTTATTAAGTGTATATATTTAGTTAAGCTAAACTTTTAAATTTTTAGGAAAGTTGAAAGAGATTCTTACCCAAAAGATAATGATGCTAGATTTTTAAAGCAAAAATAGCAGCCAAGAGCTCAAGATCGTGGGTTGGGTAGTTTTTCTTATGTGGTCGCAATTGTCTACTCGCGTGGGTAATCACCCTACCTTCCTGCATTAGGACAGCTCCCACACCCTCACTACATGCATTAGTGTAAACAGATAGACCTTGATTCCCTTTAATAACAGCCAGAACAGGAGTAGTAGTTAACCTTCTCTTCAACTCCAGGAACGTTTCTTCGCTTTTCGGAGTCCACTCAAATTTAGCATTCTTCATTGTCAGTTTAGTTAACGGACTGGCTATCTTGGAGTAATACTGGACATATTTCGGTAGTATCCGGCTAAACCTAGAAAACATCGAACTTCTTTTGGAGTTGTGGATTACTTCTAGTCTAGAATAGCGAAAATCATGCCCGGGTCTACAGAAACTCCCACTTTAGTGACAATATGTCCGAGAAATCTAACTTCCTTGACCCAAAAATGACACTTAGAAAATTTGGAAAATAGAATGTTCTTCCTTAATATTTCCAAAACAATTCTCAAGTGTTTAGCATGTTCTTCTTCGGTTTTCGAATAGATCAAAATATCATCAGTAAATACAAGAATGAATTAGTTCAACACTTCTCAGAATTTCGAATCATTAAGTCTACAAAATATGCGAGAGCATTGGTTAGTCCGAAAGGCATAACTAAACATTCATAGAATGTGTCAGGACCCTTGAAAGCTGTTAAATGAATACAGTATTTAGCAATTCTTAGCAGATGGAATCCTTGGGCTAGATCCATCTTAGAAAAGAATCGAGCGCTATGCAAATGATTGAACAAGTCGTCAATTCTGGGCAAAGGAAATTTCTTTTTAAGAGTTAATTTATTGAGATCGCGGTAGTCCACACACGATCTTAAAGATCTCTCAGACTTGGCTACGAAGACAACAGCTGAACCCCAACTGGAACAACTGGGACGTATTAATCCTTTTTCCAGCAAATCTCGGGTTTGCTTGACCAACTCTATTCTTTACCTTGGTGCCATCCTACGGCTTACATGAACAACAGGATGAGCATTGGGAACCAAGTAGATTATGAATTCAATTTCCCTATGCGGAGGTAAAGATTTGACTTTTTCAAATACGTGTGGAAATTCCCGGACAATAGGTATAGATTCCAAACTAGGTTCAGGATACCCCCAAGTATACATCAGCTTGTCCCTTTTCGGACTTGGGTCCTCACCAGGAATTTCGATAAAATTTTCCCAAATTTTGTTTTGACCAAAATAGTTCGATTGTTACAATCTAATTTAGCTTTGTATTTCGTTAACCAATTCAATCTGAGTAATATTTCAAAATCGTTAAAGCCGAGAACAAAAAGGTTGATAGGAAATTGATGACAAGAATACGAGATAGGAATCTTTCTACAATATAGACAAATAATAGCAGGGCCACCAACCAGATTCTTCATGCAAATGGGCTCGTCAACAAATTCGAGTTCAACTTTTAATTCATTTACGGTTAGTTGGGAGATAAAGCTATGTGTGGCTCCCGTGTCAAATAGAACTCTAACAACTTCATCATAAATAAGAAGGTTACCTTCTAAAACTCATTTTCCTTTATCTGCCTTTGAAGTTGAGGGGTCATCCTTTATCGCATACACTTTCACTACTTGAGCTTACTTCATTGTTAGGCAATCTTTAACTAATTGTCTAGGCTTATGACAATGATAGCATTCCCTGGTTCCTTGACTTGTCTTCATAGGTTGATCTTTCTTTACTTGTTTCTTTGGCTTCTTGCAATTGTTTGAATAATGGCCTTTCTCCCGACAGTTGAAACAAATAATATCCCTCGCTTGGTTCTCCTGATTATTCTTCTTCTCCTTGCCTTGCCATGGTTTCTTTCTTCCAAACTTCCTTTTCTTCCAATTCGGATTGCTTGCACTTCCTTTCTCCTTCGGAATTTCCTGCTTATCCAAGGTAGCATATCTGTAACCCATATCTATCAAATCAGAAAAAGATTCCTTCACGTGGGCCATCATTCTCACATGGAACTTCTTATTCATCCCTCGAATAAATCTTTCATTCTTCTTCAAAGGGGTGTTTACTAACCCCGGACCAAACCGAGATAACTCGTTAAACTTGTTCAAGTACTCTTCTAATGATAGACTCCCCTACTTTAAGTCTGTAAACTCCTGGTACATTCTGGAGATACTAGCAGACGGCATATAACGTTGCTCAAACACGTCTTTAGAACGATCCCACGTGAACTCATCCTCTGGCTCATCCACTATATTAGTCTCCCACCAGGTTAGAGCTTCCTCCTGGAGTTGCCAAGAAGCTATCAAACTTATCTGTACATCTTCTACCTTCAATCCTCTAAAAATCCTTTCACACGATTGAATCCAGGCTTGTGCTTCGATAATAGATTCCTTGCCCGTGAATGGCTTTCCACCAAGTCTGGAAAAACTTCGATATAAATCAGCCAGTTTCGGCTGTGGTTGAGTGGGAATAGCTTCTTCCGTTGTTGTAGGGCCTTGACCAGTTGCAGTGATACTTCCCCGTCCCCTACCTCGTCCTCTTCTCACGGTCATTCTCCCTCTCTATAAATAGTAAGAAAAATTGATTTAGGCATACGGCCGAGATATCTTTAGGATATACTCATTCTAGGGTGTTTCTAACCCTATCTCTTATGAGTCACATAATGTGTAATACTCCGAAGCTAAAGTTCTTACTCAACCTTTAGCTTTGATACAACTTGTCACGATCCGAAATCCAGCGTTCAAAAATCAACATCAAATACCTCACTTGTATTCGAATGCCGAAGGTTCAAACGTCGGACTCAAGTTCAGTGGAGCTTATAACAACATTTGATGAATACAATACAGTAGAAACAAAAGATGATTTCATTGATAAACATAGATACAACATAGATACAACATTTGATTACAACAATAATCACCATCATTAGAGTGCTATATACTTGATACAACAACAAAACATAACGTCCAGCGGAGAAACAACAGAGTCTTCAAAAAGATCCAACATAAGCACCTTCAATCCAAAAGCTCCAAAGACTTCTAACCAAAAGCTTCCAAAAACTTCAAAATATTCCTAGCACCAAATCCACTATCTTGAACTAGCTCCAGAACACGGATAACCTGCTTCTAGGCTTCCCGTGTGGAAAATTATGGGCACCAGAATTTAAAAAGGGAATAAAACTCCAGGTCAGTCATGGGACTGGTATGAGTAAACAAAACAGTTGTTTGAACAAAAACAATTCAAAAAGAAATCCGTCCATGCTTTTGGAAAATGAAACACAATGCAATCGCACACTTAGGGTAGATTACTCCTTATGATAGTCAAACATGCTTGATAAGGGAAAACTCTTTTTTATATTATTATTAGTGCATAGTGTGAAAACATTTTGAAAATATAATATAAATCTTAGGCAGCATAGGTACCATTATACTATGCCTACTATGTCTACCATTTAAAAACGGTAGGTTATACAACTGAAATCGTAAAAGGCTCGTATTGAATGATTGGATTTCCAACAATGGTCATGCTAAGGAACTTCCTCACCGAATGGGTACGCCTTTGGAGGGACGCCCCATGAACCTAACCGGATCTCTGCCAACATAAGGTTGGGTTATCTCTGTAACTAGGTAACTACTGACATGAGTATGCCATCCCTCGGTTGTAACCGACCTTTATCCGGGGCCCCAACAACAACAACAACCAATAACCACATAAGTTAAGTATCTGGGCTCCATACCATGATACCACTTTTTATCCAGAAGGAAATGTACATACCCTAAGGGGCGCTACCCCCGTGACCTTGCCGCATCTTTCCAATTTCGACCATCTTCGGGTTGTAAGGTTCGATAAACAAATGATTAGCACTCTGCATGCCACACTACCAAATTGGGAGTATATCACTAATAACCATCAACTACATAACCTCTAAGCTCGTATGTCTTAGAGAAGGGTGCTAAGCTAAGAGAATAAATTCTCCGCCACCAAACAGAAATGTATTTGATAGAAATCAGCTTTATAGCTCGAAGTGTAATGTCAGACATACAACCGTACAAGTCCATCCTGGGTCTAAATGTAACCGAATGCACTTCATCCAATAAAGGAAGAAGCCCTTGCAAATTCGGGAATCCACAATCTCGACCAGACTCCCCGTCATATATGGAGATCTCTATACTGGAGCAACTCAGTGCAGAGACAATTGACAGGTAATCCTTTCATTCGAAAAAATACCCGGTCTTCACCACCGTCTTCAAATGCACTCCAATTCGTCGTATCATTATTCAGAATGGGTTTTATGACACAAAGTCCTCTCCTGCTTAACCGAATAAGAAGTGCTTATTTTAAAACATGTGGATATATCAATCACAAAGACTCACCATTAAGATTCGAGTTGGGTTTCAGATAACCAATTGGAATCTGATTCCCTGTCGCATCGAAATTCAAATGCCGTTTAAAGGCCAACAGTTTTCACATTCACACAGAAATATGTCACAGATATCACAGTTCAATTCACAGCAATTCACATCACAAAGGATCACAATCACATATCAGAGGTATCAACCAATTTAAGGCGTTCAATAATAATCAATCATCTATAAGTAAGATGAATTAATCGTGTGATTATAATTAATTAATCACTTAATTATTTTCATTAATTATCCTCAATTAATGATTAATTATCCTTAATTATAAATTAATATATCCTTAATTATTAATTAATTAATCTTAATTATTTATTAATTAACATTAATTATTATTTAATTAACCTTTAATTATTTTTTGATTAACCTTTAATCATCAATTAATAATTAATTAATTAATTATTCATTAATTACTATATTTAAGTAATTATCTTTTAATTACTGTCATTAATTAATTAATCTTTAATTACTCAAAATTTAATTAATTAAAAGAAAAACCATTTATTTTAATTAATTACCTAATTATCATTAAAATCTTTAATACAAAAACCTTGTAATTAATTAACATTAACCCATATATTAACTTAAGGGATTAAGGTTGATTAATAATTTAAAAATATTTTATTTTAATTAATTCTTTAATTACATCATTTATTCAAAATAATTTAAGAATTAGTTTATAAATAAATGTCACATAATTAATAAATTAAACTTAATCACTTTTAAAAATAACTTACTTAAAACCTTTATTAATCCAAACTTAGATTAAAATAATTATTTAAAGACAAGGGTTAAAAATATTTAAAATTTGAATTTGGTTTTAAAGTTGAAAACTGTTTTTTATCAAACCCGAGACCTCCTCGAGTGTCACCCCGAGCTATGACTCAGTTTCCCCGAGACTTCCCCAGGCCACCCATTTTTTATTTTAAAACTTTGATTGTTGTTTAAGTTTTTTTAAAACCCGATACCTATACGCAAACACCCGATCAAAGACTCGAGCCAGCAACATGATTTCTCGAAGTCTACTTCGAGACAATCACCGTCCTCTCCAACTCAACCTTAATGAAACACTCTTGATACCATGCACATGCATAGGCGAACTGGCCACCTCCGACCAATGCTCCAACCTTCGACACATTGACGACGATCCACTCAAACCATCAGTCCACCCAGATCGACGAATCAACAACAAATTCGAGATCGAGCAACTTGACCAAAACCTGGAACAAAACTGAACCACCAATGATCGCCTCATCCCGCCGCCACACGCCCCCAGCGATCATGAAATTCCAACCAAAGCTTCGTCGAAACCCTACGCTTCGATTCCCATGGGTGCGAACAGCTCCGTTCCACTGACGATGACGCAGCAATACAATTTTCGACCTTGACCAAACATGGGTTTAAAACCATACATCGCCGCCGTCTCGATACCATGATGAATTATAAATTCACCTAATATTTTTCTGATGATCCTCGACCACCATGCAAGTTCCAACCTCGATCACGAGGCCCATCATGTGGTCGATCACCATAATTTACCCAAAATGCAATTTTCATTCATCCATGAATTTCTCACTCGATACATGATTAAAAATCTTGATTTCAATTTTAAAAATCAACGTTTTCAAAGACGTTTTAGGTTATATAATTAAATCTTATAATTACGGGAATCAAATTTTATCATAAACTGAGTTTGCTGTGTTTTCTTGTTCCAGATTACATCCACTTGTTATTTAAGTTCTAGTGAATTCAAACAAATTTTGTTTTAACATCCCAACCTAACAAGAATTAGAAGAAGAGAATTTTGGTTTTTGAATAGGTTTTTGAAGCCTGGAAACAACAAAAAGATAAATGCCTGTACAGTAGACATGCACAGACAAATATATACATATATACACATATTTGTACACATGCAAACAATTTCCAACTTTTCCTCGGGCATGATTTCAAACAACAGGTTAAATTCCAGATTTTGAAAGATTTTACTCACCTGATACTTTCAAAATAGAGACCCTGGAAGTTGTTTAAGTTTGAAAATCTAAGTTGTGCTTTTTGATCTGGACTTGATTGTCCTGATTTGATCTTTGTTGTTTGATGTTGAAGATTTTAATTTGTTGAGTTGAATTGCTCTTTACTGGATTCAAAACAGAGTTGATCAGATCCTTGTTTTAGGTTTTAAAATTTGTGAAAGTTTAATTTGTTTGAAATAATCTTCTTCTTTGATTTGCTTATCTTTGGATCAGGTTGGAACAAATTTTTACAGAAATTTTTCTCTGGTTTTACCGGCTTTTAATTTTGTTTAAATGAAGATAAAAGGAAAGGAGAAAGCAAGAGTATAGTTATATGTAGCCGTGAATTTATTTTTGTTAATATCAAAACTAAAAATAGTATGACACCTGTTAATTTTATTGATAAAATCATTACACTTGTTTAATTTATGTGTTAAAAATCTAACACCTGTCTAATTTCACATTTAAATGTTATACTTGTATTTTTGCATGAAAATAATATTTATATATTATTTTTAAATTGTATTTTCTATTTTATAATTACATTCTCTTTATTTATATATGTAATCTTTAACGAAAATGATTTTTAAATTTATAACAATCCTGACTCGGCCTTTGAAAATCGGCACCGAATACGATATTCATATTCCAATGCTGCATATCCAAATGTTGAATATGGTTTGCCAGAGCTTATAACAAAATTAAATAAAATAACACAGCAGATGAAAACAGATAATACATTGATATACAACATTGATACAATATCTGACACAATAGATGATATAATAGATATCAATATACATCAGAGATATGATACAATAAAATAGCAGCGGAAAAAGAAAAATTAATAACACCAGCAGCGGAACAAATAACTCTAAGATCGTCTTCAAGAGAGAACTCCAGCAGCAGCTCGATCCAACATCACATTTCACTAAGACAAGCAAGTCTCGTCCACTTCCAAAGATTGAACTAGCTCCAGATAATCTACTAGACCTAGCTATCTGAAAAAATCCCAACTGTAGACTGCCCGTGTGGAAAAAATTTAAGCACCCAGAGTTTAGGAAAGAAACAATAAACTCTGGATCAGTCATGGGACTGGTGTGAGAAACAAAAACAGTTTATCTTTAAAAATAAACAAAGAAATATTTTAAAATAGATCCGCAATACTTTTAGAAAAAGTAACTACCATAAAACCTCCTGCCACACACACAATGCAAACGCAGAATTGGAGGAAATTTCCTCTTATGATAGTCTAACATGCTTGATACGTGAATTTCTTTGATATTATTACAATAAGTGCAAAGTGCAGGAAAATATTTCGAAAGTAGAATATAAATCTTAGCCAGCATAGGTACCATTATATTATGCCTAATATATAGCTACCATTTTAAATGGCAGGTTCTACAACTAAAACCGTACAGGGCTCGTATTGTTTCTTTGGATTTCTAACGAATGGTTAGGCCAAGGAACTTCCCATTGCCACATGGGTACGCCTCTGGGAGGACGCACCAAGAAACTAACCGGATCTCTGCCAACACAAGGCCGGGTTACCCCTAATTGGGTAACTACTGACACGAGTATGCCATCCCCCGGTCGTAACCAACCTTTATACGGGGCCCTAGCAACAAAACACAAAGTAATATATATATATATATATATATATATATATATATTTGCGATATCCACATAAGTTAAGTATCTGGGCTTTATACCATGATACCACTTCTATCCATAAGGAAATGCACATACCCTAAGGGGCACTACCCCCAATAACCTTGCCGCATCTTTCCTGTTTCGACCATTTTGGGGTGTGAGGCTCGACGAAGTCTCATCTACAAAGCTACGCTTTTCACAAAGTCATGCTTTGATCAACAGCACTCAGCATGCCACATTACCAAGTTTAGAAATATATTACTGAACACCTTCAACTACATAACCTCAGAGCTCGTACGTCTCAGAGAAGGGTGTTAAGCTAAGACAATAAATTCTCCGCCACCAATAGAAATGCATTTGAAAGAAATCTTCTTTATCTCTCAAATGCAATGTCAGACATACAATCCATACAAGTCTGTTCTGGATTCGAACAGAACAGAAGGCACTTCCAAAGAAGCCCTTGCAAATCCGGGTATTCACAATCCCGATCGGACTTCCCGTCACTTAGGGAATCTCTATACTGGCGCGACTCGGTGCAGAGACAATCAACGAGTTATCCTTTCGTTCTCGAAAATACCCGGTCCTCATCATCGGTCTTCAAATGCTATCCATAACGACGTATCATTATTCGGAATGGGTTATATGACACAAAGGTCCTTTCTCGGCTAAACCGAATAGTGAGCGCAACATTTAAAAACCATATGGATACTGGGTCTCAGCTAAATCACAGCTTAAAGATCAAAATCTTTCATTCGAATGGTTAAACAAATTACCATTTCAAATTTTTAAACAAAAAGGTTCATTTTAACAAACTTTAATGGTTTAACAATTTCCATACTTTTTATCTTTTTAAGAGAAAGATTTTAATTCACAAAGTTTACCCCATATAAAAGTTCCATTCGTGGATTTAAAACAATTTATATTTCAATTGGATTAACTCGTTAAATCTTTAAATCAAGATTTAACTTATATCTTTCAAAATTTGTTTCCAAAGATTCACTAATAGGCTTTCAAAATACTATTTTAAGTTGGATTAACTCATTCGATCTTTGAATCAAAGACTCATTTTATATCTTTTAAAACAATTCAATTTTATTTCAAACATGAAATCTTTTAACACAATTTGGAAATCCTTTCTTTAAATCGTAGCTATTATTATTTGAAAATGAACAGCTTTCGCTTTAGAAAAATCCGATTATATTTGCATGAGTTAAAAACTCTTAAATTTTATTCACATTCCCAAATCAATACTTTGAAAATAGTTTAACCCATATATAACTAGTATAACATCTTTAGTCCCTAGTTTGCAAATCATAGAATTCAATTTCAAATCTTGAATTTAAGTTCAAATCAAATTATTTAAATTTCCAAAACTTAATCAAGTTATTCAAAATAAATTTCATCTTTGGAATTCCATTTCAAAAGCTTTTCACTTTATACCCATTCCAAAACATTTGAATTTAAATATTCAACTTTTTTTAAAAATCATTTCAAAATCTGTGACTTAATCGATTTCCTCGTGAAATCCATATTTGTGTGTGTATAAGTGTGGTCCAGGGGTTTAACACAATAGAGCAACATCATTCAATCATCACATATTAAAACACAAAAATATAGTTGATAAGAGATATAAAATATAACGCTTATCTTCATTCGTAGGTCACAGATATATATATGTCACACGTAATGAATTACATCATAGAAAATAAATTACATTACAGATCACAACACCAATCAGGATATAACACAAAGCATCACATATCAGGGATATCAAACAATTCATCATCCAATATAATACAGTCGTCCATAAGTAAGGTTAATTTATTAATCATTTACTTAATGGAACTCGGATTAATTACTAACCCCGTTTAATTAACATTAAATTTATTATCCTTAACAAAATAAAAAAAATCATTGATAATTAACCTTTAATTATTTATTGTAATTAATTACATAATTTATTAACACTTAATTAATTACAAAAAGGATTATCCTTAATCACAAATTAATTACATTGAGTAATTAGCTTCTTAATTACTTCCATAAAGTAATTACAGTTACACAATTTTATAATTGATTATCTTTAATTAATTTAATCCAATTGATTGTCACAATTTATCACATTTGTGAATTATTCAATATAAAATCTTAGTTAATGAACTTCATTAACTATTGAATTTCTTTAATTACATTTCTGAAGAGATTTACTTATATTAATCATTATAAATCGATTCACCATTAAGAACTCATTTGTTAATGAATTAGAAATCATTAATCTTTATTACTTAAAGTCACTCATTCATGATTAAATATGTTCTTTACAACACGTTAAAAACGTTGTTTCAAATTTCCATTTTTAAATCCATTTTTAAACTTAAGTTCTAAAACTAAATTAATTTCAAAATCTTGAAATTAGGTCTAAAATTTAATTTTTTTAAATTTCCATTTACAAATTTCAAATCTATTTTAAATTCAAATTCCTTCAAACATTTAATTGCTTTTGAGTAAATTAAACAATTTGAATTTTAAACTTTATTTATGTTCAAACTAAATTTCAATTCAAACTTGACTTATATTTGTATTTTGATTTAAACCTCAGTGTAATACCTTGCTTTATAAATTTGAATTTAGTTTTTCAAATTAAGGAAATAGAAAACAGGTTCAAGTTGAAAAGCCTGGGACAAAATTTGACTCGAGCACTTCCTATTCCAGCTTCGAGTAAACTACTCGAATTTCTCGAGTATAACGCGAGAAACAAACCAACCCTCCCCAGGCAACAAATACCCTGCTAACCACTCCAGTGCCCGTTCACTTCGCCGTTGGCCATCTTCCGGCATCGCCGCGGCGACATGAACGTCGACGATCCTCCCCAGAACATGCTCCGACCACTTGAACTTTGCCGTCGCCTTGAAATTCGAATTCGAGACAAAACTCAAAATCTGGAAACACTTAAACCCATCACATTCCAAACCTGTCGACGCCACGTCCACCAAACTCCGACCACTAGCCAGTCTATAACTTCGGCCACCGACTCATCGACCCCCCAGCCACCATTACCCAGAAGCATGAGTAACTCGGCGCTCGAACAAAGGCGTGAGGCACGAGTTTTCTTTTCATGAAAAAATTAGGTTTACAAACTAAAGTCCTACGCCGCTGTCGCCACCGTCATCTTCGCCACCTCCAACCATTTTTCCAGGCATCCCCATAGGCTTCTCCATCGCCACGAGAAAAACCCAACCTCCACGAATCAATTGATCATCGAAAATTGATCAAGATTCAATTTTCGAGCAAAAACAAACTGCTCTCGATCCAGTTGCTTAAAAATCATCGAACAATGCTTAAAAATCATAGTTTCCAATAGGGATTCAAGCTATATACTTGGATCAAAAATTCGTGACCTTTGAAATTTCCAGAGTTTAAAGTTTTGGCTGTGAAAACTTTATTTTTCATCCTATATACATTTTTATTTCATGAAACTATTTTTAAGTTATCATCCATACTTGAAAACAACTATTTGTTTATGAAGCCAAAGTCTAATGCTGATTAGGTAATTTGAAATTGAGTCTTCTTTGTTGTTTTGTACTCTGAGACTAACAGAGATGTTACAAATGTTCAGATCCCTGTTTACACCATACTTCATAAATTCAAAAATGTAAATGCTCAACATACTTCACAATAAATATTGATCATAGAATTAACATAAAAACTAATTTATACTTTAAGTTTTGAGGTGAAGTTACTCACCTTCCATATTTTTGTTTAAGAAATGACAGAGCCTTCTTTTTCTTTTTCTTTTGAAACAGTCTTTGAAAATGCAACTGGAACTTCTTTCTTGATTCAGGCTTGCATTGATTATTTTGATGTTTTACTGAGATGTTTGTTTATACTTTCTTTTCTAATTTTGCTTAACTTTCTTACTGAACGAAATGGAATAGGTGTATATATGTAGAAGGCAGTGTTGTACAGGGTGATGTTGTTTGTACCAAAGTTATGGGCTGCCTTACTTGCTTAAGTCCTTTTATCTCATTCTTATACATTCCCATATCAATTTTTGATTTGCTTACAACTTTATGCAGGCTACATACTTTTGTTTTGCTGCTAGAGATGGAAACATTTAATATAAATGTACTTGCCTACTTATGCTTCATACTCATCTCTTTTATTTTATATGTGTTCATACTTGAATATATATATATATATACATATATATATATATATATATTGTTTCTTTTCATTTGTCATATTGCATTATAATATAAATTAATTTCTATTTTAATATGTTGTTGGAGTTTGTCTAATTGTATTTACTTTATATTTGAATGTAAGCTGTTTTCATTTGCAGCTCAAAGATATTTATTTTTTTGCTTTTTTGTCTTATTTTTGTAAACTCTACGTGCTTACCTTGTATTTTTACTTAATATTTTACAAAAATATATAATTTTTTTATAAATATGTTTCTATTTCAAATTTAAATATTTATTTTAACTTTAATACTTATTGTCATGTATGACTACATAACTATTTATTTTTATTATTTTGTAAGTATATTTTTATATCAATTACGCATCAATTTCACAAATTTTACTCAAAAATAAATTTAATTATCAATTTAAACTCGATTAAAATCCGGGATCGTTACAGGTAGCCCTCCTTAAGAAATTTCGTCCTCGAAATTTGCCAGTTTTAGTTTTATAAATTATCCAGAATACACTTTATATTAAGTGTTACTGAGGGCATTCATATAGATGTTATAGTCACTCATCCAACTATACATATACATACATCTTGTAATTACGAAATTATGAGTCAAAATACATATATAAAGCATACACTACCCAAAAGGAATTATCCTAATCATCTACAGATCCTCACTATCAGAGCTTTCCCTTTCAGGCCCTGACAATTCCATGATCTCCGCCTCACTATCTGTTTCCACAACTTCCACCGGATCAGGTCCTACAGGGATAAAACCTCCATCATCTAGTTCCTCAATGGCACCATCTAAATCCCAAATAATTGCTTCATCATCTTCCGACTCTATATAATACTCCTCAACTTCAAATTCTTCTTCGTCCTTAAATTCTTCCTCGTCCTAAAACTCTTCCTCGTCCTCCTCGAGTCCTTCCTCGACCTCGAATTCTTCTTCATCGTCAAATACCTCATCGGGTTCTTCTTCAGTCTTCTCCTTGGGCTGAGCTGGTACCTCTTCATCCATAGCCGGCTCCTGAATCTGACTAGTTGAACCGTAATCCCCAACTCTTCTGGCCTTTGAGGTTCCTCCTCCTCGGCTGATGCTATTTGTTTTCTACAGTCAAAATTAAAATCCATAGATAGATGAATGATATTTCATCAAATCAAACTAAATATCTATTTTGCATTTGGCTTACCAAATCAAAATATCGACAAAAGATATAGGAAGGAATCTATTAAGTTTTCCATAACATACTCGGGTCATCCATATGTACGAAATATGCAAGGCACTGGTTAGTTTGAAGGGATAACTAATCGTTCGTAGAATATATCGAGATCCAAATAATAGATAAATGGATTTAAATCTTCCACAATTTCCAAACATCAGATATGGATTCCAAACTTTAGTCGGAATAGTTATACTTTAGGGTATATATATCTTGTCCCTCTTCGGACTTCGATCTACCCAAGAAATTACAACAGAATTTTAAAATTTGGTTTTAATCGATATCGTTTTATCGATATAATTCAAATTATCCTTCATATTCTATTAATCAAGTTAACTCAATTTAAAATTTTCAATTTATTTAAAATTTTAATTCCAAATTTCCGATTCATATTAATTAAGGTTTAAAATCAAAAACTGATTAGAAACCGATGAAGATTTGAAGTAGGGATTTTCTACAACGATTCGTAGGGCTGCCATCACACTGAGGCTTCTTTTTGGAGCTGGTACAAAGAAATCAAAAGAATTTGGAAAGACGAATCAAAGGAGATTGAGAAGAAAATTATTCCCACTGTTGTAGGGTATTGACCATATGAAGTGGTATTCCCTTACCCCCTATATCGTTCTCTTCTTGCACTCGTACTCACTATCAATGTATAGTAAGAGAATTTACCGAGGCATTCGAACGGATATCTTAGGGATATACTCATTCTAGGGTATACTTCACCCTATCTCTAGTGAGCTACTTAACATGTTATACTCATGAGCTAAAGTTCAACCTTAGCTCTGATACCACTTATAACGATCCTGACTCGGCCTTCGAAAATAGGCACTGAATACGATATTCATATTCCAATGCCGTAGATCCAAACGTCGAATGTGGTTCGTCGGAGCTTATAACACAATTAAATAAAATAACACAGCGGAAGAAAAAGAATAATACATTGATATACAGCATTGATACAATATCTGATATCATATATACATCAGAGATATGATACAATAAAATAGCAGCGGAAAAAGAAAAATAGATAACACCAGCAGCGGAACAAATAACTCTAAGATGGTCTTCAAGAGAGAACTCCAGCAGCAGCTCGATCCAACATCACATTTCACTAAGACAAGCAAGTCTCGTCCACTTCCAAAGATTGAACTAGCTCTAGATAATCTACTAAACCTAGCTATCTAAAAAAAACCAACTCTAGACTGCCCGTGTGGAAAAATTTTAAGCAACCAGAGTTTAGGAAAGAAACAATAAACTCCGGATCAGTCATGGGACTGGTGTGAGTAACAAAAACAGTTTGTCTTTAAGAATAAACAAAGAAATATTTTAAAATAGATCCGCAATGCTTTTAGAAAATGTAACTACCATAAGTCCTCCTTCTACACACACAATGCAAACACAGAATCGGAGGAGATTTCTTCTTATGATAGTCTAACATGCTTGATACGTGAATTTCTTTGATATTATTACTATAAGTGCAAAATGCAGGAAAACATTATGAAAGTAGAATATAAATCTTAGCCAGCATAGGTACCATTATATTATGCCTACTATAGTACCATTTTAAATGGCAGGTTCTACAACTAAAACCGTACAATGCTCGTATTGTTTCTTTGGATTTCCAACGAATGGTCAGGCCAAGGAACTTCCCATTGCCACATAAGTACGCCTCTGGAATAACGCCTCGAGAACCTAACCGGATCTCTGCCAACACAAGGCCGGGTTACCCCTAACTGAGTAACTACTGACACAAGTATGCCATCCCCCGATCGTAACCAACCTTTATCCAGGGTCCCACCAACAAATCACAAAGTAATATATATATATGTGTGTGATATCCACATAAGTTAAGTATCTGGGCTCCATACCATGATACCACTTCTATCCAGAAGGAAATGCACATACCCTAAGGGGCGCTACCCCTAATAACCTTGCCGCATCTTTCCTGTTTCGACCATTTCGGAGTGTGAGGCTCGACGAAATCTCGTCTACAATGCTACGCTTTTCACAAAGTCATGCTTTGATCAACAAATGATCAACAACACTCAGTATGCCACATTACCAAGTTGGGAATATATTACTGATAACCTTCAACTACGTAACCTCTGAGCTCGTACGTCTCAAAGAAAGGTGTTAAGCTAAGATAATAAATTCTCCGCCACCAATAGAAATGCATTTGAAAGAAATTTTCTTTATCTCTCAAATGTAATGTCAGACATACAATCCATACAAGTCTGTTCTAGGTTCGAACAGAACCGAAGTCACTTCCAAAGAAGCCCTTGCAAATTCGGGTATTCATAATCCCGATCGGACTTCATGTCACTTAGGGAATCTCTATACCGGCTTGACTCGGTGTAGAGACAATCAACAAGTTATCCTTTCGTTCTCGAAAATACCTAGTCATCACCACCGGTCTTCAAATGCTATCCATAACGACGTATCATTATTCGGAATGGGTTATATGACACAAAGGTCCTTTCCCGTCTAAACCGAATAGTGAGAGCAACACTTAAAAATTATATGGATACTGGGGTCTCAGCTAAATCACAGCTTAAAGATCAAAATCTTTCATTCGAATGGTTAAACAAATTACCATTTCAAATCTTTTAAACAAAAAGGCTCATTTTAACAACCTTCAATGGTTTAACAATTTCCATACTTTTTATTTTTTAAGCGAAAGATTTTAATTCACAAAGTTTACCCCGTACACAAAGTTCCATTCGTGGATTTAAAACAATTTCTATTTCAATTGGATTAACTCGTTAAATCTTTAAATCAAGATTTAACTTATATCTTTCAAAATTCATTTCTAAAGATTCACTCATAGCCTTTCAAAATACCATTTTAAGTTGGATTAACTCATTCGATCTTTGAATCAAAGACTCATTTTATAGCTTTTAAAACAATTCAATTTTATTTCAAACTTGAAATCTTTTAACACAATTTGGAAATCCTATCTTTAAATGAAAGCTATTATTATTTGAAAATGAACAGCTTTTGTTTTAGAAAAATCTGATTATATTTGCACGAGTTAAAAACTCTTAAATTTTATTCACATTCCCAAATCAATACTTTTAAAATATTTTAACCCATATATAACTGGTATAACATCTTTAGTCCCTAGTTTCCAAATCATAGAATTCAATTTCAAATCTTGAATTTAAGTTTAAATAAAATTATTTAAATTTCCAAAACTTAATCAAGTTATTCAAAATAAATTTCATCTTTGAAATTCCATTTCAAAAGCTTTTCACTTTATACCCAATCCATTTCCAAAGCATTTGAATTTGAATATTCAACTTTTTTTTAAAAAATCATTTCAAAATCCATGACTTAATCGATTTCCTCGTGAAATCCATATTTGTGTGTGCATAAGTGTGGTCCAGGGGTTTAACACAATAGTGCAACATCATTCAATCATCACATATTAAAACACAAAAATATAGTTGATAAGCGATATAAACTATAATGCTTATCTTCATTCATAGGTCACAGATATATATGTCACACGTAATGAATTACATCACAGAAAATAAATTACATTACAGATCACAACACCAATAAGGATATAACACAAAGCATCACATATCAGGGATATCAAACAATTCATCATCCAATATAATACGGTCGTCCATAAGTAAGGTTAATTTATTAATCATTTAATTAATGGAACTCAGATTAATTACTAACCCCGGTTAATTAACATTAAATTTATTATCCTTAACAAAATAAAAAAAATCATTGATTATTAAACTTTAATTATTTATTGTAATTAATTACATAATTTATTAACACTTAATTAATTACAAAAAGGATTATCCTTAATCATAAATTAATTACATTGAGTAATTAGCTTCTTAATTACTTCCATAAAGTAATTACACTTACACAATTTTATAAATGATTATATTTAATTAATCTAATCCAATTGATTATCACAATTTATCACATTTGTGAATTATTCAATATAAAATCTTAGTTAATGACTTCATTAACTATTGAATTTCTTTAATTACCTTTCTGAAGAGATTTACTTATATTAATCATTATAAATTGATTCACCATTAAGAACTCATTTGTAAATGAATTAGAAATCATTAATCTTCATTACTTAAAGTCAGTCATACATGATTAAATATGTTCTTTACAACATGTTAAAAACATTGTTTCAAATTTCCATTTTTAAATCCATTTTTAAACTTAAGTTCTAAAACTAAATTAATTTCAAAATCTTGATGTTAGATCTGAAATTTAATTTGTTTAAATTTCCATTTACAAATTTCAAAACTATTTCAAATTCAAATTCCTTCAAATATTTAGTTGCTTTTGAGTTATTTAAACAATTTGGTTTTTAAACTTTATTTACGTTCAAACTAAATTTCAATTCAAACTTGAATTATATTTGTATTTTGATTTAAACCTCAGTGTAACACCTTGCTTTACAAATTTGAATTTAAGTTTTTAAATTTAGGAAACAGAAAACAGGTTCAAGTTGAAAGGCCTGGGACAAAATTTGACTCGAGCACTTCCTATTCCAACTTCGAGTAAACTACTCGAATTACTCGAGTATAACGCGAGAAACAAACCAACCCTCTCTAGGCAACAAATACCCCACTAACCACTCCAGTGCTCGTGCACGTGCACTTCGCCGTTGGCCATCTTCCGACATTGCCGCAGCGACAAGCACGTCGACAATCCTCCCCAGAACATGTTCCGACCACTTGAACTTCGCCGTCGCCTCGAAATTCGAATTCGAGACAAAACTCAAAACCTGGAAACACTTAAACCCATCACATCCCAAACCTGTCAACGCCACGTCCACCAAACTCTGACCACTAGCCAGTCTATAACTCCGGCCATCGACTCGTCGACCCCCAGCCACCATTACCCAGAAGCATGAGTAACTCGACGCTCGAACAAAGGCGTGAGGCACGAGTTTGCTATTCGTGAAAAAATTAGGTTTACAAACTAAAGTCCTACGCCGCTGTCGCCACCTCCGACCATTTTTCCAGGCATCCTCGTAGGCTTCTCCATCGCCACGAGAAAAACCCGACCTTCACGAATCAATTGATCACCGAAAATTGATCAAAATTCAATTTTCGAGCAAAAACAAACTGCTCTCAATCCAGTTGATTAAAAATCATCAAACAAGGCTTAAAAATCATAGCTTCTAATAGGGATTCAAGCTATATACTTGGACCAAAAATTCGTGACCTTCGAAATTTCTAGAGTTTAAAGTTTTGACTGTAAAAACTTGATTTTTCATCATATATACGTTTTAATTTCATGAAACTATTTTTAAGTTCTCATCCATACTTGAACACAACTATTTGTTTCTGAAGCCAAAGTCTAATACTGATTAGGTAATTTGAAGTTGAGTCTTCTTTGTTGTTTTGTACTCTGAGACTAACAGAGAAGTTACAAATGTTCAGATCCCTGTATACACCATACTTCGTAAATTCAAAAATGTAAATGCTCAACATACTTCACAATAAAATATTGATCATAGAATTAACATAAATACTAATTTATACTTTAAGTTTTGAGGTGAAGTTACTCACCTTCCACATTTTTTTTAAGAAATGACGGAGCCTTCTTTTTCTTTTCCTTTTGAAACAGTCATTGAAAATGCAACTGGAACTTCTTTCTTGATTCAGACTTGCATTGATTGTTTTGATGTTTTACTGAGATGTTTTTTTATACTTTCTTTCCTAATTTTGCTTAGCTTTCTTACTGAACGAAATGGAATAGGTGTATATATGGAGAAGGCAGTGTTGTACAGGGTGATGTTGTTTGTACTAAAGTTATGGGCTGCCTTAATTGCTTAAGTCCTTTTATCTCATTCTTATACATTCCCATATCAATTTTTGATTTGCTTACAACTTTATGCAGGGTACATACTTTTGCTTTGCTGCTAGAGGTGGAAACATTTAATATAAATGTACTTGCCTACTTATGCTTCACACTTATCTCTTTTATTTTATTTGTGTTCATACTTGAATATATATATTGTTTCTTTTTCATTTGTCATATTACATTATAATATAATTAATTTCTATTTTAATATGTTGTTCGAATTTTTCTAATTGTATTTACTTTATATTTGAATGTAAGCTGTTTTCATTTACAGCTCAAAGATAATTATTTTTTTGCTTTTTGTCTTAGTTTTATATACTCTACATACTTACCTTGTTTGTTTACTTAATATTTTACAAAACTATATAATTTATTTTTTTATAAATACGTTTCTATTTTAAATTTAAATATTTATTTTAACTTTAATACTTATTGTCTTTTATGACTACATATCTATTTATTTTTATTATTTTGTAAGTATATTTTTATATCAATTACCCATTAATTTCACAAATTTTACTCAAAAATAAATTTAATTATCAATTTAAACTCAATTAAAATCCGGGATCGTTACAAAATTAATCATATACTTATAAAAATCACAGATATATTATTTTTAAATCCAAATATTTTTCTAAGATATTTATTTTAAATTTTAAATTGAAATTCAAATTTCAATCTATATACATATACATATAAATCAATACTTATCTAATTTATTTTGAAATATTCAAGTTTATTCACAAATTAATCCTAATTTTTATATTAATTACTAAATAAATATTTGGCTGAAAAATGGGATGTTAAATATATATATAATTTACAACATAATACATAGATTTATAAAAACATAAGAAAAAATTAAATATTGGTTTGGACATTTGTGGCTTGTGTATAACATGCATAAAGACAATTGTAAGTATGTAAAAAGGCTTGGTATACAAGTGTCAAATTTATTTGTTCTATATACTTATGTGTGTGTGTGTGTATCCCAATTATCCCTTCCTTTCTTTTTCTTTAAAATCAAACTAAAAACTAAAACCAGGCTGCATATTCATTCCTCTTTTCTCAATCCTTTATCTTTCATATTCTAAAACTAATACAAAAGAAAATCAAACTCTTTCAACCTAATCAAAAGCAATCAAATTCAAGTTCCAGATCAAATTCAAAGCCTGTTCTCTATTTTTCAAATTTGTGAGTAAACATTTCTTTAAATAAAACTTAAATCTATTTTATCTTGATGCATGTGATAAATTGAAAATGAAATGTTGTGAATAATGTTTTCATGGATGAATGGATATGTTATATGTATGTAAATATGATATAAATCTGTGCATGTCTTGATATATGTATATTCAAGCCTTTGTTTGATTTTTAAAGACTAAATCAGATTCAAAATTCCAATTCTCTTTCTCCAATCTATTTCTGGATATGTTCTCTAAATGAAAAGTGTTTGTATGAATGTATCATCATTTTTAAAAATAGTTTCAAGTGAAAATAATTAGTAATATTTCGAAATAGAGAAATTATAGTAAACTCTTTGCAAATCAGAAAAATCGAATATCTTAATTTCATGCTTTGATTTTAGAATTGGATTTGTACTGGGAAACAGTGATTTTTCCTTATAGTTTCAGGATTTTAAGTTTGTGGTTATTAGTATTCACGAGTTGAATGGAATTGCTTCTTTCATCGATTTCTCGTCGATCGAAGGTGGATGGAGTCGCGGGCTGATGTTGGAGGTAGCTGGTGAAAGAATGCTATGCTATGGATCGTGTAATATGGATATACAATAATGTAGAGAATAATGTAGATAACAATATAAATAATAATGCAGAAAAATGAGTGCAGCGAAAAGATAACACCGGAGATTTTTATACTGGTTTGGAGCACCGTCATACGTCTAGTCCCAAACTCCTTTTGGAATTACACTACAAAAAATATCCCTCACTTAACCTGAAGGAACAGGTCTATACAACACATGAACAGCCAAACATGATTTACGCCTCAACAACCGATGAGGTTTTTCTGCTTGAGTAACCCAAGACTTCTACTAGATACAGAAAGCATTGTTGATTAGTATGTTCTTGTTAACAAAGATATGTCTTGAAGTACACCCTTCCTATAATCAAATCCTCAAGAGTATTTTGTGTGCGTATTGATTGAAAGGAAGAAAATCACTTAGAATCAAAGAATGTATATGTGTACTTAAAGATTCAAGCGTTATAAAGTTTGTGAATGCTTTGACTTGCACCGAGTATAGAGCAAGAATAGATTGAGAGAGTAAAGAAATAATTCGATGATTTTAAAAAGAATAAAATCATGTTTATATAGGATATAGCGATGCAATCATTCGTGAAAGATCTTAATCAAAAGTTGCATCCATTCCTCTTGAAATTGGATTGAAACCCCTTTATGAAAGAACATGTTTTTTCAGTCAAATTGTCGTTATTTGCCGTTCAGTCAACTGACTCAGAAGTGCCATTCGACTGAATTTGAAAAATATGCATTTCATAGTAATTATATGTGCACCGACACAGGTCAGTCGACTAGCTGACCTAAGTCAGTCGACTGACCTGTGCTATGTTGCACAGATCACACTAAAAAACTACAATTTTAAGTAAAATCTTTTTGTGTGTGTGTGACTACTTGAGGAATGATTTTAACAATATTTTAACATAACTAAGACTCAAAAACTATATTCTGAATTGAAGTCTTGTCTTATTTGAAGTTTCATTCCCTTTTTGTTGCTATGTTCCATCATCGTTGTGATCTACGATCGTCAATGCTAGTTGATGTTCTTTGTCATGAATCAAAACCATGATTCAACATTCTCCCCCTTTTTGATTGATTAAAACATGTATAATTGATGATATATAATATGAGTTATAAAGAATTAGTTTTCTTAGTTTTCTCCCCTGAATGTTTGGCTCTACAAAAAAATTGTTAGAAAACACGATAAGTTCTCCCCCTTTGTCATCGACTAAAAGGGATACTTAGAAAAAGCCCAAATACCACAGTTCATAAAGAGAAATATTACATAGACAACACATAATCACATAAACATATCACACGTACAACACTTCACAATATCACAAAATATTACATAGTTCATGGCCATATGAATTCAAACAAACACCAAAGCATAAAAGAGAAATAACTTACTAATGAGATTGTTCTTGAAGAAAAGAAAGAAATGACTAATCATTGAGCCAAAAGAACAAAAGACAATTAACTCTGCGTCCGAATTAAAGGGGTCCTCCTCCTCCGGTTGGATTGGTTTCTTCCCTTTAGCAATGTCATGAGATATTCCGCCAATGCCACTTGTGCTGGAGCTTGTAGCTTCGAAAGTTGACAAAGAGAATTGTGGAGCCGGTGTTTTTCTAGGGTCCAAATGCAAAGATGCAGTAATGGAAGATTCACAAGAAATAGCTTCCCATAAAGTTGAAAAGAAACCTTTAATCTTGTTAAGCTTTTTATCTATTTTATTTAGGCGGGAGCCAATAACTGGACGACGAATAACCTCTTCTTCGGATTGATATGGTTGGGAAAAATATTGTTTGGTAATGTGAATTCCTTGTCTTCTTTGTCGTTGAGTTGCTTGCCAATCTTGAAAGTAATGAATGGTTCCGGACGATTTAGGAGTTGCATGAGTCTTATGGTACGAATGTTATATAATTCGACTTTGGAGAATTCAGATTTGGGAGATTTTATACCAAAATCATTTAGATGTCGCATTATATATTCACCAAAGTAAATCACATTTGTTCTACCTTGGTTAAAACATAAGAATTCATCCATAAGAAGTTGAGTCCAATTGACAAGCAAATTTCCCCATATAGCATATAGAGCATGGAAATTATCTGGATATACTAATTCATATGACCCTGTCCGTGGGGTTATAATCTTAAGAAGAAACTTGTGCATTAGTCTAGCTTTTGGTCGAAGTGACATAGATTTAACTTCTACAGCATCATCTTCGTGGAATAAATGACTTATATTGTCCCGAATTTTCATATCGCAGTTTATATCTCGAAGATTAATTCCCCCAACTCTAGTTTGAAGCAAATGGTACATACGTTCTAGAGATAGAAAAACAGAAATTCCACATACCGAAGTCCAAATGCAGTTTTCTCAAATTCTAGGCGCTAGTTCTTGAAAATTCAAGTTTGCGTAAAATAGCTTAACCATTGTATGGTTGATTTTTCAGATTGTTTTTTTGTAGTCAAGAAAAGTATCCAAACCGCTTCTTTCGTAAAGCTCACGAATACCATAAGAGTTGAAGTCAGGATAATGAACAAAAAAGCCTTTGAAAATACGCGAGTCTTGCATATTTATCCACCTTTGAATTGCTTTGTCATGGACCGGCCAAGTAGCAATTTGAGAATCTATTGGAGTAGAGGATGAAGAAGAAGCCTTTTTGATACGTTTTGTTTGTCTAGGGACCATGAAGAAAGATGAAAAAGGTTGAAAAAAATTGAAACTTGGTAATGGTGGAGAGGTGATTTCAGAATATAGGGCTGGAGGAATGAAGAAGAAAGATAAAAAAGGTGAAAAGGTGTGGTAAAAAGGTGGGTAGGGGAAATTATTATTCAGAAATTCCCGTTCAATCGACTGAAGTTCCTGAGTCAGTCGACTGAATCGGAACCAGAGAGTTTTTCTCTCTGCATTCAGTTGACTGACTCAGTCTATTCAGTCGACTGATCTGAACCCGAGAGTTTTTCACTCTGCATTTAGTCGACTGACTCAGTCTATTCAGTCGATTGAATCTGAACTTAAATTGAGATCAGTAATTATTTGTTTATAAAGCATAGAGTAATTTAATTATAAAAAAATACAAATAATTATATAGTCATAACACATATGTCATACAAACAATAAGAAAAGATTAGTATAGTTGTTTGTCTTCGAACTCTTTCAATATGGTTGAGATGAAGTTGAAAAGAAAACATTATTTAGAGGACGGAAATGGAGTAGATTTATCATTTTTCTTAGATGGAGTCTCATTATGAACTGATGACCATCCCTGTCCACGTTCCCATGAGTTCGGTGAGACGGGTGGTTGTTGTGGGCTAGGAGACCAAGGATTTCGAGCCTGAACCGGTTCTTGAACACTAAACGAGGAGGAGCCACAAATTTTCAAAGCTACTTCCTCTAGAAAACATAACCGCCTAGAGTTCATTTTCTGTTCATACCACATTTCTTTTTGAAGATCCAGAGATTGTTGTTGATAGTGATGAATTTCATCCACTTTTTGTTTAGTTGAAGGTGATTCAAAAAGTAATAAGCGTTTTGATTTCTTTGAAGGAGGCGTATGACCGGTATGATGATTGTTATCTCTAATAATGGGAACTTATTCATGAATGGGTGTTGGACTATGAAGTGAAGGTGTATTAGGAGAATCAGAAGTGATAGAAATACAAGAGATTCTAGAGTCAGAGCTATTAGAGTTCAAGGAGTTTGATGACATAGTTGAGCAAAAGAAGTATTCAGCGATGTTTAGAGTAGATGAATATATAGAATTCAAGATGAAAAGAACGAAGAAAATTTGATAAATTTATTGGCAGGGAGAAAACAAAACAATGAGTGCTCATAAGGATTTAAGGAATTTTCACCATAACTAAAAATAGAAAAAAAATTATGGATAAAATGTTAGATTAAACGAGAGGCTTCGATAATTTTATAATAATATTTATAAAATTTATAAAACCTGTTAAAAAACATATATACAAAATTATTACCATAAAAATCATAAATCTTTAGATGAGATAATCCCAACTTCTCGTCTTAATTTTACAAAGATGTTTTCTATTAAAGGTTTCGTGAATATATTGGCCAATTGATTTTCAAAGGATAAAAATTCAAGATTTACTAATTCTTTTTCAATACAATGACGAAGAAAGTGATGACGAATGTCAATATGTTTTGTTCGTGAATGATTTATTGGATTTTTAGATAAATTAATAGTGCTTGAGTTATCACAATAAATTGTTGATTTATTTAGATTAAAACCAAAATCTTGAAATGTTTTTTGCATATATATGACTTGAGCACATGCCAAAGCTGCAGATATATATTCGTCTTCACATGTCGAATGTGAGATGCAATTTTGTTTCTTACTAAACCAAGATACAAGGGATCGTCCAATGAAGTGACAAGTTCCACTTATACTTTTTCTATCCGTCCGACTTCCTCCAAAATCAGCATCACTATATGATACTAATTCGAAAGGACATTCTTTCGGATAAAATAGTCCAAAGTCTTTGGTTTTATTAAGATACCGTAGTATACGTTTCATTGCTCGCATATGTGATTCATTGGGATCTGCTTAAAATAGTGCACACAAGCAAACACTCATCATTATGTCGGGGCTGCTAGCTATTAAATAAAGTAACAATCCAATTATACTTCGGTATAATTTTTGGTCAACACTTTTACCATTTTCTTCTTTATTGAGATGTATAGATGTACTCATAGGAGTAGGTTTGGTAGAAGTATTTTCCATACCAAAGCGTGTGATTAAATTGTTACAATATTTTTTCTTTATTTATAAAAATACCATTTTCAAATTGTTTGATTTGTAAACCAAGAAAATAAATTAGTTCATCCATATGTGACATTTCAAATTCTGTAGCCATTATTTTTGAAAATTCCTAACATAATTGTTCATTTGTGGATCCAAAATTAATATCATCAACATAGATTTGAACAATTAAAATATCTTGTTCATTTCTTTTAATAAAAAGAGTTCGATCAACCTTTCCAATTTCAAAATCAGAATTTATTAGATATCTTTTGAGACGATCGTACCAAGCACGTGGTGCTTGTTTAAGACCATATAAAGCTTTCTTTAATTTATAAACATAATCTGGAAATTGTTCATGAATAAATAAAGGTGGTTGTTCAACATAAACATTTTCTTTTATAAAACCATTTAGAAAAGAACTTTTAACATCCATTTGATATAATTTAAAATTATGAAAACATGCATATGATAGTAAGATTCGTATTGCTTCTAGTCTAGCGATTGGAGCAAACGTTTCTTCATAGTCAATTCCTTCTTCCTGATTATATCCTTGTGCTACTAATATAGCTTTATTTCTAGTTATATTACCATGTTCATTTTCTTTATTTTTAAAAACCCATTTTGTACCAATGGCCGATTGGTCACTAGGCCTTGGACTAAATCCCAAACGTCATTTCTTTCGAATTGATTTAGCTCTTCTTGCATAGCGATAATCCAATAATCATTAGCTTAGGCTTTCTTTATATTCTTAGGTTCTATGTTAGAATGAAAAGCTACATGGCCTATTTGATTTAATTGATTTCTAGTTATTACATTTGAAATAATTTCTCCATTTATATTTTTTTACCGGGTGATTTCTTAATATCCTAGGAGGAGATCTTAATTCATTGTTATTATTATTAAAGGTGTTTTCATTATTTTGAAAAATTGTAGATTCCGTATTTGTGATACTTTCTTCATCATCGTTAATACTTAAAATTTGTTTAAAATTTTCATTGAACGATACATGAAGTGTTTCTTCGATGATATTTTTTATTAAAAATTAAAAAAGCTTTGCTTCGTTCCGAATATCCTACAATGATTTCTTCATTGGATTTTGGATCGAATTTGCCAAGCTGGTCTTTTGTATTAACAATAAAACACTTTTAGCAAAAAACTTTAAAATATTAAATATTTGGTTTTGTTTTATTATATATAATTCATAAGGAGTATTCTTAGTTAGTGGTCGAATAGAAACGCGATTCAAGACATAACAGGCGGTAGCAATAGCTTCTGCCCAGAAGTGTTTTGCCAATGTGCTTCCATTTAATAAAGTCCTTACACATTCTTGTAAGGTTACATTTTTCCGTTCTACTACTCCATTTCGTTGAGGAGTTCTTGGGAACGAAAAATTATGGATTATTCCTATCTTCTAACAAAAATTCTCAAAAGCTTCGCTTTCAAATTCACCTCCATGATCACTCCTAACATTTTTAGTTTTTAAATCTTTAAAATTTTGAATTCTTTTAACAAAAAATTTAAAATGATCAAAAGTATCAATTTTTTTCATAAAAGTTGTCCAAGTATATCTTCGAAAGTCATTGACAATCACAAACACATATTTACTATGATTTATGGATTGTATTTGTGTTGGTCCAAATAGAACTATGTGAAGTAATTCAAGTGGTTGCATTATTGAAATTACCTTTTTAGATTTAAAAGATGACTTAGTTAATTTTCCTAACTGACATGCATCACAAATATGGTCTACTTAAAAATTCATTTTTGGTAATCCTTTTACTAAATCATTTTTAGATAATTTTGAAATAGCCCTAAAATTAGTATGACAAAACCTTTTGTGCCATAACCATGGATCATTTTCTTTGGCTAATAAGCACATATTTGAATTATAATTTATATTCATATTTAAAACATAAATATTTTTAACTCTAATGCTTGATAGCATAGTTTTCTCACCGTTCATATGTTTTTAGCAACCGCTATCGAGTATCCATTTTCCTATCTTTTTAAGTGGGACCTACAAGAAAATAAAGAATATCATCGGTACCCACTTTTTAATAGGGTCCTAAGAGTTAGGTCATAGGAAAACAAACCCAAGAGGGTTTAGTATCCTTTTTGAAAATATAAATTGTATTTTTATGCACATATTCAAAAAATGAATTTATATACTTCTTTCTAATTAAACTATTGTTTGTTTTAGGAATCCATATTTTTATAGTCTTTAGATTGGATTTCCCTTTTAAAGTTTGTTTTGTAGTCTAAGGTGTATAATCATTTCTCCTTTTGTTTTTATTTTTAGGTGGAGATTTTGATTTCTTGACATAACCTAAACCATTTTTGTTTGAAGCAGGTTGAGAATTTCCAATAATACTGGATAAATTTTCTCTTCCTATACTAAAATTGGAAATGTTTTTAGTAATGTCTCTAGCTTTGTTTTGAAACTAGAGTTATCTAACTCAACAATTTTGATTTTTATCTCATGATTTTCAGAAACTAGAGCATCATTCTTTTCTTTTTGAGCTTCTATTTCTTGACTTAAAAGAGCGCGTTGAGAATTGTTAGAGACTGAATCTTGAATTTTCTCAAGTTCTTCTTCTAATATTTTCTTCTCGTCTTTAAGCATATCTCTTTTGAATTATGCTCTTTTTTGATTTTTTAAAGCTTCTTTATATTTCCTTTTGAGACTTTTCAAAGTGTCTAGAAGTTATGAATTTATTTCTATCATATCATCAAAAGTTAAATCACTAACCTCATTATCTTTAGCCATGAAGCATACATTTGCTTGTTCATTATCACTGTCGCTTTCGCTTTCAGAAGATGAAGAATTTGAGTCATCCTATGTTACTGAAAAAGCTTTCCTCTTGAACTTGTCCTTCTTATTTTTGTATGCTTTCTTCTATTCTGGATAATCTTTTTGCATATGTCCCTTTTTATGGTAGTTGAAATATTCTATTGCTGAGGTTGATGGTTTCTTGGAATTGTTGTTGAAACTTCGTTTTCCATTATTCTTGTTCCTTTTCTACGTTTCAAAAACTTTTTGAAGTTTTGGCAATGAATGCTAGGTCTTCCTCATCTGAATCTAAGTCTTCTTCTTTAGCATGAAAGGCTATATTCTTCTTTTCTTGTGCTTGTGCTCTTGTAGCCTGCAAATTTACTTCATAGGACGTTAGATTTCCTATTAACTCTTCTGGTTTCATAGTAGAAAGATCATTAGCTTCTTCAATAGCTAATACTTTTCTTTCCCATTCATCCGTTAAAGAGTTAAGGATTTTTGAAACAATATCAAAGTCCGAATATATCTCTTCTAGTCCTAATAAAGAATGATGAAGATCTTGAAATCTCGAGTACATATCAGTTATAGATTCATCTTTCTTCATCCTAAAATTTTGAAATTGATTTTTAAGCATAGATATTTTACTTTGTTTAACCTTGTTAGTACCTTCATGAGTGACTTTTAGCATTCTCCATATTTCATAGGCAGTGTTGCACGTACTAACACGATTAAACTTATTTTTGTCTAAAGCATAAAATAACATGTTCATGGCTTTGGCATTAGAAGAAGCATCTTGTTTTTGTGTGTTTGAACATGTTGAATATTCAGTTGTGGGTATGAGATATTATGATTGTGTAATGTTCCATGAATCAAAACTATTTGCTTGCACATATAGACGCATTCATGTTCATGCCATCAAAAAGTGGTGGTCATGCTGTGGATTGACCTTCAATAAAGTTGGTATTAGTGTTACTATCTATATTATTATAATATCGAATAACTGTGTGACGGTTATAGGATGACCAGCTCTTATACCAAATGAAAGAATGCTATGCTATGAATCGTGCAATATGGATAAACAATAATACAAAGAACAATGTAGATAACAATATAAATACTAATGCGGAAAAATAAGTGCAGCGAAAAGATAACACCTGAGATTTTTATACTGCTTCAGAGCACCATCCTACATCCAATCCCAGACTCCTTTTGGAATTACACTACAAACAATATCCCCCACTTAACCCGGAGGAACAGGTCTGCACAACAACCGAACAGGACTTCTACTAGACACAGAAAGCTTTGTTGACTAGTATGTTCTTGATAACACAGATATATCTTGAAGTACACTCTTCCTATAATCAAATCCTCAAGAGTATTTTGTTTGTGTATTGATTGAAAGGAAGAAAATCACTTAGAATCAAAGAATGTATATATTAACTCAAAGATTCAAGCGATACAAAGTTTGTGAATGCTTTGAATTGCATAGAGTATAGAGCAAGAATTGATTAAGAGAGTAAAGAAAGAATTTGATGATTTTGAAAGGAATCAAAGTATGTTTATATAGAGGATATAGGGATGCAATCATTCGTGAAAGATCTCAATAAAAAGTTGCATCCGTTCCTCTTGAAATTGGATTGAAACCACTTCATGAAAGAACATGTCTTTTAAGTCAAATAGTTGTTATTTGTCGTTCAGTCAACTAACTCATAAGTGCCAGTCGACTGAATTTAAAAAACGTGCATTTCATTGTAATTATATGTGCACTGACACAGATCAGCCGACTGACCTGTGCTATGTTGCACAGACCACACTAAAAAACTACAATTTGAAGTAAAATCTTTTTGTGTGTGTGTGACTACTTAAGAAATGATTTTAACAATTTTTTAACATAACTAAGACTCAAAAACCATATTATGAATTTAAGTCTTGTATTGTTTAAAGTTCTATTCTCTTTTTGTTGCTATCTTCCATCATCTTTGTGATCTATGATCGTTAATGCTAGTTGATGTTCTTCGTCATGAATCAAAACCATGATTCAATAGCTGGGTGTCTGGAGGTCATACAAAAAATAATCTTGGATTTCTAGACCACCGTAGAGGCTGAATGTCGACGATCTAGGGTTTAAAGGCTGCTCGAGAAAATGAAGTGGACGAGGTTAATGCGGTGTCGTGGCGAAGTCAAATTGAACTGAGATAGATGGAAAAGTGAGGTGATCATGTGGCAAAGGTATCGTCGTGATGACGTGGCTCCAGATGGTCGTAAGTCGTGGCATGAGGGAAGTTTGGCAATCTGAATTCATTGCCTAATGGTGCTCACTTGCTCGATTTTGATTTCCAGGTACGATCGATTTGCTGGGTGGTCGGGTCCACTATGGAGGAGGTCGGTGACTTGTTAGTGGTCGCAGCGTTGATTAGATCGGCGTTGATCGATCGTGCACGTGCATGCGTGTGTGTTTGTGTCTCGGTTTTTGGGTTGCAGTGTTTATGGAATGGGAGAAGAAGGGAAGCATCGGGGTTTGGCTTGGGTTTTTATCAGGATGGAATCGTGTTGTTAGCTGTTGAGTAGAGTAGAGGAGTGAGAGAGAAAGGATCGGGGAAGAAAGAGATTATTTTCTGAAGTCTATTCGCGAGTAGATGAGAGGAATAGCTCGGGTGTTGCTCGAGAATTACGACTGTGGGCTTGGGTTTTGGTTTGTGTTTAATAACTAGGTTTTTAAATGAAAGCATGATCAAGTTTTTAAAGTATATTAAAATGAATAAGTTTCCAAGGGAATGTTAACCAAGTTCCCAAAGAAAATTTATTAAGCAAGTTTTTATACAAGTTTTCAAAGATTAAATTTTAAAGTTAAATGTTTCCAAAATTCCTTTGGTTTAAATAATTATATATTGGTTAATTAATTAAATAAATCCCTAAGTGTTTTCAAAAATAAAATGATGTAATTAAGAAGTGATTAAGGTAAGTGTTTTAAACTTTAGTTAACCAAAAAGATCTCAAATGATTTTGTATGTTAATAATAAATTAATTTCATGCATTTAATTTAATAAGATCTAAACGGTAATTAAATAAATAATTAAGATAGATGGTTTATCTTTAAATTAATTAAGGTCTTAAGTAATTAAAGGATGATTAGTTAAAGTAATAAGTAATTAAAGGAGAATTACTTAATGTAATTAATTATACTGGATAATTACTTAATGTAACTAATTAAAGGATAATTAATTGATAATTAAAGGATAATTACTTAATGTAATTAATTAAATGGTTTAATTAATATTAATCAAGTAGGATTTAATGGAAATTAATTTATTTGTAATAATTAAATTAATTACATTGGTGTGACAAATTAATCTTGCTTATGGACTATTAAATTGTACTGAAAATTTGGATTAATATCTTTAGTTTGATAAATTGTGATGTTCTGTGATATGATAAGTTGGGTTGATCTGTGATAATGGGTGCAACAACCCGCAAATCCGTACCCCTTGAGTCAACACTATTCCACAACATTCAACTCAAGTTGTACAGAAATACGAACCATTTGGTTAAAGAAGGAGAGGTAGAAGAAGAAAATAGAAAACAACATCAGGATCTAACCATCGCAGCGGAATAAAATATAATAGATAATAAATAAACTTTACTCAAAAAGCAAATACATCTGCTTACATATTACATCATCAGAGTACATCAATCACAGCTCAACATCAATATCATACAAATGGATACACAACAACTCAACACAGCGGGATATATATATATATATATATATATATATATATATATATATATATATATATATAAACAAGTACGGGAGTACGTATCGTCATCGTGCTCGTCTCCTGAGCTCCACAGCATCATATCCTTTATCCTATAACACTCGTTCTGACCTGAGCATTATAGTTAAATAATACCCGAGTCAGTGTGGAATACCAGCGTGAGAAAATCACACCCAATTGATTATTAAAGTTTCAATAATCCTTTGAAAACCAAAGCATCTTGTAAGACCACGCTACAAATAAACATGTCGGGATTTTACCTTACGATAGCTAAAACATTTTTATTGAAATCCTCTGATATTATAATAGGGTCTATATACAAATACTTATAAAATAGCCGAAATTGTTACATCTATTAAATTCCAGCTACAAGCCACGGAGTGGGTAATACAAACAAAACTCATACAAGGCTCGTAGGGAGAATGGATTTCCAACTAATGACTAGGCACTGGGGTACCACCTGTCACAGTATGTGGCCTAGATCACAGTACCGAGGAGTACGCCCGCTCCCCTGCAACACAAGACCGGGACTACCCCTTACTGGATAATCCCGAGTGAGATCACCACGCGGTTGGGATCAGCAACCACCCACTAAGCCGAAATAAAAAGGGACATCTATACAGGAATGACCTCACCCTGCTTGGGTGCTACCTACCTAGCCTTGCTGCATAACCCCTGATTTTCAGTCATTCCCATTTGATGAGGCTTGAGGCTAAGCGTTACCATTTTAGAATATATCCCTTAGAATGCCCATCGTCCACCTGACGATGTTTCAAAAGCATTCATCCATACAAGTCCGTTCCGGGTCTGAACGGAACCGAAGGCACTATTCCGACTACATCCCTTTTGGAAATATCCTCAGGATTGGTAGTGACAAGCCCTTGCACTGCACTACTCCATCTTCGAATCCAAAAATCATTTTCCACGACATGTACAAACCGGATCGAAGTGGTTTTCGAGAAATAAATCTCGATCCCGGTCTCTTCGAAATGATCAGCGCATTTTGTTCAATATTGATAGTCGGTGATTAACTATCAATTAGTATTCACAAACAACCATCAACCAATAAATAATTTCTCAGATTATTTATTTATCTCAAAATATGTTACCAAGATATATTCTCACTTTCAAATCCTTTTGAAAACAGTTTCCAAACCATCTTTCTTCTCTCAGAATAACTTCCGAGTATTTCCATTTCCACTGGAATCACCAAGCACAAAACTTTAGATTTTTAAAATAATTTAAAAACACTTTATTGTAAAATATATTTAACATTTAATTTAGAAAAATTTACTTTAATACTTAATTTAGAATAATACTTTAAACAAAATACCAAATCATTCTTTAATTAATTATTACGATAATAGATTAAACAAAATACTTGCTTTGGAATTTATTTTTAAACATTTAAGTTAAAACTACTTCAATAATTTACTAAAAATACATACTATATAAACACTTGAAAATAAAGTTACTTAATGAAATATAAAACTGGATTCCTATGTTTAAAAAAAAAATACTTAGTTACTTCTTAATAATTACTGCTAAAATAGATTAAAGGAAAATACTTACTTTAGACTATAAATATTAGAAATAATAAATTTTACAAAACTTGCTTTCTTTAAAAACAACTTTAAAACATTTAATTTATATTTCAAAATTTACTTTTAAAAGCATGTACTTGGCTATCCAGAGAAAAATTCCAACTTCAATCACTTAAATTAATTTTCTCAAATTGATTTCTAATTTATTTTATTTGAAATAAGTTTCTTTAATTACTCAATTCATTTCAAAATTCACTAGTTATGGACTTATTATTAATGTTATTATTTTCCGTTTAAACCTTTTAACTGAAATATACAGATTCCAGGCTTTTCCCAATTTCTTCTTTATTCCTTCAATAATTCAAATATTAAATATTAAATAAATGTTTTGTTCTATTAAATAATATCATTGAAGTTTCAAACTTCATTAACTTTCTGTTTATTCAAAAATTCCTTCCATATATAGAATTTTATTAATTAGCATTTTGAAACCAATAATATTCTTACCCAATTCACTTTAATTTATATACATTCTTTATAATTATTTCTTAAGAGTTCACTTCTTTTATTTCCTTTCAAAGTCCAATTCTATATATTTGGATAAAACAAAGTACCGAAATATTCAAGCAGACTATAACATTCAATATTCTAATATAATTCACCATAGAATATCAATTAATCACAGCTGTGGGTGTTTAATAATTTAAATAAATGTTGAAGGATCCAGTTGGATCCCTCCAACCTGTTTTTGCTGCATCCACAGACGTTAGCACAATATAATACACCAATTCTAAAATATACCATACTATAGTACATCAACCAATTCAATCATTCAAACAATTATTTAGATTTAATCATTTAAATTTAAATTTAAATTTAAACTGAGTGAGATTAACTCACCTTTGATTTTTGTTTGCCAATCCAACCAAACCCAGCTTGTTTCCTTCATGATTCTAGACCTTATACAACAACCATACGATTTATTACACTTTGAAATAACTTGAACAATTTATTTCCATTTTATAAATTTTCTTTAAGTGACTAAGAACAAATTAATTTCACAATTCATTATTTAAAATAGACTAGTGATTAAAAATATTTATCTTATTTCTTTTCACTTTTGGAACTACATATATATATTTTATAAAAATAAGCTATATAAATTTCATAAAAATCTAATTTGTATAAACCTTCAAATATTTTTTGAAATTCGTATATAACTTCAAAATATTTCGGTATATATATATATATATACCTAAAATTAAATAGTAAGTTACTTGCATGCATAAAAATGATTTTATATAAACTAAAAAATCCAATTTTAAATACAGCTCTATTTTTAGAAATCTCACCTATGTGAATAAATTTAACTATATACCTTACTGAAACATATTTCACTTTTACACATTCCTATATTCATATATATACATATATATATGAGCTTAAATTGAAACAATAAATCGTTTTATAATTTACTGTTATTGTATTTATATATGAATTGGAAAAACCTGTATATATATTTTACTGGATATGTGTTTGTCTATATATATTTCCTTAATCTAGATATTTATATGAAATGAAATTTAAAACAACCGTATATATATAAACCTTACTTGAAGAACAATAGTTTTGCATACTTTACTGTAACCATTTTTCTTTATATATTTATTTAATTAAATTAACCAGAACAGGGATTACCTCATTGTTGCAAACCCTATAGGCTGCTCGAACACTCTCGCACACCACTTTACTTTGGGCTACATATCGTGCGCCGCACCATGATCAATCCAAGGCCATGAGTAGCACCGAAGTCAGCACCAACCCCGCACGACTTCGGCCATCTTCCCCACGTGACTTGCCAATGTTCGAAAGCAAACCCATGTCGCTGACTAACCCAAACAAAACCGAACGCGACCTGCCCCCGTGCCCTAGCCGTAGCCATCAATCGAACTTTCCCATCTCCCAGATTTGCACCGCCAATAACCTAACGCCGCCTCCCGTATCATGCGCGTGGTCGCAAAACCCCCTCTAAATCGCGATTCAATCACGAGCTCTCTCTCTCTTTTAAAAAGCCGATTTGAACTAAAGGAGATAGGGGAAGAGACGTGATTTTTGTTTTAGAGAGGAACGAGATTTTGGAGCCGAAGAAAAGATTTGCTCGGTCTTATTCGATTATAATTTCCCCTTTTTGTTCCGCCATTTTTCTTCTTTTCTCGATTTTGATTTGAGATGTTTTCAGCTGAAAGGAAAAGAAGGGGGCGACATGACTTAAAAGAAAGAAAGGAGCCATGCAGAAGAAGCTTGGCTACTGATTTAATTAATTAATTTTTTTATATAAAAATTTCGATTAGATTTTGAACGCGTTTACTTAATGTATAAGCACACAACAACTCTGATCAATACGAAATTTGAAATCCGATAATAATCAATATTACAGACCCAATAGAACTGGTTTCGTCGAATTCCGAGACTATGCCTCGGAAGGCTATTTTTAAATTCAATTTACACGATATGTTTTTTAAAAAAAAACTGAACAAATCAGTGTTAAATTCAATTTTTCAACTTCTATCATCCTTAGTATTATCAATATAAATTTTACAAGCCTTTAAATTATTTTTAACAGGTTTGAAACTTCAGATTTCATATTTTACCCAATTCCAAATTATTTCATAATTTAAATATCAAATAAATTGTGACATTTGAGATTCAAGTTAGAAATTAACCTTTAAATATTCAAAATCGATTAAATATTCTGATTTTAAATGCTCGAAAATTCCGGATCGTCACATTCCTCCCCCTCACATTCCTCCCCCTTAAAAGAGTTTCGTCCCCGAAATTACTAATTAGGAAGAATGATCCAATACCCGTTTACTTTTCTCAAAACTAACAATTTAATATTCTACCAACTATCTTTTAATATAAGACCCATTATTACTCTTATTAACTTTCCAAATCCTCCTAATAGTTTCAAAAAATACTATTTGTTTAACCATTCAAGTTTCAATTTAAAACCAAATTTTGAATTATCAAAATTTTCTCAAAAAATTTCTAACTCCCTAAATTCCCGAAAGTTTTTGCTAGCATCTCCTTTGCGCGGCTAGCTCGGTACAACTACAAAATGGCTGTACGGCCTCCCAAATTCCAACAGAAAACAAAAAGCCAAGTGGCTCAATCAAAATCCCAATCAAATTCCATATAGAAATTTAAACACATACCTTCTTGTCGAGCATTTCGAATTTACCTTTTGAAATCAAAATCAATTTTTCTCTCTTTTCGTACATGCATATCTTTCATAACAATAATATCCAATCACAATATTCAAAAACATTTTATCGACTTCCTTCCAAATGTCAATATTTATTCATTCAAATATTAACTCAGAATATATTTGTAATATTCAATTTCCAATTAAGAATGCACCATTCCTTACTTAAGTTTAGTATAAGCATTATATATGCTTCTTATATTTATTTTCATCTTACCACTTCAGTTTATATTTATTTCTATTCAAATTGATTTTTTCGCTTCCATATGAATTCAATTTATCTTTAACTCTAAATATTGAATTTGCTTTTCCATTTATAACTAATTCATGTCATTATTTTAATTATTTTCATTTACTAATTTGTTTCAATTTCCAATTTGAAATCGTTTTGTTGTTAACAAAATTTTCCAAAAATTTTCAAAAATCTTCTAACTCCCAAAATTTCTGAAATTTTTTGGCAGAGTGTCCTTTGTACGAAGGAGCTTTTGCAATTTGACAAAAGATATAAATATATATACATCGACCCACATGGTCGGAAAAACCAAAAATAGTTCATATTTCCTATTTTTATTGCTTAAGCGTACCTTATTTAGCAATTTTAAGCAAGCGTCTTATAATTTTAGCAATTAGCACAACCCAATCCAGCCACACGGCTCCCAGGTACCTGTACTTACTCAATTTAAACATGTAAGTGCCACATAAATGAAGTTTAACAACATTTCACTTATTTGCAATAGTTAAACACATGGATTCTAAAAGAAATTCACACCAAACATTTTACCGTAAGCAACTTATACAATTTTCATATTAATTCAACTGTTTCAATTAATTTACAACCATTTTCATTCAATTTGAATGGTTTCAATCCATTCATACAACTTCATCACCTTGAATGGTTTAAAACCCAATTGCTTATATATAATTTATTTTTAAGCAAAACGAACTCATATTTAATTCAATTGCTCTCAAAATCAATTTATTTTACTCCTATCAATTATAGAATTTTAATTACTTCCATTTACATCCAATGACAATTTATTCTATGTAATTTGACGAGATCTATGTGAATAAATAAGTATTTATATTTTATACCCAATTTAAATGGATTTCAACTCAATTTATACTTAATTCTATTCCATTTTTAAAATTTATTCACAATTCATATATTCTCGTTTTCATTGGATTTCAGATTTGAATACATTCACTTGTATTTCATTTTATTAACCAAACTAGTTTCATTCAAAACTATTAACAATTTACGTTCACCTTCATTACCAATTAAATTTCCTTTTTATTTTAATTCATTCACAACCATTTATTTAGCTCGACACATTTCATTTCAATTTTATTCACAATCTATTCATTTGCGATTCATTTCTTATCTGCATTCATTTAAAACCATTCTATTAACTTGAAAACATTCTATTGTCCATATTGTCTCCAAGTTATTTCAATTCTTTAACATTTTAAATGGTTCACAATTATTTAATTAAGAATCCCCTTCCATTTATTTATTTAATATAATTAGTTTATCCACTCAATCCACTATGAATTTTCATTTCCTTAAATATTATTTACGACCCACCAAATTCTATTTTGACCCAAATTTATTTTTACTTGATTCAAATTCAGTCCAATATCATTAAACTTGGTTTTAAGTTGAATTCATTTCAACTCTACCCCTTATATTCAGCTTAAGTCAATTTATTTTGATTTATTCAAATTTTATACTTAAGCTCATTTTCATTTCACAAATAAATATTTTTTTCTCTTCTACTCGACTTAATTCTATCTTAATTAAATCTCGTTTTAAATCTACCATTTCCTTTCATTAGTTATTATAAAATTTAACTTTCATACTCAACTCATTCAATTGATTACGTGGCCATCTCCAATTTATTTCCACTTATTTGGATTTTATTTGCAATTCCTACCATTACTATTTTAATCTACTTCATTTTCCTTTATTCGACACATTTTCAATTATATTTAACTTGTTAACACTTCAAGTTAAATTTTCAATTTATAAGTCAAGTTTTGAATCCACTATCCATTTTCAATTTACTACCCAATTTATTAACCACAATTTAATTACATTTACTTCACTATCGATCCAGGTCGAATTTGATTTATAACTTGAGTTTTATTTTCAAACTTCATTATTAACTTACAATTCAACTTTATTTAACTACAATAGGTTCCATTTAAATATTTCATTATCTAAATAGCTCTTTCCCTATTTATAATTCAATACTTGATTTTAAATCTCAAAATCTCTTCATTTAGATTTTCTTAAGTTCAAATTTATTTTATAATTCAGGTTTGGATTTTTATTTAATTTTCCAATTCATCAAAAATATTTATTTTGGGTTTTCTATTTCACTTTCAAATTTTATAAGTCACAACTTATTATTTACACAATTCCATTCATTATAGGCTTAAATATATTCTTCTTTTATTTTTAACTCGAGTTTTACATTTATTTATTTCAATTCAATCCTTACCCAACTTATTTTTCCATTTATTCAGGTAAGAATCTAATTCCATTCCAATAACTCAATTGAATTTTTATTCCAATTCAATTTTATTTTAACTTAGATTTATTTAACTCAATTCGAGTTCAACTTAATTCAAATACAACTGGATATTATTTTCAACCTATTCAATTAATTTCAGTCCAGTTAAATTTTTTAATTTCCTAATCCAAGTTAATTTCATTTTTAACTTTTCACTTTAAATTTAAATTTCCAACATTCAAAGCTTATATTTCCTTCCTGATTTAAAAATCATCTCGATTTATAAGCTTACAACCTATCTCATCAAGATTTTAAACACCCGACTTTTAGTTTCAAATTATTTGAAATCTTCAACATCCCAAAATCACACTTCTCAAAAATTTCAAACCAATCCTGGTTTTTATTTCCGTCAAATTTCAAAAACAAACAGATTTTCCTGAATAAATCAATTTGGTAGCAACCTGTCACTTAGAAACTCGAAAATGAACATCGATGATGCTGCAGTCATCACCAAAATTATTTTCCAGCGACTGAAGTGAATTTAATGCTATATCCTTTCCCAAAATTTATTTGAAACAATTTCTTTTCAGAAATACCCCAAAAACAACAATGCTACTATTTATCTTCAAAACACTTCCAAAATCTCCGGGGTTTTAAAGTTTCAAATTCAATTTTAATTCAAATTTTAACTATAATGCATTTGTATAGTTTATGCTTGTACAAATTTCCATTTGATGATATTTCAATTTATAATTTACATTTATAATTCATATTTATGAATTTCATTTTATAATGAATTTATTCCTTTAAACTTTGGTTATATTTTTGATTTCTAGTTAAATTTTCACACAACGATGATAATAATTTAATATTATCATCCCTAACATCTAAGCAACCATATATTAGCTAAAATAGTTTACAAAAACTATCTTTATATCAAAAATATATTTTTAGGTAAAATTATTTCATTTACCCACATTTAAAACAATACCGTGTCGATTGTTCTATTCAAGTGTTTAGAAACCCTTTTGATACAGTTGTACAGACAGTGCCGACGAAGGTTCATATGCCACTCAATAAACCAATCAACACAATATTAAAACAATTTATATTCACTAACAAATACGCGCTCATATCTATTAATACGCTCAAACTCATTCTAGAGTTCTACGGACTCTAATTTAAATGAGTAGTTCCCACCAGAGCCAAGGTTACACCAACCTATGCCCTGAGACCAACTGTAACAGCCCGCAAATCCATACCCCTTGAGTCAGCACTATTCCACAACATTTAACTCAAGTTGTACAGAAATACAAACCATTGGGTTAAAGAGGAGACGAAGAAGAAGAAAATAGAAAACAACATCAGAATCTAACCATCGCAGCGGAATAAAATATAATAGATAATAAATAAACTTTACTCAAAAACCAAATACATCTGTTTATATATTACATTATCAGAGTATATCAATCACAGCTCAACATCAATATCATACAAATGGATACACAACAACTCAACACAGCGGGATATATATATATATATATATATATATATATATATATATATATATATATATATATATATATATATAACAAGTACGGGAGTACGTATCGTCATCCTGCTCGTCTCCTGAGCTCCACAGCATCATATCCTGTATCCTATAATACTCGGTCTGACCCAATAAATAAAACCCGAGTCAGTCTGGAAAACCAGCGTGAGAAAATCACACCCAATTGATTATTAAAGTTTCAATAATCCTTTGAAAACAAAAGCATCTCGTAAGACCACGCCACAAATAAACATGTCGGGTTTTTACCTTACGATAGCTAAAACATTTTTACAGAAATCCTATGATATTATAATAGGGTCTACAAAATAGCCGAAATTGTTACATCTATTAAATTCCAGCTACTAGCCACAGAATGGGTGATACAAACAAAACTCGTACAAGGCTCGTAGGGAGAATGGATTTCCAACTAATGACTAGGCACTGGGGTACCACCTGTCATAGTACGTGGCCTAGATCGCAGTACCGAGGAGTACGCCCGCTCTCCTGCAACACAAGACCGGGACTACCCCTTACTGGATAATCCCGAGTGAGATCGCCCCGCTGTTGGGATCAGCAACCGCCCACTAAGCCGAAATAAAAAGGGACATTTAGACAGGAATGACCTCACCCTGCTTGGGTGCTACCCACCTAGCCTTGCTGCATAACCCCTGATTTTCCGTCATTCCCATTTAATGAGGCTTGAGGATAAGCGTTACCTTTTTAGAATATATCCCTTAGAATGCCCATCGTCCACCTGACGATATTTCGAAATCATTCATCCATACAAGTCCGTTCCGGGTCCGAAAGGAACCGAAGGCACTATTCCTACTACATGCCTTTTGGAAATATCCTCAGGATTAGTAGCAACTAGCCCTTGCACTGCACTGCACCATCTTCGAATGCAAAAATCATTTTCCACGACACGTACAAACCGGATCGAAGTGGTTTTCGAGAAATAAATCTCGATCCCGGTCTCTTCGAAATGATCAGCGCATTTTGTCCAATATTGATAGTCGGTGATTTAACTATCAATTAATATTCACAAATAACCATGAACCAATAAATAATTCCTCAAATTATTTATTTATCTCAAAATATGTTTACAAGATATATTCTCACTTTCAAATCCTTTTGAAAACAGTTTCCAAACCATCTTTCTTCTATCAGAATAAATTTCGAGTATTTCCATTTCCACTGGAATCACCAAGCACAAAACTTTAGATTTTTAAAATAATTTAAAAACACTTTATTGTAAAATATATTTAACATTTAATTTAGAAAAATTTACTTTAATACTTAATTTAGAATAATACTTTAAAAAAAATACCAAATCATTGTTTAAATAATTATTACGATAATAGATTAAACAAAATACTTGCTTTGGAATTTATTTTTAAACATTTAAGTTAAAACTACTTGAATAATTTGCTAAAAATACATACTATATAAACACTTGAAAATAAAGTTACTTAATGAAATATAAAACTGGATTCCTATGTTTAAAAAAAACAAAATACTAAGTTACTTCTTAATAATTACTGCTAAACAGATTAAAGGAAAGTACTTACTTTAGACTATAAATATTAGAAATAATAAATTTTACAAAACTTGCTTTCTTTAAAAACAACTTTAAAACATTTAATTTATATTTAAAAATTTACTTTTAAAAACATGTACTTGGCTATCCAGAGAAAAACCAACTTCAATCACTTAAATTAATTTTCTCAAATTGATTTCTAATTTATTTTATTTGAAATAAGTTTCTTTAATTTCTCAATTCATTTCAAAATTCATTAGTTATAGACTTATTATTAATGTTATTATTTTTCGTTTGATTTTAAACCTTTTAACTGAAATATACAGATTCCAGGCTTTTCCCAATTTCTTATTTATTCCTTCAATAATTTAAATATTAAATATTAAATAAATGTTTTGTTATATTAAATAATATCATTGAAGTTTCAAACTTCATTAACTTTCTGTTTATTCAAAAATTCCTTTCCATATACAGAATTTTATTAATTAGCATTTTGAAAATCAATAATATTCTTATCCAATTCACTTTAATTTATATACGTTCTTTATAATTATTTCTTAAGAGTTCGCTTCTTTTATTTCCTTTCAAAGTCCAATTCTATATATTTGGATAAAATAGAGTACCGAAATATTCAAGCAGACTATAACATTTAATATTCTAATATAATTCATCATAGAATATCAATTAATCACAGCTGTGGGTGTTTAATAATTTAAATAAATGTTGAGGGATCCAGTTGGATCCCTCCAACCTGTTTTCCCTGCATCCACAGACGTTAGCACAATATAATACACCAATTCTAAAATATACCATATTATAGTACATCAACCAATTCAATCATTCAAACAATTATTTAGATTTAATCATTTAAATTTAAATTTAAACTGATGAGATTAACTCACCTTTGATTTTTGTTCGCCAATCCAACCAAATCCAGCTTGTTTCCTTCACGATTCTAGACCTTGTATAACAACCATACGATTTATTACACTTTGAAATAACTTGAACAATTTATTTCCATTTTATAAATTTTCTTTAAGTGACTAAGAACAAATTAATTTCCATAATTCATTATTTAAAATAGACCAGTGATTGAAAATATTTATCTTATTTCTTTTCACTTTTGGAACTATATATATATATATTATAAAAATAAGCTATATAAATTTCATAAAAATTTAATTTATATAAACCTTCAAATATTTTTTTGAAATTCCTATATAACTTCAAAATATTTCGGTATATATATACCTAAAATTAAATAGTAATTTACTTGCATGCATAAAAATGATTTTATATAAACTCAAAAATCCAATTTTAAATACAGCTCTATTTTCAGAAATTTCACCTATGTAACTATATACCTTACTGGAACATATTTCACTTTTACACATTCCTATATTCATATACATATAAGCTTAAATTGAAACAATAAATCGTTTTATACTTTACTATTATTGTATTTATATATGAATATGAAAACTTTGTATATATATTTGACTGGATATGTGTGTGTGTGTGTGTATTTCCTTAATCTAGATATTTATATGAAATGAAATTTAAAACAACCATATATATATATATATATATATATATATAAATCTTACTTGAAGAACAAATAGTTTTGTATACTTTACTGTAATCATTTTTCTTTATATATTTATTTAATTAAATTAACCAGAATAGAGATTACATCACTGTTGCAAACCCTACAGGCTGCTCAACACTCTCGACCACCACTTTACTTCGGGCTACCTATCGCGCGCCGCACCACGATCAATCCAAGGACATGAGCAGCACCGAAGTCAGCACCAACACCGCACGAATTTGGCCATCTTCCCCAGGCGACTTGCCAATGTTCGAAAGCAAACCCACGTCGTTGACTAACCCAAACACAACAGAACGCGACCTGCTCCCATGCCCTAGCCGTAGCCGTCGATCGAACTTTCCCATCTCCCGGCGTTGCACCGCCAATAACCTAACGCCGCCTCTCGTATCATGCGCGTGGTCGCAAAACCCCATCCAAATCGTGATTTAATCGCGAGTTCCCTCTTTTTTTTTTAAAAGCCGATTTGAACTAAAGGAGATAGGGGAAGAGACGTGATTTCTGTTTTAGAGAGGAACGAGATTTTGGAGCCGAAGATAAGATTTGCTCGGCCTTATTCGATTATAACTTCCCCTTTTTATTCCGCCATTTTTTTTCTTTTCTCGATTTTGATTTGAGATGTTTTCGGCTGAAAAGAAAAGAAGGGGGTGACGTGATTTGAAAGAAAGAAAGGAGGCGTGCAGAAGAAGCTTGGCTACTGATTTAATTAATTAATTTTTTATATAAAAATTTCGATTAGATTTTCAACGCGTTTACTTAACGTATAAGCACGCAACAACTCCGATCAATACGAAATTTGAAATCTGATAATAATCAATATTACAGATCCAATAGAACTGGTTTCGTCGAATTCCGAGACTGTGCCTCGGAAGGCTATTTTTAAATTCAATTTACACGATATGTTTTTTTCAAAAAACTGAACAAATCAGTGTTAAATTCAATTTTACAACTTCTATTATCCTTAGTATTATTAATATAAATTTTACAAGCCTTTAAATTATTTTTAACAGGTTTAAAACTTCAGTTTCATATTTTACCCAATTCCAAATTATTTAATAATTTAAATATCAAATAAATTGTGACATTTGAGATTTAAGTTAGAAATTAAACTTTAAATATTCAAAATCGATTAAATATTCCGATTTTAAATGCTCGAAAATTCCGGGTCGTCACAATGGGGGCCTTTTATCGGTGTTGAATTGCTGTGTAAATTGACATCTTGTATTAAAAATTGAATTGTATTCACTTAAACAACTTGGATTAAAGATGGTATTGGATTCGAAGAGACCGGAGCCGGATTATAGCAATATCTGGAACCACTTCGATTTATAACCACTATAATTTTTTATAGATTTGATTTTAAAATCGAATGGACTGGAATGGAATAAATTAAGTAACTGGACCATTAAAACTAAATTACGGTACTTAGATATTAATTTGTGAAATAAGTGTTGGCTTTAGTAAGATAAGAACACGTAGTAAGGTACAAGTTACCCTGGTATTCGAATAAGTTTTGTAACTTAAAGTATTTCATTATATGGGTTTACTCACGCTGGCTTCCTGCCTGACTCGGGTCTTACTTTAATGTAATGCTCGAGTCAGACTGAGTATTACAGATTTTTAGGCTAGGACGTTCTAGAGCTCAAGTGGAGAGCTGGATGGTAGGAACGTATGGAGTATATTCCGCTGTGTATTTGAGATTGTATTAATTGTTTTCTGGGGAAAGTTGTTACAACGGTCCAGTTTGGTTGTACTCTGATATATTGGAGGTAAACTGAGAGTTAGCTTTCTTCATATAAGTGTTATTATTTGATATTATATTTTAATCCGCTGCGAATGTGAGATTCTATGCCATTGTTTTCTTTTTATTCATCTACCTCTTTTCTTCTTTACCCTAACAATCTAGAATTTTCGACGTTCGATTGCTCTGCAGTTCTACAGGGAATGTATTAGTGTCGAATTTTCGAGGTCGAAAATTTCGGGTCGTTACATTTTGGTATCAAAGCTGAAGGTTAAGCGAGAACATTGGCACTGGTGGGTGGGTTACTCATTTCAATATGGTCAGTGATACCCGAAAATGAGTTGAGTATATTATATGAGAGTGTACTTGTTATTTTATTATATAATGATTTCAAAAATGGTTTTAAAAATGATTTTTATATAAGCTTATATTTTGATATATAAAGCAATAATTTTTTCTAAATATATATATAAGATAATTGGTTGATGGTTATTGAAATTAAATAAATATTAATAAGATTTAAGTGGTAATATATATAACCAAATAGGAATTGGATAATATGAACTATACGAATAAGATAACCTTGAGATGGATTCAAACCAGAAAATAAAATCCTGAAATTTGTAGAAGTGTTTTCAGAATGCTAAAACGGTTACCTTGATTTTATTTTCCAACAATATATGAGATAATATATAATGAATTGTGTTCCAAATATGATAGTCTTGGATTATTATCATAAATGTTTGTTGTATCTTAATAAAAGGGTGTTTATTTTTAAAAATAAACAATGATAAAGCAAAATGGAATGTTTTAAGGAAGTAACAATGACTTACAAAATTAAAAAGGATTTAAATTGTGAAATTTAAAAATCTAAATCCAGAAAATTTGAAATTGTTTCAAAGTGTTAATAATAATAATAAATAATATTATTCAGAATATTTTAGAATGTAATCTTAATTTAAAACAAGATATGTTTTACAAATTTTGTAAAGGAATATTGTTTGAATTAAAAATCAAGAATGGTCTAAATTGAAAGTATGACTTGGTATGTAAACGAAATCGATTATTGCATTAACGAATTGCAAAAATATGTATGTACATATTTGGAAAATAAGCGTAAAAGTTGGAGTTCTACTTATCTATTCTAATATAGGTTAGGAAGACCTACTAGAATCCTGTCTAAGAGTAGACAGAATGATGGCTAAAAGTGAAGAAGGGAGAACTAGTTGCAGAGAGCGAAGAGTAGCTGCACTAAGGAGCGAGAAGAAGCAGTACAGGAATATGACAAATAAGTTAAGCAAAGGGCTGGGCCAGGGCCTTATGATAATGTCACCTGCTACAGATGTTTCAATAAGGGTCATTACGTAGCCAAGTGCAGTAAGACAAGAAAGGAATTGAAGGGTACATTCCTACGGTTTCGCTCTGAGATCTTGTATTTTAAGTGTCATAAGAAAGGACATTTCCTAAACCATTGCCCTGAAGTGAGGAAGGTGAAGCGTAAACCTGTTGAACCAGCCAATGAGACGACTATTTGCTATCATCGTAAGAATACGGGACACATCGCTAGAAATTGTCCCGAGAGACAGAAGAAGATTAAGTTTGTGGAACGTCCTCCAGGAGCGTGAAGGTTATCCAGATTGATGGGAGGGTAGAAACCTTTTGTGGTAAAAGTTATATGTGGGGTCATCCTATTGAAAAGTGCATGTTCGAGCTTTTCTCATTGGAGGGAAGTCCCTAGACAGGATTCTTGAAGAATGCTTAGGCTCTGTTCTTTTCCAAACCCCTAGGCAATGGAGAAGACGTTTAGATTTATGACTTTCGTAAGGCTTTTATTATGGATAAGTGGATGTGATGTTTGAACTACTAGTGTGCAGTCTATCAATGTATGGGATATTTTATGGTAGTACGATCTTAAATGAAATCACCCTAATTTATTTAAGGATGGAATTTGAAATTAATTCAAATTGAAATTTGAACTGAAATTGAATCAATTTAATGGGATTGGAAATTGAAGATTGATTGAAGTAGAGACTGGAAAAATTGAACCAGTTCGACTTTGAACTATTTTTCAAATAATTTTTTTTAATATAAACTATTTTAAATCTATTTTCTAGCTATTTACAACCTTTCTTTTTAAAATCCAAACTATCGTATACTTATTTTACAACTATTTCGAAAACTAATTGCTATTTTACATCTATTTTACAAACTAACTACTATTTTACAACTTTTCAACTATTTTACAACTATTTTATAATTACTTAACTATTCTACTGCTATTTACAACTAATAACTATTTTACAACTACCTATCCATTTTCAAACTTTTTCAAGCTATTTTCGAAATTAAAGTTGGTCAGAGTTCAAACTGTCTATAATTGAAGTAATAACCCAAATGGAAATGGAAGCAATTGTGGATAAGTGAATAGAATTCAAAATGAATGTGTAGTAAAAGAAAATTGATTTAGCTGATAATCAATGAGGATAAATATGTAGGATGTACGTATATTATTCTATTCTCATAATAATTTGATCCAGATTCGAACACAAGATTTTGAGATGGTATATCAATCCGAGCTTGGATTTTTCGCTCGATTTTCGACGACGGACCCTGGATATGGATTTTTGATTGATTCTGGAAATCCTCTATCATAGTTATGGCTATGCAAGGAGAATGTTAGTTTCTGATCAAGAAACCAGATCTGAGTCCGCACTAGAAAGTCGAGTGAACTATACAAGTTCGGAAGTGAAGTTGTGTGATCGAGTAAGCGATAAGATTTGATGTTGCTACAGATGATATATGTACATCGTACGTGCTTAAATGAAATAGATATTGAAATTTTGTAAAGAGGTGTAAAAATAATTTTTTTTTGAAAAAGGAAAATATATTTTGAAATATATGATGAATAAAAGTCAAGTTGAATATCTCTCTAATTGAAATTCACTTTATGAGGAGTAAGTAAGGTGGTAAATAACTTCATAAGGGAATCTATATAATGAAGTGATCCAAAGATTATTTTTGGAAGGAATAAACTTATATATATCTATATATAAATGATTTTATGAGAATGGTTTTGGGAAAAAGGTTTTTGGAACCCATTGATTTTGAAAGGCTTTTGATTTTGGGGAAAATCAATTTTTGGAATTTGGAAAGCCAAGTCTGGAACTATCGATTTGAGATATTGATTTTGTGTAAACGAGATTTATGTGTGATCCATATAAGAGTATAAAGATACTATATGTGTACAGTATAAAATATTTTGATATTGGATCTGGGGAAAAAGGCGCTCCCATTTAAATGAAATTCTAGTAGGAGATCCACAGGGTGGTTCTGCCTTGAACCCTAAGGGGGGTTCTAAATTTGATCCTGGGAGGAAGTCTGGACAAACTGAAGTACCTACGGACTGTGTTGGGGTAGCGAAAGTCGAGGGCACTGATGCCCACAGAGACATTTGGGTTATGCTGTGACGACAGTGTAACTCGATGTCACTGCGATCTACTGTGCACCATAATGGAAGTCAGGTGAAGCAATTTCCTACGGTCTACGTTGGATTTCACTGGGAAAGCGACGTAACATCGGTAGACCGCGATCTATGAAGACATAGCGAAAGTCGTGTTGCAGTGAGTACCTATAGGCTGTATTGGGACTCGATTGATGTAGTCTGCGATCTATATGGTCTGCGTGGAGAAGTTTAATTTGGCAGCAAAATTCAAGGGCGCTGATGTCTACAGTTACATGAGTTTTTCCCATGATAGCGACGTAACCCTAGGTGTAGCTGCGATCTGTGGCGGGTTCCATGGGGTAATCGAGGGGCGCGGAAGCCTCCAGTTTTCTATGGATTTTGCCAGGATGGCAATGTGACCATCGGGTTAACTACAACCATAGAAGGGGTGATGACTTCCAGGGCATTCTCACCAAAAAAAATTCTATATTTTCAACCAAAATATTTTCCAAGTATTTTCACTGGATGTTTGAAAATGGGTCTACTTAGTACTTATAGATTTTCAGTCCTACGCCTGATCAACGTATGACCGAATTTCTGTGAGAACAAAGATGGACTTTTTGAGACATTGAGTAAAAAGTATTTTTATAAAACTATTTTGGTAATATTATGTAGATTTTAAAGTTTTTTGAAACTTTAGTGTAATTTAACTAATAATAAACATTTGAATAAAATTCTGGTTGCATTCCTTTTCGAGGACGAAAAGTTCTAAAGTGGGAAGGAACGTAATAACCCGAATTTTTGAACATTTTTTAATTGATAATTAACAAGATTAAATTTATTAAAATATTGATTTGTAAGTTGAACAAATTAAACTTCTGATAAGTATTTGGATATATATATATATATGTGGATTTGAAACTATAACAAATGTTGAATTATAAATCACTAGAGATGATAAATCTTACAAATAATATATTTCACTATTTAATTCAAGATAAAATATCCATATATATAAATAGATAACACAAGCTTTATAATGTATATGAGTGTGTGTATATATATATGCCTATGGAATATAATAAAGGAAAGTTTAATATGGATGCATATACTATCAACATCCACATAAGATATTTCTAATTTTAATATACATATACATATATATATATATATATGTATGTATGTATGTATGTATGTATGTATTATATCGTGATTAGGAAACATTGGTTTGAATTAATGTAATAATTTTTAAAAATCTATTTAAAGTACAATTTTATATTATCAATACACTAAAAATAAATATTTATCAATTAAAAAGTACGATAAATTAAAATAGAATTTAATAAAGGGTTTGTTATGCTTTCTTTTTAAATTACGTGAACTAAGTATGGTTTGCGTGTGTGTATATATAATTTACACCATAATACATAGATTTATAAAAACTTAAGAGAAAAATTAAACATTGGTTTAGACATTTGTAACTTGTTTATAACATGCATAAAGACAACTGTAAGCTTGTAAAAAGGCTTGGTATACAAGTGTCAAATTTATTTGTTCTATATACTTATATATATATATATATATATATATCCTAATTATCCTTTCGTTTCTTTTTCTTTAAAACCAAACTAAAACCAGGCTACATATTCATTCCTCTTTTTTCAATCCATTTTCTTTCATAATCTAAAGCTAAAACAAAAGAAAATCAAACTGTTTCGACCAGATCTAAAGCAATCAAATTCAAGTTCCAGATCAAATTCAAAGCCTGTTCTCTGTTTTCAAATTTGTGAGTAGACATTTCTTTTAAAAAAGATTAAATCTATTTTATCTTGATGCATGTGATAAATTGAAAATGAAATTTTGCGAATAATGTTTGCATTGATGAATGGATATGTTGTATGTATGTAAATATGATATAAATCTTTACATATATGGATATATGTATATTCAAGCCTCTGTTTGATTTTTAAAGACTAAATCAGAATCAAAAATCCAATTCTCTTTCTCTAATCTATTTCTGGATATGTTCTCTAAATGAAAAGTTTTTGTATGAATGTAACATAATTTTTAAAAATAGTTTCAAGTGAAAATAATTAGTAAATATTTCAAAAATGAGAAATTACAGTGAACTCTTTGCAAATCAAAAAAATCGGATATCTTAATTTCATGTTTTGATTTTAGAATTGGATTCATATTGGGAAACAGTGATTTTTGACTATAATTTCAGGATTTTTAAGTGTGTGCTTGATGAGTATTCATGAGTTGAAAGCAACTGCTTCTTTCATCGATTTCTCGTCGATCGGAGGTGGATAGAGTCGCAGGTTGATGCTGGAGGTAGTTGGGTGTCTGAAGGTCGTAGGAAAAATAATCGGTGGATTTCTAGACCACCGCGAAGGCTAAACGTCGGCGATCTAGGGTTTAAGGGCTGCTCGAGACGACGGAGTGGATGAGGCTAATGCGGCGTCGTGGCGATGTCGAGTTGAACCGGAAGAGGCAGAAAAGTGAGGTGATCGTGTGGCGAAGGTATGGCCATGATGACCCGGCTCAAGGTGGTCGGAGGTCGTTGCACGAGGGAAGTTTGGCAATCGGAATTCATTGCCTCATGTTGCTCACTTGCTCGATTTTGATTTCCAGGTGCGATCGATTTGCTGGGTGGTCGGCTCGACTATGGGGGAGGTCGACGACTTGTTAGTGGTCGCAGCGTCGATCAGATCGGCGTTGATTGTCATGCACGCGTATGCGCGCGTGTATGTCTAGGTTTTTGGGTTACATTGTTTATGGAATGGGAGAAGAAGGGAAGCATCGGGGTTTGGCTTGGGTTTTGATCGGGAGGGACCCGTGTTGTTAGCTGTTGAGTAGAGGAGAGGAGTGAGAGAGAAAGGATCGGGGAAGAAGGAGTTTTTTTTCTCGGGTCTGTTCGCGAGTAGATGAGAGTAATAGCTCGTGTATTGCTCGAGAATTACAACTGTGGGATCGGGTATTGGTTTGTGTTTAATAACTAGGTTTTAAATGAAAGCATGATCAAGTTTTCAAAGTATGTTTAAATGAATAAGTTTCCAAGGGAATGTCAACCAAGTTCCCAAAGTAAATTTGTTAAACAAGTTTTTATACAAGTTTTCAAAGATTAAATTTTAAAGTTAAATGTTTCTAAAAATGTTTTGGTTTAAATAATTATATATTAGATAATTAATTAAATAAATCCCTAAGTGTTTTCAAAAATAAAATTATGTAATCAAGAAGTGATCAAGTCAAGTGTTTTATACTCTAGTTAGTCAAAAAGATCTCAAATGATTTTGTATGTTAATAATAAATTATTTTCATGCATTTAATTTAATAAGATGTAAATGGTAATTAAGTAGTTAATTAAGATAGATGATTTATCTTTGAATTAATTAAGGTCTTAAGTAATTAAAGGATAATTAATTAACGTAATAAGTAATTAAAGGAGAATTACTTAATGTAATTAATTATACCGGATAATTACTTAATATAACAAATTAAAGGATAACTAACTGATAATTAAAGGATAATTACTTAATGTAATTAATTAAATGGTTTAATTAATATTAATCAAGTAGGATTTGAAGGTAATTAATTTATTTGTGATAATTAAATTAATTAGATTGGTGTGACAAACTAATCTTGCTTATGGATGATTAAATTGTATTGAAAATTTGGATTAATGTCTCTAGTCTGATAAATTGTGATGTTCTATGATTTGATAAGTTGGGTTGAACTATGATAATGTGGGTCCTTTATCGGTGATGAACTAGTGTGTAAATTGACATCCTGTATTAAAATTGAATCGTATTCACTTAAACAACTTGGATTAAAGATGGTATTGGATTCGAAGAGACGAGAGTCGGATATTAGCAATATCCGGAACCACATAAATTTGTAAGAACTATAATTCTTTATAGATTTGATTTTAGAATCAAATAGACTGGAATGGAATAGTTTAAGTAACTGGACCATTAAAACTAAATTACGGTACTTAGATATTGATTTGTGAAATAAGTGTTGGCTTTAGTAAGATAAGAACTCGTAGTAAGGTATAAGTTACCCTGGTATTCAAATAAGTTTTATAACTTAAAGTATTTCATTATATGGATTTACTCACGCTGGCTTCCAGCCTAACTCAGGTGATACTTTAATGTAATGCTCAGGTCAGACCGAATATTACAGATTTTCAGGTTAGGACGTTCTGGAACTCAGGTGGCGAGTTGGATGGCAGGAACGTATGGAGTATATTCCGTCGTGTATTTGAGATTGTATTGATTGTTTTCTAGGGCAAGTTGTTACAATTGTCTAGTTTGGTTGTACTTTGATATATTGGATGCAAACTGACAGTTACAGCTTCCTTCGTATAAATGATATTATTTGATATTATATTTTAATCCGCTGTGAACGTGAGATTCTGTGCCATTGTTTTCTGTTTCTTCTTCTATCTCTTTTCTTCTTTACCCTAACAATCTAGGATTTCCAGTGTTCGATTGCTAGGCACATCTACAGTGAACGTATTAGTGGCGAATTTTTGAGATCGAAAATTTCGGGTCGTTACAAAATATGTCCACTAACATTTAAGAGGTGAACTCCGATCTTATTTTCATCTGTTTATTTCCTAAAGAACCGGGGTTAAGTTTAGAGGAAAATATCGAATGTTATTTCGAAGAAACCGGGATCGGATTTGTGATCCGGAAACCACTTCAGTCCAATGAGAACGCTTTCGTGATGCAGATAAGAGCTTCGAGTCGAAGATGGAATAGTGAAGTGCATAGGCTAATCGCTACTAATTCTAGGGGTGATTCCAAAATGGATGTAGTAGGAGTAGTGCCTTCGGTTCCATTCGGACGGAGAACGGACTTGTATGGATGAATGCTTTCATAACATTGTCATCGGAGGACAATAAGCATTCTAAGTGAATTTTCTAAAAAGTAAATGGTTAGCCTCTAGCCTCATCAACCGAGAATGACTACAAATCAAGGGAGATGCAGCAAGGCTAAGTGGGTCACACCCAAGTAGGGTATGTCTATCACCTTTCTAGATAACCTCAGATATTATCGCTACTCGTGAAAGGAGCTCGAAAAGGGTGGGAACACCCGGGGTGATAGCATATTCAGTCTATTCATGTTAGGAATAGCCTGGTATTGTGTTGCAGGTGATCAAGAGTGGTCCTCGATACGGTGTTTCTAGACAGGTACCATGGTAGTTGGTACCCCAGTGCCTAGCCATTTAGTTGGAATCCATTCTCCCTAAGTGCCTTTACGGTTTTGATTGTAGAGCCTAGTATTTTTGGAATTTAATTAATGTAACAATTTCAGCTATCTGAATAAGTATTTGTATTTAGACACTATTATAATATTATAGGATTTTGATAATAAATTTTGGTTATTGTAAGGTAAAAATCCAACATGTTTATTTGTGGCGTGGTCTTATGAGATAAATTTGATTTTCAAAGAGTTTTGAAATTTTAATAATTCAATTGAGTTTATTTTCTCATGCTCGTTTTCTAGACTTACTTGCACATTATCATATTATAATGCTCGGGTCAGACTGAGTATTTCAGGTTTAGGTTAGGTGCTTTGGAGCAGAAAGTGAGCTGGATGGCGAAGACATATCACTCGTACTTGTTTATTTCCACTTTAGTGTTTTGTTTTGAAATTTGCCAGCAAATTATGAGGGCAGGTTGTTATAGCTGCGCAGGTTGATAATTATTGTTTTGTGTACTCTAATGTGTGGTATGTATATTACAATTTCTGATTTGTGTAAAGAGCTATTACTATTATGGGTTATTTTGTTCCGCTGTGAGATTCTGTTATTGTTTTAGTTCCTTCTTTCTCCTACCTTCTTTCTTTTCCCTCAACTATATGTCTTTTCGGCACTCGATCGTTTGGCATGTTATACAGTAGGCATGCTAATGTCGATTTTTGAGGGTTGTGAAGGGCGGGCCATGACAAGTGTTGTGATTCAAAATGGATTTGAAGATTTCTTGGACTAAATCGATTTCTCCAAATTATTCCGTAACCCATATAAATTAACAACTAACATATCCCTAATTTATTTAGAAAACTTACTACGTACTGAAACTCTACCATTTTATCTTCTCCTCCAATTCTAAAAGTAGTAAAATTATTATATATATTATATATAAGTAAAGAAAAGCACAGAAGAATGAGACTGATTTAGAATGCAAAAACAAAGGTAAATCATGGTTCTTAAACTCAAATCTAAATTTAATTCAATCCTTTCTCCATATTTGTAGTTTTGATAAGTGTAGCATTTTTATATTTTGGATTTAAAGTAAGGAGAGGTCAATTAAAAATGGAACGGATCTAGATTTGGAGAAATGGAGCTAAAAAGAAGTGAGAGGGAAATTTCATATTTTGTAATAATATTTTATTTATATCACTGTAGATCTATTTCACATATGCCTAGATATCTATCATGATTTGGATATGTAACAGTATGTGCATAATGATTATGAAAAATATGCATATACATACGCATGCACATACACGCGCACATAGTATTGAACATAAATATGAATTGATTATAAACTAAATTGGGATCAGACAATATTAGTACACTGGCATTAATTATATAACAATGTGAAATTCTATAAATTGTCCAAAAATACAAATAAAAATGTAGTATTTGAAATAACAAGGAACATAAACAAAAAAAGTAAGAGATATACAAAATAATAAAATCACCGTATTTTTACTGTCTATTCTAATAGAAAAATAAAAGATAATGCATTATTATTTCACACATAACACAAGTCTAGTTTTATGTAATTTATAGAGAATTACAATGTTAACAATTTCCTTTAGGAAATAATTCCAATGTATTAGGACGCCTTAAGTATAACTAAGGGAATTTAAGTAGGAATAATAACACGAATTTAAATGGAAAATCTAAAGTGTATAATTTAAGGTGTCGTAGAAAACAAATAGTAAACAAAGAAGATATAATTAAATGAATTGGGAAGTAATAAGTCTAAATAGGCAATTAAAGATATATGTTAATTACAAAGAAAATAGAAGATTTCATCCAACAATGTTAGGTGGAAGGAAAATAATAAGTGATAGTTATGTCAATAAATTAGAAATGGATAAGAAATGATAGTAAATGACTAGAATAAACCAAAAGTAAGTTAGGTAAGGTTTATTGAACATCAATTAAAAGTAACTAAAAGATATTTAAAAGAAAGTGGTAAATGACCATAAATTAGATAAGATGTAAGCATGTACAGAAGTAAAGAAATCTTTTTAACAATAAAAAGTAGAGGCACATTATTTAAACATAAATGAATAGAAATATATACGAACATGCATAGATGTGTGTAGTCTCAAGTATGCATTTATGATGGGTGTGAATTACACAGGTATACATAAATATCTTAAATGGATAAGAATGACATAATCATTAGAATGGGTTGGAAAGCGAGATTATTACTATTACATAATAAAGTTCTACCTACCACAATGGGATACCAGCAGTTGTGTATAAATTACACTTATGTGAAACATATTCAGTCATATGATTCATAGAGTGTATATGCTTGCATATAAATGGAACAATACCTCCAATAGTTAGAGGATTCTACTTTTAAAAAAGGGTATTGCCCTAATTGCAATAGGCAATCTAAATGACATGGTGAGTAGGATCAGGAATTATAATGACATGAGTAGGTACCAAAGAAGTAGTAGGGCTATCATAGGTTGAGAACGTCAGCAGTCCTTAACGGTCAACAAGAAAGACATGATTACACCTTACTGGGCTATACCTCCTACTAGTGTAGACCAAGTTGGATAATGCACTGCCATAGTGGTTTGCTGGTTTTTTTTGTTAGGGCAAGGCAAGTTAACCCATAAAGATATCTTTCAAAATGAACGTGGTAATCAATGGAGCTAAATCTATAATAAGAAGCAGACAAGTAGTAAATACTTAAAGTGAGAGAGCGCAACAAAATATTTGAAAAACATCCATTAGACTCTATGGGAGTCCCTCGTTATGCGCGACAACAAGATTATAATACGGCGAGAGCGATGAATCATGATGGGGTGCTGATAGAGAGACACTAACGAAAATAGTATCTTTGTCCAAGTGGGGACTATGGTACATATATTTATACATATATGTACGTAGATATAATCTACAAAGAGTAGATGTGGCGTATTGTAAGTGGACATGGATTTTAAATGAGTTATTAAATAATAAAAGATATAACATGTAATGGGAGGAAATCAGCACAAACTAGAGTTATATACAAAGTACTGATCACCAGAACGTTGTTTTGACACCCTCCACATTACAGCCCACAAAATAGCTAAGAGGGACAAGTACCGGTACAAGATGAGAACAGTGGAAGGTCATGTTTCCTAATGCATGCTTGGCATTGACAAAGGCACTAGATATTTGAATTGTCAACTTGGTAGGTAACCATATATTTTGTTATACTTTATTGTTCCACTACAAGTGATTTGATAGTGCTCTGATATGCATTTACTTGTTTAATTGTAGGATAGTAAATCAACATTCCTTTAGCGGAATTGGATTTCCGATGTAGCAAAAATATAGGCCCACTAGGGTGCGGGTTGTTGCATTTGGTATCAAAGCTTAGGTCAGTTGATCCTAAAAAATTAGAAAACATCAAGTGAATGTATTTATATTTTTCCTTAAATAAATTATATGCCAAAACCTATAAACTTTGACTATAGTGTAGTTACAAGCATACACTGAAATGTAGATAAGTTGATTATAAGTCAAAATAATGGAAGAAGTTGAAGATATACACCTATATCGATTACTCCATAGGGAATTGGTCATACGGAAAGGCATTCATAAACATAACATCAGTGTAGCAGGTAGAAGGTCACTGAAGCTTAGGTTTTAGATCCGTATATGATGTATGTAACGACCCGCCTTTACGACACTCGAAAGTCAATACTAATACATCCATGGTATTCCCATGCCGAGCATCTAAGTGCCGTAAAAACAAATTGCTGAGGTGAAAGGAAAGAAATAATAGAATTTCACTTCATGATGAGTAATATGTAATATCCGAATGGTCGTTACAAAATAAAAATTTAATATACATATACCAAATCAGAGTAACCAACACATTATCAGCTTGGGCAGTTATAACAAACCATCCTTACAAATGGTTATAATACAAAGCATGAAATACAGTGGAAAATAAAATACATCTAGTCTTGGAGGCATCCAGCTCGTCTCCTAAAGCTCTAGGCATTCATCGATAAATCTGGAAATAAACTTCGGTCCGACCCAAGTATTATAAGAAAATAGAATCCGGATCAGTCTGGTAAACTAGCGCGAGAAACTCTAGTAATATTATAATAATGTCCAGGGTTTAAAATCAACTTATAACATAGCTGAAATGTTTGCATCTCACACTCCAGCATATTTGGTATACAACTAAGTCCATAAAGGCAATATATTGGAGAATGGATTTCATCAATAGCAAGGCTACTAGGGTACAGCCTACCACGGTATACCTCTACAAAAAGGTACCAAGTGCTTTATCTGAATCCCTGCAAATCAAGACCAGCCTACCCCTCCCTAGATAATATCTAATATGCCATCTTCCCTGTTGCAACTGACAACTGTACTAGACCTTTGCATACCTAAATCCATAAATACCGATTTGGATCAGGTAATGACCATACCCTATTGGTAAAGAACCACGTAGCCCAGAAGCATATCCATTGTTCTAGTCATTACCAGGTGTGAGGCGTGGGGATACATTTTACTTTTTACAAATCCCACTTGGAATGCTAACACTACACTCAAACAACAATGCAATGCCTGTATGTCTCTATACAAGTTGTTCAGGATATGAACAAACTAAAGGCACTACATCTACTACATCCTTTTTGGTGTGGCGCTCAGCATAAGTAGCAAGTAACCCTTGCACTTCAAAGAACTCTGTCTTCAATTCCATCATCTTTAAGATGTCTCCAATTCAAATGCTTATGACGGTTCGAAGTATTTTTGGACAACACTTTCTTATTCAATCTCATTCTCCCTGAACCATCAAACGATAGTTTTCAAAACTGACCAAGGTTGGATAATCGGTTGTTTAACTATCAAATAAGCAAACAATATATTTATAGATTTAATTTCATATGGAAACCAAGCATGATTAAGTACATAAGTAGCCACTAAGTTTTTTTAATTAAACCTTTCATTAATTAAAACCACTTTGTAAATACTTGTATTAAAAATAACTTTTATAAATATAAATTCCTACACCCTCTCTACTCTTTTAATACTTAAAAAAGTTAAGTATACTTATCTTAGTTGTGTAAGTATACTCATTAAACATTTCAGTTTCAATACTTAGTGAAAATTTCCATATACTTATATCAATGGTATAAATATATTCACAAATCTTAAGAAAGATTTCATTTTTTTAAAATCATATTTAATGATCCAAAAACAAATGTCATGTATAAAAATTATTTACTGCAAACCCAAACCACTTTCCTTTGGTGTAAGTAAATAAATCATATGGAATTTAGAACAAATATACTTACCACCTCTTCTCGATTTCAAACTTGTGTTATCCCTTGATTAATAATAAAGTCGGACAAATTAAAAACTATCCTTGCCTTAATGTACATTCTTAATTATCATAGATAGAGACAGATTTCCATACCTTGGAGTTTGGTGTTAAGTATGAAAAGAGACATTTCCATACCACCATAAGTTTCAAAATAATTATTTAATAGAAATCAAATCTCCTACACTTTCCATGTTTTCAACATTTCAACTTCTCTATCCAATGCTTAAAAATGAAGCCAGGCAAGTTAGGGCACTGATTGCTTCTAGCCCTGGCTTAGTTAAAACACTTTGATTTTAGATCTCATAGATAGAGGTTCAATCTACTCATTGACTTTTTGTGCCAAGTATAGGACTACGTAATTTCAATATGTAACCGAATTTGTATATGAAAATAATACTTCATATACTTAACATTGGTCTTTGATTTCAAACTTAAACTATCTTTTTCTTAACAAGAAGTCATTTAAGTTGGGCATTATTAATCCTCAACCCTTGACTCGAAGGTATTGTTATCTTTCAGGATAGGCAGAAGTTTCCCTGCGCTGAAGCTTAATATCAAGTATAAGACATCGTAAATTATGTATACTATTTTTGTACAAAGCATTATAACCAAATTCTCTTTCATCTTTTGGAAACACATTTGCTATAAAAAAAAAGTTAAATTCCATGTTTCTTACCCGTTCGAAAATAAATTATTACAACGATGGTGTTGAAATCCATGCCCTCTTCCATTTTAAAAACATCTTTTGAACAATTTTGAAAAATAGTTTAAAACTTTATTTAAAAGTATCCTTCCAAATATTGTTTGCCTAAATGATAACTTTGATCTTAAAATATAAAGGTATTTCCTTTATAAAAATTTGAACCTTAATATCCAAATGAATCCCTAAAAAAATATTTAAACCTCGAGCCACCTTTAAATATTTCTAGACAGGATATAACCAAAAGTTTAAAAGAAAATAGCAAAGTTTTTAAAACACTTTCCATATGCCTTTCAAACCCAAACACAAAAAGATAACATTTTGTAAATTTTTAGAAAAATTTGGAATCACTTTAAAACTCATTCTCGGAATCAATTCATTCGAAAACCAATTGTTTCCATGAAGGAAATCAAAAAATAAGACAATATTTTTTCCATAGACAAATTTAGGTACTACAACTACTTCGATATTCAACTTTGAACATATAAAGTTTACACATCGCATAGCCAAGCTACCAAGTTTTACATAAATGTACTTCATATAAACAATATAAAGCAAAATTAAAATCAACGTTTGCAAGGAATTCCGTTGGACCCCTCCATAAAAAATAAAATCTTTCAAACTATTCACTAAACGACCTATTCATTCTATAGCACTTCGATTCTCTTCCATGATTCCTCTATCTAATCTTGTGTGTCATTTGAGTTTATGCACTTAAGTGCATAACAAATCCATTCAAGTTCCCTACAATGAGATATTATATATGTCATCCGCTACAAAGCGAAAATCAAATACAACCAATAACATATACACTTACATATACAACATACAAAATAACTATTTATACAAAAAATATCAACAACAAAAGAAAGCAATTACATTTACAATAAAAAGCTTATTAAAGGGTCACATTAAAATTGAGTAACTCACATTTTAACTAAGCCAAAACCAAGTTACGCCACCACCTTTTTGCAAATGGTAAGAAAATAGGTCGATTTCTATTGCTTTTTAATAATATTTTTACGATTTTTATAATGATACATCTTTTTGACCTCAGAATGTCCATACAAATACATCCATTGTATTCACGTGTCAAGCATCTAAGTTTTGAAAAGAAAAAAATTAGGGTGAAATAAAAATAAAAATAAAAAACAAGGAAGAAGGGAAAATAATATCATAATCTTGCAATAGAACGATCATATATAACACCAAAAGATAGTATAAACTCTCATCCTAAGATATAAAAAATTTCAAAGTTATAGCAATCAACCCTGGTAGCCGACGATACACACAAAATAATGTAGCAGAAATAAATATTATGATAGGTAGAACTCCAACTCTTCCCAGAATCTCCAAAGCATCCAAAGCTAAATCTAGAAACATAGATGGGGATGACACGAGCTTTAAGAAAATAACACCCAGATCTGCCTACTAAATCAGCATGAGTGGCAAATATCAAATATATTTTTAACGTTATAAAAACCTTTTAAAATAAAGAATCTCATAAGATCATGACCCACATAAACACAGACGGGTTTTTAATTTAAGCTAACCAAACCATTTATAAAGAATCCAATGATATTATAACATAGTCTTGGGTTCAAAATACAAAGTAATCATAACTGCAATGGTTACATTCAATAACATATTAGAGGGTACAACCAAAATCGATAATGAATGTTTGCAAGCTGAATCCATACTCCATGCACAAGGATCAGAAAATACCTTCCGACCGTCATAGATAAAATAGACCATAAGGTAAACACAAAAACCCATGCCCGAACATAAACGTATACACGGTGCGAACCAAATACGATCAACTCCTACGTGCAACATCGATATGCATACTTTAGATCTGGAGTTAACAATATCCTATCGTGGGATTGCAACACCTCATATCATGCATCCTACTCTGTCTTTAGCCCTTTTCGATGTTGAGGTTACATTCGGTATCTTTCACACAAGTCTTCATCAAATGAGCAGAACACAAACCCCAAATGGATTCATTCATCTCGAATAGATAACGACTTCCCCAACGAATTCCCATATCTCGAATAGATCGTGAATCACTGCATGGATTCAAGCATCTTGAATAGATCTTGGACCTCGACATAGGTTCACCCACATAAATCCCCTGACGAATGCTAATGTTGTCCTCTCTTTTGGAGTACTCCTCAAGATAGACAGCCTCATACGATAGCATCTTTTGAAATGTTAACACTGACCTCTCCCATGGAATTAACCTTAGGATGGAAAGTTCAACTCTATAATATTCCACTTCACAAACACTTCAAGAATATAGATCACCTATATGGTTTTGAAGTTGTATTCAATAAGTATAACACTTATCGATCCCGGTCTCTTCAAAACCAGTCGATGAATTTTCCAATTAACTCAATTTTGGTTCTCTCAGAAGTAAGTGAATGCTAGAGATGTTTTGTACAAATATCATCCTTGGGGTTTGTTATTGGTATAAAATCTCGAAGCCTACCAATAACTTCTTAAGTCATATTTTGGATAATTCGATAGTTGCCTAGTCGATTATCTTATACAAGTTAGATGTTTCTAAATGGAAGCCAAGCTTCATTTACTTTCCATAAATGAATAAATAAACAAAACATTATCATCACCCAAAACATAATCAAGGCACACAAAGTACGATTAAGATATTAAGTAATTCCTAATCACTTTCATTTAATTAATCATTTTTATTGATTAAAACTCCTTTATGAGCAAACTTCATTTTCCTAATAAACTTGTACCTTTTCTATCTTTCCCAAAAGATTCCATTACTTATTATGTCCTTCAAAATATCCATTTTAAGAATTTAAGTACTTTCACAAATCCATTCAAAAGGTTTAGGACGAATGTTACTCAAACATTCTCACTACAAATCCAAATCCATTTCATTTTTTCTTATCATTGAATCATTCATTTGAAAATCTATTTACATTCGTAAGTGTAATCAAAAATGGGTTAAAGACGAATATGATTAACACATTGTCACAACAAACCCAAACACTTTTTCAACTTGTTACTATCTTTACAAACCTTTGTTTCGAAGATCAAAGTACTTTGCAAACTCATTTAACAATATTTTAACACTTTAAAATATCATCCAAGGGTTGAAAAACAAATGTTACTAAACATTATTTTTGAAAAACCCAAAATCACTTCACTCTCCTGTTATCTTTAAATCTCCATTTTAAAGATCATTTTACTTTTCAAAAGTATAGTTAAATGTGTTAAAACAGATGTTGCACAAACACTTATATTATAAACCAAAAACCTCTTTTATACTTGCCATTTAATTTAAAACATCCCTTTAAAGTTGTAAGTCCATAGTTGGTCAAGTTCGGTATAGACTAGTTAACTATCAGTTCTAAAAATGATTGCTTACACAAATCATGATTCGTATGGTTAATCATTTTCGACATTCCGACTAAACTATTCCTTGCCCAAGTGTAAAGCAAGGTAAGTTTGAGCATTGGTTGTGACAAGCCTTTCCTAGACACTTCTTTTGAATCTCATAAATAGATAAGTCAACCTCGTTGACTTTTAGTGTTAAGATAGCATTATTGATTTCCATAAACAATTAGTAATCAATATTATTAACATGTTTTTGACATTTACCCAGGGGTATGGGGGTTTGGATCAGCGGATGGCTTTACTATACCCTCCTCAAGAGTTTACCGGTCCGTCGGGTTCTCTTGGGTTTTCAAGAAAAACATCTTTTTGACATTCTCCACTTACCTATTCCTCGGTTAAGAGAGAAACCTGGTAGGATAAAGCTCTATTTCTCCATCCCTACTTGACATCAGTCTTAACTCTAACAAATAGATAATATTACATTGTCGGCTTATTAGTGTTAAGCATTGTTAATTATTGTTCTGATAAGTAATTAAACAATTTAACTATTTGGCCATTAAGCAATTACTAACCCATTTTTAAACCTTCCGTTTATAATATAAAACAAAATATTTATAAAAGATATTTATACATCATAATACTTATAATATATTTTAAAACACTCCTTTAAAATATCACTTGAAATTAACAAGTTTGACAAATGATTAGAAACTTGAAAACGACATGTTTTAACAAAATATCTCCCCCTTGAAAATTTACAACCAATTATTATAAAGTACTAAAATCTAAAACTCCTTTAAAATACTCTAAATATAGTTAAGGAATCTTTGAAAAAGAATGAAACAAATCCTTCAAACTTAAAATCCTTTTCGAAGCATTTAAAGTCCAAAAATCAAGGTAAAATGGGCAGTTTTGCACCAGTGAAGTTTTGACTATTTTCGAGTACTTAACATTTTACTGTTCAAGCTTTTAATAAAAACAAAGATACGTATATAATAATATAAATAGAAATAGAAATCCTTATAAATCTCTCTACAAAGTACCATAAAAATTGCAAAAAACAATGCAATTCCGAACTGCTTCCATAGCGACTATCGCTATAAGTGCACTTTCAAATCCAAGTCCGATCTAAACCTAATTCCATCTATAACCCATGTGCTTTGTTCAAGGTATAATCACATGTCATATAAGTCCATACCAAGTTCGTTTAAGTCCATGAACATTGATCACATATGTCACTTACTTTTAAGTAAGAAGTTACAACTATTGTTTTCAACATAAGTTAACAACAATTCAAACAACATTAACACAATCAAACACAACACATATGTGCTATATTTTCCATTCAAAGGTAGGTTTTAACTCACCTTTGACCACTCAAACAACCATGATCCATGAACCAAAGTCAAGCCTCCACCTTGCAACACCTTTCCTCTTCCTCCTCTTTGCATTCGTGTTGTTTATTTCCTTCTTCCCCTCAAGAATTGCTCATGGTCATCCCCTGCCATGGGATTTTGGCTTCACTTCTTCAACTTTGGCTTGGTGAAAGGTGTTATAATATATACTAAGATTTATGTCAAAGTTTGGTTGAGTTTGGAGTTGGTTTGAATATAGTTCGTGAAAGTTAGTAAGGAAAGAACGAGATGGAAGCCATTAGAAAGCTTAGATTTCTTTATTGATTATTTATATGTGTTTTCCCTCCTTAGATAGGCTTAGGAAACTAAATGGGAAAAAGCAAAAACCTCTCAAATCCCTAACATCATTAACTACACATCACTTATCTTTTATGTCTCTTCTTCTTTATGCCACTTCTCTTTTATGGATAATTACACTTATACCCTTCTCACAATAATATCTCTTATCCATATGTAAGCTTTTAGAAACTTCCAAGTTTTACGAAGAGGAAAGTGTTTAGTTAGTTGCCAATATGTTCATTTGATCATTAGCTTAAGAGTTAATTATTTCCATTTTTGCTCATTTTCCTCAATTGCCCATTTTCCTATTTAGTTAGCCATAAATATGAAAATATTTTTAGTTGCTAATTATCTCCATAATGATTACTTATACATGTGTAAAAAGTTTGAACAACTTACGTTGAGAAAATAGCCGTTTATCGATAAAATGATTTCAGTCATATTATCGATATTTCTCCTAAGAATATATTTTAGTCAATATTTTTCGAAAACAGGTTTACCATCATTAGTTATGATTTACAAGGGGTTAAAATGCTTATTAAATCATTTCAATAACATTTAATTAAAGATTCAAATATTTAAACAATTTAGATATTTAAATACGAAGCGTCCGAAATTCTGGTTCATTATAGTTTCGAAAAAGTGGCATGAATGAAATATGTTCTCTATTTAATTCCCTATAGTTTAAAAAAAGAATCAATTGATTTGGAGTTGTTTTGAGAAAGTTATTGCTTGCGGAAGAGGAGGAAAGAAGGGAGGCTATTCTTTTTCAAGATATGAGTAACACAAATCGGTGAAGCCTTAGGTGCATATTTATCAACATAGATTCAGTGAGACATATCCTTAATCTACCTCCCATCATCATGATTTTGGCTGCAAAAGTCTCCCCTCACGTGCTTGAATAAGACCTTATGTACTATAGCAGTACTTTATTATTTAAACTGAAAAATGAAAAAGTCACATCCCTCAATATTCCTCTTAAGTGCTTCTATAATTCTCTTAATTATTCTTACTTTTGGCTTATCATTTTTTCACTATTTAGACACATATTATATGTATACAAGCGTGTTATACATGTGTGTGTGTATATATATATATGTGTGTGTGTGTGTGTGTGTGCAACAACGTTGCAACAAATTTTGTTCGATAAAAAGTCAAAAATCCAAAATATATTTTTCAGTCATATTTTCCATTTTTAAACGAACTGTTTATTTTTGTAAACAAACTTTTAAAATTAGTCAACTATCATTATTAAATAATGAAAATGAATTATTTAATCTTTTGAAATCAACTATTTAAATACTCAAAATTAATTAAATATCCAAAATCAAAGTGATAAAATTTTATGTCCTTACAATGTATAGAAGGTCCAGACAAGAGGAAAGTAAGAATCTATATGTTGTAGATACCAGAAGCAATTAAGTTCCAAATGGAAGGCATGTAGCAATTATTCCAAGCTGATAGTCGGATTTTAATATTTGGAAAAAGGATATAAGTTAGAAAGTTAGTAGGAAAGAAGAAATGTTCAAAAGAAGGGACAGATAAAAATCCACTCTGAGTCTTACTCCATATAAAAATAATACTATTTTTGAAAAGTAGGTAAATTTCAGGTTTTTTGTGAAAATAATGTTTATATTTTATCTAAATGTTCTAGTTGAAACTACAAATTGTTGAAAACTAAAATTTTACTAAAGAATATTTCATAAAAAAAGGTTACTTCTTTTTGGAAAAGAAATATAGTAGATCTTATGCAGCTTGTTGATTCTTCCAAGATGAAAAAATATTAAAGTTGAAAATTTCTTTTTAGGGATGAACAAAAGGAAGTGGTACTAGTTTGAAATAGGGTAAAGAGAATGGGAAAGAAGACTAAAACCTTAAAATAAAATAGTGGGTGAATGAACTACAATAATCCAATATAGAGTACAGTTAATTGAGAGTAGAACTATATAAATATAAGCCATCTAAATAAGAGTATTTTTGGTTGGAGAAAGAAATAATATTATATATTTATATAAAATAATATTAGTAATTAGAAATAACATTTGGGATAATATATTAGAAATAATGCTAGGAGAAGAAAATAAAGGCAAAACAATGGAAAATGGATGTTTTTCATTTTTATGCGCATTTATTACATATATCTTTTAAAACTACCCCTCGTCTGATATTAGAGACTCCACCAAGGATTGAAAGAGGGGAATTATAAGTCATAAGAAAATGATAGAGTGAGAGTTGGTTTTACCCACTCCAATTTTTATTATTTAAAAATTTTATAAAGGATGTTAAAAATACTATAAAACACATTTTTGAAAAAAATTGGTTGGGCGTAACAATTAAGTTTTTAAGAGAAAACTATTAAATGGTTTGATTTAAAAATCCAAATTTATACGAAATAAAATTTTAAAAAAGTCTTTAAAAGGAAAATGACTTCTAAAAAATTCGCTGTAATTTTAAAAGTTAAGAAACAAATTTTTTTCTGAATTCAATAAAAAAATTTAAGTTGTACTTTCAAAGATAAAAGTTCTAAGACTATAAATATAACAAAAAATTTAAGTTTTAGCTTTTGAAAAAATGGCGAAAACTATATCAATATTTGGATGTGGGTGGATGGTGATGATTTCCTAAGTAAGAAGGGATAAAAGATAAGGCTATGAAGAAAATAATGATGACCACTCATAGTGTAACAACCCAAAATCTTGGTCATTGGATTTTAAATATTTAATTAATTTGAATAAAATTAGATTTTGGAATTTAGTAATTTGAATTCAAATATAGTGATCATTAAATATTTTTATTTGTTAATAAATATTTATTAAATGGATTTAATAGTCATGTTTAACTCCTTTTGTAAATAATAAAGATGAATTCATATTTACAATAATAAATAGATCGAATAAATATCGACAATTGGATCGAAAATATAAAATGATATATAAAATGTGAGAAATTATCATTCAGGAGAATTTTCTCAGATTTTGATGAAACTGGCGCAATTGTATCCAAAATAGTAAATATTCGTATGCCGACGAGTTTCGTGACGATTGGACGTACCGTGTGATCATGTGAGCTCAAAATGCATAATGATTAATTTTAGAGAATTAAAATAATATAATGTGAATTTAAAAAGCTAACTTTTGTATATGATTGATTTAGGTCCTAATAGTTGTTCCATTGGGTTCGAAATAGGGATAATTAGCTAGGAACTCCAATCAGCACAACTTGATGGGAGTTCGTAAAATTTTGGTGTGAATAGAGCCAACTAGATAAGCCTATATAAGGACGCCCACCTCTCACATTTGGCCCAAAATCTAACCCTAAAATAACTTAATCTAACGTCCATAGATAATTGGCACCACAAGGGGTCGAATTAGTCTTAGGTCCCAACTAAGCAAATGTTCATGGTGGTGTGTTGAGTTATGTGACTGGTGGGACTGTCGTTCGGTGACATAGGTTGGTCGGAAATTGCCTATGAATAGTGTAGCTAGGGCTGAGATTTATGGCGTCATCGTTGATCACTGGGTGGTGGCCGTGAAGAGAAGTTGTCAGGGTGGTTGAGGGCTACCTGCAGGCAATGTTTGTGGCCTTAGTTCGCTTGTGGTGGCAAGAAATTGTGAATGGAGGCGTTCTTTTTGGGTCAGATCTTGAGCAAGGTTTGAGGCAGAATGGGATTCGGGTGTTGAGGTATTCATCGTGATCGGGGCTTCGTTCTGGGGGCGTAAGGAAGATGGCGGGGCAGCGTCGTGGAGTTGGTCGTAGTTGGTAAGTGTGGCTGGGTTTGTTTGTTGATAGATTAGGGAAGATGTTAGGGTAATTAATCATTGATTAGTTAATTAATTGTTTTAATTGATTCAAAATCTTATAAACAAAATATCTATTTCATACGTGGTCAGAATTAGACACGGTCAGTCGTAGATCTCATATCAGCAATATCGTTGCAATGGAAATGGATTGGTAGGAATTAGAGCCTTTAGAATTTCTCGCTCAATCAAGTGCTATTCGATTTTAGTCGAAACCGGAATGCTTCAGTGATTACTGGACTTTCAATGAGTTTACTCACCTTTAAATAAGCTTATAATATTTGTGGTGCTATAGAGTATTGTTGAATTTTTGGATTTTAGTTTTTATTGTTATTTGGTTGATTGTTTGATTGAAAAACGAATGACGTATTATCTAAATTCCAGTGAACCCTATTGCTATATATATTGTCCGCAACCATCGTTTTGCAATGAAAATTTGTGGAGACACCCTAACAGGTCTCTCGTCAGTATTTATTTATTTGTTTCCTTATGCGGCTTATATTGCAATATGGTTGAAACCAATCAAAATATTCCATTTAAATTGGTTAAGTATCATTATAGTGTTTTTTCGCTATATCTTCACTTGTTGAATATCATCTCGCTAAACTTTTGAGGGGTTGACTTAAGCTTGTATTTTAACAAAAGTTAATAAATTATTTTAATTAATGATATTTGAAACTATTTAATCATTTTAATTAATGATGTTTTAAATTTATTTAATCGTTTTAATTAATGACATTTGAAACTAATTAATCATTTTAATTAATAATATTTGAACTTAATTAATCATTGTAATTAATGATGTTTTAAATTTAGTTAATCTTTTTAATTAATGATGTTTGAATCTAGTTAATCATTTCAATTAATGATGTTTGAAATTAATTAATCATTTTAATCAATGATGTTTCAAATTTAGTTAATCATTTTAATTAATGATATTTGAACTTAATTAACCATTGTAATTAATGATGTTTTAAATTTAGTTACTCAATTTAATTAATGATGCTTGAATCTAGTTAATCAATTTAATTACTGATGTTTGAAATTAATTAATCAATTTAATTAATGATGTTTTAAATTTAGTTAATCATTTTGATTAATGATGTTTAAACCTAGTTAATCATTTTATTAATGATATTTGAAGTTAGCTAATCATTTTAATTAATGATATTTGATTTAATTCATCATTTTAATTAATATTGTTGAAGTTAATTAACCGATTAAATAAAGATTTTCAAAGTTAATTAATTACTTTAACAAAGGTGTGTAAAGATAATTAAGTTGTATTTTAAAAGAAGATTATTGATTTGATCTATTATCCATCATGATAATTAATTTTATTTTAAATTTAAAAAAGCTTTTAAATTTAATTTATTTTATTTAGGTAAAATTAATGTGGTTTTAAATTTATAAAAGTATTTTATAAATTATCATTCGGGATATTAACATCTAATTTAAAATTTTGTAAAAGTACTTTAAATCGATTTATTATCCTTTTGGATAATAAACGTTGTCTTAAACTTCTAAACGATAGTTTATAAATGGGAAAATCGTTCAAAGGGAATTATTTAAAATAAAGCTAAATGTAAATTGTTTTTGGTTTATAGGAAGTAATGATTTAATGACATCTGTTTTAACCCTTGTTTTAATACATTTAGTATTATAATTTGCCATTTAAAAGAATATTTCAATTAGTGTTTTTAAAATGTTTTATAAATAATGGAAATGTGAAAATCAAACACAAGTGCGAATCAAATGTTTTAAAAGTTTAACTCTTTAATTGGTGGTAAGTATATGTGATTTAATTGCTATATACAAATTACTTTTTAATCCTCGATTGCCAATTTACCGACTATTGATTTCAATTCTGCTATCATCTCTGTATTTTATCACTCTAAGATGATGTGTTGCTATTTTGGGCTTTGATATCCTTTGCCGAAAATGTTTAAAACCAAAGAGCGAGTAAGGCGGTGCACCCTCCTAGTCATTATTCTTCCTCGTCGCTAAGAGAATTTTTCGTTTATTTTGAGCACTGACATCCAATATTATGAAAACTAAAACCAAAGTGCAAGTGGGAAGCAAGCCATATATGTCTCTCCTATTAGGGTATATTCATATTTATCTAGCGATTTCAATATCATGCAAGCATTGATGTGTTTATATTCAGATGCCCATGGATTTAACAGGGTCTGGCTTGGAATCTCATGAGAATATTGCATGTTTGATGTGGATTCTCAAGTATATTTTACCTTGAAGTATAATTTTAGTAGAGGAGGGAGCACCCTCCTAGTTACGTTGGATAAATTCGTTTTCCTTGTCCTATTCAAACTTTGGGATTAATCATTTCATCTTTTGTGTTTCGTCAATCCAGGTTGACTTGTTGCTCATTTGATCATTTACTAATACTAAAGCACGAGTGGGGGCCAAGTTATATGAGATTATTCCCATTAGGGTATCTTTATATCTACTCTAGATTGGATTCAATTGTATGCTTCGAAGATGTGAAATACTCAAATTCTTGGTAAATGTTGGCGGGGTTCGGCACGGAAATTTTCGAGAGCCATTGGAGCTCTCAAGTATATTTCTAGAAGTACACTTTCGGTAAGTAGGGCGCAATCTCCTAGTCATTGTTTGAAAATTTCCCTTTTCTTATTTGACTCGAATATTTGAATCGCTTCCCTAATTTGCATCGAGAAGCGTCTAAAGCTCTTCTCGATGTTTAATTATTTATATCCATTCTTTAAGTTTGGATTTGATCTTGTCAGTTACATCCTTGCTTGTTTGGATTGTTATTCTGATTATTTGTAACAACCCGCATATTTATCGATTGTATATTTAAATATATTTTTAAATATTTCATCGTTCGTCGGATTTTAGTCCGAAAAGCTACTTTTTGCAAACAGTCGAATTGAGACTCGAGACCCCTTCCATTGAGTTCAAGATGCCGTTTGCAACCTTTATGAGTATAAACATCGATATGTTTGGAGCTAGCTAAAAATTTGACCTTTTTCACTTAGGGTTTGGGTTTGGGTTCAGCCCACTAGCCATAATAATACCCCAAACTGAATCATCCCTCCCCATTCACTCTCACTTCCTCCTCTTATCAGTTCTAAAGTAAAATTTATGGAAGAGATTGGAAATGGAAATTCCTAAGCCCTAGTTTTCTTTGCAAATCCAACTTCTAGCTCCAAATTCAAGAGAACCCATTGGTAAGCCTTCTCTTCATCTTCACCAACTCATCCTCTCTTTGATTTCAGAAGATTCCTAAACCTAATTTGGGAAATATTTCTCTTTTAAGCTTAGAATCAAACTTCTTGAGTTGGGATTGAAGTGTGGTTGATCTTCCTTTGCTCTATAGCTTCTTCTTACTTGTTCTTTGGGTTAAAAGGTGAGATTTTTATCTCACATCTTTGTCTATAATTATCTTCGATTGTTAGGTATGAATTCCTAACACTTATTCTTCTGCGATAGATTTTGGTTTGGATTGATTTGGTGTATATTCCAATTTTTGGTGTTTTGAAATCAAAATATATGAAAATTCTATTATGGATATTTGGACATTGATATTTGAGGCGTATCGTAGAACCTTTAAGGCTGGGTTGTCGCTTGGCGTAAATCCTTAGTCGTCTTTGCTCGTCTGATCGCTTCCGGTATTTATTTCGGCCATTTTTGGTCTAGGTTCAGGGAATGCCTTGAACCCCAGTTTCAGACGTCTGAAACGTAGTATTCAGACATCTGAATATTATACTGGGAATTTTTATTCCTCAGGATTCAGACATCTGAATCATATTATCCAGACGTCTGAACTGGTTCGTTTGGAACCGGAAAGGAAATAGGCTAAAAAGTGCCTATTTCACACGTCTGAAATCAAGGATTCAGAGGTTTGAATTCTATTTTGGAAAATATTTTATTTTTCAGATTCAGACGTCTGAGCCCTTGATTTCAGACGTCTGAATCTGCAGACTTTTGCCTATATTGCCTATTTTGTTTGAATTTCCAACTTTAATCGATTCGTGTTGATTCCCTTTTGTTGTTATCATTTATTATTGATTTTGATGACATTTTCTTCGTAATTTTTGGGAATATCCATTTTGATGGATTCCGTAATCGATTTCTTTGGATTTTATTCACGTCTTTGGATGTGAATTTTGATGATTGATTGTTTCTACAATCATTTCTACGATTTGTCACTTTAAAAATATAAAGGTTTCAATACTAGTAGTAAATATCAAAACTCTTTTGTCAAAGCAATCTTCAACGCTATTTTATTACCAAACTTGTTTATAAAACCGTTTTCCGATCTATTAGTATATACAAACATTTACCTCACTCGGATGAGAAATCTAATTAAAGGACTTAGTAAAACAAGTGGTATGAAACGCTTGTATTTACTTCGTCGGTTAATTCTTGGACTTGTTCGATTGAATCTCTTATGACAATTTTCTAGTGGAGATCTACAATTTGTCCGTAAATATTTAAGTTAAGCTAGTGGTTATGGGACATGAAGCTGGGCTCATATTTTTACTAGCTTAGTGTAATTTACACTTATCGATCAATGATGATCATTTTGTGATATAGACTAGCAATGTGCGATGTTTCTTTGTCCATGTCGAGGATGATTTTTGTGGAGCTTCGACTCGTTTGGTGGAGCTTCGGCTCGTTTGGAGGAGCTTCTGCTCGTTTGGAGGAGCTTCTGCTCGTTTGGAGGAGCTTCGGCTCGTTTGGAGGAGCTTCGGCTCGTTTTGCGATACACGTGTTGGGAGTTTTCATGCTCTTGTTCTTGTGATAGGCCTCTTTCCCCTTTTTTGAGATTTCTGGATTTCTATTGACGATTTCTGGAATTTGTGTTTCACCAATTTTTGTGGTTTCATTGATAAGTTTTATCAATATTTGTGCATTGATGAATTGTTGTGTCATTAACTTTTGTGATTGGCTTTGATATAATTGTCAATATTTATGGTTTAGTAAATTAAATAAAGAGTATGACAATCCCTTTTATCTTTGAGAAGATTCTTGTGACATTGATAAATCTCTTGTTGATTTTCAATTACATACTTATTGCAGTATGGCATTTTGGTTATTATACGTTTTTGTCATATCTCTTGTTCTATATCTTTTCATCTGATATTTATAGTTAGACTAGTCCGTTTATTATTTTATTATTAAATAATACTCGGGTCGGACTGAGATGTTACAGGTGCTTCTTCTTGTCTCCTCTTCTGGGGTTACTATTCTGACTTTTGGCTAACTACTTAGATTAGTAGTTTATTTTGTTGTATACATTTGAGATAGAGACTCCTTGATGTATACATATTCTTTTGTCTATCACTTGTATCTATTCTTTTGCAATATTGAGGATCTTGTTAGACCACTACCTCGATGAACACTTCTATGTGTTATATTCATATCTATTTCCGCCTTTTTGATATGAACTTCTGTGACTGATTTGTGTTATGTTATTTCTATATTTGTTTCCGAAGATATTATAGCCTCTGTGTAGTAGCTTTGAGTTTCTGTCGGTATGTCGGAATTTCCTCTTTAAATGAAATGCATGTTATACTATCTGACATATCGGTGCTCGCACAAAGCAATTACACGAATGGTCGCTCCTCAACAGCCTTATTCTCCATGCTAGTTGACGGCATTACCCCGTAGTGTCCTTGGCTAGCGTGGGTATAGAGGTGGGGCATCACAGCTTGGTATCAGAGCCAAACTTCGGAACAATGTCGAATAATTTAACAAGGATCATCGTCCTAAGTCCATCTTAGGAGTCGTGCTTTAGGATTTGGGTCTTCGTACCGTCCTATCCTATTTTCTTTTATGATTCCTTGTTTTATCTATCAAGATTGCTTGATATTTATTTTGAGAATAACTTTTCTCATTCTTTCTTTCTTAAAGAAGAAGAATGGTTAGGTCTAACCGACCCAGTGCGGGTCAGTCTAGTGCTACTCCCCAAGATGGAGTATTCATGTCTGCTCAGCAGCTTTTAGATCTCGTGAAGAATGTTCAAGCTGTAGGACCCAATCCAGAGCCTACTCATCCTAGATCTGGTTTTGCACACTTGTGCAGAAACTATACCGATTTGGGTGGAAGGCCATTCAAAGGATCTGAGAATGTTATAGAAATTCCGACATGGCTCAAATCATGCGATTGCATCTTTTCTCGCATGAACCTTATTGATCTACATCGAGTCCAAGTGGCTTCTAGCATGCTCCAAGAAAGAGCGTTAGATTGGTATGAGCTCTTGACTTCGGAGATTATCAAAGTGGATCTTACTTGGGAGCAATTCCGGGAACGATTCGAACTAAAGTTTGTGCCGAAGGCTGAAAAAGTAACTTTGGCCCGACGTTTTATTGACCTTGTTCAAGGTGAATCTTCTGTGACGGACTACGTCACATCTTTCGAATCTCTCTCTAAGTATGGGGTCGAGTATATTAATACCCCATTGAAGAAAAATCAGAGATTTGTCTATGGCTTGAATAAGAATCTTAAGAATCCATTACTTTTGAAACTAGAAGTTTCTTTTGATCAGCTCATTGATATCGCTCTTCGTCTTAAAGAGGCCGATAATGAAGGTGATATTGAAGTTGTGGGTGCCCAACATAACTTCAACCATAACGTGACGTGGCCAATTAAATTCAAAGGCCCCATTCCCAACAAGAGAGGGAGGCAAGAAGCTTCGGAAGCAAAGACTCCAATCCCTAATCGTGGAGAATGCTACAATTGTGGCTCTAAGGACCACTATATAAATAAGTGTCCTAGACCTATCTCTTGCTGCTATTGCAAAGGTGTAGACCATTATATGTCTTCATGTCCCAAACTTCAAAGCAAGAGAGAGGGAGCTAAACAAAACTTCTCTCGGTCAAGGTATTTTCCATTCAATCCTTGATGACATTTTCTTTATGATTATCTTATTCGAGTTCTTGTTGATATGGGTTTCATCTCATTATTTTTATATCAAAAGAACTTGTGATTCTTTTTCTTTAAACATTTCTGGGCTTGATGTCTTCTTTGAGAATTGCGAATCCGGTTGGTGGATCCGCAACACTCAATTTGCTTTTTATTAATGTCGAAATTATTTTATGTGATTTTTATGTCCGAGCCGATTTTTACTTAGGCTTCGGAATCGATTTTTGGAAAGGATTGGATTATTGCGAAGCCCATATCCTATTTTCCGTGAGAACTAATAATCTTCGACATTTTTAATCTGTTAAGCAAATTTCTATTTTTCTTTGTGATTCCGGTTTCAAATTTTTGGTGGCATCAATTTTTATTCTTTAAACCCTCATGATGAGGAAAGTTTTATTTCTCTCATCTAAATAGTTTGTGAAATTTTCCGGTTTATTTGGACTTGTCTTAGGATTATCACCTAAGCAATATCTTGTGTGGTGATAAGGTCTTCTCAGCTCGACCTTGCCACCGATTTTCATTTGGCTACGAGTTGCGTGAGTTAGCATTACGCACTCCGCACTCGTTATTATTCTTATGAATGACTTATTATGTCATTCAGTTTGCCCATCTTGTTTCATCCATTTTATAAATCGAGTATTCTATGAATATCTGGATGACTTCATTTTTGTATTTATTGATTTTGGATGAAAATAGAAATTTAAAATTTTGTAAATCGTTTTCATAAGATTTATTTATAAGTACGACTTGATTTTGCTCCTAAACGAGCAAAGAATATTCTGAAAACTTTTAAGAAACATGTTTATCGTATAGAAGATAGTTTTGTGATTGTATTGCCCATTTAGTGTTTTAAGAATTTTTGTCGATGCGCTCGAACAATGTTATCGATACGAATTTCCTAAACGCTTTGATCGGACAGTCAGACACAATAAATTGACTTGTAAAAAGTAAATTTTCCTAGAAAGATTATTACATAAAGATAACTGTGATTTTGAAAGTTTTAGCTTTTTGGGAAAGAAGATTATTTAAAAGAAATTCTTTCTTTTCGATACTCTTATTCTTGTGATTCCCGATGGGAACCAAGATTTCATTGTTTCTACCGATTCTAGTTGTATTGATTTGGGTGCCGTTCTCTTGCGAATGAGAATGTTCTATCATATATGCTTCTAAATCATTAATGCCTATTGAGACTAGATATGCCACTCATGATCTAGTGCTCGTGGCTATTGATTTCGCTTTTAAAAATTTGGCATCATTATTTTTGGGTGAGAAATTTGTTCTCTACCCTGATCATAAATCTTTAGAATATTTATTTTCTCATAAGGAACTTCATATTGGCTTTGGTTCCTTACTTCTTATGATCTTGATATTCGTTATACTCCCGGAAAGGAGAATCATGTTGCCTATGCACTTAGTCATAAACAACAAGTGGTTGATTCTCTGATGATGTCTGAATGGAATTATCTTTTTACCAAGTTCATCGGGCGTTTTGATGTACTTCGTTTTATTTAGTTTCATCTCATTTCTTTTATAGACTTGCGTCTGATGTCTTTTATGGTGTTCGGTTCAATTTGACGTACCGATTGTACTGCGCCGTTGTTCCAAATTATTCGAGTTTCTAGTTTCTCGGGCGTACCATTTTTGTACTGCGTCGTTGCACCGGCTCAATTTTTTGTTATTCATGACGTTTTCTCACGTCTTTCTGCTACGGAAATGCCTTAAGGATTCCGATTTTATTCTTGAGCCCGGTATTATTGAAGGAAGTGAAGTTTCACCAGATTTGACCTAGGACTTATATTCTATTCGCATCATTGCTTCGGAGGTTGAGTGCCTTCGAAATAAAGATGTTCTTTTTATGAGAGTTCAATGGTTCTCAAATCCTAAGGATTGCTCTTGGGAATCCAGAGAATTCACCGTGCGAACCCGTTTGGGCTTACTCTTTCGAGCTCTTTATGGTGGACTTCTTGATTCAAATTTTCTTTTGTGTTGATATGCTTTTATGGTTGTTACTCTTTATTTTCTTCTTAAGTATTGCGAGGACGCAATTTCTTTAAGGAGGGGAGTCTGTAACAACCCGCATATTTATCGATTGTATATTTAAATATTTAATCGTTCTTCGGATTTTAGTCTGAAAAGCTACTTTTTGCAAACGGTCAAATTGGGACTCGAGACCCCTTCCATTGAGTTCAAGATGTCGTTTGGAACCTTTTGAGTATAAACATCGATATGTTTGGAGCTAGCTAAAAATTTGACCTTTTTCACTTAGGGTTTGGGTTTGGGTTCAACCCACTAGCCATAATAATACCCCAAACTGAATCATCCCTCCCCATTCACTCTCACTTCCTCCTCTTTTCAGTTCTAAAGTAAAAATGGTGGAAGAGATTGGAAATGGAAATTCCTAAGCCCTAGTTTTCTTTGCAAATCCAACTTCTAGCTCCAAATTCAAGAGAACCCATTGGTAAGCCTTCTCTTCATCTTCCCCAACTCATCCTCTCTTTTATTTCAGAAAATTCCTAAACCTAATTTGAGAAATATTTCTCTTTTAAGCTTAGAATCAAGCTTCTTGAGTTGGGATTGAAGTGTGGTTGATCTTCCTTTGCTCTATAGCTTCTTCTTACTTGTTCTTTGGGTTTAAAGGTGAGATTTTTATCTCACATCTTTGTCTATAATTATCTTCGATTGTTAGGTATGAATTCCTAACACTTATTCTTGTGCGATTGATTTTGGTTTGGATTGATTTGGTGTATATTCCAATTTTTGGTGTTTTGAAATCAAAATCTATGAAAATCCTATTAAGGATATTTGGACATTGATATTTGAGGTGCATCGAAGAGCCTTTAAGGCTGGGTTGTCGCTTGGTGTAAATCCTTAGTCGTCTTTGCTCGTCCGATCGCTTCCGGTATTTATTTCGGCCATTTTTGGTCTAGGTTCAAGGAATGCCTGAGCACCAGTTTCAGACGCCTAAAACATAGTATTCAGACGTCCGAATATTATACTGGGAATTTTTATTCCCCTGGATTCAGACGTCTGAATCATATTATTCAGACGTCTGAATTGGTTCGTTTGGAACCGGAAAGGAAATAGGCTAAAAAGTGCCTATTTCAGACGTCTGAAATCAAGGATTCAGATGTCTGAATTCTGTTTTGGAAAATATTTTATTTTCCAGATTCAGACGTCTGAGCCCTTGATTTCAGACGTCGCAGTCTTTTGCCTATACTGCCTATTTGTTTGAATTTCCAACTTTAATCGATTCGTGTTGATTCCCTTTTGTTGTTATCATTTATTATTGATTTTGATGACATTTTCTTCGTGATTTTTGGGAATATCCATTTGATGGATTCCGTAATTGATTTCTTTAGATTTTATTCACGTCTTCGAATGTGAATTTTGATGATTGATTATTTCTACAATCATTTCTACGATTTGTCACTTTAAAAATATAAAGGTTTCAATACTAGTAGTAAATATCAAAACTCTTTTGTCAAAGCAATCTTCAACACTATTTTATTACCAAACTTGTTTATAAAACCGTTTTCCGATCTATTAGTATACACAAACCTTTACCTCACTCGGATGATAAATCTAATTAAACGACTTAGTAAAACAAGTGGTATGAAAGGCTTGCGTTTACTACGTCGGTTAATTCTTGGACTTGTTCGATTGAATCTCTTGTGACAATTTTCTAGTGGAGATCTACAATTTGTTCGTAAATATTTAAGTTAAGCTAGTGGTTATGGGACATGAAGCTAAGCTCATATATTTACTAGCTTAGTGTAATTTACACTTATCGATCAATGATGATCATTTTTGATATATAGTAGCAATGCGCGATGTCTCTTTGTCCACGTCGAGGAATATACTTCATTTTTGTGGAGCTTCGGCTCGTTTGGAGGAGCTTCGGCTCGTTTGGTGGAGCTTCGGCTCGTTTGGTGGAGCTTCTGCTCGTTTGGAGGAGCTTCGCCTAGTTTGGGGAAGCTTCGGCTCGTTTGGAGGAGCTTCGGCTCGTTTTGCGATACACGTGTTGGGAGTTTTCATGCTCCCGTTCTTGTGATAGGCCTCTTTCCCCTTTTTTTGAGATTTCTGGATTTCTATTGACGATTTCTGGAATTTGTGTTTCACCAATTTTTGTGGTTTCATTGATAAGTTTTATCAATATTTGTGCATTGGTGAATTGGTGTGTCATTAACTTTTGTGATTGACTTTGATATAATTGTCAATATTTATGGTTTAGTAAATGAAATAAAGAGTATGACATTCCTTTTTATCTTTAAGAAGATTCTTGTGACATTGATAAATCTCTTGTTGATTTTCAATTACATACATATCGCAGTATGGCATTTTGGTTATTATACGTTTTTGTCATATCTCTTATTCTATATCTTTTCATCTGATATTTATAGTTAGACTGATCCATTTATTATTTTCTTATTAAATAATACTCGGGTCGGAATGAGATGTTACAGGTGCTTCTTCTTGACTCCTCTTCTGGGGTTACTATTCTGACTTTTGGCTAACTACTTAGATTAGTAGTTTATTTTGTTGTATACATTTGAGATAGAGACTCCTTGATGTATACATATTCTTTTGTCTAGCACTTGTATCTATTCTTTTGCAATATTGAGGATCTTGTTAGACCACTACTCTGATGAACCCTTCTATGTGTTATATTCGTATCTATTTCCGCCTTTGTGATATGAACTTCTGTGACTGATTTGTGTTATGTTATTTCTATATTTGTTTCCAAAGATATTATAGCCTGTGTAGTAGCTTTGAGTTTGTGTCGGTATGTCGCAATTTCCTCTTTAAATGAAATGCATGTTATACTATCTGACATATCGGTGCTCGCACAAAGCAATTACACGGATGGTCGCTCCTCAACAGCCTTATTCTCCGTGCTAGTTGACGGCATTACCCCGTAGTGTCCTTGGCTAGCGTGGTTATAGAGGTGGGGCGTCACATTGTTTCCCATTTCTTTATAAATGGATGATGTTCTTTTGAGGTAAAAATCCATCTTGCATTTAGCAACGTAGTCTCACAGTATTATTATATGTTTCTCATTTAATTTGAGATTTCTCAAGCTAGTTTTCCAGACTGGTCTAGATGTTATTTTATTATAATATTCCGGTCAGACTGAGTATTTTTCTAGGTTGTCTTCATAGAACATGGAGCTCATGGTGTAGAGGTTGATTTTCGTCTGTCGTATTATATTATTTTCCGTTGTATTATATATACTTATTAGCAATTATAAGGTTAAAAATTTATAACTGTCAAGCCAATGGGATTTGATTTTAACTCTAATATACTTTGTATCTTTTTTATATTAGATATTGTCATTTCCACTATGAGATTCTATTTTCCTCTATTCTTTCTATGTTGTTCTTTCTATTTTACCCTAACAATCTGCCTTTTCAATGATTGGATGTTTGAACACCGAATACATTGGAATACTATGGATATATTCAGTGTCGACATTTGATGGTCGAAAAGATAGGTCGTTACCTTTCGTATCAGAACCGAAGATTAAGCAAGAATCTTAGCTTTGGTAGGGTATGGTTCATTAAAGATAGCGTAAGTGACACCCTAGAATTAGTTTGAGAGTATTATATACGAGGGCATATATTAGTTATTGTTGTAAAAAACATATTGTGGTAATTGGTCTATTGAATTATTTATGAATTTTGGATGAGACGTGGACGCCATGGTGTCAATGGGGATTTCTAAACACTTGAAAAAGGCAAACGGACACGATATTGACTTTTGAAAATTTGGTAAATGAAATATTTACCTAGGGTTATATATTTATATATATAAAGGAATAATTTTCAAAACTTATATAGTTATTATGGTGTACTTGTTTAGAAATGATAATATTTATTTATTCATTATTGTTTGATTTGTCTTGCTATGATAATTTAAGAGCATCGACCATTGTTGTTAATTTATGCTCGTCTAGTTATGAGCATTTATTGATAATTTTGGGTGTATTAGAATGAACCACTTTGTGAATTAAGTTTTACAATTTGACTATAAGATGTTTGGAGAAATTGTTAAGTTAAAAGTAAACTTCTAAATCGAAAGTTGTTTAATATAATCTAAATGGTAGGATAAGAAGTTTAGGGAATAAATAATTGAGAAAATTTTGTCAAAATAAAGGAGAATTATTATAGTATCGGATGATTTTATATAAAGTTAATTTTTTATAAATTTTGTTTATAAAATGTGCTTTAAAAGTGATTTTTGAATTTAAATACAAGAATTGTATGAAATAATTTCAATAGGGTTTTGAGAAAAAAGTAAAAGTACTTTTACTTGGATGTATTCTAAATATAAATATTCAGGAAGAGAAATTTTAAATTGAAAGTATTTTCTTTGGAATAATTAGGAGGAAAATGTTTTGATTTGTTTTGTGGTAATTCAAATAATCTTCTAAGTGACAATCAAATGTTTGCTTAGGCGAATGTCATTGGACACTTAGTTAATTATTCTCTTTATCATTATGCGATCAAAATAAGGTCAAATCCGAACGAACCTAAAGTAAATTTAGTGAATAAATTGTTGAGTTGTTTTATATAGAAATATTTGTAGTATGCTTTCAGAAAAGTGGTTTTTGAAATAAAAATGGGTATTTAGTTTTTAAGTTCCTTTAGAGGAATAAATCTCAGAACAAATTTGATAAAAAGAATGTTTTGGACAAATGAAATTTTACCCTTGAATAGGAAAGGGATAGTTCAACGCAAATTTTAAATAAGTTAAATTGGATATGAAGGCTTTAAAAACATCGTTTTATTAAAACCATAGATTTTGTTTAAAACCTCTAGGTAGTGTAAACTATTTGATTTTATTTGGCCAACCCATGAACAATTTTCCATAGAATACACTAAGGTAACGAGGTACGAAGATTCATTTAATTTTAAAGATCCATATTTTGATTGAGCCTCCATCTAAATTTGGAAAAGTAAAATGAAATTGGCGCTTTGTATATTCTCTTATGATCTATGTGGGTATCATACAAGTAAATAAAATGAAGTAAGTATTATTGATGCTCTATAAAGAAATGACTTTATAAGCTATATACAAACTTAGGTGAAAAATTACGAAACAATTCATAAATAATTTTGGTACTGAATAGAATGCTAAGTGAAATATCTAAATGGTTTTGAAAAATTAGTGTATTTAAGAAACTAATACTTCTAAAAAGTGACTTTCAATTTTGTTGGAGGGATCCTAGATAATCTTTTAAGCAATAACAATAGGATGATGAGCAAAATGATACGCTTAGGAAATTATCTACAATCTTGGACAATCAAGAAAGTTTTTAACCTAAGCTATGATTTGATTGTTAGCCATTAACATTTTAATGTAATGTCAAATGTTAAATTATTCCTTTACGGAGTTTGATTGATGGGTTGTGTGATTTTGTATACCATAGTTAATAAAGTTGAATTCATAAACTAAGGTTTTTGAATTTTTGTCTATTAGGACTTAAATCCCGGTACTTTAAAAAGTAATTTTCAGAAAGAATTTTGAAAGAAATAATAAAAAAGTTATTTTTAAAAAAAATACGGATGAAGTGTTCTTGTTTCAAACATTTGAAAGTATATTTATGAAGTGATTTTTCAAAAATGTTTTTGTTATGAGTAAATTTGGGCAATTGGAGGATTTCCTTATTTGAAAGACTCGTCGGGTATATTTATTTAGTCTAGTTGTTGTTTTTGGATGAACCAAAATACCACTGGATGCTCCATGTTGTTTTAATCTAGAGTTATACCATGCTTGGTAGGGAGAGCCATGTCCTTATCATAACTAATTTTAGGTTTCATACATTTCTTTTTGGAGAAATTTGAAAATATTTTGAATGTAAAACCTGAGCATTCAGTTCTAAATTTTCCTATTGGAAATATTGGATGCATAGCATTTATTACGGAGTATTCTCTGTATTTTATTGCATATGGTTGATATATTGCTTTTGTTTGCTTGTGGCTTTATTCATTGGAGTTGCATCATTATTATTTGTTGAATCATATTGCCTAGTTGCACGTGATTGTTAAATTGTTTATGCCTTTTAAGCTTAGGATAGAGATAGCTAGTTTATTGCTCTTTTATCAACCTGAATCTCTTTGGATTGTGTAAGTATAGGTAAGCAAGAGATTTCTGCTTAATTCCTTAAGCACTTGCATTAGCATCAATATAATAAGTTGCTAGCAAAATATAAATAAAATGCTAAAGGTACGTAGTAGATTTAGAAATTGAAATTGGTTGATGATTTTAGGCCCCAAATATGGCAGTCCGCTTGGTTTAGGTTTTCTTTTTTCAGTTTGGGGCCCGTAAGGGTGATTTGTAGTTTTCTAATCAAGTCGCACAAAGGAGACATTACTGAAAATTTTCATAACTTTAAGTGACTTTGAAATTTAATAATCCATTTAAACTAATATATTTTAAAGTTCAAGGGTTGGAGGCATTTTTTCTAATTTTTGAACTTTGTGGAGGAAATTCTTTTAAGTGGGAAGAACATAACAACCCAAAATTTTGGTCATTGGATTTTAAATATTTAATTAATTTTAAATATTTAAATAACTAGATTTTGGAATTTAATAACTTGAATACAAATATAGCGATCATTTAAATATTTGACTTTGTGAATTAAATATTAATTGAATGGATATAATAGTCTTGTTTAACTCCTTTTAATTGATAAATAATATAGATGAATTAAACTTGTAAATTTATTTAAAATAATAATAGATCGGCTAAATATTGATAATTGGATCAAAAAAATAAAATAATTTTAATTTTTTTGAAATTATCATTTTGATGCACTATCTAAGATTTTGATGAAACTAGTACGATTGGATCAGGAATTAAAAATTATTGCAAGTCAACGAGTTTCATGACGATCGGGCGTACTAGTGATTTTGCGAGCTCGAAAAGTGTAACAATAAATTTTAGAAAATTAGAATAATACAATTGGATTTTAAGAAGAAAACTTCTGTATATGATGGAATTAGGTCCCATTAATATTTTCATTAAGTTTGGAATAGGGGTAATTAGCTGAGAATGCCAGTGAGCACGCCTCGATTGGAGTTCGTAAAATTTTGATGTGAGTGGTGTCGGTTAACGAAGCCTATATGTAAGGTCACCCATCCTCTCTCATTTGACTAAATTCTAAATCTTAACCTCATCTAACGGCCTTAGACGATCAGCACCGCTAGTAGACGAATTAGGCTTAGGTCCCAACTAAGAAAATATTCGAGGTGGTATGTTGAATGATGTGACCAGTGGGATTATTGGCTGGCCATTTTGGGTTGCCAAAAATTTCCTATGAATGGCATGGCTACCTCCAACTAAGCATGAAGGGAAGTTGTTGGGGTTGCTGATGGCTACCTCCAAGAGGAGTTTTATGGCCTAAGCTCGCCTGCGATGGCGGGAAATCGTGATTGAATGGGGACGTTCCTTTTTGGTTAGATCTCGAGCAAGCATCGATGGGAAGAGGTGATTCGGGTGTCGAGGTGTTCGTCGTGGTCGGAGCTCGATTTTGGTGCCATGCGAGAGTGTAAGGATGATGGCAGGAGCGATGTTGTGGAGTTGGTCGGAGTTAATAAGCGCGGTTGGGTTTGTTTAGTGATAGATTAGGGAAGAAATTATGGATTAATTAATTAATTATTTTAATTGATTCGAATATTGTAAACTAAATATTTATTTCATACGTGGTCAGATTCTGACGCGGTTTGTCACGTTATACTCATATCAATGATATATTCGCAATGAAATTGAATTGGTTGGAATCTGGGCTTGTAGAATTTCAAGCTAAAAATTCGGAACCAAAACGCTTCAGCGCTAACTGGAATTTTGGTGAGTTTACTCACCTTTAAATAAACTATATAATATATTTGATGTTATAGATCATTGTTGAATGCTTTGATGTTAGTTTACATTATTGTTTGATTGATTATTTGGTTGGCATACAGTGACATATTATCTAATTTGTAATGAACCCCTGATACACTATATATTGTCTGTAAGCATTATTTTGCAAGGAACGTTTGTAGAGAGACCCTAAGGGGTTTCTCATCAATTTTTATTTATTTGTTTCCTTATGCTGCTTATATTAAAGCATTGTTGAAAATAATCATGATATTCTATTTAAATTGCTTAAGTATCGTTATAGCGATTTTTCCCTATATCGTCATTTATTGAATATCATCTCCCTAAACTTTTGAATGTGTTGACTTGGGCTTGTATTTCCACAAAAATTAATAAATAGTTTTAAAGATATTTGAGAATAATTAATCATTTTCATTAATGTTGTTTTATATATACCTAATTATTTTAATTAATGATGTTTGAATCTAGTTAATCATTTTATTTAATGATATTTGAAGTTAATTAATCATTTAATTTAATGATGTTTTAATTTAGTTAATCGTTTGCTTGAATCTAATTAATCATTTGAATTAATAATATTTGAAATTAATCAAATTGACGATGTTTTAAATTTACTCAATCATTTTAATTAATGATGTTTGAATCTAATTAATCATTCGAATTATTGATATGTGAAGTTAGTTAATCATTTTGATTAATGATATTTGATTTAATTAGTCATTTTAATTAATGATGTTTTAAATTGTATTAATCATTTTAATTAATATATTTGTAGTTAACTAATTGATTTAATAAAGATGTTTTAAAGTTAAATAATTAATTTAACAAAGGTGTTTAAAGATAACTAATTGGTATACTAAAAGAAGATTATAGATTTGATTAATTATCCATCAGGATATTTAATGTATTTTAGATTTATGAAAAGATTTATATATTATTGTTTTTTCTTTAGGGAAAATTAATGTGGTTTTAAAGTTATAAAATGAATCTATAAATTATCATTAAGGATATTAACATTTGATTTGAAAACTCATAAAAGTAATTTAAATTGATTTATTGTCCTTTTGGACAATAAATGTTATTTTAATTTTTAAATGGTAGCTTATAATTGAGAAAATTTTCTAAAACGGAATTGTTTAAAAATAAAGCTAAGTGTAAAAAAATTTGGGCCTATAGTAAGCAATGTTTTAATGACATCTATTTTATCCCTTGTTTTAATACACTTAGTACTATAATTTTCTATTTTAAAATAATATTTCAAAGAGTGTTTTTAAATTGTTTTACAAATAATGGAAATGTGAAAATCAAGCACAAGTGTGAATCAAATGTTTTAAAAGTTTGATTCATTAATTGGTGGTAAGTGTATGTGATTTAATTCCTATATATAAATCAATTTTTTATTCCTAATAGTTGAATTATTAATTATTGATTTCGATTCTGATATCTTCTTTGTATTTCGTTACTCTATGACAATGTATTGGTCCTTTAAGCATTTATATCCTTTGTCCAAAATGTCTTAAACCAAAGAGAAAACAAGGAGTTGCACCCTCCTAATCATTGTTGAACTTCGTCACTTTTAGACGATTTATCGCTCATTTTGAGCATTGGCATCCAACACCATGAAAACTAAAACCAAAGAGCAAGTGGGTGCTGTGATGACCCGGGATTTTGGATATTTGAAATTGAAATATTTAATTGATTTTAAATATTTAAAATTAAATTCTAACTTGGATTTCAAATTTCACTGTTTATTGGGTGACTTAATTATAATTAAATAATTGGAAATTTGGTAAATGGTTGAATCTAAAATTTTAAGCTTGGTAGAAATAATTTAAAGGCTTGTAAAAATTTATATTGTTAGTACTTAAGATGGTAAAAGTGTTAAATTGAAATTTGGAGTTGTTTTTTTAAGTTTTGAAATTATATCGTTTAAATCGATATTTAAGAATAGCCTTCCGAGGCACAGTCTCGGATTTCTACGAAACCAATTCCATTAGATCCGTAATATGTATTATTATTAGATTTCAATTTTCGCAGTGTTTAGAGTGATCCTTTGACCGTGCGGTAGAAAAATGCGCTAAAATCTTAACGAAAATTCGATATTATAACTGGATCCAAAAAGCTATCTTCTACATACGATCGAGTTAGGTCTCGACACCTTTTCCAGTGCATTCAAAATAGGGGCATAACATTATAAACGTATGGCAGCATGCCTCGATAGGAAGTCAAGATTTTGAGTTTCATTTATCGAGACAATTTAAAATTTTGAATTTAAATTTAAATAATATATTTACATTTAAACTGTTGCAATTCTACAGACACGTATAAAAATTTAGTACACATGTTCTCTCCAGATTTACATGCGTTCGTAAAAAAAATAGAAAGAGAACTCGAGCCAGTAAAAATATATTTATATATATAGCTGTTCGAAATCCCTCTTTCCACTTTAGAATTCAATCGTTCATTACACACAAAAAAATTCCATCAAACTAAAATCAAGCGAAGATTTTTTTTAATGGCCGAAGCCTTATTCCCTCCTTCCTAAATCAGGATCGCATCGCCCTATTTTTTCCCCTACGTATTTAATCACGCTCATTCAAATCAATTCATCTCTACCACGACTTGCATGAGGGTGTTCGAGCTTAAGACGCACGCAAGGAAGTTGATTGGATGACGTCGAAGGCGGAGGCTATATTGTGAGGAGTGGCAGTCTGTGTGGAGAATGTCGCGATGGGTGCGCACACAACATTCAATGGAAGGATGGGCGACACGGCGGAAGGAAAGGGCTGCGATGTTAGCCGAAGTCATGCGCGAAGGTGAATGGGATGGTCACGACGATTTGGTTCGAAGTATCAGGGAGTGTCTAGTGCATGGCCGAGATAGGGGTTCCGGCGTCAAATCGAGGGCAGCAGTAAGGTAGCTTGCTTCTTTTTTTATATTTAAAAGGATATGTGTTCATTCTGATTTGGATACACACACACACATATTTAATATATAGGCAAGGCTTTAGGAAAAATAAATAGGAATTTTAAAGTGTTGAAAGTTCATTTTTGAAATCTATTGTTTATTTTCATAAAACTATATTTGTGGTTTCAATTTGAATAAAATATAATAATATAATAAATATCAAATGCACCTTTAAATCTATTAGTTTATTTTAAAATAATTTATGATAGAGATTAATTTGTTTAACTTACTTATCTAATTGTTTTAGTTACAAAAAACATTTTCGTAAAAGGAATTATTTTAAAATTTAATGATTAGTTTAAAATAAAATCATGGTTAATTAAATTTATTAAATGGAAATTGATCGTTTGATTTATTCGAATATTAATAAAAATCATCTAATGATTTAACAAGGTCAAAAATCGTAGAAAATCAAGCTGGTTTGGAAATGGGTTGCAAATTAAAAATCAAAGGTGAGTTAACCGCATTGGTTGAATGATTGAATTTAAGTTATTGGTTGAATGATTGAATTGACCGGATATGATATTATGTATAATAGAGTGTGTGTGTGTGTGTGTGTGTGTAAATTGGAGTGATTAATTACCCCTATTATATAGCGGATGAGACCCTATGCGCCCGCATAATAGCGGATAACCCCATATACCACAATATTCTACCTCAAAGTGGAATTGGTATTTTATATTATGCTAACATCTGTGGATGCACGGAAATAGGTGGAGGGATCCAATTGGATTCCTTAAAATATTTAGATTACTTTAATATTCTGTGATATGTTTTATTGATAATCTGAGATAGATTACATTGGTGATTCAAAATATTGAATGCTATGGTTTGATTGAATATATTTAGGTATACCGAGTTATCAAAGATAAAGATTGAATTTTTAAAAGAAAATAAAACAGGTAATTTTTAAGTAAAATAATCATAGAGAAGTTGGATACGTTAAAGAATGAATTGGAAAAGGATAAAAGTTGATTTTTAAATTCTAATTAATAAATTCTAAGTGTGGAAAGGAGATTTTTGAATAAATAGGAATAAATGAATTCTTAAACTTAAGTGATAATATTTAAAGGAGTAAAAGATTTATTTTTAAATTCAGAATTTAAATGGTTTAGAAAGAAATAAAAGAAGAATTTTGAAATAAATATGAAATTGGTATTTTTAGTTTAAATAAGATTTCAAATCATAGTAAAGAATTTAAATCTGAAATTAATGGGTTTTGAAATAAAATTGAGTAAGTAAAGGAATTTATTTTTAAATGGACTAAAATCTGAAAATCGATTTGGAAATTGATTTAGAGTTCGAAATTATGTTTAAAAAGAAGATGAGACTATGGAATTTATTAACTAGGTTTATAAAGTAAAATAAGATACCAGTGGATATTTAGAAGTATAAATTCACGATAGGAATTTGTAAGGAATGGGTGATTTGTTTTAAAAATAAATAGTGGTTTATTTTTAAAAGGTGTGAAAGAAAAGTGTATTTCCCTAAAAAGCGAAGTACGTTTTCAAAGAAGATTTTTAAATATAAATTAAAAGTTTTAAAGTTATTTAAAGGAATGTTTTTAAGAAATTATTATTTAAGTTGTTGAATTTTTAAAGGTAAATATTTATTAAGTTAGTTATAGTAGTAATTATTTTAAAAGGTTAATTGGTATTATGTTTTAAAAAAAATATTAATATTTTTATTTTATCAAGTATTTTTATTTTAAAGATAGTATGGTTAAAATTTTATTTAAAAACTTGTGTAGAATTTCGTAACTCTTATTTTAAAATTTAGTTTGGCTTAACTTTTATTTTTTAATAATAAGTTTTATATTTTATAAAGTAGTTTTATTTTAAATATTTTTAAAGTATATATTTGAATGAAGTTTTTAAGTAATTTTAATTTAAATGTTTTAAAGTATATTTTAGAATAAAGTGATTTAAATTATTTTTTTAAACCTAAAGTATTTGGACTTGGTTATTTTCATTGGAAATAAACAATATCTGGGAAATTTATTCCATGAAAGAAAGGTGGTTTGAAGCTGTTTTCAAGGGTTGAAGTGTGGAAAATAGCTTGTGAAGTTATTTTGAAATAAATAATTTGGAAAATTATTCAAAGTCTGATGGTTGTTTGTGAATGCTATTTGATAGTTAAATAATCGGCCATCAATATTGGCAAATGCGTTAATCGTTTCGAAGAGACTGGGATCGGGATTGATTTCCCAAAAACCACTTCGATTCGGTTTGAACATTTCGTGAGGAAAACAAGAGCTGGGAATCGAAGATGAAGAAGTGAAGTGCAAGTGCTAATCGCTACTAATCCTGAAGGTGATTCCAAAAATGGATGTCGTATGAATAGTGCCTTCGGTTCCGTTCGAACCTGGAACGGACTTGTATGGACGAATGCTTTCAGAACCTCGTCAGGAGGACGATGAGCATTCTAACTGAATGTGAGCTAAAAGGATAATGCATAGCCTCGAGCCTCATCAACTGAAAATGGCTAAAACAGGGGAGGTGCACACAAGCTAAGTGGCTAGCAACCAATTAGGGTAAGGTCACCCCTATCTAGTTGTCTTTTTATTTCGGCTGTGTGGGCGACTGTAGTCCCAACCGCTTGGTGAACTTATTCGAACTATCCAATAAGGGGTAGCTCTGGTCTTGATGTAAGGGATCAGGGTGGATCCTCAGTACAGTGATCTAGACCACGTGCTGTTATGAGCGGTACCAGAGTAGCCCTGCCATTGATGGAAATCCAATTCTCCTTACGTGCCTTTACGGTTTTGTTTGTATACCTATTAGATGGAATTTAATAATGTAACAATTTCGGCTATTTGAATATGTATTTGTATATAGACACTACTATAATATCAGAGGATTTTACAAAAAATATTTTTATTATCGTAAGGTAAAAACCCGGCATGTTTATTTATGGCATGGTCTTACGAGATACCTTTGATTTCAAAAGGATTTTGAAAACTTTAATAATCCAATTAGGTGTGTTTTTCACGCTAGTTTTCCAGACCGACTCGGGTGTTATTTAACTATAATGCTCGGGTCAGACCTAGTATTATAGAATACAGATTCTGGATGGACTGTTGTGAAGCTCAGGAGATGAGCTGGATTGTGATGACTCGCCCTTCTCGAACCTCGAAAATCGACACAAAATACTCCACAGTATAATATGTCGACGATCAAGTGCCGGAAAAGACAGATCGTTGAGGAAAAAGAAAGAAGACATAAGAAAGAAGGAACTAAACAATAACAGAATCTCACAATCGCAGCGGAACAAAATATAATAGTCAATAACAGATCTTTGCACAAAATGAAAACTATATCTGTTTTATGCAATATATCATCAGAGTATCACAAACAAACAACAATTACTAGCCTGACAATTTCAAACGAGCGCAGCAGCGGATATAAACAAGTACGGATACTACGTCTTGGTCTCCAGCTCCTCACCTGAGATTCCAAGCATCATGTCCTGTATATATAATACTCGGTCTTACGTGAGCATTATAATGAAATAACGCCCGAGTCAGTTTGGAATACCAGCTGATAAAAATACACCCAAATTGATTATTAAAGTTTCAAAAATCCTTTAGAAAACAAAAGCATCTCGTAAGACCACGCCACAAATAAACATGTCGGGTTTTTACCTTACGGTAGCTAAAACATTTCTTATAAAATCCACTGATATTATAATAGGGTCTTTATACTAATACTTACTAAAATAGCTAAAATTGTTACATGTTTAACTTCCAGCTACTAGCCACAAAGTGGGCAATACAAACAAAACTTGTAAAAGGTGCGAAGGGAGAATGAATTTCCAACTAATGACTAGGCACTGGGGGACCACCTGTCACAGTACGTGGCCTAGATTACCATACCGAGGATTACTCCCAATCCCCTGCAACACAGACCGGGACTACCCCTTACTGGATAATCTCGAGTAAGATCATCCCACGGTTTGGATCAGCAACCGCACCACTAAGCCGAATAAAAAGGGACATCTAGACAGGGATGACCTTACTCTAATAGGTGCTACCCACGTAGCCTTGCTGCATATCCCCTGATTTTCAGTCATTCCCGGTTGATGAGGCTTGAGGCTAAGCGTTACCTTTTTAGAATGTTTCACTTAGAATGCCCGTCGTTCACCTGAAAATATTCCGAAAGCATTCATCCATACAAGTCCGTCCCGGGTTCGAATGAAACCGAAGGCACTACTCCTACTACATCCATTTTAGAAACATCCTCAGGATTAGTAGCGACTAGCCCTTGCACTTCACTACTCCATCTTTGACTCCGAACTCATTTTTCCCATGAAAACGTAAAATCGGATCGAAGTGGTTTTCAAGAAATAAATCTCGATCCCGGTCTCTTTGAAATGATCAACGCATTGGCCAATATTGATAGTCGGTGATTTAACTATCAATTAACATTCACAATCATCCATCACACAATAAATAATTTCCCACATTATTTAGTTTCCTTAAAAATATCTTTGAATGATATATTTCCCTTTTCAAATCCTTTTGAAAACAGTTTTCAAACCCAACTCTTCTCATGGAATAAATTCCCAAATCTTTACTTCCTCGGAAAACTACCAAGTACCAATACTTACGATTTTGAAATAATTTAAATTCTTTATTCTTGAAAATACATTAAAATATTTATATTAAAACTACTTACGTACTCAATTTTAAAGATATATATATTTTTAAAAATATTTCGAAAAAAACTGCTTTATAAAATATAAACTATTTTCTTTAAGGTAAAAGTTAAGCTAAATAAATTTTTGAAAATAGGAGTTATGAAATTTTATTCAAGTTTCAAATAATATTTTAACCAAACTTATTCTTAAAATAAAACTATTCTATAAGATATAAATATTAAAAATTATCTTTAAACATAATACCCATGAATCCTTAAAATAATTGTTACTGTAACTTTTTTAATACTATTTACCTTTAGTACTTAACAACTTAAATAATTTCTTAAAAACATTCCTTTAAAAACAAATTTAAACTTTTAACATTCACTAAAAAAACTAGTTTGAAACGTACTTGGCTTTTCAGGGAAATACACCTTCATTTCAGAATAAACTAAGAATTCTTTTTGTAAATCCTACGCGATTTACCCCAATTCAATTTTATGTTTATCCCGTAAATTCCTTTCCATACTTTAAAAATAAACTCCTTTTATTTTTAAACACATTGCTATTTCCTGGAAATCACTTCCAAGGTAAACTTAAAATATTTAAAATATGATTACTAAATTCTATACTCAAATTATACTTTTGAAAATCTATAAAAGTTTCTTGAGTAACTTAAATTAAAATTTTCCTTTTTGTATAAAGTTATTATACCAAATATTATATTAAAATTTCCTTTAGAAAACATAATAATAATTTACCTTCCAAATAATTTAATACCATAATTACTTAATCAAATGTCTACTTATACTTAAAAATGATTAAAAATAATATTTTTTTCTAAAATTTTCTAAAAACACATTTTTAACTTCTAGTTTATATTTCGAAAGCTTTTTTTCAAAACATACTTAGTTTTCCAGGAAAATATACTTCCCATTTCTTTAAAAATAATCCCACTATTCTTTTTAAAACAATTTGCGCCTTCTTATTGAAATTTCCTCTGGAAATCTATAACTTCAATATTTATCCCCGATAAGTATTCCGTTTCATTTATAAACCCAGTTTATAAATTTCCATTACTCATTTCCTTCTATATCACAATTTCAAATACACTTCAAATCCCAAACCAATTTCCTGAAATTAATTATCTTAAATTCATTACTCAAACATCCCTGCATCCACAGATGTTAGCACAACAAATAAACATCGATCCAAATCTGATAACCGTTATCACATTTAACCAATCAAGCAATCATTTAAATATTAACTATTTAAACTAACTAGCATTCCAGATGTGAGTGAGATAAACTCACCTTGAGTTTCGACGAGCGTTTTAAATTTGAAATTAAATCGAACCGAGTTCGATTTAACCTAAAATTCTCGCTAGCTCCAAACGCTTCTGGATCTGTACCACAGCGGCCTGCTCATCGCTGCGATTCTGGTGGTTCCTGTTTCGTCGAATTTCGTCGATGTATGGATTAGATATGTATTGTATAAAATTATACGACTTAAAATATAATATTTTTACACACTTTACTACTCAACAAGATCAGGCCATACACTGGAAAGAAGAGAATCTCGGCCGCATACTATATCTTCCACTCGGTCATCTTTCCAGATCGATGAAACTCATCGCAACCCAACCAAAATCGACCACCGCTCCTCCTCCTTGTGACCGGACCCCGATCAATCAAGCCCACGCGAGTCCCCTCCATGCCATGCACCCTCACCTCAAACGCCGTCGAGCTGGGCCCCCTCTTTTTCACCGTAAATCACCACCAAAACACGAACGAACGCGGCCTCTTAACTCCTCCAAACGATGACGATACTCGCGATCTGCCATTGGATGTATAGAGCTCAGAGAGCTCGATACTTTTCTAGAAGAAAGTTTTTGCTAAAGATGAGTGGATTGATCGAAAATTGAAGATGAAAGTTGATGTTTTTCGGCCATTAAAATGTTAGTTGGCAGCCTTGAAAAATAGGCTAGGGTTTCGGCTGTTAAACATATATATACACACGTTTACTTATTAATTTAATAATATATTCACAAATTTCCTAACTTTTAAAACGAGTTCCAATTAAAATGTGCCGATAGGCGTTTTAAAGGTTTACCTACATTCCAAACACAATGGAACGAGTTTCAAAAGCTAATTCAATCATATGCATGAGTTAGGGAAATAAACGATCAATTCTTAAATAAATCGATTAAAATAGTTTCTATGTGTTTTGAGCTGCCATGGTCAAATGACAATTCTGATTGCTACGAAAATTGAAATTCGATATTAACTAACTTTTACGGATCCTATGGAACTGGTTTCGTCGAATTCCGAGACTGTGCCCTAGAAAGCTATTTTAACTCGTCAAAAATTCGAGCGATTTCCAAAATCGTTGAAATTATTTAAAATTTTACTTTTTAAAGCTTTACTAGCTCAATTATAAATCAAATAAACTTTATAATCTCATTAAAAATTATTCTGATTCATTCTGAATCAAAATCCGATTATTTGCATTATTATATTTTTAAATTCTATTATTAAACTAATGTAGAATCCCAAATTCAGCTTATCGACCTTTAATTCCATCTAAAAATCCAATAGAGAAATTCAATTCAACCTAAACTTAACATAAACCTTAGAAACCATTTTCATAACTATCTACATCCATATTCACAAATTATTCTGATTCCAAATATTTAATTATTATTCAAATTTTAATTGAATTTCCATATTGAAAATTACAACTAAATTCTATTGATTTAACAAAATTCTTATTTCAAAATCAATTCAAAATCCACATTTAACATTTAAAATGAATTGAATGCTCAAAATCTAACGATCAAAATTCTGGATCATTACATTCCTTTCCCCTTATAAAAATTTCGTCCCCAAAATTTGCTGAGGTAGAAAGAATGCGCCAAACCCAATAGCAAAACCCACTTAGTGAAAATCTCAAATTCACCTTGCCTACACTCTTAAGTTCCAATCAAAACCACTAGTTTCAATTCCTATTCCAATATCCTTTTATTTCAATTTCACGTTAACAAAATGTTTTCAACAAATTTTCTAACTCCGAAAATTTCCGAAAATTTTTGGCAGAGTCTCCTTTGTACGGAGGAGTTTTTGCAATATCACGATAGATATAAACATATATACATCGATCCACACAGTCGAAAAACCAAATATATCATAATATATATATATATATATATATCATTTTCCCAATTTTATTGCGTAGGCGTACCTTTTATTAGCATTTTAAAAGCAAGCGGCTAAATAATATTGCATACACGTGCTCCAACTCTATCGATTGCCTTCCGTACCTGTACTTACTCAAATAAACACATGAGTTTTCAATAATATGAAAATTTATCAACATTCTATTCATTAAACTAGCCAAACATATCAATTACATAGTTTAAACAAATGAACTTCATAATTTAACATGTTAACCATATTTTATCAACAATCCAAAGATTTCAATCACCATTTTAATTTCCTGAAAAATCCAAACTTCATTTTTAATTTCCTCGAATGATTTAAATCCAAGTTTACTTTTTACAATTCATATTTACTACGACCAAATCACTCTCTCTTCAATATGATTAACATATGCTTTACTTACATCAATTTATTGCAATCCAATCCCAAATTGATTCACAATCGAATTTTATTTTCAATTTGATATATTTACATCATATTCAAATTTCACTTCATTTATGCAAATTCACTAAATTAAATTCCGACCCATTCCACTTTATTAAAAAACCTCTTATTTACTTACTTTAAACAATTTACTTCCATGTACGGCAAAACGACTAACTTCTATACAAGTTTGTTATTATTCAAACAAATAACCATTTCTTAACCTTATACCATTTAAAATCAATTCCAACATAAATTTAAATTAATATTATCCATTCTGTAATATTTACAACTCGTACATTCTTATTTCATCACAACAATTAATTAAAATTCTTTCACTTGCATTTCAATTTAATTATCTAAACAAATTTCATTCAAGGCCCCTTATAAAGCTCGACCATAATTATTTTTCCAATTTGCTTAAGTTCTTTCAATTTCACAACATTTCCATTTCTTCTTATATAAATTTTATTTTATTTTCATTTGATTCTCATCCAAATCAAATTCTAATTCATTTACAAATTTTAACTCAATTTGTTAATTTTTCAATCCATTTTAAATTTTAATTCATCTCCTCGATTCATTCTGAATTTTATTAATAATATGACTGTTTTCAATTATCTTATATCCAAACTGAATTTTACTTGCATTTTGAACCATATCCATTTTAACCCAACTTCCTTTCATTCGACGATATTTACATCATAATTAATTCATTCACCATATATGTCGAATTTCATTTAGTTTAGCTTACGCGGAATTCATCTCCAACAACTCCTTTTGGAATTAGTTGAGTGAGCATTAACTTCATTCAATATCATTTCAACTAAATTAAATTTTCTTTTAATTCAATTCTTCTCCCATTTTAATTCAAGTTCAACTAAATTTATTTAGCCAATTTAAATTCTTACCATTCCCTTTACTATTTTAAATAAGAATTTAATTCCATTCAATGTCATTTATAATGCAACTGAATTTTGAGTTTCAATTCAATCCAAATTTAACTCAATTTCTCTTAGTCTAAGTTAAATTCAATCTATTCCAATTTATTTCTGCTTTAATATAAGTTCAAGCCTTATTTACTGACTTAAGTCCATTCACCTTTTATCTTTTATATTTTTTCACCTAATTTCAATTTACATTTCATTTAGGATTTAAATTCTAAATTTTCCTTAAAGTACCAACCATTTTATTTTGGATTTATAATTCCCATTTCCTAATCTTTAGTTCACCAACTCATTTATTTAAAAGCTTGTATTGCTCATTTTAATCCATTTACATCTTATAATCACAATTCCAAATTTTATATATATGTATCACTGAATTCTTAAGGATACAAATTTTCTTTCAATTTAATTCTTTGCACAATTTTAAATCCACAATTTCAGATTATAAGTATAACACTTAATAGCTTATGGGTACAATTCATTACACAATGAGCCACAATTACAAAGTCATTTTATATTTCAAATTAACCTAAATCAATTTAATTCTAAGTCCAATTTATTTAACTTATCCCAAGTTAAATTCAAATTTTCTATTCACTTCCATATACTCAAAATAAATTTAATTCCAGGATTAAAATTTTCATTTTCTTCTTATTATTATCAACTTAACTTAATAAGTTTAATAGTTGATTCATTTTAACTTTACACATTATTTAAATAGAATTTTCCAAACTTCAATTACCCCGTTTTATTTCAAAACCATTTTGAAATATTAATCAACTCATACCTACTTGGTATATCAAATCAAATCTCCGGATTACAAATAACTTGTTTATATGAAAACAAATTTCCTTCTTTGAAATTTCTAAAACATCTTGTATATCAAACAAATCTAAACAGATATCATACCCAATTACTATGGAAGCAATCCATCACTTTAGAAACTTGAAACTGAGTTCTAATGATGTGGTTATCATCATTAGGATTATTTTCCAATGACTGAAGTGAGTTCAGTCCTTCTTTACTTTCACAAATTAATTTCAAAACAATTCTCATTCAAAAATACTTCCCAAAATAACACTCCATCGTGCCTTCAAACACTTTGGAAAACATTTCAAACATTCCCAAGATTTTAAATTTCCAAACTTTTGTTTTCATTACATTTAAACACTTATCAAAATTTCCGAGATTTAAACTCTGGTTTAATTCAAATTTATTTATTCTTCTTTTGGATAAATCATAATTATGGAATTTTATTTGGTTATAAACCTTTTCAAATTTTAGATCGAATTTTAGATTCTTATTTGATTAAGATATCCACATCCAAACAACCAAATATATATAACAATTTCAGAAAATTATTTCTTTTATATCAAAATACAATTTTGGGTAAAATTATTTCGTTTATCTACTTTAAAAACAATACTATGTCGGTTTATCTTGTTTAAGAGTTTAAAAACCCCTATCGATACGGTTGTACTTCCCGCACCGACTAGAATTTATAAACACTCAACCGATAAGTCAACACAGTATAAAAACGATTTTACATTCACTAACAAATACCCTCTCATATCTATTAATATTCACAAACTCATTATAGAGTACTATTGACTCCATTTCTAATGAGTTATTTTCCCCGCCAAAGCCTAGGTTATCGCTAACCTAAGCTCTGATACCACATGTGACGACCGGCCATTCTCGAACCTCGAAAATTGACACAAAATACTCCATAGTATAATATGCCGACGATCAAGTGCCGGAAAAGACAGATTGTTGAGGAAAAAGAAAGAAGACAGAAGAAAGAAAGAACTAAACAATAACAGAATCTCACAATCGCAGCGGAACAAAATATATCAGTCAATAACAGATCTTTACACAAAACGAAAACGATATCTGTTTTATATAATATATCATCAGAGTATCACAAACAAACAACAATTACCAGTCTGACAATTTCAAACGAGCGCAGCAGCGGATATAAACAAGTACAGATAGTACGCCTCGGTCTCCAGCTCCTCTCCTGAGCTTCCAATAATATAATACTCGGACTGACCCGAGCATTATAATGAAAAAACACCCGAGTCAGTCTAGAATACCAGCTGATAAAAATACACCCAAAATTGATTATTAAAGTTTCAAAAATCCTTTAGAAAGCAAAAGCATCTTGTAAGACCACGCCACAAATAAACATGTCGGGTTTTTACCTTACGATAGCTAAAACATTTCTTATAAAATCCTCTGATCTTATAATAGGGTCTATATTCAAACACTTACTAAAATAGCCGAAATTGTTACATGATTAAATTCCAGCTACTAGCCACAAAGTGGGTAATACAAACAAAACTCGTAAAAGACGCGTAGGGAGAATGGATTCCCAACTAATGACTAGGCACTGGGGGACCACCTGTCACAATATGTGGCCTAGATCACCGTACCGAGAATTACTCCCAATCCTCTGCAACACAAGACCGGGACTACCCCTTACTGGATAATCCCGAGTAAGATCACCCCACGGTTGGGATCAGCAACCGCACCCCTAAGCCGAATAAAAAGGGACATCTAGACAGGGATGACCTTACCCTAATGGGTGCTACCCACATTGCCTTGCTGCATATTCCCTGATTTTCAGTCATTCCCGGTTGATGAGGCTTGAGTCTAAGCGTTACCTTTTTAGAACGTTTCACTTGGAATGCCCATCGTCCACCAGACAATGTTCTGAAAGCATTCATCCATACAATTCCGTCCCTGGTTCGAATGGAACCGAAGGCACTACTCCTACTACATCCATTTTGGAAACATCCTCAGGATTAGTAGCGATTAGCCCTTGCACTTCACTGCTCCATCTTCTACTCCGAACTCGTTTTTCCTACGAAAACGTACAAACCGGATTAAAGTGGTTTTCGAGAAATAAATCTCGATCCCGGTCTCTTCGAAACGATCAACGCTTTGGCCAATATTGATAGTCGGTGATTTAACTATCATTTAACATTCACAAACATCCATCACATAATAAATAATTTCCCACATTATTTATTTTCCTCAAAAATATCTTTGCAAGATATATTTCCCTTTTCAAATCCATTTCAAAACAGTTTTCAAACCCAACTCTTCTCATGGATTAAATTCCCAAATCTTTACTTCCTCTAAAAACAACCAAGTACCAATACTTAAGATTTTAAAATAATTTAAATTTTTTATTCTTGAAAATACGTTAAAACATTTATATTAAAACTACTTACATACTAAATTTTAAAGATATATATATATATATATACTTTTAAAAATATTTCGAAAAAAACTACTTTATAAAATATAAACTATTTTCTTTAAGGTAAAGGTTAAGCTAACTAAATATTTGAAAATAGGAGTTATATTCAAGTTCCAAATAATATTTTAACCAAACTTATTCTTAAAATAAAACTATTCTATAAGATATAAATATTAAAAATTATCTTTAAACATGATACCCATGATTCCTTAAAATAATTTTACTATAACTGTTTTAATACTATTTACCTTTAACACTTAACAACTTAAATAATTTATAAAAAAACATTCCTTTAAAAACAAATTTAAACTTTAACATTCACTAAAAAAGAACTGCTTTGAATCGTACTTGGCATTTTAGGGAAATACACCTCCATTTCAGAATAAACTAAGAATCCTTTTTATAAATCCTACGCAATTTACCCCAATTCAATTTCATGTTTATCCCGTAAATTCCTTTCCATGCTTTAAAAATAAACTCCTTTTATTTTTAAACACATTGCTATTTCCTGGAAATCACTTCCAAGGTATACTTAAAATATTTGAAACATGATTACTAAATTATTTACTCAAATTATACTTTTGAAAATCTATAAAAGTTTCTTGAGTAACTTAAATTAAAAATTTCATTTTTATATAAATTTATTATACCAAATATTATATTAAACTTTCCTTTAGAAAACATAATAATAATTGACCTTTCAAATAATTTAATACCATAATTACTTAATCAAATATCTACTTATACTTAAAATGATTAAAAATAATATATCTTTTCTAAAATATTCTAAAAACACAATTTTAACTTCTAGTTTATATTTCGAAAGCTTTTCTTTGAAAACATACTTAGTTTTCCAGGAAAATATACTTCCCATTTCTTTAAAACTAATCCCACTATTATTTTTAAAACAATTTGCGCCTTCTTATAGAAATTCCTCTGGAAATCTATAACTTCAATATTTATCCCCGATAAATATTCCATTTCATTTATAAACCCAGTTTATAAATTTCCATTACTCATTTCCTTCTAAATCACAATTCCAAATACACTTCAAATCCCAAACCAATTTCCTGAATTTAATTATCTTAAATTCATTACTCAAAAATCCCTACATCAACAGATGTTAGCACAACAAATAAATATTGATCCAAATCTGATAACCATTATCACATTTAACCAATCAAGCAATCATTTAAATATTAACTATTTAAACTAACTAGCATTCCAGATGTGAGTGAGATAAACTCACCTTGAGTTTCGATGAGCGTTTTAAATTTTAAATTAAATCGAACCACATTCGATTTAACCTAAAATTCTCGCTAGCTCCAAACTCTTCTGGATCTACACCACAGTGGCCTACTCGTCGCTACGATTCCGACGCTTCCTGTTTCGTCGAATTTCGACAACGTATGGATTAGATATGAATTGTTAAAAATTATACGACTTAAAATATAATATTTTTAAATCACTTTACTACTCAACAAGATCGGGCCATACACTGGAAAGAAGAGTATCTCGGCTGCATACTGCATCTTCCACTCGGTCATCTTTCCAGATCGAAGAAACTCAGCGCAACCCAAACAAAATCGACCGCCGCTCCTCCACCTTGTGACTGGACCTCGATTAATCAAGCCCACGTGACGCCCCTCCGTGTCGTACACCTCATCTCAAACACCGTCGAGCTCGGACCCCTCTTTTGGCCGTAAATCGTCACCAAAACATGATCGAACGCGGCCTCTTAACTCCTTCAAACGATGACGATACTCACGATCTACCATTGGATCTCTAGAGCTCGGAGAGCTCGATACTTTTCCAGAAGAATGTTTTTTCTAAAGATGAGTGGATTGACCGAAAATTGAAGTTGAAAGTTGATGTTTTTCGGCCATTAAAATGTTAGTTGGCGGCCGTGAAAAATAGGCTAGGGTTTCGGCTGCTAAACATATATATATACGTTCACTTATTAATTTAATAATATATTCACAAATTTCCTATCTTTTAAAACGAATTCCAATTAAAACATGCTGACAGGAATTTATAAGGTTTTACCTACATTCCGAACACAATGGAACGTGTTTCGGAAGCTAATTCAATCATGTGGGCGAGTTACGGAAATAAACGATTAATTCTTAATTAAATCGATTAAAATAGTTTCTATGCGTTTTGAGCTGCCATGGTCAAACGACAACTCCGATTGCTACAAAAATTGAAATCCGATAATAACTAACTATTACGGATCCTATGGAACTGGATTCGTCGAATTCCGAGACTGTTCCTCAGAAAGCTTTTTAACTTGTCGATAAATTCGAGCAATTTTCAAAATCGTCGAAATCATTTAAAATTTTACTTTTTAAAGCTTTATTAGCTCAATTATAAATCATATAAAGATTATAATCGCATTAAAAGTTATTCTGATTCATTTTGAATCAAAATATTATTATTTGCATTGTTATATTATTAAATTCCATTATTAACTTAATATAAAATTCCAATTCAACTTATCGACCTTTAATTCCATCTAAAAATCCAATAGAAAAATTCCAATCAACCTAAACTAAAAATAAACCTTAGAAACCATTTTCATAACTACCTACATCCAAATTCAAAAATTATTCTGATTCCAAATATTTAATTATTATTCAAATTTAATTGAATTTCCATATTGAAAATTACGAATAAATTCTATTGATTTAACAAAATTATTATTTCAAAATCCACATTTAACATTTAAAATGAATTCAATGTTCAATCTAACGATCAAAATTCTGGGTCGTTACATGAATGATGAGGCGATTTCCCTAAATTCGTATTTCCGTTGTGCAGTGTAAGCTATATATTCTGCTTTAGAAGGACGAGATATTATAACCGTCCTGAATTGTGATGTTAATTGTATTGTATTCTGATGATGTAATATATAAAACAGATATAATTCTTTTGCTTTAAAAGATTAGTCATTCATCCATTATATATTGTTTCGCTGCGTTTCTGAAACTCTGGTATTGTTTTCTATTCTTTCTTCTACCTCCTTCTTCTTTAACCCTAATGGTTCGATTTTTCGGCATTCAATTGTTCGGCATTTGATACAGTGGATGTATTGATGTGATTTTCAGACGTCCAAAAATCGGGTCGTTACAGTTGGTATCTGCGCTGTAGGTTATGCGAGAACCTTGGCTTTGGTGGGGATTACTCAGTAGAAATAGAGTCTGTAGTACTTTAGAACAAGTTTGAGTGTAATAATAGATACGAGCGCGAATTTTTAGTGAATATAAAAATGCTTTTACACTGTGTTGACTTATTAGTTGGGTTTTTAGGACTTCTGGTTGATATGTGGGACGCCATGTCATCGATAGGGATTTTCAAACTCTTAAACAAGATAAACTGACATGGTATTGTTTTTAAAATCGGGTAAATGAAATAATTTTGTCCAAATTATTTTTATATATAAAAGAAATAATTTTGTAAATTATTATAATAAATGGTTGCTTGGTTGTTAGGAAGTGATAATATTAAATTATTATCATTGTTGTTATAGTAATTGAAATAAGGAAATAATGGTATAACTAAAGATAAGAAGATAAATTCAATTAACGAATGAAATTTATAAATGTGAATTATAGTGTGATTTATAATTAAAATGAGATAAAATTCCAGAGTAATGTTTGAAAATGAGTTGAAAGGATTTGGAATTTGGAAATTTAATTCCTTTCGAGTTTGAAAATGATTTTCAAAAGGTTTAAGAGAAATAATGGTGATATTATTTGGGAATATTTTTGAATTGGATTTGAAATATGGTGAGATTTGGAATTTAAAAATATTTCAAATGTTTTTGAAGGTAGTAAAAGCACTAAACTCTTTGTTCGTTGGAAAATAACTTCGGTGATGACTGCAGCATCATTGATGTTCATTTTCGAGTTTCCAAGAGAGGGATTGCTACCTGGATGTTTTGGATTTGGTGTTTGTTTGCAAAGTTGAGTTTGATTTTGAAAATACAAAAGAATAGTTTGATATGGATTATATATATAATTGATTTCAAAAATGATTTTGAATATTTAGGTGATTGTTAAAGACTCTAGAGTTTAATTAAAATGTTTAAGAAATGAGTTTAAACTCTGAAAGTTTAACTAAAAATGTTTATGGATTATAAACAGGTGTGAAAACTTATAAGTTTGGAAATTGCCTGGGATGGAATTAACTTGTAAAAAGTAAATAAAAGTAAGTTTGAAAACAAAATAAGCTGAAAGGTAAGCTAATTAATTGAAGTGAATTAAAAGAAGTTAGCCAATAGAAGGTAAATAAATTGGAGAACTTATAGAAGCTTGAAATCTGATTTAAATTAGAATGCAACAAAATCAAGTTAAATAAAAAGTGAATGTTGAGGAAATAAACCTAAGTAGGCTAAATAAAATAAGTTATTGAAAATAAAATTTATTAGTTGGAAATGAATTTGTGAATGAATAAATGAATTTAAATTTATAAGTGATTGGAATTGAAACTGAATGTTGAGATTAAGTTTGAATGGGAATTTAGTCAGATAAGACTTAATAAAACAAGGTTTGTGATTAAAATTAGTAAATAACTAATTGATTTAACTGGGTAAGTGAATGAATTGAAAATTTAATTTTGGAGTTAAATTGTATTGTATTAAGTAATGAGGAATTGAAAATTTTGGTTTGAGTGGACAAAAAGAACATAGTTCTAAGAATTAAATTTATTGGAAATCTAAAATAAATTAGCAAGTGGAACAAATTAAAGAAACGACAAATTAAATACGGTTTGAAATGAATTAAATTCAATATGTAAAATTGAAAGGTGAATTGAATTCAGAAAGGGAATTGGAAATTCAGTTAAATGAAATTAGATGGTGAAGTTCTTAAGTAAATTTTATACTGAAAATACTAAGTTAATAATGGGATGAAAATTGAACTGGAAGTTGTGAAATGGGATGGTTGTGAATAAGTGAATATAAATCAAAATAATGTGAATAAAAGAGAATTGATACCGTTAATAATCAATGGATATAAATAACGTAAGATGTACGTATATTATTTTATTCATATAGCAATTTGATCCAGATTCGAGCATAGAATTTCGAGGTAGTTATACCGATCTGAGTTGGGATTTTTCACTCGATTTTCGACGGTGAACCTTGGATATGGATTTTTAATTGATTTTGGAAATTCTCTATCACAGCTTGTGACTATGCAAGTAGAATGATGGTTTCTGATCAGGAAACCAGATATGAATCTGCATAAGAAGTCGGGTGGACGATACTAGTTCGGAAGTGAAATTATGTGATCGAGTGAGCGATTGGATTGGATATTGCGTACGGATCATATATGTTCATCGTACGGACTTGAATGAAATTGATATTGAAGCTTTTGTAAAGAAATGTGTAAAATGATTTTGATTTATGTGATTGGGCATTATTGCTAAGAAGGATGTACAGGTGTTTTTAAAGCAAAAGGAAATTGGGATTTTTGATTTAAGAAGATAAATTTGAATTTCTCGACAAAAAGTATATATTTAAATTTTTATATGAAATTTGATAGTTTTCTGATCTAGCCACTTGGTGCTTTTGTTTTCTTTTGAAATTTTGGGGGTCTGTAGACGCATTTTGTAGTTATACTGAGCTAGTCGTGCAAAGGAGACGCTGGCGAAATTTTTCGAAAATTTAGAGAGTTGGAAAATTTGTAAGAAATTTTGATAATCTAAAATTTAGTTTTAAATTTGAATTTGAATTATAATTTGAATGGAAGAAGGAGTATGCAGTTTGGAAATTATGGATGAGTTTAGGAAGTTAGTAAGTGTGATAGTATCTTAATAAAAGATTGTTTAGGTATGTTAAAACTGTTGATTTTGGGAAGAAATTAACGGGTTATGGGACATTCCTCTTAACTAGTAATTTCGGAGATGAAATTTTTTTAAGGGTGAGGAATGTGACGACCCGGGATTTTGGACATTTAAAATTGGAATATTTAATTGATTTTAAGTACTTATAAGTTAAATTCTGACTTGAATTTCGAATGTCACTATTTATTGAGTGATTTAAATGTTTAATTAAATAATTGAAAATTGGGTAAATGGTTGAATCTAAAATTTTAAGCTTTTTAAAAATAATTTAAAGGCTTGTAAAATTTATATTGCTAGTACTGAAGATAGTAAAGGTGTTAAAGTGGAATTTGGAGGTGTTTTGTTAAGTTTTGAAATTATATCGTTTAAATCGATAATTAAAAATAGCCTTCCAAGGCTCAGTCTCGAATTTCGACGAAACCAGTTCCATTGGATCTGTAATATTGTATTATATCGAATTTCAATTTTCGTAGTGTTTGAGGTTATTGTCTGGTCGTACGGTAGATAAACGCGCTAAAATCTTTATATAAAATTTGATATTATAACTGGGTTCCAAAAGCTATCTTCTCCATACGATCGAGTTTGGTCTCGAAACCTTTTCCAGTGCGTTCGAAATAGAGGTATAACATTATAAATGCATGGCGGTATGCCTTGATAGGAAGTCAAGATTTTGAGTTGCGCTTAACGAGACGATTTAAAATTTTGAATTTAAATAATATAATTACATTTAAACTGTTGCAAGTCTACAGACACGTACAAAAATTTATTACACGTGTTCTCTCAAGAATTACATGCGTTCGTAAAAAGAATAATAGAAAGAGAACTCGAGCCAGTAAAAAAAGAATAAAATATATAGTTGTTCAAAATCCCTCTTTCCCCTTTAGAATTCAATCGTTCATTACACTAAAAAAAATTCCCTCAAACAAAAATCAAGCGAAGATTTTTTTTTAATGGCCGAAGTCCTATTCCCTCCTTCCCGAATCAAGATCGCATCTTCTACTTTTTTTCCCCTTCATATTTCATCACGCTCATTCAAATCAATTCATCTCCACCACGACTTGCATGAGGGCGTTCGAGCTTTAGACGCACGCAAGGCAGTTAAAGGGTGGAGGATGTCGAATGCGGAGGCTATGTCGTAAGGAGTAGCAATTGGCGTGGAGTATGTTGCGATGTGGTGCGCGCACAACACTCGATGGAAGGATGGGCGACGCAGTGGAAGGAGAGGGCTGCAATGTTGGCCGAAGTTTTGCGCCAAGGTGAGTGGTATGGTCACGAGGGTTTGGTTTGAAGTATCAGGGAGTGTCTAGTGCGTGGCCTAGATAAGGGGGGTTCCAGCGTCAGATCGAGGGAAGAAAGGTAGCTTGCTTCTTTTTTTAATTTGTTTAATTAAAAGGATATGTGTTCATTCAGATTTGGATATATATGTGTAGACACACACACACATAATTTAATATATAAGAAAGGTTTTGGGAAAAATAAATATGAAGTTTAAAGTGTTGAAAGTTCATTTTTGAAATCTATAGTTTATTTTCATAAAAGTATATTTGTGGTTTCGATTTGAAAAAATAAAATAATATAATAAATATCAAATGCACCTTTAAATCTACTAGTTTATTTTAAAATAATTTATTATAGATATCAATTAGTTTAACTTACTTATATAATTATTTTAGTTACCAAAAACATTTTCATTAAAAGGAATTAGTTTAAAATTTAATGATTAGTTTAAAATTTAATGATTAGTTTAAAATAAAATCGTGGTCAATTAAATTTATTAAATGGAAATTGATTGTTCGATTTATTCGAATATTAATAAAAATCATCTAATGTTTTATAAGGTCAAAAATCATGGAAAATCAAGCTGGTTTGGAAATGGGTTGCAAATTAAAAATCAAAGGTGAGTTAACCTCACTCATTCAAATTTCCTTTTAAAATTAAATAGTTAAATTTAAGTTATTGGTTGAAAGATTGAATTGATTGGATATGATATTACATGTGTTCACTATATATATACATATATATATACATATATATATATATATATATATATATTGGGGTGATTGATTACCCACATTATGTAGCAGATGAGATCCTATACGCCCGCATAATAGTGGATGACCCTATATACCGCGGTATTCCATCTCGAAGTGGAATTGGTATTTTATATTGTGCTAACATCTGTGGATGCAGGGAAACAGGTTGAAGGGATCCAACTGGATTCCAAAAAATGTTTAGATTGTTTTTATATTCTGTGTTATGATTTATTGATAATCTGAGATAGATTACATTAGTGATTGAAAATATTGTACATTATGTTTTGATCGAATATATTTGGGTATACTGACTTTTCAAAGATAAAGATTGAATTTTTAAAAGAAAATAAAATAGGGAATTTTTAAGTAAAATAATCATAAAGAAGTTGGATAAATTAAAGAATGAATTGGAAAAGGATAAAAGTTGATTTTTAAATTCTAATAAATAAATTCCAAGTGGGGAAAGGAGATTTTGGAATAAATAGGAATAAATGAATTATTAAAATTAAGTGATAATATTTAAAATAATGAAAGATTTATTTTAAATTCAGAATTTAAATGGTTTGAAAGGAATAAAGAAGAATTTTGAAATAAATATGAAATTGGTATTTTCAATTTAAATAAGATTTTAAATCATAATAAAGAAGTTAAATATGAAATTAGTGGGTTTTGAAATAAAATCGAGTAAGCAAAGGAATTTATTTTTAAACGGATTAAAATCTGAAAATCGATTTGGAAATTGATTTAGAGTTTGAAATTGTGTTTTAAAAGAAGATGAGACTATGGAATTTAAAAACTAGGTTTATAAAGTAAAATAAGATATCAGTGGATATTTGAAAGTATAAATTCACGATGGAAATTTGTAAGGAATGGGTAATTTGTTTTAAAAATAATAGTGGTTTATTTTTAAAAGGTGTGGAAGAAAAGTGTATTTTCCTGAAATGCCAAGTACGTTTTCAAAGTAGATTTTTAAATATAAGTTAAAAGTTTTAAAGTTGTTTACAAGAATGCTTTTAAGAAATTATTATTTAAGTTGTTAAATTTTTAAAGATAAATATATTAAATTAGTTATTGTGGTAATTATTTTAAAAGGTCAATTGGTATTATGTTTTAAAAAGATAATTATTAATATTTATATTTTATGAAGTATTTTTATTTTATACATAGTTTGATTAAAGGTTTATTCTAAAACTTGTATAGAATTTCGTAACCCTCATTTTAGAATTTAGTTCGGCTTAACTTTTATTTTTAAAAAATTAGTTTTATATTTTATAAAATTGTTTTATTTTAAATATTTTAAAGTATACATTTTTGAATAAAGTGGTTAAGTAGTTTTAATTTAAATGTTTTAAAGTATATTTTAGAATAAAGTGATTTAAATTATTTTTAAAATATTATGTATTTGGACTTGGTGATTTTTAGTGGAAATAAACAATATTTGGGAAATTTATTCCATGAGAGAAAGGTGGTTTGAAACTGTTTTCAAGGGTTGAAGTACGGAAAATAGCTTGCGAAGTTATTTTAAAATAAATAATTTGGAAAGTTATTTAAAGTCTGATGGTTGTTTGTGAATGCTATTTGATAGTTAAACAACCGACTATCAATATTGGCTAATGCGTCGAACGTTTCGAAGATACCGGGATCGAGATTAATTTCCTGAAAACCACTTCGATCTGGTTTGATCGTTTTATGAGGAAGACAAGAGCTGGGAATCGAAGATGGACCAGTGAACTGCAAGGGCTAATAGCTACTAATCCTGAGGGTGATTACAAAAATGGATGTAGTAGGAGTAGTGCCTTCGGTTTCGTTCGGACCCGAAATGGACTTGTATGCACGAATGCTTTCATAACATCCTCAGAAGGACGATGAGCATTCTAAGTGAACGTGAGCTAAAAAGGTAACGCCTAGCCTCGAGCGTCATCAACCGGGAAAGGCTAAAACAGAGGAGGTGCACACAAGGCTAAGTAGCTAGCAACCAATTAGGGTAAGGTCATCGCTATCTATATGTCCCTTTATTTCGGCTGTGTTAGTGGTTACTGATCCCAACCGCTGGGTGAACTTATTCGGATAATCCAGTAAGGGGTAGCTCCGGTCTTGTGATGTAGGGGATCAGGGTGGATCCTCGGTATGGTGATCTAGACCACGTACTGTAATAGACGGTGCCCCAGTAGCCCTGCCATTGATGGAAATCCAATTCTCCCTACGTGCATTTACGGTTTTGTTTGTATACCTATTAGCTGGAATTTAATAATGTAACAATTTCGGCTATTTGAATAAGTATTTATATACAGACATTACTATAATATCAGACGATTTTGTAAGAAATATTTTGGTTATTGTAAGGTAAAAACTTGGCATGTTTATTTGTGGCGTGGTTTTACGAGATACCTTTGATTTCAAAAGGATTTTGAAAACTTTAATAATACAATTGGGTGTTTTTTCTCAAGCTGGTTTTCCAAATTGACTCGGATGTTATTTAACTATAATGCTCGGGTCAGACCGAGTATTATAGAATACAGATTCTGGATAAACTTGCGGAGCTCAGGAGAAGAGCTGGATGATGAAGCGTATTTCCATATATTCATATTTCTGTTGTGCAGTGTAAGCTGTATATTCATCTTTAGAACGACGAGATATTATAACCATCCTAAATTGTGATGTTAATTTTATTGTACTCTAACGATGTAATACATAAAACAGATATAATCTTTTGTTTTAAAAGGTTATTCGTCTATCTATTATATATTGTTCCACTGCGTTTGTGAGATTTTGGTATTGTTTTCTATTCTTTCTTCTACCTCCTTCTTATTTAACCTTAATGGTTCGGTTTTTCGGCATTCAATTGTTCGGCATTTGATACAATAGACGCACTGATGTCGATTTTCAGGCATCGAAAAATCGGTTCATTACAGGAGCTAAGCCATGTGGGTCGCACCTATTAGGGTATATTCACATTTATCTAGTGTTGTCGATATCATGCATGCATTGATGTGAGTATATTCGGATGCATGTTGATTTAACGGTGTCCAGCTGGGAAGTTCTTAAGAGTGTTGCATGTTTGGTGTGGAGTCTCAAATATATTTTATCTAGAGGTATACTTTCAGTGTGGGGAAGCACTCTCCTAGTTATGTTGGATAAATTCATTTTCCTTGTTCTATTCAAATTTTGATATTAATCTTTTCATCTTTTGTGTTTCATCAATCCAAGATAATTTGTTCCTCATTTGAGCATTACTATCCTTTGTCAGAAATAATTAAAACCAAAGCGCGACGCGGGGCCAAGTTCTGTGGAATTATTCCCATTAGAGTACCTTCACATGTACTCTAGATTGGATTCGGTTGTATGCTTCAGAGACATGAAATATTTGGATTCTCAGTAAAGGTTGGCGGGGTTGGGCTTGGAGGTTTCCTACAACCATTGGAGTTATCAAGTATATTTCTAGAGGTATGCTTTTGGTAAGGGGGCATAACCTCCTAGTCGTTGTTTGAAAATTTTCCTTTCGTTATTATATTCAAATATTTGAATCATATTCCTAGTTTTCGTCGAGAATTGTGTGAAGCTCTTCTCGATATTTAATTATTTTTATCCATTCTTTATGTAACATCCTGTATCTAGAGGCCAAAAGCTAAGTGCTATAGATGCTGCAGTCATCCATAGTATTAACGTGACAAAATACGGTAATGCTAATTGTATCCATAATATCAGAAGCACTTGAATATATACAAAACCACTAAATTTTAAAAAGAATCACCTCACTGATTACATTTCGAAACAATATCGTATTCATGTTACAAAAATTCCCAAAACGTTTCCCATGCAATGTTCAAATATAATTTACAATAATACGCCAAGAATGACATATGACGATTCCCCCTTGGATGATCAAAGCAATATAGTCGTATCTGACTTAATACACAGCAGAATCAAAACAAATAAACTAAACTCCTAAAATAGCTATCTGTCAGCCACCTACTCGTCTCGGGAAGCTTATTCGCCAAAATCTCAAAACCTGAAAACATCAACCCTTAGCCTACTCAAATCAAATTTAAGCACCCAAGAGTTTAAGGGGAACAAAAACTTCGAGCCAGACATAAAGCCTGGTGCGAATAATACTGTTCAACTCTGTTAATTTATGTTATGTGAGACCAAGCCTCTTAGCGGAATGGGTTTCCCTCACTAACATTTCTTAAAACATATCTTTTGCAATTCTTTTCCTATAACCAAAATCTGTCAAAATATCAGTAAAGCATCATTATGTAAACATACATAAATATATATTAGGTAATAAAATGGACTATCTATTCATGCACAAAGTTTTGTTGGCTAACTTTTAACCTTTGGATGAATCAGGCCAACCAGACAACGTCAAAATTTATCTAACATCTGTTTGACACTACTATTCGTTTGCACAATCTATCCTTAACTACCTATTAAATACTTCTCTTCTAGATGGTTTGTCCTTAACTTATCTCTTCCAGGTCACCTGATCCTAATGGTTTTGCGGGCTCGCCAATACCCTATTTATATACAAAAATATATTCCTTTCTGCGTGTATCCATAATTTTAGGCTTACCCATGACAAAGCCTCAGAGATTGGAATTTTGATCTACATTATATTCCTTTCTATGTGTATAAGACGTGTCCCTCTGACAATCCTATCTGCTATCTAATATCCGAGTCATTTTTCTTAGGGATATCTTCCCAAATTTTTCCTTGAAAACCATTTCAAAATGATTTAGGATCTTTAAATCAAAGTTAAACAAGGAAAATATATAACCTCTTATTCTTTACTCAAAACCACCTTGCCATATTATATATATAATTTACTCAAATCATAGTTGATAAAAATATTTGACTTTTGAAAGTCCCTCATCCAAAGCAATTGAAAGTACCCCTTTCAAAACAATTGAAAGTACCCCTTCTTAAACCACGTAAATCCCTTTCTATCATCTAGGCCGAAAGGCCAGAACCTTCCTTTCGAAACCATTCTCAAAACTCTTTCGAAATCTTTGGAAATCTTCCTTTCGATGGCTTTAAAAACCTTAGACCATCTTTCTTTGAAAACCTTTAAACATTGCCTTTCATTACTATTGGACAACCATTCCTTTTGAAACCATTCAAACCATCAGAAATAAAACCTTTCGACTCCTTTGAAACCTCTAGGGAACCACTCCTTCGAAACCACTTCTAAAACCTTTTGAAAGCATTGGGTTCAATTTAAAACATTTGGAAACCTTTCGAAACCATTCAAAGTTAACTCCTTCGAAACCCTGAGAAAATGTACCGGTCGAAACTACCTGTTTCGAAACCATTTAAAAGTATCTCTTTCTAAACCATTTTGGGTTTTACGTTAAACATAGAAAAAGGGTCCTAAAAAAATTTAAGTCGAAAGCATCTATTTCAAAACCATCTCCTATGTAATGAAATGATTGTGTCAAAACCATCCCTTCGAAAGAATTGGAGAAATGGAAAGGTTTTCTAAAACAAAACAACCCCTTTGAAACCTACTGGGTCAAAAGGTAAAAGGCGGCAGCTAGGTGTTTCGACTTAGTCGAAAGCATTCATTTAAAAAAAAAGAAGCAACTATTCAAAACTAATTTTCTTTTAAACCATTTGACCTAGCCGAAACCCAACTAAGTCGAAAGCATCTCATTCGAAAGCAAGCATACGCATTTTTCTATAAAACAAAAGCAAAGCTTCAACCCTTTCGGAGCCCCTCGGTTTTGATCCCATACCTTTCGCCCTCATCCAATTCATTACGTATCAGTTGCCCGATAACATATGCATTGGTTTCGACAATGACAAAGGCGATAGTACGGAGGCGGAACCTAATGCCGATAGAGAAGAAACAGTGAAAAACCAATTTATTTCTACATTTAAACTATCTCTTCTATACCCAACCTACCTTCTTTGTCTAAATCTGATTGGTTGCCACACTAATTTTTCAAAAATGTTGCCATTTCCTAGAATTAACTAATTCAAATTATATGCAAAATGCCCCTTTCTCTTTTTAAAATATATAAAACATTTAAGTGTCATACCTTAAATAATTTTATATACCTATCAAAATATTTAGGAAAATTTTGGATAAATTCCATAAAATCTCTTTTAATATGTTGACTAACATATATAAATTTCAGACCCAAATAGTTAATTATTATTCCGTAAATAATTTATAACTTAAAATACCAATTTCTTTACTAGAAAATTCGTATAAAATCAACATTAATTCTAAAAACTCTAAAAACTGAAACCTATCTCCAAAATATTATTTCGGACCTTCATAAAAATTCGCAAGGCAAAAAGATGTCACTGAATAGGGTTTTATGTTAAAATTTATCATAAAAATCAATATGTACATGTATAAATCATCAACAAGTATATATAAACATTCCATCATTCAAAAACATTGCAAAACATTGCATATTATTTCGAAATTACCTTAAAATTGAACAACAATTCAAAATAGAGATATAGACATTATTCACCTTAGCCTTTGGGATTAAAGAGATTGAGATATTAATTGATTTGATTTTCTTAAGCTTCTACTTAGCTTTCCTGCCATCTTTTTCCCCTTTCCTTCTTAATGGTGGTTGGCTGTAGCTTTAAAATTTTTGAGAATGAGATATGAACGTGTATGGAGTGTACATGGCCATAATTTATGGGATATAGGAATGGCTTTTCCATTTTACCCCTTCCTCTTATACATTTTTAATCTTCTTTTAATTCTTTAATTAAATGGCACGACTATCCCTTTAATAAAATCAAATCTCGATCCCCTAATCAACACATTATTTTATTTAATTCATCTAACTAAATATTATAAATACTGTTATCAAAAATCTGTAGACTCCCCTCCTTAAAGAATTTGTCCTTGAAATTACTGTAAAGTATATAAATCAAACAAAGAGTAAAACATACCATCAAACAAATCAAGATAAGCATCTTTAATCCTTCTCTCAACCTCCCAAGACAGTCCCTGTCATTGTCACTCCACTGGACCTTGGCTAATCTAATTGTCTTGGTTCTAAGCCTCTTCTCATCTCTCGCAACAGTGTGAACCATCTTCCTCGCCATAGTCAAATCCGGTTCTACCACTAAATCATCAAGCACAATCGGTGCAATAGTAGTCTCCAGGTCTCTAAAACACTATTTTAGATGTGAAATATGGAAAATGCCATAAACACTTGCTAAACTGCTCGGTAACTCAACTCTATATGTGAGTTTACCGATCTTCTCAACTATAGAAAAAGGTCCAACGAATCTCGGTGATAACTTCCCCAATTTTACAACACACCTTTCCTCGGTGACACCTTGATGAAAACCTGGTCTCTAACTGAGAAATCTAACTCTTTCCTTCCCTTATCTGCATAACTTTTTTTCCTAGACTGAGCCTCCTTTTTCTATCCTGAATAACCTTAATCTTCTCGGAGGCATCTCTAACCAAATCTGGACCAAGAATCAACCTACCCCCAGTCTTTAACCAATAAATGGGAGATTTGCATGGCCTTCCATATAAAGCTTCAAACAGTGCCATCCTAATACTAGTCTGATAACTGTTATATGAAAACTCGAATAGATGCAGATGGTCTTCCCATGATCACTTGAAATCTAGAACACAAGCTCTCAACAAATCTTCTAAGATTCTGTTATGTGATCCCCCACCCTGAGACATACACTAGTAAAGAGAATTACAAAGTAATCCTTTACACTAATGCAGAGAATAGGGCTGGTTAAGGGCGACCATTGTAGTAATACATTAGTTAAGGGCTAAGCATGTCGAATGTGTCTCTATTTTTTTCATTACCTCATCAGTGGTCGACACACTTAGTCTATAGCTATTGCACACTATGGTGGTTTCGAACTATCTCAGAATAAATGCAATATGCGAGTAAGTAAATATATCATTCATAGAACAGTAAACCCAGATCAGAGTATATATATACACACACATCACCGTACGTCATAATAATAGTACATCATACATAAGTAGCATGGGCTATCGAATAACATATACAACCATCCCACAAAAGAATACACATCATGATAACATAAGAGTCGACTACTCAAAAAGTGCGATGTCTAAACCAAAATGATAAAGCCCAACAAAAGCCAGCAAAACGAACCAAGGGAAGCAGCAATCCATACCTATGCAACTCGGTCTGACCTGAGTGAAAACACACACGGGTCGGGCAAGCTAGAATTTATCATTAGTAAGGATATTTATCATTAGTAAGGATCTCAGTAATAAGCGGAAGAGTGAGAATCACTCTGTTGTTGCCAATGGAATAATATATTATTCATCATATCATTCATAAGAAAGGGGACGTCGGTGATTCATCTATCTATTTCAAGGGAATTCAATAAGTAACATGCATATGGTTTCTCTTAAGGACATCTATAAGTAAAGTGGATAAGGGATGAGAACCATATAATAACTTCATAAAGAAACATTAAATCATCATAATCTATCATAAGAACTCAATAAGAGTTAAAGGCTATCATAATCGAAACCACCATATAGCATAATATAAATGTAGCCTATATCATCCTCAAGGCCATATTCAAACAACATCACCAAAATGGTGAAATCAAACATCGAAAACTTCATCGAAAATTGCACGTACATTTCATCTTGACAAGTACTACTATTATTTTGTACCATTCATCCTGATGACTTAGGGTCACATAACATCATAACATCGTGATCATCTTGATTGACTATAGTCAGGAATATCGTGATGACACCCAGTCACGAAACCCGAGTAATAACATTGTGATGATTATAGTCTAGTAATAACATCATAAACATCGTAATGACTCCAATCGTGTACTCGGCCTATAGTACTAGTAACATCTTGAATGTGTCTCAACCTCTCGAATAGGAACACAATACATGTGAATGTACATCCCATACCATACTTTCGCACCTATTGGTTTACTAATCGTTGTCGATGCCACATTAGAAAAAAACATAAAATATCATCAAATAAACAACTCGCCTCATCTCCTTGGCAAGTATGAAGAACATCGTGATGGTCATTTCTAACCATAATCGCAAATTAAAGTTTTAACATCAAAAATTGCCTCGTTTCATCGGCAGTTATAAAAAACTACATCTGGATTGGCCTGTCATCGAATGCACTCATAAAGAGTAGTTCTCGAGCCAGTATCCTTATCTAAAATTAGGCAACCTCTAAATCATCTCAAATATCACTTCAAATTGGTATCGATCGTACAAGTTCGATATTGAGCTATAAAGCAAAAATACATGTCCCATACCACATATTTTTACTAAATCGTTTAATTCTCATTCTTATATGCCAAAATTCATAAGATTAAGCTAAAATATATTTAAAATAATTTTATAGAGAAAATAGGATTTTTAAACGATTTTGAGACATTTATATATATATATAAGCTTTATAAAGAAAAATCCCTTATTTAAATAGATTATCTATTTATAAACTACTTTGAAATACTAACTGATTGATCAAAAATCCTTTAAAATGTCTTAAAAGCATTTACTTTCTAAACCATGATTTTTAATAAATTTTCCAAAATTTATTTGAAAGCAACAACAATTAAAACCATCAAATTCTCCAAATATCGGTATTTACCAATATTTGAATTTAAAAAATTAAATATAATTTAAATTCCAAATTTCTTCAAAACTGTGCTAATGCATTATCGAATATCAAAGCTTCAAAATCCATCACCGAAATTTTCAATTCAGTCAACAATTAACTCAAAAACAGCAGCGAAAACTAATGAAGAATGCTACAAATTGAAAATCTTGTTTCTGGCCAACTTTGACGATGTGTTTCAGATATCAAAACTGTCCAGAGTTGAACAAAAATTTGTACCAATAAACTTTAGCACATGGAAAAAAACATACTAAAATTCGACAGCTTTTCATTGCAAGATGAGAAAGTTATGATTTCTCTAAAATGGCACTTTTCAAACACAAAAATGAGCTCGGCTGCGGATCTAGTTTCTTGCCAAATTCGACGACAGATTACCGGCAACTTGACATCTCAGATTCGAGCGAAATTTTGTAGCATTAAAACAAGATGCAAGGAATAAAACATATTAAATTTTTACTGCATTTCTCTGCAAGATGAGAAAGTGATGATTTTTCTGAATGGCACTTTTCAAACACAAAAAATGAGCTCAGCTGCAAATCCAGTTTCTAGCCAATTTCAACGACTAATTTTTAGCACCTAGACAACTCTAATTTAAGTGAAATTTCGTAGCATTAAACTACGACATAAGGACTACAACATAATAAAATTTGACCACATTTCGCTACAAGATGAGAAAGTTATGATTTTTCTAAAATGTCACTTTTCGAACAAAAAAATGAGCTCAGCTGTAGATCTTGTTTCAAGCCAACTTCAGCGACTGATTTTTGGAATCTAGATGTGACGCACCACCTCTATACCCACGCTAGCCAAGAATATACGGTGAATGGTGTCAACTAGCACGGAGAATAAGGCTGTTGAGGAGCGACCATCCGTGTAATTGCTCTGTGCGAGCATCAATATGTCAGATAGTATAACATGCAATACTTTATCAAGAGGAAATCCGACATACCGACACAAACTCAAAGCTACTACACAGTGGCTATAATATCTTCGGAAACAAATACAGAAATAAACATAACATAAATCGGTCACAGATAATTTATATCACAAAGGCGGAAGAAGATATGAATATATAATAAACACATGGAAGTGTATATCAGAGTAGTTGTCAAAAAGATCCACAATAATACAAAAGAATAGCAACACGTGCTATACAAAATAATACAACTATAAGTCTATATCTCAAGTGTATACAATAAAATAAACTACTAATCTAAGTAGTTTGCCAAAATTCAAAGTAATGAATCCCTAGGGAGAAGTCAAGCAGAAGCACTTGCAACATCTCGGTCTGACCCGAGTATTATTTAATAAGAAAATAATAAACGGATTAGTCTAACTATAAATATCAGATGAAACGATATAGAGTAAGAGATATGACTAAACACATAATAATCACAATGCCAAGCTGTGATATATATAAGTAGTTGAAAATCATCAAGGGATTAATCAATGTCACAAAATCTACACAAGAATCAAAGAAATGTCATACTCCTTATTTCGTTCATCAAACCACAATTATTGACGATTATACCAATGTCAATCACAAAAGTCAATGACACACAAATTCACCAATGCACAAATATTGATAAAACTTATCAATGGAAATCACAAAAATTGGTGAAGCATAAATTCTAGAAATCATCTCAAGAAATACAGTCAATGACACACGAATTCACCTATGCACAAAAATTGATAAATCATATCAATAGAAATCACAAAAATAGGTGAAGAAGAAAATTCCAAAATTCGACACACGAAATCCAGAAATCACACAAAATAGGGGGGAGGCCTATCACACGAACGGGAGCATGAAAACTCACCAACATATGTATCACACGAACGAGACGCTATCTCATGGTAGCTAGCCATTAATTTTTGACACACGAACGGCCCGAAGACCATGGGGCGCTACCCCACATATGTGAGTTGAAACTCACACAAACGAGGTTTAGTCTCCCTCGTAGACAAAGAGACATCGCACATTGCTAGTCTTAATCACAAAAATGATCGTCATGATCATCAAGAAGTGTCAATTACAGTAAGCTAGTAAATATATGAGCTTAGCTTCATGTCCCATAACCACTAGCTTAACTTAAATATTTACGAACAAATTGTAGATCTCCACTAGAAAATTGTCACAAGAGATTCAATCGAACAAGTCCAAGAATTAACCGACGAAGTAAACGCAAGCGTTTCATACCACTTGTTTTACTAAGTCGTTTAATTAGATTTCTCATACGAGTGAGGTAAAGGTTTGTATATACTAATAGAATGGAAATCGGTTTGAGAAAACGAGCTTTGTAATAAAATAGTGTTGAAATCATTTGAAGAAAGAGTTTTGATATTTACTATTAGTATCGAAACCTTTATATTTTTAAAGTGACAAATCACAAAAAAGATTGTAGGAACAATCAATCACTAAAATTCACATACGAAGATGTGAATAAAATCCAAAGAAACCAACAAAGAATCCATCGAAATGGATATTCAAAAATCCCTAAAAAGGAGTCATCAAAGTCATAATAAATGATAACAACAAATAGGATCATCACGAATCAATTTAAATTGGAAATTCAATCCAAAAAGGCAAAATGACTCAAACAGCAGGTTCAGTCGACTGAACAGAGTTTTCATTCGACTGACCCTGTGCCTGGAAAATTTCCAGGTTCAGGAAACTTTCTGTTTCCAGTTTCAGTCGACTGAATCATACCTGGAAACTTTCGGGTTCCAGGTTTAGTCGACTGAACAGAGAATTCAGTCGACTGAATCATGCCTGGGCTGTTTTTCAGCCTATCCAAATGAAGAGCAAACTCTTCCAAAATGCATCCGGACGAACATTGGCTCTAAGGGTTTATGCCAATCGGCAACCCGGCCCTATATGCTCCTCGATGCATCACCAAAAGCATGATCAAACATCCATAAAAGGATTTCACACAAATTTGACTTAAAAGCCCAAAAATTGGAATATTCACAAAACCAATCCAAATCAAGAGCAAATGCACGTGAAGAAGTGTTAGGAATTCATACCTAACAACCAAAGATAATTATAGTCATAGATGTGAGATAAAAATCTCACCTTTGAAATCACACAAATAAAGAAGAAGCTTGAAAGGAAAGGAGAATCAACCACTCTTCAAATCCAACTCAATAAACTTGATTCTAAGCTTTAAAAGAAGAACAATCCCAAAATTAGGTTTAGGAATTTCTGAAATGATAAGAGAATGAGTTGGAGAAGAAGAAGAGAAGCTTACCAATGGGTTCTTCTATTAGTTTGGAGCTAGAACTTGATTTGCAAAAGAAAACTAGGGCTTGAGTTTTAATTTCCCATCTCTCCCACCATTGTTGCTAAAGCTTGAGTATTAGGAATTGGAAATGAAGTAAATGAGGAGTTGAAGTGGAGTTGGGACTGAATACATAAGTGGGGTTATTGGGCTCAGCCCAAACCAAAGCCTAAGCAAAAAGTAGCAAAATTCAACTTTCTCCAAACTTATCGAAGCTTATACTCAAAAAGGTCGCAAACAGCATTTTAAACTCAATGGGAGTGGTCCCGAGTCCTAATTCGACCGTATGCAAAAAGTAGCTTTTCGGACTAAAATCCGACTACGATACCATATTTAAACAAAACATTTAAATATATAAATCATAACATATGCGGGTTGTTACAGACTTCCCTCCTTAAAGAAATTGCGTCCACGCAATCATAAGGAATAAATGAACTAATAGTAACAACCATAAATGCATATCAACACAAAAGAAGAAATTCGAAATAAGAAGTTCACCTTAAAGAGCACGAGAGAGTAAGTCCGGATGTGTTCGCTCGATGAATTCCCTAGATTCCCAAGAACAATCCTTAGGATTTGAGGACCATTGAACTTTAACAAGAGGAACATTTTTATTTCGAAGTCGTTTGACCTCCGAAGCAATGATACGAATAGGATGTTGCTCATAAGTTAAATTAGGCGAAACTTCAATCTCTTCCACAACACCGGGCTCAAGAATAGAATCGGAATCTCGAAGACACTTCCGAAGTTGAGAAACGTGAAACACGTCATGGATAGTAGAAAATTGAGCCGGTAATAAAAGGCGATATGCCATGGAACCAATACGTTCAGTGATAGGAAATGGCCCAATATATCGAGGCGCTAACTTTCCCGATCGACTGAAACGTACAACACCTTTCATAGGTGAAACACGAAAAAACACAAAATCTCCCACAAAAAATTCTAACTTCCTTCTCCGGTTATCGGCATAGGATTTTTGTCTACTCTGGGCTTCTTTCATCCTATGTCGAATAAGTTCAATCTTTTCTGTGGAATCACGAATAAGATCTGGACCTAAAACCAGTTTCTCGCCCTCCTCAAGCCAACAAGAAGGAGATCGGCATGGCCTTCCATAGAGTGCCTCGAAAGGTGCCATACCAATACTAGATTGGAAGCTATTATTATAGGAAAATTCAACAAGTGAAATATGATCTTCCCAACTTCCACCAAAATCAAGAACACATGCACGAAGAAGATCTTCAAGAGTTTGATTCACACGCTCGGTTTGTCCATCGGACTGAGGATGATAAGCGGTGCTAAAATTAAGCTTCGTTCCCAAAGCTTTTTGAACACTCTTCCAAAATCCACTAGTAAACAATAGATCACGATCACTAATAATAGAAGTAGGAACTCCATGTAATTTAACAATCTCTTTAACAAAGAGCTTGGCCAAAAGAGGAACGGTTCGGTTAGACCGAACGGGAATAAAATGGGCGGATTTAGTAAGCCTATCAACAATCACCCATAAGCTATCATGACCCGAACGAGAACGGGGAAGGCCATCTATAAAATCCATGGAAATTTGATCCCACTTCCAAATTGGAATTTCTAAAGGTTGCAATAACCCACCGGGCCTTTGATGTTCGGCCTTAACGAGTTGGCAAGTCATGCAACGCTTAACGAAGTTAGCGATGTCAAGTTTCATTCCCTCCCAATAATAAAGTCGCTTCATATCCGCGTACATTTTACTACTACCGGATGAATGGTAAATTTAGAGCGATGGGAATTTTCTAAAATATCTTTTCGAAGATCACTAATATTTGGTACGATAAGTCTACCAAATTTTCGAATGCCGCCACTAGAATCAATATCAAAGTCTTTCAAACCTTCAATACCAATTTTATCCTTAACATTTTGGCCAAGAAGAGCCAATTCAGGATCTAGCCCTTGAGCTTCAAAAATGCGGTCTAAAAGAAAAGGATGAGCCTCAAGGCTACATAAAACAAGTGATGAGCACAAATCGGATACGCGCTCTCGAATCTCACAAGTGGATAAAATCTCGAGATCGTTCCATTCGGATATCATCATAGAAACAACCACTTGTTGCCTTCGACTAAGTGCATCCGCAACGCGATTTCCCTTTCCGAGAGTATAAAGGATATCAAGATCATATGGTGCAAGAAATTCGAGCCAACGCTGTTGACGCAAATTAAGTTCCTTTTAAGAGAATAAATACTTCAAGGACTTATGATCGGTATAAAGAACAAATTTCTCTCCTAAAAGATAATGACGCCAAACACGAACGGCGAAAACAATAGCCGCCAGCTCTAAATCATGAGTGGCATATCTAGTCTCAGCAGGCTTCAATTGCCTAGAAGCTTAAGCAATAACACGTTCTCTTTACATAAGAACGGCACCCAAACCAACGCGACTAGCATCGGTATAAACAACGAAATCTTGATTCCCCTCAGGAATAACGAGAATAGGAGCATCAGAAAGAAGTTCTTTTAATTTCTGAAAAGAAGCTTCACATTTGTCCGACCAAATGTATTTAACACCTTTCTTCGTCAATTTAGTGAGAGGCACGGCAATCTTATAAAAGTCTTTGATAAAACGACGGTAGTAGCCCGCCAATCCAAGAAAACTACGAATCTCTGTCACACTCTCCGGTCTCTTCCAATCTTGAATCGCTTCAATCTTTGAAGGATCCACGGAAATTCCGGATTCGAAAATAATATGACCGAGAAACTTCACACGAGATTGCCAAAAGTGGCATTTAGAAAATTTTGCCTTTAATTGATTACTCCTAAGAGTTTCCAACACAATCCGAAGATGTTTTTCATGCTCCTCCTCGGTTTTAGAATATACAAGAATATCATCGATAAAGACGAGAACAAATCGGTCGAGGAAGTCTTTGAAAATTCTATTCATAAGGTCAACGAAATAAGCCGGAGCATTCGTTAGACCAAATGGCATAACAAGCCATTCATAAGATCCGTAACGAGTATGGAACGATGTCAAAGGAATACTATCATCTGCAATACGAAGCTGATGAAATCCAGTAGCTAAGTCTAATTGTGAAAAGACTCTAGCACCACTAAGTTGATCGAATAGATCATCAATCCGAGGTAAAGGATATTTATTTTTGATAGTAAGATCATTAAGCTTGCGGTAGTCAACGCAAAGCCTAAGTGTTCCATCGGATTTCTTCACAAAAATAGCTGAAGCTCCCCAAGGCGAGGAACTAGAGCGAATAAATTGCTTCGTCTCCAATTCGGATAATTGTTTACGCATCTCCTCGTTTTCTTTATTGGACATACGATACGGAGGACGAGTGATAGATTGAGCTCCAGGAATAAGATTAATTCTGAACTCAATTGCTTGCTTAGGTGGTAATCCTAAAACGGGCTCGAATATGTCGGAAAATTCACGAACGACGTGAATAAGAGAAATAATATCACCCTCATCATCATCATCGTCATCACGAGGATTTAAAGAATATAAAGATGCAACCAAGCTGGAATCTGAATCTTTAAGATTAATAGAAATCCGCTTAATAGATTGAGGATGTCGAAGATGAATAGTCCGCTCAGGACATAGGATATGAGCTTCATAACGGTTAAGCCGATCCATTCCCAAAATCATTCCAAAGCCTAAGTAACGCATGACATGCAAATCGGCTCGGAAAGAAAAATCACACAAAATAATCTCGACATCTTTACACAATAAACTGATTGTCGTGGATCCACCAACCGGATTCGCAATTCTCAAAGAAGTCATTAAACACAAAACATCTAAAGAAAAAGTATCAACAAGTACTTTTGATATAAAAGAATGGGACACACCCGTATCAAAAAGAACTCGAATAGGATGATCACGAAATAAAATAATTCCATCCAGAATAGAATGAGAAATACCTTGGCCACGAGATGTGTTGCCAGGGGCTTGAGCAACATTAAGCTTTCCCTCCCTCCTATTTTGAAGTTTGGGACAAACATGCATAAAATGGTCCGGGCTTTTGCAATAGCGACAAGTACGAGGCTTTGAACACTTGTTCGCAAAATGGTCTTTCGAACCACAATTATAGCATTTCCCTTGAGTAGAGGAAAATGTCTTTTCAACAGGAGTTGCTTGCCTCCCTTTCTTGTTGGGATAAGGGCCTTTGAATTTGTTTGGCCTCTTCTTGTTTTTGAAGTTTGGTTTGGAACCCACCACTTCAACATCATTCTTCCTATCCGCCTCTTCAAGACGAAGAGCGATATCAACGAGTTGGTCGAAAGAAACTTCTAATTTTAGAAGTAATGGCTTCTTGAGATTTTTGTTTAAGCCATAGACGAACCTCTGGTTCTTCTTTAAAGGGGTGTTGATGTATTCAACCCTATATTTGGAAAGCGACATGAAGGAGGCGACGTAATCAGTCACGGAGGACTCACCTTGAACAAGGTCTATAAATCGTCGGGCCAATGTCACTTTCTCTGCTTCTGGTACAAATTTCAACTCGAAGCGTTCCCGGAATTGCTCCCAGGTGAGATCCGCTTCATTAATCTCAGAAATAAGAAGCTCATACCAGTCCAATGCTCTTTCTCGGAGCATACTAGAGGCCACCTGAACTCGATGAAGGTCAATAAGATTCATGCGAGAAAAGATTCGATCGCATGACCTTAGCCAAGCCTGTACTTCAATAATAGTTTCGGAACCTTTGAATAGCTCCCCACCCAAATTAGTGTAATCGCTGCACAAGCGTGCAAATCCCGACTATGGGTGAGTAGGTTTCGAGTTAGCTCCAGCTGCTTGAGCATTCGTGACTAAATCACGAAGCTGTTGAGCAGTCATAAAAACTCCATCCTGGGGCGGAGTGCTAGATGGTACGGCTCTGGGGCGGCCTGGTCTAGACATTTCTCTTCCTTTAGAAAGAAAGAAGAACAAGGAGAAGATTATTCACTATTGAATATCAAGCAATCTTGATAGATAAAACAAGGAATCATAAAAGAAAATAGGATGAATCGGTACGAAGACTCGAAGTAAATCCTAAAGCACGACTCCTAAGATGGACTTAGGACGATGATCCTTGTTATAATATTCCATATTGTTCTGAAGTTTGGCTCTGATACCAAGCTGTGACGCCCCACCTCTATACCCACGCTAGCCAAGAACATTACGGTGAATGCTGTCAACTAGCACGGAGTATAAGGCTGTTGAGGAGCGACCATCCGTGTAATTGCTTTGTGCGAGCATCAATATGTCAGATAGTATAACATGCAATACTTTATTAGGAGGAAATCCGACATACCGACACAAACTCAAAGCTACTACACAGTGGCTATAATATCTTCGGAAACAAATACAGAAATAAACATAACATAAATCAGTCACAGATAACTCATATCACAAAGGCGGAAGAAGATATGAATATATAATAAACACATGGAAGTGTATATCAGAGTAGTTGTCAAAAAGATCCACAATAATACAAAAGAATAGCAACACGTGCTATACAAAATAATACAACTATAAGTCTATATCTCAAGTGTATACAATAAAATAAACTACTAATCTAAGTAGTTTGCCAAAAGTCAGAGTAATGAATCCCTGGGGAAAAGTCAAGCAGAAGCACCTGCAACATCTCGGTCTGACCCGAGTATTATTTAATAAGAAAACAATAAACGGATCAGTCTAACAATAAATATCAGATGAAACGATATAGAGTAAGAGATATGACTAAACACATAATAATCAAAATGCCAAGCTGTGATATATATAAGTAGTTGAAAATCATCAAGGGATTAATCAATGTCACAAAATCTACACAAGAATCAAAGAAATGTCATACTCCTTATTTCGTTCATCAAACCACAATTATTGACGATTATACCAATGTCAATCACAAAAGTCAATGACACACAAATTCACCAATGCACAAATATTGATAAAACTTATCAATGGAAATCACAAAAATTGGTGAAGCATAAATTCTAGAAATCATCTCAAGAAATCCAGTCAATGACACACGAATTCACCTATGCACAAAAATTGATAAATCATATCAATAGAAATCACAAAAATAGGTGAAGAAGAAAATTCCAGAATTCGACACACGAAATCCAGAAATCACACAAAATAGGGGGAGTCCTATCACACGAACGGGAGCATGAAAACTCACCAACATATGTATCACACGAACGAGACGCTATCTCATGGTAGCTAGCCATTAATTTTTGACACACGAACGGCTCGAAGACCATGGGGCGCTACCCCACATATGTGAGTTGAAACTCACACAAACGGGTTTAGTCTCCCTCGTAGACAAAGAGACATCGCACATTGCTAGTCTAAATCACAAAAATGATCGTCATGATCATCAAGAAGTGTCAATTACAGTAAGCTAGTAAATATATGAGCTTAGCTTCATGTCCCATAACCACTAGCTTAACTTAAATATTTACGAACAAATTGTAGATCTCCACTAGAAAATTGTCACAAGAGATTCAATCGAACAAGTCCAAGAATTAACCGACGAAGTAAACGCAAGCGTTTCATACCACTTGTTTTACTAAGTCGTTTAATTAGATTTCTCATACGAGTGAGGTAAAGGTTTGTATATACTAATAGAATGGAAATCGGTTTGAGAAAAGGAGCTTTGTAATAAAATAGTGTTGAAATCATTTGAAGAAAGAGTTTTGATATTTACTATTAGTATCGAAACCTTTATATTTTTAAAGTGACAAATCACAAAGAAGATTGTAGGAACAATCAATCACTAAAATTCACATACGAAGATGTGAATAAAATCCAAAGAAACCGACAAAGAATCCATCGAAATGGATATTCAAAAATCCCTAAAAAGGAGTCATCAAAGTCATAATAAATGATAACAACAAATAGGATCATCACGAATCGATTTAAATTGGAAATTCAATCCAAAAAGGCAAAATGGACTCAAACAGCAGGTTCAGTTGACTGAACAGAGTTTTCATTCGACTGACCCTGTGCCTGGAAATTTTCCAGGTTCAGGAAACTTTCTGTTTCCTGTTTCAGTCGACTGAACAAAGGATTCAGTCGACTGAATCATACCTGGAAACTTTCGGGTTCCAGGTTCAGTCGACTGAACAGAGAATTCAGTCGACTGAATCATGTCTGGGCTATTTTTCAGCCTATCCAAATGAAGAGCAAACTCTTCCAAAATGCATCCGGACGAACATTGGCTCTAAGGGTTTATGCCAATCGGCATCCCGGCCCTATATGCTCCTCGATGCATCACCAAAAGCATGATCAAACATCCATAAAAGGATTTCACACAAATTTGACTTAAAAACCCAAAAATTGGAATATTCACAAAACCAATCCAAATCAAGAGCAAATGCACGTGAAGAAGTGTTAGGAATTCATACCCAACAACCAAAGATAATTATAGTCATAGATGTGAGATAAAAATCTCACCTTTGAAATCACACAAATAAAGAAGAAGCTTGAAAGCAAAGGAGAATCAACTACTCTTCAAATCCAACTCAATAAGCTTGATTCTAAGCTTTAAAAGAAAAACAATCCCAAAATTAGGTTTACGAATTTCTGAAATGATAAGAGAATGAGTTGGAGAAGAAGAAGAGAAGCTTACCAATGGGTTCTTCTATTAGTTTGGAGCTAGAACTTGATTTGCAAAAGAAAACTAGGGCTTGAGTTTTAATTTCCCATCTCTCCCACCATTGTTGCTAAAGCTTGAGTATTAGGAATTGGAAATGAAGTAAATGAGGAGTTGAAGTGGAGTTGGGACTGAATACATAAGTGGGGTTATTGGGCTCAGCCCAAACCAAAGCCTAAGCAAAAAGTAGCAAAATTCAACTTTCTCCAAACTTATCGAAGCTTATACTCAAAAAGGTCGCAAACAGCATTTTAAACTCAATGGGAGTGGTCCCGAGTCCTAATTCGACCGTATGCAAAAAGTAGCTTTTCGGACTAAAATCCGACTACGATACCATATTTAAACAAAACATTTAAATATATAAATCATAACATATGCGGGTTGTTACACTAGACAACTCAGATTGGAGTGAAATTTTGTAGCATTTAAACTATGACATAAGGACTACAAAATAATATAATTTTATAGCATTTGGCTGTAAGATGAGAAAATTATGATTTTTCTAAAATGGCACTTTTGAAACACAATAATGAGCTCAGCTGCAGATCTAGTTTCTAGTCAACTTCATGGACAGGTTTCCGACATCTAGACAACTCAGGTTCTAGTGAAATTTTGAAGAATTACAATATGACACAATTACAAAAAAATACTCAAATTTGATAGTATTTTTCTACAAGATAAGAAAATTATGATTTTTATAAAATGACACCTTTTAGACAACAATATAAACAAAAAGACTTAGAAATTTACATATGGAACCAAGCAATTCACATTCTAGATTACTTATTATAAGCAATTTTGCTTATCAAATAGTTTTAGCAAGAAGTAGCTATGATTTGGTAGCAATTAGAAACGTACAATAGCAAAATTTCATATTTTGATGGATTAGAGAGTTTACAAGGATGGATATTACCTGTATCTTAGTATTTAACTTGAATCTTAATACTTAATTCACAAGGATACTGATATAAATTTTCGTTTCATTAAAATGGAGCCATTGTTTTCTCTTGAGAAGCTTTTTGAGGAAGATGGTTTACTGTAAGAAGAAAAAAGGTCATATCTCAATAGGTGGATGCAGACGATGGGCTAACGGGAAATTAATTATGCTCTTTAAACACATTTTAACACTTAGTGTATTTTTGAGTTTGCTATTTACAAGTTTAAACTTGTTTTCAACATATTTTACATATATAAATTCCGATTTACATGAAACAAATTGCATTTTTCATGTTTTAATGAAGGGAATATGCTAATAATGTTAAAAACTAAAATTTTCAACTAAAAATATTGTTTTCACAATTTAATACCAATTATTTACCAATATTCACATTTTTAGTAAAAAATCACTATTTTCATTATTTTCCACCAATAAAAATTTATTCCTAAGTTCATTAAAGTGTATAAAAATGCTTTTAACATTTTTATAGCTTTAAAACATATTTCAAACTTAATTATATCACAAAATTTATTTTCTTCGTGTTTTCCCTTTATTACAACAACATTTATCAATATTGTTGTTTAAGGACAAATAATTCAAATTTAACATATTTTACCCCTATAAAAAAATTAGTCCTTACCTCTAAAAATTATACATATGTGTTTTAGCAAATTTTTAAATATTAAAACACCATTTGCAACAATATCACATCCTTGGTAATTGAGTTCATTCATGTTTATCCGTTTGTTTCGGGATAAAAGGCTAAAATTGGAATAAAACTACAATATTATAAAAATATTAACCCAATAATTTATTTTCATCGTTTATTCTCATTCCATACCACCAATAAAGTATTTTAAACTTTATTTCCCATTTGTTTACACTAAAAACCCAACTCTTAATATTAAACATTATTTATTTTAAATAAACAATGTTATCATCAATTTATTCCATCCATAAATTCATAATTCCCATATTAAATTATAATTTACATTATAATTTCAAATTTTGGTAATCTCCTAAATCACGGGTTGTTAAAGACTTCCCTTAACAAAATTGCGTCCTCGCAATTCTTAGAGGAAAGTCCGTAAGCAATACATCAAACCATCACAAGAAAGAAAGAACAAATGCTTAAGATAAAGGATTCTCACCAAACTGTGAGAAGAAGGATTCAAAGATACGATCGCTCGATAAATTCTTTGGTTTCCCAAGAGCAGTCATTGGGATTATCGGACCATTGAATCTTAATGAGCGGCACATTCTTGTTTCGAAGGAGCCTCACCTCCGAGTCAAGAACACGAATAGGCTATTGCACAACAGATAGGTCCGGTGAGATCTCAAGCCCTAACTGCTTGGAAGAATAAACAACGGAATTAAAATCTCTAAGGCACTTCCGAAGCTGAGATACATAGAATACGTTGTGAATGCCCGAAAGATGAGCTGGAAGGGAAATTCAATATGCAACTGAACCAATGCGTTCAGTAATAGAAAATGGCCCTATGTAGCAAGGAGCCAATTTCCCAATCCTACTGAATCGCATAACACCCTTCAGCTGAGAAACTAGAACGAAAACAAGATCGCCCATAGAGAATTCGAGAGGCTTCCTACGATTGTCCACGTAGGATTTCTGACTGCTCTACGCCTCTTTCATTCTTTGTCTGATAAGAATGATCTTCTCAGAAGAATATCGAACTACATCTAGACCCAAAACAAAATTCTCTATAGATTCTAACCAACAAGAAGGTGATCAACATGGCCTTCCGTATAGGGCTTCAAAAGGAGCCACACCGATACTGGACTGAAAGCTATTATTATAAGAGAACTCCATAAGAGGTAAATGATCCTCCCATGAACCAGCGAAATCTAGAATAAAAGCACGAAGAAGGTCCTATAAAATATGATTAAGCATCTCAGTCTATCTGTCAGAATATGGATGGTAAGCGGTACTGAAATTAAGCTTTGTTCCAACAGCTTGCTGAAGGCTGCTCCAAAAATGACTATGGAATAAAGGATCGCGATCGCATATAATAGAGGAAGGAACACCATGGAGTTGAATGATTTCTTTGATATACAACTTTGCTAAGAGAGGTGCATTCCTATTAGACTTAATAGGAATAAAATGAGCGGACGTTACGAGTCAATCAATGATAACCCATATACTAGAATGACCCGACATGAATGAGGTAGGCCATAAACAAAATCCATTGAATTTTGGTCCCATTTCCGTAATGGAACCTCTAAGGGCTGAAGAAGACCGAATGCCCGCTGATGCTCGGCCTTAATGATTTGACAAGTCATGCAATTACTTACATAACTTGCAACATCATGCTTCACGCCTTCCCATAATAAAGGTGATACATATTGGCGTACATCATACTAGTGATGACAATCATCAAGAATGTCACGCCTAAGTGCTGAATCAGAAGGCATAACAATACTGTCCTTCATACGAAGACAACCGTGAGAATCAATACTGAAATCCCTTATCTCAACATCACGGGATTAAGATTCACAAAGATGAATAAGGCGCAACATCTCGGGATCATGCCATTGATCATCGGAAATACGATCTAAAAGAGAAGATCGAGCTTCCATATTGAATAAAAAGATAGATGAATCGAAAGAAGAAGCTCGATCATGAATATCACAATAAGATAAAGTCTCAGGAACATCCCATTCGACTAACATCATAGAAACAACAGCCAAATGCTTGCGACTAAGCGCATCTGCCACATGATTACCCTTCCCTAGGGTATATTGAATTTCAAAATCATACGAGGCAAGAAACTCAAGCCAATGCCGCAGCCTCATATTAAGAACTTTGTGAATGAATCAATATTTCAAAGGCTTATGGTCGGTAAAAAGGAAGGTGCTCTCCCAAAAGATAATGACGCCAAATCTTCAAAGCGAAGATAGTGGCTGCAAGCTCTAAATCATGGGTAGCATACCGAACCTCATTCGGATACAATTACCCAGAAGCATAGGCAACTACCCAATCTCTCTGCATCAAAATAGCACCGAGGCCACTATGACTAACATCGGTATAAACGATAAGATCTTGGTTCCCTTCAGGAACCACAAGGAGGGGAGCATTAGTGAGAAGCTCCTTCAATCTCCGAAAAGAAGCCTCACATTTATCGGACTAAACAAATCGAGCACATTTCCTCGTAAGGCAAGTCGAAGGAAGCATGATACGGGAAAGTCTTTGATGAAATGGTGGTAATAACCAGCCAAACCAAGAAAACTACAAATTTCATGAACATTCTAAGGCCTCTTCCAACTTTGAATAGCATTGATCTTAGAAGGATCAATGGAAATACCTTCTGAAGATACAACATGGCCTAAGAACTTCACTTACTTTCCCAAAAGTGACACTTAGAGAGTTTTGCTTTGAGTTGATGTTGTTGGAGAGTACTCAAAACAATTCTAAGATGTCAAGCATGGTCCTCTTCCAACTTCGAATATACAAGAATGTCATCAATGAAAACAAGAACATATTGAGATATTCTCGGAATAATCAATTCATAAGATCGACAAAGTAGACAGATGCGTTCCTCAATCTGAACGGCATGATGAGCCACTCATAAGAACTATAGTGAATGTGGAATGCTGCGAGAGGAATACTATATTCTATGACTCTGTAACGACCCGTAAATTTTCGATAATTAAAATAGCTAATTTAATAAGATTTCGTGATTTAATGTTAGAAAAATATTTGTAATTCATTTGGAATAATAATAACTGGAATGAATTGCAACGATAATTATCCAAGTAATGAAAAAAAGCTACTTAGTGAATGCCTTTGCAATCAATAGTTGAATAGGATAATAAATGTTGAATTCATTGGGTATAATAGAGTAATTGATTCATAAGTAAAATCTATTTGGAATCAAATATTGAATATTGAACAGGTAAATTATTTAAATTAAATATTTGGAAATTATTGAACAATTTAATAATGGGGATTTGAATAACCGTATAATGGAAATAGTTGTTCTATAATTTTAACTCGTTTCAAAAGTTAAATTTTATAAGTTCGTTTTGAATATTTCAAAGGATAGTGATTTAAGAATAATCAAATTTGTTAAATTTAATATTACGAATGTTTGAATAAATTAAATTTCGAATTTGATATGATTAATTGGATATTGAAATTTAATATATGAAAATAGAGTGAATATTTGAAATTTGATTTAATATGATTCAAACTGGTTTCCAAAATGAATGTAAGTTATATTTGGATTTTAATAGAGTTAATAAGATTTTAAAACTGGAATTTATTGGATAAATTGAATAACGGGTTTAATATGATTAAAAATGATTTGTAAAATTTTATTTTATCATATTGGAGTTATAGTGATGTTATAGAACTTTTAAAACTGAATTCAAAATTTATTTGTGAAAATTGAATATTTTAATATTAAATTATCGCCTGAAAAATAGCCAATTTTTGAACTGTCTCAGAATTGGACGAAATAAGTTATATTGGATCCGTAATAGTTAGTTATTATCGGATTTCAATTTTCGTAGCAATCGGAGTTATCGTTTGACCGTGGCAGCTCGAAACGCGTTGAAATTGTTTAATATTAATTTGGCGAGTTAAAAATGGTCATTTTTCAAACGGTCTCAGATTTCAACGAAACCAGTTTCATCGGATCCGTAATGTGATATAATTATATGGTTTCAAATTTCGTGTCAATCGGATTTATCGTTTGTCCGGGGCAAGCCAAAACGCATAGAAATTTAGTTAATCGAATTAATTTAAAATCGATCGTTTATTTCCATAACTCTCACATACGATCGAATTAGCCTCCGAAACCTATTCCATTGTGTCCGGAACGCGGGGTAAACCCTAGAAACGCCAGCCGGCACGCTTCGTTTGGAGTTCGGAAAATTTTCGGTGAATAGTGTCGCGTATTTTTCTATAAAAGGACTTCATAATTCACAAATTTCTAAAACCCTAGGTCAAAAGGTGATAGCCACCACTTTCATTTCAATGGCCAGAAAATTTCGAAACTTCTTCCTCCTTTTCCTCTCAATCCATCAACAATTAGCAAAAACTCTCAACTACAAAGTTGTAGAGGGCATCAAGATCTAGCTATCCAACGGTGGAGATCGGAAACGGAGCCACGGATTAACGGCAAAACGCGATGGAAGCAACTGCGTTTTTCACGCAAATCGAGGTGATAGGGGAGGCCGAGTTCAACATGGTGGCAGCCGATGGTGGCTCTCGAGCGGGGCTTCGCAACGATGGTCTCTGATCAACTTCCCGACGCTTGTGGTGGTCGCAAAATGGAACCCTAGTTTGAAGCTTGATGGGTTCTCATGCGTGCATTTCCTGTAGAAGTAACGTGAGTTTGGGGGAGAAGCAAAGGGACGGGCTGGATTGCAGGGTGATGGATCTCACGGCTTAGATTGATTTAGGTTGAGAAAAATTAAATTATGTTGTAAAATTATGAATATAAAATCGTGTAACTTCTAAAATTCATAACTTTTTCATACGAAGTCGAAAACGCGCGAAACTTTTTGCGTTGGAATCGTATGGACGAGCTCTACGCGATGCAACTGGATTGGAATCATTTGGAACTAGAGAAAATTTTGAGTCAAATCGAACGTCATTCGATTTGATTTAAAATCGTAAAATCAAGGTGAGTGTTTTATAACGCTCACACCGTACTAAATATCTTTATGCTAGTTAAATTTGACGTTATGTAGTGTTATGAAATTTACTTGTCGTTGTTTGATAGAATTTAATTGTCGTATAGATTGTCGTTTGAATTAACCGTTGAAAAATTAAATTGACAGTTAAATTGAAATTAAAATTTAATTGCGATTAAATTTCCTGACATTGATAACTATGAAATTGCTATGAATTGTATTGTCTATTGGATGATGTATTTCGATGGATGCTATTGGTTGATATTGAAATGTTTGGATGTTTATTTGCTTATCTACATCCTGCTTTGCATACATATGATACTGTGATTTAATTTAAGTGATATATGTTCATCCCTGACATTTAATTGAAATAAATAATCACTTGGCCATAGGATAGAAAATTATATACGGACACCGAATTGGCTAAAAATAATAATTTTAAAAATCGTCGATTTGAAATTTATTTAAATGTTTTGATTTAAAAGTTATAGATAGAAATCGATTTATAGAAATTGAATTTGCCGAAAAATTGAGTTTGGAATGTTGAAATAAATTTTGGTTAAAAGAAATTGTTAAATAATTTAAGTTGAGACTTTGAAATTTAAAAATTTGGATATGATTGAATTTCGGAAATTTATTTGTTTTAAAGATTGAACATTATTTCGAGCTTTGAGTATTACTAAGTAAAAGCGATATAAAAGATATTTTGAATTTGAACTTGAAATTGAATCACATTTGTAATTGGGTTTTAAATTTGAATATTGAAAGATAATTTTATTAAGTGTTACAAATTGATATTTTGGAAAATCAAGCTTCGAATCGATATAAATTGAAATTGAATTAATTGAAGGTGAATGTAAAATTTAATTAATTTGAAATCAAAGTTGACATTGATTTGAGTTGAAATCGAAATTGAATCAGTAGAATGGAAATTGAAATTGATTTGAACTGGGAAGTTATAATTGAAATGGATTGGTTTTGAAGCTGTTTTATTTTGTTTTCCAAATTTCTCGGTTATATAAACCATTTTGAATACTTAAACTATTTTAATCCATTTTAAATCTACTTAACCCAATTTAAATTATTTTGAACTAAGTTTATCTATTTCAAATCCATTTTAAGATTTTAAAGTATTTTAACTATTGTAATTACTTAAAACTACTTTTAAACTACTTAAAACTATTTCTAAAATTTTAAGCTGGAAAATAAGGTGAAATGTTATATTTAAACCTTAAATTTAAATACGAATTGAGTTAAACGAAGTTGCAATCTAAGTTGAAATCCGAAATGAATTTGAAATCGAAATGAGATATTGATGCGGAAAAATGATTTTTGAAACGAAATATTACATTTGGAAAGATACGATGATTTTTGAAATAGATTTAATTTTTGAAGCGAGTATGATATTTTGATATCAATTATGAATCGATTTGAAATGTAAAAGAGCCAACGGTGTATTAATACGTAGTTATTAAAGAGACCGGGATCGGATATGGACATACTCTCTGTCGATACCGAACACCACTTTAATAACTATTATACGCGGAGTGTTGATCCAGAATGAAGTGGATGGTTTGGTGAACGCGTTGACTTAAGAAAGAGAACGATATTGGATGACCCCTGACATGACTAAAACAGGAGCCGCGCCGGGCCATTGAGGTTCGCCACCTCTAGCGGACACACTTCTTCGATACCATATCTATTACATTTGTGATGCGATTTGGGTGCACCCCTTGATCTGGGAGTGTTGTTTCGCGGTGTTGAGGTAGTAGCTGCTATGCTCAACATCAGTCCGGATCACGCAACTACTAGTATCCTAGTTGGTATCGCCTCATGTACCTTGTCATACTGATTATCCTATTCGCGACCACTACGTTTTGATTTGTACCTTGAGTATATGGATTGCCCTCTGGTGACTTCCGGTTTTGGGGAAACTACGGTCTTGTATATGCTTTTGGGAATATAAAATGTGTTAAGGGGGATTATGGTAACGCCTTAACGCTATTTTGATATTTTATATTACTGATAGACATTATCTACTTAGCGTACATTACTACATAGTAGATAGTTTAACGGATCCTTGAGAGATGGAAAATCCCGTAACATCTCTTAAGTTATTGCACGCACGTTGACACTAGATATGAGATGTCAAACCCCGTAAACATCTCTGACGCCGTCACACTCATATTTATTTACGATTGATTTAACTTTCATATGGATATTTTAGTCCTGACTCGAGTGTTTGTCTTTTCATTACGCTCGGGTCAGACCTGAGTTTTCAGATTTTTGAAGATCTATTCTGGAAGACGAAGACGAAGATTTGGTATACTATTACTATTATTACCCTTGCACCATGCTACCTGCTGCATTATTTTATTTGTTCTGTTGTATATGTATAACTCTGATATATGTTGTATAAATAATTGTCAAAGTATAGTAAACAACTTCATGAACTGTTTATTTGACTATTATATTTTATCGTTCCGCTGCGAGATTCTGTGTTGTTTCATTTCCTTTATTTTTTTCTTTTCTTTTCTTAATTACCCCAATAACCATCTGCCCTTTTGAATGGTTTGGAACCGGCATGTGTATTTGATCGTCGGTTTAAACTGTCCAAAAAAAGCGGGTCGTTACAGTTGGTATCAGAGCTTTGGTTTAGCAATAAACCTTGGCTCTAGTGGGGAATAACTCATTGAAATAGAGGTAAACTATATGAATGAGTTGTGTGTATATGAGAGAGCGTACTTGTTATTTTATATAAAATGGTTTTATATTGTGTTAATTTGTTCCGTTGAGTATTTATGAATTCTGGTTGATACTTGGGACGCCAAGGCGTCGATAGGAATTTCTAAACACTCGAATAGGACAAACCAGCACAATATCGTTTTGGAATATATTTTTATATAAAGAATTATTTGAATATTTATTCATTTTGATTGAATTGATTGTTAGGAGATGATAATATTAGATTATTATCGTTATTGTTTGATCAGTCAATATTTACAACAATTGATTAAATAACAATGGATTTAGGAAAATGAAATCTTGTAAACACAATTGATAATGAATATAAATGAATTTTAACTTGGATTTGGGAATTTAAAATTCCGGTGTTTGAAATTGACTTACAAGAATTTGAAAAACATAATATGAGTATTATATGATAGTATAATTGAGTTGAAATTGTTTTCGAAGGATTTTTTTATGATAAGTGTTATATTCCCTTCTCTTGACGCTAGAAAATGATTTCAGTGATGAGTGCACGCATCATCGGCGTTTATTTTCGAGAGTCCGAGTGGGGGAGACCACTTAATAGCTTGTCTAAACTTTGTTTTGATTCAAAATTTATTTTATTTTGTACTCTCTATAGTATGATTTGCTATATAAATTATATAAGTATATATTATTTCAAAACTTGATTTGAAATGAAACCGGGATTGGAATTCTTAAGTCCTTTAATAATTAATGATTTTTTTTAAATGATTGAAATGAATTTAGACTTGAATCATTAAGGAACTCCTGAATTATGAAATGAGAAATGAACCTAAGAGCTAAGTGAAAATATCAATTGAAGTAGAAATCCTTAGAATTAGGAAATTATGAACTTAAAATAAAAGTGAAACTGTAAAACTCACGTAGTATTAAAATTCATTCTATAGCATAGATATAACTTACCAAAATATTTAAGAAGTTCAAAAATGTTATATGAATTGTTAATTGGATAATATACAAGTATAGGTTTGAATAATGGAATATGCATTTAATCAATGGTTTGCAAATATAAATAAAATTGTTAGTAAATAATTGGAATTTAAATTAACATTTAAAGGTGATTCACAATTATGTTAATATAAAATGGAAATACTATATGTGAATGTAAATGTGAAAAAATTATAGTGAAATTTAAGTAATGACCTAAGAATTAATAAATTGAAAATTCAACATTAAATGGAAAGAAGTTGTATGTTGTTTAACTACATTCTATTTGCATAACTATAACTTACCAAATACTTAAAAGGTTTAAAATGCTAATAAGGATAAGTAGAGAAATAATATATCAGTGAGAGAGTGAAAAATAAAATGTGAAGATCTAATTGATAGTTGTAAATATAAAAGAAATTTAAGCGGTAAAATGAATGATATATATAAGTGAATGAATAAAATTTAAACTTAATGAAATATAGAATTGGCAAATGGAAACTAATTAAATTTGAATATAACTAAATGTCTATAAGCTTGGAAGTGTATGAAATTAAAATTGACATGGAAATGTATAATTGATGTAGTGTAGATTTTGGATGGATGTCAATGTTTGATATGCGTTGGTTGTTAGATGGATGATAATTGATTAAGTAGAATTCATTAGTGTTAATGGAATTGAATAAACGGAATAAAATTTTAAAAATAATTAACTTCAAATTTGAAGCAAAGTGAAATTAAATATAATTGAATTCAATTTAAATTGAAGCAAATTGACTTGAGTTAAAAATGTGAATGAAACAAACTTGAATAAATCGGAAACAAATTGAATGTAAACCTATTGTGTGGATGAAAAAGAAAATAAATGGCTTTGTGTTTATGATTGTTCTTTAGAAAATTTGATGTTTTGATGGTTTGTACTTTGAAACAATAAAAGCAAAATTTTGGAAGAAAAAATATCCAAAATGGTCCAATACATGCTGAAACGAAAATAACCATAACTTTTAAACGGCTGAACAGAATTAGACGATTTTGGACTTTCCGAAAAGCTTAGAAACTATTGCACAACTTCAATTTAGAGTGTCTTGAGAAATTCCTTCGTCTACTAGGTTAAAAACTTGAATGTTACTCGCTGTCCTGTGTAAAAAATAAGTAAAATCTGAAGCATACAACCTTAGTATTTTCGCCATACCTTTTGATGGGTTTATCAGATTTTAATGATCTTGCCCTTTCTGGAAAGCTAAGAACTTAAGCTAAAACTTTTGTTTTAAGTCTTTTGTGTTTTGATGTCGTTTAGAAGGTCGGAAATGTGGGTGAACGTCGCGGACCTGCGCAAACACTGCCCAGGCTGAAGCGTATCCCCTAAGTAAAACGGCCATAACTTTTGAAAGGATGATCCGAATTCGATGATATTGGACATTCCGGAAAGCCTGAAATGAATGCAACAACTTTAGTTTAGATTCTGTTGTCAAATTTTACCGTTTATGTGACCTAAAACTAAGATTTGTTTGCTGTCCAGAAATTGAAATCTCAGTTTTGAAACTAAATATGTTATATATATGTTGTGTAGGCTAAGTATAGCGATCTATCTTTATATGCATGGTTCTAACTTAGTTATTGAGCATTTTAGTAGGTAGCAAAGGGGTTGCCCTTCGTTGTGGAGCTCGCTTCTACGCTAAACGTATAATGTAAGTAAAATGCTAATAAATGCTAAATAAAAGGTACGCTTACGGTTTTATATGATATTGGCGATATTTATATGTTGTTTCCCCACATATGAGATGCATCATCATTGAGATGAGATGTATATTTGTGATATATATGCTATTATATTTTTTCCGATCGAGCCGCGCAAAGGAGACTCTGCAGAATTTTTCCGTAAATCCGGGAGTTAGAAAAATTTTCAAGTTTAAATTTTTTTATAACTTGTTTTGATAATTAACTTTTAAGTTTAGAAAGCCGTTCGGAGTAAGTTAGTGGAAGCGTAGTTATGACTTTATAAATGGAATTTCATTGTTTTATAAGTTGGTAACTTTGAATAAAATATATCTAATGTTGAATTCTATACTTAGTTTCTTTTCCCTTCTTTTCCTTTTCGGGGACGAAAAGTTTTGAGTGGGGGAGAGTGTAACGACCTGTAAATTTTCGATAATTAAAATAGCTAATTTAATAAGATTTCGTGATTTAATGTTAGAAAAAAATTTGTAATTCATTTGGAATAATAATAACTGGAATGAATTGCAACGATAATTATCCAAGTAATGAAAAAAAGCTACTTAGTGAATGCCTTTGCAATCAATAGTTGAATAGGATAATAAATGTTGAATTCATTGGGTATAATAGAGTAATTGATTGATAAGTAAAATCTATTTGGAATCAAATATTGAATATTGAACAGGTAAATTGTTTAAATTAAATATTTGGAAATTATTGAACAATTTAATAATGGGGATTTGAATAACCGTATAATGGAAATAGTTGTTCTATAATTTTAACTCGTTTCAAAAGTTAAATTTTATAAGTTCGTTTTGAATATTTCAAAGGATAGTGATTTAAGAATAATCAAATTTGTTAAATTTAATATTACGAATGTTTGAATAAATTAAATTTTGAATTTGATATGATTAATTGGATATTGAAATTTAATATATGAAAATAGAGTGAATATTTGAAATTTGATTTAATATGATTCAAATTGGTTTCCAAAATGAATGTAAGTTATATTTGGATTTTAATAGAGTTAATAAGATTTTAAAACTGGAATTTATTGGATAAATTGAATAACGGGTTTAATATGATTAAAAATGATTTGTAAAATTTTATTTTATCATATTGGAGTTATAGTGATGTTATAGAACTTTTAAAACTGAATTTAAAATTTATTTGTGAAAATTGAATATTTTAATATTTAATTATCGCTTGAAAAATAGCCAATTTTTGAACTGTCTCAGAATTGGACGAAACTAGTTATATTGGATCTGTAATAGTTAGTTATTATCGGATTTCAATTTTCGTAGCAATCGGAGTTGTCGTTTGACCGTGGCAGCTCGAAACGCGTTGAAATTGTTTAATATTAATTTGGCGAGTTAAAAATAGTCATTTTTCAAACGGTCTCAGATTTCGACGAAACTAGTTTCATCGGATCCGTAATGTGATATTATTATATGGTTTCAAATTTCGTGTCAATCGGATTTATCGTTTGTCCGGGGCAAGCCAAAACGTATAGAAATTTAGTTAATCGAATTAATTTAAAATCGATCGTTTATTGCCATAACTCTCACATACGATCGAATTAGCCTCCGAAACCTATTCCATTGTGTCCGGAACGCGGGGTAAACCCTAGAAACGCCAGCCGACACGCTTTGTTTGGAGTTCGGAAAAATTTTGGTGAATAGTGTCGCGTATTTTTCTATAAAAGGACTTCATAATTCACAAATTTTCAAACCCTAGGTCAAAAGGTGATAGCCACCACTTTCATTTCAATGGCCAGAAAATTTCGAAACTTCTTCCTCCTTTTCCTCTCAATCCATCAACAATTAGCAAAAACTCTCAATTACAAAGTTGTAGAGGGCATCAAGATCTAGCTATCCAACGGTGGAGATCGGAAACGGAGCCACGGATTGACAGCAAAACGCGATGGAAGCAACTGCGTTTTTCACGCAAATCGAGGTGATAGGGGAGGCCGAGTTCAACATGGTGGCAGCCGATGGTGGCTCTCGAGCGGGGCTTCGCAACGATGGTCTCTGATCAACTTCCCGACGCTTGTGGTGGTCGCAAAATGGAACCCTAGTTTGAAGCTTGATGGTTTCTCATGCGTGCATTTCCTGTAGAAGTAACGTGAGTTTGGGGGAGAAGCAAAGGGACGGGCTGGATTGCAGGGTGATGGATCTCACGGCTTAGATTGATTTAGGTTGAGAAAAATTAAATTATGTTGTAAAATTATGAATATAAAATCGTGTAACTTCTAAAATTCATAACTTTTTCATACGAGGTCGAAAACGCGCGAAACTTTTTGCGTTGGAATCGTATGGACGAGCTCTACGCGATGCAACTGGATTGTAATCATTTGAAGCTAGAGAAAATTTTGAGTTAAATCGAACGTCGTTCGATTTGATTTAAAATCGTAAATCAAGTTGAGTGTTTTATAACGCTCACACCGTACTAAATATCTTTATGCTAGTTAAATTTGACGTTATGTAGTGTTATGAAATTTACTTGTCGTTGTTTGATAGAATTTAATTGTCGTATAGATCGTCGTTTGAATTAACCGTTGAAAAATTAAATTGACAGTTAAATTGAAAATAAAATTTAATTGCGATTAAATTTCCTGACATTGATAACTATGAAATTGCTATGAATTGTATTGTCTATTGGATGATGTATTTCGATGGATGCTATTGGTTGATATTGAATTGTATTGTCTATCGTATAGATGACTTGTTTGATCAGCTTCACGAGGCTAAGGTGTTTTCTCAGATGGATTTGGCAACGGGATTTCACCAGTTGAGAGTGGCGAAGGATAGTGTGCCGAAGACTGCTTTCAGGACACCATCCGGATTTTATGAGTGGCTGGTAATGCCGTTTGGACTGACTAATGCGCCAGCATATTTTGTGGATCTTATGAATAGAGTGTTCAGAGATCAGTTGAATAAGTTCGTGCTTGTATTCGTGGATGATATTTTGATTTATTCCAGAACTGAGGAAGAGCACAAGACGCACTTGCGGATTGTTTTGGAAATCTTGCGGAAACACCAGCTGAAGGCTAAGTTTTCAAAGTGTCACTTCTGGAAGAGTGAAGTGAGGTTCTTAGGCCATGTTATCTCTGGAAATGGAATAGCGGTTGATCCCGCTAAGGTGGCAGCAATCCAGGATTGAATTAGACCTAAGAATGCATCTGATGTGAGAAGTTTTCTTGGATTAGCAGGATATTATCGACGGTTTATCAAAGACTTTTCCAAGATAGCTGCACCGTAAACAGGATTGACGAAAAAGAACCAAGTGTTCAGATGGGGTGATAAGTGTGAGCAAGCTTTCGTAATCCTGAAAGAGCGACTGACAAGTGCTCCTGTTTTGACTATTCCAAGTGGGAATGATGAGATGGTGGTCTACACCGATGCATGTGGCACTGGACTTGGAGCAGTGCTAATTCAGAAGGATAAAGTTGTTGCGTATGCAAGTCGACAACTGAAGCCACATGAAAGGAATTATCCGACTCATGATTTGGAGTTAGCGGCAATTGTGTTTGCTTTGAAGATGTGGAGATATTATCTATTGGGAGTTAGATTCGAGTTGTTTACAGATCATAAGTCGTTGAAGTATCTGTTCTCCCAAAAGGATTTGAATCTTCGACAGCAACGGTGGCTGGAGTTTCTAGCATCATATGATTTTGGTATAGCCTATACTCCGGGAAAAGGTAACGCAGTGGCTGATGCGTTAAGTCGAAGACATGCAGGATTGGGAGCCATGTTTTCGGAATGGAAGAGTCTCGAGTATTTGGCTGGATTTGATTTCAGGCCCAGATGTGAATTGGAACCTGAAATGTTGGCAAACTTATCGATAAGACCTACTCTTGTGGAAAGAATTGGCGAGAGCCAAAAGCGAGACGATAAGCTTGTCAAGATTATCCGTGATTTGGAATCTGGATAGGAACCAGAGAAGGATAGAGGATTCAAGGTCGATCGAGAGGGTTGGCTTAGAAAACAAGGACGACTAGTTGTTCCCGATGTAGATGGATTGAGAGATGAAGTTCTGAAGGAAAGTCATTACTCAAAGTTGACAATTCATCCAGGAGGAAACAAGATGTATCGGGATATGAAGAGAACCTATTACTGGGAAGGTATGAAGAAAAATGTTGGAAATTTTATTTCCAAGTGTATGAACTGCCAGTTGGTGAAAGCTGAGCAGAAGAAGCCCAGTGGATTACTTCAGCCATTAGAGGTCCCTACATGGAAGTGGGAGCAAGTGTCGATGGATTTTATCGATGGTCTACCTAGAACCAGGGCAGGGAATGAAGGGATTTGGGTTATCGTGGATCGTTTGACCAAGAGTGCAAGATTCATTCCTGTTCGATCAACTAGGACTGCATCGAAATTGGCTGAGCTGTATGTTAAGTGGATAGTTCGATTCCATGGTGTTCCGAAGAGTATAGTGAGCGATCGAGACCCATTGTTCACTAGCGGATTTTGGAAGAGCTTCCAGGAAATTTTGGGAACCAAGTTGTGTTTGAGTACAGCCTATCACCCTCAAACAGATGGTCAGACTGAGAGAGTCAACCGAGTTTTGGAAGATCTCTTGAGAGCATGTGTCTTGGACTTCGGAGGATCATGGGAAGATCATCTTCATTTGGTGGAGTTTGCTTATAATAACAGTTATCAGTCGAGTATTGGTATGGCACCATATGAGGCATTATATGGAAGACCGTGTAACTCTCCGACATGTTGGTTGGAAACTGGAGAAAAGCTGATACTTGGGCCAGAGATGATTCGACAGACTTCGGATTGTATAGAGATCATTCGGCAACGAATGAAAGCAGCCCAAGACCGTCAGAAAAGTTATGCCGATAATCGTCGTAAGGATTTGGAATTCGACGTAGGTGAGATGGTTTTTGTGAAGATTTCTCCATTGAAGAGTGTTATTAGATTCGGGAAGAAAGGAAAGTTAACTCCGAGATTTGTTGGACCATTCCCGATTATCGAGCGAATTGGAAAACTCGCTTATAGATTGGAGTTACCGGAAAAGATGGTGGGTGTGCACAATGTTTTTCATGTATCTTATCTACGGAAATATGTGCATGACCCAACTACAGTAGTTTCTGCTGATAGCTGTGAAGACTTGGAGGTTGATCCAGTGGTTATGATACCTCGTAAGCCGCTTCGTATTGTTGAAACCGACACAAAACAGCTTAGGAGGAAGACGATTACGTTGCTCAAGGTACAATGGAGTGATGATGTTAACGACTGTACGTGGGAGGAGGAAGAGAGGATGAAGGCAGCTCATCCAGAACTCTTCGAGGTATGGCCCTAAAGTGTCGTGACATCTCATGAATTTGTAGCTTGTTCTAAGTCTTAGAACTCTGCATGCTAGGCTAGAATTGGGTGCATGGTTTGTTGATTGCTATGGATGGTAGGCATGCGGAATAGTTTTGGTTGCTGATGTCTGCTTGGAATTTCGGGGGCGAAATTCCTAAGGGGGAGAGAATGTAACGACCCGTATTTTACGTGTCGATAAATCGTAGAATTTACAGGTCGTTAGTGTTGTTTATGTTGTCTCTAGCCTGAGTCGTATGGAGAGTAATTCGTAGGTTAAAGTGTTGAGTCGTGACCGACCTATAGTAAGTCGTAGACGACTTAGGAGGGTGCACGAGTTAGTGGAGTAACGACCTTAGAAAGTGACCGAGTTAACGAGTCATAGGTTAGGTCGTTAGACGACTTATAGAATGACCGACTTAAGAGTTATCGGCCTAAGGTGATAAGCCGTGTGAAGTTTAGGTCGGGTTGGAGATGAGTCGTTTGAGCGACTTAAGGCTTAGACGACCTAGGAGATTAGACGACTTAAGGTAGTGGCTGGCTTAAGGTATGGCCGACTCATAAGTTGTTCGAGCTAAGAGATTCACCGACCTAAGAAGTATGGACGAGTTAGCATAGTGAGCGACTCATAGGTGTTGCCGACTTAAGGTGTGGCCGATTCAAGGTGTGACCGACATAAGACAGTTAGGGGTTTAAGGGTTATGGTCTTAGGTCGTTAGGACGGCAAGGGGTTAAGTCGTGAGTCGTGCCAGTGTTGAGTCGGCTTGTGTTTTGAGTCGCATGGTGGTTAAGTTGTTAGGTCGGAGGCTTTTTGGGTCGTGTCATAGTTAAGTCGTCATACGACTTAGGACTTAGGATATGCGGCAGGAGGGATGAGTCGTAAGTTGCTAGGCCGCACGTATGTTAAGTCGTTAGCGACTTAGTGTTAGGTCGCATAGGAGTTGGGTCGGCCTTGGGTCCTTGAGTCGTTGGGTAGATGAGTCGTTAGGTCGGCCAGTGTTTTAGGACGTGTCTGGGTTGAGTCGTTAGGTCGTTAGCACGACCTAAACGAAATAGGATGAGTCGTGAGTCGGCTATGTTGATGGGTCGTAACTGTTAGGTTGGAGGTTTTCTTGAGTCGACAACGATTCATAGGGGCGATGACTCATGGTCATTTCAGCCTATAAATAGAGGGCTTTGGCTCACTTTTTGGCACCGGTTTCTGAAGCGACGAAGTGCTGCCATTTTGGGAACTCGACTACAACATTTCTTCATCTTCTTTTCTCCATTTCAATCTAGTTCTAACATCCATCCAAGATCGAAGATCGAGATCAAAGATTCAAGGGCCAAAGTTGAAGATCTTCATCCAACGAAGCTAGATTTCATCATTTTAAGCGAGATTTCGCCGGATCAAGCCTTGATCTTCGCTGTCCAGATCTGAAGTGTTTAGTTTTTGAGGTGTTTAGGTGATTTGGTGAGTGGTAGTTATCTCTCACGCGGACCCAAAGGAGTATATTGGATCGGTGGCTTGTTTATATGCTTAAGATAGTGATTTCTCGCATTTTCCTTAAGTCTACATGTAGATCTATTATTTTTGAAGATGTTTACCTATGCAAGTTCATTTAACAAGTATTAGAGACAAAACCCAAGTTTTATATTTGATAGATCTATGCTAAAAACCTATGATTCATGCATGTTAGACTTATGCTCATTTATTTACGAAATTGCCATTATAGTTGATATTGCTTATTAGATCTTGTCTGAATGCTTGAATGTTTGGATGTATGATTGATTTGATTGTTTCCAAGTTAGCTAGTAGTTGATTTGGAACAAGATGATTGAAGATGATTCGAAAGCTAAGTGGAAAGGCTCTTGAATGGTGAAAGCTGCTTATGGCATATGAAGCGGATGTTGAAGCTCATATGTATGGATTGGATGATGTTGAGATGGGACTTTGCCATGATGCGAGGAGGCAAACCATGATGTTGAGTTGGGACGGGTTATGATGACGTTCCAAGCACGGGCTACGACGACGTGCAAAGTTATGTTGATAACTCGGTGATGCGATCCGGGTTGGTGATAATGGTTAGCTTGAGAGGCGCTTGAGCTAGTATGGAAATAGTCGTCGAGGAGGATGACTAGGAGGCTAAGATCTTATCGTTGTTGAAGGTTCTAGTATGCTCAAAGCAAGAGTACGTTGGAACGGGCTGCGACGACGTTCCAGGCACGGGCTTCGACGACGTGCTAGTACTCTGGGTAGTTGCGAAAATTCCTAGGCACGGGCTGCGACGACGTGCGGAGTTATGTCTAGAACCGGGGTTACCATTAGCCCTTGACAGGTGGTCATTCAACTAACGGTGATATCAAGGCAATGATAACAGTAATAGCCAGAGTCATGGATGTTTGGTTGTACCATCATTCGGTCTCAAGAGCGGTGTTTTCTGGGTGCTTATCTGATCTTGGTTTAGGCCTTGGGGGTTTGTATTTGGAAAACATCGTCCTTGACTCGAGTGGTTATTGCTTTACCTTAATTGTCTGCCATGTTATTCTTGCTTCTTCTTAGTGTGTGTCTGGGGGCTATCACTGTAGAAAGAGGTGGAGTGGGATGGTTTGGTTCCTATTCCTTTTATCCCTTATGCTCTTTTGGTATGTTTGATAGTTAATTTACTGCTCACTAAGACTTTGTCTGACTCAAGGTTTTATGTCTCCTCTTATTACCTTGGGCTGTTCATCCATGTTGGGATGGGCAGACTAGGTAGCAGGTGACAGGTGCTGTTCTTGGAGATCTACGCTGATGATGACGAAGACGAGCAGGAGGCTTTTGCATATTATTTCTTATTATATGTACTGGGTATCCGCTGTTGTATTTGATTGAGTGCTATATAGTGAGGCTTTGATGTATGGATGATTCACATGTTTGTGTAAAACTACTATGATGCTTATATGATGCTTATATGATGATTTTCTGTTATGAAGCTTCATTATATATTTTTCTATTGTATTTTATCCATGCGCTGTGAGTTGTACGATAGAGTTTGCTATTTTATTTTACCCCGACTATCGTCCATGGCTACCAGGCACGCCTTTCAGCGCATTATTTCCTTGTTATGGTGCGGGAGTCATGGGCGGTCGTCACATTTGGTATCAGAGCTTTGGTTAATCGATTTTAGCCAACGCTCGCTGACGTAACTACGTATGAGAGACGTAATTGTAATTTGATGGATGATTACTATATATAATATAGTAGCTTGGAAGGATTTGAACTCCTTATGCAGTTGCTTCTTAAGGTGTTCTAATCATTCTTTTTACAGATATTAAGGATGAGTCGAAGAGGGAGACCAGCTGCAAGGGAAGGCCGTGCTACTGAAGGAGCTGTTGATTATGGAACTGTGTTCGAAGCGATGATGACTTCGATCATGAGAAGGATACCAGCTTCGGGATCATCAGTGGATGTGGGAGTTCAAGTCCAGGCTCCAAGACCGGTGCATTTTGCTAAGCTTTGTAAGGATTATACTTCTCTTGGAGGAAAAGCTTTCTTGGGGACAAAGTCGACTATTGAAGTGCAAAGATGGACAGATGCATGTCGAAGAATCTTTGGTGACTTGGGGATTGAGGATGCAACTAAGAGGAAGCTTGCATCGAGACAACTTCAGGGAAGAGCTGCTGATTGGTGGAATTCTATCACCATTGATACTCCAGAAGAAGAGATCACTTGGGAGCAATTCCAAGTCAGATTCGAAGCCAAGTTCATCTCTACGGCTCAGAAATCTGTCTTGTTTAAAAGGTTTGTGGAGCTCAAGCAAGGTGGGAGACCTGTTCTTGAGTATATCTTTGAGTTTGAAGCTTTGTCTAAGTATGCCAGATCATATATTGATTCTCCCTATCAGAAGAACGAAAAGTTTGTGACCGGTTTGGATGCTTATCTTGGAAGGCAGTTGGTGGATCATTTGGATGATCCGTTTGAGAAGCTTGTGGAGAAAGCTCTTAGGCATGAGAGTTTGTTTCCTAAGGAAAGTTCTGTTGTTGCTGTAACCAGGGAAGGATCTAAACTACAGCAGAGTGGCAACAAGAAAAGGAAGCAGCAGCAACAGAGGGGTAAGGATGGCCAGAAGAAGCCAAAGGGCGAAGTGACTTGTTATAATTGCCAGCAGAAGGGCCATCTCTCCAAGGATTGTAGGAATCCAAAGGCGCCGGCGAAATGCCACAACTGTGATAAACCAGGGCATTTCAGGAAGGACTGTCCAGAGCCGAGGAAGGACAGACAGATTGTGCAAGCTTATGCTCTGGGAGCTGTTCCGTTGTCTTCGAAGGCTCCTACTGCTGAAGAGAAGGGGAAGAGTGTGGTGGTTCAAGGTACTCTTTCTATTTGTGGTGTTCCAGTTAGAGTGTTGTTTGATACTGGAGCGTCGCATTCTTTTGTTTGTAATGATTTGGTAGACCGGTTAGGTTTGAGACCAGATATTGTTGATAGACCATTGGTTGTGACTAATCCAGTTGGGGGTTCGTCACGTTTGTGTATGATATGCCGTGGTCTAGTTGTGTCGAGTCATAATTGCTCGTTTGTTTGTGATTGCTTTGTTCTGAACTTTGCGGGGTTCGGAATTATTTTGGGTATGGACTGGCTTAGGAAGTATGCGGCAAGGATTGATTGTGAGAGGCTGGAGGTGACAGTTGGGAATGTGAAAGGGCGAAAGGTTGTAATACGATGTAAGCATGAGGAAGGCGTCTTCATGAGCTTCATGTATTCGCTGGTTGTTCCACGGGATGGACTATCATCGGTGCCTATTGTGAATGGATTTGAGGACGTCTTTGACGAGGTCAAAGGGTTACCGCCGCATAGGGAGATCGAGTTTCGTATCGATCTAGTTGAGGGAGCCAGACCTGTTGTGATGCCTCTTAGGCGGATGGCGCCTAGGGAGCAGCTAGAGTTGAAGGTGCAAGTTGATGACCTTTTACAGAAAGGATTCATTCGGCGTAGTGTGTCCGAATGGGGTGCACCAGTTGTGTTCGCAACCAAAGCGGATGGATCGTTGAGGTTGTGTGTGGATTATCGTGAGCTGAATAAGGTGACTAAGAAGAACAAGTATCCATTGCCGAGAATAGATGACTTGTTTGATCAGCTTCACGAGGCTAAGGTGTTTTCTCAGATAGATTTGGCAACGGGATTTCACCAGTTGAGAGTGGCGAAGGATAGTGTGCCGAAGACTGCTTTCAGGACACCATCCGGATTTTATGAGTGGCTGGTAATGCCGTTTGGATTGACTAACGCGCCAGCATATTTTGTGGATCTTATGAATAGAGTGTTCAGAGATCAGTTGAATAAGTTCGTGCTTGTATTCATGGATGATATTTTGATTTATTCCAGAACTGAGGAAGAGCACAAGACGCACTTGCGGATTGTTTTGGAAATCTTGCGGAAACACCAGCTGAAGGCTAAGTTTTCAAAGTGTCACTTCTGGAAGAGTGAAGTGAGGTTCTTAGGCCATGTTATCTCTGGAAATGGAATAGCGGTTGATCCTGCTAAGGTGGCAGCAATCCAGGATTGGATTAGACCTAAGAATGCATCTGATGTGAGAAGTTTTCTTGGATTAGCAGGATATTATCGACGGTTTATCAAAGACTTTTCCAAGATAGCTGCACCGTTAACAGGATTGACGAAAAAGAACCAAGTGTTCAGATGGGATGATAAGTGTGAGCAAGCTTTCGTAATCCTGAAAGAGCGACTGACAAGTGCTCCTGTTTTGACTATTCCAAGTGGGAATGATGAGATGGTGGTCTACACCGATGCATGTGGCACTGGACTTGGAGCAGTGCTAATGCAGAAGGATAAAGTTGTTGCGTATGCAAGTCGACAACCGAAGCCGCATGAAAGGAATTATCCGACTCATGATTTGGAGTTAGCGGCAATTGTGTTTGCTTTGAAGATGTGGAGACATTATCTATTGGGAGTTAGATTCGAGTTGTTTACAGATCATAAGTCGTTGAAGTATCTGTTCTCCTAAAAGGATTTGAATCTTCGACAGCAACGGTGGCTGGAGTTTCTAGCATCATATGATTTTGGTATAGCCTATACTCCGGGAAAAGGTAACGCAGTGGCTGATGCGTTAAGTCGAAGACATGCAGGATTGGGAGCCATGTTTTCGGAATGGAAGAGTCTTGAGTATTTGGCTGGATTTGATTTCAGGCCCAGATGTGAATTGGAACCTGAAATGTTGGCAAACTTATCGATAAGACCTACTCTTGTGGAAAGAATTGGCGAGAGCCAAAAGCGAGACAATAAGCTTGTCAAGATTATCCGTGATTTGGAATCTGGATAGGAACCAGAGAAGGATAGAGGATTCAAGGTCGATCGAGAGGGTTGGCTTAGAAAACAAGGACGACTAGTTGTTCCCGATGTAGATGGATTGAGAGATGAAGTTCTGAAGGAAAGTCATCACTCAAAGTTGACAATTCATCCAGGAGGAAACAAGATGTATCGGGATATGAAGAGAACCTATTACTGGGAAGGTATGAAGAAAAATGTTGGAAATTTTATTTCCAAGTGTATGAACTGCCAGTTGGTGAAAGCTGAGCAGAAGAAGCCCAGTGGATTACTTCAGCCATTAGAGGTCCCTACATGGAAGTGGGAGCAAGTGTCGATGGATTTTATCGATGGTCTACCTAGAAACAGGGCAGGGAATGAAGGGATTTGGGTTATCGTGGATCGTTTGACCAAGAGTGCAAGATTCATTCCTGTTCGATCAACTAGGACTGCATCGTAATTGGCTGAGCTGTATGTTAAGTGGATAGTTCGATTCCATGGTGTTCCGAAGAGTATAGTGAGCGATCGAGACCCATTGTTCACTAGCGGATTTTGGAAGAGCTTCCAGGAAATTTTGGGAACCAAGTTGTGTTTGAGTACAGCCTATCACCCTCAAACAGATGGTCAGACTGAGAGAGTCAACCGAGTTTTGGAAGATCTCTTGAGAGCATGTGTCTTGGACTTCGGAGGATCATGGGAAGATCATCTTCATTTGGTGGAGTTTGCTTATAATAACAGTTATCAGTCGAGTATTGGTATGGCACCATATGAGGCATTATATGGAAGACCGTGTAACTCTCCGACATGTTGGTTGGAAACTGGAGAAAAGCTGATACTTGGGCCAGAGATGATTCGACAGACTTCGGATTGTATAGAGATCATTCGGCAACGAATGAAAGCAGCCCAAGACCGTCAGAAAAGTTATGCCGATAATCGTCGTAAGGATTTGGAATTCGACGTAGGTGAGATGGTTTTTGTGAAGATTTCTCCATTGAAGAGTGTTATTAGATACGGGAAGAAAGGAAAGTTAACTCCGAGATTTGTTGGACCATTCCCGATTATCGAGCGAATTGGAAAACTCGCTTATAGATTGGAGTTACCGGAAAAGATGGTGGGTGTGCACAATGTTTTTCATGTATCTTATCTACGGAAATATGTGCATGACCCAACTACAGTAGTTTCTGCTGATAGCTGTGAAGACTTGGAGGTTGATCCAGTGGTTATGATACCTCGTAAGCCGCTTCGTATTGTTGAAACCGACATGAAACAGCTTAGGAGGAAGATGATTACGTTGCTCAAGGTACAATGGAGTGATGATGTTAACGACTGTACGTGGGAGGAGGAAGAGAGGATGAAGGCAGCTCATCCAGAACTCTTCGAGGTATGGCTCTAAAGTGTCGTGACATCTCATGAATTTGTAGCTTGTTCTAAGTCTTAGAACTCTGCATGCTAGGCTAGAATTGGGTGCATGGTTTGTTGATTGCTATGGATGGTAGGCATGCAGAATAGTTTTGGTTGCTGATGTCTGCTTGGAATTTCGGGGGCGAAATTCCTAAGGGGGAGAGAATGTAACGACCCGTATTTTACGTGTCGATAAATCGTAGAATTTACAGGTCGTTAGTGTTGTTTATGTTGTCTCTAGCCTGAGTCGTATGGAGAGTAATTCGTAGGTTAAAGTGTTGAGTCGTGACCGACCTATAGTAAGTCGTAGACGACTTAGGAGGGTGCACGAGTTAGTGGAGTAACGACCTTAGAAAGTGACCGAGTTAACGAGTCATAGGTTAGGTCGTTAGACGACTTATAGAATGACCGACTTAAGAGTTATCGGCCTAAGGTGATAAGCCGTGTGAAGTTTAGGTCGGGTTGGAGATGAGTCGTTTGAGCGACTTAAGGCTTAGACGACCTAGGAGATTAGACGACTTAAGGTAGTGGCTGGCTTAAGGTATGGCCGACTCATAAGTTGTCCGAGCTAAGAGATTCACCGACCTAAGAAGTATGGACGAGTTAGCATAGTGAGCGACTCATAGGTGTTGCCGACTTAAGGTGTGGTCGAGTCAAGGTGTGACCGACATAAGACAGTTAGGGGTTTAAGGTTTATGGTCTTAGGTCGTTAGGACGGCAAGGGGTTAAGTCGTGAGTCGTGCCAGTGTTGAGTCGGCTTGTGTTTTGAGTCGCATGGTGGTTAAGTTGTTAGGTCGGAGGCTTTTTGGGTCGTGTCATAGTTAAGTCGCCATACGACTTAGGACTTAGGATATGCGGCAGGAGGGATGAGTCGTAAGTTGCTAGGCCGCACGTATGTTAAGTCGTTAGCGACTTAGTGTTAGGTCGCATAGGAGTTGGGTCGGCCTTGGGTCCTTGAGTCGTTGGGTAGATGAGTCGTTAGGTCGGCCAGTGTTTTAGGACGTGTCTGGGTTGAGTCGTTAGGTCGTTAGCACGACCTAAAGGAAATAGGATGAGTCATGAGTCGGCTATGTTGATGGGTCGTAACTGTTAGGTCGGAGGTTTTCTTGAGTCGACAACGACTCATAGGGGCGACGACTCATGGTCATTTCAGCCTATAAATAGAGGGCTTTGGCTCACTTTTTGGCACCGGTTTTTGAAGCGACGAAGTGCTGCCATTTTGGGAAGTCGACTACAACATTTCTTCATCTTCTTTTCTCCATTTCAATCTAGTTCTAACATCCATCCAAGATCGAAGATCGAGATCAAAGATTCAAGGGCCAAAGTTGAAGATCTTCATCCAACGAAGCTAGATTTCATCATTTTAAGCGAGATTTCGCCGGATCAAGCCTTGATCTTCGCTGTCCAGATCTGAAGTGTTTAGTTTTTGAGGTGTTTAGGTGATTTGGTGAGTGGTAGTTATCTCTCACGCGGACCCAAAGGAGTATATTGGATCGGTGGCTTGTTTATATGCTTAAGATAGTGATTTCTCGCATTTTCCTTAAGTCTACATGTAGATCTATTATTTTTGAAGATGTTTACCTATGCAAGTTCATTTAACAAGTATTAGAGACAAAACCCAAGTTTTATATTTGATAGATCTATGCTAAAAACCTATGATTCATGCATGTTAGACTTATGCTCATTTATTTACGAAATTGCCATTATAGTTGATATTGCTTATTAGATCTTGTCTGAATGCTTGAATGTTTGGATGTATGATTGATTTGATTGTTTCCAAGTTAGCTAGTAGTTGATTTGGAACAAGATGATTGAAGATGATTCGAAAGCTAAGTGGAAAGGCTCTTGAATGGTGAAAGCTGCTTATGGCATATGAAGCGGATGTTGAAGCTCATATGTATGGATTGGATGATGTTGAGATGGGACTTTGCCATGATGCGAGGAGGCAAACCATGATGTTGAGTTGGGACGGGTTATGATGACGTTCCAAGCACGGGCTACGACGACGTGCAAAGTTATGTTGATAACTCGGTGATGCGATCCGGGTTGGTGATAATGGTTAGCTTGAGAGGCGCTTGAGCTAGTATGGAAATAGTCGTCGAGGAGGATGACTAGGAGGCTAAGATCTTATCGTTGTTGAAGGTTCTAGTATGCTCAAAGCAAGAGTACGTTGGAACGGGCTGCGACGACGTTCCAGGCACGGGCTTCGACGACGTGCTAGTACTCTGGGTAGTTGCGAAAATTCCTAGGCACGGGCTGCGACGACGTGCGGAGTTATGTCTAGAACCGGGGTTACCATTAGCCCTTGACAGGTGGTCATTCAACTAACGGTGATATCAAGGCAATGATAACAGTAATAGCCAGAGTCATGGATGTTTGGTTGTACCATCATTCGGTCTCAAGAGCGGTGTTTTCTGTGTGCTTATCTGATCTTGGTTTAGGCCTTGGGGGTTTGTATTTGGAAAACATCGTCCTTGACTCGAGTGGTTATTGCTTTACCTTAATTGTCTGTGATGCAGCTAAGGCCAGAAAAGAAGTTGTGCAAACTATAATTCCTGAAAACATGAGTTTGTGGTGTAGTGTGATGAGTCATTCACGACTCAGTGAAGACATGAGTCGTTGCCGAGCTAAGGAGGGAAGGCCACGAGTCAACATGCCAAGGGGGAAGGTAGGCCGAGTTAACAAAGCATGGTCACGACCTAACAACGGAGTTTTGGGTCGTCTCCGACCTAAGAAAGCATGGACACGACCTAACAACGGAGTTTTGGGTCGTCTCCGACCTAAGAAAACACAGGAAGAAGCATTCCGACCTAACAAGCTCCGACCTAGTGATATTGAACGACCTAGTGATATTGAACGACCTAGTGATATTGAACGAGATAACTGTGCCGAGTTACGTGCTAGTGATGTTGAACGAGATAACTTCGCCGAGTTCCGATCTAAGCAAGCTGAACTGCCTTCTATTTTAGGTCGTAGGGGATTGAGTCGTGTTGTATTTTAGGTCGTTACCGACCTATGGGTTGTGTTGGGTGTTAAGTCGTGAATCTTTGAGTCGTTATATGTTAAGTCGGTAACGAGTTAAGTCGTGTACATATGTTGTGTGTTGTATTTCTTAACTCGGTCATGAATGGGAAGTGTTAGGTCGCGTACGACCTATGGTGAGTCGGTCGTGTTGAGTCGCGTGAGTTGTTTAGGTCGTTGAGTGCTATGTTGTATACAGGAGAGTATGTTGTGTTGATAGGTCGCTGCCGACCTAGGTGTTGTTAAGATGTGTTGAGTCGCTGATGTTAGGTCACTGCCGACCTAAGTTAGGTCGTAAGTCGTGGCCGACCTAAGAGTCAGGTGATGATTTGTTGCGTTGCGTTGTAAAAGCTATAAATAGAGTGTGTGTTGTAATTTTTGAGTTGTTGATTTTTGAATAAAATTCTCTTTTGTTAGCTTTGTGCTTTCATACAAATTGGTAGTTGAGTGTGATCTCCTATCTCCTCTTTCGGTTAATCGAGTGCGCTCGATTCAACGATTGTAGAAGCCGATTCACGGAATCTAGTGCGCTAGATCAACGTGCGAAGAATCGAAGATCTTTGAACACGGTATAGTGCGCTATCAACGTGTTTGAGATAGCTAGAGTTCGGTATCTTTGGATCAACGAACTTGGGCATTTTGGTATCTTCAACTCACCGATTGCTACATTTCATCGATTGAAGTTTTGTTTGATTAATCCGCTGCGTCAGTTTTTGGTATCAAAGCCATACTTAGCCAATCATAGCTAAGTTGATTCTTGGAGCCAAGTTTTTGAAGTTTTTGAAGTTTGAAGTTGTTCATTGCGTTCATATTGAAGTTGCAACAAGTTGGAGCATTTGATCCATTGATTTTTGGATCTAAGTGTTGAAAGGTGTTTGAAGTGAAATTGGGCCGTGTATACTATTGAGGTAGCCGAGCCTAAGGAGGATTATTGGAAGTCTTGTGTTCGAATTGTTGAAGTGTTTGTGAAAGTTTTTCAATCATGCCACCAAGGAGAGCTAATCGTCATCAAAACGTTGAAGCTTTGTATCGTAGAGAAGAAGCCGAGCTTATGGAACAACGTATTAATGAAAAGTTTGATGAAGGCATTGGTAAATTGGAGAGATTGATGAATGATTTGAATCAACGGAGGAGATCACCAAACTCGAACCATGGAGGAAACCGAGTTTCGCCATCGGTTACGGAAGCGAGGAGGGTATCGCCACATTCTTGTAGAGATAGAAGAGAGACATCAGTTTCATCACGAAGAGATCATCATGACTATGCACGTGAAGAGAGAAGAAGTCAACGTGAATTTGACAATGAAGCATATAGAGATGAGGAGAGACATAGTCAAAGAAGTATGCATGAACGAAGGGATGATAATGGTCGAGATCGATGTAGACGTACCTTTGATTTTGTTGAAGAGGGTGACAGAGCTAGTATTCATTATCGAGATCCAGACCAAGTTCGGAATTCTTATCGGGATGTTGAGGATGATCGACGATGGGAATCGGGTATGAAGATGGAAATTCCGGAGTTTAAAGGCGGGATGGTTGCTGAAGAGTTCTTAGATTGGTTGTCTAATGTGGAGGAAATCTTTGATTTCAAGGAGGTTCCTGAGAATAGAAGGGTGAAGTTAGTTGCTACTAGGTTGAGGGGGAGAGCTTTGGCATGGTGGCAGCAAACTAAACTTACCAGGGAGAGAATGGGGAAGTCAAAGATAGAATCTTGGGAGAAGATGAAGAAATTGATGAGATCTACCTTTTTACCTTACAACTATCAGTCACTTATGTACCAAAGGTTGCAGAATCTGAGGCAAGGGACAAAGTCTGTTAGTGATTATGCTGATGAATTTTACCAACTCATTGCCAGGAATGATATTATGGAGACAGAAGAACAGTTAACTGCTAGATTCATTGGGGGATTAAGAATGCAGATCCAGGATATGGTTAATATGTTCGATCCTAGATCCGTTGCAGAGGCACATCAGAAAGCGTTAGCTTGGGAGAAGCAAGGAAGGCGTGGAGGTGGTGTGTTTACTAATTCCAATAATCAAGCAAGGGGTGTTGGTGGAAGTTCTAATGTTCCTAAACCTGTTATAAAGCCAGTGGTGAAGGAGACTGAGAAGGCGAAGGCTAGCAGTGTTTTCAAATGTTATAATTGTCAGGAGTTGGGTCATAAGAGCAATGAATGTTCGAAGCCGAAGAAGAGAACCATGGTTGCAGAAGTTGAGGAGGATGATGGTGAGGAGGCAGAATGTTCAAATACACTTTATGTTGAGGAAGAAGAAGAAGTGTCGGGTGATGAAGGTTGTAATCTTATGATAAGAAGAAGTTGTTTGACACCAAAGCAAGAAGAGGATTCTAGTTGGCTGAGAAGCAATATTTTTCAATCGACATGTACTATTCTGGGGAAAGTCTGCAAGTTCGTTATTGATGCGGGAAGTTGTGATAATATTATTTCTACAGAAGCAGTAAGGAAGTTGAACTTGAAGACTGAGAAGCATCCTAAACCGTACAAGCTAGCATGGTTAAGGAAGGGTGGTGAAGTGAAGGTGTGTCGAAGGGCTTGTGTGAATTTTTCGATCGGAAAGAAGTACAAAGATGAAATTTGGTGTGATGTTGTAGATATGGACGTATGTCATCTTTTGTTGGGCAGACCATGGCAGTTTGATAGAGCGGTACAACATGATGGTCGTGCCAATAGTTACAGTTTCATGTTCGAGGGTACTAAAATCACTTTGGTTCCCAAGAAGCAACAACAGAAGGAGAGCAAGTTAGAAGAGATTGAAGAATTGAAAACTCTGTTGACTTTGAAGGAGTTTGTCAAGGAAGTCGAAGAAGAACCGGAAGTGTTTTTGTTGATTGGGAGAGAGAGTAATGAAGAAGTTGAGATTCCAGAAGAAGCCAAGCCAATTTTGAAAGAATTTGAAGATGTCTTTCCAGAGGAGTTGCCTAAGGAGTTACCACCACTTAGAGACATTCAACATCAAATTGATCTTATTCCGGGAGCAGTTTTACCACATCGACCGCATTACCGAATGAGTCCGAAGGAACATGAGGAGTTACGAAGGCAAGTGGAAGAGTTGTTGGAACAGGGACGTGTTCAGGAAAGCTTAAGTCCTTGTGCCGTGCCAGCATTGTTAGTACCAAAGAAGGACGGAACTTGGAGGATGTGTACAGATAGTAGAGCTTTGAATAAGATCACTGTTCGCTACAGATTTCCTATGCCAAGGTTGGATGATTTGTTGGATCAGTTGAGTGGGGCAACTATATTTTCGAAGATTGATTTGAAGAGTGGTTATCATCAAATTCGAATCAGACCAGGAGACGAATGGAAGACAGCTTTCAAGACAAGAGAGGGGTTATACGAATGGTTGGTCATGCCATTTGGTTTGTCTAATGCACCTAGTACATTCATGCGGGTGATGAATCAAATCTTTAGACCATTCATTGGAAAGTTTGTTGTGGTTTATTTCGATGATATTCTGATTTACAGCAGAAGTATGGAGGAGCATGTTCTACATTTGAGGGAAGTATTGATTATTCTTCGTGAGGAACAATTTTATGCTGCTACGAAGAAATGTGTGTTTATGGCGCACAGTGTTTTATTTCTGGGTTATGTTGTTTCAGGAAAAGGCATTCAAGTTGATCAGAGTAAAGTTGAGGCAGTCAGGAATTGGCCACAGCCAAAGACAATTACGGAAGTGAGAAGTTTTCATGGGCTAGCATCATTCTACCGAAGATTCATTCCACACTTCAGTAGCGTGATGGCTCCAGTGACTGATTGCATGAAGGGTAAATAGTTTATATGGTCAGAGGAAGCAGGGGTTGCCTTTGAAAAGATCAAGGAATTGTTGACGTCTGCACCAATTCTTGTTCTACCTAATTTTCAGTTATTGTTTGAATTGCATACTGATGCTTCGAAGGTTGGTATTGGAGGAGTTCTGAGTCAGAATGGGAAGCCAGTTGCTTATTTCAGCGAAAAATTGTCAGGGGCAAAGATGAGATACAGTACATATGACGTTGAATTCTATGCTGTTGTACAAGCTGTTAAGCATTGGAGACACTATCTATTTCAGAAGGAATTTGTTCTTTACACTGATCATGAAGCATTGAAGCATTTAGAGGGGCAGGATAAAATTTCAGCGAGACATGCATCATGGATTGCATATTTACAGCAGTTTACTTTTGTCGTTAAGCACAAATCAGGGGTGACAAATCGAGTAGCTGATGCTTTGAGTAGGAGGAGTCATTTATTAACGACAATGAAGGTTGAAGTGACAGGGTTTGAAATGTTGCCAGAATTGTTTGAAGAAGATCCTTACTTTGTGAAATATGTTGAGAAAGTGAAGGATGGGAGTACCGATGAATTTATGATAGTTAATGGTTTTCTGTTTAAGGGAAATCGTTTATGTATCCCGGATTGTAGTTTGAGGATGAAGATTGTGAAGGAGTTACATGAGGAAGGTCATGTGGGCCGTGATCGTACTTTACAATTAATTTCACAGTCTTACTTTTGGCCATCGATGAGAAAAGAGGTTGAAAGATTCGTGGAGAGATGCCATATTTGCCAGGTGTCAAAAGGAACAGCGACGAATGCAGGGTTGTATATGCCGTTGCCTGTACCGTCTAAGCCATGGGTTGATATTAGCATGGATTTCGTTTTGGGTTTGCCTAGAACTCAAAGGGGAAATGATTCGATATTTGTTGTGGTGGACAGATTTTCAAAGATGGCACATTTTGTTGCTTGCAAAAAGACGGCGGATGCTATTCGAGTTGCTCAGTTATTTTTCAAGGAGATCTATCGACTTCATGGTTTACCAGAATCTATTGTTTCTGATCGAGATACTCGTTTTCTGAGTCACTTTTGGTTGAGTTTGTGGAAGATGGTGGGAACGAAACTGAAATTTAGCAGTGCTTATCATCCACAAACAGACGGACAGACGGAGGTTGTTAACAGGTCATTGGGAAATTTATTACGATGTCTTGTACAGGATAATCTGAAGAGTTGGAACATGAAGTTATGCCAAGCTGAATTTGCACATAATCATGCAGTGAATCGTAGCACAGGATTCAGTCCATTTCAGATTGTTTATTCAAATTTACCCAGGGGACCGTTAGATTTAGCAGTGGTACCACAGTCAAAGGGAACAGTTAAACGAGCTGCTGATTTTGTTGATGAGTTGACTGAATGTCATAAAGTCGTTCAGGAACGATTGGAGAAGTCGAATGAGAAGTATAAGAAGTTTGCAGATTTGAAACGACGAAATGTTGAATTTAAAGAAGGTGATTTGGTTTATGCTGTATTGACAAAGGATCGTTTTCCGGTTGGTGCTTACAACAAGTTGAAGGCACGAAAAATTGGTCCAATTGAAATTGTGAAGAAAATTAATGAAAATGCTTATCGATTAAAGCTACCAGATGATGTTTATACTTCTGATGTTTTTAACGTCAAATATTTAATTCCATATCATGGAGGTGAGATTGTTGAGGAAGAATGCACAAATTCGAGGACGGATTTTTCTCAACCAGGGGAGGATGATGCAGCTAAGGCCAGAAAAGAAGTTGTGCAAACTATAATTCCTGAAAACATGAGTTTGTGGTGTAGTGTGATGAGTCATTCACGACTCAGTGAAGACATGAGTCGTTGCCGAGCTAAGGAGGGAAGGCCACGAGTCAACAAGCCAAGGGGGAAGGTAGGCCGAGTTAACAAAGCATGGTCACGACCTAACAACGGAGTTTTGAGTCGTCTCCGACCTAAGAAAGCATGGACACGACCTAACAACGGAGTTTTGGGTCGTCTCCGACCTAAGAAAACACAGGAAGAAGCATTCCGACCTAACAAGCTCCGACCTAGTGATATTGAACGACCTAGTGATATTGAACGACCTAGTGATATTGAACGAGATAACTGTGCCGAGTTACGAGCTAGTGATGTTGAACGAGATAACTTCGCCGAGTTCCGATCTAAGCAAGCTGAACTGCCTTCTATTTTAGGTCGTAGGGGATTGAGTCGTGTTGTATTTTAGGTCGTTACCGACCTATGGGTTGTGTTGGGTGTTAAGTCGTGAATCTTTGAGTCGTTATATGTTAAGTCGGTAACGAGTTAAGTCGTGTACATATGTTGTGTGTTGTATTTCTTAACTCGGTCATGAATGGGAAGTGTTAGGTCGCGTACGACCTATGGTGAGTCGGTCGTGTTGAGTCGCGTGAGTTGTTTAGGTCGTTGAGTGCTGTGTTGTATACAGGAGAGTATGTTGTGTTGATAGGTCGCTGCCGACCTAGGTGTTGTTAAGATGTGTTGAGTCGCTGATGTTAGGTCACTGCCGACCTAATTTAGGTCGTAAGTCGTGGCCGACCTAAGAGTCAGGTGATGATTTGTTGCGTTGCGTTGTAAAAGCTATAAATAGAGTGTGTGTTGTAATTTTTGAGTTGTTGATTTTTGAATAAAATTCTCTTTTGTTAGCTTTGTGCTTTCATACAAATTGGTAGTTGAGTGTGATCTCCTATCTCCTCTTTCGGTTAATCGAGTGCGCTCGATTCAATGATTGTAGAAGCCGATTCACGGAATCTAGTGCGCTAGATCAACGTGCGAAGAATCGAAGATCTTTGAACACGGTATAGTGCGCTATCAACGTGTTTGAGATAGCTAGAGTTCGGTATCTTTGGATCAACGAACTTGGGCATTTTGGTATCTTCAACTCACCGATTGCTACATTTCATCGATTGAAGTTTTGTTTGATTAATCCGCTGCATCAGTCTGCCATGTTATTCTTGCTTCTTCTTAGTGTGTGTCTGGGGGCTATCACTGTAGAAAGAGGTGGAGTGGGATGGTTTGGTTCCTATTCCTTTTATCCCGTATGCTCTTTTGGTATGTTTGATAGTTAATTTACTGCTCACTAAGACTTTGTCTGACTCAAGGTTTTATGTCTCCTCTTATTACCTTGGGCTGTTCATCCATGTTGGGATGGGCAGACTAGGTAGCAGGTGACAGGTGCTGTTCTTGGAGATCTACGCTGATGATGACGAAGACGAGCAGGAGGCTTTTGCATATTATTTCTTATTATATGTACTGGGTATCCGCTGCTGTATTTGATTGAGTGCTATATAGTGAGGCTTTGATGTATGGATGATTCACATGTTTGTGTAAAACTACTATGATGCTTATATGATGATTTTCTGTTATGAAGCTTCACTATATATTTTTCTATTGTATTTTATCCATGCGCTGTGAGTTGTACGATAGAGTTTGCTGTTTTATTTTACCCCGACTATCGTCCATGGCTACCAGGCACGCCTTTCAGCGCATTATTTCCTTGTTATGGTGCGGGAGTCATGGGCGGTCGTCACAAAAATCAAGCTTCGAATCGATATAAATTGAAATTGAATGAACTGAAGGTGAATGTAAAATTCAATTAATTTGAAATCAAAGTTGACATTGATTTGAGTTGAAATCGAAATTGAATCAGTAGAATGGAAATTGAAATTGATTTGAACTGGGAAGTTATAATTGAAATGGATTGGTTTTGAAGCTGTTTTATTTTGTTTTCCAAATTTCTCGGTTATATAAACCATTTTGAATACTTAAACTATTTTAATCCATTTTAAATCTACTTAACCCAATTTAAATTATTTTGAACTAAATTTATCTATTTCAAATCCATTTTAAGATTTTAAAGTATTTTAACTATTGTAATTACTTAAAACTACTTTTAAACTACTTAAAACTATTTCTAAAATTTTAAGCTGGAAAATAAGGTGAAATGTTATATTTAAACCTTAAATTTAAATACGAATTGAGTTAAACGAAGTTGCAATCTAAATTGAAATCCGAAATGAATTTGAAATCGAAATGAGATATTGATGCGGAAAAATGATTTTTGAAACGAAATATTACATTTGGAAAGATACGATGATTTTTGAAATAGATTTAATTTTTGAAGCGAATATGATATTTTGATATCAATTATGAATCGATTTGAAATGTAAAAGAGCCAACGGTGTAATAATACGTAGTTATTAAAGAGACCGGGATCAGATATGGACATACTCTCTGTCGATACCGAACACCACTTTAATAACTATTATACGCGGAGTGTTGATCCAGAGTGAAGTGGATGGTTTGGTGAACGCGTTGACTGAAGAAAGAGAACGATATTGGATGACCCCTGATATGACTAAAACAGGAGCCGCGCCGGGCCATTGAGGTTCGCCACCTCTAGCGGACACACTTCTTCGATACCATATCTATTACATTTGTGATGCGATTTGGGTGCACCCCTTGATTTGGGAGTGTTGTTTCGCGGTGTTGAGGTAGTAGCTGCTATGCTCAACATCAGTCCGGATCACACAACTACTAGTATCCTAGTTGGTATCGCCTCATGTACCTTGTCATACTGATTATCCTATTCGCGACCACTACGTTTTGATTTGTACCTTGAGTATATGGATTGCCCTCTGGTGACTTCCGGTTTTGGGGAAACTATGGTCTTGTATATGATTTTGGGAATATAAAATGTGTTAAGGGGGATTATGGTAACGCCTTAACGCTATTTTGATATTTTATATTACTGATAGACATTATCTACTTAGCGTACATTACTACATAGTAGATAGTTTAACGGATCCTTGAGAGATGGAAAATCCCGTAACATCTCTTAAGTTATTACACGCATGTTGAGACTAGATATGAGATGTCAAACCCCGTAAACATCTCTGACGCTGTCACACTCATATTTATTTACGATTGATTTAACTTTCATATGGATATTTTAGTCCTGACTCGAGTGTTTGTCTTTTCGTTACGCTCGGGTCAGACCTGAGTTTTCAGATTTTTGAAGATCTATTCTGGAGGACGAAGACGAAGATTTGGTATACTATTACTATTATTACCCTTGCACCATGCTACCTGCTGCATTATTTTATTTGTTCTGTTGTATATGTATAACTCTGATAAATGTTGTATAAATAATTGTCAAAGTATAGTAAACAGCTTCATGAACTGTTTATTTGACTATTATATTTTATCGTTCCGCTGCGAGATTCTGTGTTGTTTCATTTCCTTTATTTCTTTTCTTTTCTTAATTACCCCAATAACCATCTGCCCTTTTGAATGGTTTGGAACCGGCATGTGTATTTGATCGTCGGTTTAAACAGTCCAAAAAAAGCGGGTCGTTACAGACTCGGAGCTAATGAAAACCAATACCAAGGTCTAACTGTGAAAAGACTTTAGCACAACTAAACTGATCGAACATGTCGTCGATCCTCGGTAAAAGGTAACGATTCTTGATCGTTTACTCATTAAGCTTGCGATAGTTAACGCAAAGCCTAAGAGTCCCATCGGACTTCTTAAAGAATACTACCACGGCTCCCTATGGTGAAGATCTAGAATGAATAAAATGATTGGCATCAAGCTCGAGAAGTTGCTTTTTGAGTTCCTCATTCTCTCGTGTAAACAACCTCATGGGAGGATGACTAACGGGCTGCACACCGGGAATAAGATCGATACGGAACTCAATATCTCTCTTTGGAGGTAAACTAGAAATGGGCTCGAATAAATATGAAAAGTCTCAAATGATTGGGATACGAGATACATCATGATCATCGTCTCGAGAGTCAAGAGCAAATAAAGAAGCCATGGAAACACAATCGAAAACACAAAGTAAAAGAGATAACCGATCGAAAGAATCAGGATGCCGAAGATATAAGACTCGCTCCATACATAGAATCCTGCCATCATATCGAACTAGCCAGTCCATACCTAATATCATATCAAAACCAAAGAAAGGAATCACATGCAGGTTCACATGAAAATAAATTCCAAAAATCGAAATCTCAACATCATCACAAAATAGGCTAAGTATTGCAAATTCCCCAATAGGATTCATAATCCGTAAGGAAGTAAGCATGCAAGAAACATATAACTGTAAAGCATCAACGAGTTCCTTCGACATGAATGAATAAGAAGCACCCATATCGAAGTGCACTCGAATAGAACGGTCATGGAATAAAATAGAGCCCTCTAGAATGGAAGAAAAGTACCTCGAGGTTGAGAAGGATCTCCAAAAGTAGTAGCCACACTAAGATGACCATAACGAGAATCCTTCTCCATTTTAGGACAAGCTAAAACCAAATGTCCCTCCTTCTTACAATAAAGATAACGCTTAGGCTTGTGACACTCTCTCACTCGATGGTCAGGCGCACCACAATTGAAGCATGAAAAAGTCTTAGCTGAAGGAGTAGTTGGAGATTGGGAAGAAGATCCCCTCTGTTTCTTCTTCTTACTAGGATGGAATGGACTAGACTTGCGGAAAATTTCTTCTTATTTGGGTTTCCCCGAACATTAACCACATCATCACTGTCTTTCTCCTTCTTGACTACTTCAAGCTGAAGGGACGCATCCACAAGTTTCTTGAATGTGAGCTCAAGACGAAGCATGAGGGACTCTTTTAGATATTTCTTAAGTCCAAAAACAAACTTAGGATTCTTCTCATATGGAGTGGAGATATGCTCGAGACCATATTTAGATAAGGCCTCAAAAGATGCAGCATACTCAGAAACTGTCGACTTCCCTTGTTTAAAATCAAGGAAACGTCGAGCAAGAATAGCCTTCTCGTATTCTCGAATAAATTTGAGCTCGAACCACTCACGGAATCGATGCCACTCTAAAGTGGACTTATCAACCCCAGCAACAAGTAGATCATACCAATGTAAAGCTCGTTCTTGCAACATACTAGATGCTACAAGAACTCTATGATGACTAGAGATCTCCATACGACTAAAGATACGCTCAGAAGAGCTGAGCCACGCCTCAACATCTAAAACAGTCTCGGTGCCTTTAAAGATCTTGCCACCAAGGTGTGTGAAGTCACTGCAAATGCGGATCTGTGCGAAGGAGAAGAGTGAGCTAGAGCAGGAGGCTGAGTGCTTCGAATAAGCTCAAGGATCTGATCGGTAGACATATAATGCCTTCAGGACGAGCACCACTGGACGGTGTCGCCACCGAAGAGCATCCTCTACCTCTACTCGACATAGCTAAAAGATAAGATAAGATAGGATTATTCACATGGTAAACAGATATATTAGCAATTCAAGTGCAGAATTTAAGGAAAACTATGGAATGTAATTAACATTCCTAGACATATTCCTTTCTGTCTACTCCAAAGGAATTAAAAAGGGACACCAATCAAAACAAGAATATGGACTAAGGCAAGGTCAAGGTGAAACTGATCATGATTAAGGGAAGATGTATATAGATGTATTATATCTAATGTATGGTATCTCGCATACTATTCTGTATATATTACATTATATTCTAAAACAATGCTCTGATACCAAGTTCTGATGACCCACTCCAAGACCTACGTTAGTAAAGAGAATTACAATGTAATCATATCTACTAATGCAGAGAATAGGGCTGGTTAAGGGCGAACATCGTAGTAATACGTATTAAGGGCTAAGCATGTCGAATGTGTCTCCATTTTTTTCATTACCTCATAAGTGGTTGACACACTTAGTCTATAACTAATGCACACTATGGTGGTTTCTGGCTGTCTCAAAATAAATGCAATATGAGAGTAAGTAAATATATCAATCAAAGAACGATAAACCTAGATCAGAGTATATATATACACATCACCATATGTCATAATAATAGTACATCATATATAAATAGCATGGACTATAGAATAAAATATACAACAATCCCATAAAAGAATACACATCATGATAACATAAGAGTCGACTACTCAAAAAGTACGATATCCAAGCCAAAATGATAAAGCCAAACAAAAGCCAACAAAACGATCCAAGGGAAGCAGCAATCCATACCTAACATGCAACTCGGTCTGACTCGAGTGAAAAGCACACGCGGGTCTGGCAAACTATAACTTATCAACAGTAAGGATCTTAGTAATAAGCGGAAGGGTGAGAATCACTCTGTTGTTGCCAACGGAATGATATATTATTCATCATGTCATTCATAAAAAAGGGGATATCAGTGATTCATCTATCTATTTCAAGGTAATTCAATAAGTACATGCATGTGGTTTCTCTCATGGACATATATAAGTAAAGTGGATAAGGGATGAGAACCGTATAATAACTTCATAAAGAAACATTAAATCATCATAATCAATCATAAGTACTCAATGAGAATTAAAGGCAATCATAATCGAAATCACCATATAGCATAATATAAATATAGCCTATACCATACTCAAGGCCATATTCAAACAACATCATCAAAAGGTGAAATCGGACATCGAAAACATCATAGAAATTTGCATGTGGTTTTCATCTTGACTAGTACCACTATTATTTGGTACCATTCATCGTGATGACTTTGGGTCACATAACATCATAACCTCATGATCATCTTGATTGACTATAGTTAGAAATATCGTAATGGCACCCAGTCACAAAACCCGAGTGATAACATCATGATGATTAGAGTCTACTAATAACATCATAAATACTGTGGTGACTCCAATCGTGTACTCGGTCTATAGTACTAGTGACATCTTGAATGTGTCTCAACCTCTCGAATAGGAACCCGATAGGCATGAATGTACGTCCATACCATACGTTCGCACATATTGGTTTACAAATCGTTAGTCGATGCCATATTCGAAAACCAACATAAAACTTCATCAAATAAACAACTCGCCTCATCTCCTTGGCAAGTATGAAGAACATCATGATGGTCATTTCTAACCATAATCGCAAATTAAAGTTTTAACATCAAAAACTACCTCGTTTCATCGGCAATTATAAAAAATGCATCTATATTGGTTCATCATAGAATGCACTCAAAAAGAGTAGTTCTCAAACCAGTAACCTTCGCCAAAATTAGGCAGCCTCTAAGTCATCTCAAATATCACTTCAAATTGGTTTCGATCATACAATTCCGATATTGGGCGATAAAGCAAAAACACATGTCTAAATCGTTTAATTCTTATTATTATTTGCCAAAATTCATAATAATAAGGTAAAATATATTTAAAATAATTTTATAGAGAAAATAGGACTTTTAAATGATTTTGAGAAATTTATATATATATATATATATATATATAAGCTTTATAAAGAAAAAACCCTTATATAAATAGATTATCTATTTATACAATACTTTAAAATACTAACTAATTGATTAAAAATCCTTTAAAATGACTTAAAAACATTTAATTTCCAAACCATTATTTTAAAGAGATTTTCCAAAATTTATTTGAGATGAAAAACAATTAAAACCATCAAATTCTCCGAATATCGATATTTACCGATATTTGAATTTAAATAAAATTTTAATTCCAAATTTCTTCAAAACCGAGCTAATCCTATATCGGATGTCATAGCTTCAAAATCCATCATCAAACCTTTGAGTTCAATCATCAATTAACTCAAAAAATGGAGTGAAAACTAATGAAGAATGCTGCAAAATGAAAATCTTATTTCTAGCCAACTTTGACGGTGTGTTTTCAGATATCAAAACTGCACGGAATTGAACAAAAATCTGTAGCAATGAACTTTAGCACATGGAAAACAACATAATAAAATTTGACAGCATTTGGCTGCAAGGTGAGAAAGTTATGGTTTTTCTAAAATGGCACTTTTCAAACACAAAAATGAGCTGAGCTGCAGATCTAGTTTCTAGCAGACTTTGGCAACTGATTTCGGGCATCTAGATAACTCAGATTCAAGTGAAATTTTGCAGCATTAAAATATGACCATAGGAATACAACATACTAAAATTCGACATCATTCAACTACAAAATGAGAAAGTTATGATTTTTCTAAAATGGCACTTTTCAAACACAAAAATGAGCTCTACTGCAGATCTAGTTTCTAGCCAAATTCAGCGAACAGTTTCCAGCATCTAGACAACTCAGATTTGAGTGAAATATTGCAGCATCAAATTAATGCACAAGCAATATAGCATATTCAAATATGACAGCATTTCCCTATAATATGAGAAAGTTATGATTTTCCTAAAATGGCACTTTTCAAACACAAAAATGAGCTCAGCTGCAGATCTAGTTTTTAGCCAAATTCGGCGACTGATTTCTCACATCTAGAAAACTCAGATTCGAGTGAAAGTTCGCAGAATTAATCTATGACACAAGGAATACAACATATTAAAATTTTACAGCACTGCATTGCAAGATGTGGAAGCTATGATTTTTCTAGTATGGCACTTTTCAAACACAAAAATGAGCTCAGCTGCAGATCTAGTTTCTAGCCAACTTCGACGACCGATTTCCGGCATCTAGAAAATTCCAATTCGAATGAGATATTGTAGCATTAAGCTATGACGTAAGGTCTACAACATATTAAAATATGATAGCATTTTGATGCAAGATGAGAAAGTTATGATTTTTCTAAAATAGCACATTCAAACAACAATATAAACAAAAAAGACTCGGAAATTTGCATTCGGACTTCGCTGAAACCAAGCAATTCACATTCTATATGACTTAATGTAAGCAATTTTGCTTTTAGAATAATTTTAGCAAGATGTAGCCACGATTTGGTAGCAAAAATTGAAGATTTATCTGAGATTTCCGCTTGACGAACCTGTAGCTAGCATAAAAGAGACATGCAGACAATGATATAACAATTAGATACATACAATAGCAAAATTTTAGATTTGGATGGATTAGAGAGTTAGCAAGGAAGGAGATTACATGTATCTCAGTGTTTAGCTTGAATCTTAGTACCAAATTCACAAGGATAATGATATAAATTTGATTTTCATTAAAATGGAGCCATTGTTTTCTCTTGAGAAGCCTTTTGAGGAAGATGGTTTACTATAAGGAGAAAAAGGGTCATATCCCAATAAAAGGATCTAGATGATGGGCTAATGGGCAATTAATTATGCTCTTTAAACACATTTTAACAAGTTATATATTTTTAGTTTGCTATTTACAAGTTTAAACTTGTTTTCAATATATTTTACACATATAAATTCCGATTTACATGAAACAAATTGCATTTTTCATGTTTTAGCGAAGGGAATATGTTAGCAATGTTAAAAACTAAAATTTTCAATTAAAAATATTATTTTCGCAATTTAACACCAATTATTTACAAATATTCACATTTTTAGTGAAAAATCACTATTTTCATCATTTTCCACCAATAAAAATTTATTCCGAAGATCATTAAAGTGTATAAAAATGCTTTTAACATTTTTATACCTTTAAAATATTATTTCAAACTTAATTATACCATAAAAATTTATTTTCTCCGTGTTTTCCCTTTATTATAACAACATTTGTCAATATTGTTGTTAAGGGCAAATATTTCAAATTTAACATATTTTACCCCTGCAAAAAAATTATTCCCCGCCTCTAAAAATTATACAAATGTGTTTTAACAAATTTTTAAATATTAAAACACCATTCGCAACAATATCACATCATTGATAATTGATTTCCTTCATGTTTATCCTTTTATTTTAGGATAAAAGGCTAATATTGGAAAAAAAAACACCAATATTATAAATTTTAACCCAATAATTTATTTCATCATTTATTATCATTCCATACCACCAATAAAGTGTTTTAAACATTATTTTCCATTTGTTTACACTAAGAACCCAATTCTTAATCAACAAAAATGTTTATTATAAATAAACAATATTATCATCTATTTATTCCATTTATAAATTCATAATTCCCATATTAACATTATAATTTAATATTTCGATAATCTCCTAAATCCCGAGTTGCTACATGTTAACTTTTTCTGTTTGCCCATCTGTCTGCGGATGGTAAGCAGTACTCATCTTTAACTTGGTTTCAAAAACTTCCTACAGACTCTTCCAGAACTTGCTAGTGAACAAAAGATCTCTATCACTAACTATACTACCAGGAACTCCATGCAGTCTAGCTACATTCTTCATGAACAATCTCGCTAAAACAGGTTCCATCCTGGTTGACCTAAATGGAATGAAATGGGTACTCCTGGTCAATCTATCCACTAAGATCCATATTCTCTCATTTCCTTGTTCAACCGCGGCAACCCATCAATAAAGTCCATGGATATAGAATCCCACTTCCATACTAGAATATCTAATGGACAACCACTCGGCTTCTGGTGGTCGGCCTTTGTCTGCTGGCAATTCAAGCACTGCCTTGCACATAAACCAATATCCCGCTTCATACTTTCGCAGAAGAAACTCCTCTTTCCTGATACATCTTAGTACCTCCTGGATGAGTGGTGAACTTCGAATGAAGGCTTGTTTCCAAGACTTCTTTCCTTATGTTTCCTACACTCAAAAGACATAATCTTCCTTTCTTTCTCAACCATCATTTCTAGTCAACACTGAAATCGTTCAAGTCATCGCTCTCAATTACTTTTCTTAGCTACCCGATCGTTTGGCTAACACCAGATCCTCCATCTATTTAGAAGTAATATTTTCGATCACTGGTCGAACTTCTAAACAAGATAATACAACTATATCTCCACTAGACTCAGCCTCGGGTCTCCATTGCACTTTGCAATCTGCTATTGCTTCCAAATCCTTCTACTTAGCAATCATTGCCAAAACTTCATTCTAATGTTTCCTGCTAAGTGTATCAGCAACCTTGTTGCCTTTCCCAAATGTGTACTCAATCCCAAAATCATAAGCTGCAATAAAGTCTAACCGCCACTGTTGTCTCATGTTCAGCTCCCTTTGAGAGAACAAATACTTCAGCGACTAATGATCTACATATAACTCGAACGTCCCTCCCAAAAGATAATGCCTCCACACCTTCAAACAAAAAATAACTAAAGCCAATTCCAAATAATGTGTCCGATATCTGACTTCAAATGGTTTAAGTTGTCTAGAAACGTAGGCAATCACTTTACCTCTTTGCTTCAGCATAGCTCCTAAACCTATTCCACACGCATCAGTATAAATCATCAAATCCTGATTCCCGTTTGGAACAACCAACATAGGTGCATGGGTCAATATATATTTCAAACTCTGAAATGCATCCTCACACTTATCGGTTCACACAAACTTCATGTCCTTCCTCGTTAGCTTGGTCATCAATGTTGCTATCCCTAAAAAATCCTTAATTAACCTTCAATAACAACCAGCCAACCCAAGGACACTCTTTATCTCGGTAAAGTTCTTGGGTCCCTTCCAACTATATACTGCATTAATCTTAGTCGGATCTACTGACTACCCTTCCTCTGAGACTACATAACTAAGAAACTTTACATCTTTCTTCCAGAAGTGACTCTTTAAAAACTTCAATTTCAGCTGATGATGCCTCAGCATCTCAAACATCACTCTAAGATGAACTTCATGCTCTCTTTCATCTTTAGATTAAATCAAGATATCATCTATGAAAACCAATACGAACATATCCAAGTGCTCTTCGATAACCCAGTTCATTAAATCCACAAAGAAAGATGGCATATTAGCCAGTCCGAATGGCATAACTAACCATTCGTACAACCCATATCAGGTCCTAATTGCCATTAAAGGAATCATATCGTATGCTACTCTGAGCTGGTGGAAACCTATTGCCAAATCCAACTGGAAAATACCTTCGCTCCACTCAATTGGTCGAAAAAATCGTTAATTTTGGAAATTGATATCAATTCTTTATCGTTCTCTCATTCAAATTATGATAATCGATACAAAGCCTCAATGATCCATCCGGCTTCTTAGAAAACACTGTCGCTAGTCCCTAAGGTGAACTACTCCTCCAGATAAAACTCTTATCTTCTAAATCCACCAACTGCACCTTCAACTCCCCCATCTTCGAAGGTGTCATCCCGCTTAGCGGTCTATTCACTAGTTCTGCTCTTGGAAACAAATTTATACAATAGTTAATGGCTCATTTCGGCTGCAATCCAACAACAGGTTCAAACACATCGGACAATTATCTAACCACGAAAACTCGACTCAACTCATCTACTGATTCCATAGCACCTAACAAAGCATACACTTCACTGCAAGAACCATCTAAGGTATAAACTAATATGTTACTACAATCATGGTGTCTAAGCTGTATTTCCTGTCCTGGCAAAATATCCTATCATCGTACTCACTTAACCAATTTATCCCAAGAATGATCCTCAAAACCACAAAATCAAGCACATGCAAACTACAGACAAAAGTATGACCTAACAGGTCACACCTTAACCCTAGAGTTTTGTACCCTTCTATTGGATTTGCGACCTGTAAGGAAGTAACTGAATATGTGGGTTCTAGGTTAAGCTTATCTATCAAACATCTAGATATAAAAGAATGCGATTCACCGATATCAAATAATATGCTAATAGACATACGATGAATCTAAAGCTTACCTTCCAAAACTGCCTTTCCTTTCCCTCGAGCTATTGGCTTAGAAGCAGCATGCTCCAATGCATAAACCTTGCCCTTTCCCTCCTTAGCGGGTTCCTTGCAGTGGTTCTTATAGTTGCCAACTTGATTGTAGTTGAAGCACCTAATGTTCTTATTCCGGACCACTTCCTTAGCCTTCCCAGAACGACACTCATTGGAAAAATGCCCCTTCTTGTCGCACTTAAAGCAGACATTCTCAAACTTTCCTCTCTTGGCTCCTCCACCCTTCTAAGCAACCTTCTTATGGAAAAACTTTCGATTCTGGCCCTGCCCAACCTGGACCTACTTAGCCTTGCTCTTCTCTAGGGAATCAAGAAACCGCTTATGCCTTAAAGGCATTTCCAACACCATATCATAGGGATCTCAGATATATAGTAAAGTAGCCTAGCCAACTCAGGCTTCAATCACCTGATGAACTCATTGTTCCTCCTCATCGCGGTATCAACAACAGTATACCCATACCGGGCCAACTCCTCGAACCTTCTGGCATAATCCACGATTGACATCTCCCCTTGCTCTAACTCAGCAAACTTTCTTATCAGAGCCGAATGTGCCATAATAGACATGAACCTTTCCTGGAACCTCGTATTGAACTCTTCCTATGTCATCTCATCCTTATTTACTTCCACAGTTACACTGTTCCACTAGAACAAAGCAACTCCTTGAAGCTGTCTAGATGCCAACTTCCTCTTCTGCTCATCATTGAGCCTCAAGTCTGCAGAAAATCCTTTCACATTACAATAACCAATTCTCCACCTCGATAGCATCCTCAGTTCTAATAAAAGGCTTTCCTTCGAGCTTAGTGTAATCCTCACTCAACTTAGCATAATCCTGGACAAATGGAACCTATGAAACTCCTCCTCCAAGTACTACTCCAGCAAAGACACCTGCTTGCACCATATTCGTGAAGAACTGATATATAGCGCCCATTCCGACCTACGGCACTCTAGCACCTGCATTTTCTGGCTATGCCTGACCCTGGGTTCTCCTAGTATTAGGTCCAGCATTCCCTTTGAAGCATCCCCTTCCTGGGTTAACTCTTCTTCTTCTACCTTCCGTATCTTTATTCAAATCTCAAGAGATACAATAAGATAACCTAATCAAAGGTAGGAGACAAGATGCAAGTATATAATAAATACAAGTACGTTACTATATGGTTACCCCAAACCTAAATCTTTCTCAAATTCCTTAAGATTTTATTTTCAAAACCATTTTTAGTTAAAGTGTTTCATAAACCTACGCTTTGAGACCAAATTTGTAACATCCCTTATTTGGAGGCCAAAAGCTAAGCGCTACAGATGTTGCAGTCATCCATAGTATTAACTTCTAGGGACAAAATACGGTAATACTAATTTTATCCATAATATCAGAAGCACTTGAATATGAACGAAATCACTAAATTTCATAAAGAAACACTTTGCTGATTACATTTCGAAACAATATCATATTCAAGTTACAAAAATTTCCAAAACATTTCCCAGGCAAAGATCAAATATAGTTTACAATAATATGCCAAGAGCGATATACAACGATTCCCCCTTGGATGATCAAAGCAATATAGTCGTATCTGACTTAATACATAATATAGTCAAAACAAATAAACTAAACTCTTAAAATAGCTATATGTCAGCCACTTGCTCGTCTCGGAAAGCTTATTCACTAAAATTTCAAAACCTGGAAACATCAACCCTTAGCCTACTCAAATTAATTTTGAACACCCGAGAGTTCGAGAGGAAACAAAAACTTTGAGTCAGACTTAAAGCCTAGTGTGAATAATACCGTTCATTTATGTTAATGTAAGTTAAGTTAGACCACGCCGCTTAGCGAAATGGGTTTCCTCTTAATAATATTTCTTTAAAATATATCGTTTGCGATTCTTCTCCTACAACCAAAACTGGTCAAAGTAACAGTAAAGCATCAATATGTAAACATACATAAATATATATCAGGTAATAAAATGAACTATTTGTTCATGCACAAAGGTTTATTTGGCTAACTTTTAACCTTCGGCTGACTCGGTCCTACCAGCAGCCATCAAAATTTATCTGACATTTGTTAGAAACTCCTCTCCTTTTGGATAATTTATCCTTAACTATCTGTTAAATACTTCTCTTTTGGATGGTCTGTCCTTAACTTATCATATTTCGGGTTCACCTGATCCTAACAATTTTACAGGCTCACCAATAACCTATCTGTATACAAAAATATATTCCTTTCTTTGTGTATCCATAATTTTAGTCTTACCTATGACAAATCCCAATAAACTAAAATTTTGGACTAAATTAGCCGGGCTAGTAGCTAATATATAGGGCACGACTCTACCGAAGTCCTATTTGGTATCTAATATCTGAGTTATTTTACTTAGATATATCTTCCAAAAAAATTCATTGAAACATTTTCAAAGTGATTTAAGATCTTCAAGTCATACTAAGACAAGGAAAATATATAATCTCTTATGCTTTACTCAAAACCACCTTGCCATGTTATATATATTGATATATATATAATCATAGTTGATGAAAATATTTAACTTTTGAAAGCCCCCATTCCAAAACAATTGAAATTACCCCTTTCGAAATTATTGAAAGTACCTCTTTAGAAACCATTGAAAGTACCCCTTTCGAAACCAAGTAAAACCCTTTCTTTTATCTAGGCCAAAAGGCCAAAACCTTCCTTTCAAAATCATTCTCAAAACTCTTTCGAAGCATTTGTAACTCATCCTTTCGAAGGCTTAAAGAACCTTAGAAATCGTTCTTTTAAACCTTTAAACATTGCTCCAAAATCATTGGAAAACCTTTCCTTTCGAAATCATCAGAAAACAACACCTTTCGACTCCTTCGAAACCTCTGGGGAACCACCCATTGAAAACCCCTTCTAAACCTTTCGAAAGCATTAAACTTAAACCTTTCAAAATCATTTGCGTTCATTTTAAAACATGTAAAAACCTTTCAAAACCATTCAAAGTTAACTCCTTCGAAACCCTTTGGAAACTTCTCAGTCGAAACCATCTGTTTTGAAACCATTTAAAACTATCTCTTTCAAAACCATTTTAGGTTTTACCTCAAACATAGTAAAAGGATCCTAAGAACATTTAAGTCGAAAGCATCAGTTTTGAAACCATTTCCTAAGTAATGAAGTGATGGTGTCGAAACCATCCCTTCAAAAGCATTGGAGAAATGTGTAGGTTTTCTAAAACAAAACAACCTCTTCGAAACCTACTGGGTCGAAAGGTAAAAGGCGGCAGCTAGATATTTCAACTTACTCGAAAGCATTCGTTTATAAACAAAGAAGCAACCTATTCAAAACCAATTTTTTTAACCCATTTGACCTAGTTGAAACCCAACTAAGTTGAAAGCATCTTATTCGTAAGCAAGCAGGCGCATTTTTCTTTAAAACAAAAGCAAAGCTTCAACCGTTTTGGAGCCCTTTGGTTTTGAACCTATACCTTTCGTCTACATTCAATTTATTACGTACCAGTTGCCTGATACCACATGCATTGGTTTCGACTATGTCGGAGGCGATGGCATGGAGGTGGAAGCTGGGGTCGAAAGAGACGAAATAGTGAAAAACTTATTTATTTGTACTTTTAAACTACTTCTTTTGCACCTAATATGCCTTGTTTGTCTAAATCGATTGGTTGCCATATTACTTTTTCATAAATGTTGGAATTTTACAGAATTAATAAATTCAAATTATTTACAAAAGACCCTTTCTCCTTTTAAAATATATGAAACATTTAAATTCCTTATCTTAAGTAATTTTATTTACCTATCAAAATACTCATGAATAATCTAGAAAAATTCTAGAAAATCTCTTTTAATGTGTTTCCCGACATATATAAATTTCGATCCCAAACAATTAATTATTTATCGGTAAATAACTTATAACCCAAAATACCATTTTCTTTACTAGAAATTCATATAATATCCACATTAATTCCAAAAATGCAGAAAATTGAAACCCATCTCCAACATATTATTTTTGACCTTCATAAAAATTCACAAGGCATAAAGATGTCATTTAATAGGGTTTTACCTTAAAACATATCATAAAAATCAATAAGAACATGCATAAATCATCAACAAGTATATATAAACATTCCATCATTTAAAAATATGGCAAAACATTGCAAATTATTTCAGAATTACCTCAAAACCAAAAAATATTCAAAGTGGAGATGTGGACATTATTCACCTTAGCCTCTATGATTAAAGAGATTGAGATATGAATAGATTATATTTTCTTAAGCTTCTTCCTAGCTTTCCTTTTATCATTTTCTCTTTTCCTTGTTAATGGCAGTCGGCCTTAGCTTTAAAAACTTTGAGAATGAGAAATGAACATGTATGGAGTGTATATGACCATAGTTTAAGGGATATAGGAATGGCTTTCCCATTTTACCCCTTCCTCTTATTCATTTTTAATCTTCTTTTAACTCTTTAATTAAATGGCATGGCTACCTCTTTAATAAATTCAAATTTCAATCCCCTTTATTTATCTACCTAAATATTCTAAATAATGTATCAAAAATCTAGGGTGTTACACTTTAAGTTTGGATTCGATCTTGTCTGTGTACATCATTTTTATTGTTGTTCTGATTATTTCCCATTTCTTTATATATGAGGTTTGTTCTTGTGAGGTGAAAACCTGTTTGTGTTTAGCGGCATGGTCTTACAGAATTATTATATGTTTCGCATATTACTTGAGTTTTCTCATGCTAGTTTTCCAAACTGATCTGGATGTTATAAGATCATGGAATAGAGCTGGATGTTCACTGTCTAGTATTTTATTTTCTGCTATATTATATATACTGTCAACAATTGTAAAGTTAGAAATTTATAACTATCCAACTGATGAGATTTATTTTTCACTCTAATGTACTTTGTATCTTGGAGTGATAGTTTATACTATCTTTATTATATTATATGTTGTCGCTTCCACTATGAGATTATGTTTTCCTATTGTTTCTTTGTTTTTTCTTTTTATTTTACCTTAACACTCCGCCTATCCAGGGATTGGATGTTCGGTATTTGAATATTGTAGATGTATTCGATGTAAACATTAGATGGTCAAAAAGGCGAATTGTTACAAATAGAGTAGCTATAAAGAATCCATGTAGAGTGTAATTAATACTGGTGAGAAAATAGGAATGTTTTGTTAGACATGTGTCTAAGCTATAAGAAGAGCCCGCAAATGACTGATGAATGGTATTAAAGTAAAGTTCTATGATTTCTAGGATATGCTTGTAGGAAAGATCAAGAATAAAGGAAGTAAATACCAAGGTTTTAGAATACTATCAAGAGATTGAGATTAATGGAAGATAGTATCATAGGGTAATAAGATGGAAAATACATATACAGAACATTGATAGACTTTAAATTAAGGATGGTAAGGTAGAGGGTAGAAAAATTATTTTATAAAGACAATTTCCAATGAGTTATTCAGTGTGTGCATAGTTTGTATCCCACTACAGTATGGGACGATACACAGTTATGGAATAATTGTGTGAGATAATGGAAGTACTGGATGAACCTTATTCATCAGAAGCCATAAGGGAAAGTTAAGATATGTGTTGGAAAAGGATTGCATACTAGAATGGTCCATTCAATTTAAGTAAGGGTAATAGGTGTTAGAACCATGTTTATATGTTTTAATAATGAAAACTATATATCTGTATATATCTAGCATATAATATTATGCACGTATAAAAAGTTCTTGAATCGAAGCATCAAGGAGAAAACAATGCTACTTATTTATATATCAAAAGCTAAGGAAATACAGATCATCAAATCATATTTATGTATTAGGTCTTAGATACACACATATACACATGTAAAATCCCTTCGTAGTTCAACACACACATACCTGCATACAAATATTTTCAAAGATCAAAGAGTTAAAAAAATTCTACATAAAAAACATATTTTATATAGTTCAATCGATTTAATATATTTTTCAGTCGACCGAGTGCAATCGATTGAGGGCAGTCGACTAAAAATATATTAAACCGACTAAATAAAAACATTTTATGATATAAACTTATTTTCAAATTTTGCTGCGTAATTCATGTTTATATTCAATAGACTGAATTTTTATACTCATTTGACTGATTACCTATAACTGCTATTTTCTTAAAAGTCACCTTGAATGGTTATACTCTTTCATAAGCATCTCGGTGAATAGTAATGGCTATTCCGAACTATTACAACTATTAGATGCAAGTCTTTGATATCTATAAATAGACATCATCTTTCACCATCATTTTAACTTTCTAGTTGCTTTCTTGATCTCTATTCTCTCCTTTAAGCACTCTTGAGGTACTGCATTGAAATCTTATTCTTTACTCAAGAATCACTTGTTGCACTTCCATAATCATAGAGCACACATCTTGAATCATCAAGGATATTATAGGAAGTCTTGTACCACAATTGACTATATTTGAGTTATCAAGAACCCATCAGAAGTCAAAATACTCTTCTCAATTTGTGAAGTCCTCTTGGAGATCTTTGAGAAAAGATTGAAGTCCTGTTCGGCTGCTTGGGCATTTTGTAAGAAACTTGTTCCTTCGGATTAAGTGAGGGTTGGTTGGTTAATTCCTGAAGGAGTCTAGGACTAGATATTTGACGTGAGGTTCGAGCCAATATAAAAGCTTTGGTATGATCTTTTTATTTTGCTTTACTGTTTGCTTTATTATATAGCTGGATACTGCATATACACTTGTATACATGACTTAGCCATATTATACTAGATCCCTACTCACTTACATTTGGTATCAGAGCTTGGTCATTCCAAATTAATGAACCAAAGTATTTAAATAATCATTATAATATGGAAAGTACTTTTTAGAGGGTCAGTCAACTATACATCCTCCACTATTCACTGAATCAAACAATGCCTACTGTTAACCCGTCGTTTTACAAGGCTACGAGCAGGTGGTTTTAACTTAATCGACTGCACGTTCGTCAAGGCTGGTGTATGATGGATTCAGTCCGCTGGATGGATGGATGACGCAGCGCACTTGAAAGATGGAAATTGGATTGGACAGAGATGGATCGACTATAATTTGGGTCAAGGAAATGTGGTTCGGTCTGGAAGTCGGAAGCTGCTCGGCGTTGGAGTGAGAAGAGGTTCACTCGGCAGTGGATTAAGGTCGTTCGGCATAAACCTCGCTCAGCATTCTCCGCTCGCTCGGCACAAGCCCCGCTCAGCATTTGGGTCGTTCGGCACACATTGGTGGTTCGGCATTTGGGTCGTTCGGCACTCGATGGTTGTTCAGCATTTGGGTCGTTCGGTATTCCAGGAGCACTCGGCATTTAGTAACGCTCGGCATCCAGGAGCGCTCGGCATTTAGAAGCGCTCGGCATTAGAAGATCGTTCGGCATGATGGGCGCTCGGCATTAGAAACTGTCTGGCATCAAACATGGTTCAGCATCAGACATGGTTCGGCATGATAGAGGTTCGGCATTAAGGATCGTTCCGCATTGGATTGATCGTTCGACATCAGGGAGCGTTCGTCATTAGATGGATCGTTCGGCATCAGGGAGCGTTCAGCATTGGATGGATCGTTCGGTATCTGGGAGTGTTTGGCATTGGATTGGTCATTCTGCATCAGGGATTGTTCGGCATGGCAACCTCGCTCGGCATGCGGGCATGTTCGGCACGGCTACCTCATTCGGCATATGAGTGCATTCGGCAAGGCATTTTGGTTCAGCGTGGGTCGTTCGTCCCTGATGGGCTCAGGTTATTAGAGAGCCTAACAACAACCTGGACGTGTCTATAAATAGAGCATGTAGAGCTTCAAAAAAGGGATCTTCTCTTATGTTCTCTGACTATCTACTTTCTAAGACTAATGCTAGTCTACCACTTTATAACTGTAATCAATTGTTACATCAATAAAAGAAAACTTCTGGAGCGGACGTAGGCCGGAGTTAGCCGAACCACTATAAAAACCTATTGTTCTTTACTGCTTAATTTCTATTCTGACTGTTCTTTATATTATTTCTCTCTACACACACTTTATCTATTATCAGTAACTTTTAGTCGGTGCTTTCATTTACAATTAGGTGTTAGTGACCAATTTTGGCGCTAACATTTTGGTGCTTTCATTGAAAGCGCAAGCACTCGGGAAATTTGGAGTTAGGAACTTGGATTCTAAGGAGCAATGGCTAGGCCATCAACAAGGAAACAATTGATAGGAAGAAGCAATCAAGAGGGAAGTCAGGAGGCTTCCTCTAGAAATGGAGCAGGTCAAACATCCATCTACCTCACCAGAGAGGAGATGGAAGCGATGATGAAACGTCAAGAGGAAATGATGCAGGCTCTTCTCAGGCAATTTGGACAATCAAGAACTGCATGTACTCAAGGTATTGGGGATGGACAAGAGGAACTCAATTAGCAGGCTGATGGAGTGACTCAACAAGAGGCAGCCCCCAATCGGTAGACAACTATCAATCTGAAAGGACCCAGGCTCGGGGGCACACCCTTAAGAAATGCTGGACCAATTCATGGAGGGATTCCAGTTAGCACTACACAACAAGATGCTGGCAGGAATGTAGGAGCGCAGGATGAAGAGTATGTACCAAAATTCCCTTGGGGACTCGGGGGGCAACCCTTGACGGACAATGTTGGATTAGCCAAGATTATCAGGCGAACAATGCGCGGAGGTTTGACCAATAGAGATCTGGAAGGATTAAACAAGAGTCCGTTCACTCGTGAAATCAGGATAGCTTGGAATTCGTCAAATTTCAAGCTACCTAACGTGGAAATGTACAATGGCAAAGCCGATCCAACAGATCACTTGATGAGATATACAAGGCACGTAGAGGTGCTGGGGGCATCGGAAGAAGTTATGGCTCGATGTTTCCCTTTATTCTTGACGGACATAGCTGCTACGTGGTTCAGGAAGTTGGAAGAAGGATCTATCGGGGCATGGACAGAGTTGGTGGACAGGTTTCTGAAGCAGTTTCGGGTACATATCAGAAGGCCAAAGAATGTAATGATGCTGACATTGGTAAAACAGAGGACAGATGAATCACTCAGAGCTTTCTTAACTCGGTTCAATGCAGAGGTTGCTTCGGTGGATCGACCGGATCCATCGATGGTTTTCATGGCGGCAGTGTCAGGAGCTAGAGAAAACTCAGATTTCAAAGTGTCATTGATACGGTACACTCTAATGGATCTTGGGTAATTCTTTCGCGAAGCTGAGAGATTCCTTCGGTAGGAGGATGCCTGCTCAGATATGAAGTTAAAGGAGGTGAACGCGGCTGATGATGGAGGGCCATCCAGTGGAGGCTTGGAAAAACATAAAGATAAAGGAAAATTGAAGCTGGATGACGAATCAGGAAAGGCTAGGAAGCGGTGGAGAGAGCAAAAATTCTCCACCTACACAGGATTGAACGAGACGTTAGAACAGATTTATTTGGAGACTCAGAATCGCCTTCCCTATCGAAGGCTCGCTAGGAGAGAACCCTTCGAACGTGAGAGGGCATCAGGAAAACACTGCCTCTTCCACGATTTGGATGGGCATGATACCAACAGCTACAGGCACTTAAAGGTCATAATTGAGGAGCATGTAAGGAATGGACAGTTGCGACAATATGTCGAAGCTCGAAATGCAACGGTGGGGCAGGAGCAACCACCATCTACCTCACACAGTGATGGTGCGAGGCACAGGAATGATTGTCGATTGGTCATCAATTGACTGGGATATTATGAAATAAGTAGCAAACTAGGGGAAAATGGCCAAGTCACTTACTCATGTACGGGGAAAGAGATAGCCCCTAGGCATCCTCTGAGATGATGATAAACCGCGACGCTCTAGTTTGTGAAATCTGCTTTCTCTTTTTTAGCTTGGACACTTGCTTTTTTTTGATTTGGTTTGAACTTCGGGTTTTGTTTGTTTCTTGGTTTAGACTTTTATTCAGATGATTGTTTTCTGGTTTGGATGTTGGTTTGGATTTTCGATATGGATTTTTTGTTTTCAGGTTTGATCTGGATTTTAAATTTGCTTTTGATTGGATTTTTGTCTGGTTTTTGGTAAACGATCATCAGGTTTGGATTATGCCCGGCAAGGGGTAAGTCTCTACGCCCAAACGCGGCGAATTGACTTATTCAGGTCGTTGAGTGTGGACCATGCTCGACAAGGGTCCGGAGATACCAGGATTCGGCCTAGGACTTAGGCCCCAAATTATCGGTTATTATTTCAGGTCGTCGAGTATGGACTATGCTCGGCAAGGGTCCGGAGAGACCAAGATACGGCATAGGACTTAGGCCTTGTATTATTAGTTATTATTTCAGGTCGTCGGGTATGGACTATACTCGATAAGGGTCTGGAGTGACAAAGATTCGGCTTAGGACTTAAGCCATGGGATTACTCATCGTCCAAAGACATTGGACCACGGTCATCATGAGGAAATTGCACTTGGCAAGAACCCAGAGAGGTTACGGATTCGGATATTGACCCGGAGAGGTCATGGATTCAGTTACTGGTTATTGGATAAGGTTTGATTAAGACTCGGTTATCGAGTCTGGGTGGATATGGAATTGGCCATGGACTTTGGATATCAGATTCAAAATTATTCAAAACACACCTTCCAACAGCAAGGTACGTTTTAGGGGGCAAGAGTTAACCCGCCTTTTTACAAGGCTACGGGTAGGCGGGTTTAAATTAATCGACTGCACGTTCGTCAAGGCTGGTGTACGATGGATCTAGTACACTGGATGGATGGATGACGCAATGCACTTGAAAGATGGAAATTGGATTGGACAGAGATGGATCGACTATAATTTGGGTCAAGGAAATGTGGTTCGGTCTACAAGTCAAAAGCTGCTCGGCATTGGAGTGAGAAGAGGTTCCCTCGACAGTGGATTAAGATCGTTCGGCACAAACCTCACTCGGCATTCTCCCCTCGCTCGTAACAAGACCCGCTCGGCATTTAGGTCGTTCGGCACACATTGGTGGTTCGGCATTCGGGTCGTTCGGCACTCGATGGTTGTTCGGCATTTGGGTCGTTCGGCACTCATTGGTGGTTCGGCATTCCAGGAGCACTCGGCATTCAGTAGCGCTCGGCATCTAGGAGCACCCGGCATTTAGAAGCGCTCGACATTAGAAGATCGTTCGGCATGATGGGCGCTCGGCATTAGAAACTGTCCGGCATCAAAGATGGTTCGGCATCTGACATGGTTCGGCATGATGGAGGTTCGGCATTAATGATCGTTCGGCATTGGATGGATCGTTCGGCATTAGGGAGCGTTCAGCATTGGATGGATCATTCGGCATCAGGAAGCGTTCGGCATTGGATGGATCGTTCGGCATTAGGGAGCGTTCGATATTGGATGGTTCGTTCGGCATCAGGGATCGTTCGGCATGGAAACCTCACTCGGCATGCGAGCATGTTCGACACGGCTACCTCGTTCAGCATACAAGTGCGTTCGGCAAGGCATTTTGGTTCGGCGTGGGTTGTTCGGACCTGATGGGCTCAGGTTATTCAGAGAGCCCAACAACTACCTGGACGTGTCTATAAATAGAGCATGTAGAGCTTCAAAAAAGGGATCTTCTCTTATGTTCTCTGACTTTCTACTTTCTAAGACTAAGGCTAGTCTACCACTTTGTAACTGTAGTCAATTGTTACATCAATAAAAGAAAACTTCTGGAGTGGACATAGGCCGAAGTTAGCCGAACCACTATAAAAACAGGTTGTTCTTTACTGCTTAATTTATATTCTGACTGTTCTTCATATTATTGCTCTCTACACACACTTTATCTATTATCAGTGACTGTTAGTCGGTGATTTCATTTACATTTGGGTGTTAGTGACTAATTTTGGCGCTAGCACCTACTAGTCGTCACGTATAGGAATCTTTATGGAAGCTAGCGGTCATAAAATTTGGCAAGCTACTCAAAATAAGTATGAAGTTCCCACTACTGAAATGAGTATTTGGATAGGTACTCAATAGATCGTAGCGACCAATAATGCTAAAGCTATAAATGCCTTATTCTGTTCACTTGATAAAATGAGTTCTCAAGATTTATGCTTCATGAAACAGCATATGATATTTGGCGTACACTACAAATCAACTCATGAAGACCCGAATAAAGTAATACAAAAAAAAATATCTATTTTACAGAATCGGTTCTCATCATTCAAAATGAAAGAAAATGAGACTATCATAGACGTGTATGCCAGATTTCAAACGTTTCAACATGATCTCATGGCATTAGGAGTTACTTTTACAGATTTCAATGTAGTCACACACATTTTAAACTCTTTAACTATTAAATGGAAAAGGAAACATTTATCCATCGAAGAAGGTAATGATCTTTCTTGGCTTGAAGTTGAAGAATTAATAAGAAATTTAATGTTGTAAGATGCTAATTTGTAGGCCATGAAAGAACAAAACCAGGAGAAAAAGTGTATAGCTTTCCAATCCAATGACGATGACTCAGACTTAGCTGAAGATGAGATTGAGTTTTTTCCAAGAACATTCAAGAAATTTTATAAGTTCATGAAAGTTCAAAATGGTGGAAACTCTTCCTCAATCAAATACTTCGAATGTGTCAAATTAAATCCATGCCCCGTAATGCGGGTGTTTATGAACCAGTTGAGTTCGAAATCCTTGAGGAAAACGGAGTAAAGATCCCTCCCCCCAGTGTTATACAAGACGGTGTGGACTTTTGGTCAGAATACGTAGTTGGATTCTTTTTAGACCCTAAGCATCGTCTTCTTGATGTGGCTGCTGTCTGTCGTAGGGCCTGGCGTCTTCTTGGTGGTCTTAGAATCAAGTTGGTTGATTCCTTATACTACATTTTGTTCTCCTCCCCTGAGGAACGTAGCCGTGTTCTTGGGTCTGAGCCTTCCTTCTTTGATGGTCAGCCTTTTATTATCACCCCCTGGTCTCCGACGGTTGCTAGAGCTCGTGAACAGGTTCTCTCTATCCCTGTTTGGGTTTATTTCTCTCAAATTCCTTCTGCTCTTCAACCGCTTCTTGGATTGAATTGGCTTGCTTGCAATGTTGGTAAATTGAAGTGTTTTGACTCCAACACTGTGGCGCGTGATAAGCTTGTTTATGCCAAGGCTCTGATTGAAATTACTCCCCATAAGCCTCTTCCTACCTCTATTCCTGTTCAGCTTGCTGTTGGACATGTCGTGGATGTGCGTGTTCGGTATGGATGGGTCCCTGACATTTGTACCTCCTGTCACTCTTTTGGTCATATAGCATCTGCATGCTTGCACTCAGTTATTTCTGCTTCTGCTCCAAAGATCCCTCTTCCTAGGCCTCCGCTTAAGAAATGGGTTCCCAAAGTCAAACAGGTTGCATCTCAATCTTCTGACCCTGGACCTTCCCTCTCCTTAGCGCGGCCTTCTTCCCCAGTTCCTGATGTTTCTTCTGCTGTGCAGAATCTTGTTGTTTGGGCTGACACAGAACATAGTTGGGTTGATCTCCGTTCAGATATGAGATTCAATCCTGTGGAGAACTCCTATTTCAGATATGTATCTGATGACCTTCTTGATCTACGCTGCCTCTACTATAAAATTTCTGGTGATTCCTTGGTTCTTGACACGGATGGAACGCATGCGCAAGCTAATTCTATTATTCTAGCTGATTCTGCCTGGGATCGATCTTTTATTTACTCTTCTGGCGTTGACTGTTATGATCCTTCTCTTGCTGTACTTTTTCGCCCCTATTTTGGTCTTCTTGGAGGTGGAACTCTGTTTTCTACCCGTGTAGTTGAGAGCGATTGTGTTTCTTCCTCTTCTGAGGAGAACTAGTCTAGTAACTTATATCTAGTAGATGTGACATGTCTGTCATACTCCTGTGCTGTATTTTTATTTCTTTCTTTCTTAGTAGCTAAGGTGCTTCTACCTTACTCCTGTACTTCAAACTTTATTACGTTCGTAATAAAAGTGGTCGGTCCACTATAAAACCGTTGGCCTTGCCAAAAAAAATAAAGAAAAGATGTAACAACCTGCATATTTTACGGTTGTATATTTAAATATTTTATTTAAATATAGCATCGTCAGTCGGATTAAAGTCTGAAATGTTACTTTTTGCAAACAGTTAAATTAGGACTTGAGACCACTTTCATTGAGTCTAAAATGGTGTTTGCGACCTTTTTGAGTATAAACATCGATATGTTTGGAGTTGAGAAGAATTTTTCTATTTTTCTATTGGCTTTGGGTTTGGTTTTCAGCCCTTTGACTCATCTAATACCATAACTCTTCATCCAACTCCTCTTCACTCATTCTTTTATTTCCTAGCACTCAAGCTAAGAGAAAAATGGGGGAAAAGAAAGGAAATTAGAAATTCCTAAGCCCTAGATTCTTAGGAAATTCTAATTCAAGTTCTAGAAATCAAAGAGAAGCTTTAGGTAAGCATCCTTTTCATCTTATCCATCTCAATACCTCTTCCATTTTCAGAAATTCCTAAACCCAAACTTAGTATATATATTTTTCTTATGAGCTTATATTGAAGCTTCTAGAGTTGAAGTTGAAGAGAGGTTGATCTTTCCTTTGTTTTTGAGATTCTCCTTCATAGTTTTTGGGTTTAAAGGTGAGTTTTTGAACTCACGTCTATGTCTACAGCTTCCATTGTTGTTAGGTATGAATTCCTAACATCTATTCATGTTCATTTGCTTTTGATTTGAATTGATTTGGTGAATTTTCCAATTATGGTGTTTTAAAGTCAAAATCATTAAAAAATCCTATCTTGGATGTTTGGACATATTATTTGGAGTGTATTGAAGAACTTATAAGGTTGGTTGTCACTTGGCATAAATCCATAGTCTTCGTTACTCATCTGATCGCTTCCGGTTTGGATTTTTGCCCTTTTTGGGCTAGGCTAATTTTTGTCTAGCAGGAAATTTTAGACGTTTGAAAGAAAATCCTAACGTCTGGTTTCAAATTTAGAAGTTTGGTTGAAAAATCCAAACATCTGGAATTGGTCTTTGGAAAAAGAAAAAAGGAAGAGACAAAATCCAAACGTCCGGAAATCCAACCAGACGTCTGATTTGTGGTTCAAACTCGGGTTGGTAATTTCAGACGTCTGGAACTGTGCAGTTTTGCCTATTTTCCTAGTTTTTGAGTAAATTTCCACCGTTTATCGACTTTTGTTGATCCGGTCAGTTGTTATCACTTATTATCAACTTTGATGACTTCTTTCCTTAGATTTTTGGGAATATCCATTTTGATGGATTTGGTATCGATTTCTATGGGTTTAATTCACGTCTTCATATGTGAATTTTTGGTGATTGATTTTTTCTACAATCATTTCTATAGTTTGTCACTTTGAAATGAAAAGGTTTCTATACTAGTAGTAAATACTAAAACTCATTCATCAAAACGATTTCAACATTTACTTTCAATACAAAGCTCGCTTTCAAAACCATTTTCCAATCTATTAGTATATACAAACCTTTACCTCATTCGTTCAAGAAATCTAATTAAATGACTTAGCAAAACAAGTGGCATGAAACGCTTGCGTTAACTTTGCCGGTTAGTTCTTGCACTTGTTCGATTGAACTCTTGTGACAATTTTCGAGTGGAAATCTACAATCTGTTCGTAAATATTTAGGTTAAGCCAGTGGTTATAGGACATGAAACTAAACTCGTTTATTTACTAGCCTAGTGTAATTTACACTTATCAATCAATGATGATCATTTTGTGATTTAGACTAGCGATGTGCGATGTCTCTTTGTCCATATGGGGGATTGTACCTCGTTTTATGGAGCTTCGGCTCATTTTTATGGGCTAGCGACCCATGGTTTCTGGACTGTTCGTGGAGCAATCGGCTCAATAAGTCAGAGCATGGGGCTTGCGTTTCTTTTTAGATGCGTCGATATTCGTCTATGCATGGGGTGTATCTTTTTAGGTGCATCGATTTTTGACTTTGCATGGGGCGTATGTTTCTAGGTGCGTCAATGTTTGTTTATGCAGGGGGCGTATCTTTCTAGGTGTGTCGATGTTTGTTTATGCATGGGACGTATCTTTTTAGGTGCGTCGATGTTTATTTATGTATGGGGCATATCTATTTAGATGATGTTCGACTGTGCACGGGGCATATCTTTTTAGATGCATCGATGTTCGGTTTATGGAATAGTGTTCCGTTTGTGATACACGTGTTGGTGAGTTTTCAAGCTCCCGTTTGTGATAGGCCTTCCCCTTTTTGTGATTTCTGGATTTCTAGTTGATGATTTCTAGAATTTGTATTTCACTAATTTTTGTGATTTCCATAGATAAGTTTTGTCAATATTTATGGTTTGGTGAATAAAATAAAGAATATGACATTCTTTTGGGTGTTTGAGTAGATTTGGGATATTGTATGATTCTTTACTGTTATTTAATGTATACTTGTCACGGTATGGCATTTTTGTTATCATACTTTTTTATCATATATCTTATCCTATCTCATTTTATCTGATACTTATAGTTTGACTGATCTGTTTATTATTTTCTTATTAAATAATACTCGGGGCGGATCGAGGTATTTCAAGTGCTTCTGCTTGACTTCTTATTATGATCCTTCATCTGACTTTTGGCTAAATACTTTAGCTTAATAGTTTTTGTTTTTATACATTCGAGACAGAGACTCCTTCGTGTATACATATTATTTTGTCTAGCACTTGTACTTATTCTTTTGTGATGTAGTGGATCTTGTATGATCGCTACTTTGATGTACACTTTCATGTGTTATATTCACATCTGTTTCCGCCTTTGTGATATGAATATCTATGAGTGATTTATGTTATGTTTATTTTATATTTGTTTTCGAAGATCACACAACCATTGTGTAGTAGTTTTCAGTTTGTAATTGATGTGTCAAATTTCCTCTTGAAACGAAATGCATGTAATACTATCTAACATATCGGTATCAACACAAAGTAATTACACAGATGGTCGCTCCTCAACAGCCTTATATTTCGTGCTAGTTGACGGCATTACTTCGTAGTGTCCTTAGCTAGTGTGAACATAGAGGTGGGGCGTCACAGCTTGGTATCAAAGCCAAACTTGGGAACAATATAGAATATTATAGCAAGAATCATTGTCCTAAGTCCCTCTTAGGAATCGTGCCTTAGGATTTAATTCGAGTCATTGGACATGTTCTATCCTATTATCTTTTATGATGCCTTGTTTTATCAATCATGATTGTTTGAAATTCATTCTAAGTATAACTTTTTCTTCTTCTTTCTTTCTTTCTTAAAGAAGAGAAATGGTTAGACCAGGTCGTCCTAGCGTCGGTCAATCTAGTGCTACTCCTCAGGAAGGATTATTCATGTCTGCCCAGCAGCTTTTAGATCTTGTAAAGAATGCTCAATCTATTGGACCCATTCCAGAGCCTACTCATCCTAGATCTGGGTCTGCACGCTTGTGCAGAGATTATACCGATTTGGGTGGAAGGCCATTTAAGGGATCCGAAAGTGCTATAGAAATCCAAGCTTGGCTTAAATCATGCGACGGCATCTTTTCCCGCATGAATCTTGCGAATCTACATCGATTCCAAGTGGCTTCTAGCATGCTTTAAGAAAGAGCATTAGATTGGTATGAGCTTTTGATTTTTGAAATTACTGAAGCGGATCTTACTTAGGAGAAATTTTGGGAAAGATTCTTATTAAAGTTTGTGTCGGAAGCTGAGAAGGTAACTTTAGCCCGATGCTTTATTGACCTTATTCAAGGTGAATCTTCTATGACGGATTATGTCGTATCTTTTTAATCTCTCTCTAAATATGGGGTTGATTATATTAATAACCCATTGAAGAAAAACCAGAGATTTTTCTATGGTTTGAATAAGAATCTCAAAAATCCTTTACTCCTGAAACTGGAAGCTTTTTTTAATCAGCTTGTTGATATCGCTTTACGACTTGAAGAGGTTGATAAATAAGGTGAGGTTGAAGTTGTGGGTGTCAAACAGAACTTCAACAGTAACATAAAGAGGCCGATTATGTTCAAAGGCCCCAATCCCAACAAGAAAGAGAAGCAAGAAACTATGGTAGCAAAGACTCCTACCTCTAGTCGTGGACAATGCTACAATTGTGGTTCCATGGACCACTATGCAAAGGAGTGTCTAAAACCTCTTTATTATCGCCATTGTAAAAATTCGGGTCACCATATATCTGCATGTCCCATACTTCAAAGTAGGAAGGGGGAAAGCTGAATGTTGTGCAAGCTCCTAGTGACACTTCTCTTGGTCAAGGTATTTCTCATTCAGTCCTTCATGACATTTTTTTGTGATTATCCTATTCGAGCACTTTTTGATATAGGTTCATCTCATTATTTTATATCAAAGTAACTTGTTGATTCTTTTTCTTTAAACATTTTGGGCTTGACGACTTCATTGAGAATTACGAATCCGGTTGGTGGATCCGCAATGCTCAGTTTACTTTGTAAAAATGTCGAGATTATTTTACATGATTATGCTTTCCGATCTGATTTGCATGTTATATGCTACTTAGGTTTTGAAATTGATTTTTGTGAGAGGATTTCTTAACCATTATGAAGCCATATCCTATGTCCCGAGTGGACTATCCATCTTTGACATTCTCAATCTGTTAAGCAGATTTCTATTTTTCTTAATGATTTCGATTCTAATTTGGTGGCATCATTTTATTCTCTAGACCCATTTGTTGAGGAAGATGTTATTCCCCTCATTCGACTAGTTTGAGAATTTCCTGGTAGCTTTGAGCTTGTCTTAGGATTATCACCTAAGCAGTCTTTTGAGTGGTACTAAGGTCCTTTCAGCTCGACCTTCCCACTGGTTTTCATCAGCTACGAGTTGCGGAGGATAGCTTTCCCCTTACCGCTTTCCGCACTCATTATGATTCTTATGAATGACTCATGATGTCATTCGGTCTGTCCAGCTTATTTCATCCATCTTATGAATCGAGTATCCTACGAATATCTCGACGAGTATTCATTAATTATGGATGAAAACAGCAATTTAAAATTTGCAAATCTTTTTAATAAGATATTTATAAGTATAATTAGATTTTGTTCTTAAAACGATCAAAGAATATTTATAAAAATTTTAAGAGATATTTTTATCATATAGAAGATGATTTTGTGTTGTATTGCCCATTGAGTACTTTAAGAATTCTGGTCGATGCACCTGATCCACGTTATTGATAGGAATCTTCTAAATGCTATGATGAGATAGTCAGATATAGTAAACTGACTTGTAATAAGTAAAATTTTCTAAAAAGATGATTACGTAAAGTTAATTATAATTTTGAATATTTTATGCTTTTCCAGAGAGAGGATCATTTAAAAGAACTTCTTTCCGATGCTCCTATTCTTGTGATTCCCAAAGGGAACCAAGACTTTATTATTTATACCGATCCTAGTCGTGTTGGTTTGGGAGCTGTTCTCTTGCAAAAGGGAACGTGCTATCACTTATGCTTCTAAATAATTAAAGCCAATCGAGACTAGGTATGCCACACATGATCTAATGCTCACAGCCATTGTTTTCGCTTTTAGAATTTGGAAGCATTATCTTTTGGGAGAGAAATTTATTCTCTACACTAATCATAAATCTTTGAAATATTTATTTTCTCAAAAGGAACTTAATTTGCATCAAAAACATGGGCTCGAGTTCCTTGCATCTTATGACCTTGATATTCTTTATACTTTCGGAAAGGGAAATTATGTTGCCGATGCCCTTAGTCATATGCAACAAGCGGTTGTTTCTATTATGATGTTCGAATGGAATTATCTTTTTAGCAGGATCATCTGGCGTACTGTTATTGTACTACGTCGTTGTTCCAAATTATTCGAGTTTTGGGTTTCTTGGGCATACCATTATTGATTTATGTCGTTGCACTGACTCAATATTCTGCTATTCATGACATTTTCCAAGTCGCTCAACTACGGAAATGCCTTTAGGATTCCTATTCTATTCTTGAGTTCGGTGTTACTGAAGAAATTGAAGATTCACCTTATTTGACTTATGGGCAACATCCTATTCATGTCATTTCTTTGGAGGTTAAACGTGTTCGAAATAAAGATGTTCCTCTTGTGAAAGTTCAATGGTCCGCAAATACTAAGGATTGCTCTTGGGAATCCAGAGAATTCATCGAGCGAATGCATCCGGACTTACTCTCTCGTGCTCTTTAATGGTGAACTTCTTACTTCAGATTTTCTTTTGCGTTGATATAGTTTTATGGTTGTTACTCTTTGTTTTCTTCTTAAGAATTGCGAGGATGCAATTTATTTAAGGAGGGGAGTATGTAACAACCCGCATATTTTATGATTGTATATTTAAATATTTCATGTAAATATATCATCATTAGTCGGATTAAAGTTTGAAATGTTACTTTTTGCAAACAGTCGAATTAGGACTCGAGACCACTTCCATTGAGTCTAAAATGGTGTTTGTGACCTTTTTGAGTATAAACATCGATATGTTTGGAGTTGAGAAGAATTTTGCTATTTTTCTATTGGGCTTTGGGTTTGGGTTTCAGCCCTTTGACTCATCTAATACCCTAACTCTTTATCCAACTCCTCTTCACTCATTCTTTTATTTCCTAACACTAAAGCTAAGAGAAAAATGGGGGAATAGAAATGAAATTAGAAATTCCTAAGCCCTAGATTCTTAGGAAATTCCAAATCAAGCTCTAGAAATCAAAGAGAAGCTTTAGGTAAGCATCCTCTTCATCTTCTCCATCTCAATCCCTCTTCCATTTTCGTAAATTCCTAAACCCTAGCTTAGGCAATATTTTTCTTATGAGCTTAGATTGAAGCTTTTAGAGTTGAAATTGAAGAGTGGTTGATCTTTCCTTTGTTTTTGAGCTTCTCCTTCATTGTTTTTGGGTTTAAAGGTGAGTTTTTGAACTCACATCTATGTCTATAGCTTTGATTGTTGTTAGGTATGAATTCCTAACATCTATTGATGTTTATTTGCTTTTGATTTGAATTGATTTGGTGAATTTTCCAATTATGGTGTTTTAAAGTCAAAATCAATAAAAACCTATCTTGGATGTTTGGACATGGTATTTGGAGTTTTCGAAGAGGTTATAAGGTTGGGTTGTCGCTTGGCATAACTCCCTACTCTTCGTTTGCTTGTCTGATCGCTTTTGGTTTGGATTTTTTCCCTTTTTGGGCTAGGCTGATTTTTTTCTAGCAGGAAATTTCAAACGTCTGGAAGAAAATCCAAACGTCTGGTTTCAAATTCAAACATCTGGTTAAAAGTTCCAAACGTCTGGAATTAGTCCCTGGAAAAAGGAAAAAGGCAGAGATAAAATCCAAACATCTGAAAATCCAACCAGACGTCTGATTTGTGTTCAGACGTCTGGTTGGTAATTTCATATGTCTGGAACTATGTAGTTTTGCCTGTTTGCCTAGTTTTTGAGTAAATTTCCATTGTTTATCAACTTTTGTTGATCCAGTTCGTTGTTATCACTTATTATCAACTTTGATGACTTCTTTCCTTGGATTTTTGGGAATATCCATTTTGATGGATTTGGTATTGATTTCTGTGACTTAATTCACGTCTTCGTATGTGCGTTTTTGGTGATTGATTGTTTCTACAACATTTCTATGGTTTGTCACTTTAAAATGAAAAGGTTTCTATACTAGTAGTAAATACTAAAACTCTTTCATCAAAACGATTTCAACATTTACATCCAATATAAAGCTCGCTTTCAAAGCCGTTTCCCAATCTATTAGTGTATATATATACCTTTACCTCATTCATTCAAGAAAACTAATTAAATGACTCGGCAAAACAAGTGGTATGAAACGCTTGCGTTTACTTTGTCGGTTAATTCTTGGACTTGTTCGATTGAACTATCGTGACAATTTTCGAGTGGAAATCTACAATCTGTTCGTAAATATTTATGTTAAGCTAGTGGTTATGGGACATGAAGCTAAACTCATTTATTTACTAGCTTAGTGTAATTTACACTTATCGATCAATGATGATCATTTCGTGATTTAGACTAGAGATGTGCGATGTCTCTTTGTCCACGTGCGGGACTGTACCTCGTTTTATAGAGCTTCGGCTCATTTTTATGGGCTAGCGACCCATGGTCTTTGGAACGTTCGTGGAGCGATCGGCTCAATAAGTCAGAGCATGGGGCATATCTTTTTAGGTGCGTCGATGTTTGTCTAGCATGGGGCGTATCTTTTTAGGTGCGTCGATGTTCAACTTTGCATGGGGCATATCTTTTTAGGTGCATCGATGTTTGTTTATGCATGGGGAGTATCTTTCTAGGTGCGTCGATGTTTTTTTATGCATGGGGCGTATCCTTCTAGGTGCATCAATGTTTGTTTATGCGAGGGGCATATCTTTTTTAGGTGTGTCGATGTTTTTTATGCATGTGGTGTATCTATTTAGGTGTATTGATGTTCGACTGTGCATGGAGCGTATCTTTTTAGGTGCGTCAATGTTCGGTTTATGGAATAGCATTCCGTTTGTGATACACGTGTTGATGAGTTTAATGCCCCCGTTTGTGATTGGCCTTTCCCTTTTTGTGATTTTTGGATTCTAGTTGATGATTTCTATAATTTGTGTTTCACCAATTTTTGTGATTTCCATTGACAAGTTTTGTCAATATTTGTGGTTTGGTGAATAAAATAAAGAATATGACATTCTTTTTGGTGTTTGAGTAGATTTGAGATATTGTATGATTCTTTGCTATTAGTTAATGTATACTTGTCACGTTATGGCATTTTTTGTAGGATCGATTTCACTCTAGAGGGGGGTGAATGGGGTGATAGTATAAATTATAAAATTAATTGCGGAAGCTTATAAAATAATTTCAACACAGATCACAGAACAATAGCAGCACAGATAATAGCAGAATAATAAACGCAGAAATAGAACGACACAGAATTTACACAGCTTCGGCAAAACCCTGCCTACGTGCTGCCCCCAAGGTTTCTACTAGAAATTAGATAGTCCTTCGCTTACACACGTAAACTCGCGACACCCGCTATCGACTAAATCTAACTCTACGCTCAAAACCCTGCCACAACTCAGCCACTGAGTTGCGAATTCTCAAGCTACGCCACGTAGCCTGTCCCCTAGTCACACGACTAGAACAATAAATGGTTTAAAAAATGAAATACAAATTAAAAGCAATGTAAAATAAAATAACCCTAATTTTAAAATAAAACCCTTATTATAAATTTTAAAACCCCAAATCTAAATTAAGACCGGCCCACGCTTTCTTTTCTCTTTATCTTCTTATTATGATCGGCTCGTTCCTTTTTGAGATGATGGCGGCTTGTTTCGTCTGTGCAAATTAGGGCTTCTGCTCCTTGCGCTCTTTGTTCCGAATTAGGGTTTTCTGAATAGTCGATTGTTTGATCAACCACGTTGCTCCCTTCGGCTGCTTCGTTGATCGATCGAGTTCGACTCCTTGCTTCGGTATGTAATTTTATGCTTTTTTGTGCTTTTGTGTTTTCGTACTTGAACTCGATGCCTTTAGCCGATGATGATTGTGGGTTTATATATGCGTTCGATTTCCTTGAATTGCGTTCGTCTGAATTTGTTTGAATTTTTCAATTTTGTGCTTCGGCCATTCGATTATACTTGGATGCTCGTGATTTTTCCTTGACTAATTCATTTGTGTAAATACTCGATTGCTTGATTGACACGGCTTTAAAATTCACGGCTACAATTTCGATAATACTGCTGCTGTTGAAATTTTATTTCATGATTTTCTCTGGTTGACTTCGATTTGGATTTTGTGATCCATTGTTTTCTCGGTGGAGAGTCTGATACATACCTTTTTTTTTCATTGCTTGTCTGATTCATCATGCATCAGTTTGTACTTACTCGCTTGAGTTTCACTGCCATACTTGGTTCGAATTTATTTGCATTATGCAGTTGGCCTTCATTTGGGTTTGTTTCATGTAGCTGTTGGTCTGTGCACATTCCTGTAGCTCCATCTTTACTTGGGCTGTTGATTCATCTCTCTGCATTTGGTCTGATTGCTTGTGGTCTTTGACATGTTATATGAATTGTGCTGCATTGTTGTGTTGAATAACAGCTCGACCATATGCATATTACAACTTGTACATGCTTTGACTTTCATTTTACATCACTTGAACTTGCTTTTGTCTCGGCCTGAACCTTTGCATTACATACATATGTATATGCTCACTGTCTTTGTACCTGTGCATAAATGTTTACTCTGTCTTGTGTTGATCTTGAGCATTGCTTATTCTTTTCATTGCCTTGTATTGTCCAGTAGAGTTGATTTGGGTTCATATTCATGATGTTGAGCATTGGAATTTTGAAACTCTGTTGATCTTGCTTGCATTGTCACTTGGTCGACACTTGCAGTTCACTGTGTCAAGTTGCTGTCTTCATATTTTGTGCTCGAGCTTGCATGCTTCATGTTGCATTGACTTTGGTTGTTGCACCTGAGTTATATCACTGGTCTTTGCATTTGTACATATGATGGCATTCTAGTTTATCACATGCTGCTTCATGCTTTCTTGTGGCATGTGTTCCCTGTTGAGTCTTTGGTGGTGCTTCCCCTTTGAATTTGCTTGCAAACTGTCTTGTAATCTGCATCCATGTATACCTGGTGTTGTAGCCTTGAGACTGTTGAAGTTGTGCACATGCCTGCTGCCATACTTGTTCACTTGTAACGACCCAGAATTTTATTTAATTAAAATTTGAATATTGAATTAATTTTAAATATTAATAAGTGAAATTTATAAGTCGAATAAATTTTATTTCGAATTATTGGATTTAATTGAATAATTAAATCGATAATTTAATATGTTAAATTATGGAAATAATTGGAAATTGGGTTAAATATGATTGAAAATGATTTGTAAAATTTTATTTTATCATGTTGAAGTTAGAATGATATTTTAGAACTTTTAAAATCGAATTAAAAGTTTATTTGTGAAAATTGAATATTTTAATATTTAATCGACTAGTGAAAATAGCCAATTTTTGAACAGTCTCAGAATTGAACGAAACAAGTTCCATTGGATCCGTAATAGTTAGTTATTATCCGATTTCAATTTTCGTGTCAATCGGAGATATCGTTTGATCGTGGCAGCTCGAAACGCATCGAATTATTTTTAATATTAATTTGGCGAGTTAAAATAGCCATTTTTCAAAAAGTCTCGGATTTCGACGAAACTAGTTTCATCGGATCCGTAATGTGATATTATTGTAAGGTTTCAAATTTCGTGTCAATTGGATTTACCGTTTGTCCGGTACAAATTAAAACGCCTAGAAAATCGTTTAAATCGGTTTAATTTAAATTGAACGTTTATAGCCATAACTCACACAGATGACCGAATTAGCTTTCGAAACCTGTTCCATTGTGTCCGGAACACGGGGTAAACCCTAGAAACGCTGGTTACGGCGCGTAAATCGGAGTTCGGAATTTCCGGATGAATAGTGTTCGTTCAAAACTCTATAAATAGCCCTTCACTCTAAAATAAATAAATAAATTCTAAACCTAACCCTAATCTAAACCCAGCCGCCAGCAAGCAATGGATGGCCGAAAATCACCATTTTTTTCTTCACTTATCTTTCAATCCTTCAATCGTTTCAAGAATCTTCCAACTAGAAGATTGTAGAGCATCACATGATCTTTAAATCCAACGGTGGATTTGCGTTGAAGTGGCTTGGATTCGCTGGAATTAGCACGTGAAGGTGCTGCGTTCGAATGGATTTCGCGAGGAAATGGTAGCACCAAGTGATGCCGCATGTGGCACGGGGGTCATTGGGGCAAAGGCGCATATTCTGGTAGAAGTTGATCGAATTTCGATCAACTATGGAGGCGCGACAATCGAGATTGGAAGGTAGCAAATGGGTTCGTGGTCGCGTTTTTAACTGGAGAGGAAGATATACGTGCGTGCGGCCCAGATCTCATCACGAAAATGCACGGTCAGATTTGCGCAGGGTTTGTAATTAAAAGAAAAATTGAAAATTAATTATAATTTAACTCGTGTGATATTTAAAACGCTGTATCTTTTTCATACGAGGTCGAAAACGCGCGAAACCAGTTGCGTTGGAATCGTATGGACGAGCACTACGCGATGAAATTGGATTGGAGTCGTTTGGAGTTAGTGAAAATTTTGGGTAAAATTAAACGCACGTTTAATTTTATTCGAAATAAATCGCTAAAACGAAATTGAAATCAAGGAGAGAACTTCTCACTCAATCGAAATAGTTTCGATTTTATTTTAAATAGTTATATTTAAAATACTTGAATGTATGTTTGAATGATGATTGATATCTATTAATTGTTAAAATAGACATTATACGCCGTTAGTAAGCGGATTTATTTATTAAAAACATATACCGCGAATATTTCATAAACAGTGAAATTGGTATTATAAATAATATCAATATATATATATTGGCATATGTATATATTGCAGTTGTTGATTCCCCGCATTTTTTAGCGGATGAGACCCTATTGCGCCGTTATTAAGTGGATAATATTTATTAAAAACATATACCGCGATAATTTCGTACTGGAGCGAAATTGGTATTGTGCTAATGTTTGTGGATGCAGGAAAACAGGTTGGAGGGATCCAACTGGATTCCTCAACAGTTTTTATTTGATTTCAGATATTTTGATATTTGATGGATTATCGTATCGATATATGATGTCGTTGTTAGTCGTGATTGACTATTTGGTGTGTAGCATCATTGGACCCAAATTTTGGGATTTTAAAAGGTTTTTAAAGTGATCTTTGAAAATATTAAATATTTTTGGAATTGATCCATTATAAATAAATGAACGTTATAATTTTTAAAGTTATAAAAATTATAATTTTTGAGAAATACGGTTAAAGATGATTTTTGAGAAATATGGATTAATGATTTTATAAAATAGTTTAAATTGAGATTTTGGAATTTATTATAAAGAGTTTAAATATAGGATTTATAAAATTTGATTATTTTATAAATCAAGAGAATGATGAAATTATAAAGGAATTTAAAGACGTTTTAAAAGAATAATATAAATTGATTTATATTAAGAGATTTATAAATGGATATTTATAAATTGAAATATTGACTTATAAAACGAGTTTTTATAAGTGTTTGAATGAAGTGAAAATGGATTGCATAAATGAATGAAATTTATAGAATTATAAACGGTGAAGTATAAATGGAATTTTACAAACAGTAGGTTTATAAAATTTGTAAAGTTATTGAAGGAATAGATTTGGTTAAATAAATGGATCTTATAAGTTATAAGGTTTATAAATTGGAAAGTCTTTAAAAGAACGATTTTGTAAAATAATCGTTTTATAAGTATTTAACTTATAATATGAACTTTTAGTTTATAATTGAGTTATAAACTGGAATAGGTTAATAAAAGAATTTATAAAAAGGAAGTTTTTATAAATAAATAGAAATGGAATTTATAAACGTTGTTTTATAAATCTGCAAACGACTTATTTTGATAAGTAAATTGTTATAATTTATTTATGGAGTTATATTCACGTTTTTAGACAGTGAATAATCCTTTGAAATAAAATGCATAGAATTGATGAAATTTGTTAACAAGATATATTCACGTTTTTAAATAGTGAATAATATGTTAAAGAAATTGTTTAGAAAGGGATATTTTAAATAGAATTAAAACGATCTAACGATGTTTTAAATGCATTGAGATTCGAAACCATAGATTTCAACATTTATTGTTGAAATAGACGTTTTCGAGAAATAGAAGGAAATGGTGGACTATAACACTGTTGTTATAGTAAATGATTTCCGAAAGGAAATGTTTAGTATAGTATTGGGATTTATATATCTATTTTAATTTCGAATCCCTATACTAGTGATTTTGGGTTGTCGTAACGATGTTTTACGTAACATTCGTTTTGGCCCAAATAAATATGTTAAAGAGAATGATTTCCTTAAAGAAAGAAATATATACTAAATTTCGATTTAAGTATATTGAATATTTTCCAAGTGTTGAAAATAAATAGGTTTGTGAATTACTTATGAATAAATAATTATGGAAATGTTTTTCCAATGTGAAATGAAACGTTTTGAGAATTTATCTTTTTGAAGATAAATTGAAATGAATAATTGAAATCATATGCATGGATATTTTAGAATATAAATTCATTATGGAATTTATATGAGAAAGTGGAATTTGTTTAAAAATAAATATTGATTTATTTTTGAAGTATAGAAATTGTATATCTTGTAAAGATATTTTGGAAAGTAAATAATTTGGAAAATTATTTGGAATCTGGTGATGTATGCATATCCATTGATAGTTCAATAGCCGACTATCAATATTTCCCTTTGAATGGGTATTTGATGTGATTTGTTTGAATTTGAATGCCACACTTATTTTTGAATAAGCGCTCACTATTCGGGTTAACCGGGAAAGGACCATGGGGTCGTATAACCCATTCCGAATATGTGATACGTCGTTGTGAATGGCATTTGAAGATCGGTGTTGAAGACCGGATATTTGCGAGAGCGATAGGATGACCTATCGATTGTCTCTGCACTGGGTAGCTCCTGGTATAGAGATTCCCTAAGTGATGGGAAATCCGATCAGGATTGTGGATATCCGGATTGCAAGGACTTCTTTGTAAGTGCCTTCGGTTTTGTTCGATCCCGAAACAGACTTGTATGGATTGTATGTCTGACATTACAAGTTGAGATATAAAGCCGATTTCTTTCAAATATATTTCTGTTGGTGGCGGAGAATTTATTCTTTTAGCTTAACACCCTTCTCTGAGACGTACGAGCTCAGAGGTTATATAGTTGAAGTTATCACCAATATATTCCCAATTTGGTAATGTGACATGCTGAGTGTTGCTGAAATGACCATTGTGTTGATTATTTGTGATAGGATCATTTATTTGATCGTCTATCTTAGTGATCATTTCTATGATCATTTGTTGACCCAAAGCATGGCTTTTGTATAAAGTATGTTTTTGTGGACGTGACTTCGTCGAGCCTCACATCCCGGAAATGGTCAAAACAGGAAAGATGCGGCAAGGTTATGAGGGGTAGCGCCCTTTAGGATATGTGCATTTCCTTCTGGAAAAGGGTAGTATCATGGTATGGAGCCCAGATACTTACTCATGTTGAAACACTTTATTATTATGATTGTGTGAATTGATTAGAGAGCTCTCGGATAAAGGTCCCAAAGGACCGGGGGATGGCATATTTGGTCAGTTGTTACTCAGTTAGGGGTAACGCGGCCTTGTGTTGGTAGAGATCTGGTTTGGTTCTCGGGGATGTCCATCCAGAGGCATTCTCATGTGGCAATGGGAAGTTCCTTGGCCTGACCATTTGTTGGAAATCCAAAGAAACAATACGAGACTTGTACGATTTTAGTTGTAGAACCTGCCATGGAATGTGGCGGTAACCTGCTATTGAACATGGTTAGCTATAGTAGGCATACGCTAATGGTCGTATGTTGGCTAAGATTTATATCTTTATTTTCGAAATGATTTGTTAACACTATGCACTAGTAATAATATCAAATGTTATTTTTAAATGCGTATCAAGCATCTTTGACTATCATAAGGAGAAATCTCCTCCGATTCTGCGTTTGCATTGTGTGTGTGTGCGGGAGGCCTTATGGTAGTCTCATTTTTAAAAGCATTGCGAATTGAATTTAAAAATATTCCTCTTTTTGATTTTTAAAGTAAATAAACTGTTTTGAGTTCTCACACCAGTCACATGACTGACTCGGAGTTTATTGTTTTCCTCCTTAAACTCTGGGTGCCCACCAATTTCCACACGGGCAGTTAAGAGTTAGGTTTATCAGGATATTCTGGATATTCAGGAGTTGCTGGAGGCAAGCTGGATGGCATGGCGTATTACTAGTATATAGTACTTCTTTTTTTCCGCTGTTTGTTGTTGTATGTTGTTGTACACTCTGATGATATGATGTAATGAAATGAAATGTAATGTAATAACTGATATAGTTCTTTGTTTAAAGATAATTCATTTATTATTATATGTTGTTCCGCTGCGAATTGTGAGATTCTGATGTTGTTCTGTTGTTTTCTTTCTGTCCCGTTCTATCTTCTATTCTCTTTTCCCTCTATTCCTATCTTCTTATACCACTTTCTTTTCTTAAACCCTAACATTTCGGGTTTTCGGCCTTCGATTTCTTGGCAGTCGATAAAGTGAGTATCGATGTTGAATTTTCGAAAGTCGAAAATTCTCCGTTTGTTACATCACTGGTGTACATTATTTGCTGTGCATACTTCATGCTTTCACTGTTCATTTATGTTGTCCAGACATTGTTGAGTACTTGGCCATTTCTTGTTGATTTTTGAAATTTTACTTGAGTTGAATCCAGTTTCAAAAACTCGGGTTTGACCTTGTGCTGCTGACGAGATTTTGAATATATTGCACCTGAGTTGAACCTGTCTGTATATTTGGGTTTGACCTTGTGCTCACATGTCCCTGTAGCATTATCAAGTGTATATCGGTGTGCACGGCCTTGTGGCATATACAGTGATACACTTTATATGTCACAAGTTGTTCGTGTATGACGAATTCAAATATGAATGATGACGAACAACCCAAATAACTGAGGCAAATATTATTTTCAAAAACCATATTTTATTTTATATTGCAAAAATATTTCTTTTTCGATTTTACTACATTAGAGAATATTTTTGCAGATTGCTCAGATGTTGGATTCTAACTGGAATGAAGTTTAAGACAAAATACGAGTGTGAGTGATATGTAGTGAGGTTAAATGTAAATGTAAAATAGTGATGTAATTGAATTTGTATCAAAGTTGTATAGTGAATAGTGAGAGATTGAATCTGTACTATTCAAAATTGTAATAAATATTTGTTTGAATAAAATATTCTGTTTGAATTCAAATTCTGTGTCATTTAATTTTATTCAGCAAATATTTATTTAATCTATGAAAAAATAAAATAGTACATTAACAAATACATTTAAACGAATGTATATATGTTTATTATCATCAAACAAAAATCATGTAAGCGCATATTCAACATTTTTCTTATCATATCTCTTATCATATCTCATTTTATCTGATATTTATAGTTAGACTGATCCGTTTATTATTTTCTTATTAAATAATACTCGGGTCAAACCAAGGTATTTCAGGTGCTTTTGCTTGACTTCTTATCATGCTCCTTCGTCTGACTTTTGGTTAACTACTTTAGCTTAATAGTTTTTGTTTTTATACATTCGAGATAAAGACTCCTTGATGTATACATATTATTTTGTCTAGCACTTGTACCTATTCTTTTGTGATGTAGTGGATCTTGTATGACCACTACTTTGATGTACACTTTCATGTGTTATATTCATATTTGTTTCCGCCTTTGTGATATGAATACCTATGACTGATTAATGTCATGTTTATTTTATATTCGTTTTCGAAGATCACATGGCCACTGTGTAGTAGTTTTGAGTTTGGAAATGATGTGTCAGATTTCCTCTTGAAACGAAATGCATGTAATTCTATCTAACATATCGATATCAACACAAAGCAATTACACTGATGGTCGCTCCTCAATGGCCTTATTCTTTGTGCTAGTTGACAGCACTACTTCGTAGTGTCCTTGGCTAGTGCGAGTATAGAAGTGGGGTGTCACAAAAGAAGAATGACAAATTTGAGAAGAAAAGAAAAGCTTTTAAAGTTACATGGGCTAATTCGCACACATCTTCTTCGTTCTGAGATAGTGACTCGAAACAAGCAAATGTTTGCTTTATGGCTACTAGTGAGGTATCCCTAACTCTCTTAAACTAATATTTTAAAAACAAATTTAGAACTAGATGATAAACTTAGAGATTTAAAGAAATTACATAAAGAGAATATGGAAAGCTAAATAGCACTGAACTAGAAATTGGTTTACTAAAAGATGAGTAAAATTGTAACATTCTCGAATTTGGAACAAGATTAATTTGACATTTAATTTAATTTTTGGAATCAAATTGAGAATAAATGTGAATTTTTCTAAATTTAATCAGATATTTGTATGTATAATTTATTTTAAATTGAATTGTGAGATTGAAAATTCAAAAGTAAATATTTTGAATAATATATTAATTATAAATCTAATTGTGAATTAAATTGAGAATTTCCTAAAAAAATTAAAATGTATTTTTGTATATGTAAATGAATGTGACATTTCAAAGTTAAATAGGGTATGTATTGTAAATAGTAATTTTAATTTGGAAATTTAACAATTATATTGGGAGTAAAATTTGTTTTTCTAATTTTAATATGTGTATAATTTACTTTCAGATCATGTCCCTTCAAAAATTGTGTAAGTACAAATAATTGAAAACGTATGTATAACGTATATATATATTAAAACCAGAATGAATAATGGTTTAATATACTTTATATGTATACAAATCTTTTGAGATTTTATAAGATGTGACAAAAGATTTAGATTACTTTTCTTTCAAATATATTTAAAAATAAATATAGTTAGTAAATAATATACATACATGAATTTGTAAGTAAATTTGAAACAAGGGTTAAAACAAAATTTATAAAGTAAATTAGAGTAAGGGTTTAAAACATAATTTGAATTTGTTTAACATGTGTAATCATCTTAACAAAGAAATAAGACAAGTGTTAGCCTAATAAACAAGTGGCAAATATGCTTCAGAGCTATAATGTTAATGAATATCAAAATTTAAAAAAACAAAACCAAGCCATTTTTTCTTTTCTTTCTTCACTTCTTAACCTAGAAAACTAGAAACAAAAAGAAAGAAACAAATCACAATTGGAAAATTGGAAAACAAAAGATTAAGGCCTGCAAAATAAATCCTGTAGCAAAAGCAAGCATCAAAGAAAATATGAAACCTGAGAAATGAAGGAAGTAAAAAGAATCAAAAATCTGATTCAATATCTAGAAACATTTCAAAGATCTGGAAAACAAAGAAAAATCAAAGCATGCCAATGGATTCAACTGTATCAAGCCTCAGTAATCAAAACCAAAGCATTTCAAAACCTGGAAACAACAAATTCAATTTGCAGTTCATCCATCTAGTCCTCTGTTCAAAAGAAACTCAGGTGAGCAAACTAGCTTTGAACCTGCTATCTGTCTTGATGCATGCTTGAGTTGATTTGTTTCCCTGATATTTGATATGTTGAAATGTAAATCTACTTACATATATGTGATGCATGCCTGATAATAGGCAAACATTGCCTCTGTATATTCATTCCAGGTTTTAAACCTGTCAAAAACAATTTCAAATCGCCCCAAACCAAATCATTTTAAACTTTGCTTGCTAGATGAAAAACGTTTACATAAATACTACATCACATTTTAAAATAAATTCACATGTGTTCATTAAGTATTTGCTTGTAAAAGGATAAATGTCAATATAAAATCAAAATGAATGGAAAATTCGATATTTAAAATTGTGTGTTTTGATTATATAAATTGATTAGTGTTGCAAAAATATGAATTTAGATGTGAAAACCATAATTTTTAACATTGTGAATATTGAAATATCTCGAGATGATCACAAAAGGCATTTTCATGAACTGTCAACGAACGACATGGTGGAGTTGTTTGATTTTTGGACTGGTGGAAGATAAGGTGTTATGGATCATCAGAGAAATGGTTATTGATTTTATTATTCATTGTTGATAAGGGACGAGAACGGTTTAGGGTTTGAAACCCAATTTGGCTCGAGGTCGGGAAATTCATGCACGCGGCGTCTATGACTGATCGAGTATCACCAAACTTAGGAAATAGCAACGTGGAAGGTCGACAAGTGTGTGGTCGGAGTCCCATACACTCCAGTGATCTACGACGGCAGTTCAAGGAGGTTTCAGGCGAGGGGCTTGGTTCCAGTTTTGTTTATGAGCAGCTCGATTTCGATTTTGGGTGTGCGATGATCTTTTGGTGATCGGAATAGGAAGGATGGGTTAGCGATAACTGGTCGGCGATCTTGGCAACGGCCGGAGATAGCCAGCGTGTTTGTGCACGTGCACCTATGTACCTATGTCTGGATGGTTTAGTGTTTAGGATGAAGGTAGTGCTCGAGTTCGTGGTAGGGAAAACAACAGTTTCGACTCGAAGCAAGTGAGAGAGGAGGGAACTCGAAGTTAATCTCGAGTATTCAAGCATCTGGCTCGGGTTTCTTTAAGGTTTTAAAAACAAAAACAAAAGTATTGAAGTTTAAAGGTAAAATAAGTTTAAAAAAAATTAAACTTTAAAATATATAAAAATAAATAAGTTTTTAAAGTAAAATAAAAAAAGTTTTTGAATTTAAATTATAAACAAGTTTGAGTCAAGTTTTTCAAAGGTTTGAAATTAAAAACATGTTTAAAATTGTTTTTTTGAGTGTTGAATAATTGTTTTCTTAAGTATTTTCAAATAGAAATTGATGAAAGAAATTTAAGAAAATTTATCATCGTGATTAATTTCAGGTTAATTCAAATAGATTAATGTAATTAATTACTTAATGAAAATAATTTAAGGGTTGATTACTTAAAGATAAAAAAAATTATTAAAGATTAATTAGGAAATCAATTAATAATTAAAGTCTTAAGTAAATAAAAGTGAATTAATTAATTTAAGTGATTAAAAGGGAAATTAGTTACTTAAAGGTAATTACTTGATGAAAGTAATTGATGGTAATTAAATAAATGACTAAGGGTTAATTAATCAAATAATAAAAATAATAATTAATTGAAGAATAATTAGTTTATGTGATTAGTTAATTAAGATAATTAATTAAGAAATGATTTAATTTATATGGTGATTAAGATTTAATCAATAGTAATTAGTGATAATTAATTTATTGATTAAAAATGACAAATAAAAGTTAATTAATTTATGAAGATGATTGGGCGTAATCATTTATTTTAAGGATAATTAATTAAGAATAAATTTATTAATTTTTGGAATTAATTGAGAATAATTAACCAAATGATTATTTATAAATTAAAGGTTAATTGATGATTAAAAGAGTAATTAATCAGAATGGTTTGTAATTAATTAATATTAATTAACCAGGATTACGAATTTATTTATAAGTAACTAAACTAATAAATCAGATAAGTAATTGATCTCACTCATGGATGTTAGGATTATATGGAGTGCTTTGAATTGATTGATGTCCTGATTTGTGATAATGTGTGATATGAATTATTTTGTTTTGTGAACTGTGATGTAATTTCTTCTGTGATAAATTAATTATCTGTAATGTAATTTATTATCTGCGATATATATCTGTGATCTGTAAGCGTTATAGGAATTATACCGCTTATCAATATTGCTATGTTTGAATTCTGTGATGGTTATTGTTATTGCACTATTTTGTGTAAAACCCCTGGACTACACCATACACACACAAATACAGATTTCACGAGGAAATCGATTAAGCCACAGATTTTTGAATTTAATATTTTGAAATGGTTTTAAAAGTTTGAATTTTGAATCCAAATGATTTTGGAAATGAAATTGGGTTAAATTTGAAAAGTATTTGAAAAGGAGTTTTTGAAGATGAAAGTTATTTTAAATAATTTGATTTAGTTTGAAATTTGAAATATTTTGATTTGAGTTTGAATTCAATATTTGAAATTTAATACAATTATTTGGAAATTTTGGCTTAAAAAGATTATACAAGTTATAAAAATATTTATATGGGTTTTTAACCATTAAGAAGTATTGGTTTGGGAAATTGAATTTAACCCAAGTTTATATTTGAAAGGCCTTAACTCATGCAATTATAATCGGGTTTTTTCGAAATGGAAACAAGTGGTTTCAAATAATAATTATGATGAAAAGATTTCAAATTTGAATTGAATGATTTTGAAAGCTATAATTGAATTTTTGTGTAAGGATAGTTGAACCCTAATTTGAAATTAAAGAGGATTTTAAATGGAGTACCTCTTATAAGATTGAAATGGGAATTGTTTTGAAAACTATAAAATGAGTCTTTGATTTAAAGACCGGATGAGTTAATCCAATTTGAAATGGAATTATTTTGAAAGGCTATGAATGAATCTTTGTCAAAGATTGATGAACCTTGTTTAAAATTGAAAAAGGTCTTAAAAGTGAATCTTTTGTTTTGAAAGATTATTTTAAACCATTGAAGGTTTTTGAAATGAATTTTTTAGAAGAATGGGAATGGTAATTTGTTTTAACCATTTGAATGAAATGTTTTGGGCTTTAAGCTGTGATTTAACTGAGATCCCATATCCATATGTTTTTAAATATTGTGCTCATTATTCGGTTTAGCCGAGAGATGACCTTTGTGTCACATAACCCATTCCGAATAATGATACGACGATATGGATAGAATGTGAAGACCGGTGGTGAAGACCGGATACTTTCGAAAGCGAAAGGATGACCTATCGAATGTCTCTGCACCGACTAGTCCCCGGTATAGAAATTTGACCACCCATTGTGATGGGGAGTCTGGACGTGATTAGAAATTATCCGAATTTACAAGGGCTTCTTCGAAAGTGCCTTCGGTTCTGTTCGAACCCGGAACAGACTTGTATGGATGTGTGTCTGACATTACACTTTGAGATGTAAAACTGGTTTCTATCAAATACATTTCTGTTTGGTGGCGGAGATTTATTCTCTTAGCTTAACACCCTTCTCTGAGACATACGAGCTCAGAGGTTATGTAATTGATGGTTACTAGTGATACATTCTCAATTTGGAAATGTGGCATACGAAGTGCTGCTGATCATTTGTTGATCAAAGCATGGCTTTTGTGAAAAGCGTAGCGGTGTGGACGAGACTTCGTCGAGCCTCACAACCCGGTATGGTCGAAACAGGAATCGTGGCAGCAAGATTATTTGGAGGTAGCGCCCCCAAAGGGTATGTCCATTTCCTTCTGGATTACGAGTGATATTATGGTATGGAGCCCAAATACTTACTTTGTGGTTGCTGCAAATTTATTGCTTTGTGGTTGTCGGTTGGGAAGCGCTACGGATAAAGGTCGCAAACGACCGGGGGATGGCATGCTCGTGTCAGTAGTTACCTAGTTACAAAGGTAACCCGGCCTTGTGCAGCAGAGATCTGGGTAGGGTCCGGGGACATCCCTCCAGAGGCGTTCCATTTTATTTGGGAAGTTCTTTGCCCGGCCATTTGTTGGAAATCCAATCATCCAAATACGAGCCTGTAACGACCCAGAACTTCTGTTAATTAAAATTTGTATATTTAATTGAATTTAAATATTAATAAGTAAAATTTATAAGTCGAATAAATTTTATTTCGAATAATTGGATTTAATTGGATAAATAAATCGATAATTTAATATTTGAAAATACATAAATAATTGAGAATCGAGTTAAATAGGATTAAAATTGATTTGTAAAATTTTATTATATCATATTGGAGTTAGAACGATATTTTAGAACTTTTAAAATCGAATTTAAAGTTAATTTGTGAAAATTGAATATTTTAGTATTTAATTGACGAGTTAAAATAGCCATTTTTCAAACAGTCTCGGAATTCGACGAAACTAGTTTCATCAGATCCGTAATGTGATATTATTGAAATATTTCAAATTTCAAGTCAATCGGATTTATCGTTTGTTCGAGACGAGCCAAAACGCATAGAAAATTCGTTTAATCGGTTTAATTTAAATTTGATCGTTTATTTCTGTAAATCGCACATAGGATCGAATTAGTCTCTAAAACCTATTCCATTGTATTCGGAACACGGGGTAAACCCTAGAAACGTCAGCCGGTATGCTTCGTTTGGAGTTCGGAAATTTTGAGATGAATAGTGTTCGTCGTTTTTTCTATAAAAGCACCCTATCTTTCATTTTTGCAAAAAAATAAAAACCTAACCCTAAAACTAAAGCCAGCCGCCACCATTAAAATCAATGGCCGAAACTCTACTACCTTCCCCCTCGTTTATCACTAAATCCATCGACCATTATCAAAAACTTTCTAAAGCAAACTTGTAGAGCATCGCGTAAGCTATATATCCAACGGCTGAGATGTTGTTTGGCGAAGTGGATAGCTCATAATTTGGCTCCGTTCGCGCATGACATGGCCACGTTTTTCGAGCCCTAGCAGTGACCGAGTTCGACCAAGTCGTGGCCGATGGTGGTGGCCGTGGAGAGCTTCGGGGCGGTGGTGCTCGATCAACAGGAAGTCGAGTGTATTGGTCGCAATAATTCACGATTGGCGAGGCGGCTATGGGTTGTTTCTTGCATGAGTTAACTGGAGGGGGAGATGATGAAAGGTGCGGCCTAGATCTAGGGTATTGGAATGGATGGCCCTGATTGAATCTAAGGTTTAAAGTTGAAAATAAAAGTTGTAATTAAATTATATTATAATTGTTCAAACTTTAAAATGTGATAACTTTGTCATACGAGGTCAAAAAATTACGAAACGAATTGCGTTCGCTTCGTTTTGTCGAGCACTACGCTATGGAATAGGATTGGAATCGTTTGGAGTTAGTGAGAATTTCGGATAAAATTAAACGCATGTTTAATTTTATTCGAAATAAAATGCTACAAATTGCTATTAGAAAATAAAGGTGAGAACTTCTCACTCAATCGAATTGTTTTGATTTAAATTTTAAATAGTTATATTTAAAATTCTTGATTGTATGTTTGAATGATGATTGTTATCTATTGATTGTTAAATAGACATTATGCGCCGTTAGTAAGCGGAGGTTATTTATTAAAAACATATAACGCGAATATTTCACCGCATAGTGAAATTGGTATTATTTATATATTTGGAGTTGATTTCCCGCATTATATAGCGGATGAGACACTATTGCACCGTCTATTAAGCGGATAATATTTTATAATTCTCATATCCCGCGATATTCCGCTTTGAATGGAATTGGTATTGTGCTAATGTTTGTGGATGCAAGGAAACAGGTTGGAGGGATCCAACTGGATTCCTCACCAGTATTTATTTGATTACAGATATTTTGATGTTTGTTGATTATCATATGATGATATATGATGTTTGTTGTCGTGATTGACTATTGGGTGTTGTTGCATCATCGGATCCATTTTTAAAGTTTAAAAATAACGATTTTGATTTTAGAAGGATTTTTAAAATGATTTTTCAAAGTATACGTGTTACTAAATTTTTTAATTGATTCATTTTAAATAATTAAAACGTTATAAATTTTTATGTTATAAAAATTAAGATTTTTGTGAAACATAACCAAAAGGTGATTTTTAAAATAAATAGATTTATAAAATAGTTTAAATTTGGATTTTTGAATTATTATAAAGGATGTATATAAAAGATTTTTAACATTGATATTTATAATAAATATATGTATATATAAGTATTGGAATTATAAAACGAGTTTATTAAGTGTTAAAATGATTTATAAAATGGATTTCATTAAAAATTATAGATTTATAAATTGTGAAGTTATGAAATGAATAGATTTTGTAAAATAAAAGATTTATAAATAATTAACTTATAAATCGGATTTTTTTGGTATAAAAATTGAGTTATGAACTGAAGTGGTTAATAAAGGAGATTTGTAAACCGAAGTTTTATAAATAGAAATGGAATTTATAAACATTGTTTATAAATCCGAAATCAATTGAATTTGATAAATTTAATATAGAAGGTTATTAAAGGAGATATATTCGCGATTTCGGATAGCGAATTATCCTTGAAATAAAATGCGTAGAAAATATTGAATTTGGTTAGTGAAGTATATTCACGATTTTGGACAGTGAATACATTATTAAAGAAAATGGACATGTTTTTGGGGAAGTGGTATTATAAAATGAAGTTAATTGTTTTAAAGGTGTTTTAAAATGGATTAACTATCGAAACCATATATTTCAACATTTATTGTTGAAATTGATGTTTTCGAGAAATAGAAGGAAGTAGTGGACTATAACACTGTTGTTATAGTTAATGATTTCCAAAGGGAATTGTTTTATATAGTATAAGGATTATATATCTATTTTAAGTTCGAATCCCTATACTAGTGATTTTGGGTTGGCGTAACGATGTTTAACGCAATATTCGTTTTGGCCCAAACAAATGTGTTTAAGAGAATGATTTCTTAAAGAATGAAATATATACTTAATTTCGATTTAAGTATATTGAATATTTTCCAAGTGTTGAAAATAAATGGATTTGTAAATTACTTATTATTAAATAAGTATGGAAATGTTTTCCAATATGAAGTGAATATTTTGAGATTTTATCTTTTAAAGGTAAATTGAAAATGAATATTAGAAATCGATTTGGAAATCGTATATTCATAGATATTTTGGAATTGTAAATTCACTATGGAATTTATAAAAGAAAAGGGAAATTTGTTTAAAAATAAACGTTGATTTATTTTTGAAGTGTGGAAATAAATTTATAGGTTTGGAAAGTAAATTTAAAATAAATCGGTAAGGATTTATTTGATTGATTTAAATGAACCATTTTAAATTTAAAATGGATAAATATTAGGAAGTGTTTCCGTTTAAGGAAATTGATTTGAAATTTGTTTTCAAATGGTTGAAGTGTGGAAATTATATATCTTGTAAAGATATTTTGGAAAATAAATTATTTGGGAAATTTTTTGGAATTTGGTGATGTTGAACACGCCTATTGATAGTTAAATAACCGACTATCAATATTTACCTTTAAATTGGTATTTGTTGTGATTTGCTTGGATTTGAATGCTACACTTATTTTTGAATAAGCGCTCACTATTCGGGTTAGCTGGGAAAGGACATTGGGGTCGTATAACCCATTCCGAATATGTGATACGTCGTTATGGATTGCATTTGATGACCGGTGTCGAAGACTGGATATTTGTGAAAACGGAAGGATTACCATCGAATGTTTCTGCATCGGCTGATCTTCGATATAGAAATTTATTACCCTTTGTGATGGGAAGTCCGGTCGTGATTAGTGAATATCCGGATTACAAGGACTTCTTTGTAAGTGCCTTTGGTTCCGTTCGATCCCGGAACGGACTTGTATAGATGTGTGTCTGACGTTGCAGTTTGAGATGTAAAGCTGGTTTCTATCAAATATGTTTCCATTGGTGGCGGAGAATTTATTCTCTTAGCTTAACACCCTAGAGGTTATGTAGTTAATGGTTACTAGTGATACATTCCCAAATTGGTAATGTGGCATACGAAGTGCTGTTGAGCATTTGATGGTCAAAGAACAGCTTTTGTATAAAGCGTGGCTTTGTTGACGAGACTTCGTCGGACCTCACACCCCGAAAATGGTCACAACAGGAAGGATGCGGCAAGGTTATTAGGGGGTAGCGCCCCTTTAGTGTATGTCATTCCTTCTAGATAGAGGTGGTATCATGGTATGGATCCCAGATACTTAACCTATGTTGTTGCTGCAAATTTATTGCTTTGTGGTTGTTGGAAATCGAGGATCCTCGGATATAGATCGGTTACGATCGGGGAATGACGTATTCGTGTCAGTAGTTACCCAGTTAGGGTTAACCATGCCTTGTGTTGGCAGAGATCCGGTTAGGTTCTCGGGGCGTCTTTCCAAAGGCGTTTCCATGTGGCAATGGGAAGTTCCTTGGCCCGACCATTTGTTGGAAATCCAAAGAAACAATACGATCTTGTACGGTTTTAGTCGTATAACCTGCCATGGAATGTGGTGGTAACCTGCTATTGAACATGGTAGCTATAGTGGGCATAAGTGCGAAATGCCTATGCTGGCTAAGATTTATATTTTTACTTTCGAAATGATTTTTTCTACACTATGCACTAGTAATAATATCAAATGTTTCTTTTTAATGCGTATCAAGCATGTTTGACTATCATAAGGAGAAATCTCCTCCGATTCTGCGTTTGCATTATGTGTGTGTGCGGGAGGCCTTATGGTAGTCTCATTTTCTAAAAAGCATTGCGAATCTATTTTAAAATTTTCATGTTCTTTGTTTTAAAGATAAATTGTTTTAGTTCTCACACCAGTCACATGACTGACTCGGAGTTTATTGTTTTTCTTCCTAAACTCTAGGTGCCCACAAATTTCCACACGGGCAGTCTAGAGTTAGGTTATCAGGAAGCATTTATTTTCCGCTGTTTGTTGTTGTTTGTTGTTGTACACTCTGATGATGTAATGTGATGTGATATGATGTAATGTAATAACTGATATAGTTCTTTGTTTAAAGATTATTCATTTATCTATTATATGTTGTTCCACTGCGATTGTGAGATTCTGATATTGTTCTGTTGTTTCTTTCTGTTCTGTTCTATCATTTTCTTTCTTCTTCTATCTTCTACCTCTTCTTTAACCCTAACGGTACGGTTTTCCGGCCTTCGATTGCTCGGCAGTTGAGACAGTGGACGTATTGATGTCGGTTTTCGAGCGTCGTAAAGTCACGTTCGTTACATTTGGTATCAGAGCTTATGGTTAAGCGACAACCTTAGGTCTGTTGGGTATTACTCATTAGAGATAGAGTCAGTAGTACTCTAGAATGAGTATGAGTGTAATAATAGATACGAGCGCGTATTTGTTAGTGAATATAAAAATGTTTTGTATTGTGTTTACTTATCCGTTGAGCTGTTTGTGAATTCTGGTTGGTGCAGTCTAGCTAACTGTCATCGATAGGGGTTTCCAAACTCTTAAACGAGATAAACCGACATAGTATCATTTTAAATTGGGTAAATGAAATAATTTTACCTTGATTATGTTTTATATATAAAGGAATAGAATTATTAAAGTGTATATGAATTGATTGTTTGGTTGTTGAAAATATAAGATATATGCAAGTTAGTAAAAGTTGTTTGAATAAGTTGGATGAAACATATTATAAAAGAATAAATTTTATAAGAGAATGAATTATAAGTATGGAATTATAGTTAAAAAGATTTACACTTGTGAAATAATCTTATATATAAGAGGTGAAATTATATAAGTAAAAGATTTGTAAATATGATTTATAATAAAATTCCAGAGAAGTGTTTTGAAAGGATTTGATATTTTGGGAAAAATTATTTTGCAGTAATTAAAGCTCTAAACTCTTTTCGGTCGCTGGAAAATAATTCTGATGATGATCGCGACATCATCGGTGTTCATTTTCGGGTTTCCAAAAGAGGAATTGCTGCCATATTATTTTAAATGAAAGTTGTTTGGAAAATTTGGATTTGGTTTTAGAAATTCAAAAGGAAAATTTGACTTGATTTCAAAAATGGTTTTGAAAGGTTGAAAAGACTCTGGAATCCTATTTAAAATATTTATGGGAATTGAAGTTTTGTTATGATAAACAAATTTGAAATAAAAATCCAAGTTGTAATTGATGAATATAAGTGAACTGAGTTTTGAACTTATAATATGAATAATAAATTTATCTTTGGATAAGTTAATGGATTTGGAAGTTAATAAATAAGTTGTATAACTTATCGAATGGGAAAGGATAAGTAAAACCAATTATTGAAGTGGTTAAACGATTTGTAAAGCAAAATAAATTTGAATTTGAATAAGTGATGAAAATTTGACTTTGGTAAAAGTTAAATAGAATTGGAATCTGAATTGGATTTATATGTGGAATATAACTTAAGTAAAGTTGAATGAAGTTGATTTTGGTGTCAAAGTAAATTAATCAAGAAAAGTGATGAATATGAACTTGAGTTATATAAATGAAATTCAACTTGAAATGTTAAATGAATTAGCAGTTGAATTAATAAATGGATTGAATGTTAATCAATCGAATGTAAAAAGAATTGATAAGGGATAATGAATGTAAGTGTAAATTAATTTAAAAGCTAATGTTATTGGAAGTTGAATAAATTGAATGGAAATCAATTTAATATGAACCAATTGGAATTAAAAGTGTTGGACCAAATAGAATGTAAATTAAATAATTTGTTATGTTGAATGTACATTGGTTGTTATATGGTTATTAATTGATTGTATATAAATTCATTAAGCGTTAATGAAATGGAATTAGCGAAATTAGAAGCTAAAGTAATTGAATCCAACTTGGAAGAAAATGAACTTGAATAGAATTGAATTTGATTTGGAAGTGAACTAACGTGAATATAAATTTGTGAATGTAAACTAATTGAATATGAATAAGTGAATGTTAGTAAAAACATCCAATGTTAATGAATCAAATGTGATTTAAATTGGTAAACCAATTCATTGAATATTAATGAGAATATGAATGAATATTTATTTGGTTAGTTGGATGATAGTTGGATTGTTGTTTTGATTGCATTTGTTATATTGGCATATATAGTTGTTGATATATGTTGTATATTGATGTTATTTTCATATATGCATGTTTCTTATTGTTTTTTGAGTGTTTAGTTGGTGCGGATTGCGCTTGCTTCGCATTTGAAGCTCGCTTTCGCGCTGTACTAGCCGTATATGCTCGCTAATAAAATATAAGGTACATATCTCGGATTAAATATCGTACTTTTACACTTTTTTCCCTGCGGGATGCCTCATCACTTGATGAGATGTATATTTGTGATATATATATATATATATACTGTCATTTTTTTTCGGATCGAGCCGCGCAAAGGAGACTCTGGCGAAATTTTTCGAAAATTTAAGGCGTTAGAATATTTTTGAGAAAATTGGGAAATTTTTGAAAACTAAGTGTGAATTGGAAAACTTAGTAAAGATTTTGTAAGAAGTTTAACTATGAATTTTGAAAAAGATAAACACTTAAGAGATTTGAAAAATCCAATTTGAATGGTTTGTTTTGGAAAGTTAATGAATTATGTAACTTTTTCTTACTTGGTAATTTCGAGGACGAAATTCTTTTAAGGGGGAAGTATGTAATGACCCAGAATTTCTATTAATTAAAATTTGTATATTTAATTGAATTTAAACATTAATAAGTAAAATTTATAAGTCGAATAAATTTTATTTTGAATAATTGGATTTAATTGGATAATTAAATCGATAATTTAATATTTGAAAATATAGAAATAATTGGAAATCGAGTTAAATATGATTAAAATTGATTTGTAAAATTTTATTATATCATATTGGAGTTAGAACGATATTTTAGAACTTTTAAAATCGAATTTAAAGTTAATTTGTGAAAATTGGATATTTTAATATTTAATTGACGAGTTAAAATAGCCATTTTTCAAACAGTCTCGGATTTCGATGAAACTAGTTTCATCAGATCCACAATGTGATATTATTGTAAGATTTCAAATTTCAAGTCAATCGGATTTATCGTTTGTACGGGGCGAGCTAAAACGCATAGAAAATTTGTTTGATCGGTTTAATTTAAATTTGATCGTTTATTTCCGTAACTCTCACATAGGATCGAATTAGCCTCTAAAACCTATTCCATTGTGTTCGAAATGCGGGGTAAACCCTAAAAACGTCAGCCGGCATGCTTCGTTTGGAGTTCGGAAATTTTGAGATAAATAGTGTTCGTCGTTTTTTCTATAAAAGCACCCCATCTTTCATTTTTGCAAAAAAATAAAAACCTAACCCTAAAACAAAAGCCAGCCGCCACCATTATAATCAATGGCCGAAACTCTACTACCTTCCCCCTCGTTTATCTCTAAATCCATCGACCATTATCAAAAACTTTCTAAAGCAAACTTGTAAAGCATCGCGTAAGCTATATATCCAACGGCTGAGATGTTGTTTGGCGAAGTGGATAGCTCAGATTTTTGCTCCGTTCGTGCACGAGATGGCCGCGTTTTTCAAGCCCTAGCAGTGACCGAGTTTGACCAAGTCGTGGCCGATGGTGGTGGCCGTGGAGAGCTTCGGGGCGGTGGTGCTCGATCAACAGGAAGTCGAGTGTATTGGTCGCAATAATTCACGACTGGGGGGGCGGCTATGGGTTGTTTCTTGTGTGAGTTAAATGGAGGGGGAGATGATGAAAGGTGAGGCCTAGATCTAGGGTATTGGAATGGATGGCCCTGATTGAATCTAAGGTTTAAAATTGAAAATAAAAGTTGTAATTAAATTATATTATAATTATTCAAACTTTAAAATGTGATAACTTTGTCATACGAGGTTAAAAAATTACGAAACGAATTGCGTTCGCTTCGTTTTGTCGAGCACTACACTATGGAACTTGATTGGAATCGTTTGGAGTTAGTGAGAATTTCGGGTAAAATTAAACGCACGTTTAATTTTATTCGAAGTAAAATGCTACAAATTGCTATCGGAAAATCAAGGTGAGAACTTCTCACTCAATCGAATTGTTTCGATTTAAATTTTAAATAGTTATATTTAAAATTTCTTGATTGTACGTTTGAATGATGATTGTTATCTATTGATTGTTAAATAAACATTATGCGCTGTTAGTAAGCGGAGATTATTTATTAAAAACATATACCGCGAATATTTCACCGTATAGTGAAATTGGTATTATTTATATACTTGGAGTTGATTTCCTGCATTATATAGCGGATGAGACCCTATTCGCCGTCTATTAAGTGGATAATATTTTATAAATCCCATATACCGCGATATTCCGCTTTGAACGGAATTGGTATTTTGCTAATGTTTGTGGATGCAGGGAAATAGGTTGGAGGGATCCAACTGGATTCCTCACCAGTATTTATTTGATTACAGATATTTTGATGTTTGTTGATTATCATATGAGATATATGATGTTTGTTGTCATGATTGACTATTGGGTGTTGTTGCATCATCGGATCCATTTTTAAAGTTTAAAAATAACGATTTTGATTTTAAAATGATTTTTAAAATGATTTTTCAAAGAATACGTTTTATTAAATTTTTGAATTGATTCATTTTAAATAATTAAAATGTTACAAATTTTTATTATAAAAATTAAGATTTTTGTGAAATATAACCAAAAGGTGGTTTTCAAAATAAATAGATTTATAAAATAGTTTAAATTTGGATTTTTGAATTATTATAAAGGATGTATATAAAAGATTTTTAACATTGATATTTATAATAAAATATATATATATATATATAAAATATTGGAATTATAAAACGAGTTTATTAAGTGTTAAAATGAAGTATAAAATGGATTTCATTAAAAATTATAGATTTATAAATTGTGAAGTTATGAAATGAATAGATTTTGTAAAATAAAAGATTTATAAATAATTAACTTATAAATCGGATTTTTTTGGTATAAAAATTGAGTTATGAACTGAAGTGGTTAATAAAGGAGATTTATAAACTGAAGTTTTATAGATAGAAATGGAATTTATAAACATTGTTTATAAATCCGAAATCAATTGAATTTGATAAATTTAATATAGAAGGTTATTAAAGGAGATATATTCGTGATTTCGGATAGCGAATTATCCTTAAAATAAAATGTGTAGAAAATATTGAATTTGGTTAGTGAAGTATATTCACGATTTTGGACAGTGAGTACATTATTAAAGAAAATGGACATGTTTTTGGGGAAGTGGTATTATAAAATGAATTTAATTCTTTTAAAGATGTTTTAAAATGGATTAACTATCGAAACCACAGATTTCAACATTTATTATTGAAATAGACGTTTTCGAGAAATAGAAGGAAATAGTGGACTATAACACTGTTATTATAGTAATTGATTTCCGAAAGGAATTGTTTTATATAGTATTGGGATTTATATATCTATTTTAAGTTCGAATCCCTATACTAGTGATTTTGGGTTATCGTAACGATGTTTTACGCAACATTCGTTTTGGCCCAAACAAATGTGTTTAAGAGAATGATTTCTTAAAGAATGAAATATATACTTAATTTCGATTTAAGTATATTTAATATTTTCCAAGTGTTGAAAATAAATGGATTTGTGAATTACTTATTATTAAATAAGTATGGAAATGTTTTCCAATATGAAGTGAATATTTTGAGATTTTATCTTTTAAAGATAAATTGAAAATGAATATTAGAAATCGATTTGGAAATCGTATATTCATAGATATTTTGGAATTGTAAATTCACTATGGAATTTATAAAACAAAAGGGAAATTTGTTCAAAAATAAACGTTGATTTATTTTTTAAGTGTGGAAATAAATTTACAGGTTTGGAACGTAAGTTTAAAATAAATCGGTAAGGTTTATTTGATTGATTTAAATGAACCATTTTAAATTTAAAATGGATAAATATTAGGAAGTGTTTCCGTTTAAGGAAGTTGATTTGAAATTTTTTTTCAAATGGTTGAAGTGTGGAAATTATATACCTTGTAAATATATTTTAGAAAATAAATAATTAGGGAAATTATTTGGAATTTGGTGATGTTGAACACGCCTATTGATAGTTAAATAACCGACCATCAATATTTACCTTTAAATAGGTATTTGTTGTGATTTGCTTGGATTTGAATGCTACACTTACTTTTGAATAAGCGCTCACTATTCGGGTTAGCCGGGAAAGGACCTTGGGGTCGTATAACCCATTCTGAATATGTGATACGTCGTTATGGATTGCATTTGATGACCGGTGTTGAAGACGGATATTTGTGAAAATGGAAGGATTACCGTCGAATGTTTGTGCATCGGCTGATCTCCGATATAGAAATTTATTACCCTTTGTGATGGGAAGTCCGGTCGTGATTAGTGAATATCCGGATTGCAAGGACTTATTTGTAAGTGCCTTCGGTTCCATTCGATCCCGAAACGGACTTGTATGGATGTGTGTCTGACGTTACAGTTTGAGATGTAAAGCTGGTTTCTATCAAATATGTTCCCCTTGGTGGCGGAGAATTTATTCTCTTAGCTTAACACCCTAGAGGTTATGTAGTTGATGGTTACTAGTGATACATTCCCAAATTGGTAATGTGGCATACGAAGTGCTGTTGAGCATTTGATGATCAAAGCACAGCTTTTGTATAAAGCGTGGCTTTGTTGACGAGACTTCGTCGGACCTCATACCCCGGAAATGGTCAAAACAGGAAGGATGCGGCAAGGTTATTAAGAGGTAGCGCCCGTTTAGTGTATGTCATTCCTTATGGATAGAGGTGGTATCATGGTATAGAGCCCAGATACTTAACCTATGTTGTTGGTGCAAATTTATTGCTTTGTGGTTGTTGGAAATCGAGGATCCTCAGATATAGATCGGTTACGATCGGGGAACGACATATTCGTGTCAGTAATTACCCAGTTAGGGTAACCCGACCTTGTGTTGGTAGAGATCCGGTTAGGTTATCGGGGCGTCTTTCCAGAGGCATTTCCATGTGGCAATGGGAAGTTCCTTGGCCTGACCATTTGTTGGAAATCCAAAGAAACAATACGATCTTGTGCGGTTTTAGGTGTATAACCTGCCATGGAATGTGGCGGTAACCTGCTATTGAACATGGTAGCTATAGTAGGCATAAGTGCGAAATGCCTATGCTGGCTAAGATTTATAACTTTACTTTCGAAATGATTTTTTCTACACTATGCACTAGTAATAATATCAAATGTTTCTTTTTAATGCGTATCAAGCATCTTTGACTATCATAAGGAGAAATCTCCTCCGATTCTGCGTTTGCATTGTGTATGTGTGCGGGAGGCCTTACGGTAGTCTCATTTTCTAAAAAGCATTGTGAATCTATTTTAAAATTTTCATGTTCTTTGTTTTAAAGATAAACTGTTTTAGTTCTCACACCAGTCACATGACTGACTCGGAGTTTATTGTTTTCCTTCCTAAACTCTGGGTGCCCACAATTTCCATGCGGGCAGTCTAGAGTTAGGTTATCAGGATATTCTGGAATTCAGGAGTTGATGGAGGCAAGCTGGATGGCATGGCGTATTCACCAGTATATGGTTTTTCTTTTCCGCTGTTTGTTGTTGTTTGTTGTTGTACACTCTAATGATGTAATGTAATGTGATATGATGTAATGTAATAACGGATATAGTTCTTTGTTTAAAGATTATTCATTTATCTATTATATGTTGTTCCGTTGCGATTGTGAGATTCTGATATTAATCTGTTGTTTCTTTCTGTTATGTTCTATCTTTTTCTTTCTTCTTCTATCTTCTACCTCTTCTTTAACCTTAACGGTACGGTTTTCCGGCCTTCGATTGCTTGGCAGTTGAGACAGTGGACGTATTGATGTCGGTTTTCGAGCGTCGAAAAGTCGCATTCGTTACAGAGCCCTTTACGGTTTTAGTTGTAGAACCTGCCATCTAACATGGTAGCTATAGTAGGCATACTATAATGGTACGTATGCTGGCTAGGATTAATATTATACTTTCGAAAGATTTTCTTCACTATGCGCTACTAATAATATCAAATGGTTTTTGCGTATCAAGCATTTTTGACTATCATAAGGAGAAATCTCCTTCAAGTTTGCGCTTGCATTGTGTCAGTGGCGGGAGGCCTTATGGTAGTTTCATTTTCTAAAAGCACTGCGGTTTCCAATTTAAATTCTTTTGTTTTTTTTTAAAGATAAAACTGTTTCTGTTTGCTCATACCAGCCCTACGACTGACCTGGAGTTTATTGTTCCTTTCCTAAACTCTGGGTGCCCACTATTTTCCACACGGGTAGTCTAGAGTTGTGTTTTTCAAATAGTAGATATAGATATTGATTCAGTAGCTTTCAGCTTTCTCTTCGATATTTTTTGAAGACTTTGGGTATTGAAGTATTTGATTGGGACGACCGACCTTGCTCATCTTGGTGAACGTGATGGTGGTTCGAGCTAGTGGTTTGGAGTTTAGTTTTGGAGCATTGCATTGGAGTTATCTCTTGGCTATTTGTTTTTCGCTGTAGCATTGTTATCTTATATCTCTGATATTGGTTCATATTGTATCATTTTTGTATCGAATGTTATATATCAATGATATTCATTTCTTTTCTTCCGCTGTGGTGTTATACTTGATGCGTTATAAGCTGCGGCGAACCAGGTTTGACATTTGGATCTGCAGCATTTGAATACGAGTGTCTTATTCGATGCCGATTTTCGAAGGTCGAGTCAGGGTCGTTAGAATTTGGTATCAGAGCTGAAGGTTGAAACTTTAGCTCAAGAGTATAACACATTACGTAACTCATTAGAGATAGGGTGAAGTATACCCTAGAATGAGTATATCCCTAAGATATCCATCCGTGTGCCTTAGTAAATTCTCTTATTATTCACTGATGGTAAGTATGAGTGCAAGAAGAGGACGAGATAGGGGACAGGGAAGTACCACTTCATATGGTCAATGCCCTGTAACAACAACGGAAACAACTTGCTCTATCAATCTCCTTTGATTCATCTTTTCAATTCTTTGATGATTCCTTGTAGCTCCAGGAAGAAGCTTTGATATATTTGCATGGGACATAAACTCCAGATGGGTCAGAATTGTTTGTTTGGATGAATTGCTTGCTTTGGTTGCTATGGTTAATAGGTATATTTTGATTGTTTAAACTAAAAGTTTTGGATTGTATCCATATATCTGTCTATTCTTTGGGGAATTCCAACTTAAGCTTGGAATCCATACCCAGTGTTTGATAATTTTGGTAGATTAAATTCATTTATTTGTTTCTTTGGGGTCCAGATAAATTGTACGAATGGTTAGTTATCCCTTCGAACTAACCAATGCCCTACATACTTCGTAGATCTGGATGACCTGAGTAATTCATAAAGTGTTAAATAGATTAATTCTTGTATCTATTGTTGGTATTCTGATTTGGTAAGCCAAATGCAGAATAGATATTCAATTTGATCTGATGATTCATCTCTCTATCTCTTTATATTCTTTTGTCTCTCCCTTACAAATTTCGAGGACAAAAATTTCTAAAGGGGGGAATCTGTAACATTCTCAAATTTGGAACAAGATTAGTTTGACAACTAATTTAATTATTGGAATCAAATTGAGAATAAATGTGGATTTTTTCTAAATTTAATCAGATATTTGTGTATATAATTTATTTTAAATTGAATTGTGAGATTGAAAATTCAGAAATAAATATTTTGAATAATATATTAATTATAAATTTAATTGTGAATTAAATTAAGAATTTCCTAAACAAATAAAAATGTATTTTTGTATATGTAAATGAATGTGATATTTCAAAGTTAAATAGGGTATGTATTGTAAATAGAAATTTTAACATGGAAATTTAATAATTATATTAGGAATAAAATTTGTTTTTCTAATTTTAATATGTATATAATTTACTTTCAAATCATTTCCCCTTAAACATTGTGTAAGTACAAATAATTGAAAACGTATGTATAATGTATATATATTTTAAAACCAGCATGAATAAAGGTTTAATTTACTTTATATGTATACAAACCTTTTGAGATTTAATAAGATGTGATAAAATATTTAGATTACTTTTCTTTTAAAAATATTTAAAAATAAATATAGTTAGTAAATAATATACATACATGAATTTGTAAGTAAATTTGAAACAAGGATTAAAACAAAATTTATAAAATAAATTAGAGTAAGGGTTGATAACATAATTTGAATTTGTTTAACATGTGTAATCATCTTAACAAGGAAATAAGACAAGTGTTAACCTAATAAACAAGTGGCAAATATGCTTTAGAATTATAATGTTAATGAATATCAAAATTTAAAGAAACAAAACCTGGCCATTTTTTCTTTTCTTTCTTCACTTCTTAACCTAGAAAACTAGAAACAAAAAGGAAGAAACAAATCAAAATTGGAAAATTGGAAAACAGAAGATTAAGGCCTACAAAAAAATCCTGTAGCAAAAGCAAGCATCAAAGAAAATCTGAAACCTGAGAAATGAAGGAAGTAAAAAGAATCAAAATCTGATTCAATATCCAGAAACATTTCAAAAATCTAGAAAACAAAGAAATATCAAAGCATGCCAAAGGATTCAACTGTATCAAGCCTCAGTAATCAAAACCAAAGCATTTCAAAACCTGGAAACAACAAATTCAGTTTCCAGTTCATCCATCTAGTCCTCCGTTCAAAAGAAACTCAGGTGAGCAAACTAGCTTTGAACCTGCTATGTGTCTTGATACATGCTTGAATTGATTTTTTTCCCTGATATTTGATGTGTTGAAATGTAAATCTACTTACATATATGCGATGCATGCCTGATAATAGGCAAACTTTGCCTCTTTATATTCATTCCAGGTTTTAAACCTGTCAAAAAAAAATTTGAAATCGCCCCAAACCAAATCATTTTAAACTTTTCTTGCTAGATGAAAAATGTTTACATAAATACCACATCACATTTTAAAATAAATTCACATGTGTTCATTTAGTATTTGCTTGTAAAAGGATAAATGTCGGTATAAAATCAAAATGAATGGAAAATTTGATATTTAAAATTGTGTGTTTTGATTATATAAATTTATTAGTGTTGCAAAAATATGAATTTAGATGTGAAAATCATAATTTTTAACATTGTGAATATTGAAATATCTCGAGATGATCAGAAAAGGAATTTTCATGAACTGTCAACGAACGACATAGTGGTGTTGTTTGATTTTCGGACTTGTGGAAGATAAGGTGTTGTGGATAGTTAGAAAAAAGGTTGTTGATTTTATAGTTCATTGTTGATAAGGGACGAGAACGATTTAGGTATTTGAAACCCAATTTGGGTCGAGGTCGGGAAATTCGTGCACACGGCGTCTATGGGTGATCGAGTATCACCAAACTTAGGAAATAGCAACGTGGAAGGTCGGCAAGTGTGTGGTCGAAGTCCCAGACATTCCGGTGATCTGCGACGGTAGTTCAAGGAGGTTTCAGGCGAGGGGTTTGGTTCCAGTTTTGTTTATGAGTAGCTCGGTTTCGATTTTGGGTGTGTGATGATCATTGGGTGATCGGAATAGGAAGGATGGGTTAGCGATGACTGGTTGGTAATCTTGGCAACGGTCGGAGATAGCCAGCGTGTTTGTGCACGTGCACCTATGTACTCATTGTCTGGACGGTTTAGTATTGAGGAAGAAGGGTAGTGCTTGAGTTCATGGTGGGGAAAACAACAGTTTCGACTACAAGCAAGTGAGAGAGGAGGGAACTCGAAGTTAATCTCGAGTATTCAAGCATCTGGCTCGGGTTTCCTTAAGGTTTCAAAAACAAAAACAAAGTATTGAAGTTTATAGGTCAAATAAGTTTAAAAAAATTATATAAAATATATAAAAATAAATAAGTTTTAAAGTAAAATAAAACAAATTTTTGAATTTAAATTATAAATAAGTTTGAGTCAAGTTTTTCAAAGATCTGAAATTAAAAACATGTTTAAAATTGTTTTATTTTAGTTTTGAATAATTGTTTTCTTAAGTATTTTCAAATAGACATTGATGAAAGAAATTTAAGAAAATTTATAATCGTGATAAATTTCAGGTTAATTCAAATAGATTAATGTAACTAATTACTTAATGAAAATAATTTAAGGGTTGATTACTTAAAGATAATTTTTTTTATTAAAGATTAATTAAGAAATTAATTATTAATTAAAATCTTAAGTAAATAAAAGTGAATTAATTAATTTAAGTGATTAAAAGGGAAATTAATTGCTTAAAGATAATTACTTGATGAAAGTAATTGATGATAATTAAATAAATGACTAAGGGTTGATTAATCAAGTGATAAAAATAATAATTAATTAATGAATAATTAGTTTATGTGATTAGTTAATTAAGATAATTAATTAAGAAATGATTTAATTTATGATGGTGATTAAGATTTAATCAATAGTAATTAGTGATAATTAATTTATTGATTAAAAATAACTAATAAAAGTTAATTAATTTATGAAGATGATTGGGAATTATCATTTATTTTAAGGATAATTAATTAAGAATAAATTTATTAATTTTTGGAATTAATTGAGAATAATTAATCAAAGGATTATTTATTAATTAATTGATGATTAAAAGAGTAATTAATCAGAATGGTTTGTAGTTAGCTAATATTAATTAACGAGGATTAGGAATTTATTCATAAGTAATTAATATAGTAAATCAGATAAGTAATTGATCTCACTCATGGATGTTAGGATTCTATGGAGTGCTTTGAATTGATTGATGTCCCTGATTTGTGATAATGTGTGATATGAATTATTTTGTTTTGTAAACTGTGATGTAATTTCTTCTATGATAAATTAATTATCTGTAATGTAATTTATTATTTTTGATATATATCTGTGATCTGTAAGCATTATAGGAATTATACCGCTTATAAATTTGCTATGTTTGAATTATGTGATGGTTATTGTTATTGCACTATTTTGTGTAAAACCCCTGGACTACACCATACACACACAAATATGGATTTCACGAGGAAATCTGTTAAGCCACAGATTTTTGTATTTAATATTTTGAAATGGTTTTAAAAGTTTGAATTTTGAATCCAAATGACTTTGGAAATGAAATTGGGTTAAATTTGAAAAGTATTTGAGAATGAGTTTTTGACGATGAAAGTTATTTTAAATAATTTGATTTAGTTTGAAATTTGAAATATTTTGATTTGAGTTTGAATTCAATATTTGAAACTGAATTCAATGATTTGGAAATTTTGGCTTAAAAATATTATACAAGTTATAAAAATATTTGTACGGGTTTTTAACCATTAAGAAGTATTGGTTTGGGAAATTGAATTTAACCCAAGTTTATATTTGAAAGGCCTTAACTCGTGCAATTATAATCGGGTATTTTTCGAAACGGAAACAAGTGGTTTCAAATAATAATTATGATGAAAAGATTTCAAAGTTGAAATTGAATGGTTTTGAAAGCTAATTGAATTTTTGTGGAAGGATAGTTGAACCCTGATTTGAAATTAGAGAGGATTTTAGATGGAGTATATTTTATAAGATTGAAACGGGAATTGTTTTGAAAACTATAAAATGAGTCTTGATTTAATGACCGGATGAGTTAATCCAATGGAATTATTTTGAAAGGATATGAATGAATCTTTGTCAAAGATTAATGAACCTTGTTTAAAATTGAAAAGGGTCTTAAAAGTGAATCTTTTGTTTAAAAGATTGTTTTAAACCATTAAAGGTTTTTGAAATGAATCTTTTCAAAAGAATGGGAATGGTAATTTGTTTTAACCATTTGAATGAAATGTTTTGGGCTTTAAGCTGTGATTTAACTGAAATCCCATATCCATATGTTTTTAAATATTGCGCTCATTATTCGGTTTAGCCGGGAGAGGACCTTTGTATCATATAACCCATTCCAAATAATGATACGACAATATGGATAGCATTTGAAGACCGGTGGTGAAGACCGCATACTTTCAAAAGTGAAAGGATGACCTATCGAATGTCTCTGCACCGACTGGTCCCCGGTATAGAGATTTGATCACCTATTGTGATGGGGAGTCTGGACGTGATTAGAAATTATCCGGATTTACAAGGGCTTCTTTGGAAGTGCCTTCGGTTCTGTTCGAACCGGAACAGACTTGATGGATGTGTGTCTGACATTACACTTTGCGATGTAAAACTGGTTTCTATCAAATACATTTCTGTTTGGTGGCAGAGATTTATTCTCTTAGCTTAACACCCTTCTCTGAGACATACGAGCTCAGAGGTTATGTAATTGATGGTTACTAGTGATACATTCCCAATTTGGTAATGTGGCATACGAAGTGCTGCTGGTCATTTGTTGATTAAAGCATGGTTTTTGTGAAAAGCGTAGCTTTGTGGACGAGACTTCGTCGAGCCTCACAACCTGGTATGGTCGAAACAGAAATCGTGGCAGCAAGGTAATTTGGGGGTAGCGCCCCCTAAGGGTATGTGCATTTCCTTCTGGATTATGAGTGGTATCATGGTATGGAGCCCAGATACTTACTTTGTGGTTGCTGCAAATTTATTGCTTTGTGGTTGTCGGTTGGGAAGCGCTTCGGATAAAGGTCGCAAACGACCGGGGGATAGCATGCTCTTGTCAGTAGTTACCTAGTTACAAAGGTAACCCGGCCTTGTGTAGAAGAGATCCGGTTAGGCTCCGGGGACCTCCCTCCAAAGGCGTTCATTTTATTTGGGAAGTTCCTTTGCCCGACCATTTGTTGGAAATCCAATCATCCAAATAGGAGCCCTTTGCGGTTTTAGTTGTAGAACCTGACATCTAACATGGCAGCTATAATAGGCATACTATAATGGTACGTATGCTGTCTAAGATTAATATTATACTTTCAAAATGTTTTCTGCACTATGCACTAATAATAATATCAAATGGTTTTTGCGTAGCAAGCATTTTTGACTATCATAAGGAGAAATCTCTTACAAGTTTGCGCTTGCATTGTGTGTGTAGCGGGAGGCATTATGGTAGTTTCATTTTCTAAAAGCATTGCGGTTTTCAATTTAAATTCTTTTGTTGTTTTTTAAAGATAAAATTGTTTTTGTTTTCTCATACCAGTCCCACAATTGACCCGGAGTTTATTGTTCCTTTCCTAAACTTTGGGTGCCCACTATTTTCCACACAGATAGTCTAGAGTTGGGTTTTTCAGATAGTAGATATAGATATCGATTCAGTAGCTTTCAACTTTCTCTTTGATATTTTTTGAAGACTTTGGGTATTGAAGTATTTGATTGGGACGACCGACCTTACTTATCTTGGTGAACATGATGGTGGTTCGAGCAAGTGGTTTGGAGTTTAGCTTTGGAGCATTGGATTGAAGTTATCTCTTGGATATTTGTTTTCCGTTGTAGCATTGTTATCTTGTATCTCTGATATTGGTTCATATTATATCATTGTTGTATCGAATGTTATATATCAATGATATTCATTTCTTTTCTTCCACTGTGTTGTTATACTTGATGTGTTATAAGCTTCGACGAACCAGATTCGACGTTTGGATCTGCGGCATTTGAATACGAGTGTCGTATTCGGTGCCGATTTTCGAAGGTCGAGTTAGGGTCGTTAAAAAAATATTCCAGAGGAGTAACTAGAAATTTCGTATAAATGTTGTGAAAATTTATCTTCTCAAAATTCTACTCTAATCGATGAAATTAAAGCTAGCAAATTTGAAAACGGTAGGCATAGCAAAGAGAACTACGAATTAAAATCAAGTCTAGATATAGCTAGAAATGAAAATTTTAAAATAAAGCGAAAATTAGAAAAAATTACTAATAATGTTTCGAAATTTAATAATGGAAAACAAAATTTATAAAATTTAATTAAAATTGCAAAACCATCTGGAATTAGAAATGGACTTGGTTTCAAAGCTGAAGAGAGGCATAAGAAATATAGTGATTTGTACACCAAGTTTAAAAAGTCCAACGATAGTGGTAAATCAAGTAATTCAAATTCAAAAATCCTGAATTCGGATTCCTAAAACTAATAAGAAATTGATTAAACATAGATGATTTTTCTAGTAAATGTGGTTTCAAATGGTGATTATATGCCTAAAGGTTTCAAACCTTCTTGGGTATGGCTACCTTCTTCTACAAACACGTAGATCCCTATAATTCAATAATATTAATACTAATTTGGTTATAGATATCAAATTTTAAAGGTTATATACAAATTCATCCAAATAATGTTGGTAAAAATCCGTGTTTAAAACTATGGTTGACTCATCTTTGGAAAATATATGGTTTTTCTGTAAACAAAAAGTTGATGAAAAGATTGTATCAAAGATATTTACCTGTTAATGATATTGTAATGACCCGAAATTTCACTGCTTTGATTTTCAAATATTTAATTAAAATATCCAAATAATAGATATTATAATGAAAATAAAAATCTTCTTAATAAAAAATAATGATGGTGAAATAGTTTTCAAATTTGGTTTACAAAAATATTTAGTTCGAAGAAAAATCGAAAATGTGACAGGAAACTGTTTTCCTAATTTTTTGACTTTTCGTCCGCTAAAATGCTATTTGAAATATTATGTGCACATTTGAATATATATATATATATATATATATATATATATATATGAAAAGTTATGAACATGGATTAGTAATTTAGTTAGAGTTAAGTATAATTAAGTAAAGTTAAGTAAGGTTAATATATATATATATAATGTCACATCATGGGAGACCATTATTACAAAGGTATTTAAAACATGTTTATCATGGAAGAGAAGGGGAGGGGACATGTTGGTGGGATGAAATGAGTGATGGGACGGTAGGGGTAAAAGGGTAAATGACTGGGGAGGCTTGCTTATAAAAGGGGAGAGGTTTCTTCTTCTTTTCATTTTTTTACCACCTTCTCCACTTTCCTCCCGTTCACTCGGCCATTACTTCCTTCATACTACTCCAAATCATGATTTTATTTTTCTTGGACCAATATAGTTCCAGTAGCTACAACTTTATTTTGAATCATTTTTTTCAATTTCGAATATTTTTATGTCAAAATTGTATTTCTTTCTGACTCAATTTTTTAACCCATGTTATCAAGGCCGAAAACGCTACACCTTCTTTTGACCATATCTCCATCAAAACAAGTCAAAATTGAGTGATTTTTTTTTCAACTTTTAGAAAAATGAATTTCCTACAATTTTCTTTTTATAAATTATCTAATTTCGGAAATTAAGATGGCCAAAAATTGAGGAGAAAATGACTCATTTTGAGTGGTTTTTTGTGGCTTTCCAAGCTTTCCAAGCCTAAAGCATTTCAAGTTCTAAAAAGTTATGGTAAGTAAACATTAGTTTAAAGTTCAAAGTTATTAGCTTCAAAATTTATGATATTTATTTACTTTATGATGTTTGCTGGATTATGTTTGGTTGGTTATGTGTTGGATATTTTGATTATGGTTTATATGAGATATATGGTAAAAATGGACTTTAATTCAAGTCCACTTAGTATGTTTTAAAGTTGTGAATTTGGATGTGATATAGTATATAAACATGAGATACTTTTTTAAGTGGATTTTGTTATGATATTGTAAGTGTATTTGGATGTGATGATGGATGGCAAACTAGTTCGCAAAGTTGTTAAGTAAGATTCGAGTCCCTTGGAAACTTTGTTTATTTGTGTAAAACTAGTAAAGGTTAAAGTATTTTTTTAAACTTTGTTTTGGTTTTTCCTTTTACTTGAGTTAATTTTAAAAACAAGTTAAAGGAAGAAGTTTGGAGGTTAGTAATTTAGAAAAAAAATTCTAAATTACTACATCTATAGCGATAGTCGTTGTGGATGCGATTCGAGGAATAATCAACATTTTTAAGTAAAGTGCTCTTGACTTAACTTTTAAAACTATATTTTTTCCAAGTTTTTTATTAGAGATAAAAGTTGATCAACTTTTTAATGATTAAGTTTTTGTGAAAATAAGGGACACATCACTAAAATCAAACTCATGCACTAAATATCCTCCTTAAAAAAAGATATAAATTACATCCCTATTTTCAAATACTATAATTTTCTTCCCTGCAATACCTCTCTCTTCCATTGCAGCAATGTTGATTCTTCATATGTAAATGTTATTCTCACATCCATAATTAAAATTTGCACCCCACTAATTATCAATTTTTAAAACGCAATAACTTTTTGTAGAAATGACAGATTAACAAATTGTTTTCACCATTAAATCACAAATTGGATTATCTTTCTAACGCATGGCATTGTGCGTATATATGACTGCAGATAATTCAACAATTATATGCAATAATTGCAAAATATCTGCAATTATACCATATAATTGCAGAAATGTCAACAATTATATGCAACAGTTGCAGATAATTCAGCAACTATATGCAATAACTATAGAAATGTCTGCAATTATACGCAATAGTTAAAGAAATGTCTGCACTAATATGCAATAGTTGAATAAATGTTTGCAATTACATTCAATAATTACATGCAACAATTGCATAAGTGTCTGGGATTATATGCAATAGTTGCAGGAATGTCTACAATTATATGCAATAGTTGTAGTCAAGTCTGCAATTATACGGTATAGTTGCACATTTGAAGAAGAATCGACGACGTTCAAAAGTTACAGAATTCTCTACAAATATATGAAATAATTGCACATTTACCGTAAATATGATTTTTTCGCATTAACAATGGATCTCATTTTAAAGATCCTAAATTCTTTGATTTTTTGATGAAAACGATTTGTTGATCTGATGTTTCTACGGAAAGTTATAATAGTTTGAAATGTTGAAAACGTAAAGGTATATGGGTCTTTTTGCGCGTGTGAATTTGAAAACAGGGACTAGAAACTTATCAAAAAATGGAGGGATGTTTTTTGCATTTACATACTTTATCAGGGATATATGTGAAACGCACCCTAAATTTTTGTTAATTAATTTTAATAAATTAATAAATAATTAAGATCTAACATGGTATATTAATTATAATTAAGTAAAGATTAGTTTCTAATTAATTATCTTTTAAAGATAAGATTAATTTTAATTAACTATTAATTAAAGTAAGATTAACTTTTTTATTAAATATAATTTAAATATATAATTTATTTTTAATTAATTATTAATTAAGTATAAGTTTAATTATTTAAATAAATCAATTATTTAAATTATTTTTAATTAATGAAGGCTTTAATTATTAAAGGTTTAACTTATTATTTATGTTTAATTAAAAGGTTATTTAATTTATTGAAGTTAATAAATAGTTAGTTATTAATTAAGGTTTTAAATTAATATTTAATAACTAATAAAGGGTTTAATTTATAAATAAATTATTTGTTAAAGATTTAATTATTTATTTAATTTATAATTAAATTAATTTTAAAATTTAATAAAAATTAATTATGGTTTTATAAGAGTTTAACATGTAATTAATCATTTTAAATGGAATTTTCAGTTTTTAATTCTTAATTTCCAAGAATCAAATTGTTATAAAAGTACTTCTTTTTCCAAGGATGATTTTGAACACAAGGGATTGAAACGCCGATACTAAGTAAACCAACAATTATGAATGAGTTATATAAAAGTTTTGATTGTGTGAGCATGTGTTAGTAGAATAAATCTTTATTCTACCATAATTTGATTGTTTGATTGTTTGACATCTCATAGTAGAATAAATCACCATTCTACTGTAATGTAAGCGTTTATTATATGGACGTATGTTTAATAGATTAAATTCCCATTTTGCAATAAGTAGTGAATTGTTTGGACATCTACTTTGTAATGACATGGATATTTCAACATTTGATTTGGACTATTTAAATGGTTTTAAATATTTAATTTGAATTGTAGATTGATTATTGAATATGAAAATTTGGCTTTTATTTATAAAATAAATTCAAAAACTAAAATATAGTGGTTTAGCGGATAATTTAATTAATTAATTTTATAATCTAATATTGGTTGAATTATTATTGAGTTTTGAGCTCGATAAAAAATAATTTAAAGGGATATAAAATTTATATTAATAATAGTGAAGATAATAAAAATTTTGAAATAGAAATTAAAATTGATTTGTTCAAATTTAAAAATATATCGTTTAAATTGACATTTAAAAATAGTGATCTGAGGCATAGTCTCGGAATTCGACGAAACCACTTCCATTGGATCCGTAATATTGTATTATTGTCGATTACGAATTTCGTAGCTTTCAAAGTTATTGTTTAGATGTACAAGGTATAAACGCGTTGAAATTAATATCGAAAATTTAATATTATAATTGGGTCCAAAAAGTTATCTTCTCCATACGATCGAGTTGGGACTTGAAACTCTTTCCATTATGTTTGGAATATGGGAATAAGATTATAAACGTCTAGCGGCATGCCTCGATAGGAGTTCGAGATTTTTGAGTTGCGTATAACGAGACGTTTGGAAATTTATTTAATATACCTATATTCTAGTCAACCTTTCAACTGTGATTCCTTTACATCATCTTTTCCCCTTCACTCAATCGTTGTACCGTTTCCTCCTTTCAACACGTTAGTGTCCCTTGCTTCTTCTTTTAAATAGTGAACAAACGGGAATCGAATTTAAAAAAAAAAGTAAGAGAAATTCGAAACCATTCAAAACCAAATCGACTTAAATAAAGTCGCTGCTCTCTTCTCCTTTTAACTTTACGTATGACCATTATATCTTTCCTCCACTCGATTCGAGCATGAAAAAAATGTCTGCATCATAGGAAATCACGAGTTCGTTTATGTTGAACGAAAGGAGTTAAAACGCGATGGAAATCACGTGAGTAGGAGTGGCGCGGCACGAGTGTCGAGAGAGGCTGTGGATGGGGGTCGCATGGCATTTTACTATCTGGATAGCACACATGCACTGAGGCGATGCCGCGGCTGCATGCACGAGGTGATGGAAGGAAGTAGCACTACATTCGAATTAGGTGATGGTAGATGAGAGGTGGTTCTTGATTTAGGGGTAAACGACGTTATGGTTGACGGGCAGCGATGGTCAAGTGATGGCGAGCATCCGGTGGCGGGTTTGCGAGGTTGTGGGGTCTTGGATGGAGCTGCTAGGGACAGTAATGGTCGCGCGATATTTCGAAACTGTAGGAATAGGTATTTGATGATTTACTTTAAACTTATTTTAATTAATGTGTAGTTAGTTAAAAAAATCATTAACCTATACATCGTAAATTTATTCACGCGAGGTTCGGGAAAACGAGTCGAATTTGGTTCTAGCCGTAAACTGGAACGGATTACAAATTTTAAAAAAATTAAAGGTGAGAATTTCTCACTCATTTGGATTACCATATTTAAATTTCAATTATTGCATGTCGATTGGATTGGTAAATTTATAATTATCTATTGGACGACTATATGTATATATAGTAGAATATATACTAATAAGTGGAGTGATATCTTGGCATAATATACTGGATGAGACCCTATGCGTCCCGTATAATAGCGGATGACCCCATATACCGTGATACCTCCCCCCTCGAAATGGGATTAGTAATTTTATTTTTATTTAACATCCATGGAAGCAAGAAAAACATATTGGAGGGATCCAACTGGATTCTTCAAATATATTAGTACTTTTCATATGTATATAAATGCTGGATTATTGTGTGTTTTATAATTTTAAATGATATAATGGCATGGAAATTAACTGTGGAAATATTAAATACCATAAATATTATTTCAAAAAGGAGTTTTTTTAAAGACTGGAATTAAAAATGTTATTCGGGAAAAAGGGGTTGAAATCGATATTGAAAATAGATTAGCAAAAATAAATGGATTTTTAAAGGAATTGAATTTATAAAATGGAATTTTATAAACGAGATTATTTTAATGAAACTCAAAGGAGTTAAAAAAAATTAAGAACAATGTTTATAAATAAAGAAAAATTGATATCACGTGATAAATTGGAAGTACAAAATTTATAAGAAGAATTTATATTGGAAAATGGAAATAGGGTGAGGGAAATGGTAGATACTATCTAAAGTGATGACGGTTAAGAAGATCCGAATGGGAGTGGCGTGATGGAAATCGAAAGGGGTTATAAATTGAAAATTCGATTATTCAAATTTTTTAAAATATATTTTTAAAAAAAGTTAAGTTTTAAATTTCAAAAAAGGAATCTTTATTTGTTAAAATATGTAAATTTTAAAGTGAGTTAGTATTGAATATTTCAGAAGTGAATTTTGAAGTACTTAATATTTATTTAAATGAAAATCTAAATTTTCAAAAACCCACTTTGAAAGTGATGTGAAAAAAAGTATTTCAATATTTTAAATAAATATTTGAATATGCCTAAAAATAAATTATTATTATTTTATTTAAAATACTTATATATATAGTTTTGAAATGTTCTATAATTATTTATAAACCTTCTCGGAAGCCAAGAAAATAGATTATTCAGTGAATATGATTTACAAGAAAATTCTTAAATGGAATTGGGTAGGAAGGTAGGAAAATTTTCAAAGAAGTGAAACAAAAGTGAACTTCGAAGAATGAAAATAGAATTCATAAAGAAGTACAAAGGGAATTGAGTTTATAAGCAAGTATAATTGGTTTTGAAAATATTAAGGGAATTAAATAAGGAATTCCGAAATTTATAGAATTCGTGTGAAATGAGTAGGGAAATTTACAAATAAATTGTAAATGATTTTTGAGAAAGAGAAGTAGGAAATAAATGGAGTATTTTCTAAATGTTGAATATAAAATGAAGTGAAGAAAATATTCTAAGTATTAGGAAGGGCTAAAAATGTTCCGTGAAAATAAAAAGGATGTGAAAACTATTTTCAAATGTTGAGGAACTGAAAGTAATATTTTATAAAGATATTTAAGATAAATTTTTGGAAAATTTACAATAAGGCCCGATGATTGTTTATGGATGTTCATTAATAGTTAAATAGTCAACTATCAGTTTTGGCCAATTTCATTAATCGTTTTGAAGCGACCGAGATCGGATTTAATTATCTGAAAACCACTTCGATTCGGTTTGAGCGTTACAAATGAATACCATGAAGATAATGAAGACAATGATTTGGTTTGTCCAGACCTTGGGCAACTTTTGTGGACGAATGCTTCCAGAACATCATCATTAGAAGACGATGAGCATTCTAAGTAAAATTGTTCTTGAAAGGTAACGCTTAGCCTCGAGCCTCATCAATCAGGGAATGACTAAAACAGGGGAGATGCAGCAAGGCTAAGTGGGTCGCACCCAAGTAGGGTAAGGTTACCCCTATCCAGAGTCCTTTTTATTCGCATGTGTGGCGCGATTGCGGATCCCAACCGTAGGGTAATCTTATTTGGACTATCCCGGTTAAGTGTAGTCCAATCTGGTGTGGCAAGGGATCCCAGCGTGGTCCTCGATACATTGTTCTAGAGATGTACTATGACGGACGGTACCATAGTAGCCTAGTCATTTGATGGAATCCATTCTCCAATAAGCGTCGTACGGTTTTGATTGTGCCCAACTATGCTGGAACTTGAGATGCAAGCATTTCAGCTATTTTCTATTTATTTTCTATGGACACTATTATAATATCAGACGATTTGATATAAATTGTTTTGGTTATCGTATGGTAAAAGCCCATTGTGTTTATTTGTGACGTGGTCTTATGAGATGCCTTTGTTTTTAAAGGATTTTGAAAAGGTTAATAATTCAAATTGAGTGTGTTTTCTCAAGCTAGTTTTCCAGACTGACTCGGATGTTATTTTATTATAATGTCGGGTCAGACCGAGTATTACAGATTCAGATTAAAATTCTATGGAACTCAAGAGACAAGCTGGAGGTGTTCAGACGTATATCATGTACTTGGATATTTCCGCTGTATGGGGACAAGTTGTTATAATTGTCAAGATTTGATGTAATGATTGTGTACTCTGTGATTTTAAGAATTAAATAGTTGGAGATTCTTTTGTATAAAAATTTATTGTCATATGATATATTTTGTTCCGCCGCGATTGTGAGATTCTATATTGTTGTTTCTCCTTTTCTTTTACCCTTTTCTTATTCACTGCTAATGAACTGGTATTTTTGACACTCGACTGCTCGACATTTAATACAGTGGGTGTATCAATATCAATTTTCGGTGGTTGAAAATCCTCGGTCCGTTACATTTTGGTATCAAAGCTGAAGGCTAAGCGAAAACCGTGGCTCTGGTGGGGATTACTCATTAGGGACAGAGTTAGTAGTGGTCTAGAATGAGTTGAGTGTATTAATAGATTTGAGCGCGTATATGTTAGTGAATATAAAATGTTTTGTATGTTGTTGGTTGATTTATTGGGTGGCTTATGATCTCTAGTCGGCACAGTCCGTACAACTAAACTATAGGGGTTTCTAAACACTTGGATAGAGCAATTTGACAAAGTATTGTTTTGAAGCGGGTAAACGACATAATTTTACCCAAATTATATTTTTGGATACAAGGGAAATAATTTTTTCAGAAATCATTATAGCATATTGGTGTGTTGGTTGTTATTATAATCGGATAAGATTATAAAATTGGAAATGGTTTACAGAACCGAATGGGAATTTGTACAAGTATAAATTATAAAAATGTATTTTAATTAAAATGGATTCAAACCAGTATATGGAAATTAAATCCCTGGAAGTTTGGGAAAATGTTTTTCAAAGTGGTATGGAAAAGAATAATTTTAAGAATTTGAGAATCTTTTGAAGGAGAATAGCTTTAAAATGGTTTTGGGAAGAGATATAGCACTGAACTCACTTCGGTCATTGGAAAATAATTCTGGTGATGAATGCAACATCATCAGTATTGATTTTCGAGTTTCTAAGTGATGATTTGCTGCCATAGTAAATTGGTATGGCGATTTTTCGGTAAAAACAAGTATTGTTTGAAAATTCAAAAGGAAGGGTTTGTAAACCAAAGAGAGTGCATATATACATAATTGATTTCAAGGTGATTTGAAATAAATACCGAGTATTTAAAAATTCTAGAAATCCCTATTTAAACGTTCTAAAGAATATCAGAAAGAATAAGTTTTAAAATTTATAAGTGGCAGATGATAATCATAAGGAAAGAAGTGTGAAAAATTGAAGTTGGAATAAAATTTAAATTGAGAAAGTTGAAATAGAATTCAACTTAAGTTAAATTGAGTAAACTAAATTTTAGAAATTTAAATTGACTGGATTTAAATTGAATTAATATAGTGTATTAATGGATGAGAGCTAAATTAAGCAAAAAATTGAAATATATAATGAAACAAATGGTGATATGAGATTGAATGAAGTAAAAATAAATTGTTTGGAGTGAAATTAGTTTGAGTATAAATAATTTGAATATGCTTTTGAAATACTGTTTAAAAGGAATCAGAATTTAAATTTAAAAAAGAAAACGAGTTAGATTGCACGTTATGGAATTGAAGTAAACATGAATTTTGAATTTTGAAATAATTCGATAGCCTTCAGGTATAAATTTTTGAATGGAAAAAAATTTAGGTGAAAATTTGAAATTGTGAATGAATAAATTGGAATAGCTTACAAAAATTGAAAGGAACAAGATAAAAATATACTCAGGCTATAAATAAATGTATATTCTCAAGTTAAAAATATAATATGGATATATTTGAGTATAGAATTGATGGAAATATGAAAAATGGTTGCGTAACTTATAAAATTGAAAATTTGAAATAGATAAGCCAAAATAAAAAAAGAATTTGATATTTCAAAAACGAAATAAAAACCAAACTTGAATTATAAAAAGGTATTTGAACTTAAGAAAAATTAGGATAAGCGATTTTTGAGATAAAAGTCAGATATTGAGTTATAAATTTAAAGTGAACTAATTAGATAATTAATTAGTTGAATGATTGTGAGATGGAATTTAACTTGGCTAAGTTAAAAGTTGGATTGTGAGTTAAAATGGAATTTGGAAATGAAACTTGAGTTATAAATAAAATTTAACTTAGATGGTAAGCAAATTAAATAAAAATTTGAAATGTGCCGAGTAAGATGAAAATAGGTTGAAATGGTGATAACTCGGGTTATTAATAAAATTCAAATTCTATGTAAATAAATTGATATGGCTGGGAATATTAATAAATGGAATTGAGTATGGAATTAAAATTGAAGTAGGTTAAATGAACGAACTAATTAATTAATTAGTAAATGAAATTAGAAATGGAATAGAAGTGAAATATAAATTAAGTTGAAATCAAATTAAAATAGCGATAAACTAAAATGGTTTTTCTATTAAATAAATAGCGCCAAATTCGCATAGAAAATTGTTGTTCAGCATAAACGGAAGAAATGAAATTCTATAAATGAATAGAAGTGAATAAATTGATTTTTAATCATTCAGGAATGAATATTAATTTGTTTAGTAAAATGTGAATTGAATGTAAGAAAATTGGGTTGTAAATCATTTCAGATTAAATGAAATAGTATATGGATAAATTGAAAGGAATTAAATTAGTATTCGAACCTCATAAATTGCTTATGAATATATGTTAACATGCATTGTTTTGAAATCTATGTGTTTTAACTATTTATATGAATGAAATGTTATCGAATTTGATTTTCTTGGAACTTGCATGTTTAAATTATGTAAGTACAGGTACTCGAAGGCTGTCTGGCAAGATTTGGGTTGCGAAATCACACGTGAAGTAAAATTTGCTTCCTAAATAATGCCTAAAAGCGCTGATAAGGTACGTTTTCAGATTAAATACTGCAAAAAATATAAATATTGATATATATTTTATGTTTTTCGACCGTGTGGGTGAATTTACATATATTTATCTCTCTTGTCATATTGCAAAAACCTCTCCATACAAAGGAGACTCTGCCAAAAAAATTCAGAAATTTAGGGTGCTAATGAAAATTTGGAAAAAAAAATATTTTGAAAATTTTTCTTAACGAAAAATGATTTTGAATTTATAATCGAAATAAAGGTTTTTGGTTTAGGATGGAAAACAAATGGTTTTGAATAAAGATAATGGATTCGAAGAGTGAAGTATAGGACTTTCACTAAGTGGGTTTTGATAAAGTAATGGGTTTGGAGCACTTTTCCTGCCTTAGCAAATTTCGGGGACGAAATTCTTATATGAGGGGAGGAATGAACGACCCAGATATTTCAATGTTTGATTTGGAATATTTAAATGGTTTTAAATATTTAATTTGAATTGTAGATTGATAATTGAATATGAAAATTTGGCTTTTATTTATAAATTAAATTCATAAACTAAAATATAGTGGTTTATTGGATAATTTAATTATTGGATTTTATAATTGAATATTGTTTAAATTATTGTATCTTGAGTATTGGGCTCGATAAAAATGATTAAAGGGTTATAAAGTTTATATTAATAATTGTGAAGATAATAAAAGTTTTGAAATTGAAATTAAAAGTGATTTTTCAAATTTAAAAATATATTGTTTAAATTGACATTTAAAAATAGCGCTCCGAGGCATAGTCTCGAAATTTGACGAAACCAGTTCCATTGGATCCGTAATATTGTATTATTACCGGATTTTGAACTTCGTAGCTTTCGGAGTTATCGTTTTGGCGTACGAGATATAAACGCACTGAAATTAATATCGAAAATTTAATATTATAATTAGGTCCAAATAGCTATCTTCCCTATACGATCTAACTGGGATTTGAAACCTTTTCCATTGCGTTCGGAATAGGGTTATAACATTATAAATGTCTAGCGGCATGCCTCGATAGGAGTTTGAGATTTTTGAGTTGCGTATAACGAGACGTTTGGAAATTTATTTAATATACCTATATTCTAATCAACCTTTCAACTGCAATTCCTTCACATCAGCTTTCCCCTCCACTCAATCACTGTACCACTTTCTCCCTTCAACAAGTTAATGTCCCTTCCTTCTTTTTTAAATAGTGAACGAACGGGAATTGAATCTAAAAAAAGTGAAATAAGGGAAATTCGAAACCATTCAAAACCAAATTGTCTTAAATGAAGCCGTTGCTCCCTTCTCCTTTTAACCTCGCATAAGACTGCCATCTCTTACCTCCAATGGATTAGAGCATGAAAAAAATATGGCCGCATCATAAGAAATCGCGAGTTCATATATGCTGAATGAAAGGAGTTTAAATGTGATGGTAATTGCATGAGTAGGAGGAGGCGTGACACGAGTGTCAAGAGGGGCTGTGGACAGGGGTCGCTCGACGTGCGACTGTATGGACCGTGCACGTGCACTAAGGCGATGCCACGGCTGCAGGCGCAAGGTAATGGGAGGATGTGGCACTACAGTCGAACTAGGCGATGGTAGATGAGAGGCGGTTCTCGATTTGAGGGTCAGTGGCATTGTGGTTGACATGCAGCTATGGTCAGGTGATGGTTAGTCTCTTAGTGGTGTGTTTGCGAAGTTGTGGGTCTCAGTTGGAGCTGCTAGGGGCAGTGATGGTCGCGTGATATTTAGAAGCAGTTGGAATAGGTATTTGATGATTTACTTTAAACTTATTTTAATTAATGTGTAGTTAGATTTAAAAAAATGATTAACTTATACATCGTAAATTTATTCGTGCGAGGTTCGGGAAAACGAGTCGAATTTGGTTCGTAGCTGCGAACTCGAACAGATTACAAATTTTAAAAAAAAATCAAGGTGAGAATTTCTCACTTATTTGGATTACAATACTCAAATTTAAATATTTAAATCTAAATTATTGGATGTGGATTAGATTGATAAATTTATAATTATCTATTGGACGACTATATGTGTATATATAATAGTATATATGTTAGTAGTTGAGGTGATAATCTGGCATACTATAGCGGATGAGACCCTATGCGTCCAGCATAATAGCGGATGACCATATATACCGGAATATCCCTCTCGAAGTGGGATTGGTATTTTTATTTTTGTCTAACATCTTTGGATGCAGGAAAAACATGCGGAAGGGATCCAACTGGATTCCTCAAATACATTAGTACTTTTCTGATGTATATAAATGCTGGATTATTGTGCGTTGTAAAATTTTATATAATGGCATGGAAATTAATTATGGAAATATTGAATACCATAAATATTATTTTAAATTTTAATGAATTAAAAAGAGATTTTTGATATATAAATTTGTATAATGAAATTTGGATTATTTAAAAGAGATTGGTTCGAATAAGAATGGTGAATTATTAATCATATTAAATAATGCAGGAAAATATTTTAAATAGAGGGTTTTAAATAAATTATATAAAGGAATTTTTTTAAAGACTGGATTTAAAAATGATATTCGAGAAACAGGGGTTGAAATTGATATTGAAAATAGATTGGCAAAAATAAATGAACTTTTAAAGGAACTGATTGGAATCGAAATATCTGCAAGATCCGGGTCACAATTTGTATTGATTAAACAAATTGTTGGAATTCCAAAAATGACACATTCTCGAAGAGCTGTATATTCTTTTTGTCGATCAACGATGATTACAATATCGGACAACCCCAGTTAGATATTTGATCCCACCCAAATATGTTTGCAAAGTCGATAATTTTCTATTCAACATTGCTGCATCTCTTTTAGGGAGACGGTTGAGTTTTATAAAATGGAATTTTATAAAGGAGATTATTTTAGTGAAGCTTAAAGGAGTTATAAAAATTTATGAACGATGTTTATAAATAGAGAAAAATTGATATCAAGTGATAAATTGGAAGTATAAAATTTATAGGAATAATTTATATTGGAATATGGAAATAAGGTGAGGAAAATGGTAGATACTATCTTAAAGTGAAGATGGTTAAGGAGACACGAATGGGAGTGATGTGATGGAAATCGAGAGGGGTAATAAATTGAAAATTTGGTTATTTAGATTTTAAAAATATATTTTTAACAATAAGTTAAGTTTTAAATTAAGAAAGGAAATTTTTATTTATTAAACTATGTAAATTTTATAGTTAGTTAGTATTGAATATTTCAAATTGAATTTTTAAATACTTAATATTTATTTTAATGAAAGTCTGAATTTTCAAAAACCTGCTTTGAAAGTGATACCATAAAAAGTATTTCAATATTTTTAAAAAAAATTGAATATGCCTTAAAATTAAATGATTATTATTTTATTTAAAGTACTTATATACATACATATATATATATATATATATACTTTTTAAATGTTTTAAAATTGTTTATAAACCTTCTCGGAAGCTAGGAAAATGGGTTATTCGGTGAATAGGATTTATAAGAAAATTCTTAAATAGAATTGGGAAGGGAGGTTGGAAAATTTCCGAGGAAGTTAAATAAAAGTTAACTTCAAAGAATGAAAATAGAATTCATAAAGAAGTACAAAGGGAATTGAGTTTATAAGCAAGTATAATATGTTTGAAAATACAATGGGAATTAATTATGGAATTCTGGAATTTATAGAATTCGTGTGAACGAGTTAGGAAATTTATAAATGAAATTGTAAATGATTTTTAAGAAAGAGAAGTAGGAAATAAAAGGAGTATTTTCTAAATGTTGAATATAAAATGGAGTGAAGAAAATATTCTAAGTATTGGGAAGGGTTGAAAATGTTCCATGAAAATAAATAGGATTTGAAAACTGTTTTCAAATATTGAGGAACTGAAAGTAATATCTTATAAAGATATTTGAGATATATTTTTGAAAAATTTATAATAAAGCCTGATGATTATTTATGGATGTGTATTGATAGTTAAATAACCTGTAACAACCCGCATATTTATCGATTTTATATTTAAATATTTTATCATTAGTCGGATTTTAGTCCTAAAAGCTACTTTTTGCAAACCGCCGAATTAGGACTCGAGACCACCCCCATTGAGTTTAAAATGTCGTTTGCGACCTTTTTGAGTATAAGCTTCGATATGTTTGGAGATAGTTGATTTTTGCTACTTTTTCCCGCTTATGACTTTGGTTTGGACTGCACCCTTATTAGCTCAGCCCAACCCCCTTCTCTTCATAACTTCTCCTCTTTGCTTAAACACTCAAGCTTTAGCAACAATGGTGGAAGAGAACGGGAAATAGAAATTCCTAAGCCCTAGCTTGCTTTGCAAATCCATCTTCTTGCTCCAAACTCAAGTGAACCCATTGGTAAGCATCTCCTTCTTCTTCTCCAACTCATTCTCTCTTTGATTTCAGAAAATTCCTAAACCTAATTTAGGAAATGTTTCTCCTTTAAGCTTAGATTCAAGCTTGTTGGGTTGGAATTGAAGAGTGATTGTTCTTACCATTGCTTTATAGCTTCTTCTTCAATCGTTTGGGTTCAAAGGTGAGATTTTTATCTCACATCTTAGTCTATAATTATCTTCGATTGTTAGGTATGAATTCCTAACACTTATTCTTGTGCAATTGATTTCGGTTTGGATTGATTTCGTGTATATCCCAATTTTTGGGTGTTTTGGTCAATTTATGAAAATCCTATTATGGAGATTTGGACATTGATATTTGAGGCGTATCGAAGAGTCGTTTAGGCTGGGTTGTCGCACGACGTAATTCCTTAGTCGTCGTCGCTCGATCGATCGCTTCTGGTATCCGTTTGGCCATTTTTGGCCTAGGTTCAGGAAATGCCCTGAACCCTTCATTCAGACGTCTGAAACGTAATATTCAGACGTCTGAATATTGTCTGGGAAGATTTCTATTCCCAGATTCAGACCTCTGAATATATGGTTTCGGACGTCTGAATTGGTTCATTTGGAACCAGAAAGGAAATAGGCTAAAATATGCCTATTTCAGACGTCTGAAACACTTGATTCAGACGTCTGAATTGTGTTCTGGAAATCTTTATATTTCCAGATTCAGACATCTGAACCACTTGTTTCAGACATCTGAAACTGCAGTGTTTTGCCTATTTGCCTATTTGCTTGAGAATTCCAATTTAAATTGATTCGTGATGATCCTATTTGTTGTTATCATTTATTATGACTTTGATGACTCCTTTTTAGGGTTTTTTGAATATCCATTTCGATGGATTCTTTATCGGTTTCTTTGGATTTTATTCACGTCTTCGAATGTGAATTTTAGTGATTAATTGTTCCTACAATCTTCTTTGTGATTTGTCACTTTAAAAATATAAAGGTTTTCTATACTAGTAGTAAATAACAAAATTCTCTCATCAAAACGATTTCAACACTATTTTATTACAAAGCTCGTTTCTTAAACCGTTTTCCAATCTATTAGTATATACAAGCCTTTACCTCACTCGTATGAGAAATCTAATTAAACGACCTAGTAAAACGAGTGGTATGAAACGCTCGCGTTTACTTCGTCGGTTAATTCTTGGACTTGTTCGATTGAAACTCTTGTGACAATTTTCTAGTGGAGATCTACAATTTGTTCGTAAATATTTAAGTTAAGCTAGTGGTTATGGGACATGATGCTAAGCTCATATATTTATTAGCTTACTGTAATCGACACTTCTCGTTGATCATGACGATCATCTTTGTGATTTAGACTAGCAATGTGCGATGTCTCTTTGTTTACGAGGGAGACTAAACCCCGTTTTGTGGAGTTTCGACTCAATTTGGTGGGGTAGCAACCCATGGTCTTCAGGCCGTTTGTGGAGCTTCGGCTCAATTTGTGATGGTTAGCAACCATGGAATTAGCGTTCCATTTGTGATACACGTGTTGGTGGGCTTTATGCTCCCGTTTGTGATAGCCTTCCCCCTTTTTGTGATTTCTGGATTTCTTGAGATGATTTCTAGAATTTGTGCTTCACCAATTTTCGTGATTTCCGTTGATAAGTTTTATCAATATTTGTGCATTGGTGAATTTGTGTGTCACTGACTTTTGTGATTGGCATTGATATAATATGTCATTTATTGTGGTTTGATGAACGAAATGAGGAGTATGACATTTCTTTGATTCTTGTGTAGATTTGGTGATATTGATTAATCTCTCGTTGATTTTCAATTACTTATATATATCACAGCTTGGCATTGTGATTATTATGTGTTTAGTCATATCTCTTATTCTATATCGTTTCATCTGATATTTATAGTTAGACTGATCCGTTTATTATTTTCTTATTAAATAATACTCGGGTCAGATCGAGATGTTACAGGTGCTTCTGCTTGACTTCTCCCCTGGGATTGATTTCTCTGACTTTTGGTTAACTACTTAGATTAGTAGTTTTTGGTTTGTATACATTTGAGAGATAGACTCCATAATGTATACTTATTCTTTTGTGTAGTTCGTGTAACTATTCTTTTGTGATATTGTAGATCTTTCTGACCGCTACTCAGATGTACACTTTTATGTGTAATATTCATATCTTATTTTGCCTTTGTGATATGAATTCTCTGCGACTGATTTGTGTTATATTTATTTCTATATTTGTTTCTGAAGATATTACAGCCACTGTGTAGTAGCTTTGAGTTTGTGTCGGTATGTCGGATTTCCCTCTCGATAAAGAAATGCATGTTATACTATCTGACATATCGATGCTCGCGCAAAGCAATTACACGGATGGTCGCTCCTCAACAGCCTTATTCTCCATGCTAGTTGACAGCATTCACCGTAATGTTCTTGGCTAGCGTGGATATAGAGGTGGGGCGTCACATAACCGACTATCGATTTTGGCCAATTTCGTTAATCGTTTCGAAGAGACCTTGATCGGATTTAATTATCCAAAAACCACTTCAATTCGGTTTGTACATTACGAATGAATACCGTGAAGATGATGAATATGGTGATTCGGTTGTCCATACCCAAGGCAACTTGTATGGAAGAATGCTTCCAGAACATCGTCATTGGAGGATGATGAGCATTCTAAGTAAAACTATTCTTGAAAGGTAAATCTTAGCCTCGAGCCTCATCGATCGAGGAATGACTAAAACAGGGGAGATGCAGTAAGGCTAAGTAGGTAGCACCCAAGTAGGGTAAGGTCACCCCTATCTGGAGTCCTTTTTATTCGGTTGTATGGTGCGGTTGCTGATCCCAACCTTGGGGTAATCTTATTCGGACTATCCAGGTTAGGATAGTCCGGTCTTGTGTAGCAGTGGATCCCAGCGTGGTCCTCGATACATTATTCTAGAGGTGTTCTGTGACGGGCAGCACCCCAGTAGCCCAGTCATTAGATGGAATCCATTCTCCAATAAGCGCTATATGGTTTTGATTGTGCCCAACTATGCTGGAGCATGAGATGCAAGCATTTTAGCTATTTTCTATTTACTATCTATAGACACTATTATAATATCAGATGATTTGATATAAAATGTTTTGGTTATCCTAAGTAAAAGCCCGTTGTGTTTATTTGTGACGTGGTCTTACGAGATACCCTTGTTTTCAAAGGATTTTGAAAAGTTAAAAATACAAATTAAGTATGTTTTCTCATGCGTGTTTTCCAGACTGACTTGGGTGTTATTTTATTATAATGCTCATGTTAGACCGTGTATTATAGATTCAGGTTAAAATGCTATGGAATTCAAGAGACGAGTTGGTGGAGTTCAGACACATATCACGTACTTGGATATTTCCGCTGTATAAGGACAAGTTGTTGTAACTGTCCAGATTTGATGTAATGATTGTGTACTTTGATGATTTAAAGTATTAAATAGTTACAGATTCTTTTGTATAAAAATTTGTTGTTATATATTATATTTTGTTCCACTGCAATGGTGAGATTTTGTGTTGTCGTTTTCTCCTTTTCTTTTACTATTTTCTTCTTCATCCCTAATGAACTGGTATTTCTGGCACTCGACTGCTCGGTGTTTTATATAGTGAGTGTATTTATGTCGATTTTCAAGGGTCGAAAATCCCCGGTCCTTTACATATTTAACAGAACAAATCACCATTTTGCTATTATGTTACTTGGACATGTATATGCTAGTTGAGTTGTATTGACATGTTATTCCCTAATTTGGATATGAATTGCATTTACATATATGTTGACTTATGTAAATAAATAGTTAAGTGACTTGGAATTAAAATTGAAATGAAATGGTAACTTAAAATTACTACCGTTTGGATTACTAAGCCTCCTTTTAAAACAAATAAAGTATTGTTTTTAATTAACTTCAATTATTTAAAAAAAATGGGGTTTAAGGTTTATAAATGATTTTTCTAGTTACATTACTATTTTATAAAGGTATTTGTAAACAATAACTTGTTTATAAAATGGGTTTTACTAAGTAAAAAGTTTTATCTAAAGTGATTCAAAAGGATGAGATTCAAAAGATATTTGTAAAGGATTTTTCTTAAAGAATATTTATCAAAGGAGTTTTAAATAAGGAAATGTTTTTTAAATGATTTTATAGGTCTTTAAAGAGGTTTTGTAAATTGACTTGTAATAGTATAAAAGTGTTTTAAAAATTGACTTTGCAAATTTATAAGTTATTTTAATCATGAAGTGAGCATTTAAAAATGGAATTATTACAAAGGATAAGTGGGTTGGTTTATAGTAAGTAATGTTTTCAAAAGGAATTTGAAAAGAGAGAACGTTTCAAATGTTTTGATAATATACTTATACCACTAAGATAAATATAAATGTTTCCCAAGTATAAAGGAGAAGTAAGGGTTTTTGGAAATAGTGTTGTGTTAAAGATCTTTTGTTCGAATGTTTATAAAGTAATTTTAATTAATCGAAAATTAATTGATAAAGGTTTAGTGGATCCCATAGGGAATTAAATCAATGGTAAATGATTGTTTATTTGATAGTTAAATAACTAATTATCAAATCTGGACCAAAAGGTAATTTTGCAAATATCTACGAGAAACATGTGAGTCATATGGCATGATCATCCACAATGATGTTGAACTATGTGTATAAATCTCATTTCGTTCTTCTAGGGTAAATGAAAAGGAAGTCTGTCCACTAACACTTAGGAGGTGATCTCCACTCTTTTCTTTGCCTATTTATTTCCTAAAGCACTGGGGTTGAGTTTACAAAAAATTGTTGAAAGTTGTTTCAAAGAGATCAGGATTGGATATGTTATCCGAAAATCACTTTGATCCAAATCAAGAGTTTAGAAATAAAGACATCCTGAAGAATATGGAATTGAAGATAGAGTTTTGAAGTGCAAGAGCTATTTTCTACTAACCTTGATGGTGATTCCAAAATGGGTACAGTGGAGGTAGTGCCTTCGGTTTCGTTTAGACCCAGAATGAACTTGTATGGATGAATGTTTGCACTGCATTGCTGCCTAGAGGGCAGTGTTAGCATTCCAAGATGGTTGCTATATAAAAGATAATCGTAGACTCAAGCCTCATCAATCGGGAATGACTAAAACATGGAAGATGTAGCAGGGCCATGTGGGTGGAACCCATTAGGGTATGTCATTACCAAATCTAGAATCGATATTTGACCCATTTTTGAATGCTTCGGTACGGTTGCTATTCCCAACTGTGGTGGTTATGTATTCGGCACTATCCAGCAAGGGGTAGGCCAATCATGTGTTGGTGGGGAATCTTGGTGGGGTTCTCGGTGTATTTATCTAGAGATGCACTATGGCGAGTTGTACCCCAATAGTCCAGTCTTTGTATGGAATCAATTCTCCAATACGTACCTTTATGGTTTTAGTTGTATACCTATTATGCTGGAATTTAATTAATGTAACAATTTCACCTATGATTAATAAGTATTTGTATCTTAGAAACTATTATAATATCGAAGAAATTCATGTGAAATATTTTGGTTACCATAGGGTAAAACCCAGTTCATGTTTATGTGTGGCGTGGTCTTACGAGATGCCTTTGATTTTTAAAGGGTTTTAATAATAATTGAATTGTTTGGGTTTACCCACACCACACCTATATCTGACCTAAAGTTTTTTTTTTTTTCTAAAACTCTTTGGCGCGCATATTTTTATGGGTAGCCAGGTAGTTTAGGTTTTCCCATGGATTCATTTTGGATGAGCTTGGAGCAGGGGGCTTCATCGATAGGTAGTTATTATCTTGTTTTCAATGTATTATATGTATCTTAGGTAGGGACGGGCTATTATAACTATCCAGGGTAGAATAGTGTTAGGATGACTCTGATGTATCATTTTTGAAATGATTTGAAAAGTATTATGTTGATTAATATATGTTATTCTGTTGCATTGTGAGATTCTGTGATTGTTTAGTTTCTTCTTATCTTCTATCTTCTTTCTTCCCCCTAAAAATCTTCCTTTTTGGTGCTTAGTTGTTTGGCACGTGAATACCGTGGATATATTAGTGTTGACTTCTAGGGTTTGAATAGGCGAGTCGTTACAACGTGGTATTAGAGTGCAAGGTTAAGTGAGAACCTAGGCCCTGGTGGGGTAAACTCATTTGAGATTGGGTAAATGAGATCCTAGAATGAGCATGAGTCCATTATATATAAGACGCATATTTTTTGGTGATATAAAAATGTTTTATATTGTGTTAATTGATCTTTTAAGTGGCTTATGGATTCTGGTCAATACATGTAGCTAACATTATTGATAAGGATTTATAAACACTTGAACAAGGCCATCCGACACAGCATTGTTTTGAAATTAGGTAAATGAAATAATTTTACCCAAGATATATTTTAAATATAAAGAATGATTTTCAAAAATAGTATAGTATAGTATAGTTAGTTGAGGTGTTGTACGTTAAGAGATAATAATATTCTATTATTATCAATTAAAATTTTGTTAGTCATGCTTGTCCGGTTAAGCATTGACTGTTGGTAGTGTGTACATGTAGCTTTCTATTTTAAGATTTGGTTGGGTAAGTACAAATAGGGATAATAATGAAGCGAACACCTTATGAATTAATTTTCATAATTTGACTATAAGGCGTTCGATTGATAATGTGGTATTAAATTTGATTTAATAAAAGATGTTTATTTAAAAGTTAGTATATTTTGAAAAAAAAAATTGGAAAATGTTTTATAAAAGTTGATTTATAAATTGAATTTATAAGGTGTCTTTCAATTAAAAAGAATTTAAATTGAAAACTTGAGGATTTAAATCTTGGGGTTTTTCGAAAATAGTTTTCAAGGTTTTGAAAGATAATAATAGTATTCTTGAAAGCAATTTTGGTTCAAAAAGAAAATTTTAGGGATGAAAATGTTAAGTAAGAAATGTTTTCTTTGGATTGGTTAAGGGGAATGAGTCTTGAATGTTTTATGATGATTCGAATAATCTTCTAGGTGACGATCAAATGTTTGCATAGGTGAACGTTGTGGTGCACTTAGTAAACTATTTTCTTGTCATTGTACAATCGAAACAAGTTCAAACACAAACGAACACAAGTAAGCTGGTAATGAATGTTTTGTTGAAAAAATTATTTCAAAAACGAGATTTTGAAATAAAATTAGTTTTTTAAGTTAATGTATTCGAGTGGCTCTAAAATAACTTAAAAGTAGGAAGAGATGTGTTCGGATGATAAACACTTCTCTTGAGTATTACCCTTCCTAGTAATAGAGTGTATGACACTGTTTGGTAGTACCCAGTTCCTTAGTATCATTTTGGAGTTACTTGGGCTTTATGTAAATTTTCTAAGAATTAAAGTTATAGTATCAATTCAAAAGGTTATTGAAATAAAACCCAGGTATTTGGATCTTTTGTTTTTGAAGGAAAATATATGTAAAATGGAATGGTTGAATAAAATAGTCTAAGGAGGTAGTGGAGTAGTATCCAAGTTGGACCAAAGTTTAGTTTTATAAAATGATTTCATAAATAATTTAGTGGAAATAGATTTGGTGCTAGGGGGAACCAATTAAATAAGTGCATAGGTTGCACGTAGATCATCTCTCATTTCCATATAGTTTAATCTAAGATTCGAGTGCATAACTTTCAGGTGTTTCACACTATTCCAAATAACAATATATTACTCGATTTTTTACGGAGAGCACATAATGAGAATTTTTGGTATCATGCTAGTGTTTTCTATCATAGTTACAACTATGTAAGGGGACCAGGGGTCACAAATCGAGGAACCTTATCAGAGTCCGCACCAGATACTCGGGTGTGTGATACTAGTTCGGAAGTGAAGTAATGTATTTGAGTAGTAATCAAGTCATTTTTTTATATAAAAATGTTCTATGTACATCATACGAACTGATGTATAGTGTTAAGTTTTTTCTTGGATAGGTTGAGGTGTAATTTCAGGGACGAAATTCTTTTAAGGAGAAAAATGTAAAGAAATGGAATTTCACTGCTCTGATTTACGGATATTTAATTAATTTTAAATATTCAAATAATATATATCATATTAAAATAGAACTCCTTTCAATAGTAAATAATGATGGTGAAATAGTTTTAAAATTTGGTTTAAAAAATATTTAGTTTGAAGAAAAATCGAAAATGTGACCGGAAACTATTTTCCCAATTTTTGATTTTATGTCCGCTAAAAGTTGTTTGAAACATTTTGTACACATTAGCATGTGTGTATATATATATATATATATATATCAATATACATAAAAATTATGGATTAGATGCAACGATCCGTAATTTTCGATAATTAAATTTGCTAATTTAATGAGATTTGTGATTTAATGTTGGTAAAAATAAAAATTTGGGATTTAATAATAAGAATATATTTGACAGTAGTAATTTAAGGTAATATTAATTTTAGGTAACCTATAATTGCTTTGAATGTGATTCCAATTAATTAAAATGATCAAGAGTTATAACTGCTACAGATTGAAAATAAATTATAGTAACGTATGTATTAATTAATAATTGGATTTAAGGAGGAATTGATAATTTAAAGGATGTACAAATTAATTAAATAATGTGTAATAAATAGAAATTGGATAGAAGTAGTATTATGTAAGTTGTTATAACATTTGGTTGTAAATAATAAACTTATAAATGTGATAAATAGTTAATGGTGACAATTATTATATGTTACCTATTTATTTAGTTTGTTAAATTTAATTTAGCAATCAAGTGCAATTAAATGTAAATTAAATGTTACCGTAAAGTAAGTAAAGACAATAACTGCAAATTGTGAATGTAATAAAATTTATAGAAATGTTAATTTTATTCACAAGGCAATCACTGATTTAAAAAAGAGTGAAATCAAGAGAAACTAACTTATTGAGATTTTAAATTATATCGATGTGTAAAAATTAACAAAATTTCAATATAATGGAAATATAGTGGTTAATACAAACAAAAGATGAAAGTTATAGCATATTGATGTAACAAGATGTAAACAATGTAAACTATGTCTGTAGAGTAATAATTGTTAGAAAAAAGGTCTAAAACCAAATTAAAAAAAATTATTGAAATTTAATTTTTAATTAATTGGATTTAATTATAGTCGATATGGAACACTATAATTAGTGAAATATTAAACACTGAATTTGATATGTAAATTTGCTTTACATTATTATAAATGTCTAAGTAATGAAAAGTGATGAAATTTGTTAGTTTATAAATATTGAATTAAAAGTGATCAATTAATTTAATATTAATTTATTTAACCAACGTGAAAATATTCATTTTGGCCATTGTCTCGGATTTTGATGAAACCAATTTCATCGGATCCGTAACGGAGAATTATTTATGGTTTCAAGTTTCGTAGCGACCAGACTTGTCCTTTGATCATCGGGCTTGAAACACGTAGAAATCAATTTAATTGAAACCACTTTGGAATAAACTGATTTTCAAGCTAACTTCTTCATGCAATGGAATTTGGACAAGAAACATGTTCCTATTTAAAAATATCGAAAACATCTTTTTTGATATATGGGATGACCCATTTCCGTTTCGGGAACGAAATGGGCTTTTCGGGTCATTTATCGTTCAACTATCAAATTGATCTTGTCCATTCATTTCTATTTCTAATGTACCTATATATAGCCCGTGATAAACCCTAGATATTTCCTATTCTCATTACAGTACGCACAATTCTCTCTGACTACCTCCTCTTCTCAATGGCAGATAAACCAAAACCAATTCCCAATTCAATTGCAAATCAAAATCAAATCAAAAAAATTTAATCTCCTCAAAATATATCAAATTATATATCAATTCGAAGCTCTCGACGAGCGAGTCCACTAAAGTGATTCGTTTTTCAATCGGATTCATTATTTGTCCAAAAATCGAGGTAGAACCTCAACCATCCATTGGTTAGGGTTTTGATCCAACGGCGGACTGCAACTATAGGGCGATCGGGTGGTGGCGTTGGGAAGGTAGTGTCGAGCAGATCTTGGGGGTGATGTTCATTCGTTTGGAAGTGGCAAAAAATCATCGTAATTGGCCATAAAACAAGAACGGCGGCGCATCACCTCTGGTGGGTTTTGGATGGCCGCGCGTAGGCCATAGAGGTGGCTGAAGGTGGGCGACGTGGTGGAGCAGTCTGATCGAGGCGTAGTTGCTTATAGAAACATGCTTTTATGGTTGATCAACGGCGGTTGTTGTGGGTTGCTATCTCATGTACGTGAGAACGAGAATGTTAGGGTTGAAGGCAAAAAAAATTACGAATTTACCCTTTAATTTGTTTACTTTAAATTTAAATTTACTAACCTTCCAACTATCATGTCTTTTGCATACGAGACGGATACACATGTAGTTTGTTCTGCTGCGATCGTATCGAAATTCCAGACATTATGGATTAGGTTTAGATGAATTCTAAGACTATTCAAATTGGGGATCATTTTGGATTTGTAATTGATTTGAAACCAAAGGTGAGTATTTTAACCCACTCACACTTCTAAAATTTCTTGTGTTAGTTAAAATAAATTTATGATGTGATTAGAAATTTATTGATTGATGTTGGTATATTTAAATTGTCATTCTAGTTAAATTTGACTTTTATTGCTTTTAATCATCGTTTAATTTAATATTGAAATTAAATTGCCAATTTAATATCTGTTATTGATAATCAGTTGTCTGTTGATGTTTATTGGTTGATTTGGATGATGATCGTAATGGATGTTTGATTGTTGATACTGGATGACTGGATGTTGTATATTTATACTGATATAAAATTGCAATTTCTCTATGGGTTGAAATGATACATACCCGAATAATCTATAGACTGGGGAAAAATCTTTATGGGTCGAAATAATAGACTCGAGTGATTTATGGATTTTTATTTAATTCGGGATTGCAGTTTGAAATGATATAAAATCGTAAAATGTTAAATTGCATATGGAAATGATAAATATCTGTATCACTTGACCATAGGGTAGAAAATTATATATGGACACCGGATTGGTTAAATTAAATGATTTTTGAACCTTTGAAATTTTGAAATTAGTTAACAGGTATACTGAAATAGAAATTGATTTATACAAACTGAATTATTTTTGAAGCCCAAGCGTAAATTTTGAAATTGGAATTGATTTAATGAATTGTTCAAAGGATTTAAATTTGAATTTTTAAAGCTGAGGTGTCAAATATAAGTGAATTATCAGAATTGAGTTATTAACTTTGAAATCTATTTTAAACTAATTTAAAGCTATTTTAAATTAATTTACACTATTTTAATCAATTTAAACTATTTTTAATTTATTTTAATTTATTATAACCTATTTGCTCCAATTTAATCTATTTTACCTATTTTAAACTTTTTAAATTTAATAAATCTACTTTAAATCTATTTAACATAATTTAAACCTATTTAATCTATTTTAAATTTATTCATTCTATTTAAAATCTACTTCATATAATTTAAATCTATTTATTTTAAATATATTTAAATTATTTTACTATTTAAACTATTTCAATCTATTTTTAACTATTTTTATAACTATAAAAACTATTTATGACAATCAAAACTATTTTTTAAAATTTCAGACTGTGTAAAGTTGAAGTATTTGTATTTACATCTTTGATGATGATACAACCTAAGTTGGGGTTTGGAATTTATACCTTTTGTGAAATGACATATTTGAGTGAAGAAGGTTGATTTTGAAATGAAAATTTAATTGACAAAACTCATCAATAACTTCAAAGTGAATATGATTTTGAAAGTGAATATGGTTTGAAAGTGAATATGTTTTCGAAAGAGATAAAATTTGAAACTGAATATGATATTTTGATATAAATTGTGAAATGACTTTTCTAAAATATAAAAGAACCACCCTCTGTGAAATAAGCGTTTGGTTGTTGGAGACCAAGATCGGATATTGTCATACTCTCTGCCAATACCGAAAACCACTTTAACAACTATGTACGCGATAGAGATTCCAAAAAGGAAGTAGGATGGTTTGGTGAACGATTCTATATGAGGTATTTACATGACCCTGACTCCCGTGAGTCAGCTTGATATGGCTAAAATCAGGAGCTCCGAGCCAAGTAAGATTATTCCTTCGATCGGACACATTTCTTCGATACCATATTATGACTTTGTGATGATTTGGTGGCCACCCCTTGATTTTGATTTGGAAGTGTGTTCCGAGGTAGGCGGTAGTAGCTGTTATGTGTTACCACCAGTGCGGATACTCCACTGGTATATCTACCCTGCGCATTGCGTCGAGTGCCTTGTTGCTTGCCTTATCACACCTTCTATGAGTTTTTTTTTATACCATACCTATGGAGTGCCCTCTGATAGCCTCCAGTTTACGGAGGAGATATGGTATTGTATAGACTATGAGAATATATAAAATGTGTTAAAAGGGATATGGGTAACGCCTTAACGCTATTTTAATACTTTACTTTCTCAAAGACATATTATAATAGCGTATTATACTACATAGTAGATAGTTTAACAGATCCTTAGGAGTTGAAAATCCTGAACATCTCTTAAGTTATTGCACTCACGTTAGACACTAGATAAGAGATGTCAAACCATGTAAACATTTCTGATGCCGTTCCACTCATATTTATTTACCGTTGATTTCACTTATATGATCTTTTAGTTCTGACTCGAGTGTTTTGTCTTTTTGATTCGCTCAGCTCAACCTGACCATTTCAAGGTTGAAGACCTTATTCCTGGAGAACAAACACGAAGATTTATACTATTATAATTATTTATGATACGTATTCCACTACCTTATGTTGTTGCGCTGCATTTATTTATTTCTTTATTCCTATTTTATGTAACTATGATTTTTGTATTGTAAAAGAATAATCAAATGTATTTATAAAACAGCTTCATGAACCATTATTTGATTACTATATTTTGTCATTCCGCTACGAGATTCTGTATTTGTTTTATTTCCTTCTTTTTCTCATTTACCCCATAACAATCTGCCCTTTTGAGTGGTTTGAGTCAAGCATGTGTGTCTGCTTAAAACGTCCAAAAAGGCATGTCGTTACATTTGGTATCAGGACTTCGGCTTAGCGATAACCTTTGCTTTGTGGGGTCTGACTCATATAAAATAGGGTAGTAACACCCTAAATTGAGTCGATGAGTATATATATGAGAGAGCGTATATGTTAGTGTTATAAAATGTTTTTGTATTGTGTTAATTTATTCCGTTTTGTATTTATTAATTGCAGTTGGTGCATGGGACGCTATGACATCGATAGGAATTTCTAAACACTTAACAAGACAGGCCGACACAATATTTGTTTTAAAATATAGGTAAATGAAATATTTTTCCTATTATATATTTCTATAAAAAATAATAAAATTTAAAAAATGATATAGTTGGATGTAATATGTTATTTGTTAGGTAGAGAAAATTTATAAATATTGATCGGAAAACAAGATTTACAAATAAAATGGATATAAATAGAAATTTGAGAACTTAAGTTCCGGGATTTTGGAAATTTCTTTCAAATCAATTTGAAACATAATCTTAGCATTATTTTAGAATAAAATATTAGTTTTTTGATATAAATATTTCAATATGATTTGAAAGAAATGTTTAAAAGAATTTTGGTAGGAAATAAGTTATATACTCCTCTCTTTGTCGTTAGAAAATAATTTCGATGATGAGTGCTCGCATCATCGACGTTCATTTTCGAGTTTCAAAGTAGGAAGATTATTGTAATAATTTTACTGCACAATTCTTTTGATAAATTGATCTTGATTTTGAATTCCAAATATGATTTGATATATAAAAGAAATGATTATATGCAATATTTTAAAATAATTGAAATGAAACCTGATTGTTTAGTTCTGAAGTTTCTGTAAAGTTGAAATTGAAATTCATTGCAATGAATGAAATCTTGACTATATTAATAATCAGAAAATTTTAAATGAAAAATAAGAAATTTTATTTTAAAATGATTGATGAAATATATAAGAAACTAAAAATTTCTAAACTGTAAATAAAAAGGAAGTGAAAATAAGAAAATGTAAATATTGAACATTTTGATTTAAAGTAAATATGAAAACTTGTGTGGCCTTTTATTGCATTCTAAAAGACACACACACAAATATATATATACATATATATATATAACCTACCAAAATATTAAAAGTTGTAATGTTAAATAAGATATGTAAAAGAATATTATACAAGTAAAAATTGGGAAAAAATGAAAGTGTTCAATGGGATTACCTCTATAAATAAGAAATTCTAATATTATAAATTGTTTTAAACTTAAGTTAATAACTTGAAGAACTACAAATTAAGTGTAATAGAAATGAATAGTGTAAGAAAGATAATTTTAAACTTAAGGTAACACTTTAGGCTATTTATATTAAGATTGAATAGTAAAGGTAAATATTATAAGCAAATAATTATAAACTTAAATCAATAGTGAAGCCATTTATAATTAAAAATGAGTACTACATAAACTGAATGATTCTAACCTTAGAAAACATTGAAATGATTTAAAAGTGGATTTAATATTCAATAATACTATATACAAATGAATAAATGTGAAAAAGTAATAAATCAATAAATGGTGAAGTGAATTGTAAAGAAACTTCCCTAATAAAGTATAATCCAATAATTAAAATAAAAATAACTTATTTAGCCAATGAATGTAAAGTAATGAAATGAAATAAAATGAAACTGTTTGAATAAAGGAGAAATGAACTTTTGTAAGTAACAACGAATGTAAATTAATGAAAATAAACATTATATGAATGTCAAAAGAAAAAAAGCGAAAATCAAACTAAATTGTAAATGTGAAGTAAACTGAAATAAAATGCATACAATACTTCAATAAGGAATTCATTTATGCTCCAAATAATCGAAATGGATTTAACTTATGTAAGTAAAGAATGTAAAGCAATGAAATAGGCCTTATATGAATCAACGAAATTTAAAATTTTGTAAGTAATGAATGTGAATTAAAGAAAATCATTGTACGGAAAAAAATGAACAATAAATGAAGTGAAAAGATAAATAGAATAAACTTAAGAATGTGTTGAATTCTTTGTTTGTTTGATTTATGGATTGGTTAGGGAATGATACTTTTATTGTGTAGGATGTACAAATAATCTATATAGTTTTATCTACGACTGTTTGGTGTATGGTTCACTTCATAGTTTATTTATCATTTTATATGATTAGAAGTTCTGAACCCGAACAAACCAATTGTTTTGATTGTCGTGGATGGATAATTGTTTCTTTTTGTTGAAATGATGTTGTACTATTTGTTCGCCAGTGATTGTTGTTTTGTTATTCTGTTTTGTTGTTATTAGTTGAAACAATTTAAGATATTTTTGTTTTATATAATTATTAACTCTTTTGGTTGTATAAGTGAAATACAGGTTATGGAAGCGATTGCTGCTGCTTTTGGTTTTTCATTAAATAAGCGTTATTTGCCCGACAAATAGCCACGCTCTCGGATTGTGGTTTTCTAGCGATATTATATTGTTTTTTCGTGGTTTGGGATATATTATTTTGATATATATATATATATATATATATATATATATATATATATATATATATATATATATATATCGTTACTATTGATATTATCATTTCTCCCAGACCTCTCCGTAGAAAGGAAACTCTGTAGAAATTTTTCGTGAATTTTGGACTTAGAAAAATTTTCTAAAATGTTTTCCAAACTTTTGTTAACTCGAATATAAATGGATTTAATGGTTATAAATTTATATATTCTATTTTAAGTTATTTAATTATGAAAATTAACTGTTTATAAATTTAATACTTTAAATAAGGTATATTGATTATATAAATTCCTCCATTTTCCTTCTTTTCCTTTTCGGGGACGAAAAGTTTTGAGTGGAGAAGTGTGTAACGACCTGTAATTTTCGATAATTAAACTTTGTTAATTTAATGAAATTTGTGGTTTAATGTTGGTAGAAATAAAAATTTGGGATTTAATAATATGAATACATTTGGAATAAAAGGTAATGATAGTAATTTAAGGTAATATTAATTTAAGGTAACCTATAATTGCTTTGAATGTGATTCCAATTAATTAAAATGATCAAAAGTTGTAGTTGATATAGATTATAAACAAATTATAGTAATGTGTGAATTAATTGATAATTGGATTTAAAGCGGAACTGATAATTTAAAGGATGTACTATTAATTAAATAATTTGTAATAAATAGAAATTGGATAGAATTAGTATTATGTAAGTTGTTATAACATTTGGTTGTAAGTAATAAACTTATAAATTTGATAAAAAGTTAATGGTGACAATTATTATATGTTACCTATTTATTTAGTTTGTTAAATTTAATTTGGCAATCAATTGCATTCAAATGTAAATTAAATGTTACATTAAAGTGAGTTAAGACAATAACTGTAAATTGTGAATGTAATAAAATGTATAGAAATGTTAATTTTATTCACAAGGCAATGACTGATTTAATAAAAGTGCGAAATCAAGATAAACCAACTTATTGAGATTTAAATTATAATTAATGTGTAAAAATTGGCAAAATTTCAATATAATCGTAATATAGTAGTTAATACAAACAAATGATGGAAGTTGTAGCATATTAATGTAATAAGATATAAACAATGTAAATTATGTCTATAGAGTAATAATTGTTTGGAAAAAAGGTCCAAAATCAAATTAAAACAATTTATTAAAATTTAATTTTTAATTAATTGGATTTAATTACAGTCGGTATGGAACACTGTAGTTTGTGAAATATTAAACACCGAGTTTGATATGTAAATTTGCGTTACATTATTATGAATGTCTAAGTAATCAAAAATGATGAAATTTGTTAGTTTATAAATATTGAATTAAAAAGGATCGGTTAGTTTATTTAATTAACTTGAAAATAGCCATTTGGGCCATTATCTCGGATTTCGACGAAACCAGTTTCATCGGATCCGTAATAGTGAATTATTGTAGGTTTTCAAGTTTCATAGCGATCGGACTTTTCGTTTGATCGTATGGGCTTGAAACGCGTAGAAATAAATTTACTTGAAACCAATTTAGAATAAACTGATTTTCAGGCTAGTTTCTACATACGATGGAATTTGGACCGGAAACCTATTCCATTGAATTTAAAAATATCTAAAACATCTTTTTTGATATATATAGGATGACCCATTTCCGTTTCGGGAACGAAACGGGCTTTTCGGTCGTTTATCATTCTACTATCAAATCGATCTTGTCCATTCGTTTCTATTTCCGATCTACCTGTATATAGCTTGTGATAAACCTTAGCTATTTCCTATTCTCAATTCAGTACGTACAATTCTCCTTGACTACCTTTTCTTCTAAATGGCAGACAAACCAAAACCAATTCCCAATTCTAAATTCAATTGCAAATCAAAATCAAATCGAAAAATTTAAACTCCTGAAAATATATCAAATTATATACCAATTCAAAGCTCTCGAGGAGCGTAACCCATAGTGTGATTAACTTTTCAATCGGATTCATCATTTGTCCAAAAATCGAAGATGAACCTCAACCGTCCATTTGTTAGGATTTTGATCCAACGGTGGATCTACGACTATCGGGCGATCGGGTTGTGGCATTGGGAAGGCGGTGTCAAGCAGATCTTGGGGGTGTTGTTCGTTCGTCTGGAAGTGGCCAAAAATCATAGTGATTAGCCATAAAACAAGTGCAACAGTAAACCACCTCTAGTGGGTTTTGGATGGCCGCGCATAGGTTATGGGGCGGCTAAAGGTGGGCGACGCAGTGGAGCAGTCTGATCGAGGCACAGTTGCGTGTAGAGCCACATGTACATGGTTAATCAATGGTAGCTGTTGTGGGTTACTATCTCATGTATGTGAGAATGAGAACATTAGGGTTTGAAGGTAAACAAAATTACGAATTTTCCCTTTAATTTGTTTACATTAAATTTAAATTTTCAAACAATCCAACGATCATATCTTTTGCATATGAGCTCGTATTCTTGCACGGTTTGTTCCGCTGCAATCGTATCGAAATTCTGGACATTACGGAAAAAGTTTGGATGAATTCTAAGACTATTCAAATTTAGGGCTTATTTTGGATTTCAAATCGATTTGAAACCAAAGGTGAGTGTTTTAACCCACTCACAACTTCTAAAATTTCTTATGTTAGTTAAAGTAAATTTATCATATGATTAGAAATTTATTGATTGATGTTTGATATATTTAAATTGTCATTCTAGTTAAATTTGAATTTTATTGCATTTAATTGTCGTTTAATTTAATATTGAAATTAAATTGCCAATTTAACATCTGTTATTGATGATCAGTCATCTATTGATGTTTATTGGTTGATTTGGATGATGATTGTGATGGATGTTTGATTGTTGATATTGGATGACTGGTTGTTGTATTTTTGTATTGTTATAAAATTGCAATTTCCCTATGGGTTGAAACGATCATACCCGAATGATCTATAGATTAGAAAAAAATCGTTATGGGCCGAAATAGACTCGAGCGATTTTATGGATTTTTATTTAATTCGGGATTGCGGTTTGAAATGATATAAAACCGTAAAATGTTAAATTGCGGATTAAAATGAAAAATATCTGTATCACTTGACCTTATGGTAGAAAATTATATATGGACAACGGATTGGATAAATTAAATTATTTTTTGAACCTTTGAAAATTTGAAATCAGTTAATTGGTATTTTGAAATAGGAATTAATTTACATAAACTGAATTATTTTCGAAGCCCAAGCATAAACGTTGAAATTGGAATTGATTTAATGAATTGTTCAAAGGATTTAAATTTGAATTTTTAAAGTTAAGGTGTCAAATATAAGTGAATTTATCAGAATTGTGTTATTGAAATGTTGGATATAATTTGAAATCTATGTTAAACTAATTTAACGCTATCTAAATTAATTTACACTATTTTAATCAATTTAAAGTATTTTCAATTTATTTTAATATATTATAACCTATTTAATCCAATTTAATCCATTTTACCTATTTTAAACTAATTAAATTTTTTAAATCTATTTTAAATCTGCTTAACTTAATTTTAATCTATTTAATATATTTTAAATTTATTTGATTTATTTAAAATTTAATTAATATAATTTGAATCTATTTATTTTAAACCTATTTAAACTATTTTACTAATTAAACTATTTCAATCTATTTTTCACCATTTTTAAAACCATTAAAACATTTTATGACTATCCAAACTATTTTGTAAAATTTCAGACTATATAAAGTTGAAGTACATTCAAATCTTTGATGATACACAACCTAAGTTGGAGTTTGGAATTTATACCTTTTGTGAAACGACATATTTGTGTGAATAAGGTTGATTTTGAAATGAAGAACTAATTGACATAACTCATCAATAACTTCAAAGTGAATATGATTTTGAAAGTGAACATGGTTTGAAAGTGAATATGATTTCGAATCAGATATGATTTGAAATTGAATATGATATTTTGATATAAATTGTGAGTTGACTTTTATCAAATATAAAAGAACCACCCAATGTGAAATAAGCGTTTGGTTATTAAAGAGACCGGGATCGGATATTTCATACTCTCTACCAATACCGAAAACAAATTTAACAACTGTGTACGTGGTGGAGATTCTAGAATTGAAGTAGGATGGTTTGGCCAACGATTCGATATGAGGTATTTACGTGACCTGACTCCCATGAGTTAGCTTGATGTGGCTAAAATCAAGATCTATGCCAGGCCAAGTGAGGTCATTCCTCCAATCGGACACATTTCATCGATACCATACTATGACTTTGTGATGATTTGGTGGCCACTCCTTGATTTTGATTTGGGGATGTGTTTCGAGGTGGCGGTAGTAGCTGCTACGCGTTACCACCAGTCCGGATACACAATTGGTATATCTTACCCGAGCATTGCCTCGCGTTCCTTGCCGCATGCCTTATCGAGCCTTCTACGAGTTTGGTTTGTACCATCCTATGGAGTGCCCTCTCATAGCCTCCAGTTTACGGAGGAGTAATAGTACTATATAGACTATGGGAATATATAAAATGTGTTAAAGGGGATATGGGTAACACCTTAATGCTATTTTAATATTTTACTTTACCGAAGAATATTATATAGCATATTGTACTACATAGTAGATAGTTTAACGGATCCTTAGGAGATGGAAATGCCAAACATCTTTTAAGTTATTGCACTCACGTTAGATACTGGAAAGGAGATGTCAAACCCCGTAAACATCTCTGACGCCATTCCACTCATATTTATTTACCGTTGATTTCACTTATATAAGTTCTTTTAGTTCTGACTCGAGTGTTCTGTCTTTTCAATTCGCTCGGGTCAGCCTGAGCATTTCAGTGTTGAAGACCTTATTCCTAGAGGATGAAGGCGAAGATTTGTACTATTATTATTTATGATATGTATTCCACTACATCATGTTGTTACGCTGCACTTACTTATTTCTTTATTCTTGTTTTATTTAACTCTGATTTTTGTGTTTTAAAAGATTAATCAAATGTATTTGTAAAACATCTTCATGAATTGTTGTATCACATGTATTGCATCACATGTATTGTAACTGACTTCAGTTATATATATGAGATTTGGTATTATCAGTGTTCTGTGTTTAGCTTATCTGTGTTATTATTATATATATGTTGTCCTAAACTATTATGAACCACCGTAGTTCGTTTTATACTGGAATTGAATATGTCGATGGCAGTAAATAAATAAAGAGATGAAAATTATAATTATATACCACTCCTATCGAGATAACCAATACTACTGTAAGGCCTAACTATGGATGGCCGCTCCTATCCAGCCTTATTCTTCGTAATAACAGACAGTGTTTCCTTTTAATACTCTTTGTTATTATGAGCATAGAGGTGGGGTGTCACAATAATTAAGCGAAACGTAAATATTATTTTATTATGTTGTTGTATTACACGTATAAACACCAATATATACAAATACACACAATATTTAAAAACATTATCATAAAAACAATCTAATGAGAGTATTTGGTAATTAATGACTTGTGAATTGAACAGTTTGGGTAATGCAGACAAAATTTCCACGTTGTTCGACCAAATTACCGTCTTTATCAAAACAGACTTCTCTAACGCAAATAACTTTATCGTCTCCTAGGTTATCATTTGAGATTTTCATACTAATAATATAAATATTTTTCTTCCTATTTCTTTCAAAGATAATGTTTGATTTATTATCTTCGATGTGACGCCTATCCATTTCAAATTTAATTTTATACCCATTATCACATAGTTGACTTATGCTAAGTAAATTATGTTTTAGATTCCTAACTAACAAAACATCAGAAATAGTAGGACTTGTAGAGTTACCAACATTGTCGATGCCAAATACATATGCTTTTGAGTTGTCTCCAAAGTTGACCAGTCCTCCATCTTCATAAGTTATGTCATTCAGCATCTCCGAATTACCAATCATGTGTCTTGAACATCCATTATCAAGTATACATTTGTTTTTCTTGATTTGCAATATTTGTTCGTAACGTGTTGGTTCATTAAAATCCATATAACACATATGTTCGTGCACAACACACCAATTTGGTACATAACTTGATTTTCTATAACAACAATATGTAGATTTATGAGACAATGATGATTTGGACAGTTTTTAACTAGTGTTAACAAAATCTCCAAAAATTTCCATTCTAAACATTTTCAAAATTCAGACTATGATAACTTTGAAAACCGGTACTTTGATACTAAATGTTGGAAATGCAAATTATAGATCTTAAGGCCGAATTAACACTAGAGTGGGGGTGAATAGTGTTTAATTAATTTTATGAATCTTTCTGAAATCTTTTGAGATTAAACACAAACAGACACAATTCACAAACGCATATACAATTACAGAATCAGTCACAGACGTAAATAGTAAATAAAAGGAGTAAAAGGAAAGAACAGACCAAAATTTTATACTGGTTCGGAGTTACCCTACATCCAGTCCCACGCAATTTCTTTTGCGGATTTCTTTTCAAATATAATGTCGATATTACAACCTCGATTTCAAGGCTATGAGATAAACCCTCTTGTCTTCAAGTCCATGGCGAATTCTCTTGATTTAACCAGGCCACAAGATCACCTAATTGATTTATGGGCTACAATCACACCCAATTAATTTCGGGCTATAGTTACACTGATTCCAATATCACTTTAATAGATAGAGAGTCTCGATACACTTCTTTGATTACAAATGATCTTATAACTCTGAATAGCACTGAGATCTTTGAGAGAGTGATAGAGAATCAAATTAGAGATGATCAAGTTTGATCACTTAGGATTTCAGTATATTTTTGTTAAATATAAGAGAAAATTTGATTGCAGATGAAGGAGTGAAGAAATGAAGAAAAACTAACTTAAAATTCATTCAAAACAACTAGTATTTATAGAAGAACAACAGTTATGTCCATTCGTGAAAGGTTATGACGAATGGACACTTCATTCGAAAATTTGAATTTTAAATTCTACGGTTACCATGTCGATATGGGGGATGGGGTATGTCGACATGCCTATGTACATTCTGAAAATTGATTTTTGTTTTTAAAAGAGATTTTCTTTTTAAAACTTTTCAAAAAAAAATTTGAAGTTTATAAACCATTTTGAATATAATTTAAACATAAAAAAGAGATTTAAAAAGTAATCTTAAAAATATATAATATATAATATAAAAGTAATATTATAAACTAAGCATAGATTATATTTTTGAGATTTACAGCTTATAATATTAAAACCGGGAGATAGTTTAAAAATAAGAGATGATTTTGAAATCATATATAAAAGATAATAAAAATAGTTTAAGTCTAAAATATTTGAATGAGAGAGATGACTTTAAATGCTTTTTGGAAAAATATTTAAAATAAATCATTTTGAAAATTTCAGAGATTCCATTCCACTAAAGAAGGTCGTGGGTTCCATCCCACTAAAGTGGTCATGGGTTCCATCCTACTGTTAAAGTGAAAAGGTGGATTCCATTCCACAATTAAAATCCGAATAAAGATTTTAGTACTATTATGAAGTTTTAATATAAATCTTGACATTATTACTTATCTTGATATCTTGAACTCTTGATACTCATGAGTCTTCAGTCTTGGTTTCTTCAATCTTGAATTCATCAGTCTCGTCGGTCTTGAATCTCTATACTGTACAGTCTTCATTCTCAATACCTGCATTATATATATATATATATATATATATATATATATATCCGGCATATACATATATGTCTAGACAAGAATATTAGTATTATATTTTATAACAAGTTCTAAGGTTGTTGTCATCAAAACCATCATCTCAGAAACTAACAGTTTTAGCATGGTTTTATCAAAACCATAGATTTTATTTAAACATCTAATTAGTGCAAACTATTTGTGGTTTTGGGTCAACCCATAAATATCATCCATTTTAACATCAAAGTTAAAGAGGTCAAGAGGTTGGCTCAAAAGACTTAAATTCTGATTAAATCTTCGTCAAAATAATGAATGATAAAATAAAATTTGTATTTGTATGCACTCTTAGGATATAGAAGAGTATTATACAAGTAAAAAAAGATTTGGTGTTTTATAAAGAAATGAATTTATAAAATATTATTATACTTAGGTGAAAATTTATGGAATAATTCATAAATGATTTTGGTATTGTATAAAATAATAAATAGAAATTTAAGTGGTTTATAAATATTAGTATAATTAAGAAACCAATCATGGTGGAGTATAACTTTCAATTTTGTCCAAATTAGTTTGGTAATTATCTATGTTTTTGGACAATCAAGAAAGTTTTGAACTTAAGTTGGATTTAGGTGTTAGTCATTTAGCATTTAAAATAACGTTAAGTGTAGTTTATTCTTATATGGAATTTGTTTTGATGTGGTTTGATTGATTGTGTGATTATATATATACATACACATACACGCACTGTAGTTTATAAAGTTTAAACTTATAAATAGTGGACTTTGAATTGTTGTTTATTAGGACTTAAACCTTGGTGCGTTTGGAAATGTGATTTTGGAAATTTTTAGGAAAGAAATATTGGTTGTTCGCTCTAGTTATTGTATTCAGAGGAACTGGAATACCATTTGATGCTCCATGTTGTTTTAATTCTAGGGTTTTACATGTTTCGTTAGGAGAACTCCATCCTAGTCATTTTTGGATTTTTATTTTAATACAATCCTTTTTGGAAGAATTTGAAAATAATTTTTTTAATACAAAACTCGGGCATTTAGTTCTAAATTTATCTTTTTATATGATTGGATGCGTGGTATTTTATTTCAGAATATTCTCTGAATTTGGTTGCATATTGATGTTATAGTGTTCATATTACATTTGTTTATGATAGGAATAATATAAATAAACAAATTTATTGAAAACCAAGTAGGCAAATTGACTTTCTTAGGTCGATTATTACATTTTCCACTCCTTAATAATTTCGAGGATGAAATCCTTTTAGAGGGGGAAAGTGCAACGACCCGGAATTTCACTACATTGATTTATGAATATTTAATTAATTTTAAATATTTAAATAATAGGTCTCTAGCTAAAATAAAAATCTCTCAAAGAATAAATAATGATGGTAAAATAATTTTCAAATTTAGTTGACAAAAAATATCTAGTTCAATTTAAAATCAAAAAAATGTGAGTGGAAATTTATTTTTCGAATTTCAATTTCACGTCGCCTAAAAGTTATCAGAAAAGTCATAACTCTCTTTATACACTTTACTTTACTTAGATATCTTCTCTTAGAAGCCTTGTTCTCTTAATAATATCTTGTTAAGGAAGCTTTGTTCTATAAGCTTGGTTTGGCTTCTCTTGGAAGCCTATTTTGAGTAGCTTCTCTAGAAGCTTTATGTGCTTATGAAACTAATTTTCCTAATCTCTTTTTACTTTCTCGTTCCCATTTCCCTTTCAAATTCCTAAAGATCTTAAGTATGCTTCTTGGCTTCCAATATAAGCCTCTAAGTATAATTTAATAAATAAGCTTTCTATGTAAGCTAATAAATAAATTAAATAAAGGAAGCTTCCAACATAAGCTAAGAAAATAAATAAAATAGAGAAGCTTCCCATAGAAGCATTGCTTTCTTATAAAGTTAGTTTTCCTAATTCATTTCTTACTTTATCATTTTCCTTTCATGTTTTAAAAACTTCCTTAAGATTCTTAAAGAAGCTCTAATGGCTTCTCTTTTAAAAGGAAAAAAAATCCTTTTGTAAAACTTGTTAGAAAATCCACTCAATATTCCCTATTTTCGTCCAACTTGCTTCGGCCATAACATACTCCATGCTTCACCAAATCAAAATTTTCCTTTTTGTCAGATCATGTAAAATTTCAATGGCTACAACTTTCATGTTGATCACTTTCTCAAATTTTGTACATGGCTATGTTAAATTTTTGATTCTTTACAGAGTGATTTTTGACCCAGAATTTGGAGTCCAAAAATAGTTTTGATTCTTTTACCATATCTCACTCAAAATAGATCCAAATTGAGAGATTCTTTTTTTTTAAATTATAGAGAAAGGAATTTCCTAAAGCTTTACTCTCTACCACTTTTCCAAAATCCGAGTGCAACATGTCAAAAAATTTGAGGGAAAGTTGACCTATTTTCTGTTTAAATTTTGGGGAATTGAATAACTATCCAAGTCACTCCACATTACCAAAAATAAGTTTCACTTCCTTCTTATTTTTGCATGGACAAGCCTCCCTAGGGTAGTAAGGGTCCAAGACTCTATCTTTTGCTTAGGAATGAAAGTGCTAGGGCATAACCTAATCTAGTGTGAGTTTGCAAAGCTTTAATGTGAGTAAAACCCTTAACCTTTTTGGGAAATATTTTCTTTAGTTGTATTATGTTATATATTGCTTGCTTGGTTTTGATATGATTTGAATTTCTTCATGTTTGGTTTTTACATGCATATATTGTGATGGATGCAATTATGTTAAGTTAAGTTAGTTAACTTTTTTGTAAAACGTTAGTTGGCAAGCTAGTTAGTAAGTAAAACCCTACCCTTAAACTAAAGCTATTAAACTATATTCATGTTCATATTTATTGCCTATGAATGCTTGATGTATGTATGCTTAAGTCATTTCTATGTGATGTTTGGATGTGTTGTTAATATTATAAACTTGTTTGCCGAACTGCCCATATCATGACAGTCGCTATATCAGCACTTTCGGAATATCGCTTCTTATCGAACTATTTGGTTTCATCTTCATGCTTGAAATTGTTTTACAAGTTAAGCAAGTTTTTGGTAAATGGTGTTTTCAAAAGAAATTAGTCATTTTAATGATGGTTAATTATTTAATTGTTTAATTAATAAAGATTAAGGTTAACTAATTACATAGTTAATGATGCATTTAAATTTAACTAATTACTTAGCTAATGATGTTTTAAAATTACTTAATCATTTTATCTAAGAATGTTTAAGTTTAATTAATCATTTTATAATAATGGATTAAAGTTAATTTCAATTAACTAATGATGTTTTAAATTTTAGTAAACCTTTTTAATTAATGGCTTTTAAAAGTAATCAGATCTATTTGACCTTAATTAATCTTTCCTTAAATAAACTATTAATTAATTTACCACTTTTAAATAATGATATTTAATTATTATTATTATTATTATTAATTAATTAATTAATTAATTAATTTAATTATATTTGAATATTATTAATTAATTTACTTAATGATATTTCAAAGGTGATTTACCCTTTCTAATTAAAGGTTATTGGAGTTAATTACTCAACTTAATTTATGAAGTTTTAAAGTGAATTTATCAAAGTAACAAAGAAGTTTTGACTTTGTTATTCATTTCAAATAATAAATTATTCATTTATTAATTTAATTAATTATATTTCACTAACTAATTGAATTAATAAGGTTTAAATGTGGTTTATCCTTTTAGTATTTAAGCATCTTTGAAGTTCTCATCAAATTTTGGGACGAAGTTTATGGTTAATTGATCAATGTAATAAAGATGTTTTAAAGTTAATTAACCATTCAATAATGGTAGATTTTTATGACATAGTTTGAGGGGCAGGGATTGCCTCCAGTTTACAATGTTTTTGTCGGATAGCGACATAACCACTGCGTTGGCTGCGATCCATGGTTGATACCAAATGGTACTCTTCATATCGGTTTTAAAAAGCTTTTCAGTATTTTTGAAAAGAATGGTTTGTGAACTTTTCTAACAAAGTGTTTTCAAGCTAATAGTTGTGATGTGAAGCCAAGCACAGACTCGGTATTTAAATGAAAATGATTGATTTGTTTATGGAAACAAAAATTAATTTATGTAAAGAGATATTAGGTATATGGAAACGGCTTACTTATGTACTTAGCACTAAGAGTCGAAGAAGTAGATTTGTTTCTATTTTGAAAGTTAGGAATAGTCATGAGACATGACTTTGATGTAACACTACCTTGACTTGTCTGATATTATTGTTAACCAAAAAATAGTACAAATTTGAATTCAATGAGTAGTGATAAGTATATATACGATCGTTTTTATATCCTCAATAGTTGGTTTCTCGACTATCGAATACTCCAGCTTCTTTATTATCGTCATTCTAGGACGATGTCTTACTCGGTTGAGCTTTGTTATCCTTTATCAAAAACGACTAAATTAAAGCGCGAGAGGGGTCCAAGCTATGTGGGGTTGCTCCCATTATGGTATTTTCACATCGCATCTAGATTTTTGTGTACCATCATGTGAAAAACGATTAAGATTTAGATGTGAAATATTCGGATTCTCGGTATGGTCTAGTGGGGTCCAACTTGGAGGGTCCCGAGTAGTGTCACAGAGTAAATGAGCTTCTCGGTAGTATATTACTAGAGGTATATTCCAAGGGGGTGCACCTTCCTAGTCACTGTTGGAAATTTCCTTTTCGTATTTGATTCAAACCTTTGAATCTGTTTTCTTTAATTACAATGGGAAGAGTCAACGACTCTACACGGTGTTCAATTATTTATTTTGTCCACTCTATCGAGTCTGGATAGTTATCTTGTTTAGTCCCTTCTATCGAGTTTGGACTGTTATCTTGTTTTATCCATTCTATCCAGTTTGGATTTTTTTATTCAAACTATTTCCATTCTTTCAAGTATGAATGTTATACTGATTGCACCCATCATCTTTGTTTGGATTTGTTCTATGTTGTTCATTTCCATTCTTTGTTATGTTTGGTTGTTGTTTATGTAGGATAAAACTTGTTTCGCATTAGAGGCGTAGTCCTACAATTATTGTTTAAATAGACCCCATTTGTTTCATTTCTTTACTCATACTAGACATTTTGTCTGACCCGAGTTATTCATTTTCTCGAAACTCTCAGGTACTCAATTATTTTTGGCTAGTCCGAGAATAACAGGTTTTCTGTAGAACTCTTTAAAGACGACGACCAAGCAGGGGGCTCCTTAGCTTTCTAGTTATTTATTTCCATTGTACGTTTATTTAGGTGCATTTTGTATTTAAATTTAACAAGCCAAAATGTATAGCTAAAAATCTATTAGATGTAGTACTTTTTTATAACTTTGATAACTCCATATAAGGAGTAAACCTTTTGTACTATGTCATTTTAAATTATATGTAATCATACCGTTGTGAGATTTATCTATTCCGTCTTGTTCTGTTCTTTAATTTTACCCAAGACAACTTGCCTTTCGGACGCTTGGGCAACGACACATGAATACCATGGATGTATTAAGTGTCGTTCATAGGAGTCAGAAAGGTGGGTCGTCGCATTAAAAGTGGATAGAATTAAAAGGATGTTTTACACACACACACTCTCTTAGGATGTAAGAAGGCATTATCCTAGTTAATAAATTTAGATGATTTTATGAAAGATTTCATAAATAAGTTGTATCATTTAAAAATGTTTGAACCTAAGTTGGAATTGTTATGAAATGATTTGATAAATAATTATGGGGTGGTTAAGAAGGTAAAGTGAAAGTGACTACTGTGTGGCCAGTTATCACTTAGAATCGTGTAATATGGAATGTATTATAATCTAAATGCGGAAACAGATAATAATAGTAAAGTAAATAAGAATAAGCACACTAGGAGTTTTTATACTGGTTCGAACATCCCGTTCTACGTCCAGTCCCAGACTTCCCTCTGGAATTTCTCTCAATAACCCCTCACTTAACCTGGAGGAATAGGTAAACAACACCTGAGCAACCGAACAGGATTTTTCCGCCTCAACAACCGAAGAGGACTTTTTCCGCCTGAACAATAGAACAGGACTTTACCGCCTGAGCAACAGAACAGTACTTTACCGCCTGAGCAACCGAACAGGACTTTGATTACAAAGTAGATTGTCTTGACCTTGTATGTTCTAATAACATGGATTTGTCACTTGTAGTATACCCTTCCTATAATCTTTTCCTCAAGTATAATGTGTATAGTTGTATGTATATGAAGATTAGGAAGTTTCAAATTGCTTTAGAAATATAGAATTGTGATTGTAAGCAATGAATGTATGAATTCAAGAGAGTAGTTAATTCAGAAAATATAATTCAAGTATAAGCAAGTAAGTGAAGTTGTTTGATCTTGAAATTCATGCATATATATAGTAGTTAAGGAGTTGCAACTGCTGGTGAAGAGATCTCTGCGAATGGCAATAGTTGCAACCCTTGGAGAGGAAGAAGGCTATTCAAAAAAGGAAGTGTCTTTTCACAAAAAAATGACTATTGCAGAATTCAATCGACTGGGGAAAAACAGTCAGTCGACTGAATATTCAAAGATGGTAAAAAAAACAGTGCATATCTGTGTATAATAGGCTTTTTTATAGATATTCAGTCGACTGGTAGATTTTGTTCAGTCGACTGAATTCTGTTGATAACTAAAAATCACCATAGTCCATTTGGTTAGAGCATAGCCTTCTAAACTAGTGATCCAGGTTCGAGCCCTGCTCCATGCCTTTTTTGAAAACTTGATTTTGATTCAAATATGCATGCAAGTTTATTTGAATGTGAATGATGATTCTTGAGGAAAGATTTTAACAAAGCACTAAACTAGACTTTATATACATATTTGATGACTCTTGTTAAAATATATAACTATATGAACCATACTTTGAGTCGTTGAGTCAGGATGTTGTCGTAGTCACAGATTCATGAATTTTTGTCAGCAATCAAAACCTATGATCCAACATTCTCCCCCTTTTTGATGATGACAATTCCATTTTCTACGAACAAATTTTGACAAGCTTTGTTGATCTTATCTCTCTCACAGAATATCTTTCTGTAATTGTGCTATAGATTTCTCCCCCTGAATCTATGCTATATATTCCTATAAATAATTAATCTTTTTTCCCTCTTAATCTGTGCTTGCATGGTTTATTCCTGCAAATAGTGTTAGAGAGCAATATCTTTCTCCCCCTTTGTCATCGACAAAAAGGAGAGTTTATATGATGATATAAAATATATTTTACATAAGTGTTAACATAAAGCAATATAAAACAAAATAACTATTACTTATAATGTAAGGTATCAGGAAAAAAATTAACATTTAAAGCATGCGATACCCAAGGTTCTTATAATTTCCTAATTTTTAGGAAACCATACCCCTTTGGGTGTGGTTGAACCTTTATAAATATAATCTTCATTATTAACTACCATATCAAAATAATAATCATCAATGTATTTTTCTCTATTTTTCCAATTAACAGGAACCCAAATACTAAGATAATTTTTATTCATATTTCCTGTTAATGATTTTGTACTTCTAGAGAAATTATCAACATTATAGGTCATAGTAGTATTTGAATTTCTATAAAAATTGGATTTAGGCTTTACTCGAAATTTAGTACTAGCACTATCATTTTTACTATATATGAAAGCATATCTAGTGCTATTTCTACGATCAGTTTTATTATATCCTAAACCACTTTTATCATTGTGAGCTTTTGAATTCTTAACATAACCTAATCCCTTCTTATTTAAAGCAGGTTGAGAATTTTCAATAATCCTGGATAAATTTTCTCTCCCTTTATTAAAATTGAAAATATTTTTAGTAATGTCATCAAGCTTAGTTTTGAGAATAGTGTTATCTAACTCAACAATTTTTTTTTTTTTTTAACTCATGATTCTCAAAAGCTAGAGCATTATTCTTTTCTTTTTGAGCTTCTATTTCTTGACTTAATAGAGCGAGTTGAGAATTGTCAAAGAGTGAATCTTGAATTTTCTCAAGTTCTTCTTCTAATATTTTCTTCTCGTCTTTAAGCATATCTCTTTCGAATTCTGCTTTCTTTTAATTTTCTAGAGCTTCCTTATATTTTCTTTTGAGACTTTTTAAAGTGTCTAGAAGTTCTGAATTTATTTCTATCATATCATCAAAAGTTAGATCACTAACCTCATTATCTTTTGCCATGAAGCATTTGTTTGTTTGCTCCTTTGATTTTTCTTTATTTCTCTTCCTCTTCTTATTGCCTTGACTATATCTCTTTGTAGCCATTTATTCTAAGATGTTGTTACAATCTCTAGAATACCAGACTCTGATACCAAATGAAAGTGTGTAGGACCGTATAATATGGATAAAAGAAACACAGAGTATAAATAGTGCAGAACATAAGAGTAGTATACTAAAATGACACCAGAGATTTTATATTGGTTTGGAGCACCGTGCTACGCCTAGTCCCAGACTCCTTCTAGAATTTAACTAACAACAATCCTCACTTAACCCAGAGGAACAGGTATACATAGTCTGAGCAGCAGAACAGACACCTGAGCAGCAGAACAGGATTTTCGCCTCAGCAGCATAAGAGGACAATATAAAGAATATCTGACACTATGTGTTCTTGATAACACAAATTTGTCTCTGATAGTACAGGCCTCCTATAATCAGATCCTCAAGTATATATGAAATGTATGTGAAGATATGAAGAGAAGGTAATGCTAAGAATCAAAGATTAAGAAAGTTATTTGTAGATTCAAAGCAGTAGAAAGTATGTTTGCTATTTGAATGCAAAAATTATAGCACAAGAAGAGTATTAGATAGAATGAAAATCGGTAAGTATGAAGTGTTTGGGAGTATCTATATATAGTAGTTGAAGAGTTACTGCCATTGGTGAAGGATTCTGACGAAAAGAAGCAACTATTTCCGTTCATAGAAGGGTTGCATTCTTTCGGAGAAGAAGATGTCTTTTCAAAAATATGGCAGTCGTTCTTGGTCAGTCGACTGGTCGTTCTTGGTCAGTCGACTGACTATGCAATATATTTAAAAAATAAACAGTGCGTATCGTATATGTACATCTTCAATCGACTGGATGGGTTTGGTCAGTCGACTGGCTGTGACATTTTTATAAGTATGCTTCTGTTTTGATTTTTGATGTGACATATGAAGTGCGGACTACTTGAGGATAGATTTTAACATAATTCTAAGACTCAATCATACATACTAGATAGTGAAAGCATAGATGAAAAGACAGTCTTTGATGATATAGCCATAGTCCGTTTTCTTTTTGTCGTGAATTCTCCTTTTCTTGCTTTGTCATGAATCAAAAACTAGTGATTCAACATAAAGAAGTAAAAAAGAACCTTTAAATGAGGATGCAGGTCGTACATAGATCATTTTCCTTGCTCATATAGTTCTCGATCCAAAATTCGAGTATATGTCTTGAGATGTTTTACACCATTTCGAATAAGGATTTATCACTCGATTTTGACGGTGATCACTCGATATGAGTTCTTGATAGGGAACCAAATTGTTCTATCATAGTATATGGATATTAAGGAGAAAAGAGGTTTTTAGTCAAGACACCTAATCAGAGTCTGCACTAGTGAATTAGGTGAGCGATATTAGTTCGAAAGTGAAATTTTGTATTTAAGTAGGGATCGAGTCCTATTTTTTCATATGGATGATCTATCAACATCATGTAGACTTATGAATAATATTGGATATCCATGTGATGGAATTTCGAGGACAAAATTCTTTTAAGGGGAAAGAATGTAACGATTCGAAATTTTACTGCTTTAATGGGTGAATATTGAATTAATTTTAAAATAATTAACTAATGGTTTTAATAATTAAATAACCCTTTTTAATTTACAACTAATGATAGAAAATTTCTTTTTGAATTTATTTATCAATATAATTAGTTAAAAAGAAATTAGAAAACGCGATCGGAAATCTTTTTCAATAATCCTAATTTTTGATCATTTGAAAGGCTGTGAAACGCCTTAATACACTTGAACACACGCTTATATAATTAATGATTATGTAATTAACGATATTAGAAGTGTAAGTATACGTGTTCTCAAGTGAAAATAAGGATATGACAATTAGTAAGTTTAAAAATAAATAACAAAAGAAATCATGACATGTCACTTTCATCTTACACCTAAAGTACAAGAGAAGACTTTTGCATGTTGGGTAAAAGGGATGAATCCTTGGTTCAAGCATGTGGAAGTGGTAAGGTAGGAAGGTGATGATGTGGCATGAATCTAGTGGTGGTCATTTTTTACTTTACCGCATTTTGGTAATTTACCAAATGCGTTTTATATAAAACCATTTATTCTTTTTCCTCTCTTTCTCATTTAACTTTTCACTTTTATTTTTTTCCAAACTTCATCAAAAGGTTTTAAAACTTTAATGGCTTCCTTTGAATTTTTCAGGTTTTAAAAATCATACTTTTTCGCTTCAAAACATTCGAAAATCTTGTTTAAACTCTTTTTTCCTTTCTACTTCTATTCTTTTTCAAGTTTTTGTCCCTACACCCTCCTCACCATCATGTCCATGCCCAAGTCCATCTAGGCCGAGCCCATGTATGTGCATTCTTGGCTAAAATCCAAGTTCTTGGGTTTATTTCAAAGTTTTAAAGGGATTTGCTTAAGTTGGTGAGTAAAGCTTATATCTTTAACAAGTTTTGGCCGTTTTTATTTTACTTTACTTACTACTATATTTTGTTGGATGATTGGTTGTATTTTGATGTTTTTTTATGTGATTACACATGTTTTCATATGTGCTTGTATATGGTATTGGTTATTAACTTGAAATGAAGTCAAAAAGATAGTAAAGTTGCAGGTTGTGGTCTTTATGTGATAAATTTGGATCTATATATGCATTTGTTGTTGTAATATAATTGTGTACGTTATAAATATGATTATATGGTTGTACGCTAAGAAAATTGGCACCTTTGTATGGTTTGGTGACTTAGAATCCTTGTGTAAACAATTTGATTAGTTGTTTTCAAAAAGCAAAAGGGTTTTCAAGTTTCAAACTTTGTTTTAGTTTTAACAAACTCTTACTTTACGTTTGAATAAGTTAGTAAGCTTCTATGAGTTAAACTTCAAAAAGGAAAACCGAATACATGTTTGTAAGTTATGGTCCATATAGCGACAGTCGCTATGGATACAATTTTGCTAAAAAGTCCACTTTTTGCAAATTAAGTTTTTATACTTAAAATACTTTGGAAATGTTTTATAAAACTTAATTAATAATGATAAAGAAGTTAATTAAGGATTTATTAATTGGCTATTTTTAATTAAGTTTTGTTAATTAATAATTAATTAAGTATTAAACAAGGTTTATTAATTATAATTAAGTGGAGATTAATTACTAATTAATGATCTTTTAAAAGTAAGATTAAAATCTCAGAGTTATCCATCGATCCATCAGCACACGTACCGATAGTAGAACCACTTCCTGTTCTACTCCACAAGCTATTGCATAGAACTTTCCCTCACAGTCCATCACTAGATGCTATAGTCACTCGCCCCATCGAGTCGTCATAATCGCTATAACAGTGTAAAAACTGGCTTTTCGACCACTAGGTTCTATGCTCGATTCTACGTAACATCTCGAGAACCAAAAAGGAAAAATCATTGGGATATGATAATAAGAAATAAATATAGCTCCAACTAATAACTATTACGGTCTCACAATGGAAGCAAATAGTATAATATCAATAACCAACATCATAATATACCCATACTATCAGATACATATGTATGTACAATACGAATCAAATCCGATCCATATACCTAATCAAGTCCAGGTCACAATGCTTATTTACATCATTTATAATGTGCATGTATAAATCCTTATCCTCTATAACATCTCATCTCCAAACTCCATTGGCCTAGATATATATAAATAAAGAGGAAGCATATGAGAGGGTCAGATATAAGTCAGGTGAGTGAGCCACACTTACTCTAGGTATACTACAAAGAAAATACTATAACATGATATGAGTCAAATGTATCGGTTACCTCATGCCCTGTTTGTCATAACTTAATCTAGCATATACATCTGGCTGTATCGCATTGCCTTTATGTAGACTTGCCTCGTGCACTATAGGATCACATGTTTTCCTTATATATAAACTAGACTTGCGTCCTAGACTTGCCTCTTACACTAAAACATCGCTTAACATCCATTCTTTGCACTTATCCATCGAAGTACTATAGGGGAGCAACGTAATACTTAGCTCACCTCCATTTGTCATGGACTAGTATCCTAGGACACCTACTTGTACCATAAGCTTGTACACGTTCATGCCAACGTCGAACAATTTCTGAACAATGAATACTTTACAAGTCCAACTCAAACAGCGATCATCATCATATAATTAACCTTACACTTATAACGTTGATCACCATCTATACAATAACTTCCATATGCCTTCGGAAATAAAAGAAACATGAATCAAACCGATACACACACACACAATATATATATATATATATATATATATATATATATATATATATATATATATTGGCCCATTTAGGTTCAGATTCAACCTACGCCTAAATTTAGGTCACCTGTGGACCCATGGACTAGTTGAAGCGAAAGTAGGAATTTTGAGCACAATTTCGATTGTTCCTCCATGTCATGTCATCTATAATAACTCCCGATTGCCTGAGAACATCTTTAGTACCTTAAATCACATTTTAAATTGTCTGTTTATGTTAAGTTCGTCAAATTTATATTATATGTTCATTAAATTTATGGAAAAAGGGGCAATCTACTTTTTAGTTTTCTGTTTATTCAAATCCCTCCCAAAACCAATTTGGATCCAAATTTAAGCAAATCTTAAAGGATTATCTACCCTATTCTAAGTATAAGATCATATTCATATGATTGTAATTGCATTATATCGAGAGAAAAGCATGCACTTGCAAAATCGCCTCTCTACTGCTAGTGCCTCCACTGTCTAGGCTATTATGCCTCTGAACTTCATAATTTCGCCTTCCAAGTGGTATAGATGCATTGTCCTCTCCATTATATTCGTGATGCCGATGATTTTGTGTGAATCCGTCTAGATTTGAGTGATATATGGTGATTTGATTTTTCTGTACGAAAGAGAAAAAAGGAGAAAGGAATGAGTGATCCGTTTCTGAAATGGAAAAATATATACGTACACCTGTTTATATAGCTAGAGGAAAAGCAAGGACCAACTACAGTGTCAAATTCAATCTTTGGTGTCGATTCAGCTCGAACAAATTCGCCTATTACTCTTTATATAGGATCCAAACGAGGTATACAAATAGACCACGGGAATAAAAAATAAGACGTTAGCAATGGCGCTAGTTTCATTACCAAATTCCAAAGATAGAAATAAGCCAATTTGCCCTTTCTTATTTTTAATTTATTTTATTTTCATATTAAACTCAATTATTTCATCACTATTATATTATTGATATTTAATTATAATATTAGTCAAAATTTAGGTTATTACATTCACCCCCACTTAAAAGAATTTTGTCCCCGAAATTCCTAAGGGACGAAAAATGTAATTTAGCACTCATATTGTTCGCTAAACACATATCAATCAAGTGAATAGACCTAGCATCCAACTTATGTAATACATTTAAATTAATTTAACAAACAATATGAATAACATATACATACATACATATACATACATACATACATACATATACATACATATACATACATATACATACATACATACATACACATATATATATATATATATATATATATGAATGTTGCCATGAACTTGTGGTTCCTACACTTATGATGCAGAAATGTAGCTAATGCAACCTATATGAATATAATAAGATGACATATTTAGCATAGATGCATGACACCCTAATATAAGCATATATTTCCACATGAATGCAAATACAACAATTTTCACTCTAATAATCAAATCATCCAGAATATCCGATCCTAATCCTAGAATTATCTAATATAAAATAATCAGACTAAATTGATAAACATATAGAAAACGAGTTGGGGATGAGTAGCCTTCATCTTCTCTTTGAGCTTCCATGTACTCTTAGCTAGGTGGTTCCTCCATTGCACTCTAACCAATTTTTAGATACTTAAAACCATAAGCGACTTACTACAACATTTATAAATGCCGTTAAAAGTCCCTTTTAAAGAACGACATTGAAAAGCATGAACTTTGCAGCTAGTTTTAACCACTTAAACAAATGATTTAAGACTTGAAATTTTTATAATAAGTATTAAACTTAGGGTATGTAAATACCATAAAAAGAAATCCATAAGAATACCTTATAATTTATTTAAAGAAATTTCCGAAAGCAAGCTATGTTTATAAAGTATATTTTAACCACCATTTTGCTCTAACTTTAGCCACTTTGTTCGACCAGTTCCAAACCTTTTAAACTATAATTTTATTATAATAATAAGTAGATTCATAGTAATTATTAAAAATGTAAAGAAACCCCTAAGAATGTCTTTCAAATTAATTACAAAATTCTCAAAAAGGACACTTCAGAGTGCTCATATGACGACCTTCTTCTCGCTATAACATTTTGCAACTTTGTTTCATAAGTTAATAAATGATTAAACTTCCATATTTTTCTAGTAACAAGTACACTCACAATACTTATTAAAAATGTAAATAAGTCCCTAGGATGTCTTTCAAAGTTAACTTTTAAAATCGTCAAACATAAGGCATTTTCGAAGTGCATCCATAATGACTGTTTCGCTGCTAACTTTCACAACTTTGGTTCAAAATTTCTTTAACTTTACAAACCATTTCTTTAATGTCTAATACACCAAAATATGTGTAAACAATAACCAAATCAAACCATCCCTAGTTAAGTTCATAAATCTTCACTTTACACAAGTAAAAGTTAATGGATATCGAAGTGCGACTATTCTCGCTTCAAACTCTTCCAAACATACTTCAATTCAACACATAAGCCAAACTACCATTTAAACATCAAGTCAAGGCCAAACCACATATTGAGTAGGGCAATTGAACTGATGTTATACAATATAAAGTTATCATTTGGTCTCAAAAGCAAGAGGAGTCAAAAGTTTATAACTTTAATTAGTTAATGTCATTTTAATTTTATATATCAACCGCACAACATATATACACAGTATATACAAACAAGATAATGAGATAATTCACTTAGACCTAAGCCAAACATATGCTCGAATACTCATAATGCCAAGAAAACTTCCTATCATCACCAAACTTCCAAAGATCCAAGGTTTAACACTTACAAACCAAGGAAAGACCTCCCCCCTCTCTTGAATGCTCACAGCCAAACCCATGCTTCCCCTTTTCTTTCACTTTTGGCTTTAGATCTAAGCTTCCTAGGATGTGCTAAAATGTTGGTGAAAGGTTGGTGAAAGATTAGTGCTAACCCACTTCCACCATTTTTTGAATTTGTAAAAAGTGATTAGGAAACCCTTAAGGATGTATTTGTATACTTTTTCATGAGGTCACAACCAAATTTTACCGTTCATGAAAGGTCATAAAGGAGCCACCTCTCACATGCTACATTTATACCTCGTTTTCTTTACTTAAAACTTCCTATAAAAGCTCATTCTCAAAATATCTTCCCATGACATCATTGTTGACATCATTCACATTTTATTTCCATAAATTGTAAAAAAAAAATTATATAATAATTCTCTTAAGAAAATAAGTGTACGTAAAAAAAATCCAAACAACTTTTGACAGTTAAAAAGTTGTTTATCGATAAATGGATTTTTGGTCACATTATAGATACTTCTTCAAAGTAAATATTTTTTAAACATTTTTCCAAAACAATTTTACCATCATTACTTATGATTTAAAAGAGGGTTAACAAGGTTATTACATCACTTTAATAACATTTAATCCAAAATTTAAATATTTAAACAATTCAGTTAGATATGAATTGTCCGAAATTCCCAAGTCGTTACATTCTCCCCCACATAGAATATTTCACCCTCGAAATTCCAACACAAAAAACCAAAGAAACAACCACATGGCAATACTTAACAGTGTTCAAAATTACTAGTAGAGATAGCTCACAGATTGTCCATGTTCAAAATCCTTCTCATCGCACAAGGATGATAAACAATCTACTAAGCGCATCTTATGCTCAACAGTCTTAGCTTATTACTTAGTCGACGATTCATAATACCTTATAACAAATTGAAGAGTAATCATCTAAACTCTCCATAGGCCAACAAAATATAGCATTCAAACGTACCAAATCCTGTACGATCCATATAGATCATTAGTACGCAATATCCGATCTGATCACTTGCTCGATCACATATGTTTCACTTCAAAACTAGTATAGATCACCTGATCTCTTTATTGCGGACTCCAACTAGGTTCCCTGATTAGAAATCTACATTCTTCTTACATAGCCATATTCTATAATAGAAAACTTCGGAATCATATCAAGAATCCGCATCAAGAGTTCGCCATCAAAAATTGAGTGAAAATTTCTGTTCGTACCTATGTAAATCACCTCAAAATCGTGTATTTGAATACTGGATCAAGAACAGTCATGCAAATAAACGATCTATGTACAACTTACATATTTATCCTATTGGTTTTTTAACTACACCAATATCTTTTGTATCACATTCATTTATCCAAATAGTATGTCATTCGGTACTAAACTATTTATGAATCATTTCACAAAAACAGGACTTCAAGTTATTAAACATTTTATAACTTATGTTTATACTCGCATAATACTCCACTACATCCCTAAAGTATTTACAAAACATCAATTCACTTAACTTAACAAGAACGTTCAACAAATTTAAAACTTGTTTTAACTTACTACCTTTTCAATTCAATAGTTACAATAATTCAACTTTTACTTTTTCATAAAAAAACTTAGTTTCAAGTTCTAAAAAATTCAAAAGTTTCTGACTGTCCAAAACTGCCGAAAATTCCGTTTCATTTTAATAAATGAAAACCACCAAACCGCATACCATAACATCATGCACATACTATACCGTCCTAACGCATAGGATACATGCATCCATAAAATAACTTAACAAAATTCTGATTATTTATTAAACACACTTTACCTAAAAAGGGAAAACATGAAAAAGTTTCATTGTATATTCAGGACTATGCCACTATCACTTGGGCCCTTAACATAGTATACATATAAATCTTTTCTACACCAAAAAGTTCATATCAAATTTCTTTTAAAGAAAACTTTAAAACTAAACACCAAGTTCGTCTTTTTCTTTTTCCGTGCTACTCTGTAAAGGTTTTGTTAAGAATGCGGGTTTCTTAGTGTCCTTTCGTCATTAATAAAAAATCCTTTTTCAAAAGAATATATCAAAAAAATATACTATATATTCTTTTGAAAAAGGATTCTTTATTAATGACGAAAAAGACACTAAGAAACCCGTCTTCTTAACAAAACCTTTGCAAAGTAGCACGGAAAAAGAGAATGACGAATCTTAAAACTTTTTCAACACAACATTCTTTACAACAAATTAAAAAATACAACAAAAACACAACCAATCCTTCTCAACAACATACTGACCGGCCTAACCAGGCAACCCGTTTTCAACAACAATATGATAACCTAGCTGCCTCCTATCCAGGAACTAACATAATATTCTAGTTCTAGCTTTATATGGCACCAATGTCTTCCATCTGAACAACTACCTTTTGGCCATAAAACTGAGCTAAAATCTCCAGATCAATCAGTCTCTCTCTCTGATTCATTTTCAGTTTCTTCTGCTCGAAGATACGGCAGTTTCTCTCTTGCCAAATCTGGTGGATGACGATGGAAAATCCCATGAAAGCTACGCTTCGTCTATGACCTTTTCACACGGACATAGATACGAACTCTACGATCTTTTCCGGCAACTACAGAGATGAAATTGGTGGAAGATCGAATCGGTGTCGAAACCGATTCCAAAGATAAGTGCTAAACTCACATTTGAAAAAAAAAAGTGTTCATGACTATCCTGTTCTTGATCACATAGTTCGCACGTAGTATCGTCCAAAATCCCAATGTAATCTGTCTTTGATTGATAATCGCCCCATGCATGCTTTATAAGCTGTTAGGCTAATCTTCTATTATGCCGTATAATTCTGCCCCAATCTTGAGTAGGATATGCCAGTCTAACTCTATTCCAAACATCCTTGAAATTTTCCAGTAATCTGAGTTGCTGTCGGAAGCCAATTGAATCTGATTAGTTCATTAGCTAATTCCCATGTGGATGTCATAGATTCTGGACATAGAACCCCCTGTTTAAAAATACTGTTAACTTGTACATTAGACTGTGATTATAACATAACTTTGTTCCACCCCAATAAATCAACTAATGACATATGATTTATCCAGGGGTCATACCATAAAGAAGTAGAACTGCCATTTACGATTGTTCTCTGCATAAGTAGAACTGCTTTATCTCTAGCACGAAGAATATTTTTCATTGTGCATGAGTAATTATTATTAACTGCCATATGCCAACAATGTTGCTATGATAAATACTTATTACTCATCCATGTACTACACAGTCATGTTTAGCAAGAATATTTCATAAGAGTTTCAAAACTGCTGTCTTTTTAAGATTTGTGAAGAGTTTAAGGCCTATGCCACCTTCTAATATTTGTCCTCACTGTAACCCCATGCTATTTTATGAAATTTGCCTCCCAAAAAAAATCAGCGCACATATTTTCAAGTTTTTGTAGTACTGAAGAGGGTAATTGGTATATTAGCAACCAATGTAGAATAATAGGGGTGATGGCGCTTTGTATCAACTCAGCTCTACCTGCTGTTGATAATAAAGTACTATCCCGTCTCTCATTTTTATCATAAACCTTTGCCATAAGGGGTGAATAGTTAGAAGCATGAATGTAGTCTGTAGACGATGGAACACCCAAGTACTTTACTGGCAAAGAATCTTCATTCATACAAATTTGTAATAATATAGCCTTGTTTATGACATCCTTGCTAAAGTAGACCTTGGATTTCATATGGTTAATTTGTGGACCAGTAGTACTCTCTAACTGATTGAAAATATTACCCATGGCACTAGCATTAGGAATTGAAGCACTTAAAAAAATCATGACGTCATCAGCATATAGAAGTGAGAAATAATCGGATGCACTTGTAAGGGTGGTTGTATGTGTTTTAACATGACAGTATCTTCCATATGTAAAGGAAAGAATTCCAGAGTTGCACGAAATAAATAGGGGGACAGTGGATCGCCTTGCCTTAATCCTCTTTTTGAAGTTATAAAACCATGAGGAACACCATAAAAAAGTATAGAAAAAGTAGGAGTTGCTATACATTCGTAGATCAAGTTGATAAGAGAATAAGGAAACCCCATGGTATGTAGCATGTAACATACAAAATCTTTTTTTTACCATATCATAAGCCTTTTGCAAGTCAATCTTTATATACATCTTAGGTTTTCCTTTTTTCTTGAAGTCATGAACCAATTCATTGGCCAGTAGTATATTTTACCTAATATCGTATCTGGAACAAAAGTAGATTGGTTCTCTGTAATAAGAAAAGGCAGCAAGTGCTTAATTCTATGGAAAATAATTTTAGAAATTATTTTATAAAGAACATTAGCATATATTGGTCGATTATCTGAAATAGTCTACGGCTTATCCTTTTTAGCGACAAGGGTTATGAAATTATGGTTCAACCTATAAGACAGCTTCCCACTCTGAAAAACAGCAGCAATGGAAGTGCCACTTATAAAATTTGGTAGAGAAGCCATCGGGGCCCAGGCTTTTGAAAACATCAATCGAAAAATGGCCTCTTTAATCTCAGCAATAGTCACTGCTACAGGTAAGTGTCTCTTACCTTCATCATTAATGAATTTCCTTGGTTGAACAGCGGGGGCAAAGTCCACATGTTTGACCATTGAACAAGTTAGTGTAGTAAGATATAGCTTGTGAGATAAGTTGTTGTTGATCATATACATAATTTCCATCTGAATCCGATAGAGCATGCAATCTATTTTTATGTCTTCTCATTAACATTTTAGCATAAAAGAACTTTGTGTTGGTGTATCCACTTTGTAACCATGAAATTTTGCTTTGTTGTTTGTGGAACTAATTTTCAAGCTTCACTTTTTGCTTTAATTGTTGGTAAATCTACAGTAGGATGTCATATTGTGAAGTATCTTCAAGATCAGCATCTAATTGCATAAATGCTTTATAATCATCTTCTAGTTGATGAGCTGAGCTATCTTTCACCTTGATCTTATTCAGTTTTTACACTATACAAAATGCTAGTTCTAACTAGCATTTAATTCAGTTTTTACACTATACAAAATGCTAATTCTAACTAGCATTGTCCTTCAATTTAATTATTTTTGAAGTTTGTCCTTCAGTCTAAAAATGAAACTTGTTGTCCTTCAGCCTAAATTCTTTTTAAAGTTTGTCCTTGTGCATATTTTCCACTCTTTGTTGACAATTACTTCTTCCAAATTTGACTTTGTATATACAGGTCAAGTAGTTTGCATTGGTTGGCTAGGTGTCGCAGTTTGATCAGGACTAGAGATTACATCAGAAGTTGAAGTCAAGGTGGGGGCAGGTATTGAAAAATTAGGCAGTGAAGTGAAAGTTGAAGGTCCAGGAACATGGTCATAGCTAACATCAACAAGGTATTGTGGAATTGGACCAGGACTGGTGGCTGTTGAAGTTTGGCATGGGTCAATAATATCAAGGCAATCAAAAGGGTTGGAAGTAGGAATAGGCATGGAGAATGTTATTTTTCCCTTGCCTTTAAATCATCAAATGTATCCATATTATGTATCCATATTATGTATCCTTTGTAACTGTAGAATTTTGTGTAACTTGAACTGTCTGCACATTTGAATTGTTTATCAATTGAGGATGAGAAACAAATAAGAATGGAACCATTTGGTTTATAAAATATTTCAAAGTCGGAAAGTGTTTTTAAAACGTTTTCAACATACGGGTTGAAACGATCAAATGTGGGTCTTCTTGCCATAATGTAACCGGCCAATGTATTATTCCATTTCCTGGCATGTAGACTAATGGAGCACCACCTGCAGCGGGTTTGTAGAAGAAAAAATCAGTTACGTTGTCCCCCTCAGAAGCAGCCCTCGTATGTGCCCTGGTGGATGAATAAGGAATAGTGTTTTTGGATGATCGGATCTGGTGGCTTTGGCGGCACTTCCTCTCCTATTACTGTTCCTTCCATGCTTGCCTGTTCTGCCATTTTTGTTTGTTATACACACACCTTCGTATATCAAATCATAATTTCAAGATTAAATCAAAATCTATTTTTAAAACAACTTTATAGCAAACTGCTATTGTAGCATCCCCATTTAGAAACTCAAAAATGAATGTTGATGATGCTGCAGTCATCGCGGGTTATTTCCAAGGGACAGAAATGAGTTTAGTATATTCAACTTGATCAAAAATTATTATCAAAGAGGGGTATCAAATGATTCATAAATATTATATACTAAGCACCATGGTCTCTATTTCAAAAACCAATTTTTCAAATATTTACGTTAAAATAGTACTATTATTTTTCTAAAATCATGAAAAACATTTTCAAAAATACCTGGATTTAAGTTCTTAAAATATCAGTTTAAATCCTTTTCATTTATAAACCATACTTGTATAAAATCACTTTCTTATATGAAATCTTTTCACAAATATTTATTTCAAAGTATCTTATATTTCCTTTAGATTAAAATAAATTCCTTTATTAAGTGAACTTTTAATCCAACATTATTACCGAATGTCTTGTAGTCAAACGGTGAAACTTAATTCATAACATGTTCATTTCGATGTATCTACAAATACTGTTTACCCAACCCATGCAAAAAAAAGAAGATAAAACGTCCATAAACTGGTCGAGCACAAATCAACAATCAACATATATATTCAATGCTTACAACCTGGCCGAGCAGAACTAATCAATCAACTAATAATAACAATGCTTATAAATTGGCTGAGCAATATTAAACTAATAAATCTACAAATGATAATAATGCTTATAAACTGCTCGAGCACGTCAAATCATTTTACAAAGGATAGCAACGCTCAGAAACTGGCTGAGCATGGCTAAACTAATCAATGAGGGGTAACAAATGAACATCACTAATCCCTACATCGATTAAACTATATTTTAACAATTTATACTTGTATAAGTTACCTTATAAAAGATCTTTAGTTTTCGTAGTTGTAATTACCTTCAAGGTATATGTTTATATAAAATACGAATACACTCCTATATGTATAACACACTCAACTCAGGCTAGGGCATTCCATTACTCTATCTCTTAATGAGTCATACCCAATCAAAGTCTAGGCTTTTGCTTAACCTTCAACTCTGGTACACTGTGCAACGACTCACCCTTTTTCAAGTGTTAACTAACAATGATAACATTGTATCTGATTTTATGGGCAGCCACTTGACTGCACATCAACCCGTAAAGGAACATTTAGAGGGTAAGAGACAAAGATTCATCAAACGTTCATCAGTGTGAGAACCACTTATCATGCACCACGCACTCACCAGAACCGATAACATTTAATATCAAAATACATTACGAAAAATTCGCTCTAAGATACACAACATTATAGTGTTATAATTCTATATGCCATCATAAGCTTGGACAGTTATAATATCTTTTCCTCATAAATGCTGATATATACATAATAGTAATGCAGCGAAAATAAGAATATTATGATAGGTAACACATCCATCTCGTCTCATCGAGCTCTAATGAACATCAACTAAAACCTGCCTTTTCAGATTACTCGAAAAAGCACATTAGGAATTTAGGAAAAACAAAAGCCATGCATCAGACATAAATCTGGTATGAGAAACTCAAGAAATATGTGGCCAACATATAATAGTATTTTTGAGTCCTTCCGAAAATGGTTATCCCCTCTAAAGAACCACTCATCTAATAAATACGTAAGATGATATATTAGATATTGTCTAGGGTGTAGAATATGAATCAAATCAAATAGGTGTGATGCTTACATTGGTCACACCACAACATATTTAGGGTACAATTAAAACCGATAAGAAACGTTCGCACCTTGGATTTTTCCATGGAGATTTTTTCAATCAACACCGAATCCAATCCCGTGCACAAGGTTTGAAAGTACCTTTCGAGCGTTATATATCTCTAGATAAAATATACCATTATTGCAAACATAACTGACCCATGCCCGAACACGTGGAATCAAGTTCCATCAACTACCCTAGTAACATAAAATAGCACACTATACATAGAGAGTTGATATACCCTATCGTGGGTTAGCAAAACCCCAAGCTATGCATCCTATTATGTTTTACTCATTTCTGATGTCGAGGTCACGTTCGACATTTTTCACACGAGTCATCGTTACTTGAACAAAACATGAATCCCTAAATGGATTCCTACATTTCAACAGCTCTAAAAACCACATATGGATTCCAACATCTCGAATAGATACACTTCCAATATATAGAATATGTATCTCGGCTTGAAGCGGTTGTCGATAAGTAAAAAAACCTATCGACCCGGTCTCTTAAAGACTGCACTAACGAATTTTGTCATATTTAACAATAATGGGAACGATCGCATATGGAAACTAAGTCTCATATACTTATTACGTTTTCGAACGTTTAGTGCTAAGTACATGACTAAATACAGTCTGTAAACAAGTAAATACACAAAGCACGATCAAGTCACGTAAGCAACTTCTAATCCCCTTTTTATTTAATTAATCTTTTATTAATTAAAATCACTTTTATCAGTAAAACTTCTTTTATCTATAAAATTTCATATGTGAATTCTACTATTCATTTATACTCTTTTCAATACTTTAAGAAGTATTCATACACTTATCTCAAATAGTATAAGTATATTCACAAATCTTTAACAAGATTTCTTACTTTAAACTTGTACTTTTTTTAAATGTTTTTTCCAAAAGATTTCATACCTATAATTTCCTACAAAATATCCAATTTATGGATCTAAGTACTTTTTCACATCCATTCAAAAAGGCTTAAGACTAATATTATTCAAACATTCTCACTAGAAACCAAAAACTATTTTCACTTGTGCTTACCTTTAAAACATTCTTTTAAAGATCTAAGTTAATATCTGGTTAATTTTGATAGGCAGCTAATCGACTATCTACTTAAAAATGACCGTTTACGACATCCCAACTTATACTATCCCTCATCCAAGAATGAAGCCAGGTAAGCTGGAGCACTGATTGCATATCAAAACCTTGCCTAGTCCCATCATCCTTGAATCTCACAGATAGATAAGTCTACCTCGGCTTTTAGTGTTAGGTAAAATATTAATTAATGACTTTCATAAACAAGTAAGAAATCAATACGATTAATACGTTTTCGATATTCGCAACTTAATTATTCCTTTGTTAAAAGGAAAGCTAGTAGGTTAGAACATTATTGCTTCTATCCCTACTTGAACATCAATCGTAACTATCATAAATAAATAAGTCTACTTCGTCGGCTTTTAATATTAAGCATAATTAATTTCTTTTTTCAAAAATTACATACATACATACATACATATTACTTCAAAAACACATATAAATAGGATTGAAATATGTATGTAAAATATTACTTGAAAATAACTAATTTACAATTTGATGAAAAACATGTATTATAATTTAAAACCACTTTACTTTCAAAATTCATAAATAAATAGAAGAAATTTACTTAAACTCAAAACCAACTTCAGAATACTATAAAATATGTTAGAAAATATCCATAAATATATTAGAGAAAAATATCAAATTTAAATATCATTTTAGACATTTAAAACCATAAGCAACTTACTACAACATTTATAAATGCTGTTAAAAGTCCTTGTTAAAGAACGACATTAAAAATCATGAACCTTGCAACTAGTTTTGACAATATAAAAAAATGATTTAGGACTTAAAATTTTTACAAGTACTACACTTGGGGTGCTTAAAAACCATGGAAAGAACCCCTTAAGGATACCTATTAAATTATTTTGAAAATTTCCAAAAACCAGCTATATTTACAAAGTGTATTTATAACCACCATTTTACTCTAACTTTAGCCGCTATGGTCGACTAGTTCCAAAACTTTTTAAACTCCAATTTTTCTCCAGTAATAAGTAGACTTATAGTAACAATTAAAAATTCAAAGAAAACCTAATAATATGTTTCAAATTAATTACAAAAATTCCCAAAAATAGTACATTTCAAAGTGCTCAAATATCAATCTTCTTTTCGCTATAACATTTTACAACTTTGTTTCACAAGTTAGTCAATGATTTAAACTTCCATATTTTTCAGTATTAAGTACGATCATAGTAATTATTAAAAATGAAAAAAAGTCCATATGATGTCTCTAAAAGATAATTTTGAAAATCGTCGAACACGAAGCATTTTCGAAGTGCATCCATAGCGAGATTTTCGCTTCCAACTTTTACAAATTTGGTTCACAATTTTTGTAATTTTCGAAACTATTTCTTTACTATCCAATACACCAAAATATTTATAGAGAATAATAAAATCAACACAGGTTACATTTATAAATTTTCACTTTACATAGTTTAAAGTTAAGGGATATCGAAATACATTTATATCGACTATTCTCGCTTCAAACGCTTTTAGACATACTTCAATTCAACACACAAGCCAAACTATGATTTAAACATCAAGTCAATGGCATGCCATATGTTTAAGAGGGTAATAGTAGTAATGTTATACAATACAAAGTTATCGTTTTCTTTCAAATGCAGGAGGGGTCCAAAGTTTTTAACTTTAATTAGTTAGTCACTTTAACTTTATTTTTCAACCACACAACATATATACACAATATATACAAATAAGATAGGGAGATAAATCACCTAGATCCAAGTCAAACACATGCTTAGAAGCACTCCAAAGCCAAGGAAACCTCCTACCATCACCAAACTTTAAAAGATCCAAGTTTTAGCACTTACAAACCAAGGAAAGACCTCCCCCTTTTCTTCAATGCTCATGGCCAAAACCATGCTCCCCCTTTCTTCCACTTCCTTTCACTTTTGACTTTAGATCTAAGCTTCCTAAGGTGTTCTAAGGTGTTGGTGAAAGTTTGGTGAAGTTTGAAAGAGATTTGAGTAATTAGAGAAAGTTAGTAAAGAACAAAGTGGATTAGTGTTAATCCACTTCCATTATTTTTTTAATTTGTAAAGTATAATTAGTGAAACCCTTAAGGATGTATTTGTAGACTTTTCAAGAGGTCACAACCACCTTCTACCTTACATGAAAGGTCATAAAGGAGCCTCCCTGTCACATGCTATCTTTACACCTCATTTTCTTTACTTAATACTTAAGATTTTCCATAAAAGTCCATTTTCAAAATATCTTCCCACGACATCATCCATATTTTATTTCCATAAAGGGTAAAACAATTTTATTTCATATTAATGTTCTCTTAAGTAAATAACCGTGTAAAAAAATCCGAACAACTTCCGACGGTTAAAAAACTATTTATCGATAAAACATTTTCGGTCACATTATCGATATTTCTTCAAAGTAACTATTTTTGTAAATATTTTTCCAAAACAAGTTTACAATCATTACTTATGATTTAAAAGGTGGTTATTAAGATTAATAACATTTAATGCAAAAATTCATATATTTAAATAATTCAGATATTTAAATAAGAAGTGTTCGAAATTTTGAATCATTACATTGACAGTTGGCGAAACAAATTTTAATGACAATTGTTAAGGTCCAAGAATAGTCCAACGTAATATGTGCAAAGTGCATCGACAAAGCGCTTTAACTTTCCATTAATATGGGCATGCATGCCTCTCGTGCATGCCCTTTGACTATCACATTTACTTTTGTTAATCAATTTTGGGTACCAACTTATTCTCTGTGTGATTCTTATCATTATGATTGCGCATGTTATATTGGTTGCTTGATTATTATTATTGAACATTGTATGTTAAAATCATATTATGATGCTTTTATTATTCCTAACTGGTACACTGGGTTACCCATATCATAGTATGTTGTTACATTTCAATCACATTATATTAGTAGTATTGACTCATTGATTATAGGAGATGAATGGTTATGGTATAATTCTCTGCCTTTGAGTTGGGTTTACTTTACTTGTTTATGGGCAGTCTGGATTATCCCTGAGTCACATTTGTGGATAGGGTCGACATTATTTCAGTAGTTTTCTACTTATTTGTATATGGTTTTAATATACGTATTTTGAGATAGTTCCCCTCATATTAGGTTTCATGTTTGACCCGTGTTTTGTCTTTTTATGTTATGACAACTTTCGGGTACTCAATTGAGTAGTTTGTGAGTCATGTGCTTTTGGGTTACGCTTTTAGGACAAATTGAAGCACTCTGGAGGCGAAGTCGATACTTTATATTGTGGTCATACATGGTAGATATGCTATTTATATATAAGGCTTGTAGCATCAGATATTGTATTCTTACTTTCCGTATTGTTATTTATTTATCAGTTACTTCCATCAGTATAGTCTCTTTATATATTGTTTATCCCAATATGTTCGTGTATATTCAGTATATTATATACTATCATTCCGCTGTGAGATTCTATGTTGCGCTTTAGTTTAGTACTTTGTTTCTTTATTTTAACTCGACAAGTTAGTTTTTATGCTATTTAGGAGTTAGACGTTGTTATTTGACATTAATTCAGGATATCACGAAGAGTGGATCATTACACTACATATCCAATGAGCTCCATAAGGAATGCATCAGAAAAGTTTTCTCGATGCATATTTTACTATTGAACAGGTAGCTGTCGGCGAGGCATCGAAAAAATGACTAAGAATGACCCAATGATGCATATTCGTTGATGAAATAATATATTAAGTGTTGTAGTGCATATAAAAACCGAAGAAGCACCCATTCGGTAGAACAACCAAAAAATCAATTGGAAATGCTGTGATCCTTTAACCAAAATTGACCGTTGCCAAAAACAAAGTTTAAAATTAGGAAAAAAAAGGACAGTTGTTAAGATTCAAATACAATCTAACGCCATGTATGCCAAGTGCGCCAATAAATCGCTTAAATTCCCCTTTGTGTGGGAATGTGCCCATCCCGTGCAGGCTCTTTGATTACCATGTTCTTCTTTTTTTTTTCTTTTTTTTTTGAATTACATAGAGAACCAAGCTTCGCTTGTAAACTCTAGGTAAGTATGTGCCTGACAAACACATACTTCGGGTACTTGTTACAGGGTTGTCAGTTTCGGGGCTCGAACTCGTGACCTTCGATCACGCAGTCCGGATCATCAACCAACTGCGCCAACCCTGTTCTTTTTTAATCAATCAACTTAGTATGGAAATCACAGGTTAGTATTTAAATGCATTCCCTTTTTGATTTCTTCTAACGACGGATATCTAATGTCAATATCTCATTCATATGTCGTCGGATTTGATCAAATGATTCTACCATCTCGATTGTCTCGTAGAGTAGCACAAAATGGCTAACAAATCGAAGTAAGTGGAGCACACATGAATCCCACTCAAAAAGTGAACTCGGAATTTTTGCTCCTTCAAACGCTATTCATGTTGGAATTTAGTTTTGGCAACTTGACACATTGATATGTTGCTAGATCGGTTAAAACTGGATAATAAAGGCAACATACAATACATATATAGAACAAAATAGTGCATGCACTAACACCCAAATCCATACAAAACAGACACTCCTCCATCTTAATAAATAAAACAACAGAGATAACCTTTCACCAATCAATCAACTCATACTAAACGACATGCTTGCAGACTCCTTCCTCCGACTTCTAGAATTCATATCATTCTTCTTCAAACTCGGCACCTTTCTTTCATCACGGCCGCCACCAGAGAACTGCTTGATCTTCTTACAAAAATCATACCCACTCCTCATAGAAAACGCCTTCGTACTGCCAACCGAGCTCACTCTTTTCATTTCATGATTCGGAGTCGCCTGAACTGAAGTGCTACTTGACGACGCCATTGGTGATCTAAAAGTTGACGAAGCTGCAGGTTTTCTTGATGGTGTAGGAGGCATTGGCGATGTAGATGGAGAATTTAGTGACTGTAGCCTCTTGCTTAGTAATCTCCATTCTCTTAGCTGTGAATAAACGGGATACATTGGGCCTCTACGACATGGATGAGGGTTGAGATTCAGATCCTCGTTGATGGCCATGCAAAAGTGGATAGATGAAGCGATAAGGCGGGAGCCTTTGGTAATATGGATTGCTGAACTTGGACTTTTGGGTATATGTTGGAAAGGAAGGCCGGCTAAAACGATGAAGCTGGACTAAGTATGCTAAGTTGTATTTGGATTTTGATGTTTGTTTTTTTGGACAATTGGCCGTTACTGGTAAACTGTATGATTTATAAATTTATGTTACTGTTCTTAAGCAGCTTGGATCAAATTCGGTTAATGCATATCGTTCGTGTAAAAGAAATCGAAAATTCGAGCAATTTACAGGTCAATTATTGTTTTGGCTGTGAATTCGTAATTTTTTTTTTCCATGCAGACATTGGCATCCAAAGTTATGCATGCGGCTGCCACCTATATAAATATTCTGTATATGCTACTTAGGATCAAATTCAAAATTTTCATTCAGCGTTAGACAAATGTGCTTATTTAATTTTGCAGGGCATTCAATAGCACAACAATAAACAACTATACAACTTTGATTATCAAAGGTCGTTCACCATTTTATACCGATAAACAATTGATCAATATTTCGATGACTATTTGATAAAACAAAATAATATATTGTATTAGTAATCATCTAAACATAGTTTGTAGATGACAATTAGCTGCAGTAGCTAGAAGACTTTCTCTAAGAATCTTTTGTAATCACTATAAGGAAAAGGCAGAATACCGACAGCCAAGACAGACGGCTTCCGACGGCAATTTTCCGACGGCTTTCGAAGGGCTGTCGGCGGCCGTCGGAAGCCGTCGGAAATTTGCGATTATACCTGCCAGCCGAGTCCTTTCTTCCTCCTCCATTCCATACGAAAATAAATCAAAAAAACCCCCAAATTCAACCCCCAAGCTTCCAATCCCTAATTTCTAGCTTCCGGATCTTCCAAGGCTCTCTAATCAAGCTCCATTACTCTTAATCTCAGGTATAATCTCTTATTTTTGTGAAAAATTCAGTTTTTACCCTAATTCTAGATTTGCATAAATTGATAAATTAGGGCGAATTAATGATTGCAATTGTTTCCACTAGCGTAATAACGGTTTATAGCATCACATGCTATACCGATTTCATCTTTTATCGTGAAATTGTGATAAACACGTATAATTTGTGCTTGTTCATGTATATGTAAATTGTTGTGTATGCCTTGATTCGACGATTGTATACGTTATTTGGAATAAGATAAAATAATTGAATGAACTAGGAGTATTATATTGTGCACGTATTTACTTATGACACAAAAAAAATGCATTACTCTAAATTATAATTGTGTGTATTGAAAAATGACAAAAATATTAAACCAGCCCTAAGTTGATGCGTAATACGTCAAATAAATGTGTGAAATTAATATATAAATGCGAACAGTGAGTAAAACTGTATTGTTTCGTAAAATGCGCTCATGTAACTGACAAATGTCCCTTAGAGAGTTTTTGGCCCCGTCTGACGAGTGTTGTACATGATCGTTGTATAAATAGTCGTTTTTTTCGAAAAATGACCATTTATATTCATCCGGTACAATGTTTTTCGGATTTGTCCCAGTATTGGACAAGTTATGAACACAGTAAGAATTTACATTTTGTATACTACTTCGTCTCAAACGGTTCATAAAATTTCGGCCTAACTTTTTTTTTTTTTTCCTGCGTACACGCATTTGTGTACAATGCAGGGAACAAAAGGGAAATGCTGCCGAAATTTTATTGAATCGTTTGAGACGAAGTAATATACGAAATGTAAATGCTTACTGTGTTTGTAATGGGAAGTAGGATGTCTGACTAATGAAAAAAAATTATATATATTTTTAATCGTTACGTACGTTAAAAAATAAAATGTGCCCTATTTGAAAATATTTTTAAATTTGTGAAGTTGTTCTTTAAATTCAAAAAATTATACAACCATGAAAATAATCTTTTTTGAAATTGTATTATTTAAAATAAATATTAATTTTTGAACTTTTCATTTTGCAAATAGGAAAAATGATTGATTATTTTGTTGATCGGAGGAGATGGATGTACCAAAGAAAAGGACTGAGGGGCTCAATAAAAGAAGATTTTTATAATGGTATAAACGTGTTTGTTGAATTCGCTTTAAGTAATAACGGAAACGATCCAGAAATTCGTTGTCCGTGTAGTAGGTGTAGACATTTGAAGTATTTGTTACCAGATATTGTGAAAGTTCATTTGTGCCAACATGGTTTCGTACCAGAATATTATGTTTTGTATCGGCATGGAGAAGTTGTAGCAAATACTTCTGTAGAGTCTGAAAGTGTCGTTAACGAAATAGTTTCAACGACCCGTATAGAAAATATGGTCGAAGATGCAGCACGATCAATGTTTCCTATGGTTCAAGTTGACGACGATGATGGAAATGTTGAAGAACCAAATATTGAAGCTAAAAAAATTTACGATTTACTAGATGCAGCTAAGAAACCTATTTGGGATGGTTGTAAAAGCGGCACTCAGCTGTCAGTAATCGCAGAATACATTGCGATGAAGTCAAAATACAACATCGATGCTGGGTTTACGGCTGTTGTACAAGCTGCAAAAAGACATATGCCGCCCGATAATCTAATGTGTGAAAATCACTACGAAGTTAAAAAACTTATGTCGGCTTTTGGTTTACCGTATCAGAAAATAGATACATGTTTAAAAGGATGCATGTTGTTTTGTAAAGAAGACGCAAACCTTAGAAATTGTAAAGTTTGTAATCAGGAGAGATACAAACCAAGAAAAAAGAAGGGGAAGGAAGTTCCGTATAAGCGTATGCACTACTTACCCATAACTCCAAGACTTCAAAGATTATATGCATCTTCTGTAACTGCGTCTAATATGAGATGGCATAGCGTGAGAATAGAGGAAGATGGTACGTTGACACATCCGGCGATGGAGAAGCATGGAAGCATTTCGATAAAACGTATCCAAATTTTGCAGCGGAGAGTCGAAATGTTAGATTAGGATTATGTACGGATGGTTTTTTTTCCATTTTCTCAATTTGGTTCTAAATATTCATCATGGCCCATTATCGTCACACCGTATAATTTACCTCCATGGATGTGCATGAAAACGCAATATATGTTTCTTACTATTGTCGTTCCTGGCCCCGACGATCCGACACAAGGAATTGATGTATATTTACAACCGTTGATTGAGGAGTTAAAAATACTGTGGAATGAAGGAGTAGAAACATACGATGTGTCCAAGAAGAATTTTTTTTGTATGTTTGCTTCTTTGTTGTGGACTATAAGTGATTTTCCTACCTATGCAATGCTTTCGGGATGGAGTACTACCGGTCGTCTAGCATGTCCATATTGCATGGATGAAACACGAGCGTTTTTTTTACCTCATGGTAAGAAAATTTCATGGTTTGACTGTCATCGATATTTTCTCCATGTAAATCATCCCTTCAGAGGAGACAAGAAAAACTTTTTACCTAATAGAGTAGAAACCAGACAACCACCGACAATGTGGTCAAGCGAAGACATATATGAACTTGTTAAGGACTATCCAAAGATATATGAAATTGGCGAGCAAATAGAAATTGAAGGCAAATTAGTTGTTCATAACTGGTGCAAACAAACTACTTTTTGGGAGTTGCCGTATTGGAAACATCTTCTGCTTCGCCATAACATAGATGTGATGCACAATGAGAAAAATGTATTTGATAATGTTTTTAACACAATTTTGAATGTGAAAGGGAAGACGAAGGATGATTTGAAATCAAGACGTGATATAGAAGAATTATGCAAACGTCCTGAGCTTCATATGAAACCAAATGACAATAAAAAACCCAAAGCTTGTTACGAATTAGATAATAATCAAGTTAAAGCTGTGTTAAAATGGGTGGAAGGGTTAAGATTTCCAGATGGGATATCATCAAATCTTCGTAGATGTGTTGACTTTAAAAATGGTAGATTAAGCGGAATGAAAAGTCACGACGGTCATATAATGATGGAAAATTTATTCCCCATAATGTTCAAAGAACTACTGTCGTTAGAAGTTTGGAAAGTAGTAACGAAGCTTAGTATGTTTTACAAAGAGCTTTGTTCGACTACTTTAAAAGTGCAACATTTACGTAAACTTGAAGTGAACATTCCTATATTGCTTTGCAAATTAGAGAAAATATTTCCGCCTGGTTTTTTTAATGTGATGGAACATTTACCTGTTCATCTCCCATCTGAAGCACGACTTCGAGGTTCTGTCCAATACAGATGGATGTATCCATTTGAGAGGTATATGTAATATATATGTTATAACGTAATGTAATTGCATTTGAAAGATGAAGTTAATATAAATTAATGTTGCGTAGATATTTGAATCACCTGAAGAAAAAAGTGAGGCAAAAAACACGGGTTGAAGGATCGATATGTAAATCTTACATCGAAGAAGAAGCTTCGTTCTTTTTCTCTCACTATTTCAGTGACCATGTGAATATTTCATTTGAAAGCGTTCCTCGTAATGACGAAGGCGACGAACAAGAGTCCACTCAAGCAATGTTATCTATTTTTAGACAACATGGTCGGCCTTCGGGAAAATGTGTAGAAATATGGCTAGACGATAGAGATCTTCATGTAGCACACACTTATATTCTTCTAAATTATGCCGAGGTTGCGCCGTTTGTTAGGTAATCTGAAATAATAATTTATGTTTTATTCTTTTCTTATATGCATGCGCGTGTATAACCTAATGTAACAATTTGTTTATATATACAGTGTTTATGAACGTGAACATCCGAACGGAGATCTCAGTAAAGAATTTTCCGGTTGGTTTTCAAATTACGTTTATGAGCCGAGAAATTGTGTTGTTGACGAAGGGTTGAAACATCTTGCGATGGGACCAAAAAGAGTGGTCAAGACATATCCAATATATTTCGTCAACGGATATAAATTTAACACCAAAGAATACGATGCAGAAAAATTAACAAATAATGCTGGTGTATTTGTTAAAGGTAGTGACGATCCAGAAAATCATTTAAATGAATTTTATGGCGTTCTGACACAAATTTTGCAGCTGACATATTTCTCACGACCTACGGAGGAGGTGTTTCTATTTAGATGCAATTGGTTTAGCAATGTTCCAGGTTCTGGAATTAATGTGCACAAGGATTATAATCTTATCGAAATAAAGCATACATCGCACTATCACAAGTATGATCCTTTTGTACTAGCCAAACAAGCATTGCAAGTTTATTACGCTCCTTATCCGTCTCTAAAAAGAGATAAAGCAGATTGGTCTGCAGTTTTTAAAACAAAGGCCAGATTCACATTCGATGGGAAGAATATTCCCGACGAACAAGCTTATCAGGAAGATCTTGAGCAAAATAACGAAATAATTATTACAGACGATCATACAGATTTTGGTCCCTTGATCGATGAATCAAATGTTTTGGTAGAAGCGTTTGACAGTGCAGAGAAAAATATCGTCGAAAACGAGACCGAATCTAAATCAGAAGATGATGATGACTGATACAAATCTAAATTTGTTTTTTTGCAATTGATGTAACTGTGTTAAATTCTTGATGTATTATGAAATTGATGTAACTATGAAACCAAATCCGTTTACTATTGTTCGCATGTTGTATTCTTGATGTATTATTAAATTGATGTAACTATGAAACCAAATCCGTTTACTATTGCATGTTGAATTCTTGATGTATTATGAATCAGGTATAACACACTTCCATTTCTATTTCCATTTCAGTCATTAATTAAGCTGTAATTTGTACCGTTGATGTCATTTTCATATGAAATATATTTCACTATCATGTTTTTATACTCTTATATAATGATGTGTATATGTCACAGGTTTATCAGTATGTCGTATAGAGGAAGGAGCTCTTCCCGATCGTTTGGAGGCGATGGCAGTGGCCCATCGCAAGAGCCACAGCGTGCTGTTGTATCTTTGGTCGCTAGAGCAGAAGGGTAATTAAAATTAAATTTTATTCAGCATCTTATTTTTTCTATGATATATGTACGTACTTATCTATATCGTACTTAAAAACAGGGGGTTCGACCTACTTCCCTCCAAGGTTGTGCTGGACGTCTCTAGAGCAGCATATCGCAGTAGGATGAGTGCGTGCTGGCCGAAGTGGGACTCCATCCCTCCTCACATCGTAGAGTGCATATGGCAGGATGTTCTAGTATGTATAATTTTTTTGTTTTCCATTTTTAATTCGTTTTTGTCGTTTTTCTATTGTTTATCGTTTAAAGTGTAATCTTTTTTTCACACAGGCTGAGATAGACATCCAGACAGACGACATGATGCTGGCACGAGCATACTGGATGAGGAAGATGCGCAAGAACTACAGGGATACGATATCCGAGATTAAGAAATTCGGTAAGAAACCAAGGTGGATGGGAGAGAGCGTGTATCAAGCTTGGTTGAGCTACTGGGAGACGGACGAGGCGAAGGCAAGTATACTATTTTTTTTGAATTATTAATTTGACGTGATTGAAAAATAATGTATCAAATTTTGAATGTACAGGCAGAGTCGGATAGAAACTCTGCAAATAGAAATAAGAATCCCGTCACTCATCGCGGAGGATCGAAGTCGTTTCAGCAGTATCGGCAAGAGTTGGTAAATTTACTGAATAATAAATGTAAATAGTTTATGCTATATGATTCTAAATGTATAATAATTGTATGTAACAATCAAATTCAGGAAGCCGAGGCACAGGGTCCTGTCAGCTATATGGACGTGTTCACCCGTACGCATGCTGTCGAGCATGTTAATCCAGACGGGACTGTTTCGTACACATGGCAGGACGATAAATCCAGCAAAAGCCATGTAAGCATATTTCATTTTATTCACTATTAGTAATTGTTAAATTATGATGAAATAAGATATGATATTATTAATTTGTTAATGCAGGAGATGTTTATGGAGTAGCGGCAGAAACTCCTTGCTGATACAGGTCGAGAACAGCTGACGACCGATGAGGAGGACGTTATTTTTGAGTCCGTTATGACTCCAGCTGAGCAAGGTCGACGTTACGGCTTTGGCAATTTAGCGGTAAATAATTTACTTTTTATTAAAATACTTAAAATATGATATTTTTACCTTTTCAAGATAATAAACTTGGATTTTATTTATTTTTCAATTATTGCAGTCCAGCAGTCATAGTAGGGGACGGCGGAGCAGACCACAGAGCGATTTAGCAAGTATAGAAGAATTGCGGACTAGAGTGTCCCAATTGGAGGAGCAGAACCGCCAACAGGCCTTGCAGACCGCACAGTTGTTAGAGTACATGCAGCAGTTTGGTGGCCACTTCCCTTCCTCGGCTGGCTCTGGATCTGGAGGAGATTGACTCATTGCTTGCTTGTTCATCGTTCAGGTATGTTTTTTGTTTGTGTAGAATGATTTGATAGACGGTGCGGATAAACATAGATTTGTATAATTATGTATGATACACTTGGTTTTCTAGTTTTATGAGGACATGTGCATAAGAATATTGATGAATTTGTGTATTAACAGTATGGTGGAACAATTATTGTTAATGTTGGGATGGTTATGTATGTTTTTTATCTTATTTTGATTGTATTTTTATTTATTTGTGCGTTTGTTAAGTATGTTGTAGTTTAGGTTTGGATCTTTGATTGGATTATTGTATATTGGGTTGTGAATTATTGATATCAGAGTATTTGGAAGAGAAATGTGGTTGGAAGGCAATGGTTGCAGCGAATACAAAAAAAAATTTGCAGATTTCCGACGGCTTCCTACGGCTACCGACGGCTTATCGGCCAAAATTTCCGACGGCATCCGGCGCTTTCAGTCGGGCTGTAACTCAGTATATCCGACGGGCGCCGGAATCCGTCAGAATCCGTCGAAACCCGTCGGAATCCGTCGGAATAATAGACGGCGGTAACCGTCGAAAGCCGCCGGAAGAACTGTTCTCCGACGCCGTCTTTTCCGACGGCCGCCGACGGTTTCCGACGGCCGCCGACGGTTTCTGGCCGTCGGAAAAGCTGTTTCTCCTTGTAGTGAATACATTTTTTATGGATAACCAACGTTGAGAGGTAAATGGACTGTGATTAACGGAAAAAAATGGTCATAAAGCAATCAAAATAAGAAGCAAATGACTGCATGGTCAGTTCGCTACAAGGAGTTTCCTAAGAGTTTATAATGAGGATTTTGAATTTTTATCTTGCATCTTTTTCACAAAGATGCTCGAAACATTTAAGATTGAAATAAAAAAGAATATGAACCCAACTTATATAAGTTCTTTGACTTTAGGGTTTCTATAGCAATTTTGGTTGGAAAAATATCACTTGAACAAGAAAGAACAGTTTTTGAAACTCAAAATCATCAAGTTTTTCCCATGAAGTCTTTCCCATGTAAGGTTTTATAACTTTGGTTTTCAATGTTTTATAATGTACCATAACTTCATGGTCTTGATACTCAACACTAAGTAACGACTTATGTTACTTAAATTTTTCGCGAATATAATTATTAAATTTTTCGCAAAAATAATTAGCAAGCAGGTTCAGCACAGCCCGACCCAATCCATGCCGGCCCAGCAGATCTAAACCCGACCATTTCACGCCGACACAAACTCAGTCTGGCCCTGAGCCAACCCATCGAGTCACCTACCATCTAGATCTATTGATGGTCAACTCAAATCAAGACGGCTTCAATAATCAGCTCATTAGACAATGGCCATCTCAAGCGCAATCGGTCTCTTACCCAGCTCCATCACAACACGGCTTCAGCTGGTCCAATGTAACTTATATCTCATCCCACAGCTGCCCTACACATCCTTGGTCCTTAGCAATATTCATATTTCCTCAGCCGGCTATTCAAGCAATAGGCATGCAAAAGTAAATGAAAAGCCGTTCAATCGACTGTATTAGGTATTATATTAGACCTTTTATAACAACCCGTAATCTACGACGTCGGGATCTATGTCTAAAATTAAAATTGGCACCGCGGACATTGAAAATAACGGATCGTTTTCAAATAAACTATAGAACAATGCATAGATCTATCTATAGTATTCTGCACTTTTTTAAACTCATAGCGGAAGGAATAAAACATAATAATAATCAGTAATACAATCCCAGACAAATATATAATAATACAAAATCAATAAATGAATAAATAACTATTAGACAAAGAAAAGCACTTATCTGTCACACCATCGCACCTTTAAGTCACCACCATTTCTCTCCATCGTCCTATCCGAGTATAACTAAAAGAAGGAATGATAGAGGGGTTGACATACGTATGGTGAATGAAACGTATCTGATAAGTGTATAATACTAAAAAGCTAGTAAAACAACACGTATGCTCAAAAGTCATACTTTAACCCGTATCACTGCACTCAACAGGTCAACTAACCAATATATAATATCTTGCTGGCAACAAATGGATAAGGCCTCATTGAAACTAACCCATATCTAATCATACACACTCGATCGAACCCAAAGTCCCAACTCATCTTCCAAAGATCAACCACACCATGATTGAGCCCGAAATCGCAACTAGTTATCATCGAAAATGTATATGACTCGCTACCGATGAACTATACATCTCAACCCACTATCACCAAATCGTAAGCGACTTGCTATTGGGGAACGCAATGTCCTAGCCCACTATTGCTGATACCGTGGACGACTCGCTATTGAGGAACACCGTGTCTCAGCCCGCTATCGTCAAACTGTAAGTGACTCATTACTAAGGAACGCAATGTCTTAGTCCACCATTGCAAAATCGTAAGCGAGTCGCTATTGAGAAATAAGATGTCTCAGTTCACTATTACCCAATCATAAGTGACACGCTATCGAGGACAAAATTGCCTCAGCCCTCTATCGCCATGTCGAACAACGTATAACAAATCTACTAAAATAAGACACTTTTTTAGAAGTGTCTCAAAATATAGCAAATGGTGTACTAAAACGATCTTCGTCTGACGACGATCCTAATACAACGGACTTCATGTAAAACAGAGGTCGAGAACTACAATTTTGATATATAATATGTCTAATTTAGGACACGCACACACACACACACACACACACACACACACACATATATATATCATACTTTTTAAATCAGAAGGCAACTAACGTTTACCATTTATAATCGATAAAAATTTGATTTATACTCATCTAGCCATAACATACTATACACTAATCAGATGTATATTTTAAAAAAATTGATTTTTAATTATTTTTTTCATCATTATAATTTGGTTGAAGATCATAAGAGGTGAGTTACTATGTCTTACTAATATGTACACACAAATATGATAAATTCCACTCACCGATTAGCCATGCAACTTCTCGGATTTGATGTAGATTCTCCTTTTCCTTTGCTATCCAGAAATTCAATGCCTTCGACAACCAAATTACTCGATAGCTTCGATTTATTTGCGTAATTCTCTTCGCGGTAGTCATTTCATGTAAGAATACGTTCAATTTGGAATTTTGGATTTGATTTGGTCGATTAGGGATTGATTTGGAGAATTTTTAATTGATTTGAGGACTAGGGTTTTTGAAGTGGAGACATGATTATTAGAGAGAAAGGAGTAGGATTAGAGATCAATTTACAAGCTATAAAATATAACATCTAGCCTAAAATCTCGAATTTAACATATTACAGAAACACCATTAGGTTTGACTCCTTATATTTTTAAATTCGTTTTGTTCTGTAATTAGTCAATTCCCACACCTCTTAACTTATACAACATACATAAAAATATATTTTTGCAACTCAATTTTTTTTTCCTACTAACTATATTCACATCAGATATGGAAATAATTTCTAAAATTTTCAAACATTTTTTAATGCATATTTTCAAGAGTTTACATAAAAAATCCTTTAATTTCCATTCAAAAATGCATACACAATATAATAGATAAATTCTATAGTTTTAAAATAATAATTTTTATAAATCTTCTCTTTTTTAGTTCAGACTCTATCCCAAAAATATTCAATTTTTGGCTTAGAAAAACAAACTAATATGACAAACCCTCTTAAACTTTATAAATTAGAAATTTTCACAAAGGGTAATGAAATTGTAATAGCTTAAATTTTTTTTCAAAGCTTGAATAAAATGAAATATTTTCAAAAAGTTTTGCCTTGTTTATATTTTATTTACCTTTCAAAAGTTTCTTTTGTCGAAAGCACATATGTAAGGAAATATAATGTCAGCAGTGCATCTTAAATGAAATTCATTTTCAAAAACAAAGTTTTAATCCATTTATTAAAAAATTTCTTATTAAATTTTCTCCTGTTTAAAACTTAAAAGGTTACTCTTCCTACCGTTTAAACAAACTCCAACTCCTATAATTTCCCTAAAACCTCAAATATTATTATTTCTAACTTTTTAGGGAAAACATTTCAAATAATTTAAGTCCTTTAATAGAAGTAGATTCTAACTTACACAAGCCCAACTACAAAAAGAGGATAAATGCTCTTATTGCACAATGTAAATATCATATTATATCCTATAGACTTAGGGATACTGCTCTCCTTCTTATTGTTCCCTAGTCCCACAATTTACTCCACTTCTACTTCGCATATAAACTCTCTTCTAACAATTCTCTATGGATTAATTTCAACAAACGTGATGGATTTATCTCCCATACTAGACTATGTAAATATCCACATTTATTTAATAAGTAGTTGTTTACATCAATAAGGGATAAATCAATAACTATAAATATAATATAATATATATCATATAAATAACAAAAATTACAAATGCACTCTCTCATATGCCCTAATTTAGTAGGAATTCACCTAACCTATGCTCTGATACCAAATGTAACAACCTACAATCTACGACGTCCCAACCCACATCTAAAAGTGAAACTGGTATCGCGGATCTCGAATATAGCGTATCGTTTTAAAAATAAATTATAAAATAGATTATAGAGCTATCTATATTATTCTAAACCTTTTAGAAACTCACAATGGAAGGAATAAAATATAATAATGGTCTGTAATACGATCCTAGAAAAATACAATAAAGCATGATCAATTAAATTCCAATTACAACATCTCTCTCTATACTGATAATGGAAATAATATAATGTCTAGGAATAAATGGAGTAAAATAGTCGATAACTGATAGATAAACAAATTCACTTCTCTATCGCACCATCGCACATTCATGTCACCACATGTCCTCTCTATAGACCTATCAGAGTATAACTAAAAAAAAAAAAAAAATAGAATAGGGGCCATACATATGTATGGCGAGTGAAACGCATCATATAAGTGTATAATGTTAACAAGCTAGTAAAACAACATGTATGCTCGAAAGCTATATCTTAACCTATGTCACTGAACCCAACAAGTTAACTAAACAAAATATAATATCATGGTGGCAACATAGGAAAAAGTCTCATTAAAGCTAACCCATAGCTAATCATATACACCGATCGAACCCAAAGTCCCAACTCATCTTTTAGAGATCAACCATAATACGATTGTGCCCGAAATTCTAACTATTTATTGTCAAAAATGTTTGTGACTCGCTACTAAGGAACTATGTGTCTTAGCCCACTATTGCCAAATCGTAAGTGACTTGCTATTGGGGAACACAATGTCCCAGCCCACTATCACCAAAACCTTGGACAGCTCTCTAGTGAGGAACTCTATGTCTTAGCCCGCTAATGTTAAACCGTAAGCGACTCTCTATTGAGGAATGCAATGTAATAGCCCACCATCATTAAATTGTAAGTGACTCGCTACTAAGGAACAATATATCTCAGTCTACTATAGTCTAATCATAAGGACTCACTACCGAGGAATAAATTGTATTTGCCTATTATTAATGCTATATCGAACGACGTTTACCGAATCTACTAAAATAAGGTACTTTTTAGAAGTGTCTCAAAACATAGCAAATAGTATACTAGAATGTTCTTCATCTAACAACGATCATGATGTAATGAATCGTGCATAAAATGAAGGTCGTATGCGAGAGTTATTGTCGTTTGAATTTAAGAAAATTATTTGGCTTATAATTAATATATATTATTCTATTTTTATTCTTTTTTTATATCATTCACATTCATGTTATAGGATTGGAGAAGCGCCATACCATCATTCGAACCTCTTAACACCAACTTCAGCTCCTCGCCACTACCGCCTCATATCCCTGAATCCCGACCGAGCACCGCCACCGACTCGTACTTGCGGAGACTCACCTTCTTGACCACTGCCGCCACGATCGACTCCACCACCTAAAACACAGCCACCGCTTTTTTCTGGTGAGATTCCAACGAACCCCAACTACTTAGGGTCGATTAGCCCCACCATGGAAATGTACATGAGATCCTCTTAACGACCATGCCTTCTAATCGTCCTATCGTCATTATTCTACTATCTGAACGAAACAGACGATCCATTTTTACTAAACTTTTGATGCATTTTCAAATCAATCCATACACCCAATTTAAGAACGAACATCACTTGTGGATTGATGTCATTGATAACTATAATTTTGTTATATAATATGTATAATTTGAAACATTTGTATATTTCACATTTTTTAAATTAGATGGCTATTATTGTTTGCTTATTACAATCAATAAAAATTTGGTTTTTAATCATCTAGCCATGGCATAAAATACCTAAATCAAACGTATATTTTAAAAATTAATTTTTAATCATTTTTTTCATCATGATAATTTGGTTTAAGATCATAAAAGGTGAGTTTCTACGTCTTACTAATATATATACACAAATATGATAAATCACTTTCACCAATTAGCCGTGCAACTTCTCGAATTTGATGTAGATTCTCTTTCTCGTTCTCCTTTGCTGTCCATAAACTCGACGCCTTCAAGTCACCAAATTTCTTGATAGCTTTGATTTGTGTGCTTAGTTCTCTTCGTGGTTGTCAATTTCATATATTAATATATTCAATTTGGATTTGATTTGGTCGATTAGGGATTGATTTGGAGAATTTGTAATTGATTTGGGGATTAGGGTTTCAGAAATGGAGGCAAGACTTTTAGAGAGAAAGGAATAGGATTAGAGATTGATTTGTAGGTTGAAAAATGCAGTATCTGGCCTAAAATCTTGAATTTAGTATATTACGAAAATGCCACTATGTTTAACTTCTTATAATTTCCAATCCGTTTAACCAAATTCAACAAATTACAAATACTTTCTGACTGTAAATGACATTCTTCATGTAATGGAATTAGTCCTGAAGCCTAATTCCATCTAATGTATAAAATTACTATTTTGTCATTTATGTTAAAATTATGAATTTACCCTTTTAATTTAATTATATAACTTCATAAAATTACAGGGTATTATATTTCCCCTTAAAAGAATTTCATCCCTAAAATTTCCTAAGGTGGACAATGCAGCTCGTATTAGAGTGTACAAACTCTTGTATTAAACCTGCTAAGACATACCCACTCCTGTAGTATGCCCTCAACGTCCAATGTGCATAAATGCAAAGTATGTGCCTAGGACGAAAAGAAAACTGGCATAGTTATCAGCCACAAGTTTCCTTCCACCTTTATAGTTGTCTCACATCAGCCCATGTAGTACACCTCACCTCCATACCCGTACTATCCAAGAGTATTACAAAGTAATACTTATGTATCAGTCTCAACAAAAAGAAATAAGAATGGGAATTTATCTAGAAGTACACAATACATAATAAAAACATCCACATGCCAAACCCAGATAATGAGTGGGAAAATATATTAGCATAAACATATACATAGAGCCTGTTGTAGGACTACAAAATTACAATCAACATCCTAAGACATAAGTGTACATCACCATATCAAGTGCATATACAACCCAATAATATACAACAACGCCATCACCTGTACAAGCACCCTAAAATACATAGAAATATGTATACATAGATCCAACTTGTCTACCATGCCTCCAAAAAGACGAACCCCAAGCACCATATCAAAAATAGTGAGTTAATGAACGGGAAATATCTCGAGCTAATCCAAGTATTATAATAAATATAATAAATGGGTCATATCTTGTGTAGTGTGAGTGAAATAATATAACTAAAATATCAAATGCCATAGTGTAGCATATAAGCCATACAAGTAAATAGTCAAATAATTCATATAAAGATATCATATCCATGTCAAACTCATAATCACAATGCATATGAAACATCTTACAACAAACAAAACATATACGAAGTTTCAAAAATATTGTTAGTCATATACATATAATACAATATAATTACTTAGTAAAATTCATACATCACCAAAGATAAAGGCATTGCCTTGACGAGCACACGTCATGTACATAAGGCTAGTGTAACACACCTTTTTGAATTTGATTTTTGCAAATCTTATCCCAATAATTTTAGTATTACAAAGATTACCATTCAATAGAGTCTACACATCATTAAGGGTTTAGGTTGTGATCTAGACAAGCATGTAACACGTTATTAGGGGTTCAGGTTATGATCTAGAATGGCATGCAACACATGACTATGGTTGAACAAACACACAATTTGTATGCACAACCATCTCAAATAGTGGCGGAAGCAATATCAAACATCCAACTAATTTATAAAGACTAGAAGGGAGTCTAACACACTATGGTCTCATTTTCTTGAGTCTACACATCATTAATATCAAGCAACCAACTAATCTTATCCCAATAATTTTAATATCACAAAGATTACCATTTAATAGAGTCAACGCATCATTAAGGGTTTAGGATATAACTTGAGTTGAAGTTTGAGATGAAATCACCCTTTCAATCTTCATATTTTCTTTGACCAGACATGTATACTAATCTTCTTCTTTTAATTTTTACTTGTTTACTTATGTTATTTATTTTGTACTTTACTTAGCTAAATTTCCTCTTTGTTTGTAAAGCGTGTTTCATACATATATAAAATTTTGAAAAACAAGAAATATAAAAATGGTTTAAAGTATTAAGTCTTCATATTCATAACAATCTATAGTTAGAATATAAAATAGAAGTTTGTCATTTAAAAATATATTACTTAAACACTAAAGCTTTGCTATTCCATTTTTAAATAAAATAACATTGTTAAAACTTTTCTTTTTATACCTAAAATATATAATTCAAAACAAAGAGAAAATTTTGTTATACTATCTTTACAAAAATAACATTTTTACTAAAACATGATTTTGTAAAAGATTTCATATCAAAATGATTTAAAAATGATTTTAGATCATGTATTTCCATGTGTAAATCTCTTCTTTCAATTTAATATATATAAAAATATATATTACTGTTTAATAAACTATATTTATCCAGTTCATATATATATATATATATATATATATTACTTCCATTACATATATTGTTTTCAACATACTATTTTTATTTAGTTTATAGCATACGATATTTATTTGTTTATAAATACTATAATTTCCCTTTTTGAACTTATATATATATATATATGTATGCATTCTTCTTACATAATATGTGTATATATATTTATAAGAAAAATCAAATTTTAAACTCTTTCTGTTTATAATACATTGTATTTTCCATAGATAATATCTTTTCTATTTACAATTTATTCTGTCTTATTTCATTCATACTTATTTGAATTGAATTTGTTCCCAATATATATATATATGTATGTATGTATGTATGTATATGTATATATAAATTTTTTTGTCCTGAATATGTGTGTGCGCGCGCGCGTGTGTGTATCTAAGAATTCCCAGTTAAATCAATTTCCTATTTTATAGATAAAAATATGGAAATGCAAAATATTATCTTGGTTTAAAAGCTGTATATTATTATCAATTGTCATTTAACGAGGATTCTTATTTGACTAAAATACCGTATATTTGAATATTAAAAATAAATATTCAAAATTCGAGTTGTCAAAATCCCAAGTCGTTACATTCCTCCCCCGTAAAAGGATTTCGTCCCCGAAATTTCCATAACTAGGCTAGTGAACAAAACTATCCGAATTTTAATTTATTAATGAATTAATAAACATCTATATCACATAAGTCTCTCTCTCTATATATATATATATTCCCAAATATCAGTTATATATAGGATCAACTAGAGTACTTCCACAAGTACCGCCATCATGTACACATACACATATATATATAGTCGTACCAAACATCTACTGAGATACTTCACTGGATTACAATCCAACAAGACGTCTACATGTTAGTAATACATACTAATAAGGTATATACTACCTAAAGACCACTCAACCCAAACCATCACTCACTACGGACTCTCTCCATCTGGGTCCTCTACTTCGGGTCCTTTCAATTCCATAGATTCAACATCGTTATCTGGAACCCATGCAAACACCAGACTTGGTTCCCTTTGACAGTTGTCTCTATCTGTAACAGGCTCATTTTTAACCTCACCCATTTTCCAGATGACAGCATCATTATTCTCTGATTTGGGTTCTTCCTCTGCTTCAAATTCCTCTTCATCCTCAAGTTCCTCCTCGTCCTCGAATTCTTCCTCTTCCTCAAATTCCTCCTTAAATTCCTCTTCTGCTTCTTCCTCGGGCTCCTCTTCTTGGTGCAATGGCTGCTCGATAGGCTCTATTTCCCTCTCTAGCTCTTCCTCATATATCGATGCTCATTAAGATCCTTCAGAATCCTTCTAACTAAGTCATGATCGCCATCTCTCCTAGCCTTCAGAAGTGCTCCTCCTCGAACGATACTATGGGTTCTCTACAATCAATTAACAAGAGCCAAGAATGAGGTCTTAAGGTTTTAGGAATTTATATATGTAAAGAGTACATATATATAGGTATACACTTCAAATAACTTCTCCTTTTTAAATTGCTACCATTCAAAAACTTTGCTTAAGTAATACCAAAATCTTTTTCCTTAAAAATTTGTTTTAAACAAATTTTCCAAAATCACCGAAGTTTTTAATCCTTAAATATCTCTTTTATAAATCAATTTTCATAAAATTAGCCTTTATCTATGAAAAGTATTTCTAAAATATTTATATAAAAATATTCCAATTTCCTTTAGTAAAAAAATTTACTAAAACATCCAAATTTCCCAAAAATCCTGCCTTATAGGACTCAGATCACTAAGGAAATACTCAAGTCAAAGGGACTGGCACTAGAGGACACTCAAAGCTAACGGCTATGGCCACTCAATTCCTAGATGATATAATATTATCATCGCTTATCAAACAACGCCTCAAAATACTACATATTTTGGAAATCATCCCCTTTATATAAAAATATATTCTAGGTAAAATTATTTCATCTACCCTCTAAAAACAATAGTGTCTATTGGCCTTGTTTAAGAGTTTAGAGATCCCTATCAATAATGTTAGCTACTCGTATTGACCAGAATTCATATGCCACTCATCAGAAAAATTAACACAATATAAAAACATTTTTATATCACTAAAAAATATATGCTCTTGTATATACACACACACACATTCAGACTCATTCTAGGGTACTACTGATCCTATCTTAATGAGCAACTCCACCAAAGCCTATGTATTTGCTCAACCTAAGCTCTGATACCATGTTGTCACGACCCACTTTTCTATACAGTTTGAACTGACTCTTAACCACCATTGTCCATTCCAAATTTGAACAGAAAAGCAGATAGTAAGAAACGAAAATAGAAAGAAGATAGAAAGAAGACAGGACAACTCAGCACAATGAAAATGGATTATCTATAATACAGGACAAATCTTTACATAAAACGTAACTGTAACTAATGTATATATACACACACATCAATCTGAGTATACAACCTATTTAGCACGGACAGTTATAACAATTCGTCCTTACAATTTCTGATATACACAGGTAAATGCAATGGAATATAATCATCTACGAGAATACGACTCTGGCCTCCAGTTCCTCTCCTGAAACTTCACTCCTTCCAGCTAAACTTGGAAACATGCTCGGTATGATCCGAGCATATAGGAAAAACCATCCCCGTATCAGTCTGGTGAAACCAGCGTGAGAATTTAAATCACAAGGAATTTTAATCGTTATAACTTTCAAAATCCTTTTAAAATCGAAGGTATCCCGTAAGACCACGCCACACATAAACATGATGGATTTTTCTCTTTTAGTAACGAAAACACTTTTATAGAAAATCCAATGATATTATAATAGTGTCAAAGTACAAATACTTATTCAAATAGCTAAAATTGTTACATTAATTAAATTCCAACATTCTAGGCTCTACAATCAAAACCGTAAAGGCACGTATTGGAGAATGAATTTCATACGAATGACTAAGAATTGGCGTATCACCTGTCATAGTATATATCTAGAAACAACGTACCGAGGACCATGCCGAGATCCCCTGCAACACAAGACTGGACTATCCTTAACCGGGATAGACCGAATATGCTATCACCCTAGATATTCTCACCCTTTTCGATCTCCTTCCATGTATTGTAGCAATAAAATTATATCCAAGGATATCTAGAAAGGTGATAAACATACCCTAATTGGGTGCGACCCACTTAGCCTTGCTGCATCTTCCGTACTTTTTATTCATTCCCGATTTACGAGGCTAGAGGCTACGATTACCTTTTTAAAGAAAATTTCACATAGAATGCTCATTGTCCTCCATTGACAATGTACTGATATCATTCATCCATACAAGTCCAATTTGGGTCCGAATCGAAACCGAAGGCACTATTCCTAATACATCCATTTTGGAATAATCCTCAAGATTAGTAGCGATTAGTCCTTGCACGTTACTGCTCCATCTTTGACTCCATGCTCTTGTCTTCATTCGAAAACGTACCCGTTGGATCGAATTGGTTTTCGGATAACTTATCCGATCCCGATCTCTTCGAAAACAACGTTCAATTCTTCCGGTAAACTCAACCCCGGTTCTTTAGGAAATACACAATGAAAATAAGATCAAAGATCACCTCCTAACTGTTAGTGGGTGGATTTCTTTATCATCGTCCCAGAAGAACGAACGAGTTTATACGTACAGTATAGCACCACAAATGGTAATTGTACCACATAATTCCCGTGTTTCTTCTAGATACTCGCAAAGTTATATTTTTGGGTCCAGATTTGATAATCGGTTATTTAACTATCAAATACACAATCATCCAAACAAAGGTTTCATTTCCATTGAAAACATTAAGCCTTATTTAATTCAAATTTCAATAAATTAAAATTACTTAATCAAAACTGCATATGCTTATCTCACCGGATAAGTATATTCACAAACCATTCATTTCAAAATATTTGAAACCCTTTAAAAATAAATTGGAAAGCAATACTGCGGTATCAACCATGGATTCCCAGCTCAATGGTTACATCTCTATCACAAAGAAACCCAAAACTTAACTATAGGCACTCACTGCTTCTGATTACGCCATGAAAGTATACCACTACTTTCTAAAAACTTTAATTAAGTAAAATGCTCTTTTATAAAGTTTACTATGTAATATTTTATTTCTAAAACATTATTAATATTTAATAAATTTATATTTGTAATAAATATACTTTAATACTAATTAACCCTAAATTAAAAATTAATTTTAAAGCAACTGCTATAAATTAACTTTAATTTAGTAATTAATATATTTTTAAACAATGAAATAACTATTAACTTTAAAACAATAATTTGTACTTTTAAGTAATTTTTAAGAATAATAAACTAATTACTTTAAATTGTTATCAAAATATTTACTAATTAACTTTAAAATATCATTCATAAATAATAATCATCTACTAAACAATTTTGGTTCAAAAGTCAACTTCCAAGTCAGAAAAGTGGGCCTAATAATTCTAATAGTACTTAGTCAAGTTACCATCCAATTTCGTAACTGTCCAGCATAACAGATACAGATATTCACAACAATCTATTTTTAACCATTCATTTAACATTGTATTTGCCCAGTATAATTATCAGAATAATAATAGATTTTCGTACAATATAATAGCAGAATAGAGTATTATTTCTGCTAATCAATGTCCAGAAAATGATATGTTCAGTAAAAAAGGCAGAATGATGATTTATTCTGCCAACAGGGGTCCAATTAAATACGATTTACGGAATGATCTATTTTGCTAAACAGATGTCAAAACATCATAGGTAAGTTAAATTTACTCGTCGTTATTTTTATCAGGCAAAACACTTCAATATACGGGTCATAATAATTTAAACGACGATATTAGTTCAAAATTGATTACTTAAATTTATGTCCATTTCAAATTACTATAAAATTTCACTTATTCAAAATCAACAACGGTTCGTACGACGACATAGTGTTCATCGATACGAACCCATCGCAATAAATTCCTCGTTAATCAAAATTTGTATGCATTTGTTAACACATTTTAAAATTTTAAAATTATATATATATATATATATATATATACACATATATATATATATTATCTTTTCAAATTCAAACTCCCCTCCATCTTTATTTTATTCCTTTTCTTTTTATTTTTATATACTTGGGTCGAAGCCCAAACCATAAAACAAAGAAAACCCGCTCCCCTTTGTCTCTTCTTCTTCCCTTTCTTTCTGTTCAACCTACCAGCATCCAATTTCCCATCAAAACCAAACCGATTCCATCACTTCGATCAATTTCCTCCTCGAAACAAGCGATGTATGACCGCCGACCAAGATCAAACCCGTTACAATCATGCAAACCGAGGGCAGCTTCAAAAATCTCCCACCTGTAGTTTAGACACGAACCACCACCGTGCACACATGCACGGTCGCCTCGAGCATCTATCGACTATTCCACAACCACCCTCCTACATCTCTTCCCAAGCTTGATCATCTTTACTCTATAATTTCACCTCTGACCATCCCTATGAAATTCGAGTGTAACAACCAAACCCAAACAACAAACCTATTTCCATTAATCATCGATATGCTCCCATCCTACACCACTACATCACATGCCGCCGCCACCATTCGAACCCCATCCACGTTGCTTCCTCCATGCCAAATCCCACGACTTTCAGTTCTCTCCTCACCTCCCCCCTCCCCCGTGAATTCGACTGCGTGCAGAGCCTAACACCCAACCACCCAAAACCTTAACTTCACCTCGTACGCCCAAACCACCACGCTTGAGCGAAAACCCCACCGTCGAAATTTCACCATCAATTCCATGGCCAACTCGAAGTCGATGAACTACTACTTTGTTCACTTCCGACCCCGATTTTATTTTTTCAATGAAAAATAATCAGCTCAAAAATTCTTCAAATCTAATACCTTAAAAATCATGATCTTGCCACTAAAATTCGTGCTTCGGTAGTACCATCACAATTACAACCCTGATTCAATGTTTCACACAATTCGAAATTTAACAAATCTTGGGTCATTCACTGTAAATCTTCAATATTGCACAAAATATATGTTAAGCAGCCCTCGAACTATTTTTAATGCAATATGGGCTCAGGAATAAACGTTTTCCAAGATTACATTTTTGGCAGATTCGAATTGTATTGAACGAAAATGATTTTAAAGATCAGTCATTTATACTTTTCTCTATGTTAATAGGGTAATACTCTAAACCTTCCAGACTTCCCAAAATTAAAGTACTCACCTTAAACATTGATGAATCCTTGCAAAATTCTACTTGAACTTCAGTTTTTGATATGGATCCTTGAAAAAGACTTGTTTACTTTGGTTTTGATTTGAACAGTATGCTACTCTCCTTTTTTGTTCATAGAGCTTATTTTTTTCCTTTACAGTTTTGGTTTGCGGGCTTTGTTATTTTACAGAGCTTACACAAGCCTATATATTACAGTTTGCAAAACCTATTTTGATGTATACGTACAAGATTTGGCTCAAAAGGATTTTGATGTGCTGTACAAAAGTATTTAGATGGATTGAAGTGAATTTTATGTGACATGAGTTGAAGTTTGAGATGAAATCACCCTTTCAGTCCTCACATTTTCTTTGACAAGACATGTATACTAACCTTCTTCTTTCAATTTTTACTTGTTTACCTATGTTATTTACTTTTTATTTTACTTAGCTAAATTTCCTCTTTGTTTGTAAAGCATGCTTCATACATATAGAATTTTAAAAAACAAGAAATACAAAAATGGTTTAAAACAAACTTTAAGTCTTTGTATTAATGAAAATTTATAGTTAAAATATAAAATAGAAGTTTTTCATTTAAAAATATATTACTTAAACACCAAAACTTTGCCATTCCATTTTTAAATAAAATAACATTGCTAAAACTTATCTTTTTACATTTAAAATGTATAATTCAAAGCAAAAAGAAATTTTTGTTATACCATCTTTATAAAAATAACATTTTTACTAAAACATGATTTTGACAAAGATTTCTTATCAAAATGATTTAAAAATGATTTCATATCATGTATTTCCATATGTATACCTCTTCTTTCATTTTCCAATATATAAAAATATACATAACTGTTTATTAAACTATATTTATCTTGTTCACACACACACATATATGTGTGTGTGTGTATATATTACTTACCAATACATATATTGTTTTCAACATACTATTCTTATTTAATTTATAGAATACAAATTTATTTATTTATAAATACTAAAATTTTCCTTTTATATATATATGTGCATTCTTTTTAACTAATATGTGTTTATATACATTTATTAGAAAAATCAAGTTTTAAGCTCTTTCTATTTATAATACATTGTATTTTCTGTAACGACCCGTAAATTTTCTGGTTTTATTTATTTAATTAATTGAAATTTTAAATATTTGCATTTGGAAACAAAAAAATTGATAATTGGAACACGTCTATTTAAACATGGAAAATGGTAAATTTTCATCTAAAAATATGGAAGTTCATTTCACTGTGTAATTTTATTTAAATTCAAGTCCGTTAATATTTGATGATAATAAAATTTTTTCCAAACCTTAATATTTTTATACAATAAATTTTTAAATCATCTTCTGAGTGAGACATTATATTTCATTTCTCTAAATTTGGACTGCAATTGCTCCGTTTATCTTACTTCTGGCAAATTAGCAGCATTTTCGGTACCGATTATCGACTTTTGATAGGATGATCATATCAATAATATATGTATATCATTTGATCATCTCGTCGAGCTGATTTCCGTAGCGTATTCGGTTGCATGTTTCGGAGTTTGAGAAACAGTGAAATCCATGGAAATGATTTCCGTATCGGTCACTTTCCACCGGTTGAATAAATGGTTACTTAACTTTTAATCTTCCGAGAACTAGCCGTGACTCTTCAATATAATCTGCTTTGAATTATTTATTGATTTCATGTTATTACCACTGTTCATTTATTTAAAAAAAAAGAATGAATGTTTATATTCGTGCATGTGCATCTCCTCTCCCTTCTCACTTTCCTTTTCTTCTTCCTTTCGAAATGCTTGCGCCACCTCCCTTCAGCACCGTGCTTCGCATCTCCAGCAACCGCCACCAACCGTACAACAGCACGCAACTCCTCCCCTCTTTCTACCAACCTTTGAGCCGTGCCACCATTTCACGGCCTGAGCCATCGACCTTGTCTTCAACCTGTAGCTCATGCCGCCTCAACCCCATGTCGAGCCTCCACCACCTTCCATCTTGGCCCACTGATTCGCCGCCGTATGCGTATACGAGTTTAAAGGTTAGAGTATATGTTATAGTACTATATATATATTTGTATTTACTTTAATATACATTATATATATGGGCTATATTTGTGTGCGTGAGTCTGTTATAATATGTTCATATATTGGTTATGCAATGGGTTTATATAGGCGTTATATTATATTCTCTATAACTCTATTATATATATAGGTATTTGTTCATACTAGCCTGTTTTGCCATTTATAGTATGGTCCTATATATACACTTGTATAGGTTTATATATATATATATATATATATATATATATATATATATATATATATATATGGGTTTAAAGATATTTATATACAGCGTTTTTAAGTTTTAGTAAATTTTACAAGGTATGATTTATATATGTCAATATACGGGAGTTATATATATATATATGTAGTATTATAGTATATGTATGACTTATAAATATTGTTTTAAAATATAATGTATTCATCAATTCAAGCCTATCATGCTTTGCTTTGAAATTTGTGCTTAGATTCATCACATTTGGTTCTTGTTATTTCTCTAGACTTGAAAGGTGAGCTATCACTAACAATTAACATTCTTTTATTTAGTCGATTCAATTCAAATGATGGTTGAAATATGTTGTTAAATTTGAAATGTTAAGTTATTTAATCATTAAATATGATTTTCCATTGTCTGCAATTGTTTACCTATGACATATGACACCATAACTTGTAGTATATATATATTATACTTAAGTTGTTACTGATGATATATGCCTGCTTTTGATATGTTATATTATTATCATATTTGTTTTAACTCTACAAGTCCGCTGTTAATTTAGAAATTCGCTATGGGTTGAAATGATACATACCCGAATGATCTAATAGATTAGAGGAAAATCGTTATGGGTTAAAATGATAAACCCAAGGGATTTTCATTGATTTTGAATTTTGGGATTGCGGGTTGAAATGATATATACCCGTAAATATTAAATTTTAATTGCAAATTGAAATTATAAATATCTCTATCGCCGTAGGATAGAAAAGCATAAACAGACACCGTCAGTCTATTTGAAATGATTTCCAGAATTTTTGAAAGGAAAATATATAGGTTTTAATAAATATTGGTTTTTAAATGTAATATAAAGATTTTAATTTTAGTATATGTGTCGAAGTTAGATTTTAAAATTATAATTTTAGATACTTTAAATTTAGAAGTTAAGTTTGTAAATGTAAATTATAAAATTTTACTTACAACTTTATTACTTAAAAATATATAAAATAAGATATAAATAGATTTAACAATGATAAGATTAATTTAACAATAATTAAGATAATAAATTTAATAAGAATTTAATTTAACTAATATATATAATATGTTTTAAATATTTATTTAAATTTATATTAATATTTTAAAAATAGATCTTTGTAATAACTTTGATAAACAAAAGCTAGAAAGATTAATTAAACAAGAATTGATTTGTAATTTAATTTTTTAATAATTCAATTTAAATAGGAAATTATTTTTACTTAAATTTTTTTAGAATTGAATTTAAACAAGGTTTGATTTGAACTTATTGATTTGAGATTTTGAAAGGTATGATCTTATAACTTGATTTGATAAAAATTGATTAAATGAATATTTTCAACTTTAAATAAATTTGAGATTGAATATTTAATATTAACTTAAATTTGGAATATGTGATTTTACTTAAGTGTTATTAAAAATGATTAAGTGAATATTTTGAAAATTTAATAGGACTAAAGTTGAATTTTGAAATATAAATGAAATTTATTAAACTTAGTTAAATGTTTGAATAATTAAACTTTGAAACTAATTGAATTTGAAGTGGTTTAAATTTGAAGTTCAAACCTGGATTTGAAATCGATTAAAAATGGTTTTAATATGAATTTGAACTAAGGTTGATTTAAATGGAAGTTTGGAACTAGAATTGATTTGAATTGATTTGTGAAATTGGAAGAAATGATTCTATTCTGAACTATTTTTGATATAAACTATTTTAATATATATACTATTTAATCTATAACCTATTTTTAAATAAAAAATATCTTTCACTTGAGTTGAATTTACTAGTATAAGAATGTTAATCCTGACTCAATTATTTTTTATTTTGCTTTATGCTTGGGTTAGACTGAGTGTTATAGCATTTGACTCATCTTTGGAGCTTGGAGATCTGCTTAGAGTTACCTATTCAGCTTTCCATTTATTTCAGTTTATTCCAGTTGTTTTGTTCAGACTTGTCATTGGCATTTGTATTAGAAACTTCAGTGTATTCGAGATGTCTATTGTATTTTACGTTAAACTATGATGTTCTATAGCATCTTAATGAACTACTATTTATCTATTTCCGTTGCTTATTGTCATATTACTCTGTGTTTGTGATTCTGTTGTTGATTTATTTACTGTATATGCTAAGTTTTGCCAAATATAAATTAACAATCTGCTGTTTTGAGCAATTCAAGTCTAACATGAGTAGACGATTGCCGATTTGAACGGTTCGAAATAGCGGGTCGTTACAGTTGGTTTTAGTGCTCTGGTTTAGGCAAAACATAGCATATGGAGTAAAAATCATTAGAGATAGGGTAGTGATACCCTAGAATGAGTAGAATTAATTGTAGAACCATATTCGTTCGAACTAGAAATTCATCATCCTGGATTAGGATTTCTTTGGAATTTTGGAACTTCCCCTTTGTTGTGATATCCATTCTTGTCTTCCTTTTCGTTTTCTTCTTGATATTGGAGCATCCCATAGCTCCAACCTCAACCATCAATCTCATCCATATGTGGGACTGATCACATCAGCGGTCCCACCAACCATTGTATGATTTGTAAAGGGGTGAAATCCCTTTACAACGGGCTTTGATTCAGCGGAGATTTCTATGTCATTGGTTTTTATGCTGTTATTTCTTACTAAACCCGAGCTGTTCTCTAGTAGAGGATCGGGTAATTCTCTTGTAATTAAAGGCAATTGCCTCAGGATTTTGTAGGCAGTTTTATTTTATCGTCAGATGCTCAGCTTATTGATCTCGACTCCACCCCGATAGTTAGGGATTTTCCTAATGTTTTGGTGAAATCACTCCTCCACCTCATAAGCAGGAAACTGAATTCCGCATCGATCTTATTCCTCTTTCATTGATGATATTCTCATCTTTTCTAAATCTTGGTTGACTGGTTAAGGTCACCGTGATTAGTATAAGTCTATCCATCTTTCCACTTTTGTAATATAAATATCTTATCTTCCTTTCGAGCCTATCTTCGTAGTTAGAAATTCCCCTTGATTAGGTTCCTCTAAATTCAAATCTCTATCCTTGTTCTATAACCCATTATTGAATCATCCAATGAGGGAACATATTTGTAATTAATATAAAAATGTTTTATATTGTGTTGTTTAAGTTGTTAAGTTTGAATTTTGGGTTTTGATCGATCAATAGGAATTCCAAACCACTTTAACAAAGAAAACTGACACAATATTGTCTCCAAAATTGGTAAGTGAAATAATTTTATTTTACATATAAAGGTATAATTTTCTGAAATTTGATAATTAATTGAATTGGTTGTTAGAAATGATAATACTAGATTATCATTTATTGTTTTGTCAATATTCCTAAACCATTAACTATTGTTATATATTATAAGGAGTGGAAACTTTAAAGCATGGTTTATAAATTAATTTTCAAATGAAGTGAATTTTAATTTAGGACTTGAGAATGTGATTTTTTGGTGCTTTTCAAAATGGGTTTCAAGGTTTTGGAAAATATATTATTATTTGAAAGTATTTTCGAATGAAAATTATTTTCAAAGAATTTTAAAAAAAAGTAAGTATGCACTCTCTTCTTCTGTCGCTGGAAAATAATTTCGGTGTTGACTAAAGCATCATCGACATTCATTTTCGAGTCTCAAAGTGGAGGGACCACTTAGTAGCTTTGCTACACTTTTTTTTTGGAAAATGGATTTGATTTGATTTCTTGAGTATGATTTGATGTATAATATATATATACATATATATATATATATATATGTATATATTTATTTCAAGTAGTTTGAAGTCAAACTGGAAACTAAATTTCTTAAATTCTATGTTAAGTGATAGTTTTCAATTATTGAAATGAATTTTTTTTTTGAATAATTGAAGTGTTTAAAATGAGAAATTGGAATTGAAACAACTTGAACGGTTGAACTAGGATAAATTTATTTGAATAATACTGAATTGCATTCTTGAACATATTATAACTTACCTGAAATATCCAAAAAGTTAAATGTTAATGAATTTTGTAACTGAAGGTTATACAAGAGAAAATTCAAGTAATAAAAAAAAGTTCAAACTAAATTTGCTTAATAAAAACGTTGTAAAATAAAAGATAAATTTATATAGTACTCAATTACATGTGGAAACATTAATAAAAAATTTACCTAGAAAAAAAAAATGAATGTGATGCAAAAATATAATTGAATAATATATAGTATAAATTGTAAATAATAAGATGCCCGAAGATGAAAATTTTGTTAAGGTAATTTATAAATAAAATTTAGTGGTTATAATAAATATTTATGAACCTAATCCATATTCCAAGATATGTTAAGTGAAATAAATTAAATAATAATAAGAGAATGTGTTGAATAAAATAAATTTTGTTTGAAAGAAATATTTGGTAAAAAATGTTAATAAATTGAAAAAAATCAATAGATTGAAAATACCTTGAATTGGAATCAATAAATTGTGAATACAATAAGGATTTATTGATTGAATAAATTGATTGAACCCATGTTAGTTAAATATAAATCAATTTAAAAACTAATGAAATATATATAGTTTGAAATTAACAATGTTGATTTAACAGTTTTGAATTTAATAAAATAAATGGAAATTAATTGTTGATCTAGCACCATGTATTTCGAATTTATCTTTTCTTTCTATGGTTTATGTTCTTCTATCTCTTTCCTTTTTGGGGATGAAAAGTTTTGAGTAAGGGAGAGTATAACGACCCATAAATTTTGATAGTTTAAGTAGCATAATAAACTAATTTTTTTTGAAAATAGATAACTAAATTTAGCAATGAAAATTTTATAGTTTATATGGTCTATTTAAACATAGCAAATGACAAAATTTCATTGGTAAATATGAAAGTAAATTCTGCTGTTTAATTTTCAATTTCAATTTAAAATCAGTTAAATGTATGAAAGTAAAATATTTTTGAAATCTGAATATTTTTATATAATAAAATTTTAAACCATTTTCTGAGTGAGACGTCGTATTTCATTTCGTCAAATTTGGACTGTTATTGCTCTATTTATCTTATTTTCGGCGTTTTAGCAGCATTTTCGGCAACGAAAATTTGATTTTTATAGGATAATCATATCTCTCATATCTATATACCGTTATGTTCGTCTCGTCATGCTGACCTTCGCAGTATGTTCATTTCTATAATTCAACATTCGATACGTGGTAAAACCCAAGAAATGGTCAGTTGTATCGGTACCAATTTTAACCTTTTGGTTTCCCTGTCCTTTCATTATCCACTGTATATATTAAATGGCCACTAGCTTTAAATATTTCCCTAATTCATGCTGACCTTTTTTATTCCCACTGATTAATATATAGATAGGTAGTCCATTCATTTGTTCTCTAGTTACTTCGAAATGTTGTTTTTTTAATAATATAAGTTTGCTTTTGGTTATTTCATTTTGGAAAGGAAAAGTTAGTATTACATATAAAGTTTATATATCTATAAGATCTTCTCTCTCCCCATATGTCTTCTTCATTCATTTGAAATATATATATATATATAATATATATAAAGTAAAACATATCAAAGAAGCTGTTGGTTTCATTCGCCATGAATACTGCTCATCCCCTACTCATTCTCTTTTTTTCATTGCAACCAGCCATCTTCCCTATATTGCATGTTCCTCGATCACCATCATGCTCGTGCCATAGAAGTAACAGCGCCCAAGAACCAACCTCCGCCAAATCTCCCCGCCATCGTGCAAGCCATGCAAGCAAACTCTACCACTAACCCAAACCCCTACAGCCGATCACAACTTCACTCATAACAGCCAAACTCCCATGCCTTGCCGTCTGTCAGCCACCACATCAGCGTTCCTCCTCCACAATGACAACTTTGACCTCTACCTGCACCTATTTCCAACCATCCACCGCCTCTCAAACATCGCCACTATCACAACACCAATAGCTTGAAACCCGACTCGATAGCAAACCCTTATTTTCCCATGGCTGCCCCGACCTCATCATTCCCCTCACATTTTCCTCTCTGGCCGAGCATCTCCATTGTCGACCTTGATTTGACCCCATTTGCAGCATCCGCTTCTGACTTACGGTCCACCATCACCCTTGCAGCCAGCTCCGTTCCTCCCCCTGACCACTCGTGTTCCATGCAGCAGATCCACCAATCGAATAGCAGCACTTCATCGTGAAATGCTCTACCTCGTAGCCGAGTACCCGTAGCTTTCATTCACAGTCAGTCTTCCTCCTAGTTAGCTTTGCTTTCCTACCATTCAATCATGTGCAACCTCTTCTTCTTGTTGAAAGAATAAAAAAAGTTAGTATTTTAAAAGAAATATGGGTTTTATTATATGATATATATATATATATATATATATGATTTAAAATATATGCAAATTTTAAAAAATAAACATAATATATAGATGTTTTGATTTTAATAAAAAAAATTAAAAATTCAAATTAAATATTGATTTCATAGTGTGTATGTCTATATATAAGATTTTTATTTTGATAAGTGTATTAACATATGCGTTTCATATTCAAATTCTTTGTTTGCAATTTACATTAAAAGTGAGTTTACAATTCCTTGTCCTATATTCAAATTGACTTTTTAAAAGTGTTTTAATAAATATTGAGTTTCAATTTATAATATGAGGACTTCTATTTCCAATGTGTTTTAAACTAAATATTGATTTTTAGAAAAACTAATAGTATAATATATATTTTGTTTCCATTTATATCAAGCTAATTTTGATTTTGAATTCATTTATTCAAGACCATCGTGTTTTGCTTTGGAATTTGTGCTTGGATTCATCACATGTAGTTCTTGTTATTTCTTTAGCCTTGAAAGGTGAGCGATCACTGATGATTAACATCCTTATATTTAGTAGATTCAATTCACATGAAATGATGATTGAAATATGCTATTAAATTTGAATTGTTAAATTATCTAATCAATAAATATGATATGCCATTGTCTGAAATTGTTTATCTATGACATATGACACCATAACTTGCTGTATATATATTATAATTAATTTGTTACTGATGATATATGCTTGTTGATGATATGTTATATTATTATCGTATTTGTTCTCACTCTGTAAGTTCCTTGTTAATTTAGAAATTTCCTATGAGTTGAAATGATACATACCTGAACGATCTGACAGATTAGGGAAAAATCAATATGGGTTGATATGATAAACCCAAACGATTTTCATTTATTTGAATTTTGGGATTACGGGTTGAAATGGTATATACCCTTAAAATATTAAATTTAAATTGCAGATTGAAATGATACATATCTGTATCACTTGACCATATGATAGAAAACTATATACGGATGCCGTTAGTCTATTTGAAATGATTTCTTGAATATTTGAATGGAAAATATATGACTTTTAATGAACATTGATTTTTATATATAATATGAAGATTTTATTTTCAATATATGTGTTAAAGTTAGATTTTAAAATTATATATTTTGGATATTTTAAATTTATAAACTAAGTTTTAAAATGTAATTATAAAACTTTACTTATAACTTTAAAACTTTAAAAAAAATGTAGAATAAGATTTAAATAGATTCAACAATGATAAGATTTAATTTAATAATAATTAATATTATAAAATTTAATAAGAATTTAACTTAACTAATATATGTATATAATATGTTTTAATTATTTATTTAAATTTATATTAATATTTTAAAATAAATCTTTGCAATAACTTTGATAAATAAAAGTTGGAAAGATTAATTAAATAAGAATTGATTTTTAATTTAATTTGTTAATGATTGAATTTAAATAGGAAAATATTTCTAATTAAATTTGTTTAGAATTGAATTTAAATAAGGTTTGATTTGAACTTATTGAATTGAGATTTCGAAAGGTGTGATTTTATAATTTGATTTAATAAAAAGTGATTAAATGAATATTTTCAACTTTAAGTAAATTTGAGATTAAATATTTAATATTAACTTAAATTTGTAATAAGAGATTTTATTTAAGTGTTATTAAAAATGGTTAAGTGAATATTTGAAATTTTAGTAGGACTAAAGTTGGATTTTGAAATATAAATGGAATTCATTAAACTTAGTTAAATGTTTGAATAATTAAACTATGAGACCTACTGAATTTGAAGTGGTTTAAATTTGAAATTCGAACCTGGATTTGAAATCAATTAAAAATGGTTTTATGAATTGGAACTGAGGATGATTTAAATGGAAGTTTGGAACTAGAGTTGATTTGAATTGATTTGTGAAATTGGAAGAAATGATTCTAATTTGAACTATTTTTGATATAAACTATTTTAATATTAAGTATTTAATATATATACTATTTAATCTATAACAAATTTTTAAATATAAATTATCTTAATTTATAAATATTTCAATATATAAACCATTTTTAATATTTAAACTATTTAAGTTGGAACCATTATGATTCGATTTAATGAATTTAAATGCGAATATTTTTTATATGAAGATTTAAACTAATTTGTGGTTATGATTTTGGAAGTGGATATGATTTCGAAAGTAATATTGATTTTGAAATGAATATGATGTTTTGATATGAACTATATACTGTTTGAAATGTTTATAAAAGTGATTTTATAAACGACCATGGTGTGAAACAAACGTTTGGTTGTTAAAGAGACTGGGATCAAATATTATCATACTCTTTGCCAACAATGAAAACCACTTTAACAATTATGTTTGTGTTGGAGATTCCAGAATGAAGTAGGATGGTTTGGCGACGATTCAGTATGAGGTATTAACGCATCACTAACTCCCGCTTGCCAGCTTGATGTGGCTAAAACAGGAGCCTTGCCATGCCAAGTGAAGTCGAAACTCCGATCGAGCACATTTCTTCGATACCATTTTATTACTTTTTGATTTGATTGGGTGCACCCTGGATTTTAAAAGTGTGTTTTGAGGTGGGGGGTAGTAACTGCTATGCGTTACCATCAGTTCGGATCCGCGAAACGGTTGAATCCTACCCTAGGCATTGCCTCGCGTGCCTTGTCACATGCCTTATTGCGCCTTCTATGAGTTTGTTTATGTCGTACCTATGGAGCGCTCCTCGATAGCCCACCAGTTTGGTGGAATTTACAGTACTGCATGGAATACGACATTTATATAAAATGTGTTAAGGAGGATATAGGTAATGCCTTAAAGCTGTTTTAATATTTTACTTACTGTGGACATTATCTATGTAATGTATTGTACTATGTATGTAGATAGTTTAATGGATCCTTAAAGGATGGTAATTCCGTCGTCCTTTTTGTTATTTTGTATTTCTCTTGACAATTCACTTGAGTTGAATTTACTAGTATAAGAATGTTAATCCCGAGTGTTATATTTTTTGCTTTATGCTCGGGTTGGACTGAGTGTCATAGCATTTGACTCACCTTTGGAGCCTAGAGATCTGCTTGGAGTTATCTATTCATCTTTCCAGTTATTTCAGTTTATTGCAGTTGTTTTATTCAGACTTGTCGTTGGCATTTGTATTAGTAACTTCTTTGTATTCGAGATATCTGTCGTATTTTACTTTAAACTCTAATGTTGTATAGTAGCTTCACGAACTACTATTTATCTATTTACGCTACTTATTGTCATATTACTCTATGTCTGTGATTCTTTGATTGATTTATTTACTATATGTGCTAAGTTTTGCAAAATACAAATTAATAATCTACTGTTTTGAGAAATTCAAGTCTGATATGAGTGGATGATTGTCGATTTGAATGGTTTGAAATAGCGGGTTGTTACAAATGTTGTCATTTATACCCTAAAAAACATGTACCATTTCCTAAACCTTTTTGGTACATGCTTATTGTGATTGTATATGATGTTGAAGTGTGTTGAAAGTGTTTAAAGCAAGTATGAAAGTGTTTAAAGCAAGTAAGATCGCTGTAAGTGCACTTTAATATCTCTTAACTTTAACCTGCGTAAATGGAAGATTTATTAATTAAAACATGATTTGTTTATTCTTTACACAAATTTCTATGTACAACACAACAAACAATTTGTTTGGAAATATATAGAGTTTGTGAAACAATGTAGTGAAAGTTAGAAACAAAAAGGTCATTATGATTGCACTTTGAAAATGCCTTGTGTTCGGTAATTTTTAGAGTTAATTTTGAAAGACATCCTAGTAGTTCCTTTATTGCTTTAATATTTACTATATTTTAATTATTTGTGTAAAAATTGGACTAAAACATTTAAGTACTGGTCAAACAAAGTGGTAAAAGTTAGGAGTAAAAAGGTCGCTACGAACGCACTTTGAAAAATAGCTTGTTTCCAATAATTTTTATAAATAATTTAGAAGATATTCTTAAGGGTTTATTTTAATGATTTTTAAATATCCTAAGTAGACTACTTACTATAAAAAAATGGATCAAAAATCATTTGTTTAAGTGGGTAAAACTGACCACAAAAATCATTCATTTTCATGTTGTTCTCTGTCCAGAACTTTAGATAGCAATTGTAAATTCTATCTTTGTTACTGCATTGTGTTATTTTAAATGCATCATTTTGGCCAGTTTTTTACAATTTAATTGGTTATTTTCTTTGTGGAATCTTTTTAGGGAAGTTTAATAATTACATGGATGTGAGTATAAAAAAATATTAGAAGTTTAATTTTTTTTATAATTACATATTAATTTTTGAAGAAAAATATTTCCTTTGCAGTATTTATTATAAAAGGTTTCTAACAAATTATAAATTAGTTATTTTTACATAAATATGTATAACCTACTTATAAGTATTTTTAAAGTATTTATATATATATATATATATATATAATTTAGAAAAGTTAAGTAGTTTATAAAAGAATATAAGTAATTTTGATTATAATACTTAATTATAACAAATGGTTTTGGGAAGTTAATCAAAAGTATATTATCTTGTTAATACGTATACTTAGATCTTCAAAATGGATGTTTTAAAAAAAATTCTAAGGGTAAATAGTTTTGCATTTATAGTAACAATGTCTCACGACATTTATTTTTAACCTATTTAATTATACTTTTGGAAATGTGAAGTCTTGTTTATGATTCGTGAATATTCTTATACCATTTAGGACAAGAATATATATACATTTCTAAGTATTGTTTAGTTTATAAATGAATAGTGAAATTACAGAATAAATAGTGAACAATAGAAATGAATAGTGAAATAGTAGAAATGATCAATGAAATAGTAGTATACATGTATATATCTTTTGTAAAGATATTTTAAATATATATACAAGTATTTACAAAGAAGTTTTAATTAATAAAGGAATCAATCAAAGAAAAAAGGGATTAGAATTCGCTTATGCAACTTAATCGTACTTTGTGTGACTTAATCGTGCTTTTTGTGACTTAATTGTCCTTTTATGACTCAAATATGCTTTTTAAGGTAACTTGTTTATGGAAAGTATTTAATCCTATACTTGGCACTAAAATTCGATAATGTAGGTTTATTCAATCCATAGGATTTAAATATGATGTTAGAGTAGGGTTTGGAAGTAATGGTGCTCTTACCCACCGGCTTCACTATTGACTGAGGAATAATATAAGTGGATAAAGGCAAATGCATGATTATTATATGAGACTTGGTTTCTATATGCGATCATCCCTATTGTACTAGGCAGTCAATTAGTTGATTATCGAGTTTGACCAAATTAATTTTGGAGTATATTTAAGCATCACGTGTTGATATGGTTTGAGCTTCCCTATGATGACTTATTCTTATATATCATCTCCTGCTTTAAGAATGCATATATATGAGATCTCCCTTTTAGGGCTCCTTTATGTTATTCATTTATATCTTAAAGAACCATACAATTAACTGAAAATTCATCGATTTAGTTTTGAAAAAACCGGGATCAAAGAAATATATTGCATACCATAAACAAATCCAAAACAAATATACAAGTTCTATGTTTTGTAAGCAGTTATAGAGTGGAATGCTATAGAGTTGAAGTGTCTGTCTTAAGGTTAAGTCCAAGGGAGAGGTAAGCATTAGCAATTGTTGGACGACATATGCTAGGATCCATAGAGAGATTCGAGTACTTTTTGAGCGATGATGGTTCGAGATGCTGGAATATAGTGAGAGAGATTCAAGATCTATTTGAATGAGTAAAACTCGTGTGTTGGGATGATAAATGTGACTTCACCATTGGGAATGACTAATGATAGAGTAGGATGGACATCTATGGGGTTTAGCTGACCCCAAAGTGTATGTCAACTCCATTTCTAGAGATGGTACTAGGAGTTGATGATATTTGACATCACATGTTCGGGCATGGGCTAATTGCGTATTAACTTATGATATATTTTATCTAGAGATATACGATGCTCGAAATGTAGTTTCTAATCCTTGTGCTGAAGGCCAACTTTCGGTTTTTACTGAGGAGACCTCAACAGAAATCCATTATACGAATGTACCTTATCGGTTTTATTTGTACTTCTGATATTGTTGTGTTGTGAGATGCAAGCAGCATAGCTACTTCTTGATTTATATTATACACCCTAGACATTATGTAGTATATTCCTTATGTACTTGTTATATGAGTTTGGTTTTTTATTGAGGGAATAATCGTTACGGTTATTCGAATGGTCTTAAAAGTACTATTATATGTTGGCTATGTATTTTTAGAATTTTTTATACCAAACTTTTGTCTAACACATGGTTTTATATTGCCCTTATTTCCATAGTTGCTCTTTCGGGTTGTCTGAGAAGGGAAGGTTTTCATTGATATTCTTCGGAGCTCGAGGAGATGAGCTAGATGCTTCCATATTCCTACTATAGCATTTTATTTCCAATGCATTACTATTAAGTATATATCAACATTTGTGAGGACAGACTATTATAATTATCTAGGCTAATGACAGTACTTAGGATTGTAACTATAAAATGTTGTGTATCTTAGAGTACCAATGTGTAATGTCCTTTTTGATATTATATGTTATCATTCTGATGTGAGATTTTGATGTTGTGTTCTCTTTATTCTTGTTCTTTTCTTTTTCTTACCCTAATAATTTGTCTTTCCGGCACTTGATTGCTTGGCACGTGAATACCATGAATGTATTAGTGTCAACATTTGAGGGTCGAAAAGGCGAATCATTACATTTGGTGTTGGAGCTAAATGTTAATTGAGAACCTTGGCTTTGGTTGGGTATTACTCATTAGAGATAGGGTTAGCGATGCCCTAGAATGAGTTGTGTGCATTACACACATGAAAGCATATTTGTATTAGTTATAAACGTATGCCTTAAAAGTATTTGAACAATAAAAATTCTAAGATCTTATATAAGGTAACATAAGTAGGAATTATTAAAGTGTAGTTAATTAATATAGGGATTAATGATGTTCAATCTTTATCTCTCGTTGATTAGTTTAGCCATGCTCAAACGATTTATGAGCAAATTGCCTTATGCAAGGGTTAGGCGGACAGTATTTGTAGATACATTGAACTGAACACCTGTAACAGTCCAAAAATTTACATAAAATTTGAATAGAATTGAAAAGAAATTTAAACTGAAATTCTTTAAGAAAAGTAAATTTAATTAAACAAGGACTAAAAAGAAAATTTCTATAAATGTTTGAATTAGACTACGAAACTTGTACCATTGCGTTAGTAGTGATATTCTGGACAATGTTCGTTTCTAACACTTTGTAATTGAAGTTAATATGGAGAAGCTACGGTCATTAGAAGAATTGGAAATATAATAGAAAATCAAAAATGAAAATATCACAAAGTAACTAAGCCAACGATGGACCTCGAGGGGTTGAAGGTCTACCTGTAGCGGTGAGTCGTGTAAAATCGGGCGTTTGGAGTTTCCAGTGAGGTGTTCAGATGGTGTAAAAGTTTTTTTGTGACCAAGATTACGATGAATGAACTTGGTGACCGAAAAGATTCTCCAACCTAAATCTAACAGCCTAGATTAATTTGAAAACCCTATAAATCCTAGCCTAATCTAACCCAAAAAACTCACATAACAAAACACAGTCACAAACTCTGCCAAAATTTTCTCTCTTTCCTCACCCTAAAAATTTCATAAAAATTAAATTAATTCAATTTAAAAGAACACAAGCATTTGAATCACGATGGAGCAAGCGGAGCTAGCAAATAGTGGTGAGATTCTCGAGCATGGGCAATAGGAAGAGCTTAGGCTTGAGACGAGTGGGAACAACTTTGTTAACATGATTATTATAGTTAGATTTAGACTATTTTAATTGATTTAGGATGTTGGAAACCAAAATTAGACATGTAGAATTAACTTGAAATCTATAATTTTAGAATAAGAATTATAATAAATTTTTAATTGGATATTGATGTATACACCTCCTTTTACACTTGAATTTGCATACCCTAAACCAACAAACCCCAAATTGGATTGCAAATCGATAATTAGACTGCTCATTTCATAATAAGGGTTCGCCAATAACCTCTAACGACATTGATTAAACAATGGATAAAAATCGATAACTAAAATCCCAAAAACCCTAAAATTTATTCACGAATGGTCGACCTTGGACCTTAGAGGTTGAATGATAACGGTCGACCACCGAGGAATGTGGTAAACTATTCGTAACGAAAACTGTAGATTGTTAACCTCAGCTTAAGGCCCTAGTTGATAAAAAAAATAGTATAATTTTAGTTAAAAGTTATATAAATGGAAATTGTTTGTTTAAAACTATTCTGGGATAAGTACACATGCTAGAGACTCTAGGGAAGTTAGTTCCCTATTAAGGGACATTAGGTCATCGTAGTATTGGGTAATAGTTAAATACCCAGTTAAGAATTGAGAGTCGATTAGGGCGACAAATTTCATAGATTAAGAGTTGGGAGTCGACAAGGGTGATATATTTCGCAGACACTCAAGGGAGTCCCATGGTGGATGTGCAACACCAATGAAGATGCCAGTTGAGAGATCCCAGTGCTAACAGGGGAATCTATATTGACTGTCGAGTCCGGTGCGGCATGATAAGAGGCTATAGAATAGAAAGTAGCCTAGTACAAACATGAGTTCTTATACACACGGATCTAACATGACGTGGTACAAGTGGACGCCGATGCAATACAATAAGAGTCATTTAGCGTGACGATCGAGAGATGGACACGGGTTCATACGATGAGTCATACATCGAATTAGCATTTCGAGGTCCTCTCTCTCTAGACATTGTGATGGTATAGTTATTTGTGGGAAATCAATTCCCATAATTGCTTATGGGCGTTATTTTCATATTGGGTAGTTCTAAAAGCATTAGTTGATCATTTGTGTGAGGGTCGATTTGTAGTTCAACCCTTTGTATTAGATAAGAACCCTTAGGTATTGGACCTTATAGACACTAATATCACACCCTAATCACTTAAAGTAGTAATTATCTTACCTCATATATTCAATACACTAATAATTACCTACACATAACATTTCTAGCTTGAATTTGATCAGGAACTAAGGAGTATGCAAGTAATTATAATATATATGGTAGAGGACAACATTATATTAAAGATTCATAATCTTCATTATATTATACCAAGTGAGATCGACTTATAGAATAATGTATTTCTAATGAAATACACTTGTGCTTCAAGTGTCAGACAAATCAAAAATCTTAGTATACATATATTTATATATGTATTCATTCCTTAAGTCTATTGAGGGTTTCTTTAGCGTTCCACATTTAGTTTATACATTCATTCCATATAAAATTTGTTATTACAAAACTTTTATTATTTATATTAATTATATAATAGTTCTTTGTATAATATTATATTTATTAAATCTCATTTATTTAATTTTAATTAAGTTAATTAATTGTTTAATTAACTTCATATTAGTATTCTAGTACAATTTTACATTGAACACATCTAGTATAACCTTTATAATATATACAATAACCTTTATAATAATACATATATATCATATATACACATAGATACACATACTTACACATTATTGCGTTTATAGTATAACACATATATCATATATATGTGCATTTTTATTTAATTAATTAACCTTACTAAACTTATTTAATTAAATAAATTTAATTAAATTATATTAATTTCGAAAATTTATTTTATATAAATAGATGTATTCTTATGTTATCTTAAACATTTTAAAATAACATAACATTTATCCATTAATATAATACATGTATATAAGTATTAAATAATTAACCTATTTAATTTATTTATTTTATTAGTATTATTAATAAATTTTAAATTTTAAAATTTGTGTTTATATATTTTCAAACAATTTGACAATATAATTATCATTTCAAACATTTTGAAAACTTATGTTGTATTATAACTTTTATAATAAACTAATTTTTATTCTAAATTTAAGTTTTAAATCTTTTATTTTTATTTTCATAACAATTTGGTAAATTAGCGCAAGGCTCAATTCAAGTTGGGCCTTTTCTATTAGAGGCAACCTTTCGGCTCACTTCACTTTCTAGACTAGGCCGATAATCAGGTATGATAGGGTACTTGATTGTCCAATTATAATCTTAGACACTACCTTTCGAGACACCATGATACACTACGACAAAAAGACCCTATTATAATTGTATTTTAACAACCGTTACAAATAGTCAGTTGTAGTAAAGGTTTTTTACAACTCTTCTTATCAGATAGTTGTAGTAAACTTACTTTTAACAACACTTTTATTCTATGAGTTGTAATAGATGCCTATTACAACCATTCTTTTTTGCCAATTGTAATAAATGCCTATTTTTAACAACTCTATTTTTTTGCCAGTTGTAATAGATGCCTATTACAATATTTTTTTCCACTTATAATAGATGTATGTCTTTAACAACTTATTATTTTGCCAGTTGTAATAAATGTCTATTACAACCTTTTTTTGCAAGTTGTAATGGATGCATATTTTTAACAACTCTTCTTTATTGTAGTTGTAATAGGGCCTAATACAACTTTTTTGTTTGCCAGTTATAATAATTAGTTAATAAATATAATTAAATAATAGTACCTAATAATTAATAATTATAATAAATTAATAATAAATAATAATTACTATAAAATGATAATACATAATTTGAAATATGAAATAATTAATTTTAATAATTACTATTCAATATAATTAATGATTAATATAATAACTAATAATTATTAAATAAGTAATCACTAAATATAATAACTTACAATTATTAAATAATTAATAATTAATATAATAACTAACAATTATTAAATAGTTAATAATTAATAAATTAGCGTTAATTATTTATAATTAATAATTAAGATTAATAATTAAAAAATAATAATTAATATTAATATTTAATATTTAATAATTGATATTAATAATATAATAATAAATAAATATTTAATTAATAATTAAAAATGTATAAATAATAATTACTTTAAAATAATATTAACCTATAATTAATAATAAAATTTTAATATTAAATAATAATTAATTAAATAATAATTAAATAGTAATAATTAAAAGTTAAAAATCAATATTAAATAATAATAATTAAAATGAAATAACAATAATTTATAAATTATATTCAATAACAAATGAATAATCAATAATTTATAAATAAATAATAGAAAATAATAATAATTAATAAGTAATCTTTAATAATTTAGAAGTAATAATTAAATAATAGTACTTAATAATTATATAATAATTAAGTTAAATAATAATACATTCATAGTTATAACTAAATAATAATACTTAATAATTAATTATTAATAGTTGATAATTACTATTCAATAATATAATTAATAATTAATTTAGAGTAAATTTCGATTAAAACAAATAAATAGAAAATTCCAATTCATTATAAATCAATTTTAGCACTAAAAATATAAAAAAATAATTACGTTAAGAAAAATAATTTAAGTAGCAAATATTGATCTTTATACACATTTTCTTTTTACTTATATAAAGTAGTAAATAATAATCATTTTATCTACTAAAATACACAATTAACTATAATCCTAATTAAAACCAAAGTGATAATTATCGGATGCGGATATAACCATATCCGCATTCGTATCCGTTTTTCGGATATTAGATAATTTTTTATATTTCAATATGGATATGAATATGGATACAGACGGATTTCAAATTTTTTGATTACTCACTGACAGTCATACGTTTGACTAAATTTAGATAGAAAGCTATATGTTCAAGGCATACAAACTTCCCATGGCTCCGAAACCAAATTTCCCTTTGGCTCCGAAACCAAATTTTTAGGCTCCAAACCGAAATTTTCACATATAATCACCGCTCCCTCTCTCCACACCCCTGATAACTTAAATCTTCAAATGTTCTTCCTCCAAACGTTCCAAACATTTTTAGGCTCCAAAATATCCTTTTCAGAGGCAGTTGCTGCAAACCCTCCAAACGTGCTTCCTCTAACCTCAAACTCGATAATAAGCCTTCTAGCATCCCTTCTTCTTTATCCAGCTCGAAGCCATCCTCAAACCCGAACCCGCAACCAATAGCACCCATTGTCGCTGTCAAGGTCGAACCTGAAGTGGAGTTCATTGCTGGCTTGATCAACTTTATGGATCCGATTTTGATATAGGAGGAGAAGGTTAACTGGTTTGATTGTGGAAAAGGGTCATATGATTCGGGTTCGTTGTTCTATATCATGAATCCAATTTGAATTACTAGAACCAGATGAATAGGAGTGAAATTGATCCTAATTCTCTATATTTACCTTAATTCGTGATCAAATTATGGGATTGTCGAACACTTTTTATGTGTAAATTTTCCACTATGGGATTCGAAATTTAATTATAATTATTTATGGAATATTTTAGATCTAGATCTGGTTGTGGTCTTGGAACTACTGGTAGCTGTGCTAGAGGTTGAGGATTGCATCCTTGAACCTGACGGTGGTGTGCTGGTTGCCTAACAAATATCGGACAGGTTCACATTTTCTTCCCATTCACCTTTTATCCATATTCATAAATACTGATAATATTCAGGTAGGGATCCAAGAGATAGTAAGTTACTTATAATATGCTTTGGTTCATTATAAAGAGTTTCCATGCTGTTAGTATTGGTCATGAATAAACTAGTTCATCATATGTAACCATAATGTATGGTTTGTGTCATAGAAATACTATCAAATTTTGGCTACCCTTTTAAATTAGTAGCGGGTGCAAATCATAAGAGAATCATGCCATATAGTTTTAGCTTATGTGCTGCCCACATAGCATATTTGGTTACGTCCAAAAATTTTTCGATTTGATATTAATTTTAGTTCAGATTAAAAATGGTTCTACCCAAAGCATCCATCAAATACTAATATATTGCTAGAAGCTTGACCAATCCTTGCAAATGTAAAATAAAAATACTAGTAAATCATTTGACCCGATTTCCATATTCTTAGGAAATTGAGGAGTATTAACCTTTGGATATGTACTGTAAATGAAAATCAGAGCATTATAACATGATAGTTTCTGAATGAATGTTGCTAAAATGGTAGCATGCTAACTGTAATGTAAATGTATTGTTTATAGGATACCGGTGAGCTGTATGAGCAAGACAGAATATCGAGAAGGCAATGGATTATCACAAGAGAGTAGCTGATCTCTTCCAAAGCAAAGAAGTGACAACTTCTGTAAATAATTACAAGTCAAAAGTTGCGTAATTTGCTGCACAGTTAAAACAGTAAGATTTACATATTTGGTTATGACTCATTGCTTAATTTCATGAAACTTTGATTGGTAGTTCCATTATATCTTTTCATAACAAATGCAAGTATTAATCTTTACTAAACATGGAAGGAATGAACAATCATGGCTCATTTATTGTCATCCAATGTTTCACCCTATCCCAAATAACTTAAAGCATAGTTCTACGTAGTTCTTGAAATCATCCCTATAAGTATGAAGTTTTAGTAAGACTGCATATGAAAATACATTAAAATTGGTAGATTACAGGAAATGCCCTATACTATTTAAAACTAGATTTGTTTGTTAAGAAGGTTTGTTACTCTTGGGACAAGTCTTGGAATGACACACATTTTTTTCTGAAAGTAATTATATAGATTTTATACTGATATAAAACTATTCAGAACTTGATATAATGGACTGCATATATGTATACTAATGGCTAATCTATTACTTATAAAGGAAAGCAAAAACCAGAGAAGTCATTTGCTGCCACGTGTTCTTCGTATTTCATTCCCTACTATTATCCAACTTCGGTTTGCAAACTGTTGTTCTCCTCATTCCCTGACTCATCCACGTCTGGTTCACTTCGCCTCTCGCCCCAACTTCCCAACCGTTTCCTCCCCTTTAGCCGTCCTCCCTCCCCCACAACACCATCGCTGTTGCCCTTCCCGCTCCTTACATTTCCCCCTTACCGTTCTCTTCCCTTTGCCTCTTTACCCAATTCTTTTCGCAAATGCCCACAATCGGTTTGACTAATCTTTGCCTCTTCCTCCTCCCCTCCCTTCTTCCACGCTCCACCTGTTGAACCGCCTATCAATTCCTCTTCTGTCAAATTTGCCCTTGCCATAACCTTTCGCCACAGCAGAGGTCAGTAACGACCGTTCTCTCCTCTTTCCTTTTACTCACACTTCTTTCCTCTTCACTATCACTTCAATTTGGTACAAAAATTCTCGGTAACTCTTCTCAATTCCTAATTACGCCTTTTTTGAATTCTACATTTCACGCATGCACTGGAGAATGACTGGCCGACATGGGTACTCGACAATTTGTACAGTCTCCTGAATTTACAGTCCACAGGTATGGATCCCCTCATTTGTTTTCATTTACTTCACATTTATTTTGTATTTTATTTTAGTTAACTTTTCCTCCTGTCTTCTTCGGATGTATACTTCACTATGCCTGTTATGTTGTTTGTTTAATGGTCTTATTATGTATACAGTGAGAGAGAAAAAAATTAACGTTGTCCATCTACGCAATAGTAAGATAACCAAAACATATATACTATGTCTGTAATGTAATTCATTGTTAAATATATTATGTTTTGTTAACTATGATTAATTTTTTACCTGACAGCAATAAACCACGACTAGAAAGTTGCACTGAAAAATAAAAGAGCAAAAAATGCTTCCACGGTTAAACAGAAATGCGTTTAGTATATTCATTCTGTTGCCTTAGCATAACTAAAATAAATCTGGTTTTGATGGCATGTATTTGAATTTTGATACTGCAGTTTAAAACATACGACATTGGTAATCACGTTTACCCTTTTCGTTTCTAATCATGGCTTATCCGTTTTATAAGTAAACTTATCTCCACATGTGCCAAATCAAATACTAACCATTCATGTTCTGTTATTGATAGTTCAAACTGGTTGGTTTCATTGCAGTATGTTTAACTATATGTTTTTAGCTTTGCCTGTAATACCAAAATCCAATACTGCAATAATTATGCACCAAAGTTAATTATAAGGAAAAATAAATATTGCTTCGTATTATATGTGTTTACTTTTTGTGCATGTTACTTTTCAATTTGCATACTACAAGTATTCTACCTGTCCCCCCATGGGTTTGAGTTGTTTGGCAATTTTTAAAAAAAAAGGTATTTGCTGTTTCTGTAAAAGGTTGTTTATGTACTATCTGCGACATAACGATGCGACTATGCTGTTTGCAGATCACAAGCTGAGTAGGGGCCCTAATAACAGTTTTAACCAACCTGTTCGAATGAAACAAGGTAAATTCTCATTTAATGCACTATATTTCCATGTACGGTATACTAAATTATTACATTGTTAATTACCGTCTAACAGACTATTTGACATGTGCTGTTTACTGTCATACACGACGTGTACAGGTAACAGTTGCCACAGTACCAACAGTTTAGACCCGTAATTGACATACTTGGAAAAGTTGTATTAAAAATAAAATACACCCTGTTCTCTCACATTTACTACCATTGAATTGTATTATAACTATCTTTTTAAATCCATTTAGTACGTACAAATATGTGTTTCTGTACATTGGTCAATGTTACCGTCTTCGCTCTCTAATAGGTTGCCATTGATCAGAATTAATTAGTATATAGGCGGATATATGCAAGTTTTTTGTGCATCGAAAATTACACTCTCTGCAACGAACACCATATGATCACTGTTTAAAAATGCTTTCCTTCTGTGACTTTTGTACTTTACATATAACAAACCATACATGTACATGTTTTTCTAATAAATCATCTTATTCCATTTTTGCATTTCTGACAGTCAACATCCTGCACATATTATGTTTGCTCCCCTACAATTTTAGTTGTCCAAGTTTATCAGTCATAAGTACAGATTATTTTCTTCTACCTAACAATTTATATTTCGGTATAGTCTATGATTCAATAACAGCTTCTACTCTTAATTTCCCCTTTTGTAGTTCATTTGAGTGGTCTTTATGTGGAAAACTGTAACTGAGGCTGAACGAATGCTCTCAATATCTTTAATTAGACCAGGAGTGAAATCCCATTACCGATTGCATTGTTTGCCCCATTACATGATAGTAATCTGATTTACCATTTCTCTTCTTAAGTTGCAGTCCTATGTCCTGTCATTCTATTTATATTTTATACAAATAGAAAATTAATATTTCTGTTGAAGGCCATCAGTGCATGTACGTGTGTTGTAGATGTAAACCGGATAAGTGTTTATTTTTAGTACGGTTGTATTTATTCGTTTGTGGTCACTACAGTAGAATCCATGAGCAGTGCATTTGACACGTGTCCATGTTCATATCCCACGCAAGTCCACGATTTCTCATCTTCACGGTTCTAACTCTCCTCAACTAAGAGGCAACGGTTACCGCTTTCCCTTCTCTTCCAACCTAATAACCCTCTCACTCGAAAATTTTTATTTACTTTCACTCTTTGAAAACTGCCATCAACGGCCAAAAATTACGAAACCGCATAGGTGAACAATCGATATCGAATATTCTCTTCTCCATCATTGCATTTGATTGTTGATTTTTTTAATTATTCACATCGATGGAGTATTCACTTCGTACACATAACTCTAATTGCTTCAATTTCCTTGCAAATTTTTCGAGTAACACTTTTAGAGTTATGCGTCTTTTTAATTTTAATTATAAACACATGGTTATGTTGGATGCATTGAAATCATTTGGTATTTGTAAGAAGCGAAGTCTGATCGATTTGGATCCGGTGGGTTTGGTTCTTTGAAATTTTGAATTTTCAAGGTATAGTTTTATTGTTTGGGTTATATTTGCTTCCTGCCATATTCGACTAAGCAATTTGTATGAGATAGAACATTGATAGGAACACCTGACATTTCTATGACGAGTTTGTGGACGAATGAATGTTTGATTCTACTATAACTACTAACTAATGAAACTTAACCTTTTTTCTGTATAGATTTTGATTTCATTACAACGTTTAAACTTCAACTAATTTTTACTTTGTTTCAGTTATGGGGCAGTTCAACATGTATAAACGCTCCTTTTAGTTGAAGGAAAAGATACAAAGTGCACAAAGGTAAAGCTTTATATAAGACTGGAATTACCATTTTTTTTCTTTGCATAGTTCGTATTCAGTTTATATAAAGGAAAGCAGAAACCAGAGAAGTCATTTGCTGCCACGTGTTCTTCTTATTTCATTCCCTATTGTTTTCCAACTTCGGTTTGTAAACTGTTGTTCTCCTCATTCCGTGACTCATCCACATCCGTTTCACTTTGCCTCTCACCCCAACTTCCGAACCTTTTCCTCCCCTTTAGCCGTCCTCCCTCCTCGACAACACCATCGCTGTTCCCCTTCCCGCTCCCTAAATTTCCGCGTTACCGTTCTCTTCCCTTTGCCTCTTTACCCGATTCTTTTCGCAACTGCCCACCGTCGGTTTGACTAATCTTTGCCTCTTCCTCCTCCCCTCCCTTCTTCCACGCTCTACCTGTTAAACCAACTATCAATTCCTCTGGTGTCAAATTTGCCCTTGCCATAACCTTTGGCCACAACAGAGGTCACTAACGACTGTTCTCTCCTCTGTCCTTATACTCACACTTCTCTCCTCTTCACTTTCGCTTCAATTTAGTACAAAAATTCTCGGCAACTCTTTTCATTTCCTAATTACGCCTTTTTTAAATTTTACAGTTCACGCATGCTCTGGAGAAGGACTGGCCGACATCGGTAATCGATCATTTGTACAGTCTCCTGAATTTAGAGTCCACAGGTATGGATCCCCTCATTTGTTTTGGTTTACTTCACGTTTATTTTGCATTTTATTTGGGTTAACTTTTCCTCCTGTCATCTTCGGTTGACAAATATCCATTAAGCAGAACATTGATATTGCCGCTGAATCTTTTTAATGGCTGTTAAACAAATGAAAATTTGTTTCCCACGCTCATTTGATTTCATTGCAAAATTTGGCCACACCTTTTGTTTTGTACTGACTATGATTGCAAGATTTAGTTTTATAATGTCCATGAAACCAAAATTTTGAGTAGATAAGCTACTCCCATTTTCTAACCATTTGACATATGACTCCCGTGTCAGCTACTCTCATTTTCTAACTGTATGGTAGAGTGAAATGTTAATGTTCAGTACAGAAAATGGTAGCTGTACTTATAAATTGCTATATAATTTGTCGTTCACTTCACTGTTTTATTCAATCCATAAGGAGTTGTTTTTCGTCTTATGTACCATGAAGATAATAATTTGCAGTGAAGTAGTACCATATTTATTTTTAATCAGTACGTAACAATACTTACTGCCGCTTATACAGGCTGTACATACTACCAACTCTCTGCCTGACGAGTGTAAACCCTTGCACGTCATTCGCTTAATCATAAATTATGGATACCCCAGCTGTGGCTAGGGCTGCTAGAGCTGAAAGAAGAGGTGCAATGAATGCGGGAAAAAGAAAAAGGAGTACAGTTTCACAGCAACAGGGGACAACAATGGAAGATACAAGCACATCCCGTGGAGATGCGTCATATAGGCCAAAGATTACTTCAGGACGGAGTGGCCGTACTGGTACGTTATGCCGGTTTACATACCATTATTTACTTCACAAATGAAGTCACCTCAACTACTGCTTTCCACTGTAACTAAAATAGGGAAAAAAGGAAAAGGACGATATTCCTCGCCGAGTTGCCGCAGCAGTGTGTTAGCAAAAGTAGGCGCAGGTAATGGTGTCCTCTTATTCTTCCTCTCTGTTCCAAGCTATAATGTAAATTGAAATACCACATTTAGCTGTTGCGTTTTGAAGATATTTACGGTTGCTAAAATGAATGTTACATACTGTATGGTTTACCCAGTACAATTCACTTTGCTGTTAATCAACCTTACAACGGTTCGTCCACCACTTTGTTTTTCCTTGGCATGTGTACAGTACGCATTAGTGTTATGAATGCTGATGGCTAAAATTTTGGAACAGGAACTGTGGTTCAGCCATGGAATTTTGGTGGACCCACCTATGTTTGCTCAAGTTGTAATGCAGCAGTTTGGTATGAAGAAAGGAACAGGAAGTCAAGAAGACCCGTGAATCCGAAGTTCTCTATTTGCTGTAAGGGTGGTAAAATTAAGTTACCAGGGTATAAAAAATGCCCTGACTATTTACATAATCTGCTTGATTACAATGGTGGCCGTGAAAGCTCTAATTTCAGAGAGAACATACGAGTATATAATAGGATGTTTGCATTTACATCTATGGGTGGTCGGATTGATAATTCAGTGAACATAGGTCGGGGTCCTTATGTATTTAGAATTAGCGGGCAGAATTATCATAAAATAGGCTCTATGCTACCCACGAAGGGGCAAGCTAAATTTGCACGACTATATATCTATGACACAGCCAATGAGGTTACAAACAGAGTGAATGCGCCAGGGTTGTCAGCTAACCAGTCTACAAACCCTCTTATTATTAAAAATTTAATATCTATGTTCAACAACTGTAACGAGTTGGCTAAGGTGTTCCGGATGGCCAGAGACAGATATGAGAGTAGTAGTTTGTCCAATGTTTCGCTTCATTTGTTGGAAAGGAGAGGCAGAGATGGTAGGCAGTACAATATACCAACAACTTCTGAGATTGCAGCTTTGGTTACAGGGAATGGTAACCGAAGCGAAGGTTATCGGGATATCATAATCGAAGAGAGAAGTGGACTGCTTAAGAGAATTAACGAGAAACACCCCAGCTTTATGGCCATGCAATATCCCCTCTTATTTCCCTATGCAGAGGATGGTTATAGACTGAACATACCTTATCAGTCCATCGACCCGGCTGATATCGGCAAGGACGACATGGTAACAATGCGTGAATATTATGCGTACATACTGCAATATAGGGAGGGTGATGGTAATACCTTGCTTTATGGTGGGAGATTGTTCCAGCAGCTAATAGTTGATGCATACTGTTGCATAGAGGAGGACAGATTGAATTGGATAAGAAATAACCAACATAACATCAGGTCTGAACTGTACAAAGGGCTGAAGGATGCGGTTGCAGCAGGTGACACATCGGCGTTGTCTATTGGTAGGAGAACGGTTTTGCCTTCCTCTTTTACCGGTGGGCCTAGGTACATGATTCAGAACTACCAAGATGCAATGGCAATTTGTCGATGGGCTGGTTCTCCAGATTACTTTATCACATTTACATGCATTTCTCACTGGCCAGAGATTAAGGAGTGCTTAAAAACAATGCCAGGTCAACGGGCAGAAGATAGACCGGATATAATTTCACGCGTTTTTCACATCAAGTTGCAGCAATTGATGCATGACATAAAGGAAAAAGAATATTTTGGAAAAGTAAATGCTGGTCCGTCACACCATCCACTAAAATTTTGTTCACAAAAATTAACATACAATGAGAATGATGATTAATTTTGGTCAATATTTTAACAGCTTTGTACGCTATTGAATTTCAAAAGCGAGGCTTGCCTCATGCACATATCTTGCTGTTTGTACGGAGAGAGGACAGACCAAAAACGACGGCCGAGGTGGATAAGGTCGTTAGTGCAGAATTACCCGACCGTCAGGCAGATCCTGTTGCATACCAGTCAGTCAGTCAGTTTATGGTACATGGACCATGCGGCGTTTATAGTCCTAACTGCCCATGTATGTTAAATGGTAAATGTTCAAAACATTACCCAAAACGGTTCAATTATGAAACGACGTATGACAAAAATGGTTTTCCAAATACAGAAGACGAAACAACGATAACTATGTCACCACATTATCGGGGGTTACTTTAAATAATTGTTGGGTAATACCACATAATGTGAGCTTAGTTGTGAAGTATCAAGCACACATCAATGTTGAGATATGCAATCGTGCGAAGTCTGTTAAATATTTGTTCAAGTACATTCACAAAGGCCACGATAGGGCTGCAGTTGTAATTGAGGAAAACAATGTAACGAACCACAATTTTGTTCGCGCTGTGGATGAAATAAAGACTTATATAGATTGTCGTTACATATCAGCTTCAGAAGCAAGTTGGAGAATTTTCAAATTTGATATTCACTATCGAAAACCTGCAGTTGAACGATTACACTTTCATTTACCTGAAGAGCAAAACGTTGTTTTCCACGATGACGATAATTTGGCTGAGGTAGTATGTCAACCTGCTGTTAACAATACTATTTTCACTGAGTGGATGGAAACTAATAAACTTAGTGAGGAGGCACGAAAGCTGACATATGTAGATTTTCCTACAAAATGGGTATGGAACAAAAAAATTGGCAAGTGGACAGCACGGAAGAAAGGGGACACAATAGGCAGAGTTTATTTCGCTCATCCAACATGCGGCGAACGATTTTATTTACGTCTGCTACTAAACATTGTCAAAGGACCAACCTGTTATGAAGAGATTCGAACCGTTAATTCCGTTGTTTATGACTCTTTTAAAAGTGCATGTGTTGCACGTGGATTACTTGAAGACGATAATGAATGGAACGTAGCTTTAACTGAAGCATCACGTTGGGCAACTGCAACGTCTCTACGCGAACTTTTTGTCATTTTGCTACTTTTCTGCAAAGTATCCAACCCACTACAACTTTGGAATAGAAATTGGAAAATGTTGGCAGAGGATATTGAATGGCGTCGCCTTCACACGTACGAACAATAACCTGATTGTTTTGATGACTGTCAACTAAAGTTGGAGACTGTATGTGAATTAGAGAAGATATTCAGTAGAAGTGGTAGATCTGTAGCAGAATTTAATTTCCTCCCTCCATCAGAACTTATCCCAAGTTTCACACGTCAGTCTACCTTACAACCAGTGGATACTGCTTATGATATGGAAATGTTGAAAGCCGAGTCGCATCCACTTACGTCGTCCTTAAATTTTGAACAACAAAAGGTATTTAAAACTGTATGTGATTCTGTTGAGCGTATCGAAGGTGGTTTCTTCTTTGTTTACGGAAGTGGGGGTACAGGGAAAACTTTTTTATGGAAAACCATTATCACTTACTTAAGGGCAGAAGGGAAGATTGTTCTAGCTGTCGCTTCTTCTGGTATAGCATCCTTACTTCTACCTGGTGGTACAACCGCCCATTCAAAATTCAAAATTCCCCTTATTGTGGATGATAATTCAACATGCAATATATCAAAACAATCTCCTTTAGGGCAGTTGCTCAAATCTACTGATTTAATTATTTGGGATGAGGCACCTATGATGCACCGTTATGCCCTTGAGGCCTTTGAAAAAAGTTTACAGGATATAATGCAGGTTGGCACCGATGACGGACCTTCTAGGATTTTCGGAGGAAAGACGGTTTTACTTGGAGGTGACTTTCGACAAACTTTTTCGGTAGTTCATAAAGGTACTAGAGATATGGTGGTCTCTGCTTCCATCAGCAATTCATATCTATGGGCAAGGTGTAAGGTTTTCACCCTCACAAGAAACATGAGACTACAACGTTCAACATGCACCTCCCAGGAAATGGAGAAAGTTGATAAGTTTGCATAGTGGGTGCTTGACATTGGAGATGGAAATGTTGATGCAGTCTCAGTAGATGGTGACGATGATCCTTCTTGGATTACTATACCTTCTGAATATCTTATCGACGATGGAGATTGTGGTCTTCAAAATATGGTTGACATTATATATCCTAATTTGCGTAATAGGTTGGCGGACAAAGAGTATTTACGCACACGGTGCGTGCTCGCTACCACTAACGAATTTGTTGAGGAAATTAACTCCTACATCCTTTCTCAAATTAATGGTGAATTAAGATCGTATTTCAGTGCTGATTCTATTAGTCCTACGTCCGAACAAGTAGACGATCAACATACCCTTTATCCTACAGAATTCCTTAACACTCTAAAAATATCTGGATTACCTAACCACATTTTGCAGTTGAAGATAGGAGTTCCAATTATGTTGTTACGAAATTTGAACCAGAAGTTGGGGCTTTACAACGGAACACGGTTAATTGTAACTCAACTTGCTGAAAGGGCTATTGAAGCAGAAATAATTACTGGTACTAATATCGGTACCAAGGTCCTAATTCCTCGCATCATTCTTACATCTGCGGATACAAAATGGCCATTTGTGTTACGTAGGCGACAATTCCCCATTAAAATTTGTTTCTCAATGACGATAAATAAAAGCCAAGGGCAAACGTTGGACAATATAGGCAAATATTTGCCGCTTCCAGTTTTCAGCCATGGTCAGTTGTATGTTGCCGTATCAAGAACATCTTCATATGAGGGTATAAAATTTTTAATTGGTCAATTGGAGGGTGGACGTCGTGGGCTAACGAAAAACATTGTATATAAAGAAGTTTTCAATGGTTTATCAGGTAATCACACCTTACATCGTGTACTACATGCATTTCAATACTGACTTTCACACCCACTTCTCTAAACTTTCTTCCCTCTGCTTTCAGGCTGAAGTTGCGGAGGGAAAAAATGCGGTTACATGACCGGTTTTTGCTGTATCTACTTTTATGGACTACCATCTGTTAAGCTACACCCTGCAAATTAATTTGTTCCTATTTCCTGCACACTTTACCATCACTACTACTTTCCGCAGTTGTATTGTTTTTTTTTGGCGTTAAACTTGTGTATTTGTAACTTAATGGCATGATTTATTCATTCTTAACACCGCTCATTACGTGTACCTGCTATTTTCTGTCCAACACCAACCTTTTCAGGTTGCTCTCTGTTTGATGAGCGTATTTACAGTTAGACGCTGCACTGTCGCTGATGTCAGTACTATTACGACAATTTCTGTTGTCTGTCCTTTTTTCCACCTGAGCTTGGATATTTGTAACTTATTTGGCTAATGTATACGATAAACACCGTTTCCCAGACTGTTTGTACACGTTTGTCCTAATAATAAAAAAACCTGAACGCTAACTTTGACACATACAAATTACAAATGCTCAGCATACGCATTAAGCAGTGCTTATTCATACATTACGCCCCATACCACCAATCAACATAGTTCAAAATCCAAATTTAATATTGATTAGTGCTCAAACAATGTACTGTAATCTTAGGCACATTTGTACACTACGAAGTTCAGTTTAGGATCCGTTAACCTGTTTGACTGCGTATTAGCAGCAATTTACTTCAACCACTTTGTCCACCACATTATTTACTACTTTTACATTTGTTACTTTTACTGCTGTACAGTCAGTATTAATTCATCTTACATGGTTCATAGTACTTAATGAATTTGAAGCGATGCTCTTCAAATCTTATGTTAACTCGGTTTAGGCAATGAAGTACTAACGTTTGATGTATGAAATAAGTTAATGATACGGTAGTCAGTTATTTACAACCCCGCAACTTCAACGCATTATCAATTTATCACTGCCAAAGTTCTTCCCACTTAACGACGCCTCCACTTTTTTTTCGTCCACAGTGTTTCTTTGACAGGTTCTTCTCCTGCTATTTTGTCCTCAGTTGATGGACCTCAAAACTTTTAAACGCTTCAAATTCAGGGAAAGACAGTTTTTTAATCTCAACTTTCATTTACCATTCATTATTTTCATGAGGTTTGAATCATACTTGCTTAACATAACAATTTTTTTGACTGCAGATTATATTTTAACTTACAGTAAGGGATAGTAAATCGAGTAGACACAACGCGGGAAGGTATAATCGCTGTTTATTTTAACTTCTGATGTTTCCATATTTTTACACCATAATTTTCCACGTTGAACTTATGTTTCTCATTACATTCTTTATTCAAACAACAGGTTTGAAATCGTTCATCCATTTTTTCCCCCTATATGATACTGTCCTCATTTATACACACTTACTACGAACTTAAGTCCACGATCTGCTGCACTCTTTGACTCCTCATTTGCAACAATTTAAATCAACCTTTTTGTCTGCCACCCTACTCAGTACTTTTACAACTGCTACTTTTACTGTGTTACTTTAAGATGTTATACAAGTAGATGGTGTTATTTGTTATTACAAACCTTTTTTCTTACCATTTATCACTTTATTTCGTTAACAGTTTCATGTACACGCTGCTGACATGACTATCGGATGCTTGCCTGTAAACTGCTCAGGTTGGATATATCTTTGTGATAAGTTTAACTTCATCATCTACTTTCCCGCAATAACATTATGTTCACTTTTCAACTGCAAGTACACTTTCGTAATGTACAACAATTTTTGTACATTTTAAACTTTAACTGACAACGTTTTTGCTCAACGTACATTGTTGCTGAATTGGTAGGAAAAGGGACTGTTAAGGATAGGGATTTGTCAACAAGTTGTTCAGACAATATTACGCTCCTCCTGCACTCATTGCTCAGCAGGTATTTTTAACATTTGGCTTTGAGAAATACATAGCGACAAGTAAACGTAGTATTGCGTACAGTAGAACTGGCACTAGGTGCACTTATCCCAGCTTGAAGTCAGTTGTAGTCGACTATTGGATTCCCGAAGTAATCTGTTAAGCAGTCGTATTTTACAGGCCATTTTAAAAATTTTAACAACTGCACCGCCTGTACTTATTCAAACTAAAAATAACTAAGTGGTTTACTATTTCATTTACTGTGCACACCACCTACCCTCAATTTGTTAACTCACTGTACGATAACATAATAAACATATCCTCAGTTGCATATCCTTTCCCCCGCTCTTTGTTCGTACTATAAAAATATGGTGTTGCTTGCAGCGCGGGTATCAATGGCTACTTTGGACGATGTTGTTGATCGCCACGATACAAACACTGTACAGAACAGTGACATGATGACGGATCCCCACCGTCATCAGACTTCTTTTCCACACTGTCTACTTCTCCACTGAACATGTGTCAACACGCTTCACGCAAAAGGTACATACTATCCGGTACGCGGTTAGTTGAAGTCCACATTTTTATCTCTTTTTCTTACCTTTCCATAAACTGTCCCAACATGCATCATTGCTATGCTCTACTGTTCTGCAAATTTCATTACTACGACTTTACGTCTGCGATCATTTAAAATGTATGACTGCTTATTTGCATCAATTTACGCCAACCTGTTTCTCCGCCACATTACTAAGTAGTGATACGAGTGGTACTTTTACTTTTACACCGTCAATTTACTCAGTAGTGAAATGTTCAGCTTCATCATCGACCCTCTGACAATAACATCGTTCATTGTTCAACCTTCCTGCTGTTCTTTATTAATACTGTACTAATATGCTCTTGATTGCAGCGTGGGTGTCCATGGCTATTTTGGACAGCACCGCTACTCGCCGTGTTACAAACCATGTACACAACAGCAACATCATGATGCATCCCCTCTGTCCATAGACTTCAGGTCAACACTGTCCCCTTCTCCAATCGGCATCTGTCACCACCCTTCGTGGTATTATTATACACTTGCCGGTATGCTTTCAGTTGAATCATGCTTTTGATGTATACAAAGTGTGGACCAAAAACAAAAGCACAGCTTGCTACCCAGTCAAACAGAAACAAGGGTGTGTGAAGACGGATTAAAAGTACGCCACTTATCCTTGGAAGCAGTTTGGACAGCAACAGGAAGCAGATATACTGTGTTTTTTTCCATTTTTGTAATTTTTTAAAGTGCGTGAATTGTAGAAAACCTGTATTGCTTTATATAAAATGCTCCCTGCATCATGAGCAGATATACATGTTTGTGTAACTGGAATTGATGGATTTCGGCAACTTCTGGTTACTTTTTTAACACGCATTTTGCATATACTATCATCACCATTTCCTTTGTAATTTGACATACGAATGAAGACACTTTCCAGTTTAAACATAGAAATATTCCAACTTGAAGAAAGACTGTCAGCTATGCTATGTGCTCATGTGTGTACTACTTTTGTACTACTGTTAACACTGCATGAATAAAAGATTAGTCATATCATACTGTATGTGACATGAATCTGTTGCCCATTCTTATCAACACACATGATTTCACTGCTCATGTTAATGCAATAGCCATTTCACGTTACTGACTACACAAACGGCGTTTATAAAACTACTCTGCAACTAATTTTACAACTTAGGCGGCTACATTACTAATTTGTTAATACCATTTTATCCGCAGATATGGTTTTGAAGATCTTATTTGACATTTTGGATATGTAGGTTAAATTTGTTGTTAAGTTAGATGGTACCAAACAATATAAACAACATAAACTGCATCCTGTATAACTAATTTACTTTCACCCTGTCAACAACAGAAAACTCATGTTCGGAATTCATTTCCACGATATTGCTATTTGCACTGACATATCAACGGCCGCAGTAATATTATACTTCTTACGTCCGTTACGTGCATTATACCTTGCACCAGAGTTGTCCCATCCTATTTACTAAATTATAACTGCAAACACAGATTTTAGTACTCACTTTTCCTATCTTTTCATGAGCAGGCAGGTACTAGCCTATTTTAATTGCCCCTTACCATCAAGGACATCACCACTTTTCCCTGTGTACGTACTAACTGACCCTGCTTCACATTTCACTATACCAGTAGTACGAATCACATAAAAATACAACTTACTTTAAATATGGTCTGTACACACCTGTACTCCAACCACGAAGTGCGAACGTTTCACAAATGACCAACTGTTCTCACCACGTACCAAACTGTTGGAATGCACGTAATTTTATCACGGTTGCAACTGTCCTTTGGATACAGTTATGTTCCCATAGTCAACCGATCCAACCCACTTCGTACGATAACTACATCAACTACGAACATGTACAAAACTAATGCACAGGTGTTGAAACAACGTTTTCTCCTAACTGTCCACTCTTCACTTTCCATCTACAAATAATTCATCAACCTCAATTCGTACACAGACTATGCCTCATCAAACTATTATCTACCACTACACAGTACTCCCCGGGTTCTTTCTTGGCTTACAAAATAACATTCGTTCACCCAGTACACCTACTACGCAACCTATCCCACTTCAGACATCAAATTTCTACTTTTTCTACTACTACTCTGTTTCGCACTGTTGTTAATCTTTCTTCCATTTCCTCCAACAGATATCAAAATGACGAACCAATATCAACTGCTGTCTGAGTTACAAGTTGGTCCTAACTGGGATCGCATACATGTACGCCTGTCTAGGATGTGGGATTCAATCTCAAAAGCCGCAAAAGAGATTTACTCGACAAATCTTCATCTTCTTGACGTAAAGGTAAGCCGTAAATCAACGTAGTATCTGAACATTTCTTTTTTTCCCCAATATCCATGCTGCAAATAGATCACAGCTTACTTTACGGCAGGGAAACCAAAAGCATGCGGTCGTGCCAAAGGGTTTGGTGGCCAAATACTCAAAAACATTTGAAGAACAATGTTTATACGAGATTGAAACGTTCAACGTCTACCCTGCGCAAACTACGTACCGCCCTATAGATGACGAGGTGATGATCATCCTTCGTAACGACACAAAAGTCAAGCAGCTGCCACAAACATTGTATGATATTCCTAGATACAGATTTGGTTTCGTTGATAATGAAACTCTTGCTCAACGCATAGATAAGGTGGCTCAACTTACAGGTGCACTCAATTATCGTACTACCACACGCTCTACACTATCGCTCTACCGTTTCCTCTAACACTGCTACTCAAATTTCTTTTACATTCCTCCTTTTTCAACCTTCGTTCAAGATGTTGGTGGAGTGGTGCGAGGTATTTCTGATGTTGTTCAGTTGACAACAAGGACCGGATGTCAAACATCTAAAAGAGAGATTACTGTTTATACTGGAAGGTTTAACATTTGTCAATGTCTCACATTTACGTCTACATATTTGCATACTAACACTCTACATTTCTACTTTTACACAGTCTGAAAAATACAACTATTACTTTGTGGGCTGACAAAACTGACCTAATAGATGTGACTGCTATGGAATCGGAAAAACAACCACCGTCGGTGATATTCACTTCTATGATTGTCAAACTATTCAAAGGTAGACTGTCTTTACCCCTTCCTGTTTACTTCATGAATATCAACCTTATCTCCAAAGTAATAATTGTAGGAGAGTTTACATTCTTATCAACTAACGCCACACAAATATACTTCGGCAATGAATGTGTAGAGGTAGCAAAATTACTTTCCAGGTATACCACCAATTCATTTGTACTAACTATTGCTGCTACGTACACTTCATCCACAACCTTATTCCCACTACATTACTTTTCAGCGTCACTAACATTGAAGGCAGTACCATTACATCAACTGAGCGTCAACGGCCTGCATCTTCAACTACTTACGACCTCGAAATTAAAAGTACCATAGCTAATATGTTAGACGACATACGCTCTAACGATTGCCACGTAATTCAATATATTTTATTCCTATCGTTATGTTACCTTTATTGACAATTTGCCATCTCATCCTCCGTTGCAGTCAAAGAAGTATGTCGTAAATGTAACATTGATGAGGATTAACACATCATCAGGATGGAATTATCTTTCATGTCCCATTTGTAGGAAGACGGTGACAAAAGAAGCAACTAGTTTTAGCTGCTCTAAATGCAATAGCAATATTACTCATTCACTTAACAGGTCTGCATAATTAACTTTACTATTCAGTTTCAATTCCCTCACAATATGTTATATCCTCACAGGTACAAGATATCTATGGAAGTTTTCGACCGCACTGGTACTGCGACTATTTTCGACAAAGATGCTGCCTACCTCCTCAAACGAAGTGTCGATGAGATGATGGATATATCCAAAACGGTAAACATCTTACACCAACACTTTTTTAATCGACTGACATTACTAATTTTATACTGTCTAACCTTGCCTTGCAACTGCTGTCCCCCTCCTTTATCTACTGCCTCACCCTACATGACACTGCTGTTTCTTTTTGTTTAGACCAACGGTGACGAACTGATTGAGAAACTGTTCACCAGCTTGATGGGTACGGAAGCTCGGTTTGAATTTAAACCATCAAAGTATGACATAATGAATTACGGAAAATCGCTCACTGTTAGTAGAGTTTCACATAGTCAACCACCTATCAACTCGCTGCCTGCTCAACCTGAACCCCTTGAACCAAAGGATATAAAATACAGTGATGGTACACAGCTAACCGCTGAATCCAACAACGTCACAAAAACAGGTACGGCTATTTTTACAACCTATGCCCCCTCTTCTTAACATATCTTCCACACATTTTCCCTACCTAAAACTTGCTTTTCTTATTCAGGTTTGACGGACATAGAAATAATTACAGTTAAACAGGTTTGTATTCCACCCCAGACTTGGTTCTTCTTTCCACAGAACACAACAAATAACGTTTACCCACCACATACCTGCAGGAGACTGAGGAAAGTTTACACGACAGCGGCATAACCGACCTCACCGTTGGACGGGAGAATGAACCAGCCTGTTACACGCTGCCTGCTGGTAGGCAGAGGAAACGTGGACGAGCAACTGGCAGTAAAAGGAAGAAGTAAGCAGTATGTGAGCATCTGCAAGCCAAACCATAGTCTGTCCGCAACAACATCCTACCTCCGTGTTCCCCACTCATGAATTCTGTGTTCTGTTTGCAATTGTACATCTTCATTTATTCCTGTACCTGTTTCTGTCTACGTGTACAAACGTTAAAGGCTGTTCTATTTCCTTACTGTATGTACTTACGTTTGTTTAAAGATGTTTGCTACTGTTTGTCCCACAATATTTTTAAGCATTACAACAAATCACATACTTTTACACTGTCAACTCTGTTTCATGCACACACTTCTCCTTACTATTATACACTGTTCACAAAAACACTCTACATTGCTACAGACACTGTTCCCCACCCGTACCACGCACCACACTCATTGACCCTCTTACTCTCCTCTTTAATTCAACTATGACTGACAGTTTGCACTTTTCACAAATTGAGCTTCCGTCTGCAACAACATACGACACATCACCCATTTTTAAACTACTGCATGCATTCTACATTACATCTATTACTGTCATGCTTCACACATCCAAATCATATCCACATACCAATCCACCGACCATTATCCAACAAAAATGTCAACAAATTTAGCCTACACTCAGCTAACACCTGCTACTACACTGCATACGTGTACACGACACAAACTTTCCTTCACGCTAATCTTCCTTTCACCAATACATGTATATTTTGTAACAAAGACCCGACTAACAAAGCGTGGTAACTAAAATAGTTTACACATTTTTTTTTCGCTCTTCTCTCTCTCATTTCTACACTAAGTTAGCATGAATCCAGTTAGTACTAGCACCATGGTTAAATTATTTACTCCATACGGTTGACATGAAGGAAGATGATGACAAGGTGCACTGCATATGGGTGCTTAATTCAACGCCATACTGTTAATTTTCATACAATGGACATCACTCTTGTAACCAACTTAAATTGGCATTGAACTGTCAGCTCAACGTTGTACAAGAATCAAAGTGCAATGAAAAGTACCAAATTTTGCTCACCATTTTCAATTGCATGACTTGCTATCTCCCTGAAACATCATGCGTGGTTTAAATCAGAGCTAAATATATGATGTTTATGGGGATACGCTTTTTCACTTCTCCCTCTAACCTATGTTTATGCTACCGCTCCCCCTGTTTCCCACATAAATTTTATCGTGCCCTGCTCTCTTCCACTCTGTTTCTCAAATTTGTGATAGTCTTTTTCCACCTTCATTTCGCAATCCGCATAGCACTAAATAATGAAGTAACTGATACACATATCCTCCAACTCCTGCTGCATAAACATGGCGACAACGACGTCAACCACGGCGATGACCAAGCTGACTGCTCCACTCCGATATGCACAGTCATGAGTGTAATACTCATAGCACTGGCTTTTATGTACTATGACTTATTTCATTTCACTAATTGTTTACAGCCTTTGAACAGTTTTATTACGTTCCTCCCTCGGTGGCTATCTGCACCGTTCTTGCTCGCCTTCATTTGCTCCACTGGGCTTCTGCTTATGTGCGCTGACACAAAAATTATATGGACAATTATCTCTCCATTTGTACTATGGCTTTCGAATTAACTTTTGATATCCTACTTCATTACGTACGTATCTCTGATTTGTATATAATTTTTGTTCTGAATTTTTAGTGTTCTGTGAACATAGTTAAAACAGGTGAACAAAGAGGGTTGCAACGATAATTTGGTTGTACTTTATGTTATTTTTGACTGCAGATATTGTTGATCAGTTTAAAAGTTCAAACGGAGTGTTGATTAACGATTATATTCATCATGTTATCTTTTCTAACTCAATGTGTTTCAACATTGATGTGTTCGTTTATACTACTTTCACATGATATATACTCTAACATAAATCGTTTTACAACAACTAACAAAAGTTTTGTACATTTTTGTACTACCATGTTATTCATATTACATATTGCTTAAAAAATTACATGTTGGTCCACCTTTTAATTTGTATATTCCTTATAAAAGGTATATGTAATTACTATTGTGTCTACTATCAATCCAAGAAAATATCACCAGCGTCCTTTTTATGTTTACGCCAATTTGCAATAATGAATTTAGTATTACTATTCAACACGTTATATTTGAGTATTTTACCTACTACAATTTTTTGTGGCGTACAATATTACTGTCATAAGCTTGATTCAAAAAATGAAGGAAATTACAGCCCATGCACCTTACGTGTATAGTGGCACAGTAACTAAAAAAGATTAGTTCAACATTTCAGACATTCAAACATTGGACAACATGACTTACAATCCATTCGCATATCCAACAGACAGGAAATAGGAAATCACAAAAAAAAAATTATACATAATAAAACCATAAATATATAAAAAAAACAAACAATACTCCATTTCAAAAGTACCGTCCATACAATCTTAACCCAAAACAGTTATGTACACTCCCCGTGTGCGTAGCACGGGCCACACAATTTCAACTACCCTCCACCAAGGTACTAAATTTAGATTCTTTCCACACGTTTTATGACAACTTACAATATCCACCTATCATACCTTTTGGAATTCCAAACATAAAAACCACCAACAATATTCACCATCCATGCACAACGGACAGTTTGCACATATGGACGTATGCGCACGCAAACATTTTGTTCTCCATTCAAATCAGATTTCGTACACGAAACAGCGTACGACAAACAATACTTCCGCCTAATACCATCAATTTACATTCATCGACAAAAAAAATAGTTGTTTAAATTAAACAATTACAAACATCTTCAAGAACAACATAAATTCCTCACATTTTAATCACACACATGCCCGTGTGCGTAACACGGGCGACGCACTAGTTACTACTTAAATGATAATACAACATGAAGTTATAATTAAACTTAAACATTTAATGGGCGGAGAAAGCCGCCTTATTGGTCTTCTTGTGCTTGAGGAATGTCCCCGTTGTAAATAGTTCCAAACCAAGAATGGTTTGGAAACGCATATCATAGTAACATGTAAGAATATTTTTATTACGTGATGTACATGCTATGTGTATGTGTAAATATTTTTGTGTTGAATCAGGACCTTTCAATTTCAACTCGTTGATAAGGTTATTCTAATATTCAACTTCTGCTTTGTTGATTCCTCCACTGATCTTTCCATCGTACATTATTGAAGTGTAAAAAGTACATATTAAGGATTTTATTTGTCTGTAAATTATATATTTACGTATAGCTCAAAGTACTTGGCAAAATTCTAGCCCATGAGATGGAAAATCTACAAGCACCTGACACCTAGGTCCTATGGTATTCACATCTTTCTGCATAGCCACACTTTTCATTATGTTGAAATTAGAGATTCAAGTTAATAATAGTAATGATGTAAAGAAGTAATAGGAAAATTGAACTTTATATCCAATTTGTTTGGACATGATTAAAGCTGTGTATGAATAGTAGTAAAGATGTTCCAAAGCTTTATATGTAAACCGTAAAATAGAAATGCTCTGTTTGTATTCCTGTTCCATGTGGATATAATGTTTGTTTTATTCTTCTTGCTATAATTTGTATAAGCAGATCCCTACCTGAATACTGATATTGGAAGTATGTCGCCATCTGAGCATTGTGAAGCTTTTGTGTTAGATGATGGTGTGGAGGTCAGTAAACTATGTTTACTCTTAAGTTTACCACTGTGTGCTAAAATTAAAATTATGCTTAGAAACTAGGATATTTTGCAATCATTTTTTACTTTACCAATTCATTTCAGGTTACTTGTTGCAATGAATATGGATAAGTAGATGCCCTAATTAGTTTTTGCAATCATCTTTAACAATAACGAATGAATATATAATACTTTGATGTTGTATGATTTATAGTTTGTATTTAATTTGTGATGCTTTCTCTATGAATGGATCATGACTCCTTTGAATTTATATTAGTTTTTTCCTATTACTTATCTATTTCTTGCTGCATTTGTGAAATGTGTTTAAAAATTAATTTTTTATTTTGTATTCTTTTTTTACAACTGCCAATCGCAGTTGTAAAAAAGTTGTTTACAATAGCCAATCACAATTGTAAATATGTTTTTTACAACTTTCAGAAGCAGTCATAAAAGACTTTTTACAATTTTTTTAGGCTATTGTAAAAAGTTATTTTACAACTGTCGAAAACCGTTGTAAGAAATTATAGTTCTATTACATCTTCAGATATCACGACATGTAGCGGCCCATTGTAATAGACCTATTACAACTATTTTTGACAGTTGTGAAAGGGTGTTTTTGTTGTAGTGATAAGCGGTAAAACTTAATTAGTTGACCATAGCATGACTAATTTAGACCGCTTAGGCTATTGGACTCCAATACCATTATTGAAACTAGGCTAGACCGTAGCGGAAGAAATGGATAATTTTAGAAAAATTCCTTTTGGATTCTTACTGGGGCTATGTGGTCCTTGTATATATTAATAAGATCCAATCGAATGAAATTGTAAATTAGATCTCATAATGTTTAAATTGTTAAATTGGAGATTTAAATGTAACTTAAATTTATAGGTATTATAATGAATGTATCAAATACATTCATTTATGTGAATATATAAATAATGTTTATATATGTAAAAAGAACTACAAATGAATTTAGAGAACGAAAGCTTAAATTTCCCTCTCTTACCTTATCAATTAATAAAGGAAAGATATAGCAATTGTAACGACCCGTATTTTTCGATAATTAAACCTATTAAATTTAATAAGATTTTATAATTTAATATTGGAGAAAATTAAAATTTAAGATTTCCTAATGGGAAAAATAATTTGAATATGATTTAATAGTGTTGATTTAATGAAATTGACAACTATTTAAAAATAATTCCAATCAATTGAAATAATTGTAAAGTTAATTTGATTATGATTGTAAATAAGGAATTTAAATTGGGAATCAATGGAATTAAAGAAATTGAAATATTATAATTAATATGGTAAAAGGTGATAACTGTAAATATGAATGTAATAAAATGTAAACTAATGTTAATTATATTCATAAGATAATAGTTGATTCAATAGTAAGAGTGAAATCAAAATAAAAGAATTTGATTGAATTTGAATTATATTTAACTGGATTTTATTACAGTTGCAATTAAACGCTGTAATTTTTGGGGTTTTCGATCCAACGGTGGATCGTTAATTTTGCGACGATCAGAGGGTATAGGCTTGTCGATGTTGTCGAGTAGTGTGCACCAGTGTGGTTCATTTGGGTTGTAGGCTGCTGAATTGCCAGAAACTACAACAATAGGCGGCGGCAGTGCAAGGAGCTGGGAGACGAGACAATTATCCGCTACTTGGCCGAAGGGGAGGATGATGCCACGGTTCCAAACGTGCCTCTGATCACCGAGGAGTGCTCGTATGGGCGTGCGACAACGATGGCAGGCGGCGGTTGAGAGTTATCGAGTAAGGGATACGATCATGTATGGTAAGCTTTCAGAGGTAATTGTTATTACTAAAGTTCCCTTCGTTTATTTTAATTTTAATTTTTTTTATCTTTTAACTCACATAACTTTTTTGTACAAGCACGAATTCACGCGTGGTTTTCTCCTTTGTGATCATATCGAAATTTAGGACAATGAAAACTAGTTTGACTGAATCTGAGACTATTAGATTTTTGGACTTTAATTGGATTTTAAATCGATTTGAAATCTAAGGTGAGTGTTTTAACCCACTCACAAAAACTAAACTATCTTATGTTGGTAAAATTCAATTTATGATATGATTTGAAATTGACTGATTATTGTTTGGCATATTTAAATTGTCATTTAAATTTAATTTGAATTTATATTGAATTTAATTACCATTAAACCTAATATTGGAATTTAATTGCCAGTTAAATACCTTATAATTATTTGTTGTGATTCATTGGTTGATTTGAATAATGATCGTGATGGATGCTTATTGATATTTTTGGATGATATGATGTACGTTTATTTGTATGATGTTATCACAGTACAAGTTCCCTTAGTTATTGTTAGGAAAATTACAATGGGCTGAAATGATACATACCGGAACGATCTTATGGATTATGGAAAAATCGTTATGGGTTGAAATGATAAACCCGAGCGATTTTATGGATTTGAAAATTTTGATTCGAGATACAGGTTGAAATGATATATATTCGGAAATTTAAATTATTATGGGTTGACATGATATATATATCCGTATCACTTGACCATGTGGTATAAAATTATATACGGACATCGGATTGGTTTAATTAATTGATTTTAAATCTTTAAATTTTGAATTCGGTTAAATGTTATTTTGAAATAAAATTAGATTTATATAAACTGAATTATTTTTAAAACCCAAGCTTTTAAAATGTTGAAATCGAAATAGGTTTAAATGTATTTTTTCGAAGAATTTAAATTGAAATCTTAAATTTGAATTTTGATATATAAATGAAATTTTTCAAAATTGAGTTATTATAATGTTTGAATATTTAAATTTTGAAACCTATTAAATTTGATGTGGTTTAAATTTGTATTTCAAACTTGGTTTGTCGATATAAATTAAAATGGGTTTTAATGAGAATTTGAATTAAAAACTTTAGCCTTTCGAGTTGAAATCACTGGATTGAGATTGGTTTAAATTGAATTTTTTTGGAACTAAAATTGATTTGAATGGATTGGTGAAATGGGAAGAAACAATTCTAATTTAAAACTATTTTGATATAAACTATTTTGATATACAAACTGTTCTAGCAAATAAACTATTTTTCTCATATAAGCCATTTTAATATATTAATAATTTTTAATATATTAACTATTTTTTAGTATATAACCTATCTTAATATATATACTATTTTAATATATAACCTATTTAATATATAAGCTATCTTAATGTGTAACCTATTTTAATATATAAACTATTTCTAATATATAAATACACACACTATTTTCATATATAATTTATTTTAATATATAAACTATTTTTAATATATAACCTATTTCAATATATAAACTATTTCTAAGATATAAACTATTTTAATCTATAACTTATTTTTAAAATATAAAGTATTTTTAATGCATAACTATTCCAACATATAAACTACTTCCAATATTCAAACTGTTTAAAGTTGGAACTGCTATGAATTTATTTGGTTTAAATGCGAATATTTTGATATGATGGTTTAACCTATTCTTGTGATTATGATTTTGAAAACAAGTAATGATTTCAAAAGTGTTATGATTTCGAAAGTGATATGATTTTGAATTGAATGCGATATTTTGATATCAATATGAATTGTTTTTGGAAATGTAAAAGAACAAACCGGTGTGAAGTAAGCGTTAAGTTGTTAAAGAGATTGGGATCAGATATTGTCATACTCTCTGCCAATATCGAAAACCACTTTAACAACTGCGCACGTGATGGAGAATCCAGAGCGAAGTAGAATGGTTTGGCGAATGCTACTGTACGAGGTATGAACGTAGCCCTGACCCCCTCGGGTTAGCTTGATATGACTAAAATAGGAGCCACGTCGGACCAAGTGAGGTCGCTCCCTCTATCGGGCACATTTCTTCAATACCATATTTATTACTTTGAAATTGATTTTGTGGCCGCCCCTTGATTTGATTATGGGAGTGTGTCTCGTGGTGGCGGTAGTATTTGCTATGCGTTACCACCAGTCCGGATCTATAAAACGATAGTATACTACCTTGGGCATTGCCTCTCGTGCCTTGTCATGTGCCTTATCGAGCCCACTACGAGTTTTGTTTGTGTCGTATACTATGGAGTGCCCTCTGATAGCGCTCTAGTTTACGAAGGAATTACAGTACCGTATAGACTACGCCATTTATATAAAAATGTATTAAGGGGAATAGGAGTAACGCATTAACGCTATTTTAAAACATTACTATAGACATATTATAATAGCGTATTGTACTATGTATGCATAGTTTAACAGATCCTTAGGAGATGGAATCCCGGACATCCCTTAAGTTATTGCACGCACGTTAGACACTGGATAGGAAATGTAAAATCCCGTAAACATCTTTGAAGCCTTTACACTCATATTTACTTATTTTGATTTAACTTACATAAGACCTTTTAGTTTCGACTCGAGTGTTTTGTCTTTTCATTACGCTCGAGTTAGCCTGAGCATTACAGCATTGAAGACTGTCTTTCTGGAGGACGAAGACGAAGATTTAGTATTTTATTACTATTTATTATATTTATTCCACCACATCAGGTTATTCCACCGCAATATTTATTTATTTATTCATGTTTTTTGTACAACTCTGATCTGTATTATAAAGTGAAATCAAATGTTATTTGTTAACAACTTCATGAATTGTTTATTTGATTATTATATTTTGTCATTCAATTGTGAGATTCCATGTTTTATTTTCGTTCTTTTCTCTTATTTTCTTGTTTACTCCATTAACAATCCTCTCTTCTGAATGGTTTGGTTCGACATGTGTGGTTTATTGTCGATTTAAACTGTTCGAAAAGGTGGATCGTTACAGTTGGTATCAGAGCTTTGGTTTAGCGATAACCTTAGCTTTGTGAGGTTTAATTCATTAGAGATAGGGTAGTAATACCCTAGAATGAGTTTGTCTGAGTGTATCAATATAAGAGAGCGTATTTTTTAGTGTTATAAAAATGCTTTTATATTGTGTTAATTTTTTGTGTTTAGTATTTTTATATTCCGGTCGGAGCATGGGACACCATAGCATCGATATGGATTTCTAAATACTTAATAGGGTAGACCGATACAATATTGTTTTTGAAATATGGGCAAATGAAATAATTTTACATAGTATTATATTTTTTATATATGAGAATAATTTTTATAAATGAATATAGTAGTATGTTATATATTTGTTTGTTAGGAAGTGAAATTTTTTAAATATTGGTTGTAAAATAAAACTTATAAATAAGGTAAATATGAATTGGAAATTTGAGAAATTAAGTTTCGAAGTTTTAAAATTTGTTTTCAAAGGGTTTGGAATATAATATTAGTATTATTTGGAAGTATTTTTGGATAAATATTTTAAGTATGATTTGAAAGATTTCCTTTTAAAGGAATTTTAAAAGGAAATAAGTTTCGTACTTCCCTCTTCTGCTGCTAGAAAATAATTTTGGTAATGACTGTGCAACAACATCGATGTTCATTTTCGAGTTTCAAAGTGGGAAGACCATTGTAGTAGCTTTACTATATATTTGTTTTGATAAACAATTCTTAAATTTTAACTTCTAAGTATGATTGGATATATATAAGCTACGAGTGTATGTGTGTGTATATATATATAAAATTTTAAATGATTTGAAGTGAACAAATCTTAAATTTTAACTTCTAAGTATGATTGGATTATATAAGCTACGAGTGTTTGTATGTGTGCGTGTGCGTGTGTGTGTGTGTCTATATATATAATTTTAAATGATTTGAAGTGAACCCAGCATTTAGTTCTTAAGTTTCTATAAATTAGGGATTTCAATTATTGTAATGAAATGAAATGAAATCTTAACTATTTTAATTGTTGGAAACTTCTAAAATGAAAAAAATAGAAATTAGATGCTAAGTGGTTAATGAAACAGGTAAATAGGCATAAGGAAGAAGTTGCGAAAAAATTTAGTCTCAGAGACAACAAGTTTACTTTTTAGTTTGAAGGACACTTTTTAGTGTAAACTGAAAATGATAGTTATAACTATCATTCTGTGAATTACACTAAAAAGTGTCATTCAGCCTAAAAAACAAACTTTTTGTCCCTGAAACTAAATTTTTCTCTGACTTTTTCCTTCAGCCTAAAAACCCCTTAATGAAATATATAAGAAATCAGAAATTTGTAACTTGTAAATCAAAATATATGAAAGTTTAGAAAATGTAAATATTGAACATTTATTTAACTAAAATGAATAAAATAAACTTGTGTAACATTCAATTACATTCTTAAAACTTGGATATAACTTACCAGAAATGTTCAAAAGCTGAAATGTTAATAATAATATGTGACAAAATATTATAACAGTAAAAGCTTAATGATAGAAATGCCTCAAAAATGAACATATGTTTATAAACAAAAGATTTAAGATGTTACTGGAATATTACGAACCTAAATTATTGTTTGAGGTGATTTATAATTAAATTGATGGGTTAAAAGTGAATACTATTTAAGTAAATAATTATAAACTTAAAGAAATGATGAGATGATTCATAAATAGTTTTAGTATTAAATGGTACTATATATAAAGAAATAAACTGGAATCAAAAAATAAGGAAACTTAAGTATGAATTGATTCACTAGCGAATATAAATGTTAAATTGAAATCACGTTATATACATATACATATACATATACATATACATATACATATACATATACATATACATATACATATACATATACATATACATATACATATACATATACATATACATATACATATACATACATACATACATATATATATACATATATATATGAATTAAACTACAAGGAAAATTATGTAATACTTTAAAAAAATTTCGTTGATGATTTTTGATACGGAATGGGAAAAGAATTTTGCAAGTAATGAAGTTAAATTAATTAAGATAATCATCCTATGAATGAATGATAGTAAGTGAAAAGTAAAGGATGAAAAAAACCAATCGAATAAACTTGAATAATATTTAAAATTCTTTGTTGATTGGCTTATGGGATGTTTGGGAAAGGAAACTTCTAATTGTTTGAGATTGTATGAACAATCTATTAAGTAATTATCTAAGGCTATTGAGCATACGGTACACCTGATAGCTTATTTATCATCCTTGTACGATGAAAAGTTTTTGAACTAAACATGACCACTATTTTTGATTGTTAGGGATATATGATTGATTCCTTTGTTGCATATGATGGTCGTATTGTTTCGATTGCATATGTTTTGCGTTGATTTGCTATTGTTACTAATTGAAACTACTAAATATTTCTCTTATACATAATTCTCACTATTTTGACTTATATAAGTAGAATACAAGTTTATGGAAGCAATATCTATTATTTTTCGTTTCATAAATAAAGTTGTTTGCCCGACAAATAGGTACGTTTTCGGATCGTTGTTTTATATTGATATTTTATTGTTTTTCCCATTGTTTGAGATGTTTTATTTTGAAATATGATATATATATTGTAATATTGATATTATTATTTTTCGGACCTATCCATACAAAGGAGACTCTGTCGAAATTTTCCATGAATTAAGGACTAAGAAATTTTTTGAAAGTGAAAATATTTTCAAACTTTTATTATACTTAGATATGAAAGATTTAATTATTTATAGGTTGACATATTTTATTTAAAATACTTAATTATGTAAGTTTAAAGTGTTATAAATTGATTATTTGTATAAAAAAATAATATTAGTTTCTTAATTCCTTCTTTTCCTTTTCGAGATGAAAATTTTTGAGTGGGGGAGAGTGTTATGACCCGTATTTTTTGATAATTAAAACTATTATATTTAATAAGATTTTAGATTTTAATATTGGAGAAAATTAAAATTTATGACTTATTAATGGGAAAAATAATTTGAATATTGATTTAATAGTGTTGATTTAATGATATTGACAACTATTTTAAAATAATCCCAATCAATTGAAACAATTTGTAAAGTTAATTTGGTTATAATTGTAAATAAGAAATTAAACTGGCAATCAATGGAATTAACAAAATTGAAATATTATAATTAATATGGTAAAAGATGATAACTATAAACATGAATGTAATAAAATGTAAACTAACGTTAATTATCTTCATAAGATAATAGTTGATTCAATAATAAGGGTGAAAATCAAACTAAAAGAACTTGATTGAATTTAAATCATATTTAGCTGGATTTTATTATGGTTGCAATTGAACGTTGTAATTCGTGCAATATTTAATTACTGATTTTGACATGGAAAATTTAATTTTAGATTTTAAATTCTATGTAATCGAGAATGATGGAAATGGTTAGTTCTTAAATTTTGAATTTAAAAGTGATTAAATCAATTTAATAATAATTTATTTAATTAACGTAAAAATAGCCATTTTGGGCATTGTCTTCGATTGCGACGAAACAGGTTTCATCGGATCCGTAACAGTGAATCATTATAAGATTTAAAGATTCGTAGCTATCGGACTTATCGTTTGATCGTGCAGGCTCGAAATGCGTAGAAATTAATTTAATGAATTCAATTAAAATAATCTGATTTTAAAAGCTAACTTCCGTATACGATGGAATTAGGGTTTGAAACTAGTCCTCTTTAGTTTAAAAATATCGAAAACCTATATTTTGATATATTGGATGACCCACTTTCATTTCGAAAACCGAATAGGCTTTTCAGGTCGTTATTATCGTTTTGATTCAATTCAATTTGTCCATTCTTTCTTATCTATATCCCTGTATGTGTGTAGACACTTCTCTAACCCTAGCAGCCTTGCATTTTTATTTCTGTACATACTTTATTTTCATCTGTTCCTCCTTCTCAAAAGTCAGAATGTCGAAACACGATTCCCAATTTCAATTTCAAATCAGAATCAATTCCAAAATTGCACACTCTCCAAACTGAGTCATATTATATATAATTGGAAAGCCCTTAATGAGCTCAATCTACTATTGTGACGACCCGGGATTTTGGCAACATTATTTTAATAAATATTTAATCCAATTAAATAAAATGTAAACCTATCATTTTAAAACAAATAAAACTTTTGGAATATTTGCCATTTATTTATATACATATGTATTTTGAAAAGGAAATTTTGATTTAAAAATTTAAATAAAGTCTTTTAAAAATATTTACAATAAAATCTGTCTTATATAATTAAATTAATGCTCTACCTTATTAACATTTAATCTTAATATATATATATATGGATGTAATCTAGTTAATAATGTTTAAAATAAAATTTATCTTATCAATATTAAATATAAGTATAAAATATATTAATATAAATAAATGTTTAATAGTTAAGCTTAAAATAAAGTAGAAACTAGGATTTATGTTAGAAATAGAAATACGTATATGAGATAACTTTTATGGAATTATGAAAACATAAAGTAAATACATAAGTTAAAACTAAAAAATAATAATAATAACAATTTTATATTAAGCAAAGCAAAATCAGGCAAGACAAGAATGTATGTGAATTTCATAGGTGTATGCAAGAAGAAAAAAAATCTATGTACATATAAAAATCAAATAGAATAAATATGTAAACAAGATGGGAAACATTAACATTAAATACTATCATCTCAGCACAAACAAAATGTCATTTCGAAATGTGTATAAATCATTTCAGTTTCAAGAAACAAAATCTTAGCTGACCAAAGAAGGAAAAAGATCTCTGACCAAGGAGAAATGCGTACCAGTAAAAACCTCCCCTATAAACACCTTTTCTCTCTATATATGTACATCATTCTTCCTATTCCAATTCGTTCATCAAAATTTAGCATTTCAGAAACTAATCCTACAACTGAAACTTAAACTAACAACTCAACTAAAAAAAAATCAAAGAAGATCAAGCTTACAGTTTTTCAAAACAGGAAGCTGCTCTCTGTTCAATCTATTTCAAGTGAGTAAACTTTTAACTAAATGCTCATAGAATAAATGCTGCGTATGTATATGTTCTTGATGATATGTAAGCTGCATATTTATATATAGATAAATTTCAGTGTATATATGTGTGTGCCTGATTTGTGTATGATTGGGTGTCTGTAACTTTCTGTTTCAAATTCACAGTTCAAACAAGTCAGGAAATTTAAAATCTACCCATCAGATCATTTTTAAGAATTGAATTTCAAATAAAATATGTTTGTTTAAACATAAACCTTAGTTTAGAATTTTATCCAAGTAAAGTAGGTTTTGAAATTTCTCTGAAATCAAGCAATTTAGCTGCAAATCCTAAAAATATGTTAAATTCAAGTATCATAATTTGTTGATTCAGTTATATAATGTGAATATACTCTGAGAGACAAGATTTTTAAAACCAAAATCATGAATTTTAGTTTAAGGTCGAACTTGCATTATGGAAATGACTAGGGGTGGGTTTTGACAATATTCAGATGGTCGGAGGACCTTGGGATGTGAGTTGGGCCGGGGGTGGTGGAGTGACCAATGATGTCGGGAAAAATAGCCGAAGGCGTTCCAGTTCATTGTGGTGACGGAATTTGGAGAGAGTAGGGTTTAGAAATAAGAAATGGTTGAGGTTGAAGAATTTACGACTGCGTCGTCTCGTTGGCGTCGGAGTTCGCGTAACTTGGTGAATGGGAGCGTGGATGGGTGGAGATGGTGTGGTCGGAGTCTCGGAGCTTCCGATGGTCGGTGACGTGGTTACGAGGCATGTTTTAGGTCGGAGTTCTGGTTCAAGTTGCTCGAGATATGTTCGATCTCGATTGTGGACCTGCCTGGATGTTTGGATGATCGGGTTTCGCTGTTGAGACGATAATCGATTGGTCGGAAGTATTGTGGTTGGTCGAAGGCTGTTGGCGCGCCGGTGCACGTGCACGACATCGATTTGTGTCAGGGAGTTTGGGTTGGTGAGTAACTCGAAGGAGTGATCGAGTGGAAGGAGGGGAAACTCGGGTTGGGACTGGGGTTCGCGTGTGAGACGCATCTCTGTTTTGTTACTCAAACTTAAAAAAAATAAACAGGGGAAGGAGAGATAACTCGAAGCAGGGTTGAGTTATCATCGGGTCTAACCCGAAGTCAGGGTAACCAAAATTTAAAACCTGTTTAATAAGTTCCTTAGAATGTAAAAATGAAATTGTTTTAATCCTTTATAAATTCTTTAAATTAAATGTGTTTCAAAACTTTAATTAAGAACAGTTTGTTGTTAAATTAAGTATGTTAAATACTTAAAGATATTTAAACTTAATTATTTTATAAATAAAGTTAGATGTTAATTAAAGGTAAATGTTTTAGTAATGTGATTTAGTATTTAACAAAGGGGATGTTTACCTTAAGTATAATTAAGATTTGATAATTTATGAAATAAATTAAAGATTAATTAAGTAATTGATTTGTAATTAGTGATTGATTAATTTGTAATTAGTGAGTTACAAATGGGTAATTAAGTTTTATAAATTAACAATGAAGGTTATTAATTAATAATTATGGAGTAATGAATTAATAATTACTTAGGGAAGTAATTAATTAATAATTACTGGATGTAATTAGTTGAATGATGATTTGTTAACAAAAGTAATTTGGGTATGATTACTTTGTGTAATTAATCAAGAGATTAATTAAGACAATTAAGTAAGGTGTAATTAATTTATTTAATGAAGTAAATAATAAGATAGTAAATTACCCGTTGAGATAAATAAAGAGTGATTAATATTTATGGTCTAATTAATGATTAATTACTTGATGTAATTAATTTTGATTTGGATAAATTAAGATGTAATTAGCAATCTTTAATTTATATAACTAATGATGTAAAGGTGGATTAATTAAGATTAATTAATCAATAATAAGCGATTTATGGGTAATTAAGTAATATATGCAATTAAGAATTAATGTAATTAATTATAGTTAATTAATTGGTGTAAGTAACTAAAGGTAATTACTTGAATGCAATTGAAGGATAATTAATTTAGGGTGATTAATTGAGGTGGATAAAAATTGATTTGAAATTAATTAATGTTAAGTGCAAGAATCTAGGTGATTGAGGTTAGTAATTCAATTAGACTTAATCACATTTATTTGGAAGTGATCAAGTTTGCTTATAGATGATCGAATGGTATTGGATGCCTTGAATGAGACTCGAAGAGATGGGGGTCGGGTATTAGAAAATACCCGTAACCACTTCGAATTTTTATAGATTGATATGTGAAATCAATAGGCTGGAATGAAATGATTTAAGTGTATTGGACTATTTAGTCTAAGTTTTTGGTACTCAGATATTGATGTGTGATGTAGCGACCCGACTTTCTAACACCAGAAAATCGCATCACTGCTTAAGAAAGAAAGAGATAGAAGAAGAAAAGTAAGAGAAGAAAGAACAACAACACATCAGAATCTCATAGCGGAACGAATGAAATATAATATATAACATATATATAGTATCATACACATCAGAGTACATAACTATACATCTCAATTTAGACAGTTATAACATTTCTGTCTAATATACAATACAAGAACAACTATACAGAATAACACATAGCGGAAACTCTATCTATATATCTACACGCTGAAGCCTCCTGCTCCAAAGCTCCTCAAGAATTCGTCAACAATAATCTGAATCGCTTGACTACTCATACATAATATGAGTACCCAAGAGTTTAATAAAACAGAAAATGAACACTCGGGTCAGACAGGGGTCTGGTGTGAGTAAACGGTTTAAAGTTGCTTAACTTTAGAAAATCCTTTGAAAAGAATGGTATCACGTAAGACTTCCCACACATAAACATGGAAAAGTTTTTACCTTACGCTAACCAAAACATTTGATAGGAAATCCCGTGATGTTATAATAGTGTCTAGGGTTTTCAAGTAAATATGAAATAGCCGAAATTGTTACATCTATTAAATTCCAGCTACTAGCCACAAAAGTGGGTAATACAAAAAAAACCGTAGGGTCTCGTAGGAAGAATGAGTTTCCAACAATGGCAGGGCTACTGGGGCACCGCCCGTCACAGTACGTGGCCTAGATCACTGTACCGAGGAGCCACCCTAACTCCCCTGCAACACAAGGTCGGGACCATTCCGTACTAAATAGTCCCGAACAAGACTACCCCGCAGTTGGCTGCAGATCCAACTGCCCACACAACCGAAATAAAAAGGGATATCTAGACATGGTTAAATCTCGTCCTACTTGGGCATGACCCACTTAACCTTGCTGCACCTCCCCTGTTTTAGCCATTCTCGGTTGATGAGGCTTGAGACTGCGATTACCTTTGTAGGACACATTTATCTTAGAATGCTCATCGTCCGCCTGACGATGTTCTGAAAGCATTCAATCCATACAAGTCCGTTCCGGGTTCGAACGGAACCGAAGACACTATCTCGTTGCACTCATTTTGGAATCACCCTCAGAGTCAACGACCATAGCCCTTGCATTCTAAATCACCATCTCGAACCTGTAAGTACTATCTCCGTTAAACACATCACCGAAACAGCCCCAGAGTTATACTGACGAATAGTTCTTACACCTCGAGTCTTCACTTGAACTCCATTTGGATTCACGACCTAACGTTTATTTTGGATCGGTGTGGTTTTCGGATATCCAAATATGGAGACTTGATCCCGGTCTCACCGAAACCAAACGCCATTTTAATGTCCAAGTTGTACTTAAGGGATTAAACAGTAGATATTTAGAATATCACTTAAACATAAATGGACGATTCATATTACACAGATAGATAATCCACTATTATTAAATGCATCCACACATATCACAAAGCAGCATATATATATATATATATATATATATATATCACATCTCAGATATATCACAATCATATCATCACATATCAACCAATGACATCCAATATCATTAACTCATCCAATGATATTTATCATCCAATCATTAACCATCCATAACAAGTTTGATCCAAACTTAATTAACTTAATTGATCCTTAATTAAATTAATCCTTACTTAATCACTTGGATTATCATCAATCCAGTTTACAATTTCACTAAGTAACTAAAATTAATTAACTAAACATCACTTAATTCTCCACTTTAAATTAATCATCCTTGATTAATCATTACTTAATTACTTTAAGCAATTATTCCTTAATTACAAATTTAATTAATCAACTTGATTAATTACTTCTTAATTATACCAAGTAATTATCTCCTAATTACTCTTTAAATTAATTATCCTTTGATTAATTATTATTTAATTATCTGATAATTATTTCTTAATTATCCCTTTAAAATTAATCATACCTGATTAATCACCTCATTAATTTAATCATACTTGATTAATTGCTTTTAATTAAACACTCTTGATTAATTACCTTTAATTAATTACTTTTTAATTACCTTTAGTAATTAAACCTTAATTATAAATTAATTACCCTTTAATTATTAATTAACAATTAATTATTTTTTTCCATTAATTAATGATTACTTCATTAATTAAATTTCTTTCTAACTAATTACTTTATTAAGTAATTAATCACTTAATTAATTACTCTTAATTCTTTTATTAATTAATTAGTCTTCAATTAATAACTAAATTTAAACCTTTAATTAATTATATTAATTAATTTTTTAATTAAGAACACAAGTGATTAACCCTTAATCACATCCACTTAATTACTTCCATAAAGTAATTATCCTTTAATTACTTTGATCAATAATTTCCTTTACTTAATTATCTCAGTAATCAATTACTTAATTACTTTACCAAGCAATTATACTTAATTAACTCCAAAGTGATTACAATCAACTAATCACTAATTAATTATTTAATTAATTATTTATTTTAATCATTTAAATTAATTAAATGATTCTTAACTTCTTATTTTAAAAAGATTCTTAATTAAGAAAACCATTATCTTAATTAAAACATTTATATTAACAATTAACTTTTCAATGGTTAATAATTTAATTATCTTAATTATCTTCACAAACTTATTTATCTTTGTTTAATCAAACACTTAATTTCTTAACTTCATTAAAATTTATCTCCAAATCTTTATCATTTATCTTTATTTAAAAATATAATATTTTAGAAATAAATTTTAATCTTAACAAATTAAACATTTAAAATAAACTTTATAAATTTTTAAAACTTCCAAATTTAATCAATAAAACTTAATACAACTTTAATATTGAAAATCCACTTACTTTATTTAAAAAAAACTTATATTGAATATATATATATATATATATATATATATATAACTTATTTAAACTTAACTTTGAACAAATTTGTTTTATAAATAAAAACTTGTTTACTTGGGTTTTAAAACTTTAATTATTTATAAAGTCAAATTTCTTTTGTTTTCAAACCCTTTAAAACATTCTGTACCCAAACAAAAACACGCTTAACAACACGAGCAACCCACAGAAATTCACGCGTCAACCCCGAGTAACCCCATCCCTAACCTTTTTGTAAATTTTTTTTTTAAAACTTTTTAAAAAACTGCTGAACCAGACTAAAAATCTTGCTCAACCCAGCAAACTCGAGCAACATACAGATGCTCGCCTATAAAACTGGAGAAATCCATAAGTTTCCTTTAAGCTAACACGAGACCTTCCTTCCTCAAGAATCCTGTTTCGAGTAAAACAAGAACTCTCCCTTAACAAAACCCGAGCAACTCGCTTCCTCCCCAAATCCAAACTGCAAATGCACAAACCCGTGCACATCAACGTGCACCACCACCCTGGTCGTTGGCGAACTCCACGCCGGCCTCCAATAAGTCGCACTTGACCTCGTCAACAACTATCGAAACCCATAAATCATCTCTTGATCGAAAATCAAAAATTGACCTTCGAACCCATCAGTTCGAAACACCATCACCAGTAAATCCACTCTCCACGGCGACACAAACCTCGAGAAGACCCACCATCACCACCATAGCTACGTCACGATACCCTAATCCCACAGCAACGGACGCGATCCACTCCGGTAGCTTCTCACCATCGCGAAACCCAAAAGAATAACGTCGGCTAAAACAGGATAGTTAAACCCTAACTCGATCAATTTCGACCGTCCCCCTCATCAATAAATTCTAGATTTATTTTTCCCATGGTCTCCATTGCCCCCTCCTCCTTCGAGCTCAACCACGTCCCTTATTTCGCCGTTGTTCGCCGCAATTTGGTCGAAATGTTCAAAAAAGGAAATCAAAGAAATCACACTAATTATCCAACTAAAAATCGTGATACTACCATTAAAAATCATGATTTCTTATATACAATCCAATTATGAAATCAAAACTTAAGATTGAAATAGTAAAGATCTGACCCAATTTAATTTTTTTACTATAAACTCAAATTTTCAGGGCTAATTCTCACTTTAAAAAATTATAATTATTTTTAGGGGATAACTTACCTGATTACAACCAACTTCAATTTATAATTCAAAGCCAAATTCGAATTCAGAAACTAGTTGTTGAATTTATTTTAAAATTTGAAACTATTTTTAAACACAGTAACATTTTTTTTAACTATACAGGCATTCAATTTACACAATTCAAACATGCATCAAATTTAAATCAAATATTTCATGTAACATCATGATATCATCACAATAACCAGTTGAATCCAGGTTTAAAACTGGTTTTAAAAGAAAAAATTTACTCACCTTTTTATTGTAGAGGACAAAATTGTATTTTCCAGGCTTTAGAATTTATCTGCATATTGATGAATTCTCGAAATTGTTTGTTAGTACTTGATTTCAGTTGCATGTTGATTGAATCTCCTGAATCTATCCTTACATGTTCTTGAATTGCTTGATTATATTTGAAATATTGCATTGATTTGAATTATCCAGATTTTCTGTTTTTATGTCTTTGATTTGAATTATGTTTGAGTTTGGTTGAGAATGTAAAAAAGAATTTTGCTGAAAATGAGACTCTTTCTTTCTTTTACAATTTAATTTTAAATTTAATTATTAAAGAGAATGACATGTGTCTCTTTAATGCCTTAGTTTGCTTACACATAAGTACAAAGATTTACAAGTGTTATTTATGTTTAAATTAATGTCTCACAAGTGTTTTTATGTTTTATAAATAATTTAAAAGTTATTTTCTTACTTAAAACTTATTTAAGTTATATATAAGTAATTATGTCATATTAAGCACTTATCTTTTTAATAAATAAGTTTTAGATTTTGATAAATATTGAAAAATGAATTCATGTAAACATTTATAAATAACTTATATTTTTGATCAAATCAATATAACATGTGTTTATAAATTTGAGAAACTTATATTAATTCTTTATGTAAAAATTTTAAAACAAGCTTAACTTATGTTAAATTTTTTAAAAGAAAAGATTATTAAAACAATTGAACTTTTAAATTTAAATCTTATCTAAAACTCAGGTTTAATATATATGTTTATAATAAATAAGAAATTAACTTTGTTATTTAAATCTCAAATATCATTTTCAAAAGTATTAAATCAAATTAACATTTCAAATTACAAAACTATATATTTATTAAAGTTTGAAAATACTTATTAAATTCAAATTAATATTTTTTCCTATTTCTAATATATATACAAATATATACATATTTCAAATAGAAAATCATTTTATCATTAGATTTGATAATTACCATATTAAATTTTGAAACACAAACCAAATCATAATATATATATATATATATTCATATATATTACAATTTGAATATATAACTTTATTACATTAAAAACTTCCTATTTACAAGATATATCAATATATATATTATAATAAATAGAAAATATTCTGATTAGCTTTTGAAAAATAAATCTTACCAATTTTAAATGGTCAAAATAAATATTCCCAAATTAAAATATTATTAGTTTTCAAAAGAACTAAACTTGCCAATTTTATATTCTTAGGAATAATGTTAATGGATATTAACAAATTATTATTATCAGCCTTAAAAATAATCTTAACTTGTCAATTTATAATATGAAATGGTCAAATTAATTTAATTATTATCATCAAATATTATTAAATTTATATCGCTCAAAATTCCGGGTCGTCACATTCCTCCCTCCTTAAAAGAATTTCGTCCCCGAAATTTAAAAGCAAAGATAATTTAATAACCCAGCAATAGAATTTAAATTTCAATCAACAATCAAACACTATCAATCAAAGCAACCAATTCAAACAAATAATTTTATCTATCCAGACAAAATTCTGAATAGAACTTCCTAATATTATCAAGAATTTTCCAGGTACCTGTACTGGAATACTCGCTCTACAGAATCTTATGTAACTACACTACTATAACCAAGAACTCCCTCATCTGATCCTACAAATCTGAACAACATATCAGACTAAACTCAAGACCACCTCAACTGCCAAATCCTTCTGAACTGCTGATTCTATCACTGGAAGAATCATATACATATTCCTCAAAGATATGTGAAATATAATGAATTCCAGCTATCCAAACTGGTAATTCAATCCTGTAGATTAAAATCTAATTTCCAGAGAACACATGAAAAACTCAAAATACTTCCGGAGCTAACTGTCCAGTTTTACCAAATCTTATATCTCCTTTGATCGGATAAAACTAAAACAATTTCCAAATTCCAACTTCACATTCCAAATCTCCTCAATTCTTAACTGCATAATTCTCTGATACTCCTGAGTCACCTTCATCCTTCTGGATCAGCTTAAACCTTGCTGATTGCTTTATGAACCAACTGGACCAAAAATCAAACCAATTCTCCAGGTCCTACTCAACAAAATGACTCTCTCAAAAATTTGCTGAAATCCAATACACAACTCTATTCCACAAGCATTAGTGGCCTTCAGAACTACATCTCTTATCTGGAATAGCCAAACAGTTGTACTTGACAACCTTACCTTTCAAATCCAGAAATCATACTTGAATTTCCTGTAGAAATCCTTTAATCCAAGAAAGTTGCAACTCCCGGTTGCTCCCATACTAGAATAACTGCTATCTTGCTTCCACTACACAACTCTGATCTGGAGTAGATAGGAATGCTATCGAAGAACTTGAGCACAAACTGTCTCCATACCTTGTTAATCCGACTCATAAAATCTTAGTGACCATTCCATTTGGTCAAAACATCTCAGTAGAAACTTAACTAGAAACTAGATGATCAATTCTTCTCCAAAGAATCCTGAGCTGCCTCACCAAACTCTTCTCGCTCTAAGAGTCATCCCTCTACATGGTTGAACCATCGTTATCGCTCCTGGAATCCAAGTCGATAAGAAAACTCAATCTTCGATTCGGGTAAACTTCTGATTTCCTCCAAAAATATCTGGAAAATCTCTAACTACTTTCATAGCTTTTATCTCCATAAGAGATGCCTCAATTCCCAAACCAAAGAATACTCAAAGATTTCCCAAACTAATCGCAAGTCACTTTTGCGATCCCACTTAGTTCAGATTCTAAAGAACTATCCTAACCCACTAGAACAACTTTCCTAATCGAGATCAATCTTTCCAGAATGGCTTATCTACCAGAAAAACCGATAGATCACTTCCAGCAAATATCCTGCTCTGCTGAGCCTCCCAAAGAAAAGGGATAAGCCTTCACTATCTGCTTGGTCTACTGATAGTAGAATCCCGAAAATTACTGAATCATCGAAGAAACGGATCCACGCTGCTGCTTCCAAACTTCACTTCAATGGTGCTGTTAAGCCAAAAGATCATCCTTAACCACAAGCTTCTTGAAACTCAAAACTATCACCCAATTCCACCAAAAATCCTTGAGACGGGTAGACATCTCCTTAAGAAACTCGGCTCCAAATCAAACACCAACCACTTGTTCTTCTTAACGGAAACAATGAGACCATGTCCGAAATGAGGTAACTCGTCGACCTTAGTCTCATACTTCATTATAGATAAGATTCCCTTACTTAAGATCCAGAAAATCCCTAAACATCCGAATCTTCCCTACAGTAGGCATCACTGTTCCTTCAATACCATCTAAATCTTTGCTCCAAAAAACATCTTCAGAACCATCTATGGATACTGCATCTCATCACATAGTTATTCTTTCTTGAAGTCACCAAGATACCAACACCTGCTTCTGCTCGGCTGACAGATTCAACTCTTGGAAATCCTGCTCACTCGAGAGCAAATCAACCTCACACTCCAAGAATATACTCTAATCCTTGAAAAGACTTCCTCTGGGATCAATAAAATCCTTTCACCAATCTAAAAAGCTTATTCGAGACGGTATCAGGTCTATAATCTCGACAAACACACTTCCAACCACAACATATGAGCCTCTTCCATTAGTGGTAGTTGTGTTACACACACTCCTACCTTATCTACCTCTATAACCTATGTTGGAAAATCCGAACAGATAACCCAACATATTAGGTATATATATATATATATATATATATATATATATATATATATATATATATATATATTACAAGTGCGCTCTCTCAAGATAGACACCACTCCAGAGCCTAGGTATTCACTCAACCTAACGCTCTGATACCAAATGTAGCGAACTAGCTTTCTAACACCAGAAAATCGTATCACTATTTAAGAAAGAAAGAGATAGAAGAAGAAAAGAAAGAGAAGAAAGAACAACAACACATCAGAATCTCACAGCGTAACGAATGAAATATAATATATAACATATATATAGTATCACATACACCAGAGTACACAACTATACATCTCAATTTAGACAGTTATAACATTTCTGTCTAATATACAATACAAGAACAACTATACAGAATAACACACATCAGAAACACTATCTATATATCTACACGTTGAAGCCTCCTGCTCCAAAGCTCCTCCAGAATTCGTCAAGAATAACCTGAATCACTTGACTACTCATACATAATATGAGTACCCAAGAGTTTAATAAAACAGAAAATAAACACTCGGGTCAGACATGGGTCTGGTGTGAGTAAACGGTTTAAAGTTGCTTAACTTTAGAAAATCCTTTGAAAAGAAAGGTATCACGTAAGACTTCCCACACATAAACATGGAAAAGTTTTTACCTTACGCTAACCAAAACATTTGATAGGAAATCCCGTGATATTATAATAGTGTCTAGGGTTTTCAAGTAAATATGAAATAGCCGAAATTGTTACATCTATTAAATTCCAGCTACTAGCCACAAAAGTGGGTAATACAAACAAAACCGTAGGGTCTCGTAGGAAGAATGAGTTTCCAACAATGGCAGGGCTACTGGGGTACCGCCCGTCACAGTACGTGGCCTAGATCACCGTACCGAGGTGCCACCCTAACTCCCTTACAACACAAGGCCGGGACCATTCCTTACTGAACAGTTCTGAACAAGACAACCCCGCAGTTGGCTGTAGATCCAACTGCCCACACAACCGAAATAAAAAGGGATATCTAGACAAGGTTAAATCTCGTCCTACTTGGGCATGACCCACTTAACCTTGCTGCACCTCCCCTGTTTTAGCCATTCTCGGTTGATGAGGCTTGAGGCTGCGATTACCTTTGTAGGACACATTTATCTTAGAATGCTCATTGTCCGCCTGACGATGTTCTGAAAGCATTCAATCCATACAAGTCCGTTCCGGGTTCGAACGGAACCGAAGACACTATCTCATTGCAGTCATTTTGGAATCACCCTTAGAGTCAACGACCATAGCCCTTGCATTCTAAATCACCATCTCGAACCTGTAAGTACTTTCTCCGTCAAACTCATCACCGAAACACCCCCAGAGTTATACTGATGAATAGTTCTTACACCTCGAGTCTTCACTTGAACTCCACTTGGATTCACGACCTAACGTTTATTTTTGATCGGTGTGGTTTTCGGATATCCAAATATGGAGACCCGACCTCGGTCTCACCGAAACCAAACGCCATTTTAATGTCCAAGTTGTACTTAAGGGATTAAACAGTAGATATTCAGAATATCACTTAAACATAAATGGATGATTCACATTACACAGATATATAATCCACTATTGTCAAATGCATCCACACATATCACAAAGCAGCATATATATATATATCACATCTCAGATATATCACAATCATATCATCACATATCAACCAATGACATCCAATATCATCCAATATCATTAACTCATCCAATGATATTTATCATCCAATCATTAACCATCCATAACAAGTTTGATCCAAACTTAATTAACTTAATTGATCCATAACTAAATTAATCCTTACTTAATCACTTGGATTATCATCAATCCGGTTTACAATTTCATTAATTAATTAAAATTAATTAAGTAAACATCACTTAATTCTCTACTTTAAATTAATCATCCTTGATTAATCATTACTTAATTACTTTAAGTAATTATTCCTTAATTACAAATTTAATTAATCATCTTGATTAATTACTTCTTAATTATACCAAGTAATTATCTCCTAATTACTCTTTAAATTAATTATCCTTTGATTAATTGTTATTTAATTATCTGATAATTATTTCTTAATTATCCCTTTAAAATTAATCATACCTGATTAATCACCTCATTAATTTAATCATACTTGATTAATTGCTTTTAATTAAACACTCTTGATTAATTACCTTTAATTAATTACTTTTTAATTACCTTTAGTAATTAAAACTTAATTATAAATTAATTTCCCTTTAATTATTAATTAACAATTAATTATTTATTTCCATTAATTAATGATTACTTCATTAATTATATTTCTGTCTAACTAATTACTTTATCAAGTAATTAATCACTTAATTAATTACTCTTAATTCTTTCATTAATTAATTAGTCTTCAATTAATAACTAAATTTAAACCTTTAATTGATTATATTAATTAATTTTTTTAATTAATAACACAAGTGATTAGCCCTTAATCACATCCACTTAATTACTTCCATAAAGTAATTATCCTTTAATTACTTTGATCAATAATTTCCTTTACTTAATTACCTCAGTAATCAATTACTTAATTACTTCACCAAGCAATTATACTTAATTAACTCCAAAGTGATTATCATCAATTAATCACTAATTAATTATTTAATTAATTAGTTATTTTAATCATTTAAATTAATTAAATGATTCTTAACTTCTTATTTTAAAAAGATTCTGAATTAAGAAAACCATTATCTTAATTAAAACATTTATATTAACCAATAACTTTTCAATGGTTAATAATTTAATTATCTTAATTATCTTTACAAACTCATTTATCTTTATTTAATCAAACACTTAATTTCTTAAGATAAATCTTCATTAAAATTTATCTCCAAATCTTTATCATTTATCTTTATTTAAAAATATAATATTTAGAAATCAATTTTAATCTTAACAATTTAAACATTTAAAATAAACTTTTTAAATCTTTAAAACTTCCAAAGTTAATCAATAAAATTTAATACAACTTTAGTATTGAAAATCAACTTACTGTATTTAAAAAAAACTTATATCGAATATATGTATATAAAACTTATTTAAACTTAACTTTGAACAAATTTGTTTTATAAATAAAAACTTGTTCACTTGGGTTTTAAAACTTTAATTATTTATAAATTCAAATTTCTTTTGTTTTCAAACCCTTTAAAACATTCTGTACCCAAACAAAAACACGCTCAACAACTCGAGCAACCCACCGAAATTCACGCGTCAACCCCGAGTAACCCCATCCCTAACCTTGCTGTAAATTTTTTTTAAAACTTTTTAAAAAACTGTTGAACCAAACTAAAAATCTTGCTCAACCCAGCAAACTCGAGCAACATACAGATGCTCACCTGTAAAACTCGAGAAATCCATAAGTTTCCCCGAAGCTAACGCGAGACCTTCCTTCCTCAAGAATCCTGCTTCGAGTAAAACTCGAACTTCCCTTGAACAAAACCCGAGCAACTCGCTTCCTCCCCAAATCCAAATTGCAAATGCACATACCCGCGCACATCAACGTGCACCACCACTCTGGTTGTTGGCGAACTCCACGCCGGCCTCCAATCAGTCGCACTTGACCTCGTTAACAACTATCGAAACCCAGAAATCATCTCTTGATCGAAAATCAAAAATTGACCTTCGAACCCATCAGTTCGAAACACCATCACCAGTAAATCCACTCTCCACGACGACACAAACCTCGAGAAGACCCACCATGACCACCATAGCTACGTCACGATTCCCAAAGCAAAGAATACTCAAAGATTTCCCAAACTAATTGCAAGTCACTTTTGCTATCCCACTTAGTTCAGATTCCAAAGAACTATCCTCACCCACTAAAACAACTTTCCTAATCGACATCAATCTTTCCAGAATGGCTTATCTACCAGAAAAACCGATAGATCACTTCCAGCAAATATCCTGCTCTGCTGAGCCTCTCAAAGAAAAGGGGTAAGCCTTCACAATCTGCTTGGTCTGTTGATAGTAGAGTCCCGAAGATTACTAAATCATCGAAGAAACGGATCCACGCTGCTGCTTCCAAACTTCACTTTCAATGGTACTGTTAAGCCAAAAGATCATCCTTAACCACAAGCTTCTTGAAACTCAAAACTATCACCCAATTCCACCAAAAATCCTTGAGACGGGTAGACATCTCCTTTAGAAACTCGGCTCCAAATCAAACACCAACCACTTGTTCTTCTTAACAGAAACAATGAGACCATGTCCGAAATGAGGTAGCTCATCGACCTTAGTCTCATACTTCATTATAGATAAGATTACCTTACTTAAGATCCAAAAAATCCCTAAACATCCGAATCTTCCCTGCAGCAGGCATCACAGTTCCTTCAAAACCATCTAAATCTTTGCTCCAAAGAACATCTTCAGAACCATCTATGGATATTGCATCTCATCACATAGTTATTCTTTCTTGAAGTCACCAAGATACCATCACCTGCTTCTGCTCGGCTGACAGATTCAACTCTTGGAAATCCCGCTCACTCGAGAGCAAATCAACCTCACACTCCAAGAATATACTCCAATCCTTGAAAAGACTTCCTCTGGGATCAATAAATCCTTTCACCATTCTACAAAGCTTATTCGAGACGGTATTAGGTCTACAATCTCGACAAACACACTTCCAACCACAACATATGAGCATCTTCCATTAGTGGTAGTCGTGTTACACACACTCCTACGTTATCTACCTCTATAACCTATGTTGGAAAATCCGAACAGATAACCCAACAGATTAGGAAGATATATAGACACACACACACACACACATATATATATAAATAAATTACAAGTACGCTCTCTCAAGATAGACACCACTCAAGAGCCTAGGTATTCACTCAACCTAACGCTCTGATACCAACTGTAGCGAACTAGTTTTCTAACACCAGAAAATCGTATCACTATTTAAGAAAGAAAGAGATAGAAGAAGAAAAGAAAGAGAAGAAAGAACAACAACACATCAGAATCTCACAGCGTAACGAATGAAATATAATATATAACATATATATAGTATCATATACACCAGAGTACACAACTATACATCTCAATTTAGACAGTTATAACATTTCTGTCTAATATACAATACAAGAACAACTATACAGAATAACACACATCAGAAACACTATCTATATATCTACACGTTGAAGCCTCCTGCTCCAAAGCTCCTCCAGAATTCGTCAAGAATAACCTGAATCACTTGACTACTCATACATAATATGAGTACCCAAGAGTTTAATAAAACAGAAAATAAACACTCGGGTCAGACATGGGTCTGGTGTGAGTAAACGGTTTAAAGTTGCTTAACTTTAGAAAATCCTTTGAAAAGAAAGGTATCACGTAAGACTTCCCACACATAAACATGGAAAAGTTTTTACCTTACGCTAACCAAAACATTTGATAGGAAATCCCGTGATATTATAATAGTGTCTAGGGTTTTCAAGTAAATATGAAATAGCCGAAATTGTTACATCTATTAAATTCCAGCTACTAGCCACAAAAGTGGGTAATACAAACAAAACCGTAGGGTCTCGTAGGAAGAATGAGTTTCCAACAATGGCAGGGCTACTGGGGTACCGCCCGTCACAGTACGTGGCCTAGATCACCATACCGAGGTGCCACCCTAACTCCCCTACAACACAAGACCGGGACCATTCCTTACTGAACAGTCCCGAACAAGACAACCCCGCAGTTGGCCGCAGATCCAATTACCCACACAGCCGAAATAAAAAGGGATATCTAGACATGGTTAAATCTCGTCCTACTTGGGCATGACCCACTTAACCTTGCTGCACCTCCCCTGTTTTAGCCATTCTCGGTTGATGAGGCTTGAGGCTGCGATTACCTTTGTAGGACACATTTATCTTAGAATGCTCATCATCCGCCTGACGATGTTCTGAAAGCATTCAATCCATACAAGTTCGTTCCGGGTTCGAACGGAACCGAAGACACTATCTCGTTGCAGTCATTTTGGAATCACCCTCAGAGTCAACGACCATAGCCCTTGCATTCTAAATCACCATCTCGAACCTGTAAGTACTATCTCCGTCAAACTCATCACAGAATCACCCCCAGAGTTATACTGACGAATAGTTCTTACACCTCGAGTCTTCACTTGAACTCCACTTGGATTCACGACCTAACGTTTATTTTGGATCGGTGTGGTTTTCGGATATCCAAGTATGGAGACCCGATCTCGGTCTCACCGAAACCAAACGCCATTTTAATGTCCAAGTTGTACTTAAGGGATTAAACAATAGATATTCAGAATATCACTTAAACATAAATGGATGATTCACATTACACAGATAGATAATCCACTATTATCAAATGCATCCACACATATCATAAAGCAGCATATATATATATATATACATATATACATATATATATATATATATATATATATTACATCTTAGATATATCACAATCATATCATCACATATCAACCAATGACATCCAATATCATCCAATATCATTAACTCATCCAATGATATTTATCATCCAATCATTAACCATCCATAACAAGTTTGATCCAAACTTAATTAACTTAATTGATCCATAATTAAATTAATCCTTACTTAATCACTTGGATTATCATCAATCCGGTTTACAATTTCATTAATTAATTAAAATTAATTAACTAAACATCACTTAATTCTCCACTTTAAATTAATCATCCTTGATTAATCATTACTTAATTACTTTAAGTAATTATTCCTTAATTACAAATTTAATTAATCATCTTGATTAATTACTTCTTAATTATACCAAGTAATTATCTCCTAATTACTCTTTAAATTAATTATCCTTTGATTAATTATTATTTAATTATCTGATAATTATTTCTTAATTATCCCTTTAAAATTAATCATACCTGATTAATCACCTCATTAATTTAATCATACTTGATTAATTGCTTTTAATTAAACACTCTTGATTAATTACCTTTAATCAATTACTTTTTAATTACCTTTAGTAATTAAAACTTAATTATAAATTAATTTCCCTTTAATTATTAATTAACAATTAATTATTTATTTCCATTAATTAATGATTACTTCATTAATTAAATTTTTGTCTAACTAATTACTTTATCAAGTAATTAATCACTTAATTAATTACTCTTAATTCTTTCATTAATTAATTAGTCTTCAATTAATAACTAAATTTAAACCTTTAATTAATTATATTAATTAATTTTTTTGTTAATAACACAAGTGATTAACCCTTAATCACATCCACTTAATTACTTCCATAAAGTAATTATCCTTTAATTACTTTGATCAATAATTTCCTTTACTTAATTACCTCAGTAATCAATTACTTAATTACTTCACCAAGCAATTATACTTAATTAACTCCAAAGTGATTATCATCAATTAATCACTAATTAATTATTTAATTAATTAGTTATTTTAATCATTTAAATTAATTAAATGATTCTTAACTTCTTATTTTAAAAAGATTCTTAATTAAGAAAACCATTATCTTAATTAAAACATTTATATTAACCAATAACTTTTCAATGGTTAATAATTTAATTATCTTAATTATCTTTACAAACTTATTTATCTTTATTTAATCAAACACTTAATTTCTTAAGATAAATCTTCATTAAAATTTATCTCCAAATCTTTATCATTTATCTTTATTTAAAAATATAATATTTTAGAAATCAATTTTAATATTAACAATTTAAACATTTAAAATAAACTTTTTAAATCTTTAAAACTTCCAAAGTTAATCAATAAAATTTAATACAACTTTAATATTGAAAATCCACTTACTTTATTTAAAAAAAAACTTATATTGAATATATACATATAAAACTTATTTAAACTTAACTTTGAACAAATTTGTTTTATAAATAAAAACTTGTTTACTTGGGTTTTAAAACTTTAATTATTTATAAAGTCAAATTTTTTTTATTTTCAAACCCTTTAAAACATTCTGTACCCAAACAAAAACACGCACAACAACTCGAGCAACCCACAGAAATTCACGCGTCAACCCCGAGTAACCCCATCCTAACCTTGCTGTAAATTTTTTTTAAAACTTTTTAAAAAACTGCTGAACCAAACTAAAAATCTTGCTAAACCCAGCAAACTCAAGCAACATACAGATGCTCACCTGTAAAACTCGAGAAATCTATAAGTTTCCCCGAAGCTAACGCGAGACCTTCCTTCCTCAAGAATCCTGCTTCGAGTAAAACTCGAACTTCCCTTGAACAAAACCCAAGCAACTCGCTTCCTCCCCAAATCCAAATTGCAAATGCACATACCCGTGCACATCAACGTGCACCACCACTCTGGTCGTTGGCGAACTCCACGCCGGCCTCCAACCAGTCGCACTTGACCTCGTCAATAACTATCGAAACCCAGAAATCATCTCTTGATCGAAAATCAAAAATTGACCTTCGAACCCATCAGTTCGAAACACCATCACCAGTAAATCCACTCTCCAAGGCAACACAAACCTCGAGAAGACCCACCATGACCACCATAGCTACGTCACGATTCCCAAACCAAAGAATACTCAAAGATTTCCCAAACTAATCGCAAGTCACTTTTGCGATCCCACTTAGTTCAGATTCCAAAGAACTACCCTCACCCACTAGAACAACTTTCCTAATCAAGATCAATCTTTCCAGAATGGCTTATCTACTAGAAAAACCGATAGATCACTTCCAGCAAATATCCTGCTCTGCTGAGCCTCCCAAAGAAAAGGGGTAAGCCTTCACAATCTGCTTAGTCTGTTGATAGTAGAATCCCGAAGATTACTGAATCATCAAAGAAACGGATCCACGCTGCTGCTTCCAAACTTCACTTCAATGGTACTGTTAAGCCAAAAGATCATCCTTAACCACAAGCTTCTTGAAACTCAAAACTATCACCCAATTCCACCAAAAATCCTTGAGACGGGTAGACATCTCCTTAAGAAACTCGGCTCCAAATCAAAAACCCAACCACTTGTTCTTCTTAACGGAAATAATGAGACCATGTCCGAAATGAGGTAACTCATCTCATACTTCATTATAGATAAGATTCCCTTACTTAAGATCCAGAAAATCCCTAAACAACCGAATCTTCCCTGGAGTAGGCATCACAGTTCCTTCAATACCATCTAAATCTTTGCTCCAAAGAACATCTTCAGAACCATCTATGGATACTGCATCTCATCACATAGTCATCCTTTCTTGAAGTCACTAAGATACCATCACCTGCTTCTGCTCGGCTGACAGATTCAACTCTTGGAAATCCCGCTCACTCGAGAGCAAATCAACCTCACACTCCAAGAATATACTCCAATCCTTGAAAAGACTTCCTTTTGGATCAATAAAATCCTTTCACCAATCTACAAAGCTTATTCGGGACGGTATTAGGTCTACAATCTCGACAAACACACTTCCAACCACAACATATGAGCCTCTTCCATTAGTGGTAGTCGTGTTACACACACTCCTACCTTATCTAACTCTATAACCTATGTTGGAAAATCCGAATAGATAACCCAACAGATTAGGTATATATATATATATATATATATATATATATATATTACAAGTACGCTCTCTCAAGATAGACACCACTCCAGAGCCTAGGTATTCACTCAACCTAACGCTCTGATACCAACTGTAGCGAACTAGCTTTCTAACACCAGAAAATCGCATCACTATTTAAGAAAGAAAGAGATAGAAGAAGAAAAGAAAGAGAAGAAAGAACAACAACACATCAGAATCTCACAGCGTAACGAATGAAATATAATATATAACATATATATAGTATAATATACACCAGAGTACACAACTATACATCTCAATTTAGACAGTTATAACATTTCTGTCTAATATACAATACAAGAACAACCATACAGAATAACACACAGCGGAAACTCTATCTATATATCTACACGTTGAAGCCTCCTGCTCCAAAGCTCCTCTAGAATTCGTCAAGAATAACCTGAATCACTTGACTACTCATATATAATACGAGTATCCAAGAGTTTAATAAAACAGAAAATAAACACTCGGGTTAAACATGGGTCTGGTGTGAGTAAACGGTTTAAAGTTGCTTAACTTTAGAAAATCCTTTGAAAAGAAAGGTATCACGTAAGACTTCCCACACATAAACATGGAAAAGTTTTTACCTTACGCTAACCAAAACATTTGATAGGAAATCCCGTGACATTATAATAGTGTCTAGGGTTTTCAAGTAAATATGAAATAGTCGAAATTGTTACATCTATTAAATTCCAGCTACTAGCCACAAAAGTGGGTAATACAAACAAAACCGTAGGGTCTCGTAGGAAGAATGAGTTTCCAACAATGGCAGGGCTACTGGGGTACCGCTCGTCACAGTACGTGGCCTAGATCACCGTACCGAGGAGCCATCCTAACTCCCCTACAACACAAGGCCGGGACCATTCCTTACTGAACAATCCCGAACAAGACTACCCCGCAGTTGGCTGCAGATCCAACTGCCCACACAGCCGAAATAAAAAGGGATATCTAGACAGGGGTAAATCTCGTCCGACTTGTGCATGACCCACTTAACCTTGCTGCACCTCCCCTGATTTAGCCATTCTCGGTTGATGAGGCTTGAGGCTGCGATTACCTTTGTAGGACACATTTATCTTAGAATGCTCATCATCCGCCTGATGATGTTCTGAAAGCATTCAATCCATACAAGTCCGTTCCGGGTTCGAGCGAAACCGAAGGCACTATCTCGTTGCACTCATTTTGGAATCTCCCTCAGAGTCAACGACCATAGCCCTTGCATTCTAAATCACCATCTCGAACCTGTAAGTACTATTTCCGTCAAACTCATCACGAAATCACCCCAGAGTTATACTGACGAATAGTTCTTACACCTCGAGTCTTCACTTGAGCTCCACTTGGATTCACGACCTAAGGTTTATTTTGGATCAGTGTGGTTTTCGGATATCCAAATATGGAGACCCGATCTCGGTCTTACTGAAACCAAACACCATTTTAATGTCCAAGTTGTACTTAAGGGATTAAACAGTAGATATTCAGAATATCACTTAAACATAAATGGATGATTCACATTACACAGATAGATAATCCACTATTGTCAAATGCATCCACACATATCACAAAGCAGTATATATATATATATATATATATATATATATATATATCACATCTCAGATATATCACAATTATATCATCACATATCAACCAATGACATCCAATATCATTAACTCATCCAATGATATTTATCATCCAATCATTAACCATCAATAACAAGTTTGATCCAAACTTAATTAACTTAATTGATCCATAATTAAATTAATCCTTACTTAATCACTTCGATTATCATCAATCCGGTTTACAATTTCATTAATTAATTAAAATTAATTAACTAAACATCACTTAATTCTCCACTTTAAATTAATCATCCTTGATTAATCATTACTTAATTACTTTAAGTAATTATTCCTTAATTACAAATTTAATTAATCATCTTGATTAATTACTTCTTAATTATACAAAGTAATTATCTCCTAATTACTCTTTAAATTAATTATCTTTTGATTAATTATTATTTAATTATCTGATAATTATTTCTTAATTATCCCTTTAAAATTAATCATACCTGATTAATCACCTCATTAATTTAATCATACTTGATTAATTGCTTTTAATTAAACACTCTTGATTAATAACCTTTAATTAATTACTTTTTATTTACCTTTAGTAATTGAAACTTAATTATAAATTAATTACCCTTTAATTATTAATTAACAATTAATTATTTATTTCCATTAATTAATGATTACTCCATTAATTAAATTTCTGTCTAACTAATTACTTTATCAAGTAATTAATCACTTAATTAATTACTCTTAATTCTTTCATTAATTAATTAGTCTTCAATTAATAACTAAATTTAAACCTTTAATTAATTATATTAATTAATTTTTTTAATTAATAACACAAGTGATTAACCCTTAATCACATCCACTTAATTACTTCCATAAAGTAATTACCCTTTAATTACTTTGATCAATAATTTCCTTTACTTAATTACCTCAGTAATTAATTACTTAATTACTTTACCAAGCAATTATACTTAATTAACTCCAAAGTGATTATCATCAACTGATCACTAATTAATTATTTAATTAATTAGTTATTTTAATCATTTAAATTAATTAAATGATTCTTAACTTCTTATTTTAAAAAGATTCTTAATTAAGAAAACCATTATCTTAATTAAAACATTTATATTAACCAATAACTTTTCAATGGTTAATAATTTAATTATCTTAATTATCTTTACAAACTTATTTATCTTTATTTAATCAAACACTTAATTTCTTAAGACAAATCTTCATTAAAATTTATCTCCAAATCTTTATCATTTATCTTTATTTAAAAATATAATATTTTAGAAATCAATTTTAATCTTTACAATTTAAACATTTAAAATAAACTTTTTAAATCTTTAAAACTTCCAAATTTAATCAATAAAATTTAATACAACTTTAATATTGAAAATCCACTTACTCTATTTTAAAAAAACTTATATTGAATATATATATATATATATATATATATATATATATAAAACTTATTTAAACTTAACTTTGAAAAAATTTGTTTTATAAATAAAGACTTGTTTACTTGGGTTTTAAAACTTTAATTATTTATAAAGTCAAATTTCTTTTGTTTTCAAACCCTTTAAAACATTCTGTACCTAAACAAAAACACGCTCAACAACTCGAGCAACCCACAGAAATTCACGCTTCAACCCCGAGTAACCCCATCCCTAACCTTGCCGTAATTTTTTTTTTAAAACTTTCTAAAAAAACTGTTAAACCAAACTAAAAATCTTGCTTAACCCAACAAACTTGTGCAACATACAGATGCTCTCCCGTGAAACTCGAGAAATCCACAAGTTTCCCCGAAGCTAACACGAGACCTTCCTTCCTCAAGAATCCTGCTTCGAGTAAACTTCGAACTTCCCCTGAACAAAACCCGAGCAACTCGCTTCCTCCCCAAATCCAAACTGCAAATGCACAAACCCGTGCACATCAACGTGCACCACCACTCTGGTCGTTGGCGAACTCCACGCCGGCCTCCAATCAGTCGCACTTGACCTCGTCAACAACTATCGAAACTCAGAAATCATCTCTTGATCGAAAATCAAAAATTGACCTTCGAACCCATCAGTTCGAAACACCATCACTAGTAAATCCACTCTCCACGGCGACACAAACCTCGGGAAGACCCACCATCACTACCATAGCTACGTCACGATACCCTAATCCCACGGCAACGCACGCGATCCACTCCGGTAGTTTCTCACCATCGCGAAACCCAAAAGAATAACGTCGGCAAAAACAGGATAGTTAAACCCTAACTCGATCAATTCCGACCATCCCCCTAATCAATAAATTCCAAATTTATTTTTCCCATGGTCTCCATTGCCCCCTCCACCTTCGAGCTCAACCACGTCCCCAATTTCGCCGTCATTCACTGCAATTTGGTCGAAATGTTCAAAATAGGAAATCGAAGAATTCACACTAATTATCCAACTAAAAATCGCGATACTACCATTAAAAATCATGATTTCTTATATACAATCCAATTATGAAATCAAAACTTAAGATTGAAATAATAAAGATCTGACCCAATTTAATTTTTTTACTATAAACTCAAATTTTCAGAGCTAATTCTCACTTTAAAAACTTATAATTATTTTTAGAGGATAACTTACATGATTACAACCAACTTCAATTTATAATTCAAAGCCAAATTCGAATTCAGAAACTAGTTGTTGAATTTATTTTAAAATTTGAAACTGTTTTTAAACACAGTAACATTTTTTTTAACTATACAGGCATTCAATTACACAATTCAATCATGCATCAAATTTAAATCAATTATTTCATATAACATCATGATATCATCACAATAACCACTTGAATCCAGGTTTAAAACTGTTTTTAAAAGAAAACATTTACTCGCCTTTTTATTGTAGAGGACAAAACTGTATTTTCCAGGCTTTAGAATTTACCTGCATATTGATGAATTCTCTGAATTGTTTGTTAATACTTCATTTCAGTTGCATGTTGATTGAATCTCCTGAATCTATCCTTGCGTGTTCTTGAATTGCTTGATTATATCTGAAATCTTGCATTGATTTGAATTATCCAGATTTTCTGTTTTTATGTCTTTGATTTGAATTATGTTTGAGTTTGGTTGAGAATGTAAAAAAGAATTTTGCTGAAAATAAAACTCTTTCTTTCTTTTACAATTTAATTTTAAATTTAATTATTAAAGAGAATGACATGTGTCTCTTTAATGCCTTAGTTTGCTTACACATAAGTACAAAGACTTACAAGTGTTTTTTATGTTTAAATTAATGTCTCACAAGTGTTTTTATGTTTTATAAATATTTTAAAAGTTATTTTCTTACTTAAAACTTATTTAAGTTATATATAAGTAATTATGTAATATTAAGCACTTATCTTTTTAATAAACAAGTTTTAGATTTTGATAAATATTGAAAAATGAATTCATGTAAACATTTATAAATAACTTATATTTTTGATCAAATCAATATAACATGTGTTTATAAATTTGGGAAACTTATATTAATTCTTTATGTAAAATTTTTAAAACAAGGTTAACTTATGTTAAATTTTTTAAAAGAAAAGATTATTAAAACAATTGAACTTTTAAATTTAAATCTTAACTAAAACTCAGGTTTAATATATATGTTTATAATAAATAAGAAATTAACTTTGTTATTTAAATCTCAAATATCATTTTCAAAAGTATTAAATCAAATTAACATTTCAAATTACAAAACTATATATTTATTAAAGTTTGAAAATAATTATTAAATTCAAATTAATATTTTTTTACTATTTCTAATATATATACAAATATATACATATTTCAAATAGAAAATCATTTTATCATTAGATTTGATAATTACCATATTAAATTTTGAAACACAAACCAAATCATAATATATATATATATATATATATATATATATTCATATATATTACAATTTGAATATATAGCTTTATTAAATTAAAAACTTCCTATTTACAAGATATATCAATATATATATTATAATAAATAGAAAATATTCTGATTAGCTTTTGAAAAATAAATCTTACCAATTTTAAATGGCCAAAATAAATATTCCCAAATTAAAATATTATTAGTTTTCAAAAGAATTAAACTTGCCAATTTTATATCGTTAGGAAAAATGTTAATAGATATTAACAAATTATTATTATCAGCCTTTAAAATAATCTTAACTTGTCAATTTATAATATAAAATGGTCAAATTAATTTAATTATTATCATAGATTATTAAATTGATATCGCTCAAAATTCCGGGTCGTCACATGTGAAATTAGAGAAGTCTATAACAAATTGTGAATTTGTAAATCGATACGAGTTACCCCAGGTTTTATATAAGTTGTATACTTTGTATTCCATGCAGGGTTTTAAATCTCCCCGAGATCAGCCGAGATGAAAATCCGAGATATTAGCCAAAATCCGAGATTTGGCAGCTTGGTTAGTTATAAGTCTTTGAAATATCGCCCGAGACAGCCGAGATATTTTCCCGAGATATTGGCCAAAATCCGAGATATGAAACCTTGATTCCATGTTAGATGGGTTTACTCATGCTGGTTTCCAGCCTGACCCGGGTGTTACTTTAATGTAATACTCAGGTCAAACCGAGTATTACAGATTTTCAGGTAAGGACGTTCAGGAGCTCAGGAGGCGAGCTGGATGGCAGGAACGATGCAGTGTTCCGCTATAATATATTTCTGATTATGTGACGCCCCACCTCTATACTCACAATAACAAAGGTTATTAAAGATAATAATGTCTGCTATTGCGAAGAATAAGGCTTGTTAGAAGCGACCATCCGTAAGTTATGCCTTAGACGAGCATTGATTACATCGATAGGAGTTGTGTAAATTACTCCCATCGATATATGTTCAATCCAGGTATAAAACGAAACTATGGTGGCTTAAGAAAAATTCAAAACAACTCATAATAACAACCGTACAGATAAGTAAAATCACATCAAAACAGATTTATCAGATATATAGCGGAAGACAAGTCTGGATACATGCTACAACAATCGGTGGTTCACGAGAACCAAATGTATGTATACATGTCATCATAATATACATGAGACTAGAGTCAATACATCAAAAGTAACACCTCGAAGTCTAGACAAAAATGAGGTGAAATCCCAAAAGCTGAAGCGGCAACTGAATCAGAGATAGCGATTACCCTGAAATAACTCGGTCTGACCTGAGTATTATTTTAAAAGAAAATAATAAACGGATCAGTCTAGTTTAAACTTAGAAGTGAATGCATCATAAACAACATCAAAGCAAAATAATCATAGTCTCAAATGAGACTATTCAACATGAATAATCAACATAGTTTAAATGAAGAAATCTCAATTTAAACTCCATCAAAGTCAATTTCCAAATTCACAGTTGCATTCGAAACAACAGTACACAACAATCTTGAAATCAGTTAAGATACTAGAAAAATCAGCATTCACAAAGTCTAGAAATCAAAACAAGATAAATAGAAAATCAACATAAAAGATGGATCGATCCCAGCAGATGGCGAGTTTAAGCTACGCCGCACGTGCATCAACAGATGGCCGAAGCCTTATCTAGTACTATATTTTTGGCACCCAACAGATGACCCGAAGGTCCAGCAGAGTGACCCGAAGGTCTAGTACTGGTAATTGACCCGAAGGTCCATTAGATGACCCGAAGGTCCAGTAGAGTGGCTCGAAAGCCCAACAAAATCATCAAAATCATCAAGAAGTGTCAATTTTAGTAAGCTAGTAAATATATGAGTTTAGTTTTATGTCCCATAACCACTAGCTTAACTTAAATATTTACGAACAAATTGCAGATCTCCACTCGAAAATTGTCACAAGAGTTTCAATTCGAACAAGTCCAAGAATTAACCGACGAAGTAAACGCAAGTGTTTCATACCACTTGTTTTACTAAACCATCTAATTAGATTTTTCATACGATTGAGGTAGGTTTATATACATACTAATAGGTTTGAAAATGGTTTTGATAAACGAGCTTTGTATTAAAATAGTGTTGTAATCGTTTTGATGAAAGAGTTTTGATATTTACTACTAGTATAGTAACCTTTGTATTTTAAAGTGAAAAATCATAGAAATAATTGTAGAAACAATCAATCATCAAAATTCACATTCGAAGACGTGAATAAAATCCAAAGAAATTGATATCAAATCCATCAAGTTGGATGTTCCAAAAATCCCGAAGAAAAGGTCATCGAAGTCGATATTACATGATGACAACACATAGGAATCAACACGAATCGATTAAATTTGGAAACTAAGCAAAATAGGCATAAATAGGCATGACAGGGAAAATAGGAGCAGGTCAGTCGACTGGATTCACTGAGTAAGTCGACTGAACACAGATCCAGAAAATTCTCCGGTGTCAGCTCAGTCGACTGACTCAGGTGGTTCAGTCGACTGAACACTATTTTCCTGCATTCCAAGCCTATTATAAATGTATTGCAAAGTCACTCAATTTGCAATCGGACGAGCAACGGGCGCAAAGGGTTTATGCCAAGCGACAACCCAGCCCTATAGGCTCTTTGATTCATCACAAAAACATGATCAAACATCAAAGTTATGATTTTTAATGATTTGACTTCAAAACACCAAAAATTGAACTATTCACAAAAACAATCCAAATCAAGAGCAAATACACATGAATAATGTTAGGAATCCTTACCTAACAATCAAAGATAGTTTAGACATAGATGTAAGATAAAAAATCTCACCTTTTTACTAAAAAACAAAGATTGAAAAGCTCAAATACAAAGAGAAGATCAACCACACTTCACTTCAACTTCAAAAGCTCCAATCTAAGATCAAAACAATATTTCCTAAATTTAGGTTTAGGAATTTCTGAAATTGAAGAGTGAAAGAGTTAGAGAAGAAGAAGAGAGGACTTACCAAAGCTTCTCCTTGATTTCTAGTTAAAACTTGGATTTGCAAATGAAATTAGGGCTTAAGATTTTTTAATTCCTTTTCTCCTCTACCATTGTTTTTCTTTTAGCTTGAATGTGTTAGGATAAAGAAATGAATGAAGAGGAGTGGTGGAGTTAGGATATAGGTTGGGTAGTGGGCTGAACCCCACTCCAAACCTAAACCCCAAGTGAAAAAGTAGTAAAATTCTACAAACTCCAAACATATCGAAGTTTATACTTAAAAAGATCACAAACACCATTTTGGACTCAATGGAGGTGGTATCGAACCCCAATTCGATAGTTTGCAAAAAAGTAACATTTCGGACCTAAAAATTCGATTAACAACGCTATATTTAAACAAAACATTTAAATATATAGTCGTAAAATTCGCGATTTGTTACAGATCTCTCCTCCTTAACGAAATTGCGTCCACGCAATTCCTAGAGACGATATTTGTAACAACTACATAATTTCATCACCCAAAAAGAAAGGAAAATAAGCTTGAAATACAGAGATAATCTCACCGTTTCTAAGAAAGATAGAAAACCCGGATAGGATCGCTCGATAAACTCTCTGTTTCCCAAGTACAGTCTTTGGGATTTGTGGACCATTGAATTTTCATAAGCGGGACTTCTTTATTCCGAAGGCATTTAACCTCCGAAGCTAGCACACAAATAGGATTTTGCACCATAAATAAGTCAGGTGAGATATCAAGATCTTGCAATACATGAGGATCAATAATAGAATCCGAATCTCGAAGGCATCGACGAAGCTGGGATGCATGAAATACGTCATGAATTCCCGAAAATTGGAAAGGTAGCGATATACGATAAGCAACATGGCCAATGCGTTCTGTAATATGAAATAGTCCAATATATCGAGGAGCCAATTTCTCGGAGCTACTAAAATGCACCACACCCTTCATCGGGGAAATACGAATGAATACGAGATCGCCAACAGAAAATTCCAAAGGTTTCCTACGATGATCGGCATAAGATTCCTGCCTATTCCGAGCCTCTTTCATTCTCTGTTTGATAATATCAATCCTCTCAGAAGAATCACGAATATAATTGGGGCCGAGAACTAGCTTTTCCCCCAATTCCAACCAACAAGATGGTGATCGACACGGTCTTCCGTAAAGAGCTTCAAAAGGAGCCATACCGATACTGGATTGAAAACTGTTGTTATAAGAGGATTCAACTAAAGACAAGTGGTCTTCCCAACAACCACCAAAATCAAGAACGTGTAACGACCCGCTATTTTGGACTACTCGCATCCGTACATGTCGGACTTGAATAATTCAAAATACCGAATTGTTAATTTTAAATTTGGAAAAACTAAACATATATAGTAAATAAATAATCACAGATCATAGACACAAAGTAATAAATATGCAACGGAAGCAAAATATAGTAGTTCATGAAGCTACTATGTATATAATAAAGTTAAATAAGTTACAACAGAAGTCTCAAATACAATAGTCAAATACAAGAATCAGATTACATCACTGGAATCAACTGAATATCTGAAAGCTGGATAGATAGCCGGATCTCCAAGCGAAGCTCCAACTCCAAAGGTGAGTCTCGAATACTGGTACACTCAGTCTGACCCGAGCGTAAAGCAAAACACAAAACACTCGAGTCAGGATTAACATTCTTATATCAATAAATCCAACTCAAGTGAAATAACAATTGAAATACAATAACTCAAAGGACGTTGGAATAACCATCCTTTAAGGATCCGTTAAACCATCTACTATATAGTAGTGTACGCTAAATAGATAATGCCTACCAGTAATATAAATATCAAAATAGTGTTAAGGCGTTACCATTATCCCACTTAACATATTTTTATAAGTGTTATAGCCTATACAGCACTGTAAACTCCACCGTAAACTAGTGGGATATCAGGGAGTACTCCATAGGTATAACACAGAACAAATTCGTAGTGGTCGCGTATATAGGAATACAAGTATGACAAGGCACATGAGGCAATACCCAAGGTAGTGAAACTACCGTTTGCCTGATCCGGACTTGTGAGAACGCATCGCCGCAACGATCGCAACACCGCGAAACAACACTCCCAAAATTACGAGGGTGCACCAATCAATAACAAGTAATGAGTAGTATTCGAAGAAGTGTGTTCACTCGAGGTGACTAACCCCATTTGGCCCGACACGGTTCCTGTTTTAGTCATTTCCAATTTGACACAAGTGTCAAGGCTATCCATTATCGTTCTCTTTCTTCAGTCATCACGTACATTATTCCAAACACTTCATTCTTGATCACAACTCCGAGTAAAGTTATTAAAGTGGTTTTCAGTTTAGACAGAGAGTATGCCCTTAACTGATTCCGGTTTATTTAATAACATTCATAATTATTACACCGATTGGTCCTTTAATAAATATCAAACCAAATCAAATTCAATTTCAATTAGAATTTATAAATCACATTTCAATTGTCTTCCAAAATCAATTTCCATAATTTACGTTTCATAAATTCACAATTTCATTTCAAATTTTCTATAACTTAATTTCAAAGTTCAATTTTAAAAACAATTCAAATATTCATTTAATTTCGTATATAATTTCATTCCAAAATCATTTATCGTTCAAATCGATTTAAACTCAATTATCGATTTCATTCGATATTCATTAAATTAATTTATCGTTAAAAAAAAATTAAATTAAATTTCCAGTTCATTACATTACTTTCTTAAGTCCAACTTCATTATCAAAGCTTCCACATTTATTCAATTTAAATTTGTCGAATCCAATTCTTAAATTTCAAATCTTTCATTTGTTTCGATAAAACGCTTTCTACTTCTTGTTAAAGAAATTCATTTCATTCATTTATTACCTTCGTTACAAATTCCAAAACTCAATTAAAGAAATTAGTTTCACTTATTCAAAAATTCGATTTCTCTTAATAAAAAAATCCAATTCAATTTAATTTAATCGTTAAATAATTCAACCTATTCAAATTATCAATAATTTCAAATCTTAATTATTAATCATTTCAAACTTAATTATTAACAATTCCAAAACTTAATTATTAATACATTTTAAAACCTAGTTATTAATAATTTCAAGACTTAATTATTAATAATTTCAAAATTCGTTATTAATAATTCCAAACTTAATTATTAATAAATTTCAAGACTTGATTATTAATAGTTCCAAATTAATTATTACTAGTTTCAAACTTAATTATCAATAACTCCAAAATTAATTATCAATTAATTCTAAATTTAAGTATTAAATAATTAAATTTTAAACAATGTTCTTTTGTCAATCACGACGTTAATATTTGTTTCAATTTCAAATATTCACATTTACATTCATTCGAATTTATATTCCAATTTTATTCAAAACCGTGTTATTTGTCAAATAAAACTTCATTTTATTTTAAATCAGAACGTTGACCAATTGGTTTTAATTTAATTTTCTATTCTAAGTCAAAGTTATTTGAGTATCTATCATTTCAACCCGATTCCATTTCAATTCAAAATCAAAGCATACAAAGGGAATTTGCAGTGTGATAGCTGAGATGGTGTCAAAGTAAATAAACAAGCAATAGCATCCATACATAACAATTCAACAATTTATTTAAATAATCCCGAAATAATCATATTAATTTACATTTGTAATTTATGCAAATTAATATAATTTTTTCTAAAATCTATACTATCATTTCATGTAGATTAAAGATTATTACATTACGGTTTTTCACTTGTCGTTCAGTTTACACTTCATACATCATCAATTTAAACAACATACATTCAATGGTCAAAGTATAATTAACCAAATCCTACGTGTCAAATAATTTAACCTTTAAAGGGTCATATTATACAAATGTCATTTAATCAAATTTACACATATGTCATTTCAAATTTTTAACTATCCTACGTCAAATTCAATTGCGTAATATTTATCACTTTATACATTACAATTTAACATCCAATATAAACAACAAACAATCAATCAATTATCATTCAACAGGATTATCATCGTATAAATAACAGATAATGGTGTCAAATGTCAAAGGTGAACTGATACATAAATAACAGTGCAATAAATAACAGTAGCATATTTCAATTGTCGTTTCAATTGAAATCAAATTTAATAAATAAAAGAATATTAATCATGAGTGACTGCTCACCTTTCGAGGCTAGAGAAATAAGAAGATGATGCAGATATGCACACCGATACGTACACGAGCAAATCAAAAGGTGCTGCGACCAAATTGGACATTGGCGAGACAAGAGTAAGGCATGATGAACTGGATTGGCGAAGGTAATTGGTATAAGTGAATATAAATATATAACTGTATATAACTATATATATAGACATATTCTAAATACAATCACTTTTTTTTAAACTTAATACATATACACATTTCAAGATCATTGCTTTTAAATTAGACTCAACATATATATAAAACCAGTAGTAATACATTATATTCATTTCGATCTAACATACCATCTTTATATTAAAGTACCATACTTTTACTGTAACATTCAAAATTGAAATTCTTTAAACGTAAAATATGTGTATATGTCTATATATATACATCTTGAAATATACTAAATTTTCAGGCATTAGGTTCTGTACTTGTTGTAATCCAATATATATAACTTACTTAATCAAGTTTTTCATGTATATGTATTAAAATACAGTATATCACGTGCCAACGCCTACCTTTACAAACTTTTTATAAAAGTGTACATATAATTTATGTCCAAAATTTTACACCAAAATACAATATAATTTAATATACGCAACTACATACTAAAATAAACTCAACAAAACCACTTAAAACTAATATACATAGTTTTGAAAACTTTCATATACAACAAAACATAGCCTATCATTTAACTGCATATAACTAGGCCGCCTATTACATAACTTATGCATACCCAAAACATATGTAAATACCTTTATAAAAGAAGTAGGCTTATAAAATATAGTTCTGTACTTACACAATATATATAAAAAAATTGTACATATTTAATTATATACAACAACAAATATATTAAACATCACTATGTACAGAGAATATATATGGGCTTTTGAAATTTGCAAGAAAATATATAATGACTTTATAACTTATAAGTATTAATATATAAACTGGTACTATAACTATTATATATTTTAAATCAATGTTTTTTTTATAATGTACGTTCGAATATATTCCTTTTAGTATCCAGGTTCATATACAGATCTAATGTATTAAAAAAATAGAAACCATCACATATACTTATGAATTTTAAACATATAAAAGTATATATACCAGAAGCCTGCAGCTTAAATTATAAGTACACTATAACATACTGACATATATAAAACATTGAATATATTTTATAGTTTCATATCTTATTAGAAGGAAGCATATCCTGCGAACTGTGCATGAAAATATAGTAGGCATATTATGTTTTCAGAAATCATAACTTTCGAATACCCTCAAGCTCACAAACTACTAATAAAATATAAGATCTAATACATATATATATATGATATCGTGTACGACCATATCCAAATTCCTATATGTAATATAAATTAAAACCATATCCCTAATTTCAAAATATGCACATTACGCATATAATATTAAATAAAGAATGCATGCCTGCTTTCTTCACAGTCGGATAAATGACCAGAGGCATACACAGCGGAGGTCGGGGTGGTCGGTGGAAAATTACAGGCATGTGAAAGAACACTTGAAAGCCGTGATTGGCGGTGACAGGTAAATGCGGTTTCAGGGGTTTGTGCTTTGCAGTGGCAAGGCGGCTGCAGGAGGATGGGTTACTCACGTGGTGATGGCCGTGGAGGGGTGACGCTGAGGCCATGCGTGGCGGAGCATGTTGGAGGCAAGCTAAGGCCGGTTGTTGAAGGCGGAGGCCGAGCATGGGCAAACGTGGGGATAAGGCGAGAGGTGGTGGGTAGCGAAGTGATAGGCGCGAATGGAAGTTGGTCGGCTAGGGTCGGCTGTTGCTAGCCGGAGGAGAGAGAGCGAGTCTTGTGGTTCATGTGGCGGCTGCGGTGTTTGGCGGAGCGGTGAGAATAAAAGATAGGGCTGAAGTGAGAACAAGAGTGGTGATCATATCATTGAGTTGCAAGGGAGGCAGAAAGCATGTTCCTACTTCATGCGTGTTGTGCTTCAGAGAAAAATAATAATAGTGAGGCATAACTTGGCTACAGGGAAGAGAAAAGGTGAGTTTAAAATGAAAGAAGCAGTGATGGGTTTGAGTTGAGAAGAAATGAATAGGAATGGGCAGATTATGTATTTTTGTCATTCAAGTGGCCAGAATGGAAGATGAAGTTATTAAAATAGAAATGGGAGAGAATGAGGCTAAAATCAGAAGGTGAATATGAAATGGTGGAACGGAAAAAATGCAAAATAAATTCAAGGAGTTGAAAAACAGCGTTGAATACAAGGGATATTAATAGGTAGTGGCTGTTAGTTTTACTATAATAATTTGAATGGTTATAAAGGACAAGAAAGGCTCGGACGAGTGTCAATACGATTGACCGCTTCGCGGGCTTCACCACGTACCGAAAACTCCAAAACACAGAAATGAATATACCGTAGAGACCGGCTTGACGAGACGATTAAAACGACATATAGATATTAGTGATACGATTTAATTATAAAAATCCGAATTTTTGTACTACGGAAAATGCATGAAAAACGCGGAAGAATAAGATCGACAGAGCTAAAGAAGTCCGAATTTTGAAAAACGAAAAATGGCGTTTGCTCAGAAGATGGATTAGAATTTTTCGATATAAAAATATTTAGGTTCCGAAAACATTTTATTTACATTGCTTTTTAACAGATTAAATTGAAGTAAAATTACGCACGAAAATAAACTTCATATTTTCGGACGAAAATTTATCAGTTGCTATGTTTAACTAGACGCATTCCAAATTTCAAATTTACATTTCAAAATTTTATCGTTTAAAAATCCCACAAAATTTCAATTAATAACGTTATTAAAACCGGTTAAATCTGCGGGTTGTTACACTCTCCCCCACACAAAACTTTTCGTCCTCGAAAAGGAAGGAAGTAGGAGAATAGAAACAACCATAAGAAAATAGATTAGAATTCCAAAATAAAACAATTAATTTAAACCATGTAAATTTCAATTTTAAATCAATTAATATTCAACAATTGATTTTAACTTAAGGAATTTCATTAACTTGGTTTATTTTCAATTTATCATTGTTTGTTAAAAAATTATTTCAAACAACCATTTTTCTTTTATTAATCCATTTTTTTATTCGACTAACTTATTTTTTTATCTCTATTAATCATTTTATAATTAAACTTTAAGCATATAACCTTAATTATTAGCACTCAAATTTATTTATAAAGGCAATTTATATTGTATATTATCCAATTTTCTTAAATTAACAATCTCAAAGATCATAAATTTAAATAGTCATTTATTATAATCATACTTTATTTGACAAATTTAATTATTATTTATTTCTTTATTCCAAATTATTATTAAATTTATTCTACTTAATATATCTTATCACATATATATTAAGTATATTTGCATTTATTATTACTACTCAATTTATTTAAAAATTCCTTTCATATCATTTTCATCGTATAATATTCAATTACATACTTAACTTTTGAAAATTTAGGTAAGTTATATATAATGCAATTGAGTATTATCCAAATGAAATTTACAATTTACTTATTTCAAGTTAAGTATCTAGTCAATAATTTTGGCTTCATTGAAAATCATCCTTAAATAAAAATTTAAGAATTAACTTCCGATTAATTTCAAACAACTTAGAGATAAAATAAATATATCTATATATCATAATATATCAAATTAAATTAAATTTAAAATAATATACCAATATACACATAAATCAAATCATCCTTAAGAAGTTTAAATCGATTAAATTTCCAAAACAAACTGTAGTAAAGCTACAAATTGGTCTCTCCACTTTGAAACTCGAAAATGAATGTCGATGATGCGGCCGTCATCACCGAAATTATTTTCCAGCGACAAAGAGAAGAGCACTGATTTATTCTTTTAAAAATTCTTTGAAAAGCATTTCTGTTTGAAATTATTTTATATATTGTACACTTTAAACTTTCAAAGTTTGAAATCACTGGAAATTAAATTCTCAAATTCTAATTCAAATCCATTTGAATTCCAAATAAAATTATAACTAAGTTTTATAAATTCATTTATTTATATTATTCAATAGTCAATGGTTTATAACAAAATAAATGAAAATATTATCATTTCGGACAACAGGTTCATTAACAGTTTTATTTTAGAAAAATTTATACTTATATATAATATAATCATTCAAAATTATTAGCTAAATTTGAAACAATATTGTGTCAGTTTGCTCTGTTCAAGTGTTTTGAATATCCTATCGATAGCGTTGATCAGACGAATCGACCGAAAACCCAAATCAACATCAACAACTCAAACAACACAATACATATTAAAACATTTTAAATATTAATTTACAAATACGCTTCCTCGCTTGACGATACAACAATGGATTTCAAAATAAGTATAGAGATTTAAATTTTGATGGAAATCAAATCAAAGAGAATTTTGATTCGAATACAAGTTCGAAAGAAAAGATAAGATAATTCACTTAACTGAATCGGGAGATGGACAAGCTTATTTAATTCATGGGCAACCTTAACCGGGTCGACTGTAACTTCAAGAATAAGATCGTTGCTAAATTCCGAGGTAAATCAACTTTCCATCTTAAGAAATAGAATTCAGGTATAACGGGGAATAAATAGCATCGTAAACCGAGGATACAGAAATCTCCGGGAAATCGATGTCTATTATAAAGGAATTTCACCCATTTACAAATAATTCGAAGATTGGAGAGACAGCCGATTCCTTATAAAGATCATTCGAAGTGGAGTTATGAGATCTTCCAAAATTGAAAGAAATCGAATAGTGAGGGACACGAATGAATTTGAAACCGAGGGGACGTTCCAAAATTCAAAGGAAGAGATTGAAACTCGAATGAGAGTGATTCTGTAAATACATTTACCTTATATGCTAAGTTTTTCCTAGAGCTACCAAAGCTCTGATACCAACTGTAACAACCCGCTATTTTGGACTATTCGCATCCGTACATGTAGGACTTGAATAATTGAAAATACGGAATTGTTAATTTTAAATTTGGTAAAACTGAACATATACAGTAAATAAATAATCACAGATCACATACACATAGTAATAAATATGCAGCGGAAGCAAAAGATAGCAGTTCACGAAGCAATTATATATATAACAGAGTTAAATAAGTTACAACAGAAGTCTCGAATACAACAGTCAAATACAAGAATCAGAATACATCACTGGAATCAACTGAATATCTGAAAGCTGGATAGATAACCGGATCTCCAAGTAAAGCTCCAACTCCAAAGGTGAGTCTCGAATACTGGTACACTCAGTCTCACCCGAGCGTAAAGCAAAACACAAAACACTCGAGTCAGGATTAACATTCTTATATCAATAAATCCAACTCAAGTGAAATAAGAATTGAAATACAATATCTCAAAGGACGTTGGAATAACTATCCTATAAGGATCCGTTAAACCATCTACTATATAGTAGTGTACGCTAAATAGATAATGCCTATCAGTAATATAAATATCAAAATAGTGTTAAGGCGTTACCATTATCCCCCTTAACACATTTTTATAAGCGTTATAGCCTATACAGCACTGTAAACTCCACCGTAAACTAGTGGGATATCAGGAAGTACTCCATAGGTATAACACAAAACAAATTCGTAGTGGTCGCGTATATAGGAATACAAGTATGACAAGGCACATGAGGCAATACCCAAGGTAGTGAAACTACCGTTTGCCTAATCCGGACTGGTGAGAACGCATCGCCGCAACGATCGCAACACCGCGAAACAACACTCCCAAAATTACGAGGGTGCACCAATCAATAACAAGTAACGAGTAGTATTCGAAGAAGTGTGTTTGCTCGAGGTGGCTAATCCCATTTGGCCCGGCACGACTCCTGTTTTAGTCATTTCCAATTTGACACAAGTGTCAAGGCTATCCATTATCGTTCTCTTTCTTCAGTCATCACGTACATCATTCCAACCACTTCATTCTTGATCACAACTCCGCGTATAGTTATTAAAGTGGTTTTCGGTTTAGACAGAGAGTATGCCCATAACCGATTCCGGTTTCTTTAATAACATTCGTAATTATTACACTGATTGGTCGTTTAATAAATATCAAACCAAATCAAATTCAATTTCAATTAGAATTTATAAATCACATTTCAATTGTCTTCCAAAATCAATTTCCATAATTTACGTTTCATAAATTCACAATTTCTTTTCAAATTTTCTATAACTTAATTTCAAAGTTCAATTTTAAAAACAATTCAAATATTCATTTAGTTTCATGTATAGTTTCATTCCAAAATCATTTAACGTTCAAATCGATTTAAACTCAATTATCGATTTCATTCGATATTCATTAAATTAATTTATCGTTAAAAAAAATTAAATTAAATTTCCAATTCATTACATTACTTTCTTAAGTTCAACTTCATTATCAAAGCTTCCGCATTTATTCAATTTAAATTTGTCAAATCCAATTCTTAAATTTCAAATCTTTCGTTTGTTTCGATAAAACGCATTCTATTTCTTGTTAAAGAAATTCATTTCATTCATTTATTTCCTTCGTTACAAATTCCAAAACTCAATTAAAGAAATTAGTTTCACTTATTCAAAAATTCGATTTCTCTTAATAAGAAAATCCAATTCAATTTAATTTAATCGTTAAATAATTCAGTCTATTCAAATTATCAATAATTTCAAATCTTTATTATTAATCATTTCAAACTTAATTATTAACAATTCCAAAACTTAATTATTAATACATTTTAAAACCTAGTTATTAATAATTTCAAGACTTAATTATTAATAATTTCAAAATTCATTATTAATAATTCCAAACTTAATTATTAATAAATTTCAAGACTTGATTATTAATAGTTCCAAATTAATTATTACTAATTTCAACCTTAATTATCAATAACTCCAAAATTAATTATAAATTAATTCTAAATTTAAGTATTAAATAATTAAATTTTAAACAATGTTCTTTTGTCAATCACGACGTTAATATTTGTTTCAATTTCAAATATTCACATTTACATTCATTTGAATTTATATTCCAATTTTATTCAAAACCGTGTTATTAGTTAAATAAAACTTCATTTTATTTTCAATCAAAACGTTGACCAATCGGTTTTGATTTAATTTTCTATCCTAAGTCAAAGTTATTTGGGTATCTATCATTTCAACCCGATTCCATTTCAATTCAAAATCAAAGCATACAAAGGGAATTTGCAGTGTGATAGCTGGGATGGTATCAAAGTAAATAAACAAGCAATAGCATCCATACATAACAATTCAATAATTTATTTAAATAATCCTGAAATAATCGTATTAATTTACATTTGTTATTTATGCAAATTAATATAATTTTTTCTAGAATCTACACTATCATTTCATGTAGATTAAAGATTATTACATTACGGTTTTTCACTTGTCGTTCAGTTTACACTTCATACATCATCAATTTAAACAACATATATTCAATGGTCAAGGTATAATTAACCAAATCCTACGTGTCAAATAATTTAACCTTTAAAGGGTCATATTATACAAATGTCATTTAATCAAATTTACACATATGTCATTTCAAATTTTTAACTATCCTACGTCAAATTCAATTGCGTAATATTTATCACTTTATACATTACAATTTAACATCCAATATAAACAACAAACAATCAATCAATTATCAATCAACAGGATTATCATCGTATAAATAACAGATAATGGTGTCAGATGTCAAAGGTGAACTGATACATAAATAACAGTGCAATAAATAACAACATCATATTTCTATTGTCGTTTCAATTGAAATCAAATTTAATAAATAAAAGAATATTAATCGTGAGTGACTGCTCACCTTTCGAGGCTAGAGAAATAAGAAGATGACGCGGATATGCACACTGATACGTACACGAGCAAATCAAAAGGTGCTGCGACCAAATTGGACATTGGCGAGACAAGAGTAAGGCACGATGAACTGGATTGACGAAGGTAATTGGTATAAGTGAATATAAATATATAACTGTATATAACTATATATATAGACATATTCTAAATACAATCACATTTTTTTTTAAACTTAATACATATACACATTTCAAGATCATTGCTTTTAAATTAGACTCAACATATATATAAAAATAGTAGTAATACATTATATTCATTTCGACCTAACATACCATCTTTATATTAAAGTACCATACTTTTACTGTAACATTCAAAATTGAAATTCTTTAAACGTAAAATATGTGTATATATCTATATATATACATCTTGAAATATACTAAATTTTCAGGCATTAGGTTTTGTACTTGTTGTAATCCAATATATATAACTTACTTAATCAAGTTTTCATGTATATGTATTAAAATACATTATATCACGTGCCAACGCCTACCTGTATAAACTTTTTATAAAAGTGTACATATAATTTATGTCCAAAATTTTACACCAAAATACAATATAATTTAATATGCACAACTATATACTAAAATAAACTCAACAAAACCACTTAAAACTAATATACATAGTTTTGAAAACTTTCGTATACAACAAAACATAGCCTATCATTTAACTGCATATAACTAGGCCGCCTATTACATAACTTATGCATACCCAAAACATATATAAATACCTTTATAAAAGAAGTAGGCTTATAAAATATAGTTTTGTACTTACACAATATATATAAAAAAATTGTACATATTTAATTATATACAACATCAAATATATTAAACATCACTATGTACAGAGAATATATATGGGCTTTTGAAATTGGCAAGAAAATATATAAATGACTTTATAACTTATAATTATTAATATATAAACAGGTACTATGACTATTATATATTTTAAATCAATGTTTTTTTTATAATGTACGTTCGAATATATTCCTTTTAGTATCCAGGTTCGTATACAGATCTAACGTATTAAAAAAATAGAAACCATCACATATGCTTATGAATTTTAAACATATAAAAGTACATATACCAGAAGCCTGCAGCTTAAATTATAAGTAAACTATAATATACTGACATATATAAAACATTGAATATATTTTATAGTTTCATATCTTATTAGAAGGAAGCATATCCTGCGAACTGCGCATGAAAATATAGTAGGCATATTATGTTTTCAGAAACCATAACTTTCGAATACCCTCAAGCTCACAAACTACTAATAAAATATAAGATCTAATACATATGTATATGATATCGTGTACGACCATATCCAAATTCCTATATGTAATATAAATTAAAACCATATCCCTAATTTCAAAATATGCACATTACGCATATAATTTTAAATAAAGAATGAATGCCTGCTTTCTTCACAGCCGGATAAATGACCAGAGGTGTTTGCACCAAAATTGGTCACAACACTCTTCGGGAGTAGTTGAAGAGATAATAATCAAGAGTATGAACTGAAAATGAATATTATCTAACAAAAACTCCAAACAACATAAAAGTAAAGACAAAGACAAGCGATTTATAGTGGTTCGGCGTGTTGCCTACGTCCACTGGGAAGTATTTTGTGATTTTATTGATTCTCTTTCAATGATTACAAGCGTTTACAGCAATCAACAACGAGTTACAACTGGAAATTCGGGATGAACAGCAAAAATACGATGTAGGATGATGGGGATCTCGATCCGGCAGAGTCTAGGCGCTTTAGAATCCAAAGATCCTTTTTCTGTTGGCTCTGTGGCTCTATTCATCGGCGTAGGATGCTGATATTTCGCTGAAAATTCGGGAGACCACTTGTGGCACGTGAGGGGGCCCACGCGCCCGGCCTCAAGAAATTTGGGCCCACTTTGACATCGATTCGAACTCCATTCGAATCGATCATAATATCATCCAATCGAGGTGAAATTTGTTGTGGACATTCTGCAACATGTATGCAAGCTTCTGTAAAAATTTGGTGCCATTTGGATCAGTGGATCACGAGATATCGTCGGTATGAAATGGGATTTTCCGTTGACTGTCCGGTTCGAATCGATGCCTTCGAAACGATAGCTTCGAATCGATCTCTTCACGTGGATATCCGGTGATGTGGCACGCTCATTTCACCTCGATCCGGTATTTGCGCCGAGTTGACCTCTTCGACTCCATGTATCTCGGCGCATTCGAATCCATGATGACACGTCATCATGGCTAGTTGACTTGGTGGATTCGAACGAGGCTAAACTGATGGGTTCGAACATGGCTTGACTGATGGAGTCGTACAACCAATACTCGATGGATACGAACTAGCCTTTCTCTGATGGATACAAGCTTTGTAATTTCTCCATGGATATGAAGTCAATTGATGCGAACTTGAACCCTTCGATGGATTCGAAGCACAATTATCTGATGGATACGAAGCAAACACTGGCTGATGGGTATGAGGTCCATCGATACGAACTCAATGGATTCGAACATGGCCGCTAATGATCGATACGAGCTGGGATACTTTGATGGATTCGAAGGTGACCGGTTCGAACTAGAGTTCGGCGATGGATTCGAAGACACCTACAACGATGGATACGAAACCAGTGCTTGTCCCTTCAAATTGAATCGATCATAACTTGAGTGTATGAACTTGGACTGACTTGAAATTTGAGATGCCGACTTATATGATCTTTCTTGTCGTGTCCTAACAACTATAGCTCAATCTGGACTCGGACAAAATTCAGCGACATCCGTAGCGAAGCAAAGTATGACCAATCTCTGAGACGAACTGTCCTTTGTTTTCGATCGATTCTTTGGTATCACGGCTTTGCCAAAAAGCGGGATAACATTTGCCCCCCAAAGTACGTCTTGTGGAAACATGACGTGCTTTGAAAAGCTGCAACTTCTCTCTGAACAATAATTGCTCTCTTGTCGAAGGTTGTAACCTTGCGTTGATATGATTGATTGCCGTAGAATAGCGCTTAGCTTTTGGTTGTTGTATTCGTAACCATATGAGTATTCGATCCTTGTGAATGTTTAAAATCGAATATTAGTCCGACATATATGCACATATGTTAATTTGACCCTCGTTGACATTGTGTGTTCATGAGTCATTGTCTGTTAGCTTGTTATCGGATTTCGTATCGATTCTCTCCTGAAACGATTTGAAATTCGAGTTGACACAACGCTTGATGGTTGTTTTTGACAATCCTTTTGTATCGGTCCTCTCCTGAATCGATGTAAAAGGTTGAAAAGTAGTTTTTCATATCGATGCAAGTCGAAATGATGGATACGAAATAACAGTTCGTATCGATGAGCTTGGATGGGTACGAAATGCCCATTCATACCGATGAGAAAGGATGGATACGAAATTGCGGTTCGTATCGACAGGTTTTGATGGATATGAAAATGCTGTTCGTATCGGTAGGTTGTGGATGGAGTCGTAAACTTGTTGATGTGAATGAGGGCTTTGAGCTGGTGGAGTTCACAATCTTCAAGTGTCTTTGCTGCTTGCTTCGTATCGATGGGTCCGTTGCTTATTTCGAATCGATAGAAGTCTTCGGTGATGGACTCGAACCTACCGTTCGACTCGAGTGCTAGGGTGACCGGTGATGACTGGTCACATGGACCGGGAGACGAATCGACCCAGTTCTCCTATGGCCTCATATAAATAGCGTGGGCTTCGTCACTTTTCCCCTGTTTTACTTTTTACTGTCTGTAACGACCCGGCTTTCTCAACAGTTAATTTGTGATATTTAAAATGAATTTAAATAATTAATTTGAGATAAAATTTGTTTTCAATATGAAAAGTTGGTTTGATTTAATAAAAAGAACTCAGAATTTAAATATAACAATTAATTGAATAAATTAAATAATGATTGACAATTGGGTAAATTATTTAAATCTGGAATCGTGAGCTTGTTGGAAATATTTTAACGGCTTATAAATTTACATTGATAATACTAGAAGTAATAGATTAATTAAAATTGAATTTAACTGCGGTTTGTTCGATTTTAAATTTACATTGTTTAAATTGACGATTGAAAATAACCTTCCGAGGCACAGTCTCGGAATTTGACGAAACCAATTCCATTGGATCTGTAATATTGAATTATTGCCGGATTTCAAATTTGTAAAGTTTGGAGTGATCGTGTGATCGTATGAGAGGTAAACGCTTCGGAAATAATTAATCGTTTTAAAATTCAAAATATCCTACATCAAATCATAGCCGTATTTTTACCTTTCAACTTCTCAAAGACGCTTCCTTTATCTCTTAAATTCACGATGTTTCTCGTTTATACCTTCATTCAGAAACCAAAAATCAAAATAATGGCCGCTATTCTGCAACTTTATATCGCGTATCTCCCTTCTTTTTTTTCCTTCAGTTCGAACGAAATCAAGTTGAAGCCCCGTGTCTCTTCCTCTTCTAAAATCATAACCCTCACATCTTTGTTTCGAATCCTCCTTCCATCTTTCCCCTTTTTCCTTTTGCTTCAGACCGAATCTGATTCGATAAAAAACCTAAATCTATTCACGTTCGATTTCGCGCGCGTGCAAATTAGAATCGTGACATGTCTTGTGATGGAATTCTCGTGGCGAGCATCGCGAGGCGCGCGACGTGTGTGGGTCGATCTGGGAGCATGGGGAGGCGACGTGGTTGTTCACGAGTGGGGGAGGGCTCGCGTGCGCGAGGGGGTTCAAGGTCGATCGTGGGTAGCCGCGACCTGAACGATGGTGGAAGTGAACCGCGAGGCGAAGTCGCGTTGTCGTTGCAAGGAGGTGGGGTTGGCGGTTCAAGGCAGGTGGCGCGATGGTGTGCGTTCGATTTGGAGGAGCGCGGTGGTTCTGGGCTTCGGCAACGTTCGTTTTGGCATCTGCAGTTCGCGTGCTGTGAGGTATTTGTTTCTGTTTTATTTTATTTTATTTTATTTAAATTTAATTTATAAGTATAAACAGTAAAACAGAAAATAGATAAGATTTTGAAAATTTGAAATTTAAATGTTGAAGAATTTATATACAGACAGGTTTGAAATGTGAGGATTTTAGGATGCTGAAAAGTTTATATATAAATTGGAATTTTAAAACCAGTAAAACAGAAATTTTATATAGAACTTTGGAAAATAATATAAATAATAATAATAATAATATTAAGATTAGATTTTTTTAAAATAAATATAGGTGTATATGTATGTGTTTCAAGGATAAAATAAATCCACATGTTTTATATATTATTTTAAATAGTGGATTTAGTGATTAAATTGTTTAAATTACCAAAAGATTTTTAAAAAGGAGAATAAGTTTAAAATTTATTTTATCTGTTTAAAATTGCACCACCAATTAAAATTAAATTATTAAATTAAAAAAATAAATTTATTTAAACGATAAATTTATTATTCGATTGTTCGAATATTAATAAAATTTCATACAATTGTCATTCAAGGTCAAAATTATGGGAACGAGTCGAGATTGGTAATGATTGCAACTTAAAGGCAAAGGTGAGATTTTCTCACTCATTTGGATGCCCTAAATTAAATTTAAATGTGAAATTTAAATTATTGGATGTGTTTGATTGATTGATAATAATTTGTTCACTGGTTAATATCATAACCCATATACTGAGATATCCATTTGAAAGTGGAATTGATATGTTACTGTGCTAACATTTGTGGATGCAGGGAAGCAGGTTGGAGGGATCCAAAAGGATTCCTCAAAATATTTATTTATTTATTTATTATATATATGTTGTTATCTGACAGGTTGGGTGGACTGATATGGATTTATATATGAATTGAGTTATCAACTGTAAATTACATTAGAAGTTAAAATTTGGATAAAATGTTATAATTTATTTTAATAAGAGGTAGTTAAATAGAACTTGAAGAGAAATATTTAATTAAGAAGTTTGGATTTTCTTATACTTGAAAATTTAAGAAAAGATAAAAGTTATTTATATTTTAATTTGTTGAAGTTAAGGTTAACTGATATATTGACAACTCGAAGGAATATTGTGAACCAATAAATGGAATTCAAGTAAAATGAAGTTCTATTAAGGAAATGAAAGAAAATTTATTAAGGAATAAAATGAAATTTTTGTTAAGAAACAATATGAATCGTATTGAAGAATAAATTTTGAAGGTAAGATTATAAATAATTTTTTTTATAAATAAAAGAACAACTCAGGGAAGTTATAGAATTTATAACAAAGTTTATAAATGAAAAGGAAAGAAACCGGTAAATATGGGAAGAGATAAGTCAAGGAGAACTTATATGGAATTATAAATTTGTTTGAAACAGAAATAATAAAATATTTCCGAAAGTAAGAAGTGTGAATTTGGACAAGATGCATTTATAGATGGATATTGGATTTCCTAAAATTATAAAGTTATTTTAAAGACAATATTTTTAAAATTACTATACTATATAGGTTTTATAAATCATTTCTGAATTTAAATATTTCAAATTAGTTATTTTTGAAGGCTTAACAATTATTTGTAATAAACTCTAATTGTTTTCTAAAACCAGCTTTGAAACTTATAAATAACTAGATATAAATTTTATTATTTAATATTACTTATTTTATAAATCTATATGTTTTCAAAATGTTTTTAAAATCCAATTAAAATTCTCTTGTGATGGTAAGCAATTTTATGAGATAAGATTTAGGAGAAATCTTATTAAGTGGAGAAAGTGAGTTTGAGAAATTATAAGGAAAGTGTAAATTGATTTTTGAAGAATGAATGAGAAATAAAAGATATTTTCAAAAGATAAATCAAATGGAGTGAGTATAAGAAATCAATTAAGTGATTTCATGGGAATAAAGGACTTTGAAAATTTATTTCAAATGGGTTAAATTGGGAATAATATCTGAATGATATTTGAGCTAAATGATTTGTGGAAATTATTTGATGGTTGCTTGTGTATGATTAATTGATAGTTAAATAACCGACTATCAATATTTGACAATGCGCTAATTGTTTCGAAGAGTCCGGGATCAGATTTAATTATCCGAAAACCACTTCGATCCGGTTTGAACGATTACGAATGAAGACCGTGAAGAGTTGAAGACGGTGATTTGGTTTGTCCAAACCCAGGGCAACTTGTGTGGATTGAATGCTTTCAGAACATCGTCAGGTGGACGATGAGCATTCTAAGTGATGCGTTCTTAAAAGGTAACGTTTAACCTCAAGCCTCATCAACCGGGAATGGCTAAAACATGGGAGGTGCAGCAAGGTTAGGTGGGTCATACCCAAGCAGGACAAGATTTTCCCCTGTCTAGATGTCCCTTTTTATTCGGCTTAGTGGGTGGTTGGTCGCGCCAACCACGGGGTTTATCTTGTTCGGGACTGTTCAGTAAGGAATGGTTCCGGTCTTGTGTTGCAGAGGAGCAGGCGTACTCCTCCGTCCTCTGATCTAGGCCAGGTACTGTGACGGGCGGTACCCCAGTAGCCCAGCCATTAATGGAAATCCATTCTCCCCGCGAGCCTTGTACGAGTTTTGTTTGTATTACCCACTATGTGGCTAGTAGCTGGAATTTAATAGATGTAACAATTTTGGCTATTTTATAAGTATTTGTATATAGACCCTATTATAATATCAGAGGATTTCTATAAAAATGTTTAGCTATCGTAAGGTAAAAACCCGACATGTTTATTTGTGGCGTGGTCTTACAAGATGCTTTTGTTTTCAAAGGATTTTTGAAACTTAAATAAATCCATCTGAGTGTGATTTTCTCACGCTGGTAATCCAGACTGACTCGGGTGTTGTTTTATATGATGCTCGGGTCAGACCGAGTTAAATAGGATTCAGGTTATGCTGGAGCTCAGGAGACGAGCTGATGACATAGCGTATTTACGTATTTGTCTATTATTTCCGCTGTGTTTGATCTTATAGTAGTTGTCTCTGTATGATTGATTGATGTACTCTGACGATGATATGTATGTATATGTATACAGTACAGATTTCTTGTATTTAAACTGTATTCTGTATATTATATTTTATTCCGCTGCGATGTGAGATTCTGATGTTGTTTTTGTTTCTTCTTCTTCTACCTCTTTCTTCTTTTACCCGAAGACTCGTACTTTTGTGCCTCTTTGGATTGAACTGTGGTGAATTTAGTTAGTTCAAAGGGGTACGTATTTGCGGGCCTTTACACTTGGTATCGGAGCTGAAAGGTTAAGCGAGAACCTTGGCTCTGGTGGGGAATTTACTCATTAGAAATAGAGTCAATGGTACTCTAGAACGAGTTTGAGCGTATTTATAGATATGAGTGCGTATTTTTTAGTGAATATAAAATGGTTTTATATTGCGTTGATTGATTTATTGAGTGGTATATGAACCTTCGTCGGCACAGCCTCGAAAACTGTATCGAAGCGGTTTCTAAACACTTAAATAGAGCAATTCGACACAATATTGTTTTCAAAAGCGGGTGAATGAAATAATTTCATCCAAAATATATTTTGATATAAAAGAATATTTTCTGAAATTATTATAATCTGGTTTTTTGGATGATAATATGTTTGAAAAATGAGATTTTAAAATCTGAAATAGCTTTTATAACCCAGGAAATCATTAGATTTGAATTTTGGAACTTAAAATCAAGTGAAAAGTTAGAAATGAGAATTTAACTTGGATTTAAGACTAAATTTTTGAAATTTAATTAATGAATAAGAAATTTTTGTTTGCGATTGAAGTGAGATGATGAAAATACAAAATAAATAAATAAATATAAATAAGGTGGAGAAGTAAATAAAAATTTAGAATGTGAATGAATTGAGAAGTTTAAATAAAACTTAAATGGATTGAAATTCATTTAAGCTATGTAAATAGAAGTAAGTTGAATTAAATTGAAAATAAAATCCAGATGTATTTGAATTAAATTGAAATTTGAATTTGTGGTGGAATTATGAAAAGAAGCTCGAATTATAAATAGAAATTCCATTGAAATGGTGAGCCAAATTAAATATGAATCACAATTATTATGAATTGGACTAAAGTAAAGATAATTTGAATTTACAAATAAGATCCAAATTAAGTATGGATGAAATAAATTGGCCTTGGATATTATCCTAACAAATTTAGATGGTTAATTAAATCACATGGGATTTGATCTAGATGAGTATCAAATCAATTGCAATGAATTTAAGTAAGAAGTTGCAATAAATGAATAAACTTAAGATTTAAATTTATGGAAAGGTGATTTTGTTGAGAGTGAAAGTTTATTGAATAAAATGGATTGGTATAGTACTTTAAACTTTGGATGCGATTGGATAGTGAATGGCAAATTTAATTGGATTGAGCAGTTTGATTGAACTGGAACTGTCTTAAGCCGAGTTATTGTTTAAATTTGAATGAAGATGGATTAAATTGTGATATAGATAATATTGTCATAAAACTCTCATTTGGGTAAAATTCATAACAATGAAATGTAGTTGAATTTAGTGTAAGCTAAGTGAAATTTGAATTTGAAGTAATAAGACTATGATAGCTTTTAAAAGAATTGAGAGGCATAAAAAAAATACTTGGCTAAGTAAAAATGTATATGCCTGAATTAAAATAAAATGGGAATATGGTTAACTGTAAATAAATGGAAGTGTGAAGATAAATAAGAAGTGGACTTATAAAATTAAGATGGAATAAATAAGTCAAATAGAATTGTTTGAATCTGGAAAATAAATAGAAATCCGAACCTGAATTACAAAATAGAATTGAACCAAAGAAATTTAAATGAAGAGATTTTTGGAGCTAAAAATCAAGTATTGAATTATAAATTGGGAATAAATTAATTTGAGCTAAAATAGCAACTTGAATATGTAGATAAACTTTGAATTGGTTAAATAAAGGTTAAATGGTAAATTAATAGAAGTGGAGAGTGAATTAAAGTGAATGGGGGAAGAGACCTTGAATTATTAATATAAGAATTCAACTTGGATTGGTTAGCCAATAAAATGAAATTGGATTAAGTATATGGTTATAAGTGCAAACAAAATCCAATTATGTATAAATTAAGTGAAAATGGTCTTGTAATAAGTTAAATAAGTTCGAGGATGAATCGAACATGGGAATTGGAATTTTTAAATGAAATAACTAATTGAGCTAAGAAGTAAATGAAAGAGATTTAAATAAAATCAAATTAAATTGGAAAAGAATTTATGGGCAAATGAAATTAACTTAAATTATGAAAATTAAATAATTTGAAGTAAATTAACTTAAGTCTAAATTCAATGAAACATGACTTATATAAATTGAGACATGATTGTTAAATTTTAAGCATTAAAGTTGTCGAGCTTAATAAAAATGGTTTTGAATGAAATTTCATATAACTTGAGTTAGAATTAATTTTAAATAGTTATAAAATTAAAGTAATTGTTTGTTAAATGCATATTGTTGGAATTTGCATAAAAATAATTGTTGTTGTCGTAAACATGATTAAATAAAGTTCTATGGAATGATAAAAAGTAATTAAACTTGTTTTTTGAATAAATTGCCATGAGTACAAAATAGTTCGGGTTAAAAATGGATTGAATAAAAGAATGATGTGAAAATCATTCTGAATCGAATATGGTGTTATAAATTGAGTAAAAGCAATTGGATTTAATTGGAACCTTATCAATTATTTATAAATCTGGATTCACTTCTAATTGTTTATAAAATATGGTTTTGAATTGTTAAGAAGCAGGAATTGATTTTGGAAATCAATTAAATGGAAAATGGGTTTGTTTGGACATAATTTTGAGTTGGAAATAATTAAATGTGTTGTAACCCATTTAAAGTTGAATGAAAACGGTAGTTGTGTCAGTTATAAACAAATGGAAATAGTTTGGAAACTATATAAATTTGTTATGAAGTTATTTATATAGCATAGCTTATGTTATTGATGTGTTATGGTTGCTTAAATGAATGAAATGTTGTAAATTTCATAAATGTGTTACTTATATGTTTAAATTGAGTAAGTACAGGTACCAGAAGACTGTATAGCGGGATTTTGGGCACGCAAATGCTAAATAAAATAAGCCACTTGCTTAAAATGCTAAATAAGGTACGCCTACGCAATACAAAATAGGAAATATGAACTGTTTTTGATTTTCCAACCGTGTGGGTCGATGTATATATATTTATCTCTATTGTCAAATTGAAAAAGCTCCTCCGTACAAAGGGGACTCTGCCAAAAATTTTCAGAAATCTTAGGAGTTAGAAATTTTTTAAAAGTTTTTGAAAATTTTGTTAACGATGAACGTTTTCAAATTTGAAATGAATAAATTAGTGAATGAAACTAATTTAAAATAATGACATGAATTTGTTATAAATGAAAAATAAAATTTAAATATTCGGAATTAAAGATAAATTGAATTCATATAGAAATGAAAGAATCAATTGAATAGGAATGAATACAGACTAAAGTGGTAAGATGAAAATAAATGACAAGAAACACATAAATGCTTATACTAACTAAGTATGGAATGATACATTCTCTATTGGGAAATTGGTATTTCAAGTATAATCTAAAATAATATTTGAATGAATAGATATTGACATTTGTACGAATGTCGATAAAATGTTTTGTATATTGTGATTGGGTATATTGTTTTGTAAGATATGCAGGTAATATATAGGTAAAGAGAATTGGGTTTGGTTTCAAAAGATAAAATTGAAATGCTCGACAAAAGGTATGTGTTCAAATTTATATATGGAAATTGATTGGGTTTTTGATTGAGCCACTTAGCTTTTTGTTTTCTTTTGAGATTTGGGAGGCCGTAGAGCCATTTTGTAGTTGTACCGAGCTAGCCGCGCAAAGGAGATGCTGGCAAAATTTTTCTGAAATTTAGGGTGTTAGAAAAATTTTGAGAAAATTTTGATAAGTCAAAATTTGGTTTTAAATCGAAACTTGAATGGTTAAACAAATAGTATAGTTTGAAACTAGGGAAAAAGTTTAGAAAGTTAATAAGAAGGGTAATGCATCTTTTCTTAAAATGATAGTGGTAGGATGTTGAATTGTTGATTGTGAAGTAATAGTATCGGGTATTGGGCCATTCTTCCTAACTAGTAATTTCGGGGACGAAATTCTTTTAAGGAGGGAGGAATGTAACCACCCGGCTTTTTCAACAGTTAATTTGCGATATTTAAAATGAATTTAAATAATTAATTTGAAATAAAATTTGTTTTCAATATGAAAAGTTGGTTTGATTTAATAAAAAGAACTCAAAATTTAAATATAACAATTAATTGAATAAATTAAATAATGATTGACAATTGGGTAATTATTTAAGTCTGGAATCGTGAGCTTGTTGGAAATATTTTAACGGCTTATAAATTTATATTGATAATACTGGAAGTAATAGATGAATTAAAATTGAATTTAACTACGGTTTGTTCAATTTTAAATTTACATTGTTTAAATTGACGATTGAAAATAACCTTCCGAGGCACAGTCTCGGAATTTGACGAAACCAGTTCCATTGGATCCGTAATATTGAATTATTGCCGGATTTCAAATTTCGTAAAGTTTGGAGTGATCGTGTGATCGTATGAGAGGTAAACGCTTCGGAAATAATTAATCGTTTTAAAATTCAAAATGTCCTACATCAAATCATAGCCGTATTTTTACCTTTCAGCTTCTCAAAGACGCTTCCTTTATCTCTTAAATTCACGATGTTTCTCGTTTATACCTTCATTCAGAAACCAAAAATCAAAATAATGGCCGCTATTCTGCAACTTTATATCGCGTATCTCCCTTCTTCTTTTTCCTTCAGTTCGAACGAAATCAAGTTGAATCCGCGTCTCCTCCTCTTCTAAAATCATAACCCTCACATATTTGTTTCGAATCCTCCTTCCATCTTTCCCCTTTTTCCTTTTGCTTCAGACCGAATCTGATTCGAAAAAAAAAACCTAAATCTATTCGCGTTCGATTTCGCGCGCGTGCAAATTAGAATCGCGACATGTCTTGTGATGGAATTCTCGTGGCGAGCATCGCAAGGCGCGCGACGTGTGTGGGTCGATCTGGGAGCATGGGGAGGCGACGTGGTTGTTCACGAGTGGGGGAGGGCTCGCGTGCGTGAGGGGGTTCGAGGTCGATCGTGGGTAGCCGCGACATGAACGATGGTGGAAGTGAACCGCGAGGCGAAGTCGCGTTGTCGTTGCAAGGAGGTGGGGTCGGCGGTTCAAGGCAGGTGACGCGATGGTGTGCGTTCGATTTGGAGGAGCGCGGTGGTTCTGGGCTTCGACAACGTTCTCTTTGGCATCTGAAGTTCGCGTGCTGTGAGGTATTTGTTTCTGTTTTATTTTATTTTATTTTATTTAAATTTAATTTTAATGTATAAACAGTAAAACAGAAAATAGATAAGATTTTGAAAATTTGAAATTTAAATGTTAAAGAATTTAAATACAGACAGGTTTGAAATGTGAGGATTTTAGGATGCTGAAAAGTCTATATATAAATTGGAATTTTAAAACCAGTAAAACAGAAATTTTATATAGAACTTTGGAAAATAATATAAATAATAATAATAATAAGATTAGATTTTTTTAAAATAAATATAGGTGTATATGTATGTGTTTCAAGGATAAAATAAATCCACATGTTTTATATATTATTTTAAATAGTGGATTTAGTGATTAAATTGTTTAAATTACCAAAAGATTTTTAAAAAGGAGAATAAGTTTAAAATTTATTTTATCTATTTAAAATTGCACCACCAATTAAAATTAAATTATGAAGTTAAAAAAATAAATTTATTTAAACGATAAATTTATTATTCGATTGTTCGAATATTAATAAAATTTCATACAACTGTCATTCAATGTCAAAATTATGGGAACGAGTCGAGATTGGTAATGATTGCAACTTAAAGGCAAAGGTGAGATTTTCTCACTCATTTGGATGCCCTAAATTAAATTTAAATGTGAAATTTAAATTATTGGATGTGTTTGATTGATTGATAATAATTTGTTCACTGGTTAATATCATAACCCATATACTGAGATATCCATTTGAAAGTGGAATTGATATGTTACTGTGCAAACATTTGTGGATGCAGGGAAGCAGGTTGGAGGGATCCAAAAGGATTGCTCAAAATATTTATTTATTTATTTATTATATATATGTTGTTATCTGACAGGTTGGGTGGACTGATATGGATTTATATATGAATTGAGTTATTAACTGTAAATTACATTGGAAGTTAAAATTTGGATAAAATGTTATAATTTATTTTAATTAGAGGTAGTTAAATGGAACTTGAAGAGAAATATTTAATTAAGAAGTTTGGATTTTCTTATACTTGAAAGTTTAAGAAAAGATAAAAGTTATTTATATTTTAATTTGTTGAAGTTAAGGTTAACTGATATATTGACAACTCGAAGGAATATTGTGAACCAATAAATGGAATTCAAGTAAAATGAAGTTCTATTAAGGAAATGAAAGAAAATTTATTAAGGAATAAAATGAAATTTTTGTTAACAAACAATAATGGAATTCAAGTAAAATGAAGTTCTATTAAGGAAATGAAAGAAAATTTATTAAGGAATAAAATGAAATTTTTGTTAACAAACAATATGAATCGTATTGAAGAATAAATTTTGAAGGTAAGATTATAAATAATTTTTTTTATAAATAAAAGAACAACTCAGGGAAGTTATAGAATTTATAACAAAGTTTATAAATGAAAAGTAAAGAAACCGGTAAATATGGGAAGAGATAAGTCAAGGAGAACTTATATGGAATTATAAATTTGTTTGAAACAGAAATAATAGAATATTTCTGAAAGTAAGAAGTGTGAATTTGGACAAGAGGCATTTATAGATGGATATTGGATTTCCTAAAATTATAAAGTTATTTTAAAGAGAATATTTTTAAAATAACTATACTATATAGGTTTTATAAATCATTTCTGAATTTAAATATTTCAAATTAGTTATTTTTGAAGGCTTAGCAATTATTTGTAATAAACTCTAATTGTTGTCTAAAACCAGCTTTGAAACTTATAAATAACTAGATATAAATTTTAATATTTAATATTACTTATTTTATAAATCTATATTTTTCAAAATGTTTTTAAAATCCAATTAAAATTCTCTTGTGATGGTAAGCAAATTCATGAGATAAGATTTAGGAGAAATCTTATTAAGTGGAGAAAGTGAGTTTGAGAAATTATAAGGAAAGTGTAAATTGATTTTTGAAGAATGAATGAGAAATAAAAGATATTTTCAAAAGATAAATCAAATGGAGTGAGTATAAGAAATCAATTAAGTGATTTCATGGGAATAAAGGACTTTGAAAATTTATTTCAAATGGGTTAAATTGGGAATAATATCTGAATGATATTTGAGCTAAATGATTTGTGTAAATTATTTGATGGTTGCTTGTGTATGATTAATTGATAGTTAAATAACCGACTATCAATATTGGACAATGCGCTAATCGTTTCGATGAGTCCGGGATCAGATTTATTTATCCGAAAACCACTTCGATCCGGTTTGAACGATTACGAATGAAGACCGTGAAGAGTTGAAGACGGTGATTCGGTTTGTCCAAACCCAGGGTAACTTGTATGGATTGAATGCTTTCAGAACATCGTCAAGTGGACGATGAGCATTCTAAGTGATGCGTTCTTAAAAGGTAACGTTTAACCTCAAGCCTCATCAACCGGGAATGGCTAAAACAGGGGTGGTGCAGCAAGATTAGGTGGGTCATACCCAAGCAGGACAAGATTTTCCCTTGTCTAGATGTCCCTTTTTATTCGGCTTAGTGGGTGGTTGGTCGCGCCAACCACGGGGTTTATCTTGTTCTGGACTGTTCAGTAAGGAATGGTTCCGGCCTTGTGTTGCAGGGGAGTGGGCGTATTCCTCGGTACTCTTATCTAGACCGGGTACTGTGACGGGCGGTACCCCAGTAGCCCAGCCATTGATGGAAATCCATTCTCCCTACGAGCCTTGTACGAGTTCTGTTTGTATTACCCACTCTGTGGCTAGTAGCTGGAATTTAATAGATGTAACAATTTCGGCTATTTTATAAGTATTTGTATATAGACCCTATTATAATATCAGAGGATTTCTATAAAAATGTTTAGCTATCGTAAGGTAAAAACCCGACATGTTTATTTGTGGCATGGTCTTACGAGATGCTTTTGTTTTCAAAGGATTTTTAAAACTTAAATAAATCCATCTGAGTGTGATTTTCTCACGCTGGTATTCCAGACTGACTCGTGTGTTGTTTTATATGATGCTCGGGTCAGACCGAGTTAAACAGGATTCAGGTTATGCTGGTGCTCAGGAGACGAGCTGATGACAAAGCGTATTTACGTATTTGTCTATTATTTCCACTGTGCATGATCTTATAGTAGTTGTCTCTGTATGATTGATTGATGTACTCTGACGATGATATGTATGTATATGTATACAGTATAGATTTCTTGTATTTAAACCGTATTCTGTATATTATATTTTATTCCGCTGCGATGTGAGATTCTGATGTTGTTTTTATTTCTTCTTCTTCTACCTCTTTCTTCTTTTACCCGAAGACTCGTACTTTTGTGCCTCTTTGGATTGAACTGTGGTGAATTTGGTTAGTTCAAAGGGGTACGGATTTGCGGGCCTTTACACTGTCGCTTCTTACTTTCGAATCGATAGAGAGAAAGAACTGTTAGCCTTCGAATCGATTCAATCCTTCTGTCTTTCAGAGTTAAACATTAAAATCAGGTAATTTAATGGATAGTATCGTGTTTAGAACGATGAAACTCGAAGTCTTAATCCATCCTCTTTGCTTTTACTATCGGTTTTGATGAACTGAAGATCTGGATGAGTGAAAGCAAGGTTGGGGATGGATGCGTTGCCATGGAGTCGAGGCCCTGTTTTGGAGAAGAAGGAGTTGTGGAGCTTTCGAATCGAAGGAAAGCATGCGATTTCGTATCGATGCGAATGTGAGGGTGGCGATCGATGCGAAGCGGTGTTCTCGGTTCGATGCGAGATGGTGTGCCTTTGATCGACACAAAACTCATCGTTTCGAACTGGATCGATACGAAACTCATCGTTTCGAACTGATCGATACGAAACGTATCGAGTCGAACGCGATCGATACGAAGCATATCGATTCGAAAATGGTCGATACGAAGTGGATCGATTCGAACATGGTTAATGATATTTCTTCGATTCGATACGAATTTGAACTGCACCGACCGATTCCAAGTTGAAACTAAATGAACTTATATAATTTTTTGCACATGAAAATACTTGACTCCGACGAGCTTTTGCTTTGCATGATTGAACTTGACCGTAGAACTGCATATTGGACTACCCTTCGAAGCTCGCCGATGGAACTGTAACTTAACAAAAATGTAACGAACTTCAACTTGGGTCGATCGTTTGCAAGTGGATGGCACGGTTGTGACGGTTAGTGATGACGATCATTTTCGGTTTGATTTTCTGAGTTTTGTCGTTCATACATTACAGTTTATTCCATAGAATTTGCTCGAGTAATGCACTACACTGCACGACATATGCACTTTACACCGGGGAATGCATGGGTTTTTTAGCATCTAATGATGATTTCTCGTGAGTTAGCTAGTTATGGAAACTTCAAGTTCACAGCCGCAAGAAACTCGGAGTTCAGTCCTTCCCGTGCTTGAAGTACCAGAGATTGAGAATGAAGTTATAGGTCCAGCTCCGGACGAGTTACCTGACGCATACTTCATTAATAACCCATCGGATTCTGTCCCGTCCAACATTTCGGAAGACATGCTAGGAAGAATATGCTTAAGGCATGGTTTGTCGATGGATGACGTGCTACTGCCGGGGCCAAATGATAGACCGCACAATCCACCGGAGGGATATACCGCATTCAATCGCCACGCGTGCGTAGCTGGGACACTCCCTCCGTTTTAACAAGTATATAAGAGAAGTATTGTTTTTCTTGAGGATCGCCCCATCTCAGTTGCACCCGAACGGATACGCGTCGCTCAATAGCTTGTTTATTGCATTTATGGAATATCTCCAACGACCGCCACTTCCGATCGTGATCAGATACTTGTTTAACTTCAAGAGTCGGGCCGATAGTCCATCTTTCACATTCTTGGAGGCTGTGAGAAACTGCCAAGTGATCACGGGGGCTTGGACTAGATTGAGCTACTTCAAGACGGAATGGTTTTATGTCAGATGCCCCCCAGGGTTTGCTCAGCGATGGCTATTTAGACGTAAGTATTGCCATTTTTTCGGGTAGTTGATTAAATTGATGAATTTGAAGTCGAACTCACGTCTCTTTTCATTTTTTGCCGTGACCCAGCGACCTGAAGGTGAACGTTTCAAAGAGATAGTTCGGGTTTTTCAAGAAATCCCCAGTGAAGAGAGGAATATTGAGTTGCTACTGATAGATAGGAATCTTAGGATTCTTGGACTGATAGAGCGGAGACAAAGTATAATGCTCGACGGTGCCTTAAGGACTGCTTCGAAAGAGCGAGTTAAACGAAGAAAACCTAAAGTTGTCATACTCGAAGAGGCTGACTCCGAGAGAACTCACACTGATGAGGAATTGCTGGGAGAACTTGCGGATGTAACCCAGGATATCGAAGCGCGGAGAAAAGGAAAGGCAGCCGTTTTTAAGTCGCCTGAAAAGGGGAGACGGAAGTCGGTCGTCATGTCCCGGCTCGCCCCCGGAATTAGAATTTCGGAGAGATCTCCCCCAAGAACAGAAAGTCTCTTTGAAGGGCTTGCCGATCTTCCAATCCCAGACGATGTGTCTTTTCAACATGATGCCGGGTTGGAGGAATTCCAACACACTCTAGAATTGAGCGAGCCTTTTATTACTAGCGTGGTCGACACTTCCGGTTGGTCAGGGGGATGCATATTCATACACATTTCCCGACACTACACAATCCTTAGCCATAGGTCATCGGTTTCGAAAAACCACTAACTCTACTCTTCAGTTTGCTTTGTAGATATTATGACTGGGCATGGCTCGATGCTAGGAAGTCTTCGACATGCTCGTAGATCTTCCTCATATTATGAGTCGCAGCGAAGGGAAGGAGATAGAGATTGCGATCGCAGGTACTCTGGGTACTCTAGCCAAGAACGACATGAAAGAGATAGGGACTACAGACGTCGGTCTCAATCTCGTACTCCTCCTAGAGCTCCTGTACAACCTCCTTCCTATGTTTCTCGTCCTTCCGAGTCTTCTCGATATAAGTCGGTTTCTCAGTCTTCCAGATCCGAGCCTCATCATCCCATATCTTATGCAATGACCCTAATAGTTGCAGAACAGCCTCCTACTGAAATTTCGGGGGAAGGAGCAATCAGGCTTGCACAATTAAAGAAAGATTTTTTGAACATCTGCTTTGATAACTACATCTTTCCTCCGTATTTAAAAAGGATCCCAGAGGAAGCCGAGCAGTTAGTACATGACTACGTGTATGATTTTTATGCCCAGTACAAGGCGTGGGCGAAAGCGGCTGATAAAGCATCGGCGTTGGCCTTTGAGCGAGCGGCTACCATCGAAAAGCTTCAAGCCGAGCTGGCTCAAAAAGATTGTATCATACAAGTGCTGAACACAGAAGCTGAATCATCTCGAAAATCAGAGATGGAGTCTATTACGAAGGCCGATGAAGCTCAAGCGACTATGGATAGGATGAAAAAAGAGCACTATGTCACGGTGGAAGACATGGGCCATCGGAACACCATCGTCACCGCCGAGCGATATGCGGCTTTGAAAGAGCTTAATGAGCTTAAGGCTAAAGTTTCTGAAATTATGAAGGAAAGGGATACCGCCAATATTTCTGCACAGGAGGCATGTGTTCAGGCGGTGGAATTCCAGACCGAGCGTGATGCTGCGATGGCTAAAGTAATGGAGATCGAAGCCGATGTTGATAGAAAAATTGAAATCGCCGAGTCCAAGCTGGAGGTCGACATTGAAGACCTCCTCATCACTTATAATGTCAACGTGCTAAGGCATAGGAATTTGGCTTGGCTCGAAGATTATCCGGTACATCTTTACAGCGCCTGGAGTCGGTTGATTGAGGAGGAGAAAGCGGCGCATCCGGATGAATCAATTGACCAGTTTGAGCTTGAAAACCGGTTGCTGACCGAAGACGAAAAGAAAATCCTTCATAACGCCATAATTTCTCATGAGAAGGAGACGGTCGGTGCCCGTCATTTGGAAGTCGGGGAAGGTTATGGTGTTGAGCATCGGGCTTCAGCTCTTGTGATCACCGCTCCACTCCCGTCAGAGCTCACATCTGCGGTCGATTCACAGTCAGTCCCTGCTTATAATCCCAAGCAACCGCAACTATCTCCTATCCGGGAGCACGTTTCTGAAGCTGCTCAGTCGTCAGCAAGCCATGTTGAGGAAGGTATTTCGAATTTATCTCAAGTGTATTCCAAATAGGGAGTTTGTTTTGAAGCAGTTACTAATAACTTCGTCTTATCTATGCTCAGTGACTGGAGTTGCGCCGATTGTTGCGACTCAAGAATCAAGTAAAGGGGAGAAGGCCATCACCACTGAGACTACCGTCGTAACAGCAGTGTCAACCGAGGCGATGCAAGGGAGCGCATTATCTCTTGATGAGCAAATGGTGAGCGAGCTGCTCGGCCAGCAGGGTGGCTTCTCCACAAACTTGCCGTTTATCATCAGTGAGCTCCCGCCGGCTTCTAGTTCTATAATGCAGACCACAGTTGCCCCCAGCCAGGCCCAATCAGCTCGAGACGAAGAAATCTTGGCCGAGATTAACGCTGAACTAGAGGCTGCGGGACATGAAGGCAGCGCTGGAACTGGGACTACGGTGCATGGTCCAACACCTCTAAATGTAATATTGCCGATTGGCACTGTGGTCGATACCCGGGTGTCTGCCCCGTCTTCTGTCGAAGATCCAGTCCCTCCTATTCCTCCGGTGGGAAGCCTTCATGTAGATTCAAGCTCTGAGGAGGATGTTGACATTATGTCCCCAGCCGAAGAGCAGCCACCAGAGAGGAAGCACTCCAAACGAAGGATCACTATTTCTAGCGAGTCCGAGGACGAACCGCTGATAAGGAGACTGAAAAAGAAGAAATAGATGGGCCATTAAAGCAGATTTTTTGATAGATAGGAACTTGTGTTTGTTTTCCGCTAGTAGGCCGTGTATAGACGCAAGTTTGGCCCCTGCTAGTAGGAATTCTTTTTTGGAAGAACTTATTCGCATGTAAGTCCTCGTCTCTAGCTAGTTGAAATAAAATTCAATTTCTTTGTTTCAATTCTCATTTCCTTTGTGCTAAAGTGTTTGTCGTGTTTGGTTTTCAGTCCGGTGTACTTGTGGTGTTTTTACCGTCAAGTAGAGTTCGTTTTATTTGCCATGTCCGAAAATCTTGATCACATGTCATTATTGATGAATGAGTTGAACTTCGGACATTGTTTCACTTTAGTTAGTGATTAACACTTAAGCTTTTTGCCCCCAGTTTTGGGGAACAACATTTGTATTTCGGTGGTCGATCGCACTTATTGCAAATCTTAAGCACATGTCCACATTCTGGGGACTTAGGATAATTTGGGATCGATAATCTGGTTCGCACTCTGGGAATTTGAGAGTTATCGATGTTTGTAATACGATTCGCGCTCCAGGAACCTGGAATTGATGTTTATACTCCACTTCACGCTCTGTGACACTTCACGCTCTGGGAACTTGGAGTTAGTATTGATATTTCGGTTCGCACTCCGGGAACTTTGACTTGGTATTTGTGCTCCAATTCACATTCTGGGAATTTGAAGATAACATGTATATTTTGGTTCGCACTCTGGAACCTGGAATAGATGTTTATGCTCCAATTCACACTCTGTGAATATGGAGTTGTCATTGACGTTTCGGTTCACGCTCCGGGAACCTGAAATTGATGTTTGTACTCCGACTCACGCTCTGGGAATCTGGAGTTAGCATGGATGCTTCGGTTCGCGCTCCGGGAACCTGTAATTTATGTTTATACTCCAATTCATGCTTTGGGAACTTGGAGTTAGCACGGATGCTTCGGTTCGCGCTCCGGGAACCTGTAATTTATGTTTATACTCCAATTCATGCTTTGGGAACTTGGAGTTAGCACGGATGGTTCGATTCGCGCTCCGGGAACCTGTAATTTATGTTTATACTCCAATTCACGCTCTGGGAAGTTGGAGTTCGCATTGATTGGTTGTTCGCATTTCGGGAACCTGGAATAGATGTTTGTACTCCAATTCACACTCTGGGAAGTTGGAGTCAGCCGATAGATGGTCAGTCACACCTATTTGGGCTTTTTAGGAATTCGTTCACACTCTGGGAACAATGGATTTGATGTTTATACTCCAATTCGCACTCTGGGAATTTGGAGTCCGTTCACACTCTAGGAATGATTTATTGGATGTTTATACTCCAATTCGCACTTTGATAAGTTGGAGTCCGTTCGCACTCTGGGAACGATTTGTATGATGTTTATACTCCAATTCGCACTCTGGGAATTTGGAGTCCGTTCGCACTCTGGGAACGAGTTATTGAATGTTTATACTCCGATTCGCGCTCTAGGAATTTGGAGTCCGTTCGCACTCTGGGAACGAGTTATTGAATGTTTATACTCCAATTCGCGCTCTGGGAATTTAGAGTCCGTTCATGCTCTGGGAACGAGTTATTGGATGTTTATACTCCAATTCACACTCTAGGAAGTTGGAGTCCGTTCGTACTCTGTGAACGAGTTGTTGGATGTTTATACTCCAATTTGCACTCTGGGAAGTTGGAGTCCGTTCGCACTCTGGGAACGATTTGGTTGATGTTTATACTCCAATTCGCGCTTTGGGAAGTTGGAGTCCGTTCGCACTCTGGGAACGATTTATTGAATGTTTATACTCCAATTCGCGCTCTGGGAAGTTGGAGTTCGTTCGCGCTCTGGGAACGAGTTATTGGATGTTTATACTCCAATCCACACTTTGGGAAGTTGGAGTCCGTTCGCACTCTGGGAACGAGTTGTTGGATGTTTATACTCCAATTCGCACTCTGGGAAGTTGGAGTCCGTTCGCACTCTGGGAACGAGTTGTTGGATGTTTATACTCCAATTCGCACTCTAGGAAGTTGGAGTCCGTTCGCACTCTGGGAACGATTTGTTTGATGTTATACTCCAATTCGTGCTTTAGGAAGTTGGAGTCCGTTCGCACTCTGGGAACGATTTATTGAATGTTTATACTCCAATTAGCGCTCTGGGAAGTTGGAGTCCACTCGCGCTCTGGGAACGAGTTATTGAATGTTTATACTCCAATTCGCACTTTGGGAAGTTGGAGTCCGTTCGCACTCTGGGAACGATTTGTTTGATGTTTATACTTTAATTCGTGCTCTAGGAAGTTGGAGTCCGTTTGCACTCTAGGAACGATTTGTTAAATGTTTATACTCCAATTCGTGCTCTGGGAAGTTGGAGTCCATTCGCGCTCTGGGAACGAGTTATCGAATGTTTATACTCCAATTCGTGCTCTGGGAATTTGGAGTTAGTTGTAGTACTGTCTTGTGTCGGTCCAGTTTAGCCTTTGATGTGATGGCTTGCCCCCGAGCTGAGGGTTTCACTTAGCAAGTGATCGGTGGGATCTCGATTACTTTCCACTTATCTGCTATCAACGAAGGATGAGATTTAGTTTATGGACGGTTGAATCGCATCCATGTTTATTTGAATCCCATGTCTGCCAAGCCTGAGGAGTAAGATTAATGCTCTGGCAAGCTTTGAGCTCGAGCAGAGGAAATGGATGGCTGGACTACATCCACTCCGAGTTACGTATATTCCCTTATGTTGGGGGCAAGAGTTGGAGAGCAGACGGTCAAGTCTCGTCCACTTTACGCTTTGCGCTCTTCCAGTTGAGTTGAGGAAGAGAATTGGAATGATGGCTCATGATGGTTAGCGAGCGAGCAGTCGGTTGTTGACGACTATGATAGGAGGGTTGGCCCCCTGATAGAGTCGTTTGTAGGCATGATTGTTTTGTCGAATCACAGATGCAAACTGGGGAGTGAATGGTAAAATCATATCCATTTTAAATATGTGTTCTTTAATAACTCCAAGTGTCCGATGCAGGATTGGATGGATGGACGGTCATGTCACGTCCACCTTTGGTGTGATTTTGACTTTATTGGGCATCAGATGAAGCGTAAGTATTTTGGCGAGCTTCAGGTAAGAGATGGGGAGTGCATGGTTGGAACATGCAACTCCGATTCTTTCTCAATTCCACTTAAATTGCATAGGAATATGAGTGGATGGTCGATTGCATCCACTTGGTACCGAAGTCTTGACCTTGTCGGTCTTTTCTGTTTTTATGCCCTGCCCCCAAGTCAAGTGCAAATAACAGCCGACGAGTGGTTGAATCATGCTCGTCATGATGATACCTCAATGATTTGATCATAGTCCATGGAGGTTGTTTTGCACCTATCCTTAAGTACTCGGTTACCTGCATCATTTGCAAGTAGTTTAATTCAAGTCGATTATATTTGACAATATAAACGAAATAAAAGTAATTCAAAAGAGATCGGATTAAATCTCAGTGGTAAGTGAAGCAGCGTCATATGCTTGCTATTGCACTTCGGTTCAGCCCTTCCCTGTTGGAAGTCCAGTGCAAGTGGTTTAGTGGCGACCGGCTATGTTTTGAGTTGGCGGAGTAGACAATGTAGAGCAGTTGTCATGTTAGCCATCGTATCATACTTGTCAATTTAAGAGTTTTAAAAGCTGGTCAATTGGATGAAGTTGCAGTCCATTTTAGAAGCATGATACATTAATCAACTTTAGTTCTTGGAGTATTAGCTAGGTTCTCCAGCCTCCGAGAGCACGGTTGGGTAGTATCTCTTTACCCATTCCTTGATTGCGGTTCAACAATTGCTGCTACAATCCCCTACGACAAGTGGACAACCGGATTGATATGAAATGCACGCGATTGGATCGATACGGAGTGGTACAAGGGGATCGATACGAAATGTATGCCACCGGATCGATACGAAAAGGTACATAGGGATCGATACGAAATGCGTGCGATCGAATCGATGCGCAGTGGTATATGGGGATCGATACGAAATGTATGCCATCGGATCGATACGAAGTGGCACATAGGGATCGATATGAAAGTTGTATATGGGGATCGATACGAAACGCACACGATTGGATCGATGCGAAAGAGTACGTTTGTATCGATACGAAATGCGCGTTGCAGGATCGATACGAAAGTGCATATGGGTATCGATTTGAATTGCGTGTTGCAGGATCGATGCGAAGTTGCATACGAGTATCGATACGAAATGATTACGACAGGATCGATACGAAATTGTGATCGGTACGAAAGGTGAATCGATTCGAATATCACCATACCTTCTGGATACGGAAGCCTGGATACGAAAATGGCCATATATTCTGGATTCCAAAACATAGATACGAAAATTTTGGCGCGAAATGCAACATATTTTCTGGGTTCGAAAATATGCTTACGACAACCATCATATATCGATGGATACGAAAAGATGGATGCGAAATGCAAAATATTTTCTGGATTCGAAAATAAGGGTACGAAATTCGACATCTTTTCTGGATTCAAAGGCATGGGCACGAAATCCATCATACTTTCATGGATACGAAAATATGAATACAAAATACGACATATTTTCTGGGTTCGAAAGTATGCATACGAAAACCATCATATTTTCACGGTTACGAAAATATGGGTATCAAATTCATGATGAACGTAGTTCCTCTTAGATTTAGAGCAATCTTAATAGAATAGAAGGAACCAATGAACGATAGATGCGGATCTGCTCCTTAGATTTATTCAATCCGATATCGAGGAAAGATCCAACGAGCAGGAGAAAATCTGGGTTTTCTCAGTGAAAGCACCAAAGTGTTTGCACCAAAATTGGTCACAACACTCTTCGGGAGTCGTTGAAGAGATAATAATCAAGAGTATGAACTGAAAATGAATATTATCTAACAAAAACTCCAAACAACAGAAAAGTAAAGACAAAGACAAGCAATTTATAGTGGTTCGGCGTGTTGCATACGTCCATTGTGAAGTATTTTGTGATTTAATTGATTCTCTTTCAATGATTACAGGCGTTTACAGCAATAAACAGCGAGTTACAACTGGAAATTCGAGATGAGCAGCAAAAATATGATGTAGGATGATGGGGATCTCGATCCGGCAGAGTCTAGGCGCTTCAGAATCCAAAGATCCTTTTTCTGTTGGCTTTGGGGCTCTATTTATAGACGTAGGATGCTGATATTTCGCTGAAAATTCGGGAGACCACTTCTGGCACGTGAGGGGGCCTACGCGCCCGGCCTTAGGAAATTTGGGCCCACTTTGGCATCGATTCGAACTCCATTCGAATCGATCATAATATCATCCAATCGAGGTGAAATTTTGTGTGGACATTCTGCAACATGTATGCAAGCTTCTGTGAAAATTTGGTGCCACTTGGGTCAGTGGATCATGAGATATTGTCGGTACGAAATGGGATTTTCCGTTGACTGTCTGGTTCGAATCGATTCCTATGAAACGATAGCTTCGAATCGATCTCTTCACGTGGATATCCAGTGATGTGGCACGCTCATTTCGCCTCGATCCGGTATTTGCGCCGAGTTGACCGCTTCGACTCCATGTATCTCGGCGCATTCGAATCCATGATGACACATCATCATGGCTAGTTGACCTGGTGGATTCGAACGAGGCTAAACTGATGGGTTCGAACATGGCTTGACTGATGGAGTCGAACAACCAATACTCGATGGATACGAACTAGCCTTTCTCTGATGGATACGAGCTTTGTAACTTCTCCATGGATACGAAGTCAATTGATGCGAACTTGAACCCTTCGATGGATTCGAAGCACGATGATCTGATGGATATGAAGCAAACACTGGATGATGGGTACGAGGTCCATCGATACGAACTCGATGGATTCGAACATGGCTGCTAATGATCGATACGAACTGGGATACTTTGATGGATTCGAAGGTGACCGGTTCGAACTAGAGTTCGGCGATGGATTCGAAGACACCTACAATGATGGATACGAAACCAGTGCTTGTCCCTTCAAATTGAATCGATCATAACTTGAGCGTATGAACTCGGATTGACTTGAAATTTGAGATGCTGACTTCTATGATCTTTCTTGTTGTGTCCTAACAACTATAGCTCAATCTGGACTCGGACAAAATTCAGCGACATCCGTAGCGAAGCAAAGTATGACCAATCTCTAAGACGAAATGTCCTTTGTTTTTGATCGATTCTTTGGTATCACGGCTTTGCCAAAAACGGGATAACAAGAGGCATACACAATGGAGGTCGGGGTGGTCGGTTTCAGGGGTTTGTGCTTTGCAGTGGCAAGGCGGCTGCAGGAGGATGGGTTACTCACGTGGTGATGGTCGTGGAGGGGTGACGCTGAGGCCATGCGTGGCGGAGCATGTTGGAGGCAAGCTAAGGCCGGTTGTTGAAGGCAGAGGCCGAGCATGGGCAAACGTGGGGATAAGGCGAGAGGTGGTGGGTGGCGAAGTGATGGGCGCGAATGGAAGTTGGTCGGCTAGGGTCGGCTGTTGCTAGCTGGTGGAGAGAGAGCGACTCTTGTGGTTCATGTGGCGGCTGCGGTGTTTGGCAGAGCGGTGAGAATAAAAGATAGGGCTGAAGTGAGAACAAGAGTGGTGATCATATCATTGAGTTGGAAGGGAGGCAGAAAGCATGTTCCTACTTCATGCGTGTTGTGCTTCAGAGAAAAATAATAATAGTGAGGCATAACTTGGCTACAGGGAAGAGAAGAGGTGAGTTTAAAATGAAAGAAGCAGTGATGGGTTTGGGTTGAGAAGAGATGAATAGGAATGAGCAGATTATGTATTTTTGTCATTCATGTGGCCAGAATGGAAGATGAAGTTATTAAAATAGAAATGGGAGAGAATGAGGCTAAAATCAGAAGGTGAATATGAAATGGTGGAACGGAAAAAATGCAAAATAAATTCAAGGAATTGAAAAACAGCGTTGAATACAAGGGATATTAATAGGTAGTGGCTGTTAGTTTTACTATAATAATTTGAATGGTTATAAAGGACCAGAAAGGCTTGAATGAGTGTCAATACGATTGACCGCTTCGCGGGCTTCACCGCGTACCGAAAACTCCAAAACACAAAAATGAATATACCATAGAGACCGGCACGGCGAGACGATTAAAATGGCATATAGATATTAGTGATACGATTTAATTATAAAATTCTGAATTTTTGTACTGCGGAAAATGCAAGAAAAACGCGGAAGAATAAGATCGACAGAGCTAAAGAAGTCCGAATTTCGAAAAACGAAAAATTGTGTTTGCTCAGAAGATGGTTTAGAATTTTTCTATATAAAAATATTTAGGTTCCGAAAACATTTTATTTTCATCGCTTTTTAACTGATTAAATTGAAGTAAAATTGCGCACGAAAATAAACTTCATATTTTCGGACGAAAATTTACCAGTTGCTATGTTTAACTAGACGCATTCCAAATTTCAAATTTACATTTCAAAATTTTATCGTTTAAAAATCCCACAAAATTTCAATTAATAACATTATTAAAACCGGTTAAATCTGCGGGTTGTTACACTCTCCCCCACTCAAAACTTTTTGTCCTCGAAAAGGAAGGAAGTAGGAGAATAGAAACAACCAGAAGAAAATAGATTTGAATTCCAAAATAAAACAATTAACCTAAACCATGTAAATTTCAATTTTAAATCAATTAATATTCAACAATTGATTTTAACTTAAGGAATTTCATTAACTTGGTTTATTTTAAATTTATCATTGTTTGTTACAAAATTTATTTCAAACAACCATTTTTCTTTTATTAATCCATTTTTTTATTCGACAAACTTTTTTTTATCTCTATTAATCATTTTATAATTAAGCTTTAAGTGTATAACCTTAATTATAAGCACTCAAATTTATTTGCAAAGACAATTTATACTGTATATTATCCAATTTTCTTAAATTAACAATCTCAAAGATCATAAATTTAAATAGTCATTCATTATAATCATACTTTATTCGACAAATTTAATTCTTCTTTATTTCTTTATTCTAAATTATTATTAAATTTATTCTGCTTAATATATCTAATCACATATATATTAAGTATATTTGCATTTATTATAACTACTCAATTTATTTAAAAATTCCTTTTATATCATTTCCATTGTATAATATTCAATTACATACTTAACTTTTGATAATTTAGGTAAGTTATATATAATGCAATTGAGTATTATCCAAATAAAATTTACAATTTACTTATTTCAAGTTAAGTATCTAGTCAAAAATTTTGGCTTCATTGAAAATCATCCTTAAATAAAAATTTAAGAATTAACTTTCGATTAATTTCAAACAACTTAGAGATAAAATAAATATATCTATATATCATAATATATCAAATCAAATTAAATTTAAAATAATATACTAATATATACATAAATCAAATCATCTTTAAGAAGTTTAAATCGATTAAATTTCCAAAACAAACTGTAGCAAAGCTACGAATTGGTCTCTCCACTTTGAAACTCGAAAATGAATGTCGATGATGCGGCCGTCATCACCGAAATTATTTTCCAGCGACAAAGAGAAGAGTATTGATTTATTCTTTTAAAAATTCTTTGAAAACCATTTTTGTTTGAAATTATTTTATATATTATACACTTTAAACTTTCAAAGTTTGAAATCACCGAAAATTAAATTCTCAAATTCTAATTCAAATCCATTTGAATTCCAAATCAAATTATAACTAAGTTTTATAAATTCATTTATTTATATTATTCAATAGTCAATGGTTTATAACAAAATAAATGAAAATATTATCATGTCGGACAATAAGTTCATTAACAATTTTATTTTAGAAAAATTTATACTTATATATAATATAATCATTCAAAATTATTAGCTAAATTTGAAATAATATTGTGTCAGTTTGCTCTGTTCAAGTGTTTTGGAAATCCTATCGATAGCGTTGATCAGACGAATCGATCGAAAACCCAAATCAACATCAACAACTCAAACAACACAATACATATTAAAACATTTTAAATACTAATTTACAAATACGCTTCCTCACTTGACGATACAACAATGGATTTCAAAATAAGTATAGAGATTCAAATTTTGATGGAAATCAAATCAAAGAGAATTTTTATTCGAATACAAGTTCGAAAGAAAAGATAAGATAAATCACTTAACTGAATAGGGAGATAGACAAGCTTATTTAATTCATGGGCAACCTTAACCGGGTCGACTGTAACTTCAAGAATAAGATCGATGCTAAATTCCGAGGTAAATCAACATTCGATCTCAAGAAATAGAATTCAGGTATAGCAGGGAATAGATAGCATCGTAAACCGAGGATACAGAAATCTCCGGGAAATCGATGTCTATTATAAAGGAATTTCACCCATTTACAAATAATTTGAAGATTGGCGAGACCGCCGATTCCTTATAAGATCATTCGAAGTGGAGTTATGGGATGTTCCAAAATTGAAAGAAATCGAATAGTGAGGGACACGAATGAATTTCGAAACCGACGGGACGTTCCAAAATTCAAAGGAAGAGATTGAAACTCAAATGAGAGTGATTCTGTAAATACATTTACCATATATGCGAAGTTTTTCCTAGAGCTACCAAAGCTCTGATACCAACTGTAACGGCCCGCTATTTTGGACTATTCGCATCCGTACATGTCGGACTTGAATAATTCAAAATACCGAATTGTTAATTTTAAATTTGGAAAAACTGAACATATACTGTAAATAAATAATCACAGATCACAGACACAGAGTAATAAATATGCAACGGAAGCAAAAGATAGTAGTTCATGAAGCTACTATATATGTAACAGAGTTAAATAAGTTACAATAGAAGTCTCGAATGCAATAGTCAAATACAAGAATCAGAATACATCACTGGAATCAACTGAATATCTGAAAGCTGGATAGATGGCAGGCCCTCCAAGCGAAGCTCCAACTCCAAAGGTGGGTCTCGAATACTGGTACACTCAGTCTGACCCGAGCGTAAAGCAAAACACAAAACACTTGAGTCAGGATTAACATTCTTATATCAATAAATCCAACTCAAGTGAAATAACAATTGAAATACAATAACTCAAAGGACGCTGGAATAACCATCCTTTAAGGATCTGTTAAACCATCTACTATATAGTACTATATAGTAGTATGGCCCGACCTCAAACGAGGTAGACCATAAATGAAGTTCATAGAAATCTGATACCATTTCCATAATGGAATCTCAAGAGGCTGCAAAAGACCACTGGGACGCTGGTGTTCTGCTTTAACAAGTTGATAAGTCATGCAACGACTTACATAACTTGCAACATCTCACTTCGTACCCTCCCAATAGTATAAGCGTTTCATATCAGTATACATCTTACTACTACCCAGATGGATAGTACACTTAGAACGATGACAGTCCTCAAGAATGTCATTTCTAAGATTAGGAACATTAGGCACGATCGACCTTCCCTTTTTTTGAATACAACCATGAAAATCAATATCAAAATCCTTCAGATCATCACTTCGGGATTCCTATTTACAACTCTGAATAAGATAAGCAATATTTTGATCTTGTTTCTGGGCATCAACAAAAAGATCCAACAAACTAGGACGAGCTTCCATGCTAAATAAAAGCACAGGAGAATCAGAAACTGAAGGACGGTCTCTAATATCACAAAGAGATAAAGCTTCCAAAACATTCCACTCTGCTAGCATCATGGAAATAACAATTTGCTGCTTACGACTAAGCGCATCGGCAACTCGATTACCCTTACCAGGGGTATACTGAATATCGAAATCGTATGAAGCCAGAAATTCGAGCCAATGCTGTTGCCTCATATTAAGCTCTTTCTGAGTAAATAGATACTTCAGAGATTTATGATCAGTAAAAAGAATAAAACACTCGCCCAATAAATAATGTCGCCCAATCTTTAGAGCAAAGACTATGGCGCCAACTCCAAATCATGGGTAGCATAACGAATCTCGTTAGGCTTTAGTTGTCTAGAAGTATCGGCAACTACTTTATCCTTTTGCATGAGAACAACACCGAGCCCAAAACCACCGGCATCGGTATAAACAACAAGATCATGATTCCCTTCGGGAACCACTAAGACAGGAGCATGAGTAAGGAGATCTTTTAACTTCAAGAAAGAATTCTCACACTTATCCGACCAAATAATAGGAATAGCTTTTCTCGTGAGAGTGGTAAGCGATAAAGCAATACGGGAAAAGCCCATAATAAACCAGCGATAATAACCCGCCAATCCAAGAAAACTACGGATCTCAGTAACGGTCTCGGGCCTCTTCCAATTCTGAATAGATTCAATCTTGGAAAGACCGACAGAATACCATCGGAAGAAATAATTTGACCGAGAAACTTCACCTTATTCTCCCAGAAGTGACACTTGGAGAATTTGGCATAAAGCTGATGCTGACGAAGAGTGCTCAAAACAATCTCCAAATGCTGAATATGATCGGCTTCAGATTTGGAATAAATAAGAATATCGTCAATGAAAACCAGGACGAACTTATCGAGATATTCCCTGAATATCCGATTCATGAGATCAACAAAATACGCCGAAGCGATCGTCAAACCGAACGGCATAACAAGCCATTCGTAAGAACCATAACGAGTACGGAATGCAGTGAGAAGAATGCTATCTTCCGTAACTCGTAACCGATGAAAACCGGTAGCAAGGTCGAGTTGGGAGAAGAGCTTAGCGCCACTTAATTGATCGAACATGTCGTCAATTCTAGGCAATGGATACCTATTCTTGATAGTAAGCTCGTTAAGCTTGCGATAATCAATGCAAAGCCTAAGAGTACCATCTAGCTTCTTAACAAAGACAACGACGGCTCTCCATGGAGAAGAGCTAGAACGAATAAAATGCTTGGCTTCCAAATTAGATAATTGTTGCTTGAGTTCCTCATTTTCCTTAGCAGACATCCTCGTGGAAGGACGACTGACCGGATGAGCACCAGAGATAAGATCAATACGGAACTCAATCGCCCTCTTCGGTGGCAAACATGAAATAGGCTCAAAGACATCAGAAAAATCACAAACAACCGAAACATTAGCTATGAGATCCTTCGATTCAAAAGAAGAAATGAGAGCATTAGAACCATGGTCCATACTTCGAAATACAATAGATAACTGCTCGATAGCATCGGGATGTTTGAGATATAAAGTTCTTTCGGGACATAGGATTTGGACTTCATAACGAACGAGCCAATCCATACCCAAAATCATATCGAAACGAAGATGATCCATAACATGCAAATTTGCGTGGAAGGAAAAACCACAAAGAATAATCTCAACATCAACACACAACAAACCAAGAGTAGAGGATCCACCAATAGGATTTACAATCCTTAAAGGGTCGCTAAGACTAACAACATCCAAAGTAATAATATCAACAAGCTCCTTCGACACGAATGAATGTGATGCACCCGTATCGAAAGAACTCTAATAGAACGACCATGGAATAAAATATAACCTTCCAAAACAGAAGGAGTAATACCTTTGGGCTGAGAAGAATCAACAGAAGCTTCAGCAACATTAAGCTTCCCAGATTTGAGAACCCTAGAAGCGGTAGGGCAATCGGAAATCCGATGACCCTCTTTCTTGCAATAGCGGCAAATGCGAGGCTTAGGACAATTACGGTGAAGATGATCCAACGAACCACAATTATTGCACGCCCTCTGAATAGGAGGTGCACTACTAGGCTGAGAACTAGAGGTAGCTTGCTTCTTCTTCTTCTGGTTGGAAGGATTAGGCTTATGAAATGGAAACCTCTTCTTATTGCGGTTCTTAGAAACATCAACCTCATCACCACTATCACGTTCCTTTTCAACAGCTTCAAGGCAAAGAGCCGAATAAACTAGCTCCTCGAAAGAGAGCTTAAGCTGAAGCAAAAGAACTTTCTTCAAATACTTTTTCAAACCATCAATGAAATGAAGATTCTTCTTACGTAGAGTATTAATGAACTCAACTCCGTATTTGGACAAGGCCTCGAAAGATGCAACATAATCAGAAACATATGACTTTCCTTGCTTCAACTCAAGGAAACTACGAGCAAGATTTGCCTTTTCCGATTTAGGAACGAATTTAAGTTCGAAACGTTCCTTAGACTGAATCCAAGAGAGAGAGAGACTCATCAACTTCCGCAATAAAAAGCTCATACCAATCAAGCGCACGCTCTTGCAACATACTAGATGCCACAAGAATGCGATGATGATCAGAAAGATCCATCCGAGAAAATATGCGCTAATAAGTGCGCAACCAACTCTGAACCTCCATTACACTTTCCAATCCCTTGAAAGGCTTGCCTCCAAGGTGGGAATAGTCACTACATATGCGGGAGAATGCAGACTTTTGATTAGGAGCCGTGGGAGCAGCAACAGGAGGCCGAGTACCCTGAAATAGCCCCATAAACTGATTAGCTGACATATAGACTCCGTCCGGATGAGAACCACTTGACGGGCCTGCAGAAGAACGCTTCCCTCTACCTCTTCCAGCCATAGGCAGAGAGAACAAGAGAAGATAAGGATTAATTAAAACAATACAAGATTGATAAGGAATTTAACAAATGGAATACTACGGGAATATGAGATTCATTCCTAGACATATTCCAACATGTTAAAGAGGATGAAAGTCGAAGAAAAATGAAGGAATAGATGAGAAAGGCACGAACAAAACCCTCGAATAGTTGTAACACATGTTCCAATCTACTTCTGTTCTGTGTTTATTATAATTTGTTTTGAAAATCAGCTCTAATACCAACTGTGACGCCCCACCTTTATACTCACAATAACAAAGGTTATTATAAGATAATAATGTCAGCTATTGCGAAGAATAAGGCTTGTTAGAAGCGACCATCCGTAAGTTATGCCTTAGACGAGTATTGATTACATCGATAGGAGTTGTGAAAATTACTCCCATCGATATATGTTCAATCCAGATCTAAAATGAAACTGCAGTGGCTTAAGAAAAATTCAAAACAACTCATAATAACAACCATACAGATAAGTAAAATCACATCAGAACAGATATATCAGATATATAGCAGAAGACAAGTCTGGATACATGCTACAACAGTCGGTAGTTCACGAGAACCAAATGTACATATACATTTCATCATAATATACATGAGACTAGAGTCAATACACCAAAAGTAACACCTCGAAGTCTAGACAAAAATGAGGTGAAATCCCAAAAGCTGAAGCGGCAACTGAATCAGAAATAGCGATTACCCTAAAATAACTTGGTCTGACCCAAGTGTTATTTTAAAAGAAAATAATAAATGGACCAGTCTAGTTTAAACTTTGAAGTGAATGCATCATAAACAACATCAAAGCAAAATAATGATAGTCTCGAATGAGACTATTCAACATGAATAATCAACATAGTTTAAATGAAGAAATCTCAATTCAAACTCCATCAAAGTCAATTTCCAAATTCACAGTTGAATTCGAAACACCAGTACACAACCATCTAGAAATCAGTTAAGATACTAGAAAAATCAGCATTCACAAAGTCTAGAAATCAAAACAAGATAACTAGAAAATCAACATAAAAGATGGATCGATCCCAGCAGATGGCGAGTTTAAGATACGCTGCACGTGCATCAACAGATGGCCGAAGCCTTACCAAGTACTATATTTTTGGCGCCCAACAGATGACCCGAAGGTCCAATAGAGTGACCCGAAGTTCTAGTACTGGTAATTGACCCGAAGGTCCATCAGATGACCCGAAGGTCCATCAGATGACCCGAAGGTCCAGCAGAGTGGCTCGAAAGCCCAACAAAATCATCAAAATCATCAAGAAGTGTCAATTTCAGTAAGTTAGTAAATATATGAGTTTAGCTTTATGTCCCATAACCACTAGCTTAACTTAAATATTTACGAACAAATTGTAGATCTCCACTCGAAAATTGTCACAAGAGTTTCAATTCGAACAAGTCCAAGAATTAACCAACGAAGTAAACGCAAGTGTTTCATACCACTTGATTTACTAAGCCATATAATTAGATTTCTCATACGAATGAGGTAAAGGTTTATATATATACTAATAGGTTTGAAAACGGTTTTGATAAACGAGCTTTGTATTAAAATAGTGTTTTAATCGTTTTGATGAAAGAGTTTTGATATTTACTACTAGCATAGAAATCTTTGTATTTTAAAGTGACAAATCATAGAAATATTATGGAAATAATCAATCATCAAAATTCACATTCAAAGACGTGAATAAAATCCAAAGAAATCGATATCAAATCCATCAAGTTGGATGTTCCAAAAACCCCGAAGAAAAGGCCATAAAAGTCGATATTACATGATGACAACACATAGGAATCAACACGAATCGATTAAATTTGGAAACTAAAAAAAATAGGCATAAATAGGCATGACATGGAAAATAGGAGCAGGTCTGTGACGACCCGAATTTTTCTCTATAGAAAAGTCGTATCATCATGAAGAAAGCAAGGGATAGAAAAGAGAAAAGAAAGAAGAGAAAGAAGAAACAACACAAGAATCTCAACAGCGGAACGAATAAATTATATTAATAACAAAGTATTACATAGTATACATCAAATATCAGAGTTACACAGACATATACAACACATACTAGACAGTTATAAACACCTGTCTAGTTATTACAATTCAATACACAATATAGAAACACTCAGAGATACCAACACAGCGGAAAATCTATATAATTATACGTAGAAGCCTCCTGCTCCATATGCTCCTCCACAATTCGTCAAAGCTCACCTGAATCCTAACCTGAATTCCCTTGGCTACTCGTAAAAATTTGAGTACTCAAGAGTTAAAGAAAAACAGAAATAACTCCGGGTCAGACATGGGTCTGGTGTGAGTAACAGGTTAAAATTGCTTAACTTTGAAAAACCTTTGAAAAGAAAAGGTATCACGTAGGACTTCCCACACATAAACATGGAAAAGTTTTTACCTTACGCTAACCAAAACATTTGATAGGAAATCCGATAATATTATAATAGGTTCTAGGGTTTTCAAGTAAATAAGAAATAGCCGAAATTGTTACATTATCAAATTCCAGCTACTGGCCACAAAAGTGGGTAATACAATCAAAACCGTTGGCACTTATTGGATTGTGGATTCCATACAATGGCAGGGCTACTGGGGTACCGCCCGTCACAGTACGTGGCCTAGATCAACGTACCGAGGAGTACTCCCACTCCCCTGCAACACAAAGCCGGACCCATTCCTTAATGAACAGTTCCGAACAAGACAACCCCGCAGTTGGTGTACATCCAACAGCCCACACAGCCGAATTAAAAAGGGACCTCTAGACAGGGATCAATCTTGCTCTCTAGTGGGAGCTACCTACGAAGCCTTGCTGCACCTCCCCTATTTTAGCCATTCCCGGTTGATGAGGCTTGAGGCTACGATTACCTTTAGAGGACACATCTCTTAGAATGCTCATCGTCCACCTGACGATGTTCTGAAAGCATTCAATCCATACAAGTTCGTTCCGGGTTCGAACGAAACCGCAGGCATTATCTCGTTACACTCATTTTGGAATCACACTCAGAGTTAATGACGATAACCCTTGTACTCTAAATCTCTATCTCGAATCTATAAGTACTATTCCGTCAAACTCATTACGGAATCACCCACAGAGTTATACTGACGTATAGCCCTTACACCTCGAGTCTTCACTCGCTCCCCTTGGATTAACGACCTAACGTTTAATTGGAATCGATGTGGTTTTCGGATCCCAAATATGGAAACCCGATCCCGGTCTCATCGAAAACCAAAGCGTGTCTTTTAAGGTCCAAGTTGTTTTAGAGTTTAAAACAATTTAATTCATTATCTAAATATACACAGATAGATAATTCACAACACAATAGATAATCAACCTTATTATTATCAACAGACAATTCATATCATAACCAGATAATTCATAATATCATCCAAAAGCAACTAATGCATCCATATCACATACACTACTCATCTCATAACTGAGATTACAAACCATACCAGGCAATCAATACCCATCATCAAACATAAGCAATGATCTAATGATCACACCATTTATAATTAATTTAAAATGAATTAAATTAATTACTAAATCTCTAATTAATTTAAAATAAATTAAATTAATTACTTTATCATCAAAATCCTGCTTATCTTAATCATCAATTGATTATAAATCCATTTATGAATCATTATCTCAATATTCATTTCACTTAATCATCACTGATTAACCATATCTAATTACAATAAGTAATTAGCATTAAATATTAATTACACAAGTTAATTACTTAAACCCTTTGCAAATAATTAACTTGTAATTACTTAATTAATTAATCATTTATTCATTATTAGTTATACCTTAATCAATCAATTCCAAATTACATCATTAATTAATTAATTAAAGACTACATTTAATCAATTTCTCAAAATAAATTAATTACATAAGTAATTAATCTAAAATTAATCCACACATATGTATATTAATCACCCAAGATTAATAATACTAGTAATTAACTTCTTCAATTACTCATCCCATAATTAATTACTCTTAATTATTTAATTATCTTCAATGATTAATTTAAATCCAAATTACTTCTAAAATAAATATCTTTAATTACATTCAGTAATTATTAATTAATTACTTCCTAAAGTAATTATAATTTCATTAATTACATAAAGCAATTATCAATAATCCACAAATGTTTAAATTAATTAAACTAAATTAACCTAAACTAATTACATTAATCAAATTAATTACACTAAGTAATTAATTCATTAATTACCTTCATTAAGTAATTAAAAATTAACAATTGATTATTATTAATTAATTAATCTAATTAATTATCAAAAATTAATCACATTAATTAATTGTTTAAAATAATCTTAAGTTAATGACTTCATTAACATCTCCTAATTACTTAATTAAGAATTAACTTATATTAACCATTATTAATTATCAATTAATTAATCTCTAATTATCAATTAATTAAGTGTTAATTAAAATCTTAATTATCTCTAATTATTTGATTAAATAAATCTTAATCATTAATTAAAATTTAATTAATCATCCTAATTATAGATTAATTAACCTGATTAATAAATCTCAAATCTTAATTAATTAACTTTAAAAATTATTAATTACTTAATTAATTGTCTACATTATTAATTAATTAAATGATTAATATTCCATTTAAATTAATTTAACAATTTAAATGAAACCAATTTTCTTAAGTTCAAAATTAAGAAACATTCTTCTTTATACAAAGTAATTTAAACAATTTGTTTCAAACAAAATACAATTTAAAATTTCTTTTTAAATTTCAAACTGAAACATAATTTACATTTTCATTCCAAGTTCAAACTTAAAAATTTTAAACTTTACTTACACTCCATCTTCATTTTCAAATTCAAATTATTTATACTTCTAAAAAAAACGGTTAAAACAAATTTAAATTTAAAAACTTATTTAATTTTAAAAAAACCGACATTAAAGTCAAATCTCAGGTTTAAAACTAAATTTAAACTTAGTTTAAATTTTATTTCATACATTTAAAACTTATAGTTTTAAATCAAATCAATGTTCTCTTAAATTTTAAAAAGTTAAAAACTAAATTCAAATTCCAGATTTAAATTCAAACTCAGGTTCCATATTTCTGTTTTCCAGATTTAAACTTGTTTAAATTTTCAGTTGCATTTTCAAATTTGCTTTTAAATTCAAAACAGAAAATAGTTTTCTGTTTTAGTCTAACATCTTACATTTTTGAATTCAAAAATGTTTCAAAATCCAGGGTTTAAATTATTGAATCATATTTAAGTTTCAGGTTAAAATTTCCAGTTTGAACTTTATTTGACAATTTTGAAATTTTATCTTTAAATCTAAAAACAGAAAACAGTTTCTGTTTTGTTTAAAACCCAAACTTGAGTTTAAAGCATTTCAAATTATTTCAAGATCAAAAATTTAAACTTATTGAATTTAAATTAAATTTCAGGTTCAACTTAGTTCCAGATTTTTTTTTTAGTTTGCAATTTATCTTTACTTTAAAACTTAATAAACCTGGAAAACAGGTTTTCTGCTTTTGCTTAAGTACAAATAAAATTTTCAAAATTTAAATTATTTCAAACCTAAAATTAAACTAATTGAATTTATATTTGAATTCAGTTTAAATTTTACACTTGTTCAGGTTTTAAATTTACATTTTAATTTTTTTTTAAAATTTTAAAAACTGAAATATGGCCCTGTTAAAACCTGAAACATTACAACCCGAGTTATCCTATAATTTACTTCGAGTCATAGGTTCATTTGCTTCGAGTCACTTCCCAATTTCCTCCGAGACCAACCCGAGGTAGAAACCCTGCAACCACTTCAACACACATAAACCCCAAACCTGTAAATAAACACAGTTCTCCCCCTCAAACCTGTCAACAACGACCCTACGCGCCTCCGGCCACCATCTCCACCCAAACTTCGGCGACAACTTCATCAATCCACCACTTAACAATGCCCAAAACAACATTGAACTCGATCCACTAAAAACGCAGAAATGCTCGATTCTTCACAGCCCAGGAATAATAAGGGTTCTACACTAAAATCCCAAATTCAACATCAATATTTAATTGTAAACCAATTTAGTATTTTTCCTATAATATTCGATAGCTACTCTATCTCCAGAAGCAAAATCAATCAAATCAAATGCAAGAATCAAGTGTATTATATCAAAATGTAAAATACAGTATGTTCATCTCTGCACTTTGTTTACAGCATTATAAATTGTAGTTTTTGATTTAAAATTCTTGAATTCACTTATTGTTTCTATTAGTAAACCTGAAACATTAAATTATAACATTTGGATTTTCACTCTATGCTAATAGTTGTTCTGTGTAACTTGATTTTTCAGGTTACAGGCAATTTGTTTAATTTATACAAAATTTTAAACATACTCAATTCTAAAACAAATATGTTTTATTCAAAAGTTTGAGTCATAACAACAATCAAGTCAAGCAAAGAATTTCAGGGATCAAACATGAGTTTGAAAATTTGAAGAATAACATGCAACAGACATCATCATGTTCACAGGCATATATTAACAGGTATAACATTTCAACAATTTCATATAAGCTTATTTGTAATACGCAACTTTACCTATTTAATAAACTTATAAACGAGTTACTCACCTGTACTTGAAAAATGCAGAGCACAAATTCAATTCATGTTCCAGATTTGTATGAAATAGATGAATGCAGACTTCCTTGATTTCAAATGCTATCAACTTTGAAAAATTTATGTATGCAGGCCTTTGTTTCAGTAAGCAAGAACATGTAGATGCAAATCCCCCCAGGTTGTAGATTGCAGGAAACAAATATGCAGGCTTTACTTGACGAAAACTGAAATGCAGGCATTTGGTTTTGGAGGATGCAGATCTGAATTTTGAGGAGTTTGATTGCAATGCATTTACAGGTTTGAAATTTGTAATGCATGTTTTCATTTTGCAGATTGAATAAGATTTGGGATATGCAGGTTTGTTGTAACAACCCTGGTTTTTGCGATTACTTGAAAATATTAAATTATAACGGCAGTTATAATTTAATAGCGTAAATTAATAATTAAAGAGGAAATTAAATTGTTTATTGGGAATAAACAATATATTTAAGGATAAAATGAGGAAAATGTGTTTTATTTAGAGTTAATGCAATAATTTTGTTAATTATTGCTCTTTACTTCATTTAATATTTTTTTTTAAAAGAAGTAATTACTTTTAAAATGGGATATATTTAATAAAATGATGGAATTGAGTTTAAAAATATAAGTTGAGCATAAAACTATATTTGAAATGAGTTATAGAATTTTATGACATAAAATTGTGATTTTTGTGTAATTTATAGTGTTAATTACAATGAGTTTTGTAATTAAATGTAAATTTGCTATTTTCTTTAAATAGAGAAATATGATAATAAATATGTTCTAATTACGTAAATCATCTTTTAATTGGGTATAAAACATTTTTATTATCATAAGTAATGAATTTCATAATTTTAAAGAAGTAGAGCTTGAAATATTGATAAGTTTATTTCTTAACATACTTGGTTAAGTGATTAAGTAAAAAAAAAACATAATCTTATTTCTTTTATTTTGTTGGACCTTAGCCCAATTAGTGTAAATATTCTTTACTGGCCTATTAACCTAAGAAATGAGAAGAGAAAAGTTACAGTACGTACATTTTCATTCTCTTCTCTAACCCTCCAGAGAACTCAATTCCTCTTTCAAAACCTAGGAAAAAAAAAATCAAATCTCTTCTTCAATTCATGGTAAATTAAACATCTTTAGGAGCTTATTTGTGCAGGTAATCATCTCTAGCTTAAATACATCTCAATGATTTGAATTCTCAATTTACAGTAAACTAAATTAGGGCTTTTGGGTATATTTTGGATTGATTTTTTTGTTTAGGGTTTACTAGTTTGGAAATTTGGGCTGAAGTGATAATAACGATTGTTGAATTAAAGGATAGAGGTGAGTTAATCACTCACATGCCTATTTCTAAATCTTTGTTTGCTGCACATTATTATTTGAATGATTTTTGATTCAATTGTGTGCAATTTGGTTGAAAACTTATGTGATTTTTGTGTTATTGTTTGCTGGAAATTTAATAAAAAAAAAAAAGTAGCTGCAGTAAAACAACGATAATATAAGGTAGACTAATCCAAATTGACTCAATCTTTTTTTGACTGAAAGCTATTTCAATTAGCTACAAGTTTTCTTTTAATCATATTTCGAAATTCTGCTGTTAAATGGGTCGAAATTATGTTTGAAACTAATGTTATAGCACAGCCATATAAAACATTTCCGAGTTAATACTTGAAAGTAAAATGGACATAACTTTTGATTGGTAAATCCAATTGTGTTGATTCTTTTTGCAGTAGAAAGATAATTTTCTGTGGAAGAACTTTTGTTTTACTTACTTTCTCATATTTTGGATATTTCTTCGTCAAAATCCCTTTTTTTTAACAGAGTAATAGTCTCTGCCCTGTCAAATTTCAGTACTAATATTGTTAGTAATTTAAGCATAACTCTTTCGGTTCTTAACCAAATTTAAGAATATTTGATGTTTTGGAAAGCTTAGATCATATACTACAAGTTTCATGTTTTGTGTTTTTCATAATTTTGAAGTTATCTATTTCAAATTTGAGTGTTTCTATTGTAATCCCGAGAGCAAAACTATTATTTGCTCTGTTGTTGAATCTGAAACTAAATTAAGCATAACTTCTTCAATTTTTATCCAAATTCAATAATCTTCAATGTTCTGGAAAGCTAAGAATTTTTTCTAAAAGTTTCATGTTTTGAGGTTTTTGAAATTTTGAAGTTATATTGATCAAAACTGCATTTGATCATTGCTATCCCGAGGTCAAAATGACAGCAGTGTTGAATTTAGATCTTTGAACTAATTTTATCATAACTTTCTCATTTCTTATCCAAAATTAATAATCTTACATGTTCTGGAAAGCTTATACTTTGTACTAAAAGTTTCATGTTTTGTGTTTCTTTAAATTTTGAGGTTTGCTTGATCAAAACCGTGTTTGTTTGTCGCTGTTGCGAGAGCAAAACGACAGCAATAACAATTATTGACCCGAGAATTGTATTAGTTTATTTTTGCTCTCATTCTTATTCGATTTTGATGTTGTTTTGAGATGTTTTGAGAGCTATGATGCCTATCAATAGGTTAGCTATATTTGAAGAATTTGAAATTGAAATTTAAATAGAATTTGAATTGAATTCGTATTGAACTCAAATTATCGGTCTTGAGTTATCTTTCTTGTTTTTCTTTATTTTCGAGCACGGTTTCCACTAACCATTTTTGAAGTGATTTTTGAAATATATGAAAATTTCAAATTATTATTATATATTATTTTAAAATTATTTTTCTTATATAAAATCAACTTATTTCCTATAATGAAGGAACTTCAAATATTGGCTTTATTAATCTTTTTAGAAAGAAAAAAAGTTTTAAAAGCTTGTTTTCTCTAGTAAACTATTTTAAATATAAAACATACACTTTTGTAATATTCGAACATATAAGAAAGAGAATTAAACGATTTAGTAAAACACGTGGTATGGGACATTTGCTTTTACTATTTCGGTTAATTTCGGACTTGTACGATCGAAGCTATTTGGGAATATTGATTCTGAGATGTTTTGCCATTTTATGGCATATTTTTAATTTTATAATTTCTATTTATTGGAATTATTTAAGATGGTTAATATTTGGCAAGTATTGTGGTTTGAGATCTCCTATGAAGGAGTATGGTCGATGAGAACCATCATGATGTTTTGTTTACTTGCCAATGATATGAGGCAAGTCTTGGGTTAATGATTTCATAATTTGAAATTTATGGTTTTTGATGAACCATCATGATGTTTTCACATGTCGATAAGATGAGAAAAATTACGATGCCATTTAATACTTGTCGATGAGATGAGACAAGTATTGTGTCTCTTTATCACTCGCCAATGAGACTAGGCGAGATATAATTTTATGAGTTTTATGATGTTTTTAGTGTGACATCGACTAACGGCTAGTAAACCTCTAAGTGCGAATGTATGGTATGGGACATACGTTAACACTTTTTGGGTTCCTATCCGTAAGTTTGTGGCACATTCACAATGTTTACCTAACAGAACTGCTTTGAGAGGTGTTAGCGACCTTGTCATGAGGACAAACTGCTTCGGGAGGTGTTAGCGACCTTGTTAGGGCTGACAAAAACTGCTTGGGGAGGTGTCAGCGACCTTGTCATGAGGACAAACTGCTTCGGGAGGTGTTAGCGACCTTGTTAGGGCTGACAAAACTGCTTGGGGAGGTGTCAGCGACCTTGTCATGAGGACAAATTGCTTCGGGAGGTGTTAGCGACCTTGTTAGGGCTGACAAAACTGCTTGGGGAGGTGTCAGCGACCTTGTCATGAGGACAAATTGCTTCGGGAGGTGTTAGCGACCTTGTTAGGGCTGACAAAATTGCTTGGAGAGGTGTCAGCGACCTTGTCATGAGGACGAACTGCTTTGGGAGGTGATAGCGACCTTGTCTGAGGCTTCGGCCGTCTGAGTTTAGCACGTGCAGCATTGCTTCGGCATTGCAATCGGGGATTTGGCCTATCATGGTTTTCTGAGTTTTCTATTTTATTATGATTTCACCATTTTAAGATGTTTGATTACATCGATAGCCTAGTGCTATATGAGATGCCGTATGTAGGTGATTTCATTTATGATGTCTTGAACTCTTATTGAGTTCCTTGAGTTATGAGTTTGGATGATTTCATGAATTTATAGGATATTCTAGGCCTTGCCATTCTGGCGAGTTGAGATTGAGATTTATATACATTTATACCGATGAGATGAGGTATAATTGAGTTTGGAGATTCTTTTATATTTGAGTTTGGGATCATTCTACTTGAGAATGTCTTATGTTTTCCTTTTTGGGAGATTTTGTATTGATGTTTTACCTTTTGAGGAGATATGGTTCATGGAAACCATGTATACATTTTGGAATGTCGCCGATGATAAGAGGCGAATGTTTATATTATTTGGGTAGTATTATTGAACTTACCTCTTTTGAGGTCTTTGTATACTTAAGTGACATTATTTCACTTAAGTCATGGGTTATATTCTTTCTGTGGCCTCTTCTCATTCGAAAAGAATTATCACCTTTTATCTTATGCTTCATATTATCTTCTACCCTCTTTAACTGATTATTTTAGCTAGACTGACCCGTGTACTTTGTACTCGGGTCAGACCGAGTTGTTTCAGGTTAGCTATCTGTTACGGGACCTTGCTTTGATGCATTTGCTTGGATACCAGCCTAGCACTTTTGTGTAGTTTTTATTTCTTTCCGCTTGACTCTGATGTATTTACAATTAATTCGATGTATATGGCGTGGTCGTGTACCGTACCACCTTTATTGTATTCATATTAGATTGTACTAAACATGTATCAGTGTATATGTATATATATGATGTTTATTACTGTTCTGTGATGTGCTTTACATATAGTTATTGTATTTTGTTCTGATAGATCCATTAGCCACCTATAATTTTGGATTAAACATTTACTATGTATGTCGATCCATTGAGATAGAAAAGAAAAATCATAATGCATTTATCGACGTATTCAGTAGATGTTTAAGACAAAGTTATAGATGGTCGCCCTTAACCAATCCTATTCTCCGCTTTAGTAGACGGAATCACTCGTTAATTCTCTTTACTAAGGTGGGTCTTGGGGTGGGGCGTTACAGCTTGGTATCAGAGCTGTGATCAGAACAAAGTAGAATAAACACAGAATAGTACGCATATCATGATACATCGAAGTACAATACTAGTGAATCATTGTCCTTTATTCGAGCTTGTTTTCGAAACGAGCCTTGATTCTTTTTTGGGTTTTGGGATTGTTGAGATGGAATATGTCTAGGAAAATTACATTGTATTCCGTAGTATTCCATAATAGAGTTGGATGTCATCTTATCTTATGAATAATCTTATTTGGGATTATTCTATTCTTATTTTTGTCGATGCGAGTGAGTTCGTATCGATGAAGCTTATTGATTTCTTATAGTATTCTTGTTGTGTTCCTTTGAGAGTAGTGAATCCTATTGGAGGGATCTATAAAGATTGGCTTGTTCTAATCATTTTGAGTTTTCTATTTGTTGCTGCTTTATTGAGTATTTGTTTGTTACTCACGATCTTGAGATGCAGTTGATTTGAGATGGATTGACTTATTTGATATTAAGTCCAATCCTTTGTTTTTTTTAGGATCCTATTGTATATTTAGGTTTCCTATTTTGATTGGTTTACTATTTCTATCACTTTGGAATGTCAATGATGATTTCGAAGTTTCTGAATTCACTCTTGAGTATCGAGATGTTGTTGATATAACCCGAATTCCAATCAAGGTGACTTTGTTGAGTTTTGATGAGTCCGTTTGGGTTTGACATCCAAACGAGGAATTGAGTGTTGAATTAACCTTATTTTTAGCTTTTAGCCTTCGGCTATCCTTCCATGAGGACATCCACTAAGGAATGAGGTGAGTTGCTAGATTATTCGAGTTTGATTGAGTTTATCATTCAGTTTCTTTAAGTTATCCTTTCCGAATACTCGATCGGTGTTATCCTTTGTAGCATTACTTTGTATGAAGTAACGATTTGTGGTTTGTATGCTTCTTATCCTTCGAGAAGAATATATTGCTTATCCTATATCTTGATGATTTTTGGAAGTGGCTCGTGACATCTTAAGATTGACGAAAGCTCTATCTCCTTTTGTTGATTTTGAGAATTGAATATTCTGGGAATATCTCGATGCATTCTCTTAATGTTCTTTGGTTTGAGGTTTGAAGCTATATAAATATGAGTTTTAAAAAGAGAAATTGGAGTTTTGAGATATTGGAAAAATCAAAGAATGTTTTGAGAATATATTTATATGAGCACTATTCTTTCATAGAAATAATTTGAGAGTGTTGGGTTATCCATCGAGTAGTTAAGGGTTCTGGCCGATACGCCTGATCAACGTTATCGATAGGAATCTCCCAAATGCTATGATGAGGCAATCAAACACGAAGATTTGTGTTTTAAGGATTGAGATTTTGAAAATAATATTTTGAGATTAAATATTAAATTTATTTTTGAATGGTAATTGCAGCCATTGATTTTAGAGATGAGTAATAGAGTGGCGAGGCAGTTTTGATCATTCGGTCAACTCTGCAGCCAACAGATATATCTATTTATTAGAGATTCAATGGCGAGGCAATGCCATTTATTTATTTATTTATTTTGAAATTTTAAAGATGAGAATATGTGAGAATATTCTTGAGCTATACTTTATTGAAAGTATATTTTGAGATTTTAGAATCTATATTATATACACTTGATGTTTTAAGAGAAAAGTTATAAGAGAACTTGAAGATTGTTTTTAAACTATTTAGGTGGTTTAATAAATAAAAAAATTAAAGAGAATTTAAACCCTCAATTTATTTTGATGATTATTATTATGGATTTACAAATTTATTTGGAAATTAATTTTGAAGTAAGATAAGAAATTTGGACTTTTAATTTGATTTTTAAATTACTTACTAAGTAATATAATAAAGAGTTAGAAAATTTTCAAATGTTGAAAATTGAGATTTTAAATTTAAAAGATGTTGAGATTTAAAAATTATAAATATCTTGGATTGAAAAGTAATTCGAGCTTATATCCTTGTCTCTTATGTATATTCTATCCTTAAGTTAATAACAACGACATGCATTTTCATGGTCGTTCGAGTTTGGTGGCCCTGTAAGAAGTCATTTCGTGATTTATCTATCTTGTCTATTGTTTCTACTCTATTGTGAGGATTTTCTTTCCGTATCTTTATGCGGAAAATCTTATTGATGATCTTCTTTATTGCTTAAAGTTCGGCTTTAAGTGAGTTTGATCCCGACTCTATTCGTAGAGTTTTGTGAAATCAATCATTTTCAATTGATTAACAATTGAGCATCTTATTGAGTTTTGATTCAAAGACGAGATATCTTTGAAATTCTTTCGAGTTCTTGGAAAATTCGATGGTTTTCTAATCACTATATTAGCATATGATAGGCCATTGAATTAATCAAATGAGTTTTTCCTTATTTCTTTCTACCATTCCATATTGAGAGTATGAATGATTTGGAATTCGAGCTTGTCTTTATCCTTCGATAATTGTATCTTTTATGTTTTTACAGCTCTTTTTCTAGAAAATTGCGGGGACGCAATTTTTGTAAGGGGAGGAGTCTGTAACAACCCTGGTTTTTGCGATTACTTGAAAATATTAAATTATAACGGCAGATATAATTTAATAGCGTAAATTAATAATTAAAGAGGAAATTAAATTGTTTATTGGGAATAAACAATATATTTAAGGATAAAATGAGGAAAATGTGTTTTATTTAGAGTTAATGCAATAATTTTGTTAATTATTGCTCTTTACTTCATTTAATATTTTTTTTAAAAGAAGTAATTACTTTTAAAATGGGATATATTTAATAAAATGATGGAATTGAGTTTAAAAATATAAGTTGAGCATAAAACTATATTTGAAATGAGTTATAGAATTTTATGACATAAAATTGTGATTTTTGTGTAATTTATAGTGTTAATTACAATGAGTTTTGTAATTAAATGTAAATTTGCTATTTTCTTTAAATAGAGAAATATGATAATAAATATGTTCTAATTACGTAAATCATCTTTTAATTGGGTATAAAACATTTTTATTATCATAAGTAATGAATTTCATAATTTTAAAGAAGTAGAGCTTGAAATATTGATAAGTTTATTTCTTAACATACTTGGTTAAGTGATTAAGTAAAAAAAAAACATAATCTTATTTCTTTTATTTTGTTGGACCTTAGCCCAATTAGTGTAAATATTCTTTACTGGCCTATTAACCTAAGAAATGAGAAGAGAAAAGTTACAGTACGTACATTTTCATTCTCTTCTCTAACCCTCCAGAGAACTCAATTCCTCTTTCAAAACCTAGGAAAAAAAAAATCAAATCTCTTCTTCAATTCATGGTAAATTAAACATCTTTAGGAGCTTATTTGTGCAGGTAATCATCTCTAGCTTAAATACATCTCAATGATTTGAATTCTCAATTTACAGTAAACTAAATTAGGGCTTTTGGGTATATTTTGGATTGATTTTTTTGTTTAGGGTTTACTAGTTTGGAAATTTGGGCTGAAGTGATAATAACGATTGTTGAATTAAAGGATAGAGGTGAGTTAATCACTCACATGCCTATTTCTAAATCTTTGTTTGCTGCACATTATTATTTGAATGATTTTTGATTCAATTGTGTGCAATTTGGTTGAAAACTTATGTGATTTTTGTGTTATTGTTTGCTGGAAATTTAATAAAAAAAAAAAAGTAGCTGCAGTAAAACAACGATAATATAAGGTAGACTAATCCAAATTGACTCAATCTTTTTTTGACTGAAAGCTATTTCAATTAGCTACAAGTTTTCTTTTAATCATATTTCGAAATTCTGCTGTTAAATGGGTCGAAATTATGTTTGAAACTAATGTTATAGCACAGCCATATAAAACATTTCCGAGTTAATACTTGAAAGTAAAATGGACATAACTTTTGATTGGTAAATCCAATTGTGTTGATTCTTTTTGCAGTAGAAAGATAATTTTCTGTGGAAGAACTTTTGTTTTACTTACTTTCTCATATTTTGGATATTTCTTCGTCAAAATCCCTTTTTTTTAACAGAGTAATAGTCTCTGCCCTGTCAAATTTCAGTACTAATATTGTTAGTAATTTAAGCATAACTCTTTCGGTTCTTAACCAAATTTAAGAATATTTGATGTTTTGGAAAGCTTAGATCATATACTACAAGTTTCATGTTTTGTGTTTTTCATAATTTTGAAGTTATCTATTTCAAATTTGAGTGTTTCTATTGTAATCCCGAGAGCAAAACTATTATTTGCTCTGTTGTTGAATCTGAAACTAAATTAAGCATAACTTCTTCAATTTTTATCCAAATTCAATAATCTTCAATGTTCTGGAAAGCTAAGAATTTTTTCTAAAAGTTTCATGTTTTGAGGTTTTTGAAATTTTGAAGTTATATTGATCAAAACTGCATTTGATCATTGCTATCCCGAGGTCAAAATGACAGCAGTGTTGAATTTAGATCTTTGAACTAATTTTATCATAACTTTCTCATTTCTTATCCAAAATTAATAATCTTACATGTTCTGGAAAGCTTATACTTTGTACTAAAAGTTTCATGTTTTGTGTTTCTTGAAATTTTGAGGTTTGCTTGATCAAAACCGTGTTTGTTTGTCGCTGTTGCGAGAGCAAAACGACAGCAATAACAATTATTGACCCGAGAATTGTATTAGTTTATTTTTGCTCTCATTCTTATTCGATTTTGATGTTGTTTTGAGATGTTTTGAGAGCTATGATGCCTATCAATAGGTTAGCTATATTTGAAGAATTTGAAATTGAAATTTAAATAGAATTTGAATTGAATTCGTATTGAACTCAAATTATCGGTCTTGAGTTATCTTTCTTGTTTTTCTTTATTTTCGAGCACGGTTTCCACTAACCATTTTTGAAGTGATTTTTGAAATATATGAAAATTTCAAATTATTATTATATATTATTTTAAAATTATTTTTCTTATATAAAATCAACTTATTTCCTATAATGAAGGAACTTCAAATATTGGCTTTATTAATCTTTTTAGAAAGAAAAAAAGTTTTAAAAGCTTGTTTTCTCTAGTAAACTATTTTAAATATAAAACATACACTTTTGTAATATTCGAACATATAAGAAAGAGAATTAAACGATTTAGTAAAACACGTGGTATGGGACATTTGCTTTTACTATTTCGGTTAATTTCGGACTTGTACGATCGAAGCTATTTGGGAATATTGATTCTGAGATGTTTTGCCATTTTATGGCATATTTTTAATTTTATAATTTCTATTTATTGGAATTATTTAAGATGGTTAATATTTGGCAAGTATTGTGGTTTGAGATCTCCTATGAAGGAGTATGGTCGATGAGAACCATCATGATGTTTTGTTTACTTGCCAATGATATGAGGCAAGTCTTGGGTTAATGATTTCATAATTTGAAATTTATGGTTTTTGATGAACCATCATGATGTTTTCACATGTCGATAAGATGAGAAAAATTACGATGCCATTTAATACTTGTCGATGAGATGAGACAAGTATTGTGTCTCTTTATCACTCGCCAATGAGACTAGGCGAGATATAATTTTATGAGTTTTATGATGTTTTTAGTGTGACATCGACTAACGGCTAGTAAACCTCTAAGTGCGAATGTATGGTATGGGACATACGTTAACACTTTTTGGGTTCCTATCCGTAAGTTTGTGGCACATTCACAATGTTTACCTAACAGAACTGCTTTGAGAGGTGTTAGCGACCTTGTCATGAGGACAAACTGCTTCGGGAGGTGTTAGCGACCTTGTTAGGGCTGACAAAAACTGCTTGGGGAGGTGTCAGCGACCTTGTCATGAGGACAAACTGCTTCGGGAGGTGTTAGCGACCTTGTTAGGGCTGACAAAACTGCTTGGGGAGGTGTCAGCGACCTTGTCATGAGGACAAATTGCTTCGGGAGGTGTTAGCGACCTTGTTAGGGCTGACAAAACTGCTTGGGGAGGTGTCAGCGACCTTGTCATGAGGACAAATTGCTTCGGGAGGTGTTAGCGACCTTGTTAGGGCTGACAAAATTGCTTGGAGAGGTGTCAGCGACCTTGTCATGAGGACGAACTGCTTTGGGAGGTGTTAGCGACCTTGTCTGAGGCTTCGGCCGTCTGAGTTTAGCACGTGCAGCATTGCTTCGGCATTGCAATCGGGGATTTGGCCTATCATGGTTTTCTGAGTTTTCTATTTTATTATGATTTCACCATTTTAAGATGTTTGATTACATCGATAGCCTAGTGCTATATGAGATGCCGTATGTAGGTGATTTCATTTATGATGTCTTGAACTCTTATTGAGTTCCTTGAGTTATGAGTTTGGATGATTTCATGAATTTATAGGATATTCTAGGCCTTGCCATTCTGGCGAGTTGAGATTGAGATTTATATACATTTATACCGATGAGATGAGGTATAATTGAGTTTGGAGATTCTTTTATATTTGAGTTTGGGATCATTCTACTTGAGAATGTCTTATGTTTTCCTTTTTGGGAGATTTTGTATTGATGTTTTACCTTTTGAGGAGATATGGTTCATGGAAACCATGTATACATTTTGGAATGTCGCCGATGATAAGAGGCGAATGTTTATATTATTTGGGTAGTATTATTGAACTTACCTCTTTTGAGGTCTTTGTATACTTAAGTGACATTATTTCACTTAAGTCATGGGTTATATTCTTTCTGTGGCCTCTTCTCATTCGAAAAGAATTATCACCTTTTATCTTATGCTTCATATTATCTTCTACCCTCTTTAACTGATTATTTTAGCTAGACTGACCCGTGTACTTTGTACTCGGGTCAGACCGAGTTGTTTCAGGTTAGCTATCTGTTACGGGACCTTGCTTTGATGCATTTGCTTGGATACCAGCCTAGCACTTTTGTGTAGTTTTTATTTCTTTCCGCTTGACTCTGATGTATTTACAATTAATTCGATGTATATGGCGTGGTCGTGTACCGTACCACCTTTATTGTATTCATATTAGATTGTACTAAACATGTATCAGTGTATATGTATATATATGATGTTTATTACTGTTCTGTGATGTGCTTTACATATAGTTATTGTATTTTGTTCTGATAGATCCATTAGCCACCTATAATTTTGGATTAAACATTTACTATGTATGTCGATCCATTGAGATAGAAAAGAAAAATCATAATGCATTTATCGACGTATTCAGTAGATGTTTAAGACAAAGTTATAGATGGTCGCCCTTAACCAATCCTATTCTCCGCTTTAGTAGACGGAATCACTCGTTAATTCTCTTTACTAAGGTGGGTCTTGGGGTGGGGCGTTACATTTGTATTTTAAGAAATGCAAATTGAACTAATTTCAGATTTCTTTTTAGAATGAAAAAAAAATGAGAAAGAGGAGAAGAAATGAGTAAATGCAATGTTTAATAGCTAGTTTATGATTTATTTAAAATTAAAGAAAAACAAAATTAAACCAATTACACATGTAAATAAAAATAGACACTTGTAAATAGGATGGACACTTGTAAATTTATTCTTTTAAATATTTAACACATGTAAATTAAGCTTACATATGTCTTTGTAAATGTTTTTGTTATTTTAATTAAATGTTAAGAAAAATTAAACCTAATGAATGTTTAAACTTAGTAAATTATTTAGTTCTTAGACTTAGTTATGCATTTAAATAATTTCTAAAGAATAAAGCAAAACAATATAAAATTAAATCATTTATCAAAGATACCTTTAAATAATTAAAATAGATTTATAAATGAGGTTATCACTTAAATGAATACATGTTTTCATATTAAAAATTGTATTTTAAATTTCAAATTATATTTACAAATCAAAATTATCAATCAATATTTAAAAAGAATTAACACAAAAAATTTTGGTAACATATTTTATATCCAACTTGAATTAAAAATGAATTTTAAACCAATTAAAACATTTATCTCATATTTAAAATCATATAGTATTTTATTTAATATTTTTGAAAAGCTTAAATTAAAAATAAATCACAATTTCCATTTTTAAAACATTAAAATTAAGCTGTACTAATTAATTTAAAAACAACTTGTCTATTTAAAATATATATAAATACATATACATTATTAAATAGAAAATCAATTTATCAGTTTATTTAAAATAGATTCACAAATTAAATATATCAATATCAAATTTACTAACAAGATTTATCAATTCAATATAAATTTAAACACAGATTATTAAATTTATATTGTCCAAAATTCTGGGATATTACAATCTTTCCCCCTTAAAAGAATTTCGTCCCCGAAATTTAAAACAATGTTAATTTAATAATCTATTTACAGATTTTATTTTAAAATACAGCATATGTTAATCATATGCCAACAACCAATTCACACAATCAGAACAAATCTAATTATCCAAAAGAACTTTGGATAAAATCTTCACGAGTTATATATATATATATATATATATATATATATATATATATATATATATATCGGGATACTCGCTCTATAAAATCAAACAATCAAAAACTACTAAACAATAAAGCTCCTAACAACAATTCTATTCAGAATATCAGACTACAGACGAGTCGGACTCAACAAACAATCCATTCTAAACTGCTGGTTTTACAACCAGAAATATCAAACACGCACTCCCTTAGAGATACGTGATACACACTGAATCCCGGTTATCCAAACTGGCAATTCAACTCTAGAAAACCAAACACTGATCTAACCCAAAACCCAGAAGAAATCCAAAACACTACGGAGCTAGCTTCCCAAACTTATAGCTTCTTGAATCAGAGAAAAACTTATCCCAAATCAAATCTCCGATTTCAAAATCCAAATTTCCCGGTCTCTTATCCATAAATACTCTTCGGACGATCCTTGGCTACCAACATCCATCCTGATCATCTTAACTCTTGCTGATTCCAATAAAAACAGACTGGATCAAAACAATCCAATGATCTCCTCAAGATCATTCAAAAACCAAGAACACACACTCAACTTCTCAACAACAGAAGACATAACAAACTTCTCCCTATCTGGAAAAGACAAAACAGAAAACACCCCGAACTGCTTCCACTGCACAACTCTGATCCGAAACCGAAGAAAATGCTGACGAGCAGCACAAGCACAGACAAGACAACCCAGCATCGAAATATGGTTCCACATATCCATAAAGAAAACTTAGATGTTCCTCCCAATCCTGAGTTACTTCACCAACTTATATCTCAAGGAACCATCCGTCTACTAACTGAACCATCAGTACCAAACCTGGAAATAAAACTTGATCTCTAGACGCAGACAAACTCTGACTTCAAGAAGACATCCAGACAATCTCTAACAATCCAAAAGAACATACTATCGCAAGTCACTTTTGTGATCAACTTAGCCTAAATCCAAAGAAAACTGCTCTCTCTTTACCAAACAGAATAGCTTATGCTAGCCTAGCCAACTTACCAGAGAAAAAGATCCACTCTACTGCCTCTGAACTCCACTTTAGAGAAACTACTCAGCCAGAAGACTTCCTACCAAACCAGAACATTCTGCTAAACTCAACCTCACTACCAAGCAGACTCACTCCTTACTCTTATTCCAAAGAAACATCTTCGGGAATATCCATAGTCACTGCATCTCATCACGCAACTACTACTTCCAAAGATAACAAGATACCATCACTCACTGGCTTTTGCCCAAACGACAGATCAAAACTCAATTCTATACTTCAAAGATGAACTCCGAACCTTTACAGGTTTCCTTCAGAGAACGATGAAGTACTTAAATCAAACAAAACTCACTCGAGACGGTATTAGGTCTACAGTCTCGACAAATACTTCCGACCTCATCCATCAAACACCAACCAATGGTAGTCGTGTTACACACACTTCTACCTCATCTACCTTTATAACTTATATTGGAAAACCCGAACAGGTAAACCAACAAATAGGTAGAAACAATTATATATATATATATATAATAAAAATACAAATACGCTCTCTCAAAATAGACACCACTACAGAGCCGAGGTATTCACTCAACCTAACGCTCTGATACCAACTGTGACGACCCGACTTTCTCTCTCTAGAAAAGTCGTATCATTATGAAGAAAGAAAGGGATAGAAAAGAGAAAAGAAAGAAGAGAAAGAAGAAATAACACAAGAATCTCAATAGCGGAACGAATAAATTATATTAATAACGAAGTATTACATAGTATACATCAAATATCAGAGTTACACAGACATATACAACACATACTAGACAGTTATAAACACCTGTCTAGTTATTACAATTCAATACACAATACAGAAACACTCAGAGATACCAACACAGCGGAAAATCTATATAACTATACGCAGAAGCCTCCTGCTCCATATGCTCCTCCATAATTCGTCAAAGCTAACCTGAATCCTAACCTGAATTCCCTTGGCTACTCGTAAAAATTTGAGTACCCAAGAGTTAAAGAAAAACAGAAATAACTCCAGGTCAGACATGGGTCTGGTGTGAGTAACAGGTTAAAATTGCTTAACTTTGAAAAACCTTTGAAAAGAAAAGGTATCACGTAAGACTTCCCACACATAAACATGGAAAAGTTTTTACCTTACGCTAACCAAAACATTTGATAGGAAATCCGATAATATTATAATAGGTTCTAGGGTTTTCAAGTAAATAAGAAATAGCCGAAATTGTTACATTATTAAATTCCAGCTACTGGCCACAAAAGTGGGTAATACAATCAAAACCGTTGGCACTTATTGGATTGTGGATTCCATACAATGGCAGGGCTACTGGGGTAACGCCCATCACAGTACGTGGCCTAGATCAACGTACCGAGGAGTACTCCCACTCCCCTGCAACACAAAGCCGGACCCATTCCTTACTGAACAGTTCCGAACAAGACGACCCTGCAGTTGGTGTACATCCAATCGCCCACACAGCCGAAATAAAAAGGGACCTCTAGACAGGGATCAATCTTGCTCTCCAGTGGAAGCTACCTACGAAGCCTTGCTGCACCTCCCCTGTTTTAGCAATTCCCGGTTGATGAGGCTTGAGGCTACGATTACCTTTAGAGGACACATCTCTTAGAATGCTCATCATCCACCTGACGATGTTCTGAAAGCATTCAATCCATACAAGTTCATTCCGGGTTCGAACGAAACCGAAGGCATTATCTCGTTACACTCATTTTGGAATCACCCTCAGAGTTAACGACGATAACCCTTGTACTCTAAATCTCTATGTCGAATCTATAAGTACTATTCCATCAAACTCATTACGGAATCACCCACAGAGTTATACTGACATATAGCCCTTACACCTCGAGTCTTCACTCGCTCCCCTTGGATTAACGACCTAACGTTTAATTGGAATCGATGTGGTTTTCGGATCCCAAATATGGAAACCCGATCCCGGTCTCATCGAAAACCAAAGCGTGTCTTTTAAGGTCCAAGTTGTTTTAGAGTTTAAAACAATTTAATTAATTATCTAAATATACAAAGATAGATAATTCACAACACAATAGATAATCAACCTTATTATTATCAACAGATAATTCATATGATAACCAGATAATTCATAATATCATCCAAAAGCAACCAATGCATCCATATCACATACACTACTCATCTCATAACTGAGATTACATACCATACCAGGCAATCAATACCCATCATCAAACATAAGCAATGATCTAATAATCACACCATTTATAATTAATTTAAAATGAATTAAATTAATTACTAAATCTCTAATTAATTTAAAATAAATTAAATTAATTACTTTATCATCAAAATCCTGCTTATCTTAATCATCAATTGATTATAAATCCATTTATGAATCATTATCTCAATATTCATTTCACTTAAACATTACTGATTAACCATATCTAATTACAATAAGTAATTAGCATTAAATATTAATTACACAAGTTAATTACTTAAACCCTTTGCAAATAATAATTGCTTAATTAATTAATCATTTATTCATTATTAGTTATACCTTAATCAATCAATTCCAAATTACATCATTAATTAATTAATTAATGATTACACTTAATCAATTTCTCAAAATAAATTAATTACATAAGTAATTAATCTAAAATTAATCCACACATATGTATATTAATCACCCATGATTAATAATACTAGTAATTAACTTCTTCAATTACTCATCCCATAATTAATTACTCTTAATTAATTAATTATCTTCATTGATTAATTTAAATCCAAATTACTTCTAAAATAAATATCTTTAATTACATTCAGTAATTATTAATTAATTACTTCCTGAAGTAATTATAATTTCATTAATTACATAAAGTAATTACCAATAATCCACAAATGATTAAATTAATTAAACTAAATTAACCTAAACTAATTACATTAATCAAATTAATTACACTAAGTAATTAATTCATTAATTACCTTCATTAAGTAATTAAAAATTAACAATTGATTATTATTAATTAATCAATCTAATTAATTATCAAAAATTAATCACATTAATCATTTGTTTAAAATAATCTTAAGTTAATGACTTCATTAACAGCTCCTAATTACTTAATTAAGAATTAACTTATATTAACCATTATTAATTATCAATTAATTAATCACTAATTATCAATTAATTAAGTGTTAATTAAAATCTTAATTATCTCTAATTATTTGATTAAATAAATCTTAATCATTAATTAAAATTTAATTAATAATCCTAATTATAGATTAATTAACCTGATTAATAAATATCAAATCTTAATTAATTAACTTTAAAAATTATTAATTACTTAATTAATCATCTACATTATTAATTAATTAAATAATTAATATTCCATTTAAAATAATTTAACAATTTAAATGAAACCAATTTTCTTAAGTTCAAAATTAAGAAACATTCTTCTTTATACAAAGTAATTTAAACAATTTGTTTCAAACAAAATTCAATTTAAAATTTCTTTTTAAATATCAAACTGAAACATAATTTACGTTTTCATTCCAAATTCAAACATAAAAATTTTAAACTTTACTTACACTCCATCTTCATTTTCAAATTCAAATTATTTATACTTCTAAAAAAAATGGTTAAAACAAATTTAAATTTAAAAACTTATTTAATTTTAAAAAAACTGACATTAAAGTCAAATCTCAGGTTTAAAACTAAATTTAAACTTAGTTTAAATTTTATTTCATACATTTAAAACTTATAGTTTTAAATCAAATCAATGTTCTCTTAAATTTTAAAAAGTTAAAAACTAAATTCAAATTCTAGATTTAAATTCAAACTCAGGTTCCATATTTCTGTTTTCCAGATTTAAACTTGTTAAATTTTCAGTTGCATTTTAAAATTTGCTTTTAAATTCAAAACAGAAAACAGTTTTCTGTTTTAGTCTAACATCTTACATTTTTGAATTCAAAAATGTTTCAAAATCCAGGGTTTAAATTATTGAATCATATTTAAGTTTCAGGTTAAAATTTCCAGTTTGAACTTTATTTGACAATTTTGAAATTTTATCTTTAAATCTAAAAACAGAAAACAGTTTCTGTTTTGTTTAAAACCCAAACTTGAGTTTAAAGCATTTCAAATTATTTCAAGATCTAAAATTTAAACTTATTGAATTTAAATTAAATTTCAGGTTCAACTTAGTTCCTGATTTTTTTTAGTTTGCAATTTATCTTTACTTCAAAACTTAATAAACCTGGAAAACAGGTTTTCTGCTTTTGCTTAAGTACAAATAAAATTTTCAAAATTCAAATTATTTCAAACCTAAAATTAAACTAATTGAATTTATATTTGAATTCAGTTTAAATTTTACACTAGTTCAGGTTTTAAATTTAAATTTTAAAAACTTTTTAAAATTTTAAAAACTGGAAATAAGGCCCTGTTAAAACTTGAAACATTACAACTCGAGTTATCCTATAATTTACTTTGAGTCAGAGGTTCATTTGCTTCGAGTCACTTCCCAATTTCCCCCGAGACCAACCCGAGGTAGAAACCCTGCAACCACTTCAACACACATAAACTCCAAACCTGTAAACAAACACAGTTCTCCCCCTCAAACCTGTCAACAGCGACCCTACGCGCCTTCGGCCACCATCTCCACCCAATCTTCGGCCACAACTTCATCAATCCACCACTTAACAATGCCCAAAACAACATTGAACTTGATCCACTAAAAACGCAGAAATGCTCGATTCTTCACAGCCCAGGAATAACTAGGGTTCTACACTAAAATCCCAAATTCAACATCAATATTTAATTGTAAACCAATTTAGTATTTTTCCTATAATATTCGGTAGCTACTCTATCTCTAGAAGCAAAATCAGTCAAATCAAATGCAAGAATCAAGTGTACTATATCAAAATGTAAAATACAGTATGTTCATCTCTGCACTTTGTTTACAGCATTACAAATTGTAATTTTTGATTTAAAATTCTTGAATTCACTTATTGTTTCTATTAGTAAACCTGAAACATTAAATTATAACATTTGGATTTTCACTCTATGCTAATAGTTGTTCTGTGACACTTGATTTTTGAGGTTACAGGCAATTTGTTTAATTTATACCAAATTTTAAACATACTCGATTCTAAAACAAATATGTTTTATTCAAAAGTTTGAGTCATAACAACAATCAAGTCAAGCAAAGAATTTCAGGGATCAAACATGAGTTTAAAAATTTGAAGAATAACATGCAACATACATCATCATGTTCACAGGCATATATTAACAGGTATAACATTTCAACAATTTCATATAAGTTTATTTGTAATTTATGAAGCATGCACAACTTTACCTATTTAATAAACTTATAAATGAGTTACTCACCTGTACTTAAAAAATGCAGAGCACAAATTCAATTGCATGTTCCAGATATGTAAGAAATAGATGAATGCAGAATTCCTTGATTTCAAATGCTATCAACTTTGAGAAATTTATGTATGCAGGCCTTTGTTTCAGTAAGCAAGAACATGCAGATGCAAATCCCCCCAGGTTGTAGATTGTAGGAAACAAAAATGCAGGATTTACTTGATGAAAATTGAAATGCAGGCATTTGGTTTTGGAGGATGCAGATCTGAATTTTGAGGAGTTTGAATGCAATGCATTTACAGGTTTGAAATTTGTAATGCATGTTTTCATTTTGCAGATTGAATAAGATTTGGGATATGCAGGTTTGTATTTTGAGAAATGCAAATTGAACTAATTTCAGATTTCTTTTTAGAATGAAAAAATGAGAAAGAGGAGAAGAAATGAGTAAATGCAATGTTTTATAGCTAGTTTATGATTTATTTAAGATTAAAGAAAAACAAAATTAAACCAATGACACATGTAAATAAAAATAGACACTTGTAAATAGGATGGACACTTGTAAATTTATTCTTTTAAATATTTAACACATGTAAATTATGCTTACATATATCTTTGTAAATGTTTTTGTTATTTTAATTAAATGTTAAGAAAAATTAAACCTAATGAATGTTTAAACTTAGTAAATTATTTAGTTCTTAGACTTAGTTATGCATTTAAATAATTTCTTAAGAATAAAGCAAAACAATATAAAATTAAATCATTTATCAAAGATACCTTTAAATAATTAAAATAGATTTATAAAAGAGGTTATCACTTAAATGAATACATGTTTTCATATTTAAAATTGTATTTTAAATTTCAAATTATATTTACAAATCAAAATTATCAATCAATATTTAAAAAGAATTAACACAAACATTTTTGGTAACATATTTTATATCCAACTTGAATTAAAAATGAATTTTAAACCAATTAAAACATTTATCTCATATTTAAAATCATATAGTATTTTATTTAATATTTTTGAAAAGCTTAAATTAAAAATAAATCACAATTTCCATTTTTAAAACATTAAAATTATGCTGTACTAATTAAATTAAAAACAACTTGTCTATTTAAAATATATATAAATACATATACATTATTAAATAGAAAATAAATTTATCAGTTTATTTAAAATAGATTCGCAAATTAAATATATCAATATCAATTTACTAACAAGATTTATCAATTCAATATAAATTTAAACACAGATTATTAAATTTATATTGTCCCAAATTCCGGGATATTACAAGGTCGGTCGATTGGATTGACTTAGTCAGTCGACTGAACACAGACCCAGAAAATTCTCGGGTTTCAGCTCAGTCGACTGACTCAGGTGGTTCAGTCGACGGAACACTGTTTTCCTGCATTCCAGGCCTATTATAAATGAATTGCAAAATCACTCAATTTGCAATCGGACGAGCAACGGGCGCTAAGGGTTTATGCCAATCGACAACCCAGCCCTTTAGGCTCTTTGATTCATCACAAAAACGTGATCAAACATCAAAGTTATGATTTTTAATGATTTGACTTCAAAACACCAAAAATTGAACTATTCACAAAAACAATCCAAATCAAGAGTAATTATGTTAACGTGAAAAATCAGACGCTAACACCACGGTGTGGATTGAAGTTGAGCGAAAGCACCATCCGTGAGTACGGGAACTAAAAACAGGTAGAAAAATCACGGAAAAATCAGAAAAGACAACAGTTTTTATATTGGTTCGGCTTAGAGTAAGCCTACGTCCACTTTAATTCTCTTTATTACTGAATCGATTACAACTTTACAACAGTCTTCAATTACAATTCTGATGAGACACACAACTTAGAACTTTGATGCGAAAGAATTCTTTGAATCCATGTAGATTGCGTTAGATTTCCTCTCGAAGTTAGTTGAGATGCCTTTTGAACTTGAAGTGTCGAGTGAGTTGAGAATTCAGCAGAGTATCGGTGCTTAAAGGAATCGGCCAAAAGTCCTTTTCTCGTTTGAGGTAGGTTGGTATTTATAGGAAAATTCCCCACTTGGGTCGTAAGTCGTGTCCGGTCTATGGTAGGTCGTGGCCGACTCTTCTGGCCAAATCCCCTGGTTTCACATAGGTCCATTTGTACAAGTCCCAGGTCGTCCTCGAGTCAATACATCCTTGCACCGGTGGCATGGCATCGGGCTTACACTTAGTAGCCTTAGGTCGTAGACGAGTTAACTGGTAAGTCGCAACATGGCTCAACTGATAAGTCCTGGATCGCGTACGAGTTAAGAGGCCACTGTGCCAAGTAGCTGTATTGAACTTGCCTTCTTTCACTTAGGTCGTGAACGACTTATCATAGGTCGTAAGTCGGTAGCGACTCAAGCGTAATTTGTGACTTGTTCCTGTCTTGAGCAGTTAGGTCGGCTTCTATCTTAGGTCGGTAACTATCTTAGGTCGGTAGCTTTATCAGGTCGGTAGCTGTCTTAGGTCTTAAGTCGGCAACCTTGTCAAAACTTAGATCGGTGACTTTGTCAAAGCATTGAGTCGGCACCTCTTTTAAGTCTTAAGTCGGTATCCCTCTTAGGCCTTAGGCCAGTACCCACGTTAGGTCGGTAGCCACCTTATTTTAGACAGCTGGGTCGGCAACCTTGCTAAAGCGTTAGGTCGGCAACCTTTTGGGTCTTAGGTCGGCATCCCCCTTAGCCTCTTAGGTCGGCATCGTTTCAAGTCGCTGGGTCAAAACCGAGGCGGAGTTAACAATTGCCCCTCGAAGTATACGCCTACTGGTTAGGTCGTGTGCTTCGATATTCTCTAACTCGTCCACTCTCAAGGTCGGTACGTCGTGTACGACCTAACAGTTTGGTCACTCGCGCCGCTTCAGGTCTCCCTATTATAAGTCGTATATTCTCTCCTTTCTTCTCATTACTCTCTCTCTTGCTTCTGCCATTAATAACTTTCTCAAGCTCCAAAAGGCGATTCCATTCGAAACAATCACCGATAATCTTTGTTGTTCATCACGTAAGTAAAACCTGCTCTTCTCTTGATCCCTTATTGTCATCGATTCACGAATTCCATTCAAACCGACCCCACCTCTTGCGTGCTGATTTACTGTGAACCTCATTGCGCCTGTAGTTTGTGAGCTCGAATTTGCTTGGTTTTGGCTCTGAATGATCGACGAGATGATGGAGATGGTTTACTGGATGACTCGATATCATGAGCGAAATAGCATGAATGGAATGAGGGTTTTTTGGTTGAGGGAGTGGCTAACGGGTTAACGGGTTGAGTGGAGCGAGGTATTGATTTGGATGCGTCCTAGTGATTTTGGGTGACTTAACTTTTGGCCGACCTAATCCTTAAATCGTGACCGTGTTAGCATTTGCCGACCTATTCTTCAAACCATGGCTTAGCTAACCCTTAATCCGTGGCCGAGTTAACCCTGAAACCGTGGCCGAGTTAACCCTTAAACCGTGGCCGAGTTAACACTTGGAGAATTTCACACCACTTTTTGAACCGGAGCTTTCCTCCTTACTACTCTTCACGACTTAAAGAACTACCGATCTAAAGAATTAGATACTTAATATTCATTTGCGAGAGACTCCTTGGGTTGTTGCCGAGTTAACACTTGGATGCCCAACTCGAGTTCTCACTTGAAAGCATAGTTCCAATTTGAATTCTTAGCTTAATCTACTGGACTGATCTGTTTAAACCCTGGATTGTTTCAACTTTACTGCTTTATTTTGCAGATCACATTAACTCATAGGCTTAATACCTGCTGAAAACAACAATCACAAAAAACCAAGGCGAATATACTGCCATCGACTGCCCACGTCAAATGTCAGATTAGTTGACATAAATTAATCAACTTAAACACATTGTATAAAATGTTGTGAACCAATCAACTAAGGTGAAGTATTAATGCAAAGCATCGCTAATCTTGAACTGATTTGTTTGCATCAACATTACACTTGCATGTTAAAACAACGTACCCTGGACTTTATAACTGACAAATACTTGCTAGTTTTTATTCCAGTTACATTTGCTTATTGCTTGATTGATTTTACACGACACTTCACACACTTTAGGAAACGTGCACCTTCATGTTTGAATATCCAGTTGTTTGTGTAGAATGACTTCCCACCAAGAAGAAGAAGGGGTAGCTCAAACTAAAGAGACCTTTCCAATAGCTATTCCTGTAGAGAATCCCCCAGAGAGAACTTCGACTATCCTAACTCCGAGAGCATTCACTTAGCTACGTACTCAATTTGGTTTTGCTGAAAATGATGCCCTACTTCCCGGGCCAAATGATACTGCTGACAGTCCTCCTCATGGTTTCGTCGCAGTCAATCGTCAAATGTGCCTAAGCGGAGCAATTCCTTCTTTTAACGACTTCCTCCAGACCCTCCTCCTTCGGCTGACAATTTCCCCGTTCCAACTTCATCCTAATGGCTACGCAATCTTGATGGGGTTGTGTGTTCTGTTTAGGAAAACTCTTGATCGCTTGCCAAGTTTTGAAGAAATTCGCTACTTATGCTCGTTTGCAAAGAGTAAAGACCATCCTTCTCTCATTATTGTGAGAAGTGCTAGAAACCGCAAGCTTATTTCTGATCTTACCGAAAGCGTTCATGGATTTTTGAACCAGTTTTTCTTTGCTCGCTGCCCCCCAGGGTTTTATGCCATCTGGAGAGTAGGAAGTAAGATTACTGTTTCTATTTTCTCCGTTTCCAAACTTTTTCGATATCCGAACTTCTAATTGCTAATTTCATTCTTTGCTTTTTTCATCACTTCCTCTCCCTTCTAGAGATCCAATTCATAAGCAAGTTTTTGAAAGATTGAGTGCCGTGGCTGCAGAAGAGAGAAGTATAAATTTTTTGTTGAGGGATGAATTCTTGCATCAGTATGGGCTTTTACACACTTCTCGCTCTGCACACCCCCATGAGGTCCCAGACTCCCAGGCTAAAGCATTAGATGCCCCGGTTTCTTCTGACGCACCTATACCAAGAGATCCTGCTTCTGAAGCTTCTCTGGTGAAATGCTCTACTATTGTTGATGTTGAGGGGTCATCTGGCAAATCCGTACTTGCCCCAGTCATTGAGGAAGAAGAGCCTCAGGGGTCTCCCCAACGTTCACAGAAGTCTGGTGAAGGAGCCGAGAAAACAAGCCCTGTCAGGCAGAGTGGGGACGACACTTTCGAAGGGTTGAGCGACCTCTTTGCTACCTCACAGGAGATCTTTAAAGACAACCCTGTCACTACTAGGGTTTCTTCTTCAGTAGTGGAAGCAACTTCTTCTTTGCAACAAACTCCATCGACCAAAGAGTTGTCTTTAACTACTACCCCCACGATTATTCCGCAATCAAAGAGTGGTTCGTAGATTGATGCGCGTAGTTTGCACATCACACACACTTAGAATCTTTCGGCACTTTCATATACCTAATTCTTTGTACTTTAAAGATACTAAAGTCATGTTTCTCTCTTTATTGCAGATTCTTCAATGAGGCGAGGTAGTTCATATTACGATGACTTCAAGCAGTATGGAAGGCGCGGTCAATATGATTATAGGCGCTATTTTCCTACCTACAGAGAAATTGACGAGGAGAGAGCCGCTCGAAAGGCTCAGGAAAGACATTCTTATGAAGAACGTTATGGAAGAGAGGATGAACGGTACGATTCTTCTCGTAGAGAGGATGACTCTCACAAACGTAAGTCCCATGATGACAGAGGGAAGAGTCACATTGCTGATGACCCAAGCAAACGGGCTAAAGTTAGTGAGCAATCAGCGCCCGTATCTTCCGAGAAGATCACTACTTCCATTCCCTCTCAATCTCCTGCCCCCTCCCGTACTGACATTCAGACAATCATCAATAGACCTTCATATCAAGTTGGGCCAGGTCCAGCTACTCTCCAAAGCCGGTTTCCACAATGGTGCCTGAAGGGGGTTCGCTTCAATCTAGACTTGGTTCCAATCGACAAGCCTGCCATGTTACGAAATCACGATGCCGTAAGACTCGATATTGAAAGAATGTCGAACTGGCAAAAGCTTGTTGACGAGCTTCAAAGGGTAAACCGTGCGAATCTCGAGGCCATGCTTACTATGGAAAATGATAAAGCTGAATGGCAGAAGGTTCTTGAGCAGCATGATACCGAGATGAGAAGCATCACTACTTATAATGAAGAGCTTGAAGCAAAAGTCGAGAAGCTTAAAGAAGAGCTCGCCTTCTACTTCCTATATTCAAAAATAAGAAGTGCTTCAAAAACAAGTGAGAGATGCCCATGCCGGTCAAAGAGACGCTGAAGACAGGCTCGAAGTGCAAAAAAGAATCAGTGAGGGCTATATTGCTGATATTGCAGAGCTTCAGAAGAAAACCAGCTCACAAGAGGCGGAGATTCAAATGCTAAAGCTTCAACTCTCCAAAGCTGAAAGAGAGCGTGATGAGGCCGTTGCCGATAGAACTACGGCTGAGGAATCTCACGAAGCCACCAAAGCCGATATCAGCTAGACATTGTTCGATTTCTACTTGCAATGTGTCCTGGGGCGTGGCAGTCTCTCTTTCTTGGGCCCTAAATATGAAATTACCCTGGCCGAAGTATGGGAAGTTGCGCTTGATATGCTCAAAGGCGCCGGTTATCCAGAAGACCGACTTGAAGCGCATTACCTTGATGAAGATGCACGTGCCGCTCTTGCCAGGGGAAAAGAACAACTTGCAAAACTAAGAGTCGAAATGGCAGAAGGGGAACGTTTAGGACGAACTACTTCAACTGATCCGGTTCAGCCTTCTCCATCGGCGGAGATCGACATTGTTGCCTCCAGCTCTCATTCTCCATCCCTTGTTAAAGTTACCACTGAGATCATAAGCATATAGGGTGGAGATGAGGGCAAAGAAAGCACCGAAGCACAGGCTTATGAGGTTGATAGCAGGAAGCCGACTTCTCCAGGTAACTCTACTGTTAATCTTACCCAAGTAGACTGCTCATTTGTTTCATATGGGTTTGATGAGCTTCTCGACTATTTCCTCAATCTCAATGAGCCTTTATCTCCCCTTTTTAATGACTTTAACCTATTTTCTTCTGTAGAGAAAGTGTCGAGCATCGTTCAGACTTCCCCTCCTCCAGTTATTCCTCCTCCGTCTCTTCAGGTCACTCCTCCTTCTGCCTCGCAACCCGGGTCACAAGAGGAGCAAATAAAGGCTCTTCATGGCATAGATCATCCTATTGCTTCTCAAGAACACGGGGGAGAAGAGCTTGGAGAAGACAATGGGTCTCCAGAGCGAACCACTTCTGATAACATAAAACTATCTGCTCTTGTTACTCCGGGAAGTGAGTCTTCTTCAAGGAGAAGAAGGAAGCGTGCCACTTCCAAGAAGAGAAGGAAAGACATTCTTGTTTCTGAAGAGGAAACGAAAGTTGATCCGGCAGTAACCTCTTCTCCTTCATCCCCGAATCTCCCAAGCCGTCCTGAAAAGCTGCCTATTAGGTCTGGTGAAGGCTCTAAGGGTGGAGGCAGGAAGAAGTAAGAGATCCTGCTTTGACTTTATTTTGCTTTTTGGCTTTCTGTTTGCACTGACCGGGTATAGTGCGGGTACCGGCCTCCGCTTTTCTTTTTATTTTTAAACCTGTACCTGTACAAAATTTTGATAGTATTAAATAAAATGATTCTTTTTGTTTGTACAAACTTCTGTCTGTATTCGAGAATGCATTTACCATACATTTTTGTACAAGTTTCTTTATATAATATTGCAGTGAGCTTGTGGTATGCTGTTTGGGCGTAATTTTTACCAATGTAGTTATACCATGTTGCCCCTATACCATAAGCTTGCTGCAATATTTTATACTTTGAGGGGACTTGTACTCTTATTTTCTGGAGAATAATTATTCCATACTTGGAGGAATATTATTTTGTTCAAAATAGAGTACAGTTCCCTCCATATGAGTTTTTATGCTTCAACCTTCGAAGATGTCACTTTTTTCGTTTGTGCATACACACATTTTTTCAAGTGAATTCTTCTATGTGGTAAAGCGGGCCGCTGAAGGGCACTTTAACTTCCTTTTGAGGAAGAGTATTTTCCAGAATAGATGAACCCTGCTATGCACTTCTGATGAAATGCTTCTTTGAAAAGTTGTACCTCCGAGGAGGGCTTTTTCACGTTTCAACACTTGGAAGTTTTATTTCAATCTCGGTGAAACGTGTGCCTCCGAAGAGGTCTTTCTGTTCGATTGTGCCTCTGGGAAGAGGTCTTTTGTTTCTGCCCCTGGGAAGAGGTCTTTCGTTTGATTGTGCCTCTGGGAAGAGGTCTTTTTGTTTCTGCCTCTTGGGAGAGGATTTTATTTTCTCCCTGTTCGCTGGGAAGCGGGCCTCCGAGGAGGGCTTTTCACATTTCGTCTCACGGGAGTGTATCACCGATCACGGTGAAATGTGTGCCTCTGAGTAGGGTTTGTGCCTGGAAGTTTGTAGTTTCTTTCTCTCAGCTGGACGGATTCACGGGAGTGTATCGACCGATCAGTCTGCAACTTTATGTTGAGAAAGACCTCTCTTTTTCTGGTTAGGCCCGCTCGAGGTCTTTTAGCATTTCAACTGTGGTGAAATGGGCCTCCGAAGAGGGCTTACCACGTTTCAACACTTGGAAGTTTTATTTCAATCTCGGTGAAACGTGTGCCTCTGAGTAGAGCTTTTGCCTGGAAGTTTGGAGTTTCTTTCTCTCAGTTGGACGGATTCACGGGAGACTATCGACCGATCAGTCCGCAACTTTGTAACGAGAAAGATCTCTCTTTTTCTGGCGAAGCCCGCTCGAGGTCTTTATCCTCCGAAGAGTTGTGCCTCCGAAGAGGTCTTTTGCTGATTGATGTTTGCTCGCCCATATCTCTTTGCCATCTATTCATGTTGGCGATCTCCGTTATCTTTTGCAAGTGTCATCTTTTTTGGTTGCCAATAATTTTCCTTATCCAAAGAAATATACTTCATAGTTAAGCGAGTTGGTGGTGGTGGACACAGGCTATTTAACTGGTTGTTTGTTTGTTCAAACATTTGTAGTTAGCTAGATATGGCCCACTTCCCTCCACGTCGCTAACTTTTGTTCGAAGCATTTCTTTTGTAGGAATTGAGTATGGAAATTTTGAATGGTTTAGCGTTTGCTTGCTGGGTGATGTCGGAGATCGCTTGGTCTTGTGACGGGTAAGCTTTGTTTTTATGGCCTGCATTATTAAATCGACGTTTTAGTAACACAGTTAATCTATTTTATATGTCGAAATAAAACAAAGTAGTTTATAATAGTAGAGAACACAAGATTTATAGTGGTTCGGCCAAAAATTGGGCCTACATCCACTTTATAGCTTTACATTATTCACTTGCTTTACAATTGCTTTCAATACAAGAATCATATATTTGCAATTCTTTTACAACATTACAGCAAAGCTTTCAAGTAAAATAAGGACGCAAATGATTGTTGTTCCAAGCTCTTGGGATTGGTTCTCCTTCGACAGTTGTAAGTTTGAATGTGCCGTCAAGAAGCTTCATGCCTATAACATATGGCCCTTCCCAGTTTGGCCCAAACACACCTGTAGCTGTCATGATTCTCTTCAGGACTAGGTCCCCAACTTCAAAGCTGCGCTGACAAACTTTGGAATTGAAGTGCCTGGCTATTCTTTGCTGATGAGCTGCAATTCTAAGCCTAGCCTCTTCTCTTCTTCCATCAAGGAGGTCAAGTGCTTCCAATTGCAATTTTTCATTCTCATCTTGATCAAAATGGATCCTTCTATGTGATGGGACGTCAGTTTCCACTGAAATCATTGCTTCTGACCCGTACGCCAATGAAAATGGAGTATGCCCAGTCGCAGTTTTGTGGGTGGTTCTATATGCCCATAGTGCAAGTGGTAACTTATTGACCCAACCACCTTTTGCTTTTTCCAGTTGCTTTTTGATGGTTGATTTGATGATTTTGTTTACTGCTTCCACTTGCCCGTTTGCCTGCACATGAGCCACTGCTGAGAAGCTTTTTCAAATCTTGAATCGTTTGCAGAAATCTTGGAACTCCTCACTTTCAAACTGAGTACCATTGTCTGTGATTATCTTCTGAGGCACACCATACCTGCAAATGATATTTTTAGTCACAAAACTTATCATTTTCTTAGAGGTAATAGTAGCCAATGGTTCAGCTTCAGCCCATTTAGTGAAATAATCAACAGCAACGATAGAAAATTTAATCCCTGATTTGGCAGTCGGCAAAGGCCCAATGAGATATATTCCCCAGATGGCGAATGGCCATGGACTGACCATTTGTGTTAGTTCAGTGGAAGGTGCTTTAGGAATTTTGGCAAATCTTTGGCACTTATCACACTTTCGAGAATAGTCAGCAGCATCTTGATTAATTTCTGGCCAAAAGTATCCATAACGGAGGATTTTCTTTGCTAAGGTTTGACCACCTGTATGATCCCCACATTCCCCTCCGTGTACTTCAGTCAGAATTGTCTTGGATTCTTCTTTAGCTACATAGCGGAGTAGCGGCATTGAAAATCCTCGTCTGTACAAATGACAATCTTGTACTATATATCTGGAGGCTTTCCTCATCAACTTCTGTCGCTCTTTTGAACTTTCTGGCAAAGAACCATTGAGCAAATATTCAAATATCTGAGTCATCCATGATTTTTGCTCTTGGGATACATTCATAATCCAATCAACATCCATTTCATCTGTGCTTGGGGCTGACAAGACTTCAACGGGAATTAATCCCAACAGTTGAGTTTCACCAGTACTTGAATACTTTGCGAGAGAATCCGCCTTCGTGTTCTCTTCCCGAGGTATGTGACTTATTGAATAATGACCAAAATCGTCAAGAAGTTCCCAGGCCTTTGACAAATAAGCGGGAAGATTTCCCCCTCTAGCTTGAAATTCCTTCTTAACCTAGCAGACAATAAGCTGAGAGTCACTGAAAATCTGCAATGCCTTGATGTTTAGTTCTTTAGCGATCCTTAAACCAGCAATGAGAGCTTCATATTCTGCTTCATTATTTGTCGAAGGAAATTCTAGTCTCAGTGCATAACATAGCCATCGCCCTTCCGGGGTTTCAAGGACTACCCCCGCTCCAGAACGGTAATAATTTCTTGCGCCATCGACATATAATTTCCACTGGATTAGGATGTTATCAGTGGCTTTTTCCTCACTATCGCCTTTATCCGTACATTCTGCGATGAAATCTGCCAGAGCTTGTCCATTGATTGCTTTCCGAGGATGATAAGTGATGTCATATTGGCTGAGTTCAATATTCTATTTCAAGAGACGGCCCGAAGTCTCTGGACGGAATAGGACTTGCTTTAGGGGTTGATCAATGAGGACCTTGATGGGATGAGCTTGGAAATATGGCCTCAATTTTCTTGATGCGATCAACAAACAATAGGCGAGCTTTTCCAACCTTGAATAGTTCATCTCTGCCCCAGTGAATCTTTTGCTGATATAATAGACTGGGCGCTGAATCTTTGCTTCTTCCCGTACTAACACTGCACTGAGAGCATGAGACGAAATAGCTAAATATACGAACAGATCTTCACCATTGTCAGGCTTTGAAAGTATCGAAGGCACTTCCATGTGACGAACCAACTCATCAAATGCTTGCTGACACTCAGGAGTCCACTCAAAATTTTTCCTTCCTTTCTTCAGACAAAGAATGGAATGCATTTGTCAGTAGCTTTCGAAATGAACCGACTCAAGGCAGCAACTTTCCCATTGAGACTTTGCAATTCCTTCTTTGTTCTAGGAGCCTTGACATCTCTTAGGGCAGTGATCTGAGCTGGATTAGCTTCAATGCCCCTAGCGCTCACAATGAAACCCAAAAACTTTCCGGACTCGACTCCAAATGAACATTTCAAAGGATTGAGCTTTATTCTATACTTTCGGAGTACTGCAAACATCTTTGCCAAGTGATCCATGTGGTCCACTGCTTTCTTAGACTTCACTAGCATATCATCAACATAAATTTCCATTGTCTTGCCAATCTGCGGTTTAAACATGGCATTAACAAGCCTTTGGTAAGTTGCTCCTGCATTCTTGAGTCCGAAAGGCATGACCTTGTAGCAGTAGAGTCCAACATCTGTGATGAAGCTTGTATCCTCCTGATCTGGCTCATGCATCATAATCTGGTTATATCCGGAGTATGCATCCATAAAAGATAACAATTCATGCCCCGCTGTCCCATCCACCAACTGATCGATCCTGGGCAGCGGGAAGCAGTCTTTGGGGCAGGCCTTGTTCAAATCCGAAAAGTCAATGCATACTCTCCATTTTCCGTTAGCTTTTCTAACCAGCACTGGATTTGATACCCAATTTGGATAAGTAGATTCTCTGATGAAACTGTTCTCCATGAGCCGATCCACTTCTTTCTTCAACGCTGCCGTCCTCTCGGGACCCTGAGTTCTTCTTTTCTGTTTCACGGGTGTAAACTTTGGATCAATGTTCAGAGTGTGTACTGCAATCTCTGGGGATATTCCACACATGTCAGCATGAGTCCAAGCGAATACATCCAAATTAGCCTTCAAAAATGAAATCAGAACATTCTGAACTGTTGTGTTGAGTTGTGAACCCACATTAAGCACTTTGTTTGGGTCCTTTGGGTCAACGGGCACTGGCACTGTTACCTCTACCGGTACTACCCTATTCTCTCCTGCACTGGCTTTCCTTGGATCCATCTCTCCTCGTGCGGAACTGCATTCGCCATTGCAGGGTCCAGCCTATAATTGCTACAAGATTGATTCTTTGGTGCGGACTGGAGCTGCCGCACCTTTTCCCATTTCCCTTTTTCTTGATTCTCACAACTCTGCAAGGTAACATTCTCGCCCCGCATCTTGGTCTCCCCTAATCACACCAACTCCGTTATCTGTGGGGAATTTTAGAGTCAAACACCATGGGGCAAGAACAGCTTTGAATGCAGCAAGAGTTGGTCAGCCTAAAAAGGCGTTATAGGCAGAGAATTCTTCAACAATTATAAAAGTTTGCTTCCGAACCACCTTCCTTAGTCCTTTTCCAAGTTCTACAAACAAATCTATGGTCCCAATCGGCTGTTTGGGTTCTCCAGGAAACCCAGCAATCTTAAGTGACGAAGTCTGAACGTCAGCCATTGGAATTTTCATTTGATCAAAGGTCTTTTTGAAAAGGATGTGGCATGAAGCTCCACAGTCAACTAGAACTCTTCTCACATTCGCCGGGCCAATACCAACGGATATGACCAGGGGATCTATGGTAGGAGCCTCGATACCCAAAGAATCTCTAGCACTGAATACAATATCATCTGTGGAAGTCTTTTGTTGCTTTAAAGGTGCATCATTTTCTAACACAAAAACATTCTCTTCAGCTGGTACATGCCTCAAGACCTGGGCATACCTTTCCATCTCGCCCCAGCTTCTGCCTGCTGGGTGAGGCCCTCCAGTTATTATATTGATAACAGGTCTTTCCGATTCATGCTCTACGGCCTTCTCACTTGAGCCAGGGCGGTGAGCGGGAGCTTGCTGTCCTTGAGCTGATGAGGCCGGGGCATTTCTGTTCCTTCTCACATACTGTTGGAGCTTGTTCTCCTTCAAGAGTTGTTCGATTACTTCTTTCAACTGACGGCATTCGTTGGTGTCATGGCCGGGCTGGTTATGGAACCGGCAGAACCTTCCACTCTTCTCCATCTTATCCCCCACTCTCATTTTAGGCGGTGTCGGATAATTGACATCATCCTTGGTCGCAAAGAAGATGTTTTCAGGGCTATCGGTCAAGGGTGTGAAATTGAAAGAACGGCCTTTCTTAACATCTCCCTGTTTCTTTCCACCATCATTTCCCCTTTTATGAGTGTTAGATTCTTTCTTGTTCGAAGCAGCACCGTTATTCCCGGCTTCTACTGATACCACCTTAGTCGGTGCTTGGAGGCTCTCCAAGCGCATAAATTCATCCGCTTTCTTATAGAATTTGTCGAGCGAGTTTGGTTCTTTCATTTTCAACCATTTTCCAAACTCGCCTGACTAGTCAATTTCCCTCATCAAGTATGTCAAGACCATGCGTGGCTCAGCATTATCTACCTCAGCCAATGCTATGTTGAAACGATTCAAAAATGATCTGATGGATTCTCCCGAATTTTGCTCTAGACTTGACAGTGACATTATACCCTTTGCTTTAGAAGCATACAATCGAAATTGCTCCTTGAACTTCCTGGTCAAATCGGAGAATTGATCAACGGACCTGACCGGTAGCTTTGTAAACCACCATAAAGCCACCCCTTCGAGATATACCGGGAAATATCGACATTTAATTTCATCAGACGCCCTGGCACCAGTCATATGCCAGTCGTACTTATACAGAAACTCGTTAGGATCACTTGTTCCTTTGTACGCCGGAATAGTAGGAGGAATGAATTTTCTTGGGAATTCTGCCTTCAAGATTTTCTCAGTAAACGGAGTTTTGCTTGGAGCAAAACCCCATTCTTTCTCGTCTTCATCCCTTTGCATATTTTCCTTCATGATTTGACGGACCATCCCCGAAAAATACTCTTCGTCATTTAGAGGCTCTGGAGGGCATACATCAGCCACTCTCTCTGAATTCTATCTTGACAATCGTTCACGGAGGGTCGGCTGTGGCCCTGATCCTCCAGCTTGAAGAGGAGTCCTTTCTACAGGGTCTGTGGCTCTTTAAGAAACATTTCCTTCAACATCCTGAACTCCCACAGTAGGGTTCCCATCATTATTAACTGGTTGACGATTTGCCCCTAGTAGATCATTCAACTTACCTAAGATCAGGGCATTCTGGGCATTCTGGGCTTCCAACTGTGCATTCTGAGCATTCAATTGTTGATTCAACCCCAAAACTACGGCGTCAAATTCTGCTCGCGTGACCCCAACTGCTGGAGCTGCTTGACTTGAAGGAGGAGAGGTAGCAGTATTCTCTTGAACATTGTCGGATCTTACAGAACTTCGTTTTCTCCCGGGAGCCATTATTTCCAATAAACTTCTGGTTTTAAAAGAAATCCTTTCAACAATCCTTCGCGGAGCGATGGTGGAAGTTTCCGGAGTTGGGTTCTCAGTGAAAGCACCAAAAATGTTAACGTGAAAAATCAGACGCTAACACCTCGGTGTGGATTGAAGTTGAGCGAAAGCACCACCCGTGAGTACGGGAACTAAAAACAGGTAGAAAAATCACGGAAAAATCAGAAAAGACAACAGTTTTTATAGTGGGTCGGCTTTGAGTAAGCCTACATCCACTTTAATTCTCTTTATTACTCAATCGATTACAACTTTAAAACAGTCTTCAATTACAATTCTGATGAGGCACACAACTTAGAACTTTGATGCGAAAGAATTTTTTGAATCCATGTAGATTGCGTTAGATTTCCTCTCGAAGTTAGTTGAGATGCCTTTCGAACTTGAAGTGTCGAGTGAGTTGAGAATCAGCAGAGTATCGGTGCTTAAAGGAATCGGCCAAAAGTCCTTTTCTCGTTTGAGGTAGGTTGGTATTTATAGGAAAATTCCCCACTTGGGTCGTAAGTCATGTCCGGTCTATGGTAGGTCGTGGCCGACTCTTCTGGCCAAACCCTTGGTTTCACATAGGTCCATTTGTACAAGTCCCAGGTCGTCCCCGAGTCAATACATCCTTGCACCAGTGGCATGGCATCAGGCTTACACTTAGTAGCCTTAGGTCGTAGACGAGTTAACTGGTAAGTCGCAACACGGCTCAACTGATAAGTCCTGGATTGCTTACGAGTTAAGAGGCCACTGTGCCAAGTAGCTGTATTGAACTTGCCTTCTTTCACTTAGGTCGTGAACGACTTATCATAGGTCGTAAGTCGGTAGCGACTCAAGCGTAATTTGTGACCTTGTTCCTGTCTTGAGCAGTTAGGTCGGCTTCTATCTTAGGTCGGTAACTATCTTAGGTCGGTAGCTTTCTTAGGTCGGTAGCTGTCTTAGGTCTTAAGTCGGCAACCTTGTCAAAACTTAGATCGGTGACTTTGTCAAAGCATTGAGTCGGCACCTCTTTTAAGTCTTAAGTCGGTATCCCTCATAGGCCTTAGGCCAGTCCCACGTTAGGTCGGTAGCCACCTTATTTTAGACAGCTGGGTCGGCAACCTTGCTAAAGCGTTAGGTCGGCAACCTTTTGGGTCTTAGGTCGGCATCCCCCTTAGCCTCTTAGGTCGGCATCGTTTCAAGTCGCTGGGTCAAAACCGAGGCGGAGTTAACAAATTACACATGAATAAGTGTTAGTAATCCTTACCTAACAATCGAAGATAGTTTAGACATAGATGTGAGATAAAAATTCTCACCTCTTCTCTCAAAAACAAAGATTGAAAGGCTCAAATACAAAGAGAAGATCAATCACTCTTCACTTCAACTCTAAAAGCTCCAATCTAAGATCAAAACAATATTTCCTAAATTTAGGTTTAGGAATTTATGAAATTGAAGTGAGAAAGAGTTGGAGAAGAAGAAGAGAGGACTTACAAGGGTTTTCTCACTTCTCCAACTCTTTCTCACTTCTTCTTCATAAATTTCAACTTCATTTCTTTATCCTAACACAATCAAGCTAAAAGAAAAACAATGGTGGAGGAGAAACAAAGGTTTTCTCCGTTGCGATCGTATCAAAATTTTGAACAATGTGAAACTAGTTTGATTGAATTCTGAGAATGTTGGATTTTTGGACCTTGATTGCATTTTAAATCGATTTGAAATCAAAGGTGAATGTTTTAACCTACTCACAAATACTAAACTATCTTATGTTGTTTAAATTAAATTTATGATGTGACTAGAAATCGATTGATTGATGTTTGGTATATTTAAATTTTCATTCAAATTTAATTTGAATTTATATTGACTTTAATTACCATTTAAATTAATATTGGAATTTAATTGCCAGTTACATACCCGATAATGATAATCAGCTTATCTGTTGTGAGTTATTGGTTGATTTGAATGATGATCGTGATGGATGCTTATTTGTTGATATTTTTGGATGATTTGATGTATGTTTGTTTATATGATGTTATCACACTGCAAGTTCCCTTAGTTATTGTTAGAAAAATCACTATGGGTTGAAATGTTACATACCCGAACAATCTTATAGATTAAGGAAAAATCGTTATGAGTTGAAACGATAAACCTGAGCGATTTTATGGATTTGCAAATTGTGAATCGGGATATTAAAATGATATATATCTGCAAATTTAAATTATTACAGGTCGAAATGATATATATCCGTATCACTTGACCATAGGGTAGAAAATTATATAAGGACGCCGGATTGGTTAAATTAAATGATTTTAAATCTTTAAATTTTGAATCCAGTTAAATGATGTGTTGAAATAAAATTAGATTTATTTGAACTGAATTATTTTCAAAATTCAAGCTTTTATAATGCAAAAATTGAAATTGGTTTAAATGAATTTTTCAAAGAATTTAAATTGAAATCTTAAAGTTGAATTTTGAAATATAAATGAAATTTATCAAAATTGAGTTATTGTAAACATTTGAATATTTAAACTTTGAAACATACTGAATTTGATGTGGTTTAAATTTATGGTTCAAACTTGGGTTTGAAATGGATATAAATTGAAATGGTTTTTAATAAGAATTTGAAGTGAAACCTTTAGCCTTTTGTATTGAAATCGTTGAACTGAGATTGATTTAAACTGAATTTTTTTAGAACTAAAGTTGCTTTGAATGGATTTGTGAAATGGAAAAAAACAATTCTAGTTTGAAAATATTTCGATATAAACTTTTTTGATATACAAACTCTTCTAGCATATTAACTATTTTTCTCATGTAAACCATTTTAATATATTAATAATTTTTTATACATTAAATATTTTTAATATATGACCTATTTTAATATATATACTATTTTAATATATAACCCATCTAATATATAAACTATCTTAATATATAACATATTTTAACATATAAACTATTTCTAGTATATATACGATTTTCATATATAATTTATTCCAGATGAACTATTTCTAATATATATATATACTATTTTCATATATAATTTATTTTAATATATAAACTATTTCTAATATATAAACTATTTTTAATACATAACCTATTTTAATATATGAAATATTTCTATGTTATAAACTATTTTAATCTATAATCTATTTTTAAAATATAAACTATTTTTAACGTGTAACTATTCCTATATATAAACTACTTCCAATATTCAATTTATTTTAAAGTTGGAACTGTTAAGATTTAGATTTAATTAGTTTAAATGCGAATATTTTGATATGCTGGTTTAACCTACTCTTGTGGTTATGATTTTGAAAACGAATAATGATTTCGAAAGTGATATGATTTTGAATTGAATATAATATATTGATATCAATATGAATTGATTTTGGAAATGTGAAAGAACTAATCGGTGGAAATAAGCGTTTGGCTATTGAAGAGATTAAGATCGGATATTGTCATACTCTCTGCCAATACCGAAAACTGTGCACATGGAGGAGAATCCAGAACGAAGTAGGATGGTTTGGCAAATGCTACTGTATGAGTTATGAACGCAGCCCTGACGCCCTCGGGTCAGCTTAATATGACTAAAACAGGTACCATGTCGGCCAAGCGAGGTCTCTCCCCCTATCGAGCACATTTCTTCTATACCATATTGTTACTTTATGATTGGTTTAGTGGCTACCCCTCGATTTGATTATAGGAGCGTGTCTCGAGGTGGGCGGTGGTAATTGCTATGCGTCACCACCAGTCCGGATCGGTAAAACGGTAGTATCCTACCTTAGGCATATATGCCTTATCGATTCCACTATGAATTTTGTTTGTTTTGTACACCATGGCCTTTGATAGCCCTCCAATTTATGGAGGAATTACGTTAATGTATAGACTGCGACATTTATATAAAACTGTGTTAAGGGGGATATGGTAATGCCTTAACATTATTTTAATAGTTTATTTTACTGTAGACATATTATAATAGCGTATTGTACTATGTATATAGATAGTTTAACGGATCCTTAGGAGATGAAATCCCGAACATCTCTTAATTCATTGCACGCACATTACAGAGTGGATGCAACGACTCGTATTTTTCGTTAATTAAAAATATTGAGTTAAATAAGATTTTGAAATTTAATATTGTGAGAAATAAAATTTATGATTTATTTATGAGAAAGATAATTTGAATATGATTTAATAATGTTGTTTGAAGGTCATTGACAATTATTTTAATGTCATTCCAATTGATAGAAATAATTGTAAACTTAAATTGGTTATAATCGTAAATAAGGAATCAATTCAATGCTTTATTAAAAGGGAAATTATATGTAATTAATTAATTAGGTTAATATAGAATGGATTCAATATTTGGTACGTAATTTATCAACCTTTGTTGGTAAACAGTAGGTTAATAGAGGTGAATTATTGATGTATAACAATTGATTCATTACCATCTTGATATTTAATCCATTTGAAATTAATTGTAAATCAATTGAAATTATTCTAATTAAAAATTATAGTTAATATGAATTAAAATGATAACTGTAGAACGTTGATGAAAATAAATGTAAACTAATGTTAATTATATTCATAAGGTAATAATTGATTGAATAATAAAAGTGTAAATTGAAATAAAAGAAATTGGTTGGAATTAAATATAATTAACTGGAATTTTATTACAATTGCAATCGAACTCCGAAATTTATGTAATGTTGAAATAATGGATTTAATATAGAAAGTTGTATTCTAAAAGATTTTTAAATTTCTAAGTAATCAAGAATGTTAAATTGTTAACTTTAAATTTCAAATTTGAAAGTGATTAATTAATTTAATAATAATTTATTTAATCAACGTGAAAATAGCCATTTTGGCCACTGTCTCGGATTTCGATGAAACTAGTTTCATCAGATCCGTAACAGTGAATTATTGTATGAATATAAGTTTCGTAGCGATCAGACTTGTCATTTGATTGTGCAGGCTCGAAACGTGTAGAAATCAATTTATTGAATTCAATTAAAATAATCTGATTTTAAAAGCTAACTTCTATATACAATGGAATTTGGGTTTGAAATTAGTTCCACTGAATTTAGAAAATATCAAAAACCTATATTTCGATATATTTGATGACCTATTTTCGTTTCGAAAACAAAACGGGCTTTTTGGGTCATCGTTATCATTTCGTCCCAATTCGATTTTCCCATTCATTTTTATCTAGCCTTGTCCATATAAGTATTTTTCTTTTCTAAAGCCCTAGCAGTCTTTTCTTATTTCTGTACGTACATTTTCATCTGTTCCTTTCTTCAATTCCAATGGCAGAAACCCTAATTCCCAAATTCTAAAACCCTAATTTCAACTTTCAAATCAATTTCCAAATTTCTAGGTCTCCAAACCCTATCATTTTATATATCGTTTCAAAGCTCTCGACAATACAAATCAATGACAACTAATGAAACAGTGCATGAATCGATCAGAATTCGCGGTCAAATGTCATAAATCTCGAACACTAATTGTCGATTTGGGTGTTTTTGATTTCGGCGACGATTTCTGAAATTGTTTTGGGGTTTTGTAGAGCTTGTCTTTTAGAGTCTATTACTAGTAGCCGCATCATCTATCGTCGATGGAGGTGGTTGGAATTTTTAGAAAAGGGTTCGAATATCCTTGCCTATGAACGGCGGTAGGTGGCGAAAGGGACGGCCGGACCTAGTCGTAGGCGAGGAGGCCGTCGCGGCGAGGCATGCCGGGGGGTCGGCGAAGTGCGCATGCGGCAATGGAAGTGATAAAGCTCGGTCAACGTCAAAACTATGGGTTTGATCGTGATGTTGTTGTACGCGTGATTTAGGGTTGAGGAAGGAAGATGTATGTATTTATTTATTTATTTATTTTATAATATACATACATACATACATATATATATATATATATATATATATATATATATCATATAACTTCTAATCTTAATATCTTTTTCATACAAGCTCGGATTCACACATGATTTTCTCCATTACGATCATATCGAAATTTCGGACATTATGGAACTATTTTGGCTGCATTTTAAGACTATTAGATTTTTGGGCTTCATTTGGATTTCAAATTGATTTGAAATCAAAGGTGATTGATTTAACCCATTCACGATTACTAAACAATCTTAGTTAGTTAAATTAAATTTGTGATGTGATTATAAATTTATTGATTGCTGTTTGGTATTTTAAATTGTCATTTAAATTTTATTTGAGTTTATTTGAATTGAATTACCATTTAAATAAATGCTGAATTTAATTGCCAGTTATATACCTGATAATTGTAACCAGTTAATTGTTGTGATTTATTGGTTGATTTGAGTGATGATTGTGGTGGATGTTTAATTGTTGATATCTGGATAATTGAATATTACATTTATTTTATATGTTGTTATCACACTACAAGTTCCCATAGTTATTATTAGGGACATCACTAGGGATTAAAATGATACATACCCGAACGATCTTATAGATGGAAAAATCATTATGGGTTGAAATGATAAACTCGAGCGATTTTATGGATTTTGAATTTTACTCGGGATTACGGGTTGAAATGATATATACCCGTTAATTTTAATTATTGCAGGTTGAAATGTTATATATCTGTATCACTTGACCATAGGGTATAAAATTAAATATGGACACCCGATTGGTTAAAGTAAATGATTTTAAATCATTTATTTGTAAATCCATTAAAATGATATTTTGAAATAAAATTTAATTACAAATGCCAAAATAGGAATAACACCCGATATTATTAGAAATGCCCAGAAAATATCATATTCGTTAAACAGAAACATAAATGGACTCCTATTAATGTGGAATAGGTTGAATAATATGAACTGAATTATTTTAAAAATCTAAGCTTTAAATGTTGAAACTGAAATTGGTTTAAATGAATCGTTTAAATAACTAAAATCAAAATCTTAAAATTGATTTTTGAAATATAAATGCAATTTATCAAAACTGAGTTATAGTAAATGTTTGAATATTTAAACTTTGGAACCTGCGGAATTTGAAATGGTTTAAAATTTGTAGTGGTTTAAAATTTGTAGCTCAAACATGGATTAGTGTCGATATAAATTGAAATGGTTTTAATGAGAATTTCAATTGAAACCATTAGCCTTTTGAATAGAAATCATTGAACTGGGGTTGATTTGAATTGATTTTTTGAACTAAAGTTGATTTGAATTGATTTGTGAAATTGAAAGAAACAATTCTAATTTTGAAACTATTTACAATCTAAACTCTTTTAGTATACAAACTCTTTTAACGTATAAACTATTTGCTCATATAAACCATTTCAATATATTAATAATTTTTTATTTTTAATCATTAACTATCTTAATATATAACCTATTCTAATATATAAACTATTTCTATTATCTAAACTGTTTTTATCTATAACCTATTTTTAAATATAATCTATTTTAATATATATTATTTTAAATTTATAAATAACTTTTAATATATATGTATCAATATATAACCTATTTTAATATATAAACTATTTCTAATATCTAAACTAATTTAATATATAACCTATTTTTAAATACAAACTATATTAATATATATTATTTTAAATTTATAAACAACTTTTAATATATATTTTAATCTATAACCTATTTTTAAATATAAACTATTTTAATACATATTATTTTAAATCTATAAAAAACTTTTAATATATGTAATTTAATATAAACTATTTTAACGTATAGCTATTCCAATATATAAACTACTTTCAATATTCAAACTGTTTAAAGTTGGAACTGTTATGATTTAGATTTAGTTGATTTAAATACGAATATTTTGATATGATGGTTTAACCTATTTTTTGGTTAAGATTTTCAAAATGAATGTGATTTAAAATGAATATTGATTTCGAAAGCGATAAGATTTCGAAACGAATACGATATTATGATATCAATTATGAATTGGTTTTGGAAATGTAAAAGAACCAACTGGAGTGAAATAAGCGTTTGGTGGTTAAAGAGACCGGGATCGGATTTGACATCTCTGCCAATATCGAAAACCACTTTAACAACTGTGCACATGGTGGAGATCCAGAACGAAGTAGGATGGTTTGGCGAACGATTCTGTATGAGGTATGAACGCAGCCTGACCCCTTCGGGTCAGCTTGATGTGCCAAAACAAGAGCCATGCCAGGCTAAGTGGCGTCTCTCCCCCTATCGGGCACATTTCATCGATACCATATTTATTACTTTGTGATTGATTTAATGGTGACCCCTTGATTTGATTATGGGAGTGTGTCTCGAGGTGGGCGGTAGTAGCTGCTATATGTTACCACCGGTCAGGATCTACAAAACGGTAGTATCCTACCATGGGAATTGCCTCGCGTGCCTTGTCATTATCGAGCCCATTATGAATTTGCTTTGTGTCGTACTTATGGAGTGCTCCCTAATAGCACACTAGTTTATGGTGGAGTTTACAGTACTATATAGACTACGACATTTATATAAATAGCGTTAAGGGGGATATGGGTAACGCCTTAACGCTATTTTAATACTTTACTTTACTATGGACATATTATAATTGTACTATGTATGTAGATAGTTTAGCGGATTCTTAGGAGATGGAATCTCGAACATCTCTTAAATTATTGCATGCATGTTAGACACTGCATAGGAGATGTAAAATCCTATAAACATCTCTGAAGCCGTTGCACTCATATTTATTTATTGTTGATTTAACATATATAAGATCTTTTAGTTCTGACTCGAATGTTTTGTCTTTTCATTACGCTTGGGTCAGCCTGTGCTTTTCAGTGTTGAAGACTTTATTTCTGGAGGATGAAGAAGGAGATTTGTTTGCTATTTATTATATATATACATGCATATATATATATATATATATATATATATATATATATATTCCACTGCATCATGTTGTTCCACTGCATTATTTATTTATTCCTGCTATATATATAGTTCTGATCTGTATTGTACAAGTGTAATCAAATATTATTTGTAAAACAACTTCATGCACTATTATTTGATTATTATATTTTGTCATTCCGCTGTAAGATTTTGTGTTTTGTTTTTTCTTTCTTTTCCCTTATTTTCGTATTTACCCCATAACAATCCTTCATTTTGAATGGTTTGAGTCTGACATCTGTGGTCTATAGCTGATTTAAACCATCCAAAAGGCGGGTCGTTACATTTAGTATTAGAGCTTTGGTCTAGCGATAACCTTAACTTTGTGGGGTTTGACTTATTAGAGATAGTGTAGTAATACCTTTGATTAAGTCTGTCTGAGTGTATATATATGAGAGAGCGTACAAGTTAGTGTAATAAAAATGTTTTTATATTGTGTTAGTTTGTTCAGTTTAGTATTTATAAATTTTGGTTGGTAGATATCTGGTCGGTACATAGGACGCTATGGCATTGAAAGGAATTTCTAAACACCAAATAGGGCAGACCGACATAATATTGTTTTTGAGATATAGGTAAATGAAATTATTTTACATAATATTATGTTTTGTATATAAAAGTATAATTTTTATAAATGGACGAAGGTGTATGTAGTACATTTGTTTATTAGAAAGTGAATTTTTATAAATATTGATTGTAAAGCAGGATTTATAAATAAAATGAATTTAATTGGAAATTTAAAAACTTAAGTTCCAAGTTTTTGAAATTTATTCTCAAAAGATTTTAGAATATAATATTAGTATTATTTTGAAGTATTTAAAGATATAAATATTTTAAATGTGATTTGAAAGAAATATTTTAAAAGAATTTTAAAAGCAAATAAGTTTTGTACTCCCCTCTTTTGTCGCTGGAAAATAATTTCGGTGATGATAGCTATAACGACCCGTATTTTTTTACGGATCGAAAGATTTTAACAGTCAACATTAAGTCGTTGATGTTGTTGAGTCGTTCAGAGTTTAAGTCATGTTGTAGTTTGAAAGTGGACCGACCTATAGGAGTCAACGACTTAGTGCTTAAGTCGTGTGGGAGTTAGCTCGTGTGAAGCTTAGGTCGGGTGGTAGATGAGTCGTTTGAACGACTTAAGATTGTAGCCGACTTAGTGGAATGAGCGACTCATAGGGGTGACCGAGTCAAGGAGTTTGCGACTTAATGAGTTAGCGTGTTAGTTCTAGACCGAGTTAAGGCAGTGGCTGACTCATAGGGTCAACGGGTTATAGGGTTTGGCCGACTCAAGGAGCATGGACGACCCATAGAATTGACCGACTTAGGGTAGTGAACGACCTTAGAGCTAACGGCTTAATAGTTAACGGGTTAACGAGTTAGGGGTTAGCATGGTGTTGTGTTTGGTCGGCTATGCCGAGTTATAGGTTAGGTCGTAGGTCGGCACCCCTGCTAAGTCGCTAAATCGCGTATACATACATGTGTTAAGTCGTAGGCGAGATAAGGCCTAACTCGTGTGGTCCCGTGTATGTGTTAGGTCGGTTAGGCTATTGAGTCGGTAGGGGCTTGGGTCGTTAGAAGCTTGAGTCATGTGTGTTTTTAGGTCGTTAGAGTGTTAGGTCGGCCATAAGGAGGTTGTGTGTGTGTGTGGTAGGTCGTTGACTCGGGGATGAGTCGTAGGTCGTAACTCGTGTGCACTTGGTAGGTCGGGTATGCTTTAAGTCGTATACGAGTTAAGTCGCGCATAGGTCGTGGGCCGTTGAGTCGTGCCTGAGTTGAGTCGTGTGTGTGTGTTGAACCGTATGTCGTGAGTCGGCAAGGTTAGGTCATGGACGACTCATGGTAGGTCGGCGACGACTCAAGGGGGGACGACTCATGGGGATTTCAGCCTATAAATAGAGGGGTTTGGCTCACTTTTTGGCACTGGATTTTGAGGCGACGAAGTGCTGCCATTTTGAGAGCTCGACTACAACATTTCTTCATCTTCTTTTTTTTCCATTCTAATCAAGTGCTTCCATCCATCAAGATTGAAGATCAAATCGAAGATCCAAGAGCCAAAGTTAGAGATCTTCATCCAACAAAGTGAGATTTCATCGATTGAAGCGAGATTTTGCCGGATCAAGCTTAGTTCTTCGCTGTCCAGATCTGAAGTGGGTTTCTTTTGAGGTGTTTTGGTGATTTGGTGAGTGGTAGTTATCTCTCACACGGACCCAAAGGAGTATATTGGATCGGTGGTTTGTTTATGTGTTAAAGAGAGTGATTTCGTGCATTTTTCTTAAGTCTGCATGTAGATCTATGGTTAATGATGATTCAACACCTACTTTACTACATGTTCACTTATGCAAGTTCATTCATCAAGTTGTAAGATATTGTCCACGATTCATGCTTGTTAGATTACATGTTAGATTTGGATCCTTTATTTACGAAATTGCCATTATTGATATAATTGCTTATTTAGATCTTGTTTGAATGTTTGATTACTTGGATTAATGTTTGATTTGATTGATTAGTTGATAGATAGCTTGATTTGATCAAGTTGGTCGAAGATGATTCAAATGCTAAGTGGAAAGGCTCTTGACTAAGGAAAGCTGCTTGTGGCATATGAAGCGGATATTGAAGCTCATATGGATGGATTGAATGATGATGTTGAGATGGGACTTCGCCATGATGCGATAAGGCAAACCATGATGTTGAGATGAGAATTTTCTATGATGCGATAAAGCGAAGTATGATGTGAGAAAGCCTTGGCATAATCCAGGCAGGGATCATTCCAAGCATGTTCATAACTCGAGGGATGGTTCGAGTTGGTTGATAATGGATTGCTCGAGAGGTAGCTTGGGCTAGTATGAGAATAGTCATCGAGGAGGATGACTAGGAGGCTTGGATCTCATCGTTGTTGAAGGTTCTAGTAAACTCAAAGCAAGAGTACATGGGGCGTCCGAAACGACTACAGGTAGGTGGTCGGGACACCCAAAAGGCTACAAGCAGGTAGTCGAGTACTCTGGGCAGAGTAGGTAAGTCCTAGGCATAGGTAGCGTGCGGAGTTTGTCTAGAACCGGGGTTACCATTAGCCCTTGGCCGATGGATGAAATAACGGGCCAGCCATTCAATTAACGGTGAAATCAAGGCAATGATAACAGTGATAGCCAGAGTCATGGATGTTTGGACGTTTGGTTATAACATCATTCGGTCTCAAGAGCGGTGTTTTCTGGGTGCTTATCTGATCTTGGTTTAGGCCTTGGGGGTTTGTATTTGGAAAACATCGACCTTGACTCGAGTGATTATTGCTTTACTTTAATTGCCTACTATGTTATGCTTGCTTCTCCTTAGTGTGTGTCTGGGGGCTATCACTGTAGAATGAGGTGGAGTGGGATGGTTTGGTTCCTATTCCTTTTTCCTTTATGCTCTTTTGGTATGTTTGATAGTTGATTTACTGCTCACTAATACTTTGTCTGACTCAAGGTTTTATGTTTAATTCTTATTACCTTGGGCTGTTCATCCATGTTGGGATGGGCAGACTAGGTAGCAGGTGACAGGTGCTGTTCTTTGTGATTGACGCTGCTGATGACGAAGACGAGCTGGAGGCTTTTACATATTGTTTTCTACTATATGTACTGGATATTCCGCTTCTTGTATATGTTTTGAGTGTTATGTAGTGAGGCTTGATGTATGGATTGTTTGGATGTTTGTATCAAACTTCTATGATGCTTATATGATGATATTCTGTTCTATGGAGCTTCACTATACTTATATTTCTCTATTGTATTTTATCCATGCACTGTGAGTTGTACGATAGAGTTTGTTGTTTTACCTTACCTTGACGGTCGTCCATGGCTGCCAGGCACGCCTTTCAGCGCACTATTTCCTTGTTTTGGTGCGGGAGTCATGGGCGGTCGTCACATTTGGTATCAGAGATTTGGTTAATCGATTTTAGCCAACGCTCGCTGACGTAACTACGTATGAGAGACGTAATTGTATTTTGATGGATGATTACTATATATAATATAGTAACTTAGAAGGATTTGAACTCCTTATGTAGTTGTTTCTCAAGGTGTTCTAAATCATTCCTTTTTGTAGATAATAAGGATGAGTCGAAGCGAGAGACAAGCTGCTAGGGAAAGCCGTGCTGCTAGGGAAACTGTTGATTATGCTCCTATGTTTGAGGCCATGATGACTTCGATCATGAGGAGGATACCGGCTTCAGGATCATCAGTGGATGTGGGAGTTCAAGTCCAAGCTCCAAGATCGGTGGATTTTGCTAAGCTTTGCAAGGACTATACTTCTCTTGGAGGAAAGGTTTTCTTGGGAACGGAATCGACCATTGAAGTGCAGAGATGGATTGATGCTTGTCGAAGGATTTTTGGTGATTTGGGGATTGAGGATGCGACTAAGAAGAAGCTTGCATCAAGACAGCTTCAAGGGAGAGCTTCGGATTGGTGGAATTCTATCACCATTGATACTCCAGAGGAAGAGATTACTTGGGAGCAATTCCAAGTTAGATTTGAAGCTAAGTTCATTTCTATGGCTCAGAAATCTGTCTTGTTTAAGAAGTTTGTAGAGCTCAAGCAAGGTGGAAGATCAGTTCTTGAGTATGTTTCTGAGTTTGAAGCTTTGTCCAAGTATGCCAGATCGTATATTGATTCTCCCTATCAGAAGAATGAGAAGTTTGTGACAGGCTTGGACGCTTATCTTGGGAGGCAGTTGGTGGATCACTTGGATGACCCATTTGTGAAGCTCGTGGAGAAAGCTCTCGGGCACGAGAGTCTGTTTTCTAAGGAGGAACCTGTTGTTGCTGTAACCAAGGAAGGATCTAAACCACAGCAGGGTGGCAACAAGAAGAGGAAGCAGCAACAACAGAAGGGTAAGGATGGCCAGAAGAAGCCGAAGAGCGAAGTGACCTGCTACAACTGTCAGCAGAAGGGCCATCTCTTCAGAGATTGCAAGAATCCCAAGGTGCCGGGAAAGTGTTACAACTGTGATAAGCTGGGACATATCAAGAAGAATTGTCCAGAGCCAAGGAGGGACAGGCAGATTGTGCAAGCTTATGCTTTGGGGGCTGTGCCATCGTCTTCAAAAGCTCCTACTGCGGAAGAGAAAGGGAAGAGTGTGGTGGTTCAAGGTACTCTTTCTATTTGTGGTGTTCCAGTTAGAGTGTTGTTTGATACTGGAGCGTCGCATTCTTTTGTTTGTGATGATCTTGTAGGCCGGTTAGGTTTGGAACCGGATATTGTTGATAGGCCATTGGTTGTGACTAATCCAGTTAGGGGTTTGTCATGTTTGTGTATGATATGTCGTGGTCTAGTTGTGTCGGGTCATGACTGCTCTTTTGTTTGTGATTGTTTTGTTCTGAACTTTGCGGGGTTCGGAATTATTTTGGGCATGGACTGGCTTAGGAAGTATGCGGCAAGGATTGATTGTGAGAGGCTGGAGGTGACAGTCGGGAATGTGGAAGGCGAAAGGTTGTGATACGATGTAAGCATGAGGAAGGCGTCTTCATGAGCTTCATGTATTCGTTGGTTGTTCCACGGGATGGACTGTCATCGGTGCCTATTGTGAATGGATTTGAGGACGTCTTTGACGAGGTCAAAGGGTTACCGCCGCATAGGGAGATCGAGTTTCGTATCGATCTAGTTGAGGGAGCCAGACCTGTTGTGATGCCTCTTAGGCAGATGGCGCCTAGGGAGCAGCAAGAGTTGAGGGTGCAAGTTGATGACCTTTTGCGGAAAGGATTCATTTGGCGTAGCGTGTCCGAATGGGGTGCACCAGTTGTGTTCGCAACCAAAGCGGATGGATCGTTGAGGTTGTGTGTGGATTATCGTGAGCTGAATAAAGTGACTAAGAAGAACAAGTATCCATTGCCGGGAATAGATGACTTTTTTTATCAGCTTCACGATGTTAAGGTGTTTTCTCAGATGGACTTGGCAACGGGATTTCACCAGTTGAGAGTGGCTAAGGATAGTGTGCTGAAGACTGCTTTTAGGACACCATCCGGGTTTTATGAGTGGCTGGTAATGCCATTTGGATTGACCAATGCACCAGCATATTTTGTGGATCTTATGAATAGAGTGTTCAGAGATCAGTTGAATAAGTTTGTACTTGTGTTCGTGGATGATATTCTGGTTTACTACAGAAATGAAGAAGAGCACAAGACGCACTTGCGGATTGTTTTGGAAATCTTGCGAAAACATCAGCTAAAGGCTAAGTTTTCGAAGTGTCACTTCTGGAAGAGTGAAGTGAGGTTCTTAGGCCATGTTATCTCTGGAAATGGAATAGCGGTTGATCCCGCTAAGTTGGCCGCGATACAGGATTGGGTTAGACCTAAGAATGCATCTGATGTGAGAAGTTTTCTTGGATTAGCAGGATATTATCGTCGGTTTATCAAAGACTTTTCCAAGATAGTTGCACCGTTAACAGGATTGACGAAGAAGAACCAAGTGTTCAAATGGGATGATAAGTGTGAGCAAGCTTTCGTAATCCTGAAAGAGCAATTGACAAGTGCTCCTGTTTTGACTATTCCAAGTGGGAATGATGAGATGGTGGTTTACACCGATGCATGTGGTACTGGACTTGGAGCAGTGCTAATGCAGAAGGATAAAGTTGTTGCGTATGCTAGTCGACAACTAAAGCCGCATGAAAGGAATTATCCGACTCATGATTTGGAGTTAGCGGCGATCGTATTTGCTTTGAAGATGTGGAGACATTATCTATTGGGAGTTCGATTCGAGTTGTTTACGGATCATAAGTCGTTGAAGTATCTGTTCTCCCAAAAGGATTTGAATCTTCAACAGCAATGGTGGCTAGAGTTCTTAGCATCATATGACTTTGGTATAGCCTATACTCCAGGAAAAGGTAACGCAGTGGCCGATGCGTTAAGTCGAAGACATGCAGGATTGGGAGCCATGTTTTCGGAATGGAAGAGTCTCGAGTATTTGGCTGGATTTGACTTCAGGCATAGATGTGAATTGGAACTTGAGATGTTGGCAAACTTATCAATAAGACCTACTCTTGTGGAAAGAATTGGCGAGGGCCAAAAGCGAGATGATAAGCTTGTCAAGATTATCCGAGATTTGGAATCTGGATTGAATCCAGAAAAGGATAAAGGATTTGAAGTCGATCGAGAGGGTTGGCTTCGGAAACAAGGACGATTAGTTGTTCCCGATATAGATGGATTAAGAGATGAAGTTCTTAAGGAAAGTCATCACTCGAAGTTGAAAATTCATCCTGGTGGAAATAAGATGTATCGAGATATGAAGAGAACCTATTACTGGGAAGGTATGAAGAAGGATGTTGGAAATTTTATTTCCAAGTGTATGAACTGCCAGTTGGTAAAAGCCGAGCAGAAGAAGCCCAGTGGATTGCTTCAGCCATTAGAGGTTCCTACATGGAAGTGGGAGCAGATATCGATGGATTTTATCGATGGTCTACCTAGAACCAGGGCAGGAAATGAAGGGATTTGGGTCATTATAGATCGATTGACTAAGAGTGCAAGATTCATTCCTGTTCGATCAACTAGGACTGCATCGAAGTTGGCTGAGTTGTATGTTAAGTGGATAGTTCGATTCCATGGTATTCCGAAGAGTATAGTGAGCGATCGAGACCCATTGTTCACTAGTGGATTTTGGAAGAGCTTCCAGGAAGTTTTGGGAACCGAGTTGTGTTTGAGTACAGCTTATCACCCCCAAACAGATGGTCAGACTGAGAGAGTCAATCGAGTTTTGGAAGATCTTCTCAGAGCATGTGTTTTGGATTTCGGAGGATCATGGGAAGATCACCTTGATTTGGTGGAATTTGCATATAATAACAGTTACCAGTCAAGTATTGGTATGGCACTGTATGAAGCATTGTATGGAAGACCATGTAACTCTCCGACATGTTGGTTGGAAACTGGAGAAAAGCTGATGCTTGGGCCAGAAATGATTCGACAGACTTCGGATTGTATAGAGATCATTCGGCAACAAATGAAGGCAGCCCAAGATTGTCAGAAAAGTTATGTTGATAATCGTCGTAAGGATTTGGAATTCGACGTAGGTGATATGGTCTTTGTGAAGATTTCTCCATTGAAGAATGTTATTCGATTCGGGAAGAAATAAAAATTGACTTCGAGATTTGTTGGACCATTCCCGATCATCGAGCGAATTGGAAAGCTCGCCTATAGATTGGAGTTACCAGAAAAGATGTCGGGTGTGCACAATGTTTTTCATGTATCGTATCTACGGAAGTATGTGCACGACTCGAATACAGTGGTTTCTGTTGATAGCTGTGAAGATTTAGAGGTTGATCCAGTTGTTAGAAGACCTCGTAAGCCACTTCGTGTTGTGGGAACTGACACGAAACAGCTTAGGAGGAAGGTAATCAAGTTGCTCAAGGTACAATGGAGTGATGATGTTAACGACTGTACATGGGAGGAGGAAGAGAGGATGAAGGCAGCTCATCCTGGACTCTTCGAGGTATGGCCATAAGGTGCCGTAACATCTCATGAATTTGTAACTTGTTCTAGTCTTAGAATTCTGCATGCTAGGCTAGTAATTGGATGCATGGTTTGTTGATTGCTATGATGGTAGGCATGTAGAATAGTTTTGGTTGCTCTTTCTTGTTTGGAATTTCGGGGGCGAAATTCCTAAGGGGGGAGAATGTAACGACCTGTATTTTTTACGGATCGAAAGATTTTAACAATCAACATTAAGTCGTTGATGTTGTTGAGTCGTTCAGAGTTTAAGTCGTGTTGTAGTTTGAAAGTGGACCGACCTATAGGAGTCAACGACTTAGTGCTTAAGTCATGCGGGAGTTAGCTCGTGTGAAGCTTAGGTCGGGTGGTAGATGAGTCGTTTGAACGACTTAAGATTGTAGCCGACTTAGTGGAATGAGCGACTCATAGGGGTGATCGAGTCAAGGAATTTGCGACTTAATGAGTTAGCGTGTTAGTGCTAGACCGAGTTAAGGCAGTGGCTGACTCATAGGGTCAACGGGTTATAGGGTTTGGCCGACTTAAGTGTTAGCCGACTCATAGAGGACCGACTCAAGGAGCATGGACGACCCATAGAATTGACCGACTTAGGGTAGTGAACGACCTTAGAGCTAACGGCTTAATAGTTAACGGGTTAACGAGTTAGGGGTTAGCATGGTGTTGTGTTAGGTCGGCTATGCCGAGTTATAGGTTAGGTCGTAGGTCGGCACCCCTGCTAAGTCGCTAAATCGCTTATACATACATGTGTTAAGTCGTAGGCGAGATAAGGCCTAACTCGTGTGGTCCCGTGTGTGTGTTAGGTCGGTTAGGCTATTGAGTCGGTAGGGGCTTGGGTCGTTAGAAGCTTGAGTCGTGTGTGTTTTTAGGTCGTTAGAGTGTTAGGTCGGCCATAAGGAGGTTGTGTGTGTGTGGTAGGTCGACTCGGGGATGAGTCGTAGGTCGTAACTCGTGTGCACTTGTTAGGTCGGGTATGCTTTAAGTCGTATACGAGTTAAGTCGCGCATAGGTTGTGGGCCGTTGAGTCGTGCCTGAGTTGAGTCGTGTGTGTGTGTTGAACTGTATGTCGTGAGTTGGCAAGGTTAGGTCGTGGACGACTCATGGTAGGTCGGCGACGACTCAAGGGGGGACGACTCATAGGGATTTCAGCCTATAAATAGAGGGGTTTGGCTCACTTTTTGGCACCGGATTTTGAGGCGACGAAGTGCTGCCATTTTGAGAGCTCGACTACAACATTTCTTTATCTTCTTTTTTTTTCCATTCTAATCAAGTGCTTCCATCCATCAAGATTGAAGATCAAATCGAAGATCCAAGAGCCAAAGTTAGAGATCTTCATCCAACAAAGCGAGATTTCATCGATTGAAGCGAGATTTTGTCGGATCAAGCTTAGTTCTTCGCTGTCCAGATCTGAAGTGGGTTTCTTTTGAGGTGTTTTGGTGATTTGGTGAGTGGTAGTTATCTCTCACACGGACCCAAAGGAGTATATTGGATCGGTGGTTTGTTTATGTGTTAAAGAGAGTGATTTCGTGCATTTTTCTTAAGTCTGCATGTAGATCTATGGCTAATGATGATTCAACACCTACTTTACTACATGTTCACTTATGCAAGTTCATTCATCAAGTTGTAGAGATATTGTCCATGATTCATGCTTGTTAGATTACATGTTAGATTTGGATCCTTTATTTACGAAATTGCCATTGTTGATATAATTGCTTATTTAGATCTTGTTTGAATGTTTGATTAATTGGATTAATGTTTGATTAGATTGATTAGTTGATAGATAGCTTGATTTGATCAAGTTGGTCGAAGATGATTCAAAAGCTAAGTGGAAAGGCTCTTGAATAAGGAAAGCTGCTTGTGGCATATGAAGCGGATATTGAAGCTCATATGGATGGATTGAATGATGATGTTGAGATGGGACTTCGCCATGATGCGATAAGGCAAACCATGATGTTGAGATGAGACTTTGCTATGATGCGATAAAGCGAAGTATGATGTGAGAAAGCCTTGGCATAATCCAGGCAGGGATCATTCCAAGCATGTTGATAACTCGAGGGATGGTTCGAGTTGGTTGATAGTGGATTGCTCGAGAGGTAGCTTGGGCTGGTATGAGAATAGTCGTTGAGGAGGATGACTATGACGCTTGGATCTCATCGTTGTTGAAGGTTCTAGTAAACTCAAAGCAAGAGTACATGGGGCGTCCGAAACGACTACAGGTAGGTGGTCGGGACACCCAAAAGGCTACAAGCAGGTAGTCGAGTACTCTGGGCAGAGTAGGTAAGTCCTAGGCACAGGTAGCGTGCGGAGTTTGTCTAGAACCGGGGTTACCATTAGCCCTTGGCCGATGGATGAAATAACGGGCCAGCCATTCAATTAACGGTGAAATCAAGGCAATGATAACAGTGATAGCCAGAGTCATGGATGTTTGGACGTTTGGTTGTAACATCATTCGGTCTCAAGAGCGGTGTTTTCTGGGTGCTTATCTGATCTTGGTTTAGGCCTTGGGGGTTTGTATTTGGAAAACATCGACCTTGACTCGAGTGATTATTGCTTTACTTTAATTGCCTGCTATGTTATGCTTGCTTCTCCTTAGTGTGTGTCTGGGGGCTATCACTGTAGAATGAGGTGGAGTGGGGTGGTTTGGTTCCTATTCCTTTTTCCTTTATGCTCTTTTGGTATATTTGGCAGTATATTTACTGCTCACTAAGACTTTTTCTGACTCAAGGTTTTATGTTTAATTCTTATTACCTTGGGCTGTTCATCCATGTTGGGATGGGCAGACTAGGTAGCAGGTGACAGGTGCTGTTCTTTGTGATTGACGCTGCTGATGACGAAGACGAGCTGGAGGCTTTTACATATTGTTTTCTACTATATGTACTGGATATTCCGCTGCTTGTATATGTTTTGAGTGTTATGTAGTGAGGCTTGATGTATGGATTGTTTGGATGTTTGTATCAAACTTCTATGATGCTTATATGATGATATTCTGTTCTATGGAGCTTCACTATACTTATATTTCTCTATTGTATTTTATCCATGCGCTGTGAGTTGCACGATAGAGTTTGTTGTTTTACCATACCTTGACGGTCGTCCATGGCTGCCTGGCACGCCTTTCAGCGCACTATTTCCTTGTTTTGGTGCGGGAGTCATGGGCGGTCGTCACAATAGCCGCATCATCAACACTCATTTTCGAGTTTCAAAGTGGGAATGCCACTATAATAGCTTTACTACACATTTGTTTTGATTTATAAATCTTAATTTTAAATTTCCAAATATGATTTGATATATATAAAAGCTATGAGTATGTATATTATTTCAAAGTAATTTAAAATGAACTCGGTATTGAGTTCTTAAGTTCTGTTAAATTAACAAATTTTCAGTTATAGAAATAAAGTGAAATTGTAATAGTTGAAAACTTCTAACATGAAATAAAAAGGAAACTAGAAGCTAAATGATTAATGAGATATATAAGAAATTGGAAATTTGTAACTTGTAAATCAAAAGATATGAAAATTTAGAAGATGTAATTACTGAACATTTTGTTAACTAAAATGAATAAGATAAACTTGTGTAACATTTAATTACATTCTTAAAACATATATAAAACTTACCAGAAATGTTTAAAAGGTTGTAATGTTAAATAGGAATATGTAGTAGAATATTATACAAGTAAGACTTAAGCAATAAAAGTGTTCAAATGGAATTATTTCTATAAACAAGAATTTTGATGTACAAGAAATGTTATCAACATAAGTTAATGTTTTGAAATTCTAATAATAAGTTTGAATAATTAGAATATTATCTAAGAAAATGTTTATAAACTTAAGAAATGACTGAAATGATTCATAAATAAGTTTATTACTAATTGACACTATAAAAGAAAGTGACGCAGCGGATAATAACAAAATGATATAGATCGATGAAAGTAGCAATTGGTGGATTGATGAATACTGAAATGCCCAAATTCGTTGATCCGAAGATACCGAATTCTAGCTATCCTCGTCACGTTGATCGCGCACGATACCGTGAAAGAAGATCTTCAATTCTTCAAGCATTGATCAAGCGCACTTGATACCGCGAATCGGCTTCAACAATCGTTGAATCTAACGCACTCAATTAACCGAAAGTGGAGATAGGAGATTACACTCAACTACCAATTTAGATGAAAGCACAAAGCTAAAAAACAAGAATTTTATTCAACAATCAACTTAACTTTTACAAATGACCCAACATGCCTATTTATAGGCGTTACAACTCAACACATTACAACAAAACACACCCCCCCCCGACCTAACATACAAGTACAATACAAGACACGACCTATACATGTACACAACACGACCTTACAGCAACAACGACTTACACTAGGTCGGTGACGACCTAAGACAAACATCATGAATTACAAACGACTTAAGACAAAATACCACATGCGACCTTTAACAACCCGACCTAACATAGGTCGTTCAGGACTTAAAAGTCTGAAGCGGTATAAGCGACTTAAGCGTCATTGCAACATAAGGAATAACAGCGACTTAATTTTCTTCATGCCTTAGAATAGGTCGTTGAGCGACTTAATGGTATCGTTAGGTCGTTTGCGACCTAGAATCACTTCAGTTTGCGTTGCTTTGTTAGGTCGTTCGCGACCTAGGCCATTGTTAGCTTTCGTTGCATCTTCATTAGCTCGCATTGCATTATTTATGTATATAGGTCGTAAAAGACCTAAGTTAACTCGCGAATCTTCATGTAAACGACCTAAGTTAACTCGCGAACCTTCATTAGGTCGTATATACATTAACTCGTTGGAGTTAGGTCGGTCCGTTTTGTTTGCTAGGTCGTTGCGCGACCTATTATCAGTCGCTGGTTTCATTTCCACTACGTGCTTCCCATCCCTTGTTAGGTCACTCGAGCGATTCAAGACCTGGGGTGTTGTTTCCTACGACTTAACAAGACAACGACTTAAGGAAATAGCTTGCGAACAATTTAAAATGAATGGCTCAAGAATTCACGCTGCATCATCCCCTTCCGGTTGACAGAAATTCGACCTCGAATTTTCACCATATTCTTCCACCACAAGTTCATTTCCATGATACGGAATTAGATATTTGACATTGAAAACATCAGAAGTATGAATACTATCTGATAACTTCAATTGATACGCATTCTCATTGATTTTCTTCAAAATTTCAACTGGACCAATTTTCCACGCCTTCAATTTATTGTACGTTCCCACCGGAAAACGATCTTTTGTCAACACTGCATAAACCAAATCACCTTCCTCGAAATTCACACTTCTCCGCTTCTTATCCGTTAGTCGTTTATACTTTTCATTTGATTTTTCCAATCGTTCCTGAACGATTTTATGAAATTCCGTCAAACCATCAACAAAGTCAGCAGCTCGTTTAACTATTCCCTTTGGTTGTGGTGTTGTCGTTAAATCCAACGGCCCCTTTGGCAAGTTTGAATAAACAATCTGAAATGGACTGAAACCTGTACTACGATTCACCGCATGATTATGAGCAAACTCTGCTTGACATAACTTCACATCCCAACTTTTCAGATTATCTTTCACCAAACATCTCAATAAATTCCCCAACGATCTGTTCACAACCTCCGTTTGTCCATCTGTCTGCGGATGGTAAGCGCTACTAAAATTCAGCTTTGTTTCGACCATCTTCCACAAACTTAGCCAAAAGTGACTCAGAAAACGAGTATCCCTATCCGACACAATAGATTCTGGCAATCCATGAAGTCGATAGATCTCTTTGAAAAATAACTGAGCAACATGAACAACATTCCCCGTCTTCTTACAAGCAATAAAATGTGCCATTTTAGAAAATCGATCAACCACTACATAAATGGAATCATTACCCCTTTGAGTTCTAGGTAACCCCAAAACAAAATCCATACTCAAATCAACCCAAGGTTTAGTCGGTACAGGTAACGGCATATATAATCCTGCATTGGTCGCTGCTCCCTTCGAAACCTGGCAGATATGGCATCTCTCCACAAACCTTTCAACCTCTTTCCTCATTAACGGCCAAAAGTAAGATTGAGAAATCAAATGCAATGTACAATCATGGCCCACATGTCCTTCCTCGTGCAACTCCTTGATAATCTTTATTCTCAAACTGCTCTCTGGAATACATAACCGATTCCCTTTAAAAAGAAAACCATCCATCAACACAAATTCAATAGCACTCCCTTCCTTGACTTTCTCAACAAATTTCTTAAAGTAAGGATCTTCTTCAATCAGCTCTGGCAATAATTCAAAACCTGTCACCTCAACTTTCATTATCGTCAATAAATGACTTCTCCTGCTCAAAGCATCAGCCACACGATCGTCACCCCTGACTTGTGTTTCACGACAAAAGTAAACTGCTGCAAATACGCGACCCATGAAGCGTGCCAAGCTAAAATCTTGTCCTGCCTTTGCAAATGCTTCAAAGCTTCATGATCCGTATAAAGAACAAATTCCTTCTGAAACAGATAATGTCTCCAGTGCTTCACTGCTTGAATAATTGCGTAAAACTCAACATCATAAGTGCTATATCTCAACTTAGCTCCTGACAACTTCTCGCTGAAATAAGCAACTGGTCTTCCACTCTGACTCAATACTCCACCAATCCCAACTTTAGATGCATTAGTATGTAGCTCAAATAACAACTGAAAGTTTGGTAATGCAAGAATTGGCGCTGACGTCAATAGTGTCTTGATCTTCTCAAAAGCAAATCCTGCTTCCTCTGACCACAAAAATTTCTTCTCCTTCATACAATCAGTAACTGGTGCCATCACGCTACTGAAGTGTGGAATGAATCTTCGGTAAAATGATGCTAACCCATGAAAACTTCTAACTTCAGTGATAGTCCTGGGCTGTGGCCAATTTCTAATAGCTTCGACTTTACTTTGATCCACCTGGATACCCTTCTCAGATACAACATACCCCAAGAATAAAACACTTCGAGTCATGAACACACATTTCTTTGTTGCTGCATAAAATTGCTCTTCACGAAGAATAATTAACACCTTCCGCAAATGTTGAATATGCTCTTCTGTACTAGCACTATAGATCAGAATATAATCAAAATAAACTACCACAAACTTCCCATTGTACGGCCTGAAAATTTGGTTCATCACCCTCATAAATGTACTCGGTGCAGTCGATAGACCAAACGGCATAACCAACCATTCGTATAAACCTTCCCTCGTCTTGAATGCTGTCTTCCATTCGTCCCCTAGTCTGATTCGAATTTGATGATAACCACTCTTAAGATCAATCTTTGAAAATATAACAGCTCCACTCAACTAATCTAGCAAGTCATCCAGTCGAGGCATAGGAAATCTGTAGCGAATAGTAATCTTGTTCAATGCCCGACTATCGGTACACATTCTCCATGAACCATCCTTCTTAGGTACTAACAATGCTGGTACAGCACAAGGACTTAAGCTCTCTTGTATGCACCCTTGTTCAAGTAACTCTTCCACTTGCCTTCGCTACTCCTCATGTTCCTTTGGACTCTTTTGGTAATGTGGTCGATGTGGCAACACAGCTCCTGGAACAAGATCTATTTGATGTTGAATATCCCTCAACGGTGGTAACTCCGTTGGCAGCTCCTCAGGAAATACATCGTCAAATTCTTCCAGTACTGGCTTCACTTCTTCAGGAATTTCAACCACTTCATTACACTCTCACCCAATCAACAAAAACACTTCAGGCTCCTCTTTAACTTCCTTGACGAACTCCTTCAATGATAGCAACGTTTTCAGCTCTTCAATCTCTTCCAACTTGCTTTCCTTCTGTTGTTGCTTCTTCGGAACTAGAGTGATTTTAGTACCTTCAAACATGAAACTATAGCTATTAGCATGACCATCATGTTGTACTGCTCTATCAAACTGCCATGGTCTGCCCAACAACAGATGACACACATCCATGTCCACAACGTCACACCAAATTTCATCTTTGTATTTCTTCCCAATTGAAAAATTAACACAAGCTCTTCGACAAACCTTCACTTCACCACCCTTCCTCAACCAAGCTAACTTGTAAGGTTTCGGATGTTTCTCAGTCTTCAATGCCAACTTCTTCACAGCTTCGGTAGAAATAATATTATCACAACTTCCAGCATCAATAACAAACTTGCAAACCTTCCCCAGAATAGTGCATGTTGACTGAAAAATATTACTCCTCAACCAACTAGAATCTTCCTCTCGCTTTGGTGTCAAACAAGATCTCCTCATCATAAGATTACAACCCTCATCTCCGGACAGCTCTTCTTCCTCCTCAACAAGTGGTGAATTGGAATATTCAGCTTCTACTTCCTCATCCTCAACCTCAGCTATCATAGCTCGTTTCTTCGGCTTTGGACATTCATTGCTTTTGTGACCCACTTCCTGGCAATTATAGAACTTGAAACTGTTATTGACCTTCGCCTTCGTAACCTCCTGTACAACTGGTTTTGTCACAGCTTTGGAAACATTGGAACTCGCAGTAGCACCCTTCACTTGATTGTTGGAATTTGTAAACACACCACCACCTCGTCTTCCCTGCTTCTCCCAAGCCAACGCTTTCTGATGTGCTTCTGCCACAGATCTAGGATAAAACATATTCACCATATCCTGTATCTGCATTCGCAGCCCTCCAACAAATCTAGCAGTTAGCTGTTCTTCCGTCTCCATAATCATTTCGAGCAATCAGTTGATAAAATTCATCAGCATAATCATTAACAGTCTTCGTCCCTTGCCTCAGATTCTGCAACCTCTGATACATGAGTGATTGATAGTTATAAGGTAAAAATGTGCCCTTCATCAGCTTCTTCATTTTCTCCCATGATTCAATTTTTGACTTTCCCATTCTCTCCCGTGTAAGTTTAGTTTGCTGCCACCATGCTAAAGCTCTCCCCCTCAACCTTGTAGCAACCAACTTAACTCTTCTATGCTCAGGAACTTCTTTAAAGTCAAAAATCTCTTCAACATTAGACAACCAATCCAAGAATTCTTCTGCAACCATTCCACCGTTGAATTCTGGAATTTCCATCTTCATACCCGACTCTCATCGTCGATCATCATCTACATCTCGATATGAATTTCGAACTTGGTCTTGATCTCGATAATGAATGCTAGCTCTGTCACCCTCTTCATCAAAATCAAATGTACGTCTATATCTATCTCGACCATCATCATCCCTTCGATCTCGCATGTCTCTTCTACTATGTGTCTCTTCATCTCTATATGGCTCATTTTCAAACTCTCGTGGAGTTCTCCTCTCTTCATGTCCATAGTCATGGTGATCTCTCCTCGATGAAATTGATGTTTCTCTTCTTTCTCTAAAAGATTGCGGTGATACCCTCCTCGCTTCCGTAACCGATGGTGAAACTCTGTTTCCTCCATGGTTCGAGACTGGTGATCTCCTCCTTTGATTTTAATTCAAATCATTCATCAACTTCTCAAACTTTCCAATGCCTTCATCAAATTTCTCATTAATGCATTGTTACATCTGCTTGGCTTCTTCCCTTCGATACAACGCTTCAACATTTTGATGGCGGTTAGCTCTTCTTGGCGGCATGATTGAATCAAATAATCTTCAACACAAATCAAATATTCTTCTACTCAAACTTGAACAACAAGTCATGTCTACCACTAGCTCGAACAATATGCAGCGACCTAAGGCTTAGGTCGGCTCGACTCAAACAAAGCACGGCTCAAACACTTCAATTTCAAACTTCAAACTCGGCTCCAAGTCTCGGCTTAGCTATGATTGGCTAAGTCTAGCTCCGATACCAAACTGACGCAGCGGATAATAACAAAACGATATAGATCGATGAAAGTAGCAATCGGTGGATTGATGAATACTGAAATGCCCAAATTCGTTGATCCGAAGATACCGAATTCTAGCTATCCTCGTCACGTTGATCGCGCATGACACCATGAAAGAAGATCTTCAATTCTTCAAGCGTTGATCAAGCGCACTTGATACCGCGAATCGGCTTCAACAATCGTTGAATCGAGCGCACTCGATTAACCGAAAGTGGAGATAGGAGATTACACTCAACTACCAATTTAGATGAAAGCACAAAGCTAACAAATAAGAATTTTATTCAACAATCAACTTAACTTTTACAAATGACCCAACATGCCTATTTACAGGCATTACAACTCAACACATTACAACAAAACACACCCCCCCCCCCCCGACCTAACATACAAGTACAATACAAGACACGACCTATACATGTACACAACACGACCTTACAGCAACATCGACTTACACTAGGTCAGTGACGACCTAAGACAAACATCACGAATTAGAAATGACTTAAGACAAAATACCACATGCGACCTTTAACAACCCGACCTAACATAGGTTGTTCACGACTTAAAAATCTGAAGCGGTATAAGCGTCATTGCAACATAAGGAATAGTAGCGACTTAATTTTCTTCACGGCTTAGAATAGGTCGTTGAGCGACTTAATGGTATCGTTAGGTCGTTTGCGACCTACAATCACTTCAGTTTGCGTTGCTTTGTCAGGTCGTTCGCGACCTAGGCCATTGTTAGCTTTCGTTGCATCTTCATTAGCCCGCATTGCATTATTTATGTCTATAGGTCGTAAACGACCTAAGTTAACTCGCGAACCTTCATGTAAACGACCTAAGTTAACTCGCGAACCTTCATTAGGTCGTATACATTAACTCGTTGGAGTTAGGTCGGTCTGTTTGGTTTGCTAGGTCATTGCGCGACCTATTATCAGTCGCTGGTTTCATTTCCACTACGTGCTTCCCATCCCTTGTTAGGTCGCTCGAGCGATTCAAGACCTAGGGTGTTGTTTCCTGCGACTTAACAAGACAACGACTTAAGGAAATAGCTTGCAAACAATTTAAAATGAATGGCTCAAGAATCCACGCTGCATCAGAAAGAATAAATGTTAATTAAAAGGTAGAAACATTTAAGTATGAAATGTTTTATTCATGAATATTCATTTAAATGGGAATCAAGTTATATAAGTAAATGAATGTGAATTAAATTACAAGGAAACTTATATAATATTCCAAGAATTGATTTATTAACGACTTCAGATATTAAATGTGAATAATTTATGTAACTAAATGAATGTAAACTAATATAAGATGACAATGTATGAATAAATGAGAATTTAAAATAAATCCAGGGTTAATAATGTGAAAAGGAACCAATATAATAGGCTTAAATAATATTTAAAATTCTTTGTTTTTTGGGCATACGGGAAGTTGGTAAATGATATGTGATGACCCGGAATTTTCAAGCATTTAAAATCGGAATATTTAATTGATTTTAAATATTCAATAGAGTAATTTTAACTTAAATTATGAATATCACAATTTATTTGATAATTGAATTATTAAATCAAATAAGTGAAGTTGGGTAAATTGTTGAATGTGGAGTTTTAAGCCTATTAAAAATAATTTAAAGGCTTGTAAAATTTATATTGATAACACTGAAGATAATAGAAGTTGTAAAATCAAAATTAACAGAGGTTTGTTCAGTTTTAAAATTTATCGTTTAATTTGAATTTAAAAAAATAGCCTTCCGAGGCACTGTCTCGGAATTCGACGAAACTAGCTCCATTGGGTCCGTAATGTTTTATTTTTATCGGATTTCAATTTTCGCATTGTTTGGAGTTATCGTTGGGTCGTACGATTGGTCAATGCCTAGAATAATCAAATTGAATTTAAATTAATAACTGAGTATTCCCTTAAACGCCAACGTTTGTCGTTATCTTCTCATATATGCCTTTTTCTTCTCCAGAAATCGAACACCCGTTCCTTTCAACAAAAGCCTTCTTCTTGTTTAGAAAATAAAAATCAAGACGGTTTTATAAAAATTTCAATGTTAAATTCGATGTCCGCCTCGTTTTATAAAAAAAAAATTAAACAATGGCCGGAGCCGCATTCTTCTATTCGAAACCCAATTAACCAAAACCCTAAAACATCATGCTCATCTCGAATTAATTGAGCGCGATGCATTTTGCAGTTTCTTCGGCATCTTTGAGGGTGGCGTCGCATATGGCGTAAGCGCGCATGGCTGCAGCGACCTAGGGTTTGGGGGTATCACGAACTCGCGTAAACACGTAGGGATAATTGTGTCTTCATCATCATCGAATCGAACTGGGGAGAGGGGTTTCGTGCTAGGAGACTCGAGATTTAGGGTTCGTGTACTACCGTGCTCGAAGTTTGGGTTATGCGGCGGCTTTCGATTGGTGGCTTGGGTGTGGGGGAGCGTCGCGACAGGTGGGGCTGGGTTCAGATGTAGGGTTGGAGGTTGTTGTTGGATTTGTCGCGAGTTGATGGAGGTGAGACTTTCGAACCAGTTTCTCGTATTCGATTTATTAATATGTATTATTATTTGAAAAATTTCTGCTGTTTAAAATAAAGGTCTATATATGCTAATGATTAGTTTACTGTTAGTTAGGCAGAAAAAAATAATATAATAATTTACTGATTTTTTTTTTATCTTAGTTTAAACAACTGATATTGAGACAGTACATCTTAATAGAAATTTTTTTTTTCAAAGGTTAAGATTTTTATTTAAATAATTTAACAGTAAAATAAAGTTATATATAAAAGTAGACTTTTGAAATCTACAAATTTACTTTTGTAAAAATATACATATAGATATGTAGTTTCAAGTTGGAAGAAAATAAAATAAAACAAATATGCATCTTTTAAACTTACTAGTTATAAGAAAAATAGGGTTATTGATTTAGTTAACAAGCTTATTTAGCTATTTAATTACTAAAAATAATTTATTAAAGGGGAAAATCAGTTTTAATCCAAATTTACTAGTTAAATTAAATAAATGAATAGTAATAAATTGTTCTATCCATTCAAATATTAATGAACCATATAAATTATTTATTCAAGGTCAACATTAGGAAATCCAAGTCAATATTGAGGTGGATTACAAATAATAGAAAAGGCGAGTTAATCTCACTCAGTGAATTTAAATTTTAGTTTAAATGATTAAATTTAAATAATTGTTTGAATGATTGGATTGATTGATGTGCTATAGTGTGATATATATTTGGAATTGGTATTGTATATTGTGCTAATATCTGTGGATGCAGGGAAAACAGGTTGGAGGGATCCAACTGGATCCCTCAACATTTATTTAAATTGTTTAATACCCTCTGTTGTGATTATTTTATATTATGTGATGAATATTATTGATATTATTGATAATTGGTACATTGAATGTTATGGTTCGATTGGATATAATTGGGTATAATGAATTGCCAAAAATATATAAATTGGATTTTGGAAAAGAAAATAAAAGAAGTGAAATTGTAAGTAAAATAATTATAGGAAAATTTGAATAAATTTAAGAATGAATTGGAGAAGAAATAAAGTGACTTTAAATTTCAAATAAATAAATTGTGAGTATAGAAAGGAAAATTTGAATAAACAAAACGTTAATGAATTTTAAAAATAAATTCATTGTTATTATTTAAAAGAACAAAACATTTATTTAAAAGTTAAGATTTAAATTTTTGAAAGAATAAAGAAGAAATTGGGAAAAATAGGAAATTTGTATATTTCAGTTAAAAGTTTTAGAATCAAATGAAAAATAATAATAACAACAATAATTAAGTCCATACTTCATGAATTTTTAAATGAATTAAGAAATTAAAGAAAATTATTTCAAATGGGATAAATTTGAAATGAATTTGGGAAAAATTGATTTAAGTGATTGAAGTTGGATCTTCTCCCTGGATAACCAAGTACGTTTTCAAAGTAAGTTTTTAAATATAAGATAAAATATTTTTTTAAGTTGATTTAAAAAGAAAGTTTGGAAGATTGATTATTTCTAATATTTAAATTATAAATTAAGTCTTTTCTTTTCAATCTATCATAGTAGTAATTTTTTTTTAAGAGTGACTTAGTGGTTTGTTTTAAGATTAAATATTTAGTTATATTTTATAAAGTGACCTTATTTTCAAATATTTATATAGTATGTATTTTTAACAAATTTTTGAAGTAGTTTAACACAAATGTCTTAAAAGTATATTTTAAAGTAAAGTGATTTAAATTATTTTAAAAATATAGTTTGTGCTTGGCAATTTCAGTGGAGATAGAAAAATATTTGGAAAAGTTTATTCTGGATAGAAAGAATGGTTTGAAAACTGTTTTCAAAAGGTTGAAATAGAAATATATCTTGTGAAGATATTTTGAGGTTAATAAATAATTTGGGAAATTATTTATTGTTTGATGGATGTTTGTGAATGTTAATTGATAGTTAAATAACCGACTATCAATATTGGCCAAATGCGCGGATCGTTTCGAAGAGATCGGGATTGAGATTTATTTCTCGAAAACCACTTCGATCCGGTTTGTACGTTTCGTGAAAACGAGTTTGGATTCGAAGATGGAGCAGAGAAGTGCAAGGGCAAGTCACTACTAATCCTGAGGATATTTTCAAAATGGATGTAGTAGGAATAGTGCCTTCGGTTCCGTTCGAACCCAGGACGGACTTGTATGGATGAATGCTTGCGAAAATATCGTCAGGTGGACGATGGGCATTCTAAGGGATATGCTCTTAAAAGGTAACGCTTAGCCTCAAGCCTCATCAAATGGGAATGACTGAAAATCAGGGGTTATGCAGCAAGGCTAGGTGGGTAGCACCCAAGCAGGGTGAGGTCATTCCAATCTAGATGTCCCTTTTTATTTTTGGCTTAGTGGGCGGTTGCTGATCCCAACCGCGGGGTGATTTCACTCGGGATTATCCAGTAAGGGAGCGGGCGTACTCCTCGGTACGATGATCTAGACCCCGTACTGTGACAGGTGGTACCCCAGTGCCTAGTCATTAGTTAGAAATCCATTCTCCCTACGAGCCTTGTACGAGTTTTGTTTGTATTACCCACTCTGTGTCTAGTAGCTGTAATTTAATGAATGTAACAATTTCGGCTATTTTATAAGTATTTGTATATAGACCCTATTATAATATCAGAGGATTTCTATAAAAATTGTTTTAGCTATCGTAAGGTAAAAACCCGACATGTTTATTTGTGGCGTGGTCTTACGAGATGCTTTTGTTTTCAAAGGATTTTTGAAACTTTAATAATCAATTGGGTGTGATTTTCTCACGCTGGTATTCCAGATGACTCAGGTGTTATTTAACTGTAATGCTCGGGTCAGATCGAGTATTATAGGATACAGGATGTGATGCTGTGGAGCTCAGGAGACGAGCTGGATGACGACACGTACTCTCGTACTTAATTATATGTACATTTTCCGCTGTGTTGAGTTGTTGTGTATTCATTTGTATGATATTGATGTTGAGCTGTGATTGATGTACCCTGATGATGTAATATATAGACAGAGATATTTGATGTTTGAGTAAAGAGTATTTATTATCTATTATATTTTATTCCACTGCGATGATTAGATTCTGTTATTGTTTTCTATTTTCTTCTTCTACCTCCTCGTCTTTAACCCAAATGGTTCGTATTTCTGCGCAACTTGAGTTGATTGTTGTAGAATAGTGTTGGCTCAATGGGTACGGATTTGCGGGTTATCACACTTGGTATCAGAGCGAGGTTGGAGATAACCTTGGCTCTGGTGGGAATTACTCATTTAAAATAGAGTCCGAAGTACTCTAGAATGAGTTTGAGCGTATTAATAGATATGAGCGCGTATTTGTTAGTGAATATAAATTGTTTTAATATTGTGTTGATTGATTTATTGAGTGGCATATGAACCTTCGTCGGAATAGTCTGTGCAACTGTATCGAAGGGGTTTCTAAACACTTGAATAGAGCAATCGACACGGTATTGTTTTAAATATGGGTAAACGAAATAATTTTACCCAAAAACATATCTTGATATAAAGAATAGTTTTTGAAAACTATGTAGCTAATATATTGTTGCTTGGATGTTAGAGATGATGATATTAAAGTATTATCATTGTTAAGTGAAAATTTAACTAGAAATTGAAATATAATTAAAAATTTAAGAGATAAATTCATTATAGAATGAAATTTATAAATATGAATTATAGATGTAAATTATAAATTGAAATATAATTGATTGGGAATTTGTATAAGCATAAACTATACAAATGCATTTTAGTTAAAATTTGAATTAAAATAGAATTTGAAAACTTTAAAACCCCGGAGATTTTGGAAGTATTTTGGAGGTAAATAGTATTATTGTTGTTTTTGGGTTATTTCTGAAAAGAAAATTTGTTTAAAAATGTATTTTGGAAGTTAGATAGCATTAAATTCACTTCAGTCACTGGAAAATAACTTCGGTGATGATTGCAGCATCATCGATGTTTATTTTCGAGTTTCTAAGTGATGGATTGCTGCCAAATTGATTTGTTCAGAAAAGTTAGTTGTTTTTGAAAATCTCAAAGGAAATTTGTTGGGAATAAAACCAGGATATGTTTAATTATTGAGAAATATGATTTGATATGTTGGAGATTCAAAACAATTTGAAACCAAAGCTGGGTGTTTAAAAATCCGGATAAGATAAGTTGTAAGCTTATAAATGGAAATGATTTGTAAATCAGGAAGAAATTTAAGCTTTGGATAATGGAATATATATCTAAAGTGAAAAGTTAAAATGAAATTAACTTGGATTGGAGAATAAAATTTAACTGGATTAAAATAAATTGAATAAGCTGAAAGTAATATCCAGCTGTATTCGAATTAAGTTAAAATCGAACCGAGTTAAATAAAACCGAGTTAAAATAAAATTGAATTGGAATAAGAATTTAATTAAATTAATGAATGGAATTAGATTCTTACCTGAACAAATGGAAAATAAATTGAATAAGGATTGGAGTTGAAATAAATAAGAATGACGTGTAAAAGAATTATAATACATGGTAGTAAAATATGCTTGGGTTATAAATAAGCATAAGGCTTGAGTTAAAAATAAAAGAAGAATATATTCAAGCCCATAATAAATGGAAATGTGTAAAATAATAAGTTATGACTTATAAATTGAAAAATGGGATAGATAACCCAAAATAAATATTATTGATGAATTGGAGAATAAAATAAAAATCAAAACTTGAATTATAAACTAAATTGAACTAAGGAAAATTTAATGGGGTGATATTTGGAATTAAAATTCAAATGTTGGATAAAAAAATAAATAAAGGAAGAACTGATTTGTCAATAAATTAGTTAATGAAATGTGTAAATGGAACCTATTATAGTTAAATAGAAGCTGAATTGTGAGTTTATGATGAAGTTGGAAAATAAAACTCTAGTTATAAATCACATTCGACTTGGATCGATAGTGATGTAAATGTAATTATATTGTGGTTAATAAAATTGGATGGTAATTTAAAAGTGAACGGTAGAATTAGAACTTGAGTTATCAATTGAAAATTTAACTTTAAGTGTTAACAAAATAAATATAATTTGAAAGTATAGAATAAAAATGAAATGGATTAAAATAGTAATGGTATGAATTGCAAATAAAATCCAAATAAGTGGAAATAAATTGGAGATGGCCATGTAATCGATTAAATGAGTTGGATCTGAAAAGGTTAAATTTGATAATAACCAATCAAATGAAGTTGCAGATTTGAAATGAGATTTGAGTGGGAGAGAATTAAGTTGAATAAAAAAATTTACTTGAAAATAAAATGAGCTTAAGTATAAAATTGGAGTGAATAAACTTAAGCTAAAGGATGAAAGGGGTTAGATTGAATTCAACTTAAAATTTAGATTAATAATAGTGAATTGGATTTAAATCAAGTAAAAATAAATTTTAATTGAAATAAAATTTGATGTGTTGCCGATAATATTTAATGGAATGAAAATGCTTAAATAAATAATTGTAAACCATTTAAATTATTAAGGGATTGAAATAACTTGAGACAATAAGGAAAATAGAATGTTTCGAGTTTATTAGAATGGTTTAAGTGAATGTAGATAAACTAATTATATTGAATAAATAAATGATGGAATAAATAAGTATCAAATGAAGTGTTGGTTTAAATGAGTTGAGAAATGGTTATTGAATGAAATAGCCTGGATTGTTTTCGAGCTAAATAAAACAGTTTGGAATAAACAAATATGGAATGAAATGTAAATGAATGGATTGTAAATGAAAATTTAAATGGAATGTGTCGAGCTAAATAAATGATTGTGAATGGATTAAAATAAAAGGGAAATTTAAGTGGCAATCAAGATGAACCTAGGTTGTAAATGGTTTTGAATGAACTAGTTGGATAATAAAATGAGATGCAAGGTGAATGGTATTCAAATTTAAAATGCAAGGAAAATGAGAATATATAGATTCTGAATAAATTTGAAAATGAAATAGAATTAAGTATAAATTGAGTTGAAATCCATTTAAATTGGTTATAAAACATAAATATTTGTTTGTTCACATAGATTTTGTTAAATTTGCATAGAATAAATATCATTGAATGTAAATGGAGGTGATTAAAATTCTATGAATTAATAGGAGTGAAATAAATTGATTTTGAAAGCAATGAAATTAAATATGAATTGAGTTTGCTTAAGAATAAATTAAATGTAAGCGATTGAGTTTTAAACCATTCAAATTGATGAGGTTGTATATGAATGGATTGAAAACCCTTCGAATGGAATGAAAGTAGTTTATGAATTAATTGAAACAGTTGGATTAGCATGGAAACTATAAAAATTGCTTACGGAAATGTTGGATGTGCATTTCTTTAGAATTTATATGTTTTAACCATTGCAAAAAAGTGAAATATTGTTAAACTTTATATGTTTGGTACTTACATGTTTAAATTGAGTAAGTACAGGTACATGGAAGCTGAGAGGCTGGATTTGGTTGTGCTATTTGCTAAAAATAATAAGCCGCTTTCTTAAAATGCCAAATAAGGTACGCCTACGCAAATAAAATAGGAAATATGAACTGTTTTGGTTTTTCCAACCGTGTGGGTCGATGTATATGTATTTACATCTCTTGTCAAATTGCAAAAGCTCCTCCGTACAAAGGAGACTCTGCCAAAATTTTCCGGAAATTTTGGGAGTTAGAAAATTTTTGAAAATTTTTGGGAAAATTTTGTTAACGACAAAATAGTTTAAAATTGGAAATTGAAAAAAAAGTTAGTGAATGAAACTAATTAAAATAATTATATGAATTAGTATAAATGAAAAATAAAATTTAAAATATTCAAAGTTGAAGAATAAATTGAATTCATATGGAATGGAGATAAATCAATTTGAATAGGAATGGATATAAACTAAAGTGGTAAGATGAAAATAAATATAAGAAACATATAAATGCTTATACTAAAATTAAGTAAGGAATGGTCAATTCTTAATTGGAAATTGAATATTGCAAATGTATTCTAAGTTGATATTTGGATGAATATGACATTTGGTAAGAAAGTCGATAAAATGTTTTCGAAGTTGTGATTGGATATTAGTGCTAAGAAGGATATGCAGGTAATTTAAAGGAAAAAGAGAATTGGATTGATTTCAAAAGATAAAAATTTGAAATGCTCGACAAAAAGGTATGTATTCAAATTTGGTGTGAAATTTGATTGGGATTTGGATTGAGCCACTTGGCATTTTGTTTTCTTTTTGGATTTGGGAGGCCGTAGAGCCATTTTGTAGTTGTACCAAGCTAGTCGTGCAAAGGAGACGCTGGCGAAATTTTTCGGGAATTTAGGGAGTTAGAAAATTTTTGAGAAAATTTTGATAATTCCAAATTGGTTTTAAATTGAAACTTGAATGATTGGGCAAATAGGTTTGTTTGCAAATTAGGGAAAGATTTGGAAAGGTACTAAGAAAGGTAATGTGACTTTTATTAAAAAGATAATTGTAGGATGTTAAATTTTTGGTTTGGAAAAAAAAGTAGTAACGGGTATTGAACCATTCTTCCTAACTAGTAATTTCGGGGACGAAATTCTTTTAAGGGGGGAGGAATGTGACGACCCGGAATTTTCAAGCATTTAAAATCGGAATATTTAATTGATTTTAAATATTCAATAGAGTAATTTTAACTTAAATTATGAATATCACAATTTATTTGATAATTGAATTATTAAATCAAATAAGTGAAGTTGGGTAAATTGTTGAATGTGGAGTTTTAAGCCTATTATAAATAATTTAAAGGCTTGTAAAATTTATATTGATAACACTGAAGATAATAGAAGTTGTAAAATCAAAATTAACAGAGGTTTGTTCAGTTTTAAAATTTATCGTTTAATTTGAATTTAAAAAAATAGCCTTCCGAGGCACAGTCTCGGAATTCGACGAAACCAGCTCAATTGGGTCCGTAATGTTTTATTTTTACCGGATTTCAATTTTCGCATTGTTTGGAGTTACCGTTGGTTCGTACGATTGGTTAATGCCTAGAATAATCAAATTGAATTTAAATTAATAATTGAGTCTTCCCTTAAACACCAACGTTTGCCGTTATCTTCTCATATACACCTTTTTCTTCTACAGAAATCGAACACCTGTTCCTTTCAACAAAAGCCTTCTTCTTGTTTAGAAAATAAAAATCAAGACGGTTTTATAAAAATTTCAATGTTAAATTCAATGTCCGCCTCGTTTTATAAAAAAAAAATTAAACAATGGCCTGGAGCCGCATTCTTCTATTCGAAACCCAATTAACCGAAACCCTAAAACATCGTGCTCATCTCGAGTTAATTGAGCGTGATGCATTTTGCAGTTTCTTCGGCATCTTTGAAGGTGGCGTCGCATATGGCGTAGGCGCGCGTGGCAGCAGCGACCTAGGGTTTGGGGGTATCACGAACTCGCGTAAACATGTAGGGAAATTGCGTCTTCATCATCATCGAATCGAACTGGGGAGGGGGGTTTCGTGCAAGGAGACTCGAGATTTAGGGTTCGTGTACTGCCGTGCTCGAAGTTTGGGTTGTGCGGCGGCTTTTGATTGGTAGCTTGGGTGTGGGGGAGCGTCGCGACAGGTGGTGCTGGGTTTCGATGTAGGGTTGGAGGTTGTTGTTGGATTTGTCGCGAGTTGATGGAGGTGAGAATTTTGAACCAATTTCTCGTATTGGATTTATTAATATGTATAATTATTTGAAAAATTTCTGCTGTTTAAAATAAAGGTCTATATATGCTAATGATTAGTTTACTGTTAGTTAGGCAGAAAAAAATAATATAAGAATTTACTGATTTTTTTTTTATCTTAGTTTAAACAACTGATATTGAGACAGTACATCTTAATAGAATTTTTTTTTAAAAGGTTAAGATTTTTAATTAAATAAATTAACAGTAAAATAAAGTTATATATAAAAGTAGACTTTTGAAATCTACAAATTTACTTTTATAAAAATATACATATAGATATGTAGTTTCAAATTGGAAGAAAATAAAACAAAACAAATATGCATCTTTTAAACTTACTAGTTATAAGAAAAATTGGGTTATTGATTTAGTTAACAAGCTTATTTAGCTATTTAATTACTAAAAATAATTTACTAAAGGGGAAAATTAGTTTAAACCCAAATTTACTAGTTAAATTAAATAAATGAATAATAATAAATTATTTTATCCATTCAAATATTAATGAACCATATAAATTATTTATTCAAGGTCAACATCAGGAAATCTAAGCCAATATTGAGGTGGATTGTGAATAATAGAAAAGGTGAGTTAATCTCACTCAGTGAATTTAAATTTTAGTTTAAATGATTAAATTTAAATAATTGTTTGAATGATTGGATTGATTGATGTGCTATAGCGTGATATATTTTTGGAATTGGTATTGTATATTGTGCTAATATCTGTGGATGCAGGGAAAACAGGTTGGAGGGATCCAACTGGATCCCTCAACATTTATTTAAATTGTTTAATACCCTCTGTTGTGATTATTTTAAATTATGTGATGAATATTATTGATATTATTGATAATTGGTACATTGAATGTTATGGTTCGATTGGATATAATTGGGTATAATGAATTACCAAAAATATATAAATTGGATATTGGAAAAGAAAATAAAAGAAGTGAAATTGTAAGTAAAATAATTATAGGAAAATTTGAATAAATTTAAGAATGAATTGGAGAAGAAATAAAGTGACTTTAAATTTCAAATAAATAAATTGTGAGTATAGAAAGGAAAATTTGAATAAACAAAAAGTTAATGAATTTAAAAAATAAATTCAGTGTTATTATTTAAAAGAACAAAACATTTATTTAAAAGTTAAGATTTAAATTTTTGAAAGAATAAAGAAGAAATTGGGAAAAATAGGAAATTTGTATATTTCAGTTAAAAGTTTTAGAATCAAATGAAAAATAATAATAACAACAATAATTAAGTCCATACTTCATGAATTTTTAAATGAATTAAGAAATTAAAGAAAATTATTCAAATGGGATAAATTTGAAATCAATTTGGGAAAAATTGATTTAAATGATTGAAGTTGGATCTTCTCCCTGGATAACCAAGTACATTTTCAAAGTAAGTTTTTAAATATAAGATAAAATATTTTTTTAAGTTGATTTAAAAAGAAAGTTTGGAAGATTGATTATTTCTAATATTTAAATTATAAAGTAAGTCTTTTCTTTTCAATCTATTATAGTAGTAATTTTTTTTTAAGAGTGACTTAGTGCTTTGTTTTAAGATTAAATATTTAGTTATATTTTATAAAGTAACCTTATTTTCAAATATTTATATAGTATGTATTTTTAACAAATTTTTGAAGTAGTTTAACACAAATATCTTAAAAGTATATTTTAAAGTAAAGTGATTTAATAGAAATATATCTTGTGAAGATATTTTGAGGTTAATAAATAATTTGGGAAATTATTTATTGTTTGATGGATGTTTGTGAATGTTAATTGATAGTTAAATAACCGACTATCAATATTGGCCAAATGCGCTGATCGTTTCGAAGAGACCGGGATCGAGATTTATTTCTCGAAAACCACTTCGATCCGGTTTGTACGTTTCGTGAAAACGAGTTTGGATTCGAAGATGGAGCAGAGAAGTGCAAGGGCTAGTCGCTACTAATCCTGAGGATATTTCCAAAATGGATGAAGTAGGAATAGTGCCTTCGGTTCCGTTCGAACCCGGGACGGACTTGTATAGATGAATGCTTGCGAAAACATCGTCAGGTGGACGATGGGCATTCTAAGGGATATACTCTTAAAAGGTAACGCTTAGCCTCAAGCCTCATCAAAACGGGAATGACTGAAAATCAGGGGTTATGTAGCAAGGCTAGGTGGGTAGCACCCAAGCAGGGTGAGGTCATTCCAGTCTAGATGTCCCTTTTTATTTTCGGCTTAGTGGGCGGTTGCTGATCCCAACCGCAGGGTGATCTCACTCGGGATTATCCAGTAAGGGATGGTCCCGGCCTTGTGTTGCAGGGGAGCGGGCGTACTCCTCGGTACGGTGATCTTGGCCCCGTACTGTGACAGAACCCAGTGCCTAGTCATTAGTTGGAAATCCATTCTCCCTACGAGCCTTGTACGAGTTTTGTTTGTGTTACCCACTCTGTGGCTAGTAGCTAGAATTTAATGAATGTAACAATTTCGGCTATTTTATAAGTATTTGTATATAGACCCTATTATAATATCAGAGGATTTCTATAAAAATTGTTTTAGCTATCATAAAGTAAAAACCCGACATGTTTATTTGTGGCGTGGTCTTACGAGATGCTTTTGTTTTCAAATGATTTTTGAAACTTTAATAATCTATTGGGTGTGATTTTCTCACGCTGGTATTCCAGACTGACTCGGGTGTTATTTAACTGTAACGCTCGGGTCAGACCGAGCATTATAGGATACAGGATGTGATGCTGTGGAGCTCAGGAGACGAGCTGGATGATGACACGTACTCTCGTACTTAAAAGTAATTAAAGATAGAAGTTTTCTAAAGTATTCAAAAAACTAAATTTTAAACTTTCTAGTTTTTACTTTGAAAGCTTCTCTTTTGAAATATACTTCATTTCGTAGGAAAATACACTTTCCATCCTTTATAAATAATCCCATTATTATTTTTAAACAATTTGTACCTTCTTATAGAAGTTTCCACCAGAAATCTATACTTTCAAATTTATTCCCCCGATAAATATCCCATTTCAATTATAAATCCAGTTTATAAATTTTCTTTTCACATTTCCTTTTAAATCAAAATTTCAAAAACACTTTAATAGACTCCAAACCAATTTTCGAATTTAATTCCTTAAAATTCTTTACTTAAGAATTTCTTTTATTTCCTTTTAAAACCCAATTTATTTTATTTATATTTTAAATTCCCAGATTGTATTCATCCAGTCATAACACATTACAATCTAATTTTCAACTTAATCTATCACAATATATAAATGAAGTACATCATCAATTATGCAAATAATTTCTATATTGTGAGGGATCCAGTTGGATCCCTCCAACCTATTTTCCTGCATCCACAGACGTTAGCATAACAGATAAAATATCATATCTAGACTGATAATAATATTCACATTCAACCAATCAATCATTCATTTAAATTTTAACTATTTAAATTAACTAGAAATTCCATATATGAGTGATATTAACTCACCTTGAGTTTCGACGAGCGTTTTAAATTTTCGAATTAAATCTACCGCAATCGATTTAACCCAAAAATTTTGCTAGCTCCGATCGTTTCCAAATTCGCACTGCAGTGTAGATCGCGTCGCTGCTATTCCGGCGCTTCTTGTTTCATCGAAATCTGATATCATATGCACAAGATATGAATTTTATAGTTTGAATAAATGTTTAAAACAAATTTCCTCTTTCTTTTTTTATTTAATAATATACCATCGGCCGTAACTTACTTCTTCCTCAACGCGACATACCCAGGGTTGAACGAACCCACTGCCGCCATCATCTTCCCCAATTCGCGACCAAGCTGCTCGCCTAAACTACGATCAACTACCACCATGACGTGCGCCTCCATCTCCTACACCCTAGGTCGAAGAATAAACGAGCTCGATCGTCCCTACTGCACGAAATTTGAGCATGAACGTACGGTCGTCACAGCTGCTTTCTGGCTCCAAACGATGACGATACCCATGATCTACCGTTGGATCTGTAGATCTCTCCACGATCTACAACTTTCATTTAGAAAGTTTTCGAAATCAAAGCATGGACGTGAGATTTTTTAGGGGAAACGAAATTGATTTTCGGCCATAAAATTGTTTGGTGTCGTCTGGAAGAAAATAGGGTTAGGGTACGCTTTAACATGAATATATGTACGTATATAAATATTATTTTAATATTAAATCCATTTTAAAGCAACTTTTTTACACAATCTCCAAACGATGTGTGCCGACTGGCGATTATAATGTTTTACCCGCATTCCGAACACAATGGAATGTGTTTCGGAGGCTAATTCGATCATATGCGCGAGATACGGAAATAAACGATCAATTTTTAATTAAATCGATTAAAATAGTTTCTATGCGTTTTGAGCTGCCATGGTCAAACGAAAACTCCGATTGCTACGAAAATTGAAATCCAATAATAACTAACTATTACGGATCCAATGGAATTGGTTTCGTCGAATTCCAGGACTATGTCCCGGAAGGCTATTTTAACTCGTCGATTAATTCGAGCGATTTTCAAAATCGTCGAAATCACTTAAAATTTCACTTTTAAAACTTAACTAAATTTATTATAAATCATATAGAATTTATATTCACATAAGTAACCATTCTGATTCATTTCGAATCAAAATTTGATTATTTATAATATTATATTATTAAATTCCATTATTAAATTAATATAAAATTCCAAAATTTAACCTATCGACTTTTAATTCCATCCAACAGTCCAATATTATAATTCAAATCCAAATAGACTTAAAATAAATTTTAGAAACCATTTCCGTTCCATTTGCCTCCAGATTCAAAAATTATTTCAATTTCAAATAATTAATTATTATTATTCAAATTCAATTTAATTACCGTATTTGAAATTATAACTTATTTTATTAATTTAACCAAAATATTTTTATTTCAAAATCAAATTATAATTCAAATTCAAAATTTAAAATGAATTAAATGTTCAAATCTAACGACCAAAATTCTGGGTCGTTACATTTATGGAAGCAATAACTAATGCTTTGGGTTTCATAAAATAAAGTTGTATGCCCGATAAATAGGTAAGTTTTTGGATTCTTTTATAGTGTTATTTAATTGTTTTTTCCCATATTTTGGGAAATTTATCTTTGAAATATGATATGTATATTGTAATTATTGATATATATTATTATTTTTCTGGACCGGACCAATCCGTACAAAGAAGACTCTGGCAATAAAATTCGTGAATTTAAGACTTGATTTTTTTTGTGAAAGTGAAATTATTTTCAACTTTTATTAGACTTGAATGTGAAAGATTTAATCGTTTATAAATTGATATAATTTATTTAAAATACTTAATTATGTAAGTTTAAAGTGTTTATAAATTTATTATTTTGAATAAATTTTTATCAAGTTCTTAATCCCTTCTTGTTCCGTTTCGAGGACGAAAAGTTTTGAGTGGGGAGAGTGTAACGACCCATATTTTTCGACAATTAAAAATGTTGAATTAAATAAGATTTTGAAATTTAATATTGTGAGAAATAAAATTTATGATTTATTTACGAGAAAAATAGTTAGAATATGATTTAATAATGTTGTTTGAAGGTTATTGACAATTATTATAATGTAATTTCAATTGATTGAAATAATTATAAAGTTAAATTTGTTATAATCGTAAATAAGGAATTAGTTCAATGTTGTATTAAAAAGGGAAATTATATGTAATTAATTAATTAGGTTAACATAAAATTGAACCAATATTTGGTGAGTAATTTATCAACCTGTGTTGGTAAACATAGGTTAATAGAAGTGAATTATTAATGTATAACAGTGGAAAAAAATATAATATATAATAACATATTTTACATAGAAGAACTGTACTGTTAATATACATACCATTATCAGAGTACAAATAAACAACAACCAATCTGGACAGTTTAATAACTAGTCTTCACACAGCGGAAATATATATCAAATATGGGAATTAGTCTTTGTCATCTAGCTCGTTTACTAAGATATACAGCATCCTATCCTGAATAGGTAATACTCGGTTTGACTCGAGCATTATAATAAAATAACACCCGAGTCAGTCTGGAAAACTAGCGTAGGAAAACACACTCAATTTGAATTATTAAAGTTACCAAAATCTTTTGAGCAACAATGATATCTCATAAGACCGCATCACACATAAACACGATGAGTTTTTCCCTTAGGATAACCAAAACATTTGATATCAAAATCATCTGATATTATAATAGTGTATATAAAAAGTAAATAGAAAATTGCCGAAATGCTTGCATCTCACATTTCAACATAATTAGGCACAATCAAAACCATACGACGCTTTGGAGAATGGATTCCATACAATGACTGAGCCACTAGGGTACTATCACCCATCACAGCACACCTCTAGAAAAATGTACCGAGGACCTCGCCGGGATCCCCCGCCAACACAAGACTGGCCTACCCCTAACCTGGATTGTACCGAATATGTTATCCCCAGGGCGTTTCCACCCTTAAATCGAGTGCTCACTTTTCCACGCATAACCATATCCATAATTTATAATAAAATTATGAGGGTATCTAGAAAAGTGATAACATAGCCTAATTGGGTGCAATTCACTTAGTCTTGCTGCATCTCCCATGTTTTAGTCATTCCCGGTTGATGAGGCTTGAGGCTAATGCTTACCTTTCAAGGAAAATGTAACGACCCAGAATTTGCGGTCGCTAGATTTGAACATTTAATTCATTGTTGAATATGTATTATAATTTGAATTTTGAAATAAAAGATTTTGGTTAAATTAATAAAATTGGTTAAACTTCAAATACGGTAATTTAATTGAAATTTGAATAATAATAATTTAATATTGGAATTGAAATAATGGGTGATTCTAAGTGTAAATAGATCTAAAATTAGATTCTAAAATTTATCTTAAGTTTATTTGGATTTAAATAGTAATGTTGGACTGTTGGATGAAATTAGAAGTCGATAAATTAAGATTTGGAATTTTATAATGGAATTTAATAATATAATAATGCCAATAATTAGATTTTGGTTCGAAATGGATCCGAATGATTTCTAATGTGAATATAAATTTTATACGAGTTATAATAGAGTTAATAAAATTTTAAAAGTGAAGTTTCAAGTGAATTCGATGATTTTAAAAATCGCTCGAATTTATCGACGAGTTAAATTAGCCTTCCGGGGCATAGTCTCGGAATTCGACGAAACCGGTTCCATTGGATCCGTAATAGTTAGTTATTGTCGGATTTCAATTTTCGTAGCAATCGGAGTTGTCATTTGACCCCGACAGCTTAAAATGCATAGAAAATACTTTAATCGATTTAATTTAATATTGATCGTTTATTTCCGTATGCGTATACGACCAAATTAGCCTCCGGAACATGTTCCATTGTGTTCGGAACATAGGTAAAACCTTAGAAACGCCTGTCGGAACGCGTTGTTCGGAGATCGTTTGTAAAAGTTACTTTAAATGGTTTTAATATTAAAATAATAGTTATTAACATTTATATAAGCAAATAAGAAAATCCTAGATCTATTTCTTCAGAGCCACCACCATACTCTTTCTATGGCCGAAATTCACTCATCTTCTTCCTCTTTTCTCTTGAAATCCATGCTTTAATTCAAAAATATTTCAACTAGAGAGTTGTAGATCACGGGAAGATCTACGCGTCCAACGGCTGAGATGGTGTATAGCGAGGTGGATGGTTGCAAAATCGAGCCCGTGCAAGCTTAGTTTGTTCGTGTTTTACCGAGCCTAGGGATAGTCGAGTTCGTCAAAGCTTCAGCCGAAGGGAAAGTGTGGGATGAGCTTTGAGGTGGAGGTATTGGATCGTCGTCAAGTTCGCCGTGGTGGTCGCGGTTGTTAACCCTAAATCATGATGATGGGTTTGACCTTGACTGTGATTACATGCGTGAGGAAGAAGGAAAATGTTCAGCCTTGATTTTGTTTCCTAATCCTATGGCTTGATGATGTTTAAGTATAATAAATTAAAATAAAAGGAAAGTTTGTTTTAAATTTTATATACGAAACTTTGAAAATTCATATATAGTACATACGTTATCAGATTTCGATGAAACTAGCGACGCTAGAATCGCAGAGACGCATACTACGTAGTGGAATAGTTCTATAATCGTTCCGAGCAAGTAAAAATTTAGGTTAAATTGAAGGCCGTTCGATTTAATTTAAATTTGAACGCTCACCGAAAACCCAAGGTGAGTTTAATTCACTCATATCTGGAATATTAGTCAATTTAAATAGTCAATATTTAAATGATTGCTTGATTGGTTGAATATAATAAATATTATCAAATTGAATCTATGTATATGGTTGTGCTAATATCTGTGGATGCAGGGAAAACAGGTTGGAGGGATCCAACTGGATCCCTCACAAATAGAAATTAATTTATATTCTGTAATATATCTTATTCATTATTCTGTGATGATTTGTTTAGATCTTGTAATGCTGAGTTTTATTTATATACTATGACGAATTAAATTGAAATTTAAATTGTGTTGTGCTCTGATTGAGTGAATACAACCTGAAAACTTTAAATATAAATAGATGAATCGGGTTTAAAGGATATGAAAGAAATTCCTAAGTAAAGAATTTAAAAGGAATTAAATTCAAGAAATTTGTTGATAATTTGAAATGTTTGAAGATGTGATATATAAAGGAAATGTGACTTTTTTAAAATAATAGCGAGATTTATTTTTAAAGGATGGGAAGCATGCTTTCTCCTGGAAATTCTAGTATGTTTTTAAGAAAAGTTTTTTACTATAAATTTGTAGTTTAAATATATTTAGAATATGTTTAGAAAGAAATATCATTTTTAAATGTTTTTGAGTGAAAGCCAATATTGATTTAGTAATTATGGTATTTAATTATTTTATAAAGGTAAAGTAGTATTAAGTTTTCAAAAGGAAATTTTAATATGAATATTTGGTTTAATAACCTTATTTTAAAAGTTAAATTTTATTTAAAATACTTAGGAAACCCCTATATATTTCTTAAGTATTATTTTCAATTAAATAATTTCTAAAGCTTATTTTAAATATTTTAAACATATGTTTGAAAGTGATTTCCAGGAAATAGCAATGTGTTTAAAATAAAAGGAGCTATTTTTAAAGTATGGAGAGGATTTTTTGGGATGAACGTAAAATTGAAATGGGATAAAACGTGTTGGATTGATAAAAAGAATTCTTTGGTTATTCTAAGATGGAAGTGTATTTCCCTGAAGCCAAGTACGTTTTTAAAATAGATTTTTGAAGCATTAGAGTTTGATATACACTGAAAGCCAAGTACGTTTTTAAAAAATAGATTTTTGAAACGTTAGTGTTTGAAGTTATATTAAAGAATGGTTTCAAGAAAATTATTTAAGTTGTAAGAATTTAAAGGTGAACATATATCAAAGTAGTTATAGAAGTAATTATTTTTAAAGGGTAAATAGAATCATGTTTAAAAGAATATTATTATAATTTATACTTTATAAAATGGTTCTATTTTTAAGATAATCAATCAAAGTATTATTTAGAAATTGTATAGAGTTTCATAACTTTATTTTAAAATTTAGTATGACTTAACATTATTTTAAAGAAAATAGTCTATATTTTATTAAGCGGTTTATTTGAGATATTTTTAAAAGTATATATATATATATATATATATATATATATTAAATCAAGTATGTAAGAAGTTTTAATATGAATGTTTTAATGTATTTTCAAGAATAAGGTATTTAAATTATTTTAAATATTAAGGATTGGTGCTTGGAAACTTTCAAGGGAAGTAATAATTTGGGAAATTTATTCCATGAGAAATTGAGTTTGAAAAGTGTTTCAACGGGATTTGAAAAGGGAAATTATATCTCGTGAAGATATTTTTGAGGAAAATAAATAATGTGGGAAATTATTTATTGTGTGATGGATGTTTATGAATGTTAATTGATAGTTAAATCACCGACTATCAATATTGGACAAATGCGTTGATCGTTTCGAAGAGACCGAAATCGAGATTTATTTCTCGAAAACCACTTCGATCCGGTTTGTACATTTCGTGGAAAAATGTGTTCGGAGTCGAAGATGGAGCAGTGAAGTGCAAGGGCTAGTCGCTACTAATCCTGAGGATATTTCCAAAACGGATGTAGTAGGAGTAGTGCCTTCGGTTCCGTTCGAACCAGGGACGGACTTGTATGGACGAATGCTTTCGGAATATCGTCAGGTGGGCGATGGGCATTCTAAGTGAAACTTTTTAAAATGTAACGCTTAGCCTCAAGCCTCATCAACCGGGAATGACTGAAAATCAGGGGATATGCAGCAAGGCTTGGCTGGCAACACCCATTTTCGGGTAAGGTCAATCCTGTCTAGATGTCCCTTTTATTTCGGCTTAGTGGTGCGGTTGTTGATCCCAATCGCGGGGTGATCTTACTCGGGACTATCCACTAAGGGGTAGTCCAGGCCTTGTGTTACAGGGGATTGGGCGTGGTCCTCGGTACATTGATCTAGACCAGGTACCGTGACAGGTGGTACCCCAGTACTTAGACATTGTTGGAAATCCATTCTCCCTACGAGCCTTTTACAAGTTTTGTTTGTATTACCCACTCTATGGCTAGTAGCTGAAATTTAATAGATGTAACAATTTCGGCTATTTTATAAGTATTTGTGAATAGACCCTATTATAATATCAGAGGATTTCTATAAAAAGTATTTTAGCTATCGTAAGGTAAAAACCCAACATGTTTATTTGTGGCGTGGTCTTACGAGATGCTTTTGTTTTCAAAAGGATTTTGAAACTTTAATAATCAATTTGGATGCATTATTATCAGCTGGTATTCCAGACTGACTCGGGTGTTATTTCATTATAATGCTTGGGTCAGACCGAGTATTATATGTCAAGGACAGGATGCTATGGAGCAGAAGAGGAGCTGGAGTCCGAGATGTATTATCCATACTAGTATGTGTATCCACTGCTATGATTGTATGGAATTGTTTGACTGGTAAATGTTGTTTGTATAAGATACTCTGGTGATACGATGTATAAAACAGATATAGTTTCATTTTGTGTAAAGATCTATTATTTACTATTATATTTTATTCCGCTGCGACTGTGAGATTCTGATATTGTTTAGTTTCTTCTTCTTCTATCTCTTCTTCTTTAACCCTAAGGGTTCGTATTTCTGTTCCACTTGAGTTAATTGATGTAGAATAGTGTTGACTCAAGGGGTACAGATTTGCGAGCTGTTACACTTGGTATCAGAGCTTAGGTTGGCGACAAACTAGGCTTTGGTGGGGAAATTACTCATTTAATAGAGTCAATAGTACTCTATAATGAGTTGAGTTATTACTAAATATGAGAAGCGTACTTGTTAGTGAATATAAAATTGTTTTTATACTGTGTTGACTTATCGGTTGAGTTTTTATGAATTCTGGTCGGTGCGGGAAGTACAACCATATCGATAGGGGTTTCTAAACTCTTAAACAAGATAAATCGACATAATATTGTTTTTAAGTGGGTAAATGAAATAATTTTACCCAAAATTATATTTTGATATAAAAGAAATAATTTTTTGAAATTATTATATATGTTTGATTGTTTGAGTGTTGATATCTTAATCAAATAAGAATCTAAAAATTTAATCTAAAATTTGAAATGGTTATAATCAAGTAAAATTCTATAAGTATAAATTATACAAAAGGAGAATAACTAAATATGAATAAAACCAGAATATAAATCCTGGGGATTTTGAAAAGTGTTTTAAATGTATTGAAAACAAAAGTTTGGAAATTTAAAATCTTGGGAATGTTTGAAATGTTTTCCAAAGTGTTTGAAGGCAACAATGGAATATTATGTTGGAGGTATTTTTGAATGGAAACTGTTTTGGAATGAATATGGAAAAGTAGGGAGGCACTGAACTCACTTCAGTCGTTGGAAAATAATCCTGATGATGCTGGCCACATCGTTAGAATTCATTTTCGAGTTTCTAAAGTGATGGATTGCTACCAAGTGGTTGGGTATGATATTTGTTGGACTTGTTTGGGATACGAGTGATTTTAGAAGTTTCAAAAAGGGAAATTGCTTTGGTAAAAACAGATTGCTTTAGAAAATCTGGAAGTTTGATTTGGTATACCAGGAGAGTATGAGTTATTTATTATTTCAAAATGATTTTGAAATGAAACTGGTTAATTGAATTCTGGAAAATTCTATTTAAATAATGTAAAGGTTAAAATGAATCAACTATTGGACTTATTTGGTGAAGTTGATATTAATAAGGAAGAAATGAAAATTTTAATCTTGGAATTAAAATTTAATTTGTGTATATGGAAGTGAATAGAAAATTTGAATTTAACTTCGGATAAGTTAAATACATTGGACCTAGAATAAATTGATTTGGATTAAATTGAAATGTAAAATAACTTGGTAATTATGGGTCGTTGTGTAATAAATTGTACTCATATGCTAGTAAGTGTTATACTTATAATCTAAAATTGTAAATTTAAAATTTGTAAAGGATTAAGGTGAAAGAAAATTTGTATCTGTAAAGAATTCAGTGATACATACATACATACATACATACATACATACATACATACATACATACATACATATATATATATATTTAGAATTTGGAATTGTGATTATAAGATGAAAATGAATCAAATGAGCAATATAAACTTTGAAGTAAATAAGTTAGTGAATTTAAGAATAGAAACTCAGATTATGAACCCAAGTAAAATGGAATTATAATCACAAATGGAAAATAGTTAAATGGTATAGTGAATTCATAACTTTAAATCCGAAATGAAATGTAAAGTGGGATAAGGTGGAGAAAATATAAAATATAAAAGATAAAAAGTTGAATGAACTTAAGTTAGTAAAATAAATTTTGAATTGTATATGGAGGATTAAAATTGGATTGAATTGGATTTAACTTCGATTAAATGGAATTGAGTTGAATTTGGATTGAATTAAAATCAAAATCCAGTTGTGTTACAAATAATTTTGAATAGAATAAAATTCTTATTTAAGATAGTAAAAGAAGTGGAATGAATTCAAGTTGGCTAAATGAAACTTAGTTGGACTTGAATTAAATTTGGAAAAGAATTAAATTGAAGGGAAATTTAATTTAGAGTAAGTAAGAATGATATTGTGTGAATAAAATTTTAACTCAACTAAATTCAAAGGAATTGTTGAAAATGAATTTAGCGTAAGCTCAATTAAATAAAAAGAAGCTTGAAGGTGAATTTAGCGTAAACTAAATTAAATGGAATTTGTATTGGCATGGATGAAATTTTGGTGGTTTGTTAAGAGAATTTGAAAGGAAAATAAAAACCCAGTTCTAGTATGGGATTTAATTTTGGCAATAGAAAGTTGGGAGTGTGAATGAATAATGGAATTAGATTGTAATAGTGATGGTTTGAATTATAAATAAATTGAAATGAGTGAAATAATTTAAAGTGGTCTCATTTGTCAATAAAATAAATTTAAAATGGATTGAATAAATAAATGAATTTAATTAAATTTTGTAAATGAATTGGAATTTGATTAAATGAGAATCAAATGAAAATTAAATAAAATTGATTTAAGAAGAATTGGAAATATTGTGAAAATTGGAAGAACTTAAGCAAATTGGAAAATAATTGTGATCGAGCTTTATAAGTGATCTTGAATGAAATTTGTTTAGGTAATAAACAATTGAAATGCAAGTGAAAGAATTTTAATTAATTGTTGTGATGAAACAAAAATGTATGGGTTGTAAATAATCCAGAATGGAATGGTATTAATATAACTTGAATTGGTTAATGAAATTGAATAATTGCAATGTGATAAGAATGTTTGGATTGTGGATCATGCAAAATTTAATAAAATTGATATAAAGTGAGTTAAGATTAATTTAAAATAACTATAAGCTTTCGTAATGGTTATTACATGAATAACATTTAAATTTGCATTGAAAATTTGTCGTTTTGTGGTAAACGGAGGTAAATAGTTTAAAGTAAGTAAATAATTCTTTTTTTTGAATAAATTGGAATTGATTGGAGTTGTATTAAGTGATTTTGTATATTAATACAAGTGAATCGTAAAGGAAATGTAAGTATATCAAATTTAAGAATAAGAATTTGATTGCGAATCATTTAGAAATTGAATTGAAGTAAATTGATGCAAGTGATATTTATATATATATATATATATATATATATATATATATATATATAATCATATTGATGTGAATATGGATTGAGAATATTAAAATTGAATGTAAATCATTCAAGTGAAATAAAATGAAGTTTGGACTTGTATTAGAAATTTAAAAAGGTGATTGAAGTCTTTGAGTTGCTGATAAAATATGGTTAACATTGTTAGACTATGAAGTTTGCTTGTTTAAACCATGTAATTGATGTGTTTGGCTAGTTTAATGAATAGAATGTTATTAAAATTCTCATATTATTGGAAACTGATATGTTTGTCTAAGTATAGGTACGGGAGGCAGTAGATAGAGTTGGAGTGTGTATATGCAATTTAAATTAGCCGCATGCTGTTAAAACGCTAATAAAGGTACGCCTACGCAATAAAAATAGGAAATATGAACTGTTTTTGGTTTTTTCGACCGTGTGGGTCGATGTGTATATATATTTATATCTATTGTGAAATTGCAAAAGCTCCTCCGTACAGGAGAGACTCTGCCAAAATTTTCTAGAAATTTTGGGAGTTAGAATTTTTTTGGAAAATTTGAAATGTTTCTTTAACGACAAAGTTGATTTCAAATAACAATTAAAATAGAAAGGATTTTGAAATAGGAATAAAGAACTAGTAGTTTCAAATTGTAACAATATAATTTAAGCAAAGTAAAATTGGGATTTCACTAAGTACGTTTTGCTATTGAATTTGGAACATTCTTTTTACCATAGCAAATTTCGAGGATGAAATTTTTATAAGGGAGGAGGAATGTAACGACCCGGAATTTTTGGTCGCTAGATTTGAACATTTAATTCATTTTAAATGTTGAATATGTATTATAATTTTAATTTTGAAATAAAATATTTTGGTTAAATTAATAAAATTGCTTAAACTTCAAATACGGTAATTTGATTGAAATTTGAATAATAATAATTTAATATTGAAATTGAAATAATGGGTGATTCTAAGTGTAAATAGATCTATAATTAGATTATAAAATTTATCTTAAGTCCATTTGGATTTAAATAGTAATGTTGGACTGTTGGATGAAATTAGAAGTCGATAAATTAAGATTTGGAATTTTATAATGGAATTTAATAATATAATAATGTCAATAATTAGATTTTGGTTCGAAATGAATCCAAATGATTTCTAATGTGAATATAAATTTTATTCGAGTTATAATGGAGTTAATAAAATTTTAAAAGTGAAGTTTCAAGTGATTTCGACGATTTTTGAAAATTGCACGAATTTAACGACGAGTTAAATTAGTCTTCCGGGGTACGGTCTCGGAATTCGACGAAACTAGTTCCGTTGGATCCGTAATAGTTAGTTATTATCGGATTTCAATTTTCGTAGCAATCGGAGTTGTCGTTTGACCCCGGCAGCTTAAAATGCATATAAAATACTTTAATCGATTTAATTTAAAATCGATTATTTATTTCCATATCTTGCGTATACGACCAAATTAGCCTCCGGAATTCCATTGTGTTCGGAATGTAGGTAAAACCTTAAAAACGCCTGTCGGCACGCGTTTTTTGGAGATCGTTTGTAGAAGTTACTTTAAATGGTTTTAATATTAAAATAATAGTTATTAACATTTATATAAGCAAATAAGAAAACTCTAGATCTATTTCTTCAGAGCCGCCACCATACTCTTTCTATGGCCGAAAGTCGCTCATAGTCTTCCTCTTTTGTCTTGAAATCCTGCTTTAATTCAAAAATATTTCAACTAGAGAGTTGTAGATCACGGGAAGGTCTACGTATCCAACGGTTGAGATGGTGTATAGCGAGGTGGATGGTTGCGAAATCGAGCCCGTGCGTGCTCAGTTCGTTCGTGTTTTGCCGAGCCTAGGGGTAGTCGAGTTCGTTAGAGCTTCGGTCGAAGGGAGAGTGTGGGATGAGCTTCGAGATGGAGGTATCGGATCGTCGTCGAGTTCGCCGTGGTGGTCGCGGTTGTTAACCCTAAATCATGATGATGGCGGCCTTGACTGTGATTACGTGCATGAGGAAAAAGGCAAACGTTCGGCCTTGATTTTGTTTCCTAATCCTACGGCTTAATGATGTTTAGGTACAATAAATTAAAATAAAAGGAAAGTTTGTTTTAAATTTTATATTCAAAACTTTGAAAATTCATATACAGTACATACGTTATCAGATTTCGATGAAACTGGCGACGCCGGAATCGCAGTGTGACGCCCTTCCTCTATACCCACGCTAGCCAAGGACACTACGGGGTAATACCATCAACTAGCGTGGAGAATAAGGCTGTTGAGGAGTGACCATCCGCGTAATTGCTTTGTGCGAGCAACGATATGTCAGATAGTACAACACGCATCTGGTTTAAGGAGGAAATCCGACTTACCGATACAAACTCAAAGCTACTACATAGTGGCTATATATATTCTTCGGAAACAAATATAGAAATAAAAATAACACAAATCAATCACAGACATCCATATCACAAAGGCGGAAATAGATATGAATATATAACACGTGAAAGTGTACATCAGAATAGTGGTCAAACAAGATCCACATTGTCACAAAAGAATAGCTACAAGTGCTAGACAAAAGAATATGGATAGATCAATGATTCTATATCTCAAATGTATACAACAAAAAACTACTAATCTAAGTAGTTAGCCAAAAGTCAGAGTGATAATCCCAGATGTGAAGTCAAGCAGAAGCACCTGTAACATCTCGGTCTGACCCGAGTATTATTTAATAAGAAAATAATAAACGGATCAGTCTAGCTATAAATATCAGATAAAATGATATAGAATAAGAGATATGACATAAATATATGATGACCATAAAGCCAAACTGTGATAAGTTTGCAATTGAAAATCAACTAGGGATTAATCAATATCACAAGAATCTTCTCAAAGATCAAAAGGAATGTCATACTCTTTATTTATATTCACCAAACCACAAATATGAACAATAATATCAATGCCAATCACAAAAGTTAATGACACACAAATTCACCAATACACAAATATTGATAAGACATGTCAATGTAAATCACGAAAATTGGTGAAACACAAAATTCTAGAAATCGTCAATGGAAATCCAGAAATCACAAAAAGGGGGAGGCCTATCACAAAGCGGGAGCATGAAAACTCACCAACACGTGTATCACAAAATGGAACGCTATTCCATGGTTGCTAACCATTAATTTTTGAGCTGAAGCTCCACAAAACGGCCTGAAGACCATAGATCGCTACCCTACCAAATTGAGCAGAAGCTCCACAGAAACGGGGTTTAGTCTCCCTCGTAGACAAAGAGACATCGCACATTTCCTAGTCTAAATCACAAAAATGATCATCAACGATCATCAAGAAGTGTCAATTACAGTAAGCTAGTAAATATATAAGCTTAGCTTCATGTCCCATAACCACTAGCTTAACTTAAATATTTACGAACAAATTGTAGATCTCCACTCGAAAATTGTCATAGGAGATTCAATCGACAAGTCCAAGAATCAACCGGCGAAGTAAACATAAGCGTTTCATACCACTTGTTTTACTAAGCCGTTTAATTAGATTTCTCGTACGAGTGAGGTAAAGTAACAAATCACAAAAATGATTGTAGAAACAATAAATCACAAAAATTCACATTCGAAGACGTGAATAAAATCAAAAGAATTCAACTCCAAATCCATCAAAGTGGAAATACCCTTGTGACTTAACGGCCACGACTTAACATAAGTCAACGCAAGAAATCAACAGCTCAAGAAATAGCATACAGCTTAAAGCAGGTGCGACTTATCATGGCCGAGCGACCTAAGGATGGAACGACCTAAGGCCGAGCGCGCGACCTAACACGGCGCGACCTAAGTTGGTTGCGACCTAAGGAGCTAGCGGCATAACAGGCCGAGCGACCTATGTGATGCAATGACCTAAGAGAAGAGCAGGTCGACCTAGGTGGTAGGACCGAGCGACCCATGTGTTGCGACCTAAGTGGTTGGGACCTAACTTGGTTGCAAAATAGCAGGTGCGACCTATCATGGCCGAGCGATCTAATGTTTGGAACGACTTAATGGCCGAGCGACTTAAGGGAGGTTGCGACCTAAGTCATGGAACGACCTAACACAAGGCGAGCGACTTAAGTGGGGAACGACCTAACATGTCGCGACCTAAGTTGAGAAGACGGCCGAGCGACCTAACTAGTATAGCACGACCTAAGGGACGCGACCTAGCCGAGCGACCTAAGAAATACGGTTTAACATATGGCCGAGTGACCTAGGGACAAAACGACCTAAGGGGTAAAGAAGGCCTGACCGACCTAACGACCCAAGGGGTAAAGAAGGCCGACCGACCTAACGACCTAAGGTGCAAGCGACCTATGGGTTGCGACCTATGGCAGGCCGACCTAACTGCAGCCCAAGAATCATACATGTTCAGGCCGAGCGACCTAGGGGTTTGAAGTGCAAAAACTCTCTCAATTTGCAACCGATCGAGCACAGACGCTAGGGGATTATGCCCATAGGCTACCCGGTCCTATTGGATCCTTGATGCATCACCAAAAACGTGTTCAAACATCAAAGTTAGGATTTTTAAAGACTTGAACCCAAAACACTAAAAATTGGGATTTTCAACAATTCAATCCAAACCAAGAGCAAATGTATATGAAAAAGTGTTAGTAATTCATACCCAACAATTAAGGATAGTTATAAACAAAGATATGAGATAAAATCTCACCTTTACACAAAATCAAGGAAGAAGAAGCTTGAGAGCAAAGGAAGAATCAATGGCTTCTCTTTGAATTTGGAGTTAGATGTTGGATTTGCATATGAACTAAGGCTTGGAGTTTTAATTTCCCATTCCTTCCTCCATTTTTGATGAAGCTTGGGTGTTAGAAAATGAAAGTAAAGTTATAAAGGGAAGGGGATTGATCTAGAGTTAATAGTTTAGGCTAATGGGCTAAACCAAACCCAAAGCCCAAAGTGAAAAAGTGGCAAAATTCCACTAACTCCAAACACATCAAAGTTTATACTCAAAAAGATCGCAAATGGTGTTTTGGACCCATGGAAGTGGTTCCGAGTCCTAATTCGACCGTATGCAAAAAGTAACTTTTCGGACCAAAATCTGACTACCGATAAAATATTAAAATAAAATATTTAAATATTCAACCATAAAATATGCGGGTTGTTACAGACTCCCCTCCTTAAAGAAATTGCATCCTCTCTATATTTAAGAGGAAAATATAAGGTAATAACCATGAAAGCATTTCAAAATAAAAGAAATTTGAAATAAGAAATTCACCTCATAGAGCACGGGAAAGTAAGTCCGGATGTGTTCGCTCGATGAACTCTCTAGATTCCCAAGAGCAATCCTTAGGATTTGAGGACCATTGAACTTTAACATGCGGAACATCTTTATTTCGAAGGCGTTTGACCTCCGAAGCAATAATACGAATAGGATGTTGCTCATAAGTTAAATTAGGAGAAACTTCAATTTCTTCCACAACACCGGGCTCAAGAATAGAATCGGAATATCGAAGGCATTTCCGTAATTGAAAAACGTGAAACACGTCATGAATAGCAGAAAACTGAGCCGGTAATAAAAGGCAATAAGCCACGGAACCAATACTTTCGGTGATAGGAAATGGTCCAATATATCGAGGCGCTAATTTTCCCGATCGACTGAAACGTTCAACACCCTTCATAGGTGAAACACGAATAAACACAAGATCTCCCACAGAAAATTCTAATTTCCTTCTCCGGTTATCGGCATAGGATCTTTGCCTACTCTGAGCTTCTTTCATCCTATGACGAATAAGGTCAATCTTTTCCGTGGAATCACGAATAAAATCTGGACCTAAAACCAGCTTCTCACCAGCCTCAAGCCAAAAAGAAGGAGATCGGCATGGCCTTCCATAGAGTGCCTCAAAAGGTGCCATACCAATACTAGATTGGAAGCTATTATTATAGGAAAACTCAACAAGAGAAATATGATCTTCCCAACTTCCACCAAAATCAAGAACACATGCACGAAGAAGACCTTCAAGAGTTTGATTCACATGCTCAGTTTGTCCATCGGACTGGGGATGATAAGCGGTGCTAAAATTAAGCTTCGTTCCCAAAGCTTTTTGAAGACTCTTCCAAAATCCACTAGTAAACAATGGTTCACGATCACTAACAATAGATGAAGGAACTCCATGCAATTTTACAATTTCTTTATTAAAGAGTTTGGCCAAGAGAGGAACAGTTCGATTGGACCGAACGAGAATAAAATGGGCGGATTTAGTAAGTCTATCGACTATCACCCATAAGCTATCATGACCCGAACGAGAACGGGGAAGGCCGTCTACAAAATCCATGAAAATTTGATCCCACTTCCAAATTGGAATTTCTAAAGGTTGCAATAACCCACCGGGCCTTTGTTGTTCGGCCTTGACAAGTTGGCAAGTCATGCAACACTTAACAAAGTTAGCAATATCAGATTTCATTCCCTCCCAATAATAAAGTCGCTTCATATCCGCGTACATTTTACTACTACCGGGATGAATGGTAAATTTAGAACGATGAGAATCTTCTAAAATGTCTTTACGAAGATTACTAATATTTAGCACGATAAGTCTACCAAATTTTCGAATACCGCCACGAGAATCAATATCAAAGTCTTTCAAACCTTCAATATCAATACTATCCCTAATATTTTGGCTAAGAAGAGCCAATTCGGAATCTAGCTTTTGAGCTTCAAGAATGCGGTCTAAAAGAGAAGGATGAGCCTCAAGGCTACATAAAGCAAGAGATGAACATAAATCGAAAACACAATCTCGAATCTCACAAGTGGATAAAATTCCGAGATCATTCCATTCAGATATCATCATAGAAACAACCTCTTGTTGCTATGACTAAGTGCATCGGCAACACGATTTCCCTTTTCGGGGGTATAAAGAATATCAAGATCATAAGCTGCAAGAAATTCGAGCCAACGTTGTTGATGCAAATTTAGTTCCTTTTGAGAAAATAGATACTTCAAAGATTTATGATCGGTGTAAAGAATAACTTTTTCTCCCAAAAGATAATGATGCCAAATTCGAAGGGCGAAAACAATAGCCGCAAGTTCTAAATCATGAGTGGCATATCTAGTCTCGGCAGGCTTCAATTTCCTAGAAGCATAAGCAATAACACGTTCTCTTTGCATAAGAATGGCACCCAAACCAACGCGACTAGCATCGGTATAAACAGTAAAATTTTGATTTCCCCCGGGAATCACAAGAATAGGAGCATCGGAAGGGAGTTCTTTTAATTTCTGTAAAGAAGCTTCACATTTGTCCGACCAAAAGTATTTAACTCCCTTCTTTGTCAAACTAGTAAGAGGCACGAAAATTTTTGAAAAGTCTTTTATAAAATGACGGTAATAGCCCGCCAATCCAAGGAAACTACGAATTTCCATCACACTCTCCGGTCTCTTCCAATTTTGAATCGCTTCAATCTTTGAAGGATCCTTGGAAATTCCGGATTCGGAAATAATATGACAGAGAAACTTCACACGAGATTGCCAAAAGTGGCATTTAGAAAATTTTGCTTTCAATTGATTGCTCCTATGAGTTTCCAACACAATCTGAAGATGTTTTGCATGCTCCTCCTCGGTTTTAGAATACACTAGAATATCATCAATAAAGATGAGAACAAATCGATCGAGGAAGTCTTTGAAAACTCTATTCATAAGGTCAACGAAATAAGCCGGGGCATTCGTTAAACCAAATGGCATAACAAGCCATTCAAAAGATCGATAACGAGTACAAAACGATGTCAACGGAATGCTATCCTCTGCAATACGAAGCTGATGAAAACCGGTAGCTAAGTCTAATTGTGAAAAGACTCTAGCACCACTAAGTTGATCGAATAGATCATCAATCCGAGGTAAAGGATATTTATTTTTAATAGTAAAATCATTAAGCTTGCGGTAGTCAACGCAAAGCCTAAGTGTACCATCGGATTTTTTCACAAAAATAGCCGAAGCTCCCCAAGGCGAGGAACTAGAGCGAATAAATTGCTTCGTCTCCAATTCGGATAATTGTTTACGCATCTCCTCATTTTCTTTATTGGACATATGATAAGGAGGACGAGTAACAGGTTGAGCTCCAGAGATGAGATTAATTCTGAACTCAATTGCTCGCTTAGGTGGTAATCCTAAAACGGGATCAAATATGTCGGAAAATTCATGAACAACGTGAATAAGAGAAATAATATCTTCCTCATCATCATTATCGTCATCATGGGGATTTAACGAATATAAAGATGCAACCAAGCTGGAATCCGAATCTTTAAGATCAATAGAAATCTGCTTAACAGATTGAGGATGTCGAAGATGAATAGTCCGCTCAGGACATAGGATTTGGGCTTCATAGCGGTTAAGCCAATCCATTCCCAAAATCATTCCAAAGCCTAAGTAGCGCATAACTTGCAAATAAGATCGGAAAGAAAAATCACACAAAATAATCTCGACATCTTTACACAATAAACTGATTGTTATGGATCCACCAATCGGATTCGCAATTCTCAAAGAAGTCATTAAACACAAAACATCCAAAGAAAAAGTATCAACAAGTTCTTTTGAAATAAAAGAATGGGACACACCCGTATCAAAAAGAACTCGAATAGGATGATTACGTAATAAAATAATGCCATCAAGGATAGAATGAGAAATACCTTTACCTCGAGATGTGTTTCCAGGAGCTTGAGCAACATTAAGCTTTCCCTGCTTCCTGCCTTAAAGTTTGGGACAAGAAGATAAATAATGATCCGGGTTTTGCAATAACGACAAGCACGAGGCTTTGAACACTTGTTCGCATAATGGTCCTTAGAACCACAGTTGTAGCATTGCCCACTACTTGAGGTAGAAGCCTTAGTTGCCGGAGAGGCTTGCTTCCCTTTCTTACTGTTGGGATAAGGACCTTTGAATTTATTAAGCCTTTTCTTGTTGTTGAAGTTTGGTTTGGCACCCATAACTTCAACATCACTCTCTCGATCTGCCTCTTCAAGACGAAGAGCGATATCAATGAGTTGATCAAAAGAAACTTCTAATTTTAAAAGTAATGGCTTCTTGAGATTTTTATTCAAGCCAAAGACAAATCTTTGGTTTTTCTTCAATAGGGTGTTTATGTACTCGACCCCATATTTAGAAATTGACTCGAAGGATGCGACATAATCTGCCACGGAGGATTCACCTTGAATAAGGTCAATGAAACGACGATCCAATGTTACTTTTTCAGCTTCTGGCACAAATTTTAATTCGAAGCGTTCCCGGAATTTCTCCCAAGATTCGCTTCATTTATTTCAGAAATTAGAAGCTCATACCAATCTAATGCTCTTTCTTGGAGCATACTAGAGGTCACCTGAACACGGTGAAGATCAACAAGATTCATGCGAGAAAAGATTCGATCGCACATTCGCTGCCAAGCCTGGACTTCAATAATAGTTTCAGAACCTTTGAATGGCTTCCCACCCAAATTGGTATAATCGTTGCACAAACATGCAAATCTAGAATTAGGGTGAGTAGACTATGGATTAGATCCGGCTGCTTGAGCATTCCTTACTAGATCAAGAAGCTACTGGGCAGACATAAATATTCCATCTTGGGGAGTAGCACGAGATTGACCGACGCTGGGACGGCCAGGTCTAACTGTTTCTCTTCCTTTTGAAAGAAAGAAAGAAGAAGGATAAGGTTATTCACCAAATGAATATCAAGCAATCTTGATAGATAAACAAGGAATCATAAAGAAAATAGGATGAATCAGTACGAAGACTCGAATTAAATCCTAAAGCACGACTCCTAAGATGGACTTAGGACGATGATCCTTGCTAGAATATTCTACATTGTTCTGAAGATTGGCTCTGATACCAAGCTGTGACGCCCCACCTCTATACCCACGCTAGCCAAGGACACTATGGGGTAATGCCACCAACTAGAATGGAGAATAAGGCTGTTGAGGAGCGACCATCCGCGTAATTGCTTTGTGCGAGCAACGATATGTCAGATAGTACAACACGCATTTGGTTTAAGGAGGAAATCCGACATACCGATACAAACTCAAAGCTACTACTCAGTGGCTATATATATTCTTCGGAAACAAATATAGAAATAAACATAACACAAATCAGTCACAGACATCCATGTCACAAAGGCGGAAATAGATATGAATATATAACACATGAAAGTGTACATCAGAGTAGTGGTCAAAGAAGATCCACAATGTCACAAAAGAATAGCTACAAGTGCTAGACAAAAGAATATTGATACATCAATGAGTCTATATCTCAAATGTATACAACAAAAAACTACTAATCTAAGTAGTTAGCCAAAAGTCAGGGTGATAATCACAGATGTGAAGTCAAGCAGAAGCACCTGTAACATCTCGGTCTGACCCGAGTATTATTTAATAAGAAAATAATAAACGGATCAGTCTAGCTATAAATATCAGATAAAATGATATAGAATAAGAGATATGACATAAATATATGATGACCATAAAGCCATACTGTGATAAGTATGCAATTGAAAATCAACTAGGGATTAATCAATATCATAAGAATCTTCTCAAAGATCAAAAGGAATGTCATACTCTTTATTTATATTCACCAAACCACAAATATGGACAATAATATCAATGCCAATCACAAAAGTTAATGACACACAAATTCACCAATACACAAATATTGATAAGACATGTCAATGTAAATCACGAAAATTGGTGAAATACAAAATTCTAGAAATCGTCAATGGAAATCCAGAAATCACAAAAAGGGGGAGGCCTATCACAAAGCGGGAGCATGAAAACTCACCAACACGTGTATCACAAAATGGAACGCTATTCCATGGTTGCTAACCATTAATTTTTGAGCTGAAGCTCCACAAAACGGCTTGAAGACCATAGATCGCTACCCCACCAAATTGAGCAGAAGCTCCACCGAAACGGGGTTTAGTCTCCCTCGTAGACAAAGAGACATCGCACATTTCCTAGTCTAAATCACAAAAATGATCATCAACGATCATCAAGAAGTGTCAATTACAGTAAGCTAGTAAATATATAAGCTTAGCTTCATGTCCCATAACCACTAGCTTAACTTAAATATTTACGAACAAATTGTAGATCTCCACTCGAAAATTGTCACAGGAGATTCAATCGACAAGTCCAAGAATTAACAGGCAAAGTAAACACAAGCGTTTCATTCCACTTGTTTTACTAAGCCGTTTAATTAGATTTCTCGTACGAGTGAGGTAAAGTAACAAATCACAAAAATGATTGTAGAAACAATAAATCACAAAAATTCACATTCGAAGACGTGAATAAAATCCAAAGAATTCAACTCCAAATCCATCAAAGTGGAAATACCCTTGCGACTTAACAGCCACGACTTACGACTTAACATAAGTCAACGCAAGAAATCAGCAGCTCAAGAAATAGAATACGGCTTAAAGCAGGTGTGACTTTTCACGGCCGAGCGACCTAAGGATGGAATGACCTAAAGGCCGAGCGCGCGACCTAACATGGCGCGAACTAAGTTGGTTGCGACCTAAGGAGCTAGCGGCATAACAGGCCAAGCGACCTAAGTGATGCAACGACCTAAGTGAAGAGCAGGCTGACCTAAGTGGTAGGACCGAGCGACCCATGTGCTGCGACCTAAGAGGCTGCAACCTAACTTGGTTGCGAGATAGCAGGTGCGACCTATCATGGCCGAGCGACCTAATGGATGGAACGACCTAATGGCCGAGCGACTTAGGGGAGGTTGCGACCTAAGTCATGGAATGGCCTAACACAAGGCGACCGACTTAAGTGGGGAACGACCTAACATGTCGCGACCTAAGTTGAGAAGAAGGCCGAGCGACCTAACGGGTATAGCGCGACCTAAGTGACATGACCTAGCCGAGCGACCTAAGAAATACGGTTTAACATATGGCCGAGCGACCTAGGGACGAAACGACCTAAGGGGTAAAGAAGGCCTGAGCGATCTAACGACCTAAGGGGTGAAGAAGGCCGAGCGACCTAACGACCTAAGGTGCAAGCGACCTATGGGTTGCGACCTATGGCAGGCCAACCTAACTGCAGGCCGAGAATCATACATGTGCAGGCCGAGCGACCTAGGGTTTGAAGTGTAAAAACTCTCTCAGTTTGCAACCGATCGAGCACAGATGCTAGGGGATTATGCACATAGGCTACCCGGTCCTATTGGCTCCTCGATGCATCACCAAAAGCGTTTTCAAACATCAAAATTAGGATTTTTAAAGACTTGAACCCAAAACACTAAAAAGTGGGATTTTCACCAATTCAATCCAAACCAAGAGCAAATGCATATGAAAAAGTGTTAGGAATTCATACCCAACAATCAAGGATAGTTATAGACAAAGATGTGAGATAAAATTCTCACCTTTACACAAAATCAATGAAGAAGAATCTTGAGAGCAAAGGAAGAATCAATGGCTTCTCTTTGAATTTGGAGTTAGATGTTGGATTTGCAAATGAACTAGGGCTTGGAGTTTTAATTTTCCATTCCTTCCTCCATTTTTGATGAAGCTTGAGTGTTAGGAAATGAAAGTAAAGTTATGAAGGGAAGGGGGTTGAGCTAGAGTTAATAGTTTAGGCTAATGGGCTAAACCAAACCCAAAGCCCAAAGTGAAAAAGTGGAAAAAATCCGCTAACTCCAAACACATCAAAGTTTATACTCAAAAAGATCGCAAACGGTGTTTTGGACCTAATGGAAGTGGTTCCGAGTCCTAATTCGACCGTATGCAAAAAGTAACTTTTCGAACCAAAATCCGACCACCGATAAAATATTAAAATAAAATATTTAAATATTCAATCGTAAAATACGCGGGTTGTTACACGCAGAGACGCGTACTACGCAGTGGAATAGTTCTGGAATCGTTCCGAGCAAGTAAAAATTTAGGTTAAATTGAACGCCATTCGATTTAATTTAAATTTGAACGCTCGCCGAAAATCCAAGATGAGTTTAACTCACTCACATCTGGAATATTAGTTAATTTAAATAGTCAATATTTAAATGATTGCTTGATTGGTTGAATATGATAATTATTATCAAATTGAATCGATATAAATGGTTGTGCTAATATCCGTGGATGCAGGGAAAATAGGTTGGAGGGATCCAACTGGATCCTCACAAATAGAAATTAATTTATATTCTGTAATATATCTTATTCATTATTCTGTGATGATTTGTTTAGATCTTGTTATGCTGTGTTTTATTTATATACTGTGATGAATTAAATTGAAATTTAAATTCTATTGTGCTCTGATTAGGTGAATACAACCTGAAAACTTTAAATATAAATAGATGAAATGGGTCTAAAGGATATAAAAGAAATTCCTAAGTAAAGAATTTAAAAGGAATTAAATTCAAGAAATTTGTTGATAATTTGAAATGTTTGAAGATGTGATATATAAAGGAAATGTTAATTTTTTTAAAATAACAGCGTGATTTATTTTTAAAGGATGAGAAGTATGATTTCTCCTGGAAATTCCAGTATGTTTTTAAGAAAAGTTTTCAAAAATATAAATTTGTAGTTTAAATATGTTTAGAAAGAAATATCATTTTAAATGTTTTTGAGTAAAAGCCAACATTGATTTAGTAATTATGGTATTTAATTATTTTTAAAAGGTAAAGTAGTATTAAGTTTTCAAAAGGAAATTTTAATATGAATATTTGGTTTAATAACCTTATTTTAAAAGTTCAATTTTATTTAAAATACTTAGGAAACCCCTATATATTTCCTTAAGTATTATTTTCAATTAAATAATTTCAAGAGCTTATTTTAAATCATATGTTTGAAAGTGATTTCCAGGAAATAGCAATGTGTTTAAAATAAAAGGAGTTAAAGTATGGAGAGGATTTTACGGGATGAACGTAAAATTGAATTGGGATAAAACGTGTTGGATTGATAAAAAGAATTCTTTGGTTATTCTAAGATGGAAGTGTATTTCCCTGAAAGCCAAGTACATTTTTAAAATAGATTTTTGAAACATTAGAGTTTGATATACACTGAAAGCCAAGTATGTTTTTTAAAAATAGATTTTTGAAACGTTAGTGTTTGAAGTTATATTAAAGAATGGTTTCAAGAAAATTATTTAAGTTGTAAGAATTTTAAAGGTGAACATATATCAAAGTAGTTATAGAAGTAATTATTTTTAAAGGGTAAATAGAATCATGTTTTAAAGAATATTATTATTATTTATACTTTATAAAATGGTTCTATTTTTAAGATAATCAATCAAAGTATTATTTAGAAATTGTATAGAGTTTCATAACTTTATTTTAAAATTTATTATGACTTAACTTTATTTTAAAGAAAATAGTTTATATTTTATTAAGCGGTTTTATTTGAGATGTTTTTAAAAAAGTATATATATATATATATATATATATATATATATATATATATTAAATCAAGTATGTAAGAAGTTTTAATATGAATGTTTTAATGTATTTTCAAGAATAAGGTATTCAAATTATTTTAAATCTTAAGGATTGGTGCTTGGACACTTTCAAGGGAAGTAACAATTTGGGAAATTTATTCCACGAGAAATTGAGTTTGAAAAGTGTTTCAATAGGATTTGAAAAGGGAAATTATATCTCGTGAAGATATTTTTGAGGAAAATAAATAACGTGGGCAATTATTTATTTTGTGATGGATGTTTATGAATGTTAATTGATAGTTAAATCATCGACTATCAATATTGGACAAATGCGTTGATCGTTTTGAAGAGACCGGGATCGAGATTTATTTCTCGAAAACCACTTCGATCCGGTTTGTACGTTTCATGGAAAAACGTGTTCGGAGTCGAAGATGGAGCAGTGAAGTGCAAGGACTAGTCGCTACTAATCCTGAGGATATTTCCAAAATGGGTGTAGTAGGAGTAGTGCCTTCGGTTCCGTTCAAACCCGGGACGGACTTGTATGGACGAATGCTTTCGGAACATCGTCAGGTGGGCGATGGGCATTCTAAGTGAAACGTTCTAAAAGGTAACGCTTAGCCTCAAGCCTCATCAACCGGGAATGACTGAAAATCAGGGGATATGCAGCAAGGCTTGTTGGGAAGCACCCATTTCCTGGTAAGGTCATTCCTGTCAAGATGTCCCTTTTATTTCGGCTTAGTGGTGCGGTTGCTGATCCTAACCGCGGGGTGATCTTACTCGGGACTATCCAGTAAGGGGTAGTCCGAGCCTTGTGTTGCAGGGGATCGGGCGTGGTCCTCGGTACACTGATCTAGACCGGGTACTGTGGCATTGTTGGAAAACCATTCTCCCTACGAGCCTTTACGAGTTTTGTTTGTATTACCCACTTTGTGGCTAGTAGATGGAATTTAATAGATGTAACAATTTCGGCTATTTTATAAGTATTTGTGAATAGACCCTATTATAATATCAGAGGATTTCCATAAAAAGTGTTTTAGCTATCGTAAGGTAAAACCCCGACATGTTTATTTGTAGCGTGGTCTTACGAGATGCTTTTGTTCTCAAAAGGATTTTGAAACTTTAATAATCAATTTGGGTGCATTATTATCAGCTGGTATTCCAGAACGACTCGGGTGTTATTCCATTATAATGCTCGGGTCAGACCGAGTATTATATGTCCAGGACAGGATGCTATGGAGCAGAAGAGGAGCTGGAGTCCGAGACGTATTATCCGCACTAGTATATATATCCACTGCTATGATTGTATGGAATTGTCTGACTGGTAAGTGTTGTTTGTATAAGATACTCTGATGATACAATGTATAAAACAGATATAGTTTCATTCTGTGTAAAGATCTATTATTTACTATTATATTTTACTCCGCTGTGACTGTGAGATTCTGATATTGTTTAGTCTCTTCTTCTTCTATCTCTTCTTCTTTAACCCTAAGGGTTCGTATTTCTGTTCCACTTGAGTTAATTGATGTAGAATAGTGTTGACTCAAGGGTTACAGATTTGCGGGCTGTTACATAAAATTCCACTTAGAATGCTCATCGTCCTCTAATGACGATTTTCTGATCGCATTCGTCCATACAAGCTGTCCGAGGTCTAGACAAACTGAATCATCGTCTTCACTATCTTCACGATATCCATTCGTAACGCTCAAATCGAATCGAAATAGTTTCGAATAACTAAATTCGATCCCGGACTCTTCGAAACGATCAACGAAATTTGGCCAGATTTGACAATTGGTTATTTAGCTATCAAATAACAACCATAAGCAGTCACTAGGCCCGTATTATAATTTTCCAAAATTTATTTTCAAAATATCTTTATAAGATATATATTCAAATTCCTTCCAAATTTTCAATATTTGAGACAATTCAAATACTTATTTCCATACCAAGGTATTTCAAAACATCTCTTATTTCAACACTTCAAAAATATTTGAAAATATATTTTCTAAACCCCTTACTTCTCAACACTTAGGAAAGTTCCATTTATTTCCCTTTCCTCAAAACCCTTCACAATTTATATTGTAAATTCCCAACTCGTTTAAAATGAATTCTATAAGTTCCGAGGTTCCTTAATTAATTTCCTTTAATATTTTCGAAGTCAAAACCGTTGTCTATAATTCAAAATATCCATTTTTGACTTCTTTTATGAATCCTAATTCATTTTTTCTAAAGTTCACTTTTATTCAAATACTTCAGAAATTTTCTTACATTTACCCAAATTCCATATTGAGAATTTCTCTTATAAAGCCCATCTACCGAATAAACCTCGTTTTCAAACCACCAGAAGATTTATAAATAAATTTAAATCATTACAAATTCTATATGTATATACGTAAATAAACTAAGTATTTAAAAGAATATTAATTTATTTTTAAAACATGTTCAAGTAATTATTTAAACCATCGAAACACTTTTTATAAACATCAATATCTCATTTTTGGATAAACAAATCGATTTACGAAGCCGATTATAAAAATTAGAACTTAATTTCAATTAATATTAGATATTTGAATAATTCACTTTCGAAATATTTCAATATGAACTAGTTTAAAATTACATAGTTAAATAAATAGAATTTCCCTTTTTGAATCAAAACTTAACTTCTTAATAAAATACATTTTTAAAATCCCAATAACCAATTCAATTTATAAATCCCTCTTGAGTTACAACACATCGATCCATTTCCGATTCTCTAACCATCCTCACTTTTCAAAAATAGAATTAACTATTTTTCCCAAAAAACTTTTTTTCGTATCTCGATATAAATTCACCCTGTGAATTATATTCCAATTTATCAATTAATTCGGTTTTCCTTTGTTTATAAATATCGTTTATAATTTATAACTCCTTAAGTTTCACTTGTTACAAAACTAATCCCATTTATAAAATCTCATTTCATAAATCCATTTCTTAATAAATTCCATATATTTCACAAATCTATTTGAAATATCGATTTCAACTCCTTTTCATATTTTCTAGAAATATCGTTTAAAAATCCATTGTTAAATAAATCCTTTATTTAAATTATTTTAAGATCTCTATTTTAAATATTTTTATGAATAGTAAAATACAAACCCAAATCAATTGTTTTTATCCAAATCAATTTCATAAAAATAATCCAAATTTCAATATAAATATTTTTAAATTCAAAATATCCTTTTAATTCCATTCAAATTCCAAAAATAATATTCATGGTGTTTAAAATATCAAAAGTTAGGCGGGTGCCACTATAGCATCCAATAATTCACATCACAATAATAATCTATAACTGATTATTCTAACACATCATATATTACTATATATGAAAAACAATCAATATAAATTTGAGGAATCAAGTTGGATCCCTCTAACCTTTTTCTCTGCATTCACGGATGTTAATACAACATAAAACTGCCAATCCCACTTCGAGGGGGATCGCAGTATATATGGTCATCCACTATTTTGTGAAGCACATAGGTTTTCATCCGCTCCAATAGGGGGGAGTAATATCCAACTACTAATATATACCACTATATATATATATATGACATCCAACTGATAAATGATATATCAAATTCAACCAATCATCAAATAATTAATTTTAACATTTTAAATTTTAGAAGTAGTAATCCAAATGTGTGAGATTTACTCACCTTGATTTTTAATTGCAATCCATTCTAACTTTATTTTGTATCCTACGTCATTTCAAATCCAGTGACACTTATTTTGTGATTTTTGAACCTTATATGTATTTAATATGGATTAGTGAACTTCCAAATAAATTAATTTATATTAACTTTAAATTCAAAAAATTTCTTTTTTAGATAAATACCTTCCTTCTCATTTCACGCTTACATGCACACGAACCTTACCATGAATAGTGACTTTATCACTTCTTATCCTCCTCTCTTCCTCATTTCTCAATCGTTCGACGAACGGTTAATGCCATTATTCTTACTTCCTGCTCGAGCTCTCCCCCTTGTATGCGAAATTTCCCTTTCACAACCACACGCAACTGTCGCCCATCCAAACCATCACCAGACATCGCCAAGCCCTAGCTACGTCTGCACCTTGCCAATTACATGACCAACTACACCCACCGCAACACCCAACTCCTTCCCCTTCGTCAGAAATCCCAAGCCCTAGACAACAACCGCCTGCCCTAAGCTCGAGCCCAGACCTGACGTCGCTGTTACCTCCCCTTATCGCGACTTCGCTTTCCAACTGCCATGCCCATAAGAGATTTTCATATCACCGCCTGCTAATTCACATGCCCTAGCTCGCCTCTGTCAACGCATCCAACAATGCGTGCCTCCGCCTTCCTCGGTGATGAGCCATGAATTCTCGATTTAACGAATATGATTCAATTTTTTTATATATACATGAATCAATTCGAACAGAACAATAGAGACGAAGAGAGGCTCGTGATTAATACTAAAGGTAACATCATATTGAAGAAGATAGGTTGAACTTATAATTTATTTATTTATTTAATAACATTGTAATCAAAATATCTCGTTTGCATAACTCAAAATCCCAAATCTTAATTAAGGCATATTGCCATGCATTTCTAATGTTATACCCCTATTTCGAACCAAATGGAACAAGTTTCAAAGCCTATTCGATCGTATGTTGAAGATAGCTTTTTAAATCGATTATTTAAATTAAATTCAACTTAATTATTTCTAGACGTTTTTAGATCATACGACCAAACGGTAAATCCGAAAGCTACAAAATTTGAAATCTAATAATAATACATTATTACAGATCTAATGGAACTTGTTACGTCGAATTCTGAGACTGTGCCCCGAAAGGCTATTTTAACGCGTTGATAAAATCGACGATTTCAAAAATCGACGAAATTACTTAAAATTTCAATATTGAAAACTTGCTAACTCAATTATAATCCCAAATCTAATATTTGAAACCATTTAAATATTCCAAATTAAACATCGGAATACATTCCTCCCCACTTAAAAGAATTTTGCCCCCAAATTGCTAAGGCAGGAATAATGCTCTAAACCCATTAACTTAACAAAACCTACTTAGTTAAAACTCAACATACCACTTTTCTAATCTTTTAGTTCTGACCAAACAATTAGTTTTCCCTGTTCTAATCCAAACCCTTAATTATCATTACAATTCAGAATTACCTTTTTAGTTAACAAAAATTTCCAAAAATTTTCAAAATTTTCTAACACCCTAAATTTCAGAATTTTTTTGGTACAGTCTCCTTTGTACGGAGAGCCTTTTATACATCGACCCACATAGGAAAAAACACAATATATATCAATACTTATATCATTTGCGGTATTTAATCTGAAATCGTACCTTATATTAGCATTTTTAAGCGAGCGGCATATTTAATATGCAATTACGCAACCCAATTTTGGCTCAATAGTCTCCGGGTACCTGTACTTACTCAATTTAAACACGTAAGTACCAAACCTGATATTTAAATAAGATTTCACTTATTTCACTAGTTAAATACAATATTCCATAACCAAATGTGTTAACATATATTTATAAGCAATTAATGGTTCTGATACTAATTTAATTACTTTTGAACAATCCATATACCATTTTCATTCAATTTGAAATGATTTACAACCCAATTATTTGCATTCAATTTATATTTACACCAAATAAACTCATATCCATTCCAAATTGATTTAAAAATCAATTTTATTCACTTTCTATTAATTGATAGAATTTTATTTACTTCTATTTACGTCAAACGACCATTTTAAATTGATTCCAATTCAATTTATTTTCAAATTTATTCCATTTAAAATTGATTCTCAATCAACTTATTCAAATTCCATTCGTATCCACATTCAGTATATTCAAATCCATTTTATTTAGCTTGGAACCATTCCATGTTAATTTATTAAATAACCATTTCACAATTTATTTGAGCCAAGCTCCCATCCAAAATTATTAACTTAAGTTGATCATTTATTTCTAATTAATTCAACTCTATAACTTAAGTTTATTTCCCTTGCCATTAAATTCCAATTCAAATTTTAGATTGATTCTTATTAAATCAAATTCCGTTCCATTTACTACTTAATTAAATTAGTTCATTCACTTAATCCACTCCAAATTTTAATTCCATACTCAAATTCATTCCCAACTTCATTTAAATGATATCGAGGCCATATTCAATTTATTTATACTTACATAGAGTTTATTTATAACTTAAGTCGTCGCCGTTTAATCCATTTCTATTTAATTCGAGGATATTTCCAATTGTATTTAATTCGCTTACAATTAAGTCGAATTTCATTTATAACTCAAGTTCCACATTTAATTTCAATTTCAATTTACTAACTAATCCAAATTATTAAACTAAGTTAAGTCCCATTTTTGTATTCAACTTCTGATTTTTATTTAAAAATTTCTCCATTTAATTTACTTATGTTCAAATTTATTTCATAATTCTAGTTTGGCCTTTTATTCCTCCACCAAAATATCAAATTATTTTTATTTTGGTTTTACCTTTCCATTTTTCCCAATTTTATAGGTTACACAACTTATTTTTCACATTACCAACAATTTTATACTTGAGTATACTCACATTTTGTTTTAACTCAAGAATTACATTACTTCATAGCTTAAATATATATTTATTCCATTATTTCCAATTTTACAAGCTATACAAACTCCTTTATTCACAATCCCAATAATTTCCACTTAATTTTTTATTCCAATCAAAATTTTATACCTTATGGTTATATAATTATTTAACAACTCAAAACTTATATTTACTTCAATTCGACATTATTTCTTATCCAATCTAGTTCTATCTTTATTTTGCTTGAGTTAAGTTAAATTAATTTTATTTTATTTATTTAGCTTACTCAAGTTGAATTTCAATTTCAAACTTTAATGTTCCACATTTCCCTTTCTTCTATACCATTTTCACAATTATAAGTTCAAAAGCTTAATCCCTTTCCGGCTTCACAACTTCCAAATGAATATCACATTCATACGCATTTATTATTCAGTTAGCTTTATCACATTCTATTCATTTCATCCCACTTATTATAATCACTTCGTATATTTATTTCTTTTAACATTGCATAAGCTAATTTCCATTTCATCAATGCACTTCATTCATTAAATTCAAATCCAATCAATTTTTATTTTTAAAAATTATTTTAACTGACTTAAGATGAATTCCATTTAAGTTCATATCTCAACTTTTAGATTTTCTTTCCTTACTTATGCCATTTTTCAAATTATAAGTTCAAAAACTTTTGTATAATGCTTTCACCCATTATTTAGATGAAATTCCAGAATTTAAACACCCAGATTTATTTTTAAGTCCTTTTGAAATCATGCAAATACATATCTCTTTGTTTCCACAAACCATTTCCCCAAAAAAAAATTAAACTCAAACTTGGTTTTACCCAAAACAATTCTTTTTGGAATTTTTAAACAAAACTTGTTTACCTAACAAATCTAAAACAAATCAATTACGGTAGTAATCCGTCACTTAGAAACTCGAAAATGAACACAGATGATGTCTTGATCATCATCAGAATTATTTTCCAACGACTGAAGTGAGTTCAGTTGTAACGATCCCGGTTTTGGGTAAATTTAATTTGGAAATTAAAATAAATTTTTGAATTAGTTTGTGAATTAATTTGAATTTTTCCAAATTAAATAAGATATTTGTTTGTTTATTTATATATATGTACATAAATTGATTATAAGTAGAATTTTGATTTGGAAATTCGAAAATAAATATATTGAAAATAAATTGAATTTAAATACTCTATATTTTAAAATTAATAAAATTTGTTTTCTAATTATAATATGTATATGTAATATATATTTTAGAAGTTATGATTTTAAATTTAATATAATGATAATTTTCAAAAGCTATTTAGAAGTTAAATTCTATATTTTAAAAACTTATACATATAATATACATATATGTATGTGTGTTTATTTATTAATGTATAATTTAATTTTTAAAATCATTTTCTTTAAGGTTATACAAATATTTATAAAAGGAAATGGATTTATTTAAAATAGAAAATATTAAAACCATAAGATATATAAAAGGATAAATTGAAAATATAAATAGAAAACTATATAAAAATATATTTAAATATTTAATGCATGCATATTTACAAGTGTAAGAATTTTTTTACATGTATAACTATTTTAATAAATGAGATTAACAAGTGTAGGTAAATTAGCTTACAAATAATACAAGTGTCACATATCTTTAAATTTTCTTTTATTTTAAATTTAATAATTAAAAGGAAATCAAAGTTATAAATATCACTAAATTTTTCTTTTCTCATTTTGTTCAAAACTAAATGAAATTCAAAGCAAAACAAAACCTAAGAAACAACAAACCAGAGAAGAAAATCAAATGCAAAAACAATCTCTGTTCAAATTTAAAACCTGAAAGATTGAAATAAGTTTAACCTGAAGCCAAGATCAATTCAAAACTGAATCAAAACAAGTTCAGTTGCAAAAACAAAAATCAATTTCCCATTTTAAATATCAAATAGAAATCAAATAAGTGTAATGCAAATTCAATTCAGATCATCAACAAGCATTTTAAAACCTATAAGCAGTTCAAAGATCTGATTCAACTCAGATGAATCAAGTTTTAGATCAAAATCACTTTCCAACTTCAACTTCCAGATCAAGATAATAATCAGGCTCTCTGCTTTCAATTTCCAAGTGAGCAAAATCCCTTTATAAAATCATAAACTTGTTATATCTAGATGATCTTTGAAGTATGAAATGAGATGTGCTTGAATAATTGTGTGAATATACTTGCATGTCTATGTATCTATGGAAACGATGGTGTGCAAGTCTGTATTTTAAGCTCTGTTCATAGATTACAGGTTTAAAACCTGTTCAAAAATCCAAATCATCTCACCAAAACAATTTTAGGCTTTGATCTCTGAATAAAAAAGGTTTGTATGTGTGTAACATCACCCTTAAAAATAGATTCCAGTAAAAATAGTTAGCAAATATTCAGAAAATTAGAAACTACGGTAAGATCTTTTCAAACCCGAAAATTCAATGTCTTTATTTTCAAATTTTGGTTATATAAATAGATTCATGTTTAAAAACTATGTTTTTTAAAATAGAAATGAAGATTTTTAGCTTTGATTTGAGATAGAATTTTCAAGATGAACGGAGAACACATTTCCATCAATATCCGATGAACGACGATAGTTCATGGGTCGTGGTTTATGTCAAAGATAGCTTGGAGAATGCAGATCGATGGAAAAATAGTAAGGGGTTTTTCAGATGATCGGAGCGGCCAGGAAATGGTGAAGTAGGGTTTAAGGCCTGAGTTGGGTTGCCGTTGTTCTCGAAGCAATTACGTCGACGACGAGGCACTGGTCCAAGGGATAGAAGCTGGAAGTCGAGAGGAAGTTATAATGTGGTCGACGTGGATGCTCGGGGATGAGTTCGTCGTCGGCAAGGAGTTTTCGTTGATCTGGTTTGTTCTAGGTATCAATTGAAATTGTTCGATTTCGTTCCTCATGATTTTGTGTCGAGCTGGGTGGTTGATTGGGGTGAGGTGATCATCGATGGCTTGCGGGTGATCTCGTCGATGATCGAAAGTGGTCCCGGTTGCTCGTCTACGTGCACACATGTATGTGTGGTGTCTGGGTTCGTCTGAGATTGGGGAAGAAGGAGTAAACTCGAAGGAGGTCTCGAGGAATTTGGTTGATGGCTCGGGTGGGCGTACGGGTTCGTTTGCGTGTATTTAATTGTCAGCAGGTTTTAAAATTTAAAACAATGTTTAAAAGAAAATAAAATAAAAGGAGGGGTGATTCTGGGACATACTCGGGGAAAGCTGGTTTGGGATTGGGTAGGGATTCATATTAGTCTCGGGTCTGGGTTCTTGAAATTTTAAATAAATAAGTTTTTTTTTAAATTTAAATTAAAACAAGTTTAAAACACTTTCTTATTAATTCTTTTAAAACAATAAATGTTTTATTCTAGTTTTGGAATTAATTAAAGGTTTAAAATAAATTATTTTAAGTTAATCAAAATTTAAGGTATTTTATTATATACCTATTATTTTAAATAAATTTTGAAGTTATTTAAATTAAAAATAAATGGTTTGTCTTAAATATTGTTTTGATTTTAAATTAACTTAAAGGTTGTAAGATAAATTATATGTTAATGATAATTGTTTTCCTTTATTAATAAGATTTTCAATGACTATTAATTAATTAGAAGCTGATTAATTAATGTGATTAATTTAAGGCTGATTAATGTAAGTAATAAAAGGTTAATTACTTAATGTGATTACTCAAAGGATATTCAAATAATTAAAGGTTGACTTATTAATTAATTAAAGGTTGATTAATTAATGATAAGTAATTAAAGGGTAATTAATTACTTAAAGCAAGTTACTTAATGAATGTAATTAATAAAAATTGATTTATAATTAAGGATAATTAATCAAGTAATTAAAGGATAAGTACTCATGTAATTAATTTGTGATTTATTAATAACTGATTAGGGATAATCACTTATTGTAATTAATTAAGGATAATTAATAAAATGGTAATTAATTAAGGGTTAATTAATTATGAAATTAACTTAAGGTTAATTTATTTATGTGATTAATTAAGGATAATTAAAAAATTAATTAAGGATAATTGATTAAGTTGGATAAGTAAGAATGATTAATTAATTTCATTAATTAATTAAAATAATAACAAATGGTTGGTAATTAATTAATGTTAATTAGTAGGTTTAGGTGATTATTTATTTTGAGATGGTTAAATTAATTATAATTAGGTGATTAATTGATCTTGCTTATGAATGATTGGATTCTATTGAATGCTTTGAATTGTTGATATCTCTGATGTGTGATGTTATGTGATATGAATTGCTTCGAATTAAGCTGCGAACTGTGATTTATTTATCTGCGATGAATTTACTTATTTATCTGTAAATGAAAGATAAGCGTTATAGGATTATACCGCTTATCGATATTATTGTGCTTGAATTGATGATGTTGATATTTTATTGTTGCCTGTGAAACTCCTTGACTACACCACACACACACACAAATATGGATTTCATGGAAAATCGGTTAAGTCACAAATATTTTAAATTTAAATATTATTTTGTTTAAAAGTTGAATTTTGAATCCAAATGGTTTGGAAGTGAAATTGAGTTAAATTTGAAAAGCTTTTGGAAAGGAAGTTTGAAATTGAAATTTAGCTTGAATATAATATATCTTGTTTAAGATTTGAAATTATTTTGGAAATTATGTTTTCAAAGGGTTATACAAGTTATACAATATATATATATATATATATATATATATATATATATATATATATAGATTTTAAACCATTTTGAAGTATGTTGAATAAATTATTTTGGAGATTTGAATTTAATTCAAATAAAACTTGCCGAGAATACGAAAGTTCGCTGATTTTTTAATGTATACTTTGAAAGGCTATATCTTCAGTAAATTTAATCGGATTTTTCCGAAATGAATAGCATTTGTTTTCAAATGATAATGGCTTTCATATAAAGAAATGATTTCCAGCTTTTGTTGAAAGGATTTCAAGTTAAGAGTGAATAAAATTGAAAATAGTTTTGAAAAACTATGAATAAATCTCTGTTAAAGATTTGGTGAACATTGTTGCAAATTGAAGAGGATCTTAAAGGTGTATCTTTTTGTTTAAAAGATTAATAGTGGAAATTTGTTTAAACCGTTCAAAAAGAAAGATTTTGGGCTAAATGTTGTGACTTAACTAAGATCCCAATATATCCATATGTTTTTTTAAAAACAAGCGCTCATTATTCGGTTTAGCCGGTAGATGACTTTATGTCATAAAACCCATTTCGAATAAATGATACAACGAAATGGATAGCAATTGAAGACGGTGGTGAAGACCGTGTATTTTCGAGAACGAAAGGATAACATGTCGAATGACTCTGCACTGAGTTGCTCCGGTATAGAGATCTCCATATGCGATGGGGAGTCCGATCGGGATTGTGGATACCCGAATTTGTAAGGGCTTCTTTTGAAGTGCCTTCGGTTCCATTCAGATCTAGGATGACTTGTATGGATGTATGTCTTACTTTACACTTTGAGATGTAAAACCGGTTTCTATCAAATACATTTCTTTTTGGTGGTGGAGAATTTATTCTTTTAGCTTAACACTCTTCCCTGAGACGTACGAGCTCAGAGGTTATGTAGTTGATATTTACTAGTGATATATTCCAATTTGGTAATGTGGCGTGCTAAGTGCTGCTGATCATCTGTTAATCGAAGCATACCTTTTGTGAAAAGCGTAGCTTTGTGGCATGCTAAGTGCTGCTGATCATCTGTTGATCGAAGCATACCTTTTGTGAAAAGCGTAGCTTTGTAGACGAGACTTCGTCGAACCTCACAACCCGGAAATGGTCGAAATAGGAAGAATGCGACAAGGTTATGAGGGTTGCGCCCTTTAGGGTATGTGCGTTTTCTTGTGGTTAAAAAATGATATCATGGTATAGAGCCCAGATACTTAACTTATGTGGTTGTTGGAATTTGTTGTTGAGGATCCTCGGATAAAGGTCGGTGATTATTTAAACAAGTTTTTGGCGCCGTTGCCGGGGAATTTGTTTTGATTCTGATTTTCTATTCTTCGAATTATTTTCTTTTGATTTTTGTGTGTTTGCATTTAAAAAAAAAAGTATGCGTTTGTTTGATTTTTTGTGTGCTAGTTTCCATTTGCATTTTCATTGTTTATTAAAAAAAGCATACACAATTTCAAACAAAAATATTTTTATTCCATTTGCATCACATTTACATTTTCCTTTCTGTTACAAAAAAAAAAAATTACAAAATCATTTCATTTTCTGTTTACTATTCTTATACTGTGCACTGTGCACTTGTTCTGCACAACTCCTTCGTCTCCTCAAACAATCAAGCCGACTGCCTTATCAAAACCACCTGCTTAACTGTCATTTCCGATAATCATCATAGTCGGCATTCTTCACAAGCATCATCCCGAACCCCTGGTACAAGAGCAGTCAACTTCCAGCTAACATTCTTTGTTTGAGTGCATATCTCACAAACTCTGTGCATATCACATTCTATCGCACTACAGTCTCTTCCAACTTCAAGTGCATCATCCACAAACTCCAGTTTCAAGCAACCTGCCATTCGCCACCTGATCAAACCCAATACAACAACCGATACAACATACTCCCCTACTTCAATCACGACACAAGGTCAGTCAACAAACCCACCTTCAACATTCCATCTTCCCACTGCCTCACCTTCTACTGCTCACATCCTTCAACCAGAACTACCACACTCCTACAACATCTTGCTTACTGCATAACATCACAGAACCCACATTTACTCCATCCAACTTCAACCCCTACCATATATCACTGCTAAATTCTCAAGTGCTTCAACCTGCAACTGTCACTCCACTACCATATATCACTAACCTTACTTGCAAGTCCGAAGCCACTTCATAACATCCCACTTACCTCATAACTGCCTTAACATTCACCTCCTTGCCACTCTCTATCACCTCTGCTATCGACTCCTGCAGTGCTCTACCTCACATCTTCAATTCCCCTTCCATCAACTACAGATCATCACCAGTGCACATAACTTTCACCCCATCACTGCTAGTACTTGGCTGTTACATAGTTCATTCACTGCCTTGCTTGCATTGCAAACTTCTGTCTGCACCATCCTCTCCCTATTTTTACATCAACCTCTGCCTGTCACATTGCTGCCAACACCATCAAATACCCATCCTCCTGCCTTTCACATTCATCATACAACTGCCTCAAACATCAACTCCCACTGGCCATTCCATACATCCACCGTCACATTGACTTGCAAGTCCATATATCATCTCAGACAATCCCACTGTCTTGCTTTCACAACCTCTTCATCAACGAACAAACCTCACGCGACTGTCATCTCACACCAAAGAACAGCAACATCACCTGCAAATACCCCCACCACACAAAACAATTCACCTTTCTGACAACTTCCAAAACACCACTATCCTAACTGCTGCCAACCCATCAACATCAAACAACGACCTGCCAGAAACCGAAAACAACAACATCATCCATCCTAGACCATTACCCCTACCGATTGACATCATCTCCTTCTACAAACATCACACCGATAAGAATTCCTCCACGCATCACCAATCCAGCAACTTCGTCCTCTGACCATCTTCAACCCAAGTTCAATCCTCCTGTCAACCAAAAAGGCCTATGGCTTCATCCTCCCTGCAACCACGACTAGAGCAACCCATTTCGACATTGCAACAGCCACCATACTTCAATAATCACTAACTACCAATACTGCTACTAGAACAAACATCATTGCACAGTTCAAACGGCAACCGCCTCACATTGACATCGACCAACTTCACTTCATTACCATCAATTGTCAATCGCACCGCTTTCCAATCGCCTGAACTCGAACTGCAACTCGAACTGCAACCAGATCGTGAAACCCCCAAAAATTTCCACTGCCAGTCGACAACCAAATCCATCGCTGTCGCAACTTTTACTACCCACCAGAACATCTCCACCAACCCAAAATCGCCACAGAACCAACCTCGACTCGAACCATGAATCAAACAATTGGCGACACCCACTCAACCGAACCCACGCCAATACGTGCCTCGAACAATCCCATGACCGCCGCATCCAAATCCTCACCGCCGCGACTTCTGGTTCCGGTGCCGCAATTCGAGCTCTGACTTATGAATTTGGGAAGACAAAATTGGAAAATGAACCGGAATGAAATTTGGGAAAGTTGGAGGAATTGAATTCTGTTGTCAATATTTTTTGGCAGCTAAAAATCGGAATGCAAATTTGTGTGTTGGAGTAAAAGTTTGATCTTGAAAGAAACTGCTGTAGTGTCTGTTATATGTGTATATAATTCATTAAAATTATTTCCTTGTTTCTTTCAAAGTTTTACAAAAAAAAATTGTTCTGCATTCAATTTTTTTGAGTTTTTCCATTTTCAAAAAAAAAAAAAAAAATTTGGGTTTGCTTAGTTTGTTTTTCTTTCTTTTATTTTTGTTTTGTTTCATCCTTTTTCTTTGAAAAAAAGTTTTAAATTTGTTTTAAATTGTTTTAAGTACCATCCTTAAACAAACTGTATATATATTTTGTTTTTATTTTTAGTTTGCCAAAGCAGATTAAAAGAATTGCTTGCTTCGCTCTGCTGCCAAAAATAAATTGCTAGCTTGCTTATAAAAAAATTGCTGCTTTCATCTCTACTTTTATTTGAATTGCATTATTGATTGCTTGCATTTGAAAAAAAAATCCATCCGTAGTTGCATTGTTAATTCACGTTTAATTTTTGCATTGCATTTCACCTTAGATTTTGTTAATAATAACGGTTAGAAATCGATAACTCTTAATTGTATATTAATAATTTGTCTTCTTTGAAAAATTTAATTTCTTGGTGTCTAGGCTACGGCAGAGTAATAACCATTTAAAAATATTACGGTGATTCGTAAATATTATAGTGGTTGTTCCTCTGAAGGTACTTAAACCTTTGGCTGCATTGCTACGGTGATACGTGGTGCATCGATAACTCCTGCCCGTTACTTGCTGAGAACTATCATGTTGAATTAAGACAATTTGTGATTATACAATTTTGGGTTGACTTAGGATAAATAATTTGTAATTAGACCCTTGCATTCATTTAGTTGCATTAGTTCATGCATATTTAAAAAAAATTTCAAAATCCAAAACTATTTTTTTTTTACTTAGTTCCTTTTTTTTAGAAAATCCAAAATCCAAAAAAATATAAATCTTTTCGAAAAACAATTTTTTTTGAAAAATCAAAACAAAAATCAATTTTCCATTTAAAAAATAATTCTATATGTAAATATTTTTCCTTTATAAAAAAAACCAAAAACATTCTTGAAAATGTCTGAATTTCCATAGTCACTTGAATTTTACAATAGTTGTGAAAATTAATATAATCCTTATGATTTCATTCTGAATTCGTATGGATATTTTAACGACAACTATTCTTTAAACAATTTAAATTTTGAACCATAAAATTTTCAAAATAATGGTAACCCTCAACTCTTGAGAATAGCATTTCGTCGTTACTTGAAATCTCTACACAACAAAATCAAATGATAAATGATTTGTGTAATACGTATTTGTGTGATAAACTGAGTCAAAGTTCTCAAGGGTTTCAAAATTTGAATTCAAGTCAAAATTCAAACGATTTCAACTATAACCCATGCCAATTCAATTTCGAACTCCAAAATTAATTTCAAACTCGAAATGAAAATGGAAATAACTTTTCAAATGAATTTGGCAAGGGGAACAATCTCGACTTCGATACGACTAAATTTTTTTCTTCTCAACAAATCCAAATCGAAAATTCTCAAGTTAATAATTATAAGTTGGATTTTGTTGAACAAATGAACGAAATTTACGATGAACACACAAATTCGTTGTTTGAAACATATATGAAATAACGTGAAAAACAAAGTCAAATCCCAACGTGTGAGTCAAATAATAATCCATCTTTTACCACAATTGACGGTTTTCAAATAACAACGTTTGAAATTGAAAACGACAATCTTAATGAAGTTGTTGAAAAACATGGTAATTGACTTGGATTTCAATTCAATTGAGGGTGAGAAACCAAATTTAAAATTCGATCTTCCTTTTCTCGATTTTGAAAATTTAAACACAACAATTTTCGATTTTGAACTTGAGATACGCAATAAAGTTGTTGATAATCCAAATAAGGAAGACGAATTCAACGAACACGATTTCTTTGGACTTTTTGAGAATGAGTTGTTAAATTCTCAAGGGGAAGATTTAAATCGCCATTTCAATTTGAGATTTAATAATTTGGGAAATTTTGTTGATGATGAATTTGAATTTCAATTTGGTGATAATAAACTTGAATTTCAATCAATTATTCTATCATCCCCAAAATCATTGAAAACAAAACAACTCGTTCAATTTTTAATAAAACAAAATTCGTTTTTCCAAATCGACAATCAACTTCGAAATCTTTTAAAATTTGGTTTTTTGTGCTTAAGCTATGTCTCGCATACTTGACGAGACAAATGAATCGGTTTTTGAAAGACCGTTTCATCTACTTTCTAACGACATACTTTCTCATCTCTTGTAAATAATTATCCTTTCATGTAAATATAGGATTTTTATTTTTATTTTTCTTCTTTCTCCTTCCACTTGGGTTGACTGTGGGGACAGTCAAAATCAAGTGTGGGGGTATCTCATCATCTTTTTGATTTTTCGTAGTTTATTTTACATTTTCTTTTCAAAACCTTAAAAAAAACAAAAAAATTAAAAATAACAAAATTTTATTTATTTTTAAAAAACACCATAGGATAAATATATGGTTTTGGTTTATTAAATTGAAATTTTTGAAAGTTTATTTATCTTCACAAAAATAAAAATAAAGTTTGATTACAAATAACAATGGTTTAACTAGTATATAGAAGATTCATACGTGTTAACTATGAAATGCATCCTAATTAAAAATCTTTGTTTTAAAAAGTGGTTGATTTAAAGTAAAGATATAACTTTTTTGTCTTTTAAGTTTAATGGTGCTAAGATGATTTTGCAAAACTCTCTGTCTTAAAATAAAAAAAAAATAACATCCAAAGTATTCATTCTCATTTAAAAGTCCTCACGGTTATGCATGGGTGAATTACTTGGAATCTTTGATTATGTGCTTTCATATTCATTTAAAAGTCCTAACAGTTATGCATGTATAGAACACATGTAAAAAAAAGAAAAGAAAAAAAAGAACAGACTTAATAAAAACCACCTATGGTCGATAGGTGTATGCATGAAAGTGTGTGCACTCACCATGCTCTATACTCACCTCCTATAAGTTCGAAAGGCAGTGCATGGGTGGTATATCTGGCCTCGGTTTACCTGAGCTAGGTGTGTAATTTTTCTTGCAAATAATGAGAGAGCAAGCAATTGAAATCCTAGCACTATTTTTACTTATTCGATTTGATTTGTTATTGAAAAGTAATGAAAATACAACTTTGATAAACTTTGATAATCAACTAAGGATCCATTTCATAGTTACACTGTGTTATTAACCAAAACAATGAGTTAAACTATAGTCTATTTGTTATGATAACTTGATTTTTGTTGGAAATTTTAATGAGTAAATGACATAAATTTTCAAGATAATAATTTTCAAGATAATAACCAAAATCTATATTAAACTTATTTGTGTCAGTTTAAAAATAAATCTTTCATTTGTAGATATTTTCAAAAACTCGCATTCATCTCTTTGTAAATAAATCTTGCATTTTGTAAATATTTTTATCCTGCATTTGGATTTTATGGGCAGTATCCACTGAAAACCCTCACGAGACAACACTCGTTCTACTAGGGAAACCCGATGTTTAACGGCTTGTTGCATACGCTCAATGCAATCGTGCTCCCTATGAAAACGGGTTTATCTTAGTTTTTCTTTTTCGAGGACGAATAAAAAGATAAGTGTGAGGGTATATGATGTGCATGTAAATGTGCATATTTTTACCACCATATTTATTCTATTTAAATTAAATAAATGATCATACTGGGTATTTTAACTTGTTTTAACCAAAATCCATATTAATTCCAAATTGTAACATATTCATTTTCATCCAAGGGCAAAATAGTCATTTTTGTGCATAAATTAACTTGAGAAAATTTAATTAGAAATTTTCATACTATTTTGTAGGAATTTGATTTCAATTACAAGTTGTTTCATGAAGAAGATATGCATGCACAAAAAGAATACAAAGGAACGAAGATGGGAATAATTCCAAGTGAAGATCATGGAGGACTCCACCTACCCACCACCTTAATATACAAATTAGAGGCTAATGCACATGCTTATGGAATTAATGGCTTCATGTACACTTAAATGATGATTAGTAGAAGCTAATGATTACTTGGCCTCCACATTACCTCAAGGGCGTTTGGGGCATTCCACAAATTATGGATTAGAGTTTCACGCTTGTATAAATAACCTATTATGTTCATGTAACCTCCTCTTAGTTAGTCTCTCTTTAATTAGTTTAGGCTTAAAATAAAAGACAAGCTCTCTTTCTCTTTTCCATGGCTACTTGTATTTTTCCTTTTTTCTATGCAATTTTAGTTAGTGCTCTCTTTCTTTTACATGCTTCTTTTGTTTATTTACTTTCATGTTAGTAGTGTAGATTTATTTTTCATGCATGTAGAATAGTTTTTCTTTATCTTGCTTTCTTTTTCCCTTTCTTTTTCTCTCATGTTGCAAGCTACGTTTGTAAATCAAACGACAAATATAAGAGGCTAAACCCCTTCAATTTAGGGGGTAACGAAGCTCTCTAATTATGTAGCTTCAACTATTTGTTAATTCATGCTCTCTTTTTGTGCTTAATGATGATCAATGAAGTGTTTTATTTGTTGTTTTTACTTTGAATTTGATAGCATATATTGTTGACATCAAATAGGCTATGCTTAAACAATCATTAACACAAATTCCTCTTCATCAAAATATGATTATGGCAAAAGAAAGTGATTTGAAATTAAATTTGATGGTCTATATTTCTAATCAATAGTTAATAGGCCATACTTAAAAATAGATTTCATTTTCATTTTCTTTTTCAAGTTTCATGAAAGTTAGTAAGCGCTTTAAGGGATGTGTTATAGTTTGATGACTTATGTTAGCTAATCAATAGCACAAATATGCCATACTCATGATAAGCATATCTATTAAAGAACTAATGACCATAAAAGAGAGATCATGATTTCATATATGGTTAACTATGTCATCTAGAGAGTGGATTTATTCTCTAAATTGCCACTTAACTCTTATATTTGCTTCTCTTTTCTTTTAGTTAGCTAGTTAATTTTTAGCATAATTTTCCATCGACTTTGGTTTAATTTGATTGAATAGAATTTTAATATCATCAATTCCCTGCAGATCGACCCGTATTCGCCACGTGCTACATTCGTATACCATGTGCTTAGGGTTATTTTTATTTCTAATTTTTTTGACGGTTTTCTAATTCCATAGAAATTTCATCGATTAACATCCCTCCAGAGGCGTACCCATTCGGTGAAGGATTTTCCTTAGCCTTGACCATTTGTTGGAAACCTAATCACTCAATATGAGCCCTGTACGGTTTTAGTTGTAGATCCTGCCATTTAACGTGGCAGCTATCGTAAGCATACTATAATGGTACGTATGCTGGCTAAGATTAATATTATACTTTTGAAATGTTTTCTACACTATGCACTAATAATAATATCAAAAAGGATTTTCTCTTATCAAGTATGTTTGACTATCATAAGGAGAAATCTCCCCCAATTAACGATTGCATTGTGTGTGTGGCGGAAGGCCTTATGGTAGTTTCATTTTCTAAACAACATAGCGGATTTAGTTTTATTTCTTTTTATTTGTTTTTTCGAGATAAACTATTTTTGTTTGCTCACACCAGTCCCATTACTGACTTGGAGTTTATTGTTCCCTTTCTAAACTATGGATGCCCACAATTTTGCACACGGGCAGCCTAGAGTCAGGTTATCAGATAGTCAGCTAGTAGGTGTAGCTTTTGGCAATCTTCAAAGTCTTTGGTTTGACGATCGCATTGTGCACCGAGTTGCTTCACTTCAGCATAATGTTGGTTTGAGCTTGTTGTTTGGAGTTTTGGCATTGGAGATGATATCTTCCTACTGCTTTGTTTTTCCGCTGTTGTATCTATCTCTGTTATTGTTGATCATTTCATTTGTATCATGTTGTATCAAATGTTGTGTATCAATAAAATTATTCTTTTGTTTCCGCTATGTTATTATCACCTAATGTTGTAATAAGCTCCAAAGAACCAGACTTAACGTTTAAACCTGCGACATTCGAATATGGGTGATGTATTTAGGTGTTGATTTTCGAAGGTCGAGTCAGGGTCGTCACATCTGTGCTATATTATTTCAAAAATCCATTTTCAAATTTTTTTATTCAAAATCAATTCACAACAGTATTTTATTCAAAAATATTTCCAAACTTCACTTCCATAACTTTTTGTAAATATTTCCCGAACCTTCTGGAATTTAAATTTCTGAATTCTAGTTTTGTATAAATTTCTAGTTTTTAACTTATTTGTATAATTCATACTTATACAATATTAATTTTGGTTTTTATAAACCATTTTCAATTTTTATAATCTTGTTTTGATTGTATAATAATAACCAAACACATCAATTCACTATATAATATTTTTATAAAATTATTTCTTTATATCAAAATATAGTTTGGTTGAAATTATTCCATTTACCCTCTTCAAAACCATACTGTGTCGGTTTACCTGGTTCAAGTGTTTAGAAACTCCTATCGATTTAGTGATGTCCCACTATTCGACCAGAATTTATATGTCGCTCAACAGGTAAATTAACACAATATAAAACCATTTTACATTCACTAACAAACATGCGCTCATATATTAATACTCTCAACTCATTCTAGGGTACTACTGACCCTATTGCCAATGAGCAACCTCCACCAAAGCCAAGGTTCTTGCTTAACCTTCAGCTTTGATAACAAATGTAATGAACCGGGCATTTTTGACCCTCGAAACTCAACATCTATACGTTCACTATCTAACATGTTGTATATTCAAGTACCGGAAACACCGATTGTTAGGGGTGAAAAAGAAAAGGTAGAAGAGTAAACATGAACAATAACATAGAAGATCACAATCGCAGCGGAACAAAATATAATATATAATAATAGATTTTAGAAACAAGACCTATACTGTTAATATACATACCATTATCAGAATACAAATAGACAACAACCAATCTGGATAGTTTAATTACTTGTCCTCACACAGCGGAAATATAAATCAAATACGAAAATACGTCTTTGTTATCCAGCTCGTCTCCTAAGCTCCGTAACATCCGATCCTGAATTTGTTATACTCGGTCTGACCCGAGCATTATAATAAAATAACACCTGAGTTAGTCTGCAAAACCAGTGAAAGAAAACACACTCAATTTGAATTATCAAAGTTATCAAAATTCTTTGAAAAACAAAGGTATCTCGTTAGACTGCGTCATACATAAACACGATAGGTTTTTCCCTTTCGATAACCAAAGCATTTAATATCAGAATCATCTGATATTATAATAGTACCTATAGAAAATAAATAGAAAATATCCGAAATGCTTGCATCTCATATTTAAGCATAGTTGGACGCAATCAAAACCGTACGATGCTTATTGGAGAATAGATTCCATACAATGACGGGGCGACTGTAGTACCGCCCATCACAGTAGACCTCTATAAAAATGTATCGAGGACCTCGCCGGGATCCCCTGCCAACATAAGACCGGCCTACCCCTAACCTAGATAGTACCGAATATGTTATCACTCCAGGTGTTCCACTCTTAAATCGAGCGCTCACTTTTCTATACACAACCATATCCATAATTTATAATATATTTCCAAGGTTATCTAAAAAAAATGATAATATACCCTAAATGGGTGCGAACCACTTAGCCTTGCTGCATCTCCCCTATTTCAGTCATTCCCTATTGAAGAGGCTTAAGGCTAACGTTTACCTTTCAAGGACAATTCCACTTAGAATGCTCGTCATCTTCCAATGACGATGTTTTGATAGCATTCATCCATACAAGTTGTCCTGGGTCTGGCCAAACCGAATCGCCGTCTACACATCTTCACGAGTTCCATTCGTAATGCTCAATCAGATCGAAGTGGTTTCGTAATTAAATCTAATCACCGTCTCTTCGAAACGATCAACGAATTTTGGCTAGATTTGATAATTGGTTATTTAACTATCAAATAACATCCATAAGCAGTCACTAGGCCCATATTATAATTTGTCAAAATTTATTTTCAAAATATCTTTATAAGATATATATTCAAATTCCTTCCAAATTTTCAATATTTGAGACAATTCAAATACTTATATCCATATCAGGATATTTCAAACCATCTCTTATTTCATCACTTAGAAAAATATTTGAAAATATATTTTCTAAATCCCTTACGTCTCAACACTTGGGAAATTCCATTTATTTCTCTTTTCTCAAAACCCTTCACAATTTTAAATTGCTTAACTCGTTTATAACGAACTCTATAAATTCCAGGGTTCCTTAATTAATTTCCTTTAATATTTCTAAAGTCAAACGCTTGTCTATAATTCCAAATATCCATTTTTGACTTCTTTTATGAATCCTAATTCATTTTTTTCGAAGTTCACTTTTATTCAAATACTTCAAAAAATTTCTTACATTCCCCCAAATTCCATGTTGAGAATTTCTCTTATAAACCCCAATCTACCGAATAAACCCCATTTCCAAACCTCGAGAAGATTTATAAATAAGTTTAAATCATTACAAACTCTACATGTGTAAATAAAATAAGTATTTGAAAGAATGTTAATTTATTTTTAAAACATGTTCAAGTAATTATTTAAATTATCGAAACACTTATTATGAACATCAATAACTCATTTTTAGATAAACAAATCGATTTACAAAGCTGATTACAAAAGTTAGAATTTAATTTCAATTAATATTATATATTTGAAAAAATACACTTCCTATGTATTTCAATACTAACGAGTTTAAAATAACATAGTTAAATAAACAGAATTTCCCTTTTAAATCAAAACTTAACTTCTTAATAAAATATATTTTTAAAATCCCAATAACCAATTCAATTTATAAATCCGTCTCGATTTACAACACCACGATCCATTTTCGATTCTCTAACCATCCTCGCTTTTCAAAAATAGAATTCATTATTTCTCCCGAAAACCTATTTTTCCATATCTTGCTGTAAATTCACCATGTGAATTATATTCTAATATATTAATTAATTTAATTTTCTCTTATTTATAAACATCGTTTATAAATTTATAACTCCTTGAGTTTCACTTGTTTACAAACTAATCCCATTCATAAAATCACATTTTATAAATCCATTTCTTAAATATTTCATATATTCCACAAATCTATTTAAAATATCGATTTCAACTCCTTTTCATATTTTTCAGAAATATTGTTTAAAAATCCATCATTAAAAAAATCCTTTATGTAAATTAGTTTAAGATCTCTATTTAAAATATTTTTATGAATAGTTAAATACAAACAAAAATCAACTATTGTTTTTATCCAAATCAATTTCTTGAAAATAATCCAATATTCGATATAAATATTTTTATATTCAAAATATCCTTTTAAATCCTTTCAAATTCCAAAAATAATATTTATGGTATTTAAAATACCAAAAGTTAGGCCAGTGCTACTATAGCATGCAATAAATCACATCACAACAATAATTCATAACAGATTATTCTAACACATCATATATATTATATACGAAAAACAATCAATATAAATTTTAGGAATACAGTTGGATCCCTCCAACCTATTTCCTTGCAAATGTTAAAACAACATAAAAATACCAATCCCACTTTAAGGGAGATATCGTGGTATATAGGGTCATCCGCTATTTTGCGGGGCACATAGGGTCGCATCCGCTCAAATAGACGGGAATAATATCCAACTACTTATATATGCCACTATATATATATGACATCCAAGATAAATTATATATCAAATTCAACCAATCATCAAATAATTAATTTTAACATTTTAAAATTTAAAAGTTGTAATCCAAATGGGTCAGATTTACCCATCTTGATTTTTTATTGCAATCCATTCCAATTTTATTTCGTATCCTACTTCATTTCGAATCCAATGCCACTAATTTTGTGATTTTTGAACCTCGTATGAACTTAATATGGATTAATGAACTTCAAAATAAATTAATTTATAATTAACTTTAAATTCAAAAATTTGGTTTTTAGATAAATTACCTTCCTTCCCATTTCACGTTTACATGCACGCGAGCCTGACCATGAATCGTGACTCAACCACTTCTTATCCTTCTTTCTTCCTTATTTCTCAATCGTTTGACAAACAGTTAATGCCATCATTCTCACTTTCCACATGAGTTCTCCTCCTTGTGTGTGAAATTTTCCTTTCATCGCCGTATGCAGTTATCGCCCTACCTAAACCATGACCAGACTTCACCAAGCCCTAGCTACGCCTGCCCCTCGCCAACCCACTGCAACACCCACATTCTTCTTCTTCATCAATAATCCCATGCCTTGGATAACAGCCGCCTGCCTTAAGCTCGAGCCCAGCCCTGAGGTCACTGTTACCTCCTCTCACAGCGACTTCGCTTTCCAATTGCTATGCCCATACAAGATCGCCACACCTCTGCCTACCAGTTCGCACACCCTAGCTTGCCTCTCTTGCCATGTCCAACTACACATAAGGCCTTGCACGTGATGCTTTCCAACGTGCCTCCGCCTTCCTCGTTGACGAGCCGCGATTTCTCGATTTATCGAATACGATTCAATATTTTTTATACACGCGAATCGATTTGAACAAAACAATGGAGAGGATGAGAGGCTCGCGATTAATACAGAAGGTAATGGCATATTGAAAAAGATAGGGTTTAACTTATAATTTATTTATTTATTTAATAATATTATAATCAAAATATGTCGTTTGCATAACTCAAAATCCCGAATCCAAATTAAGGCATATTGCCAGGCGTTTCTAATGTTATACCTCTATTTCGAACCCAATGAAATAAGTTTCGAAGCCTAGTTCGATCGTATGTGGGAGATAGCTTTTTAAACCGACTATCTAAATTAAATTAAATTAAATTATTTCTAGGTGTTTTTAGATCATACAACCAAATGGTAAATCCAAAAGCTATGAAATTTGAAATCCAATAATAATAAATAATTACGGGTCCAATGGAACTTATTTCGTCGAATTCTAAGACTGTGCGCCGGAAGGTTATTTTAACGCGTCGCTAAAATCGACGATTTCAAAAAATTGACGAAATTACTTAAAATTTCAATATATAAAACTTACTATCTCAATTATAATCCCAAATCCAATATTTAAAACCATTTGAATATTCTAAATTAAACATCGAAAAATCTAGATCGTTACAATATGAATTAAGATGATAATTGTAGAATGTTGATGAAAATAAATGTAAAATAATGTTAATTATATTCATAAGCTAATAGTTGATTGAATAATAAGAGTGTAAATTGAAATAAAAGAAATTGATTTGAATTACATATTTAATTGCAATTGAACTCTTAAATTTTTGTAATGTTTAAATATTGGATTTAATATGGAAATTTGTATTTTAAAAGATTTTTATATCTCTATGTAATCAAGAATGTTAAATTGTTAACTTTTAAATTTCAAATTTGAAAGTGATTTGATTAATTTAATAACAATTATTTAATTAACATGAAAATAGCCATTTTGGCCACCGTCTCAGATTTTGACGAGCCTGGTTTCATCGGATCCATAAAGTGTATTATTGTATGATTACAAGTTTCGTAGGGATTGGACTAGTCGTTTCATCGTGCGGGCTCGAAACGAATAGAAATCAATTTAGTGAATTCAATTAAAATAATCTAATTTTAACAGCTAACTTCTGTATACAATGGATTTGGGTCTGAAATTAGTTCCATTGAATTTAAAAAATACCAAAACCTATATTTCGATATATTGGATGACCCATTTTCATTCCGAAAATGAAACAGGATTTTCAGGTCATTTTTATCATTGTGTCCCAATTCGATTTGTCCATTCATTCTTGTCTAGCCTTGTCCATATAAGTAGATTTCTTTTTCGAAACCCTAGAAGCCTTTTCTTATTTCTGTACGTACATTTCCTTCCGCTCCTTCCTAACTTCCCAATGGCAGAATGCTATCAGTACATACAAATCTATGGCAAGTGTATGTTTTTCGAAATAGTGTGCGAATCGATCAGAAATCATGGTCAAAGGTCATAAATCGCAAACCCTAATTGTCGATTTGGGCATTTTTAATTTTTGCGACGATTTCTGAAATTTTTTGAGGGGTTTGTATGGCTCATTGTCAGGAGTCTATGGTTGGTAGCCGCATCATCTATCGTCGATGGAGGTGGTGGGAATTTTGAGATTGGGGTTCGAATACCCTAGCCTGTGAACAGTGGCCGGCGGCGAAAGGGATGACCGAGCCTGGTCGTGGGTAACGGGGCGATCGTGGTGAGGCATGCTGGGGGGTCGATGAAGTGCTCATGCAGCCAGAGGGGTGATAGAGCTCGGTCAATGTCACGACTGTAGGTTCGATCGTGATGTTGCTATACGCTTGAGTTAAGGTTGAGGAAGAAAGGTGAATGTTTTTTATTTTATTTTATTTATTTTAAAATATGTATATCGTATAAGTTCTAATCTTAGTATGTTTTGCATACGAGCTCGGATTTTACGTGCGGTTGTCTCCATTACGATCGTATCGAAATTCAAACATTAAGGAATAGGTTGGCTGCATTCTAGCACTGTTAGATTTTTGGGCTTTATTTAGATTTCAAATCGATTTGAAATCAAAGGTGAGTGATTTAACCCACTCATGAATACTAAACCATCTTACGTTAAATAGATTAAATTTATGATGTGATTAGAAATTTATTGATTGTTGTTTGGTATTTTAATTTGTCATTCAAATATAATTTGAGTTTATTTTAAATTGAATTACCATTTAAATTAATATTGAATTTAATTTCCAGTTAAATACTAGATAATTATAGCCTGTTAATTGTTGTGATTATTGGTCTATTTGAATGATGATTGTGATGGATGTTTAATTATCGATATTTCGATGATTGGATATTATATTTATTTTATATGTTGTTATCACACTACAAGTTTCCTTAGTTATTGGTAAGGAAATAACTATGGGTTGAAATGATACATACCCGAACGATCTTATAGTTTATGGAAAAATTGCTATGAGTTGAAATGATAAACTCGAGGGATTTTATGGTGTTTGCGCCAAAATTGGTCACAAACCCCAAGTATCGTGAAAGCACCAGTGTATGAATACAAATCAGCAATATTCAAACACAAATCACAGATCTAAGCAAGCAATACGCAGCAAAACAGAAATTACGAACAAGAAGACACGATTTATAGTGTTCGGCTATCTCCGGCCTACGTCCACTTCAAAGGTTTTCACTTTTATTGATGTTCTTCGCTGATTACAGTTGATTACAACGGATTACAATGGATTATAGCTCTGAAATTCGAGTACAACGGTAGTAGTGAAGTGTAAAGTAGAGTCTGGTAGAGTCTCGACGCTTTTTTTTTATCCCGATCCTCTTTCCTGAATGACCTGGGGCTCTATTTATAGATGTAGGAGGCTGATATTTCTCCTAAAAGTCCGGTAGACCGCTTCTGGCACGTGAGGGGTCCCACACACCCGGATTCCGTAAATCCGGGCCCACTTTGGGATCGATTCGAACTAGGGTTCAAATCGATCAAGAAAGCATCCAATCGAGGTGAAATTTGGTATGGACATTCTTCAACATGTAGGCAAACTCCTGTAAAAATTTCATGGCGTTTGGACTTGTGGATCTCGAGATATCATTGATTCGAAATGGTGTTCTTCATGTAGCTGTCGGCTTCGAATCCATAGCTTAGAATCGATGCCTTCGACTCCATGAACTCACGTGATTCTGTGATGAGGTGGCGCGCGTCCTTCGAGTCGATCCACCTATTTCTCCGGTTTGACAGGGTCGACTCCATTACTTATGCCATTTGACTTAGTGGATTCGAGAGCCGTATTTACAAAGGGCTTCGAACAGAAGCTTTCTCATATCGATCTCAGTGAGCTCTGGTTGATCGATACGAAGCTTGCTGTAGCCGGATGGATTCGAATTAAAGCAACTCCATGGATTCGAACTCCTTAACCTTGAGGGGTACGAATCAGGTAGGCGCGAGGCTAGTTTGCTCCTGATTGATGCAAATGCAAATGGACATGAGGCAACCTGATGGATACGAACCATCGAGTCCAGATGGATACGAAGGTTGCGACTTTGGTCGATTCGAAGCACTACCACTTGATGGATACGGAGTGGCTTCAGTTGGATGGATATGAAGGTTGGCCTCCTGATGGATTCGAAGGAAGGTCATTGGGATGGATACGAAGGTGTCGATGCGAAGTCCATGGATTCGAAGTAATAGGAACTCGATGGATTCGTAGGACTTCCAAGCTTGATGGATTCGAAGTAGTACTTCCGGACCGATTTAAACGAACGCTTGCCGATGGGTGCGAACTAGATGGAGTCGAACCGATGGATACGAACCTGATTTCTAGCTATCGATTTGAACTATGGGGTATCCTATGGATTGGAACCGAGCAAGGGTTATCTCTCTCAAATTGAATCCATCATAACTTGAGCATACGAACTCGGATTGACTTGAAACTTGAAACGTTGGCTCTCTTGGCTTCTCTAGCCATGTCCTATCAGTTGTAGCCCGATCCGGACTCGGATAAAATTCATTGATATCCATGGTTATCCTACAATGCTCAATTGATATTCAAGAATAGTAATCATTGATTTTCAGCAGATTCTTGGGTATCTCAGCTTTGCCAAAAGTTGGGATAACACTTTGCCCCCCAAAACATGCCTTTTTATAAAAGGTATGTTTTGAACGGTCTTAAATCGAGTGTAGTAAGTTCACGTTTCATTCATAGCTGCAGTATTATCAATCAAGTTTACGGCTATTCGAAGCCGAATCAGCATTCGTTTTTTCCGTAGAAGTTGAAAATGAAGTTTCATAGTCTCTCCGGACTATTAATGGCTAATCTGAACCCTTACTAATTCCATTCCAGACTTAGTGATTGAATAGAAAGATCCTATTGCACTCTGGCGTTGCCTTCTATCCCTTGCACTCTGGTCCTGGTTTGGACGTATGGCGATGTCTTGGTCGTTCTAGACCGATCATAGCCTCTCCGGGCCCTTGCTGGATCCCATCCTGTCACTCTCCGGTGAAGGGGAAACAGCGCTTAAGTGAGTTGATCCTGTCGCTCTCCGACGAAGCAACTCACTTCTTGCACTCCGGTTCAGTGTATCTGAACATTAAGCGATGTCTTGGTCGTTCTAGACTGATCATAGCCTCTCCGGGCTCTTGCTGGATCCATCCTATCACTCTCCGGTGAAGAGTAAACAGCGCTTAAGTGAGCTGATTCTATCGCTCTCCGGTGAAGCAACTCACTTCTTGCACTCCGGACCCCGTCTCTCCGGGTAGGGTCATAAAGCGATCATTTTTATATTGGTATTTAATGTTCATCCTTTGACTCTCCGGTCAAAGGTTTATTGTAAGAAATTATAATTTATTTATTAAAATCCGAGTCCTAGATGTTCAATCTCAAACATCAGGAAAAAGCTAACATTGCCTCTCCGGGCATATCGGTTTATCTCCATCTCAGAGCATGCCTAGGGATCTCTCCGGTTCCCGTACATGAGTAAGTGGAGTAACCGTTTATTCTGAAAACAAATTTGAATAAAATTATTCGACCAAAGTCCAAATCTTGAACTTGGCCCTTGCCATCTTTAATCAGTGGACGACGAGTCGTGATCCTGATCCAAGATCGTTCCTGTTAGGTGGAGGCGGTAGTTGTTCAGGCCTTACCGCCGCTGTCCGTTCTCTGACATATTGTGGCAATCTACCACCCCTGGCATGTTCTTCCACCTCATCCTTTAGGTGGCGGCATTCATCTGTAGTGTGTCCATCCAGCTCATGGAATAGGCAATATTTTCCAGTCCTGCGCTCCCGCTCAGTGGGATCCTTTATAGGTGGTTTTCGATAGGGGAGTTGCCCCCAAGTTTAAGTGTAAATTCGTTCCAGGCCTGCAGTCAAATCTGTGTATTGCCTGAATCTCGGTTCTTGGAATTTCTTCCGTTTATCAGGACCATCACGTCCATCGTCTTGCTTTCTCTTTCCTTTGTCTGCTCCAAACTGTCCTCTGGAGGTTCCTTTGTCCTGCGCAGCATTTGTTTCCTGCCTCTCGGCTCGTGATTCTTCTAATTGGATGAGCTTTTCCGCTTTATGAAAGAACTCTCCAAGATCTTGCGGTGGATCTTTAGTTAGAGAATCTTTAAATTTGATGCCTTCTGTGACTCCTGCCACCGCCGCCATTAAAATCATCGATGGATCAGGGCGATCTATAGAAGCCACCGTCGCATTGAATCGCAATAAGAAATCTTTTATGGACTCTCCAGTCCTTTGCTTGATTGAAGCTAGAGTCATCACGCTCTTGGGTTGCATCACGTGGACCCTAAATTGTCTCATGAAGCAATCTACAAGCTCGCCCCACGTTCTGATTGATCCAGTCTCTAGTTTCCTGAACCAGAGCGCAGCCAAGTCTGACAAGTATAGAGGGAAGCATCGTGCCATCACTTCCTCGGATGCCCCCAGCACTTCCATGTGCCTAATATATCTGGTAATATGCATGGTCGGGTCTAACCTCCCATCATAAGGATCTAGCGTTGGTAGTTTGAATTTTGGAGGGTTTCTTGCGTTTCAGATGTTCGGAGTGAACGGACTCCGACTGACTTCTTCCAGCCCTCCACTAGACAATCTTCCTCTCATGATTCGTCGCATTAGACCAATCATTCTCTCGTCTCCATCCAAGGGTTGACCCTTTATCAAGTTTCTATCCTGCCCCCCGAGCCTTGAAGGGAATTCTGGCACATATTCTTCTGGTGGCTCGTTAGCATAAGCATTGGTTCCAGCTTGTTGAGCTCCATCTATTGGTCTTCCAGTATCGGACCCTGAGGGTCTGCCCCCAAGCCCTTGTCGATCACCTTAAGCTCCTGCATTCTGGTCTTGAACATGACCTTCGTTAGCTTCTGTAATCCTGATTCATTGTCCCGCACTTGAAGTTGTTGTAGTTGGTCCAAGGTTCTGCATATTTGCCGCCCTCATTTGTTCGAGGAAATTCTGCAGCATCTCCTGTTGGGTCTTCATCATGCTTTCGCGCAATGAATTAGCCATAGCTTCCATCTCGTCTCTAGTGATGTAAACGGAAGCTTGTCCTTCTCCTGCTCCTGAGGATGCTTCTTGGCTTCCTCCTTGTTGGCTCCGATCAACTGTTTTTCTTGTTTGTCGAATCATTGTCTCTGAATTGGAATTCTTCAAACTTTTGAATCTGAATCTCGAATCTGGTGTAGCGGGTGCTGGTTCCTCTCGGTGAAAGCACCAAAGTGTTTGTGCCAAAATTGGTCACAAACCCCAAGTATCGTGAAAGCACCAGTGTATGAATACAAATCAGCAATATTCAAACACAAATCACAGATCTAAGCAAGCAATACGCAGCAAAACAGAAATTACGAACAAGAAGACACGATTTTTAGTGGTTCGGCTATCTCTGGCCTACGTCCACTTCAAAGGTTTTCACTTTTATTGATGTTCTTCGCTGATTACAGTTGATTACAGTGGATTACAATGGATTATAGCTCTGAAATTCGAGTACAACGGTAGTAGTGAAGTGCAAAGTAGAGTCTGGTAGAGTCTCGACGCTTTTTTTATCCCGATCCTCTTTCTTGAATGACCTGGGGCTCTATTTATAGGTGTATGAGGCTGATATTTCTCCTAAAAATCCGGTAGACCGCTTCTGGCACGTGAGGGGGCCCACACGCCCGGATTCCGTAAATCCGGGCCCACTTTGGGATCGATTCGAACTAGGGTTCGAATCGATCAAGAAAGCATCCAATCGAGGTGAAATTTGGTATGGACATTCTTCAACATGTAGGCAAACTCCTGTAAAAATTTCATGGCGTTTGGACTTGTAGATCTCAAGATATCATTGATTCGAAATGGTGTTCTTCATGTGGTTGTCGGCTTCGAATCCATAGCTTCGAATCGATGCCTTCGACTCCATGAACTCACGTGATTCTGTGATGAGGTGGCACACGTCCTTCGAGTCGATCCACCTATTTCTCCGGTTTGATAGGGTCGACTCCATTACTTACGCCATTTGACTTAGTGGATTCGAGAGCCGTATTTACAAAGGGATTCGAACAGAAGCTTGCTCGTATCGATCTCAGTGACCTCTGGTTGATCGATACGAAGCTTGTTGTAGCCGAATGGATTCGAACTAAAGCAACTCCATGGATTCGAACTCCTTAACCTTGAGGGGTATGAATCAGGTAGGCGCAAGGCTAGTTCTCCTGATTGATGCAAATGCAAATGGACATGAGGCAACCTGATGGATACGAACCATCGAGTCCAGATGGATACGAAGGTTGCGACTTTGGTCGATTCGAAGCACTACCACTTGATGGATACGGAGTGGCTTCAGTTGGATGGATACGAAGGTTGGCCTCCTGATGGATTCGAAGGAAGGTCATTGGAATGGATACGAAGGTGTCGATGCGAAGTCCATGGATTCGAAGTAATAGGAACTCAACGGATTCGAAGGACTTCCAAGCTTGATGGATTCAAAGTAGTACTTCCGGACCGATTCGAACGAACGCTTGCCGATGGGTGCAAACTAGATGGAGTCGTACCGATGGATACGAACCTGATTTCTAGCCATCGATTCGAACTATGGGGTATCCTATGGATTCGAACCGAGCAAGGGTTATCTCTCTCAAATTAAATCCATCATAACTTGAGCATACGAACTCAGATTGACTTGAAACTTGAAACGTTGGCTCTCTTGGCTTCTTTAGCCATGTCCTATCAGTTGTAGCCCGATCCAGACTCGGACAAAATTCATCGATATCCATGGTTATCCTGCAATGCTCAATTGATATTCAAGAAAAGTAATCATTGATTTTCAGCTGATTCTTAGGTATCTCAGCTTTGCCAAAAGTTGCGATAACATATGGATTTCGAATTTTACTCGAGATTGTGGGTTGTAATGACATATACCTATAAATTTAAATTATTGCTGGTTGAAATGATATATATCCATATCACTTGACCATGGGGTGGAGAATTATATATAGACACAGGATTGGTTAAATTAATTGATTTTAAATCCTCAATTTTTGAATCTAGTTAAATGATATTTTGAAATAAAATTAGATTTATATGATCTGAATTATTTTAAAAATCCAAGCTTTAAATGTTGAAATTGAAATTGGTTTAAATGAAATGTTTGAAGAATTTAAATAGAAATCTTAAAGTTGAATTTTGAAATATAAATGAAATTTATCAAAATTGAGTTATTGTACATGTTTGAATATATAAACTTTGAAACCAGCTGAATTTGAAGTGGTTTAAAATATGTAGTTCAAACATGGCTTGAAATTGATATAAAATGAAATGGTTTTAATGAGAATTTGAATTAAAACCTTTAGCCTTTTGAGTTGAAATCATTGAACTGAGGTTGATTTAAATTAAATTTTTGAAACTAAAGTTGATTTGAATTAATTTGTTAAATTGGTAGGAACAATTATAATTTTGAAACTATTTTCGATATAAACTCTTTTAATATACAAACTCTTTTAACGTATAAAATATTTTATCATGTAAACAATTTCAATATATTAATAATTTTTAATTTTTAATACATTATCTATTTTAATATATAACTTATTCTTATAGAATATGCCGGTATATGATTTTTGTTTGATGATAATAAACATATATATGTATGTATATATTCGTTTAAATAAATTTGTTATTGAACTATTTTATTTTTCACATAATTAATTAACTATTTTTTGAATAAAATAAATAACTAGAAATTCATATTTAAAAAATATTTTATTACAAATCCAAACAATACAAATTTGAGCTCTAACTACAGTTACACGTTTTTCGTTTAAAATACAATTTCAATTACAACACAATTTTCACTTTACAACGTTTGCCTCACTGCATATATTCACTCAACACTCATATTTGATCTTCCACTCCATTCCACCCTGTATCCAGCGTCTGAACTATCTGCAAAATAAACGGTAATGCAGTAAAATTGAAAAAGAAAATATTTCGCAATGAAAAATAAAGTGTGTGTTTTGAATATATTATTTGCCTTAGTTATTTGGGTTGTTCGTGGTCATTTTTGTTTAATTCATCATACACGAATAACTTGTGACTTGCACAGTGTATCACTGCACATCCCACAAGGTCATGCACACCGATGTACGCTTGCTCGTTAAAATGGCAGGGACAAGTGAGCATAAGGTCAAATCCAAGCCGAGGCTGGATTCAACATAGGTGCATGCAACATTTCAGTTTCGACGCAGTCAATTATGACAACAAGGGTTTCAACCATATGTACAGTCATAGTTGAATATGACAATACAACAAGACTTCAAAAGGAACCCAGACCATCAATAAACATTTCAACATGTACAAAGGATAATGCCAGAGAATCAATAGACAAGTATGAAAGCTACATGAAGTGGACAATAAGAAGATCACAACAAATACAAGTCGATGCAACCTAGAACAGAACTAGTACTATAACCAAACCGAATCACTACAAAGAAACAAGGTCATCATTAAAACCAGACTTGTCAGTGCAACCTAACATGTCAACAAGCTCAAAACGGACTCAAGTGCAAAAAGATAACAATACAAACCTTAAGTGAACCAGACTACAAGACGACAATAACATGCATACAGGCCATATGTCAACATGAAGTGTTCCCGGTTAAATATAGTATATCAACATATGGTGCACATGTATAAAGTGGTGTACACATGAAATGACTTAACTAAAGCAGACCACACATGAACCAGACTTCAAAAACAAGTCAAGGTAGTTTTCTAAGCAATGCTAATGAACACAGCAGTTCAATCCAGACTAGACACAAGTGTACAACATTAAGGAATGAAAAAAAAAATTGATCATGAGAACAAACTTCAAAATCAAGCATGGGACAACAAGCTTTAGAAATGCAAAGCAACGCTACAAGAAAATACAACAATATATACAAAAAGACTTCAATGGAGATTATATGAAACAGACTTCTATAACAAAATGCACAAGACAAATAAGTAAAACAAGAACATGCCAGTGCATAAGGAAACATGAAAACAAGGCAACCAAAGCAGGAAACGTGCTTATACATACATGTGTGTGTGTATATATATATATATCTCAAATCAAAACATGTACAAGTGTGAAGCAAAATTGAACCACACGTGTACGAATATATGGAAATATATACATACACATGTATCAACACAATCCGACAGACAAGATTTATGCAACAACAATGAGCACAGTGGAGAAAATAGTTTAAATGTTTCAAAAATCAGCGAGGTAGTTTGAACAGTCAAGAAATAGAAAAATTGCAGTGAAGTCAATCAAAGGTATATGCAGTAACACGAACAAGTCAAAATCACACACACATACACACACAAACACATACATACATAGATACATACATACATACATACATACATACATACATACATACATACATACATACATACATATATATATATATGCATGTATGTATATACATGGAGATGAGCAGCAATTTTTAACAGAATCAAGTAATCAGAGAGTCGTATATATCATAATAGAACAGGTCAAAAGAAATCAATCATAGGACATAAGGAATTATATGGAACAGAGAAATTCAAGTCGATTGTATATCAAATTTAAATTCCGAAGTCATTGGAGCAAAAAGAATGGAACTGACTAAAGCAATCAAAGCAAATTCAAACTCATGAAGCAACACATATACACTGAACAAGTCAAAAAATCATCTCATCGTTCAAGTAAGAATCAAATGGCCAAGCAAACCAACGTGAAGAATTCAAACAAAAAATACGAATGAAAATATAGGGTTTCGATCCCCATTTAACCCAAATTCATCATCGGCATTTTTCTCATTCGAGTTCAAGAAAAAATCAGAGAGCATACTTAGAAAGAATCACAAAAAACAATCCAGAACTTGAATCGAAGTCGAGTATAACTAAAATCGAAAAGGGGAAATATCACTTACCATTTTAATCATTCGTGTTCAACATTTTGAGGCAATTATATGCAATCAAAGTCACGAGTTGGTTGATGAAGCGAACTAAAGAAAGATCATCATTCAATCAAACAAGTTCAAATCAACATCTTCATTAGTTTGAGAAACCTAACTTTGAAAAGAAGGCAGCCGAAGCCATTTCATAGAGAAGAAAAAAGGAGAGACTGTGTTTAAATAAGTGGGCCAGCCTTATTATTGTCTCGGGTTATATTTTTATATAGGGTTTTGTTTTTTGTTTAGTCTTTTAGTTTCAGTTGTAATTTTCTTTTTTAAACTGTGTAACTTTCTAGTCGTGTGACTAGTTACGAACTATTGTGGTGTAGTTCAAGAATTAGCAACTCAGTGACTAACCTGTGGCAGAGTTTTGAGCATAGAGTTAGGTTAGCCATTAGTGGGTGTCGCAAATTTACGTGTGTAAGCGTCTGACCACGTAATTTTTTGTAGAAACCTTGAGGCAGCACGTAGGCAGGGTTTTGCCAAAGCTGGGTAAATTTGTGTGTGATCTCTTCTGCGTTATTTACTGTTATTGTTTTTATTTCCGCATTAATTTTTATTATTATTAGTACCACCCTATTCACTTTCCCTTTAGGGTGAAAACGATCCTACAACTGGTATTAGAGCAAGGCTTAATAGCATAGATGTCTAACCTTAATTGCAAATCTAGCTAGAGTTAGTCCAGTATTATTCCCTCTATTTTTGATGGAACAAATTTTTTAAATTGAAAATTAAAAATGAAATTTTATTTAAAATCTGTTAATTTTAAATGTTGGGATATTATTGAAAATTAATTCGATTAAGGATCTTGCTATGTATATACTATATTCTCATATTAATTGAGATAATTTTAACTATATCTCTCATTGTGAAAGTGCACGGGAAATCAGGAATACTTTCAATGCAATATATGGTGCAAAAGTCAACAAAGGGGGAAAATCCTCCACAATCGACTCAGTTTAGGTTGATAGGATTTGCAAATGACAGCAGTGATGAAGATTCCATAGCCGATGAGATAAGTGATTTTTCATTCAATGATCTAGTTCTCTTATGCCGAAAATTAATTGAAAATAATGAAGTTCTTGAGATGAAAATTAATAAGTTGAAAAGGAAACAATCTAAACCGCGTTAGAAAAATAATGATTTGGCAAATGAGCTTAAAAATATTAAGAAAAAATAAAAAAATTCTAAGTGCAAAAGGTGTTTGGACTATGAAAAGAATTTTCCTGTTTTCATGAAAACTTTCAAAAGTCAGAAAACAAAATTTTAATTTGAGAGAAGAACAAAACTGATTTGATTTGTAAAAATAATATTTTACAAAAAGACTTAAATAGTTTTAAGAGGTCGGAAAGTTCTAAATGTGCGATTTTTGAAAATAAATGAGGTTAACGAGAGTTTCAAAACCCTTGAAAAAGAAAACGTTATTTTGAGAAAATATGAAATTATTCGATTAAATCACGAGTTTGAAAAGGAGATTAAATAAATCAAGGATTTTGAAAAAATTGAATTTAAAAAACTCCAACTCTTTGAAACCGAGATGCTAGAAGTTAAGAATAAAATTAGAGAGCTTGAAAATGAAAACATGGGCTTGAAAATGGATAATTTTGAAAAGAGAGATAGTACCATTAGTTGTTGTTTGAAGTTAATAAATGAAAATAAACTTTTAAAATCCAAATTTAATAAACTTGAGTTGACTACTCGAAAAAATTTCAATAGAGAAAAATGATTTAATATGCTTATAGAAAATCAACTCTTCGTGAATAAAAGGAAGGAATTTGGATTTGCAAAAGTGTCAAAATATGAACAAACGACTAATAACACTATTAAGGAGAAAAGTGTGATACCCAAATGCGTAAAGTGTGGAAATATTGGATATGGCAAGAATAATTGTCAAAATATGTACAAACACAAAACCGTTAAACAAATATGCATTTCAAAAGTATGAATATAAATGGTTTGAAATTTAAACAAATTTGGATTACCAATGGTACAATTGTAGATATTATTGGTTATGTAGACAAATTTGGGTACTAAAGGTTTCAATAGATAATAATAGTGGTCCTACATACTTAGTTAAACCACTTATCTTTTCCAAAATTTAGACACATAAGTGGGCTTAGGAACAAATTTGATGAAGATAGATTTCGAGTTGTTTTAGGAGATTGATAAACTAAAATTTGAATGTTCCTTAGCCTATTAAGATTAGATGGAGATCATCGCATTTCAGATATCACGACATCAAAAGAAAGTGAGGTAAGATCTCTTAGCTCAATTTTGTTCACATATTGTTAATTATGTTTTCGACATTGTTGAAGTATTTCTGCCTTATCTTGAACATCTCAACTTTGATTTTTGAAATTCTTGATGTTCTGGAAAGCTAACTGATAATGCTACTACTTTTCTGTTTTTAGTTTTTATCGATTCACTTTGGAATGTCATGAAAAAAAATTTGACGATTTTTTTGAATGTGTGTCTTTGCTCAATATAGATTACTTTACTTGTGCTTGATATAAATAGACGTGCTGAAAAATTTCAAAAAACAATTCAAATGTTGAGAAGTACATGTTTTCCTTCCTTATATACCACTATATATCACCACGAATATCTCAAATACAAGTGGTATCTGATATCGCCTAATGTTCAAATCATTTTTGCAATTATTTAATTATTAATATTGATTTTCAAATAGAAGTCGTTTTCACAAAATTCCCCATACAGAAAATTGATTTTCACTTATTTTAATTTTTGAAACTTGGGTTTTCATCATGATGATAATACTATAGTTTATTTTGGTAAGAGATGTACTCAAAAAAATAACATTGACTAATTGAATCTTTTGGAACTTATCAAAATTATTATAGTGCTTGAAAAGTGATAGATAATGATTAAATTATATTTCATAACAAGAGGAAGTATAATTTTATAATTTCATGAAATTTAAACAAATTTTCTATTATTTTTATATTAGTACTTATTCCATGATCATTTCTACACTTTCACCTTTCTATCAATCCATACATCATAATATAGTGTGCAAAATTTGGCATTTAAAAATAAGGAACTATTTTTTTTGTAAAATAACTGTATCCTAAAGTATTCACTCTCATTTAAAAGTCATCACAGTTATGCATGGGTGAATTACTTGAATTTCTATATGTGGGCTTCCATTCTCATTTAAAAGTCTTCATGGTTATGCACGGATGCGACGCATTGAAGAAATGGATAACTATCAAGTATATTCTAATCTCATTTAAAAGTCCTCACGGTTACGCATGGTTAGATAAAACTTGACATATTTTTAAAAAAAAGGGTAACTACTAACCTCATTTGAAAGTCCTAATGATTATGCATTATAAGTAAGTGCTTCACATTTTTTTGTATAATATCTGAAAAGGGAAAATGCACAAATTATTCCTTTATTGAAAATATCAAACTCTTGTCACAATATTAAATTTTCCATAATCCTTCCATTTCTCCGAAGTAGAGTTTGTTTCTAATTAATAAATTTTTTTTTTGATTAATTGGAATTTGAAATCAATATTTCCCTCTTGATTAGAATTTTTATTTTTAGCCAAAATCGCAGCTTTTTCAATTACTGTTATTATTTTTGATGATAACAAAAGGGGGAGATAGGTTAAGCTTTTAATTTCTGAGCGATATCCTTACTAATGTTTGAGAATGTTTTTATTCAAAGTTATTTTTTAAATAATTTTTCAGTTCTAACTGCATGCATCTGCGCAGAGGGGGTTTTGTTTTTGGGGGAATATTCAAATAAGGAGAGCTAATAAAATTATTAAGACCAAATACACTTAATAGAGTCAAGATCTTAATATATGTTTGTTATCATCAAAAGGGGGGAGTGTAACGACCCGACTTCCTATGCTCAGGAAGACGTATTGTTTTTAAGAAAAGAAAGAGGTAAGAAAGTAGAAAAGATAGAGAAGAAAGAACTACAACATCAGAATCTCACAGCGGAACGAACGAATTATATTAATCACATAAGTATTTACATAATATACAACATATATCAGAGTTATACAATCAATACATCACATACTAGACAGTTATAAACATCTGTCTAGTTAATACAACTAAATACACAAAACAACATAGAGATATCAACACAGCGGAACCAAATATATATCTACAACGCTGAAGCCTCCTGCTCCAATGCTCCTTCAGAATTCGTCAAAGCTAACCCGAATCCCTTGGCTACCCATAAAAAATTTGGGTACCCAAGAGTTTATGAAAAACAAAAATAAACTCCGGGTCAGACATGGGTCTGGTATGAGTAACAGGTTAAAGTTGCTTAACTTTAAAAATCTTTTGAAAACAAAAGGTATCACGTAAGACTCCCCACACATAAACATGGAAAAGTTTTTACCTTACGCTAACCAAAACATTTGATAGGAAATTCTGTGATATTATAATAGGTCTAGGGTTTTCAAGTAAATAGAAAATAGTCGAAATTGTTACATCTATTAAATTCCAACTACTAGCCACAAAAGTGGGTAATACAATCAAAACCGTTGGCACTTATTGGATTTTGGATTCCATACAATGGCAGGGCTACTGGGGTACCGCCCGTCACAGTACGTGGCCTAGATCAACGTACCGAGGATCACTCCCGACCCCCTGCAACACAAGGCCGGAACCATTCCTTACTAAACAGTCCCGAACAAGATAAACTCCGCAGTTGTTCGCAACCAACTGCCCACACAGCCGAATAAAAAAGGGACATCTAGACAGGGGAATATCCTTGTCCTGCTTGGGCATGACCCACCTAACCTTGCTGCACCTCCCTTGTTTTAGCCATTCCAGATTGATGAGGCTTGAGGCTACGATTACCTTTAGAGAACACAATTCTTAGAATGCTCATCGCCCGCCTGACGATGTGTTGAAAGCATTCAATCCATACAAGTTCGTTCCGGGTTCGAACGAAACCAAAGGCATTATCTCGTTACACTCATTTTGGAATCATCCTCAGAGTTAACGACGACAACCCTTGCATTCTGAATCTTCATCTTCACTTCAGATTCACGACCTATCGTTAATTTGGAATCGATGTGGTTTTCGGATATTCCAAATGTGGAAAACCGATCCCGGTCTCATCGAAATCCAAAACGTGTCTTTTAAGGCCAAGTTGTCTATTTAGTCTTAACATTTTAATTCAATATCATCAATACACACACAGATAGAATATTCATAACATCACAATAGATAATCACATCATCATCGTAATCAGATAATCAATATTATCATCCAAACAGATAATTAAATATTATCATACCTAAACCATACATCCATATCACATAGATATTATTCATGTCATATCTAAATTCAACATCATCAAATGAGATCTCAATATCATACATCCATAAGCAATAATTTATAATCATATCATTAGTAATTAATTTAAAATAAATTAAATTAACTACTTCTATCTAATTAATTTAAAGTAAATTAAATTAATTACTCCATCTATAAATCCTGCTTATACAACCATTATTTAATTATAAATCAAATTAATTAACCATCTTCTAAATAATCATCTTGATTAAACATCTTGATTAATCATTCACTAATTACAATTGGTTATTAGTCTTTAATTAATTCACAAATTAATAATCCTAAATCACTTATGGTAATTCACATTAAATTACTTCATTTAAAATTGATTACATTTATTCTTAATTAATTACATCAATTAATCACCACATTATTAAGTATTTCTCAATTAACCAGTTCTTAATTACATCAGTAATTATATTAATTAATGATCTCTAATTTAGATTTAAATAAATCACTTTATTTAAATTAATTACATTAAGTGATTAATCTTTGATTAAACACAATTATTAATCACCCTTGATTAATATTATTCCAGAAATTACTATTCTTAATTACCATATTAATAAATTAATTATTCCCATAATTAATTATCTCCATTAATTAATTCCATGATTAATTATAAAAGTAATTATCCAAATTACTTTATTAACACATCATCTTTCATTAATTACATCCAGTAATTAACATTAATTACTTCCTTAAGTAATTGTGCTCCATTGCATACACTAAGTAATTACACTTATCAATTTATCAAATGATTTTCTTAAATTAATTAAACTATATTAATTAACTTAAATTAATCATTTATCAAAATTAATTAAAATAAGTAATTAATCTCTTAATTACTTTTATCAAATAATTACACTTAACCAATTACAATAGATTATCTAATTAATCTGATTAATTACCAAAATTTACCACATTAATTAATTAATTAGTAATCTTAAGTTAATTATCTTCATGAACTAATAACATTACTTAATTTACTTCTTAATTTATCTTTATCTATAAATTAATCTAAATTATTAATTTATAAATTTAATAAATTACCATTCCTTAATATCTTATTAATTAAATCATTTAATACCTTCATTATTCTTAAGATAATTTATTTCTTATTTAATGACTTAATTAATATAAAAGTGTATCAGAACATTACACTTTTTAAATTTTAGATTCAAATTCCATTTTGAATTCAAGATTCAAAAGAGATTATTTTAAACATTTACCAAATTCAAATTCTATTTGAAACAAATTTACTTTCCAAAACTATTTTATTTAAACGGGTTTTATATATTTAACTTTAAAACTGATTTAAAAATACAGATTTGGATTCGAGAAAATACTTGAATCCATTAGTTTCACCTTGACTTTAAAACTTGGGTTTAACTTGCTTTTTAAGAATCTGATTTTTAATTCTTGATTTACAATCCAATTTATTTTCAAAACTTAGATTCAAAAATTCATTTGAATCTATACTTTTGAACTTTTAAAATTTCAAATACAGTTTACATTTTGTTTCATATTTTACCATTGAATTTCAAACCTGAAGTTGTCAGGTTTTTAAACCTGAAAGAAAACCATATTCCATTTATTTTATTTTATTTTTATAAAAACTTCACTTATTTCAGATTTGAATTCAAGTAAACTTTGAATTCAAACTTCAAACTAGATTTACACTTGGTTTAAACCCATTACTATTGTTAAATAGGTTTCATTTGCACTTTGTTGAAAAGTCAAATTTTTGTTCCCAGGTTTCTGCAAAAACCCTGAAACACACATTTACTCGACGCGAACCAAACAACACCGAGTAATCCTGTCCCCTACATCGAGTCACGTACTCGAGTGACTCGTGTGTTTCCTGAGTTTTTCCAACACAAAAACTGCACACAGAAAAAAAACCCAATCCCCTCAATGGCACGGTGCACGTGCACCGTGGCCCCAACCAACGCCGGCCACCCTCAGGCACTCCAACACATCGCCGACTACCTCCAAACAACAGCACGACCACCCAAAATTCATCACCACGCCCAAATCAAAATGAGCAGTACAAGCAACCTGAAAAACATAAACAGGCTTCCCCCCCTCAAACCTGTCAACGCTCGCCTCTCGCCGCTCCGACCACCTGAAGGTCGGCAGCTCCGGCTACACCTTCGTCTACCTCCCCTCTACGAATCCCCCACAGCCCATAACGCTAGATCGTCTCTGGTCTTCGAACGAGACCAAAATGCAACCGCGACAAAAATTAGGTTGTAACAACCTAGTATTTTCAACCCTTCGCATCCGCTCATGTCGGACTTGAAGTGTTCAAAGTACTGCGTTGTAGAATAATTTTGGCAAAACTCAGAATATGCAGTAAATAAAATCACAGAATCACATACACAGATATCAGAACTCACAGCGGAAATAAAATATTTAGTGGTTCATGAAGCCACCATAAAACTTTTAACCAAACAGAATTTACATAGTTTAGAATCTGCAATACAGCTGTAGACATAAATAGAAACAGATTCCTCCAAAGTCTTGATTGCAGATAAGATAGGGACTGAAAAGCTTCCGGCAGCACGAATGATCTACGGGATGACCTAGCTCCGGAGAGAAAAACTGAAACTGCAACTCAGGCTGACCCGAGCGTAAAATAAAACATAACACTCGAGTCAGGACATACATACTTATATAATGTAAGCTAATTCAAGTGTACTGTAATATAGAACAAGTAACTTAAAGGATGCTTGGGACCGTCCATCCTCTAAGGATCCGTTAAACTATTTACTATGTAGTATATTGCGCTATTATAATAGTGTCTATTTATAAAATAAACTTACTTTTTAATAGCGTTAAGGAGTGACCCAATATTCCCCTTAACACAAATAATGCCAATAGTCTATACAGTACCGTAATACCTCCTGATCGGGAAGCTACCAGAGGATACTCCATAGGTACGACACAAATAGAAACTCGTAGTAAAGGCTCGGTATGGTAGATGACACGGCACAACTAGGCAATGCCAGGGTAGATATACCAATTGCTATCCAGGCTGATGGAAACGCGTAGCCGCAGTTACCGCCCACCTCGGACTAACTCCCCAAAATCAAAATATAGAGGTGGCCACCGAATCAATCCAAAAACATAGTATAATATCGAAGAGGAGCGTCCGATCAGAGGAATGACCTCATTGGCCTGGAATTGCTCCTGTTTTAGCCACCTTATGCCAACTCACGGGAGTCGGGTCCACGTATTTACCTTACAGGAAACGCCACCACCGACCTACTTCATTCTGGAATCTCCACCGCGTACACGGTTGGTCAAAGTGGTTTTCGGTATCGACAGAGAGTATGTCCATATCCGATCCCGGTCTCTTTGCCAACCCATCATTATTATAACCCGTGGTCATTTAAAACATTTTATACTTTAAAACCAGAATAAACATTTCCATTTCAAAATTATAAATACGATATCATTTTAAAACCCAAAAACAATATGATATCGTTATATTCAAATATAATTCTTTCCAAAAAACCATACTGCTTAAAATTTATAATATCTGGAAGCCAAATATTTGAATTATATCTTCAAAACATAATATTTGGAATTTTTACTTTAAAACCATAACTCCCAACACACAAATGGTTTGGATATTCAACGGTATATAGAATAATGGTTTAACTTTATGGTTACTTTGTAAAGAAGATAATTTATATAGCTTTACAAATATATTTCTTTATTTAAAGTTTAAACCATAATTTAAATATCACTTTATGTCCCCAAATCCATTACAATTCCTATATATATATATATATATATATATCCAATTGGAGTATTTCCTATTCAAAACTAAGTTTGGATTTTATTCTTTCAACAAATCAATGTTTTATTATTTAGTCTTGAATATTCCCATAAATTCCATAAATAAACTCCAAATGTTAGTCATTTAATATCTTCAAAATTCACTTAATACTAGAATATTCATCTTAAATTTATTAAGGAAAATCCAGTTATAAATATCATATCTTAAGATTTTCCAAAACTTAACATAAAATAAAATTTATCAAATTCCATGAGTTTTAAAATAATCAATTCTAGATTCTGTAGCACTTAGGAAATGCTACCTAAAGTTACGGGTAAAACTAGTCCAATTTCAAAAGGACAGCATTTAAAATGCTGTAGCAGATTTGTTTAACTAAATAAATATTTCCAAATATAACTTATTTATCTATTTATTTATTAACTTAAAGCTTATTTTTCAAAATCCAGAATTTCCAAAATAAGTTATATTCCAAAATTCTATTCAAATATTTATTTATTTATTAACATTTATAACTCATTCAAAAATAAAAATAAAAAATCCTTTAAAGATATTAAATCAAATATTTAACTTCCAAAATAATTTTAAATATTTCAGAAAATATTATAAGAACCACGGGCCTGTATATAGTTCTCTAGCCTAGGTCAAGTGATACGGATTTATATCATTTCAACCCGTAATTTACAAAACCCCGGGTTCTATCATTTCAAACCCACAATCCCAAGACAATTTTCAGCAGTTAACAGAACAAGTGAACAATAATAATCAATTAGGCCTATCATTTCAGCCCATACCATCTATAATAACAGGGAACTTGCAGTGGTGATTTAAGCAGTAAATAAACAATAACATAACTGCAGAAATAATATAACAGATAATACTGATGAGGTGTCAATTTAAATGGGGTCCATCATTCTATATTACATTACAGACAGATAATAGTGAAATACAATTTTACACATACACTTGCAATAATTTACCAAAATATAAATACGTATGTCTGGTGAGAAATACTCACCTGAAAGCTGCAGAAAATTTGATTCAAGCGAAAATGAAAAATCCACCAAAAAAAAGAAACGCACAGAGGGTAGCGATCAAATTTCCCTGGATGTCACACCTAGATTCAAATCTATAACAAGATCCAAATACCGAATACGTGACTTTTAAAATTTATGGTCAACGCAAATATTTGAAACAATTGGAACGAATAGAGTCAAAGAAATTTGGCACGATACGCTCGACCACTACACCACCCTACTTGACGAACAACTCGGCCCAAAATAAAATCTCTTTTTTTTCTACCTTTTATATATATACTCTATTATTTAATTAAACAAAACGCACAACCACCACATTACTAAACTTCAACTGGTAGTATGCATAAGGTCACGGCCCAAGCCTATATCAACTAAGAATGTACGCTCACTGTAACCCAAAGAAATGCAAATACTTCACTCCCTTATTTTTTTCCCTTCACGCAAAACACACTGCCTATTTCCTACTAGATTTGCGTGTACACATGCAAAAGTTTTCACCCAGCCTATACTACAAACTAATGCATGGATAGTACATTATTTGATCTGCACGTTACTTCCTTTATAAAATTTTATTATATCATTTCTAAATTATAAATATTCTCCTTTTTTTTATATGTGTAACGACCTGTCATTTTCGTTAATTAAATTTGTCATTTTAATAAGATTTACGCAAATTTACTTTAGAAGAAATAAAGATTTTAAAATTAATAATGAAGCAAATGTTGAGAAGGAAATGAAACCATGGGAATATAAGGCTAAGTATTTACAGTTGAAACAAAATGACGAATAAATTGAAGTGATGTAAATTGTTATATTAGGCTAAGAGTTGCATATAAGAGAACAAAGGTAAGTAGTGAATTTAGTTAATGAATTAATAATATTAAATAGTAAATTGAATTAAATCAATGTCCGGTACAAATTGAAATATTGTTTGGAATGAAAGCTTATAAATTGTAAGCATTTAATTTACAAATGAAATCAGTGTGTGTGTTTTTTTTTTTATAAATATATATATCACATGCACAATTCGCCCAATCTTTCGACTAAATGCATGGATCTTTTTAATAGATGCTTGCACACACACTATATGGTCTGAACTATATTTATGTTAAAATATGCAGGCACTGCTTCCTATATGATATGCATTTAGTACAGGTAAATTATCTAATATATGCAAAAAGGCAAAGCTTCTCACTGATACACGCATGTACAGGTACCCTCAAATCTCTCCTCTCCCTCTTCCCTTCCTCTCCTTCCTCTGTTTTACATATATATTTCTTTCTTCTTTATTTTTTTTTTTTTTTTTTTTCAATGAACATTATTGACTTTCTATTTTGTTTGACCCAAAACTAAGTATGATATATACAATGAATAATCCATTTTTCCGTAGTGATAGTACGCGTAAACTTTAAGCTAGCATTAAATTAAATCTGGGTCAACTACACCATCTCTTTGCACACACATATTAGATTTCTACAGATGTGATGACTCATAAATTTCCAAAGTTTGTCAACTAGATCGGGTGAAGTAGATGGGTTGGAGTGGCCGAGCATATCAAATGAGAAAAAAAAAACTAAGGAAAGGAAAAACTGGAAGGAAAAGAAAGAGAAAACAATAAGACAATTACCTGATGCTTCGAACGAAATTGCCAGAGGAAAATTTGCAATGCTTTGAAGAGTGGTGAGTTTTTTTTTTCTTTTTTTGAGATGTGGATCTCTGGCATATTTATACACGAATTTGTGAAACGGCAAGGCAGTGATCAAGGGATGTGGCGTGATTAACTCATTTCAGTTTTGCAAAAGGATAAATTTTTTTTCCAACGTATAAAGTTTGATCAGTATTCGAAAATTTGTAAACAAAAAGGCAGAGAAAATGGCAGCTTGGATTATGGGAAATAAATGACTTGCGTGATACATGGTTTGATTTATAAAGTTTGTACGTTACTTAAGGGGAATATTGATCAAAGGAAGGGCAAGCGTGATGTTTGGTAAAGCTGATGACAACAGAGGGTAAGAGGAATAAGCAAAAATGCGAACGTTACATATATACAAATGCACTAATGTTGCTCACGTGTGATCCATTTTATTTTAGCTAAAATCTTGATTTTAGTTTGATACCCATAAATGAAAAGGTGAATATTTATGTAAGCTTTAGGCAAAGAACGTATACCATTTATTAAAAGAAATCAAACGGTCCTTTAAAACAAAATAACGTCCGTCTTAAAATCACTGACTGATATTTTCTCCATAAAGATATTTAAATACGATTTTTTACTTTATATGCGTGATTATAGGAACGAAAAAATTTTATCTTGCAAAATAAAGGCAGTGGAAACAGAGAGATATAAATAGGAATGTGAGAATTTGAAAAGATAGGCAAGGTTAAATTTGAATGCATGAGTTGATTTTTAGGCAATCAAATATATTAGTCCATTTAGGTTGCGTGAATAAATGAATACAGTGACATGCTCAAGAAACAAAAAGGTAAGAGGCAAATGCCAAAAATGTTAAAAGAATAAAATTTTGTGTCACGCGCAAAGGAAGGCAAAATTGATTTTCTTTCAAATGATATATGCGTGATTGTAGATTTAGGCAGATAAGGTTTCGTGATCAGAGGAATGGCAAAATATGAACCGTTCCAATTATATGAGAATTGATATATTATTTTTTTTAGTTTGATTTAATTAAATGACGGCAAGAATTTTTCAAAGCTTTTGGAAATGGAAACGTATATACACATTTTATTTAAAACCAAACTGTCAGTTACAACCAAAAGTAACGTTCGTCTTAAAATCACTAACTGATGTTTTAATCCATAAAGGTGTTTATATATGATTTTAAAAGTACGTCAAACTGACGTAATACAAAACATCAAAAATATATATATATAAAATAACGTTTTAAATTTTACACGTTTTATTACATTACTTACCATAAATTTTACGCGTCCTTTTAAACGCGATATTTAACAGTTTATAAATACACTAAATCCTTCAAAAATAATACTTAACTAAAATTTAAATTGGTTTACATTCTTCATATTTTATATATATATATACACGGTACTTATTCCCTAGATTTACGCGCCCTTTTTAACGCGTGATTACCCAGTTCATTTATACATAAAAAAAAATTCAAAATTCTGACCGTGCTGAGACTCGAACTCGTGACCTGTCGTGAATAGCCCAGATGTCTTAACCACCTAAGCTATAAATGTTTTCTTAATTAAAACTTGATTTTTTCAGAGATCTTATTAGTTAGTCCTATTTTTTTTTTCATATTTTGTTTTAATCACTTTAAATAAAACCCAAAGTTTTTTTTTTAAAAAAAAAAAATACAAGTGAAAAATACTTGTAAAAAAAATTGGGCTGTTACACTCTCCCCCACTCAGAACTTTTCGTCCTCGAAAAGGAAGAAGGTAGGGGAATAGAAACAACCTGAAAGAAAACTGAATTAAAACTTAAATTAGAATCATTAATCTAAACAATAAAATTCAATTTTAAATTAATCTTTGATTTCATCTATTTATACTTAAAATTTTAACATTTATTTATTTACATATTTACTTGTATAATATCCCTACACTTAAAAAAAAAATCATTCATATTTTTTTTTTATCCAAATTTTTCACAAGGTATTATAACATTCTAATTTAAAATGTTTAATTTTAATCCAAATTTGAAATGGTAATTTAACTTAATTTTTTAAAGTAAATTTACCATTTCCCAAAATAAACAAAATTCCCCATTTAGTTTCTTCTTTATTCCAAATTAAATTTATTTTTCTCAATATTTTTCTCATCTATGTCAAATATTTTCTCAATTTCTAAACCATATAATTTCAATTTAAATTAATTAATATTCAATAATTGATTTAATTCATTTGATTTTTACAGAAGTTAAATCAATCTTAACTATTTCCAAATTAATTATCTAATTATCCAATTATTTTCTAAAATCAAAAATTTGTATGGTCATTTATAATAATCATCTTTTATTCAACAAATTTAATTTTCTTTATTCCAGATTATTATTAAATATATTCTGCTTAATATATCTATCGCACATATAAAGTAGATTATATTTAATATAACTATTCCAATATATTTCTAAATTTCCTTTAGCACCATTTGATATTGTATATTATTCAATTATTATTTTATTTCTATTTACCTCTATTTGTCTTGTTGTAACTGAAACTTTAAGTGTATAACATTTATTATAACCACTCAAATTTTATTTATAAAATCCTTTTATATTATACATTATCCAATTACATAGTTAATTTATGAATGATTTAGGTAAGTTATATTGGCATGCAATTTATACAGGTAAAATTTTCCAACTATATTATTCAAGTTTAAATATTCATTCCAAATTTGACTTTATTTTATCATTAGAATCACCTTTTAACATAAATTTATGAATTAAATTTCCAATTAACTTCAAACCCTTTAGAGATAAATAAATACATACATATAGGATATGTCAAATCAATTTAAATCATATCTCTATATATATTATAAATTAAGTCATATTTAGAAATTCAAATCAATTAAATTTTTGAAACAAAACTACAACGTGGTCTCTTTACTTTGATACTCGAAAATGAATGTCGATGATGTTGTAGTCATCACCGAAATTATTTTCCAGCGACAAAGAGAAGAGCACTAATTTTTAAAACTTTTAAAATTCTTTGGAAACAAATTTATATTCGAAAATAATTTAAATAATATATCCTTTTAAGACTTTAAACACAAGGTTTGAAACTATCAGAAATTAAATTCTTAAATTCTTGTTTTAAATTCATTTTTTGTTTCTAAATAAATTTATAACCATGTTTTATAGTTCAATTATTTATATAAGACAAAACCAATGGTTTACAAAACCATAAATAAAATCAAACACTATTATCTCTAAACAACTAGTTAAATTTTGAAAATTATACTTATATATATAATATTAGATTTTTCCCAAATATAGGAATAAATTTTTTTTCAAAACAAGGATAGAGATTCAAATTTTGAAGGACTCAAATTAAAGAGAATTTTGATTTAAAGATAAGTTGGAATCAGAAGATCCGATGGTTAAATAACAGAATAAGGAACCAGATAAGTTTATATAAATCGCGGGCAACCTTAACCGGGTCAACCGTGACTTAAAGAATAAGATCGATGTGGATTTTCTAGGGTAAATCTACATTCGATCTGAAGAGATAGAGTTTAGAATAACCAAAGATACTAGCATCTAAACTGAGGATAAATATAAATCTCCGGTGAATCAATGCTAGTTGTAAAGGAGTTTCACCCCTATATTAGAATATTGGCGAAACCGCCAATTTACTATAAAGATCATCCGAAGTGGAGTTATGGGATACTCCAGAATCGGAAAAAATGAATAGTGAGGGACACGAATGAACTTCGGAACCGCAGGGAACGTTCCAAAATTCGAAAAGGAAGAGATTCAAGCTCAAATGAAAGTGATTCTGTAAATCAATTTTACCATACATTCTAAGTTTTGCCTAGAACCTGGCTCTGATACCAAATGTAACAACCTAGTATTTTCAACCCTTCGCATCCGCTCATGTCGGACTTGAAGTGTTCAAAGTACTGCGTTGTAGAATAATTTTGGCAAAACTCAGAATATGCAGTAAATAAAATCACAGAATCACATACACAGATATCAGAACTCACAGCGGAAATAAAATATTTAGTGGTTCATGAAGCCACCATAAAACTTTTAACCAAACAGAATTTACATAGTTTAGAATCTGCAATACAGCTGTAGACATAAATAGAAACAGATTCCTCCAAAGTCTTGATTGCAGATAAGATAGGGACTGAAAAGCTTCCGGCAGCACGAATGATCTACGGGATGACCTAGCTCCGGAGAGAAAAACTGAAACTGCAACTCAGGCTGACCCGAGCGTAAAATAAAACATAACACTCGAGTCAGGACATACATACTTATATAATGTAAGCTAATTCAAGTGTACTGTAATATAGAACAAGTAACTTAAAGGATGCTTGGGACCGTCCATCCTCTAAGGATCCGTTAAACTATTTACTATGTAGTATATTGCGCTATTATAATAGTGTCTATTTATAAAATAAACTTACTTTTTAATAGCGTTAAGGAGTGACCCAATATTCCCCTTAACACAAATAATGCCAATAGTCTATACAGTACCGTAATACCTCCTGATCGGGAAGCTACCAGAGGATACTCCATAGGTACGACACAAATAGAAACTCGTAGTAAAGGCTCGGTATGGTAGATGACACGGCACAACTAGGCAATGCCAGGGTAGATATACCAATTGCTATCCAGGCTGATGGAAACGCGTAGCCGCAGTTACCGCCCACCTCGGACTAACTCCCCAAAATCAAAATATAGAGGTGGCCACCGAATCAATCCAAAAACATAGTATAACATCGAAGAGGAGCGTCCGATCAGAGGAATGACCTCATTGGCCTGGAATTGCTCCTGTTTTAGCCACCTTATGCCAACTCACGGGAGTCGGGTCCACGTATTTAACTTACAGGAAACGCCACCACCGACCTACTTCATTCTGAAATCTCCACCGCGTACACGGTTGGTCAAAGTGGTTTTCGGTATCGACAGAGAGTATGTCCATATCCGATCCCGGTCTCTTTGCCAACCCATCGTTATTATAACCCGTGGTCATTTAAAACATTTTATACTTTAAAACCAGAATAAACATTTCCATTTCAAAATTATAAATACGATATCATTTTAAAACCCAAAAACAATATGATATCGTTATATTCAAATATAATTCTTTCCAAAAAACCATACTGCTTAAAATTTATAATATCTGGAAGCCAAATATTTGAATTATATCTTCAAAACATAATATTTGGAATTTTTACTTTAAAACCATAACTCCCAACACACAAATGGTTTGGATATTCAACGGTATATAGAATAATGGTTTAACTTTATGGTTACTTTGTAAAGAAGATAATTTATATAGCTTTACAAATATATTTCTTTATTTAAAGTTTAAACCATAATTTAAATATCACTTTATGTCCCCAAATCCATTACAATTCCTATATATATATATATATATATATATATATATATATCCAATTGGAGTATTTCCTATTCAAAACTAAGTTTGGATTTTATTCTTTCAACAAATCAATGTTTTATTATTTAGTCTTGAATATTCCCATAAATTCCATAAATAAACTCCAAATGTTAGTCATTTAATATCTTCAAAATTCACTTAATACTAGAATATTCATCTTAAATTTATTAAGGAAAATCCAGTTATAAATATCATATCTTAAGATTTTCCAAAACTTAACATAAAATAAAATTTATCAAATTCCATGAGTTTTAAAATAATCAATTCTAGATTCTGTAGCACTTAGGAAATGCTACCTAAAGTTACGGGTAAAACTAGTCCAATTTCAAAAGGACAGCATTTAAAATGCTGTAGCAGATTTGTTTAACTAAATAAATATTTCCAAATATAACTTATTTATCTATTTATTTATTAACTTAAAGCTTATTTTTCAAAATCCAGAATTTCCAAAATAAGTTATATTCCAAAATTCTATTCAAATATTTATTTATTTATTAACATTTATAACTCATTCAAAAATAAAAATAAAAAATCCTTTAAAGATATTAAATCAAATATTTAACTTCCAAAGTAATTTTAAATATTTCAGAAAATATTATAAGAACCACGGGCCTGTATATAGTTCTCTAGCCTAGGTCAAGTGATACGGATTTATATCATTTCAACCCGTAATTTACAAAACCCCGGGTTCTATCATTTCAAACCCGCAATCCCAAGACAATTTTCAGCAGTTAACAGAACAAGTGAACAATAATAATCAATTAGGCCTATCATTTCAGCCCATACCATCTATAATAACAGGGAACTTGCAGTGGTGATTTAAGCAGTAAATAAACAATAACATAACTGCAGAAATAATATAACAGATAATACTGATGAGGTGTCAATTTAAATGGGGTCCATCATTCTATATTACATTACAGACAGATAATAGTGAAATACAATTTTACACATACACTTGCAATAATTTACCAAAATATAAATACGTATGTCTGGTGAGAAATACTCACCTGAAAGCTGCAGAAAATTTGATTCAAGCGAAAATGAAAAATCCACCAAAAAAAAGAAACGCACAGAGGGTAGCGATCAAATTTCCCTGGATGTCACACCTAGATTCAAATCTATAACAAGATCCAAATACCGAATACGTGACTTTTAAAATTTATGGTCAACGCAAATATTTGAAACAATTGGAACGAATAGAGTCAAAGAAATTTGGCACGATACGCTCGACCACTACACCACCCTACTTGACGAACAACTCGGCCCAAAATAAAATCTCTTTTTTTTCTACCTTTTATATATATACTCTATTATTTAATTAAACAAAACGCACAACCACCACATTACTAAACTTCAACTGGTAGTATGCATAAGGTCACGGTCCAAGCCTATATCAACTAAGAATGTACGCTCACTGTAACCCAAAGAAATGTAAATACTTCACTCCCTTATTTTTTTCCCTTCACGCAAAACACACTGCCTATTTCCTACTAGATTTGCGTGTACACATGCAAAAGTTTTCACCCAGCCTATACTACAAACTAATGCATGGATAGTACATTATTTGATCTGCACGTTACTTCCTTTATAAAATTTTATTATATCATTTCTAAATTATAAATATTCTCCTTTTTTTTTATATGTGTAACGACCTGTCATTTTCGTTAATTAAATTTGTCATTTTAATAAGATTTACGCAAATTTACTTTAGAAGAAATAAAGATTTTAAAATTAATAATGAAGCAAATGTTGAGAAGGAAATGAAACCATGGGAATATAAGGCTAAGTATTTACAGTTGAAACAAAATGACGAATAAATTGAAGTGATGTAAATTTTTATATTAGGCTAAGAGTTGCATATAAGAGAACAAAGGTAAGTAGTGAATTTAGTTAATGAATTAATAATATTAAATAGTAAATTGAATTAAATCAATGTCCGGTACAAATTGAAATATTGTTTGGAATGAAAGCTTATAAATTGTAAGCATTTAATTTACAAATGAAATCAGTGTGTGTTTTTTTTTTTTTTTTTATAAATATATATATCACATGCACAATTCGCCCAATCTTTCGACTAAATGCATGGATCTTTTTAATAGATGCTTGCACACACACTATATGGTCTGAACTATATTTATGTTAAAATATGCAGGCACTGCTTCCTATATGATATGCATTTAGTACAGGTAAATTATCTAATATATGCAAAAAGGCAAAGCTTCTCACTGATACACGCATGTACAGGTACCCTCAAATCTCTCCTCTCCCTCTTCCCTTCCTCTCCTTCCTCTGTTTTACATATATATTTCTTTCTTCTTTTTTTTTTCTTTTTTTTTTTTTCAATGAACATTATTGACTTTCTATTTTGTTTGACCCAAAACTAAGTATGATATATACAATGAATAATCCATTTTTCCGTAGTGATAGTACGCGTAAACTTTAAGCTAGCATTAAATTAAATCTGGGTCAACTACACCATCTCTTTGCACACACATATTAGATTTCTACAGATGTGATGACTCATAAATTTCCAAAGTTTGTCAACTAGATCGGGTGAAGTAGATGGGTTGGAGTGGCCGAGCATATCAAATGAGAAAAAAAAAACTAAGGAAAGGAAAAACTGGAAGGAAAAGAAAGAGAAAACAATAAGACAATTACCTGATGCTTCGAACGAAATTGCCAGAGGAAAATTTGCAATGCTTTGAAGAGTGGTGAGTTTTTTTTTTCTTTTTTTGAGATGTGGATCTCTGGCATATTTATACACGAATTTGTGAAACGGCAAGGCAGTGATCAAGGGATGTGGCGTGATTAACTCATTTCAGTTTTGCAAAAGGATAAAAAAATTTTCCAACGTATAAAGTTTGATCAGTATTCGAAAATTTGTAAACAAAAAGGCAGAGAAAATGGCAGCTTGGATTATGGGAAATAAATGACTTGCGTGATACATGGTTTGATTTATAAAGTTTGTACGTTACTTAAGGGGAATATTGATCAAAGGAAGGGCAAGCGTGATGTTTGGTAAAGCTGATGACAACAGAGGGTAAGAGGAATAAGCAAAAATGCGAACGTTACATATATACAAATGCACTAATGTTGCTCACGTGTGATCCATTTTATTTTAGCTAAAATCTTGATTTTAGTTTGATACCCATAAATGAAAAGGTGAATATTTATGTAAGCTTTAGGCAAAGAACGTATACCATTTATTAAAAGAAATCAAACGGTCCTTTAAAACAAAATAACGTCCGTCTTAAAATCACTGACTGATATTTTCTCCATAAAGATATTTAAATACGATTTTTTACTTTATATGCGTGATTATAGGAACGAAAAATTTTTATCTTGCAAAATAAAGGCAGTGGAAACAGAGAGATATAAATAGGAATGTGAGAATTTGAAAAGATAGGCAAGGTTAAATTTGAATGCATGAGTTGATTTTTAGGCAATCAAATATATTAGTCCATTTAGGTTGCGTGAATAAATGAATACAGTGACATGCTCAAGAAACAAAAAGGTAAGAGGCAAATGCCAAAAATGTTAAAAGAATAAAATTTTGTGTCACGCGCAAAGGAAGGCAAAATTGATTTTCTTTCAAATGATATATGCGTGATTGTAGATTTAGGCAGATAAGGTTTCGTGATCAGAGGAATGGCAAAATATGAACCGTTCCAATTATATGAGAATTGATATATTATTTTTTTTAGTTTGATTTAATTAAATGACGGCAAGAATTTTTCAAAGCTTTTGGAAATGGAAACGTATATACACATTTTATTTAAAACCAAACTGTCAGTTACAACCAAAAGTAACGTTCGTCTTAAAATCACTAACTGATGTTTTAATCCATAAAGGTGTTTATATATGATTTTAAAAGTACGTCAAACTGACGTAATACAAAACATCAAATATATATATATATATATATATATATATATAAAATAACGTTTTAAATTTTACACGTTTTATTACATTACTTACCATAAATTTTACGCGTCCTTTTAAACGCGATATTTAACAGTTTATAAATACACTAAATCCTTCAAAAATAATACTTAACTAAAATTTAAATTGGTTTACATTCTTCATATTTTATATATATATATACACGGTACTTATTCCCTAGATTTACGCGCCCTTTTTAACGCGTGATTACCCAGTTCATTTATACATAAAAAAAAATTCAAAATTCTGACCGTGCTGAGACTCGAACTCGTGACCTGTCGTGAATAGCCCAGATATCTTAACCACCTAAGCTATAAATGTTTTCTTAATTAAAACTTGATTTTTTCAGAGATCTTATTAGTTAGTCCTATTTTTTTTTTCATATTTTGTTTTAATCACTTTAAATAAACCCCAAAGTTTTTTTTTTTTAAAAAAAAAAATACAAGTGAAAAATACTTGTAAAAAAAATTGGGCTGTTACATAGGTCAAGAAACTTCATTCACCTACCCCTGTTGCCACCGTGGCCGTGACCACTTCCGACCATTTTTCCCATCACCTCGGCAAGCTCCTCCACCCCCTCGCACAACCTCAACCACCCTCGACCACGCGATCACCGGAAATGCTCGAAAACAAGTTTTCCAGACAAACCCAAATTCCTCTCAAATCTAAATTCTAAAAATCTAAATCTTCGTTTTAAAAATCATAATTTGTTACAAAGATTCAATATGTGTTCCTAAATTTATAATTTAAGCTTTTGATTTTTCTCTTATTCAAATTTTCTCTGTTATTTTGATTTCCAGAACCATATTTAATTTTTATATAACTTAAATATAACTTAAACTCTAGATCATGTTGAAACAAAAAATTCATGTTTGTATCATAAATCCTAAAAGCTATAGGACCAAATGATTAAAATAGTTTGAATCAACTGGAAACAAAATAAATAGGTGTGTTTACAGAGACTTCAATATATACTCAAACACATCCATATGTACAGTAAAAGAAAAACATACATACAAACCACACTCATTTCAGATTTTGCCACAAGTTTACATACTTAAGTTTTTAGTAATCAAAGTTACTTACAGCAAATGAAAGACAGAACTAATTAAATGAAGGCAGTTTGAATTTTGCAGGTTTTGAAAAATACAGAGTTTCATCACACAAGCACCAGAGAAAATGAATAATAATTACTGACACCATATATTTAAGCATCCAAATATCAACATGCATCAGATTGTAAAACTTAAGTAAATTAAAAAAAAATGTTACTCACCAGTGCTTTTGAAAAAGAACAGAGCACTTCCTGGTATTGAAACAGTCTTGAACTTTAAAAACTGTGAAATGTTTGCTTTGATCTTCCTCTAATCTTCTTGCTTTTGTTTAGTTGTAGTTGTATGCAGTAACAATTTCCAGGTTGAAGAAAAATGATGTTTAAGTTGTAAAAAATAGAAAAAACTTACTTATGTTCAGATTTGCTATGTTGAACAAACTGAAATAAGAAGATGTATAAATAGAAAGAAAAGATTTGTACAAGGTGTAGGTGTTTTCTGGGTTTAAGCTTTTCTATTTGGTCAGATTTTCCTTTTGTTTTATCAGGCAAGATATTTATTTTGGAGGCTGAAAGATTTTCATACAAATTCGAAATGACTGGTTTGTATGCTAGAGATGAAAGCTTTAAATGATGATGTACTTTTAGGTTTCCTATTTAGCTTATTCTATGCATAGATATTTTTACATTTCGTTGATTATATTTTGCTGCTTAGCTTTGCATTCTTTTACTTCTTGCCTGCCTCTTGTATTTACTTTGCTTTGTTATACCTATCTAAATCTTAGTCTATAAGCTACTTGCATTTTGTTTAATTTTATTTTGTTAAATTGCCAACATAATTATAGTACAGATATGATTACATGTTCTTTTCTTAGCTTTGCATTTATTTTCTTTATCCTGCATATTTATGTACTTTGCTTTGATTTTCTTGCCTGGTTATGCTTCCCTACCTTATGTGCATATATACATTATGTATATAAATATAAGGTTGTTATAGTTATTTGTTATAAGTTTTAACCTAAGTATTTAATTCTACCTCTAACAATTGAGTGTGTTTATTTTCTTCTTTTTTTCTGTTCTTTTTTTTTATTTCAAAAATTATAAAATTATTTTATTTTCATACCTATGTTAATATCATACATTTGATTTATACTTAAGTTTAATATTTATAAAGTTTACTTTATTTTAAATTTCTAAATCATAGCTTTCCAAAACACATATATATAAACAAATTTAAAATAACAATTTCTTTTTATATTAAAATTTATTTGTAAAGATATTGTATTATTAATGTTGTTTAAATATAACTCATTATTAATTTAAAATGATTCATAAATGAAATCACTACATAAACGAATTACTTCTTTTATAAAGTTGAAGTAAAAAGAACAAAACAATCTTTTTATTTAAATTTAAACTTAGGCAAGAATTTATTTTTAAACAAATTAAATTTATATTGAGTATTTTTAAGATCATATTATTATTTATTCAATACTAAATTTCCAAATTATCAAAAATAGCAGAATTAGAAAACATAACTTTATTTATTAATTTACAACAGAGCTTATCTATTTATAATATATACAATTATATACATATATGCATTATAAATAGATACAATTTAAATTAGCTTTTAAAAGATAAATTATCGGTGAAATATTTATTTAAACAAAGATTATTAATTCAAATTTAAATTATTATCAAATCAATTTAATTTTTAATGTAGATTATTAAATTGATATTGCCCCAAATTTCCGGGATATCACATTCTTCCCCCCTTGAAAGAATTTCGTCCCCAAAATTTAAAACAAAGGTAATTTAATAATCTACTTAAATATTTAATTTTAAAAACACAAGCATATTTTAATCATATGCTAACAACCATAGCAACCAATTCATCCAAACAAACAAATCTAACTATCCAGACAAAATTCCGGATAGAATTCTCTCGAGTTTCCCCAAGTATAAATACCGGGACACTCGCTCTACAGAATCCAAACAAACAATACTACTAAGCTACAGAACTCCCACTCATCTAGATCTACAACCAGAGATAAATCTTGCACGTACTCCCTCAGAGATACGTGAAACACAACGAATTCCAGTTATCCAAACTGATAGTTCAATCCTGAAGACCAAACACTTATCCATAATCAAACCTCCGATTTGGGAATCCCAATTCCTTCGTCTCCTATCCTCAAAGCTCTTCGGACGATCCTGGGCTTCCTTCATCTTTCCCGGTCAGCTCAACTCTTGCTGATGTCCCTCTCGATTCAAACTGGTCCAAAGACAATCTAACAAAATGATCTTTCCAAGATCGACCAAAACTCAGAACACAAACTGTACTCCAAATCAGAAAACAGAACTCACTTCTCTCATCCAGGAAAAGATAAAATAGGTGCACTCCAATCTGGTCTCAGATCCTGAGAAATCTCCTGTAGAATTCTCCAGTCCAAACATTGCAACATCCAATTGCTTCCAAACTAAAACAGCTACCACCATGCTTCCACTGTGCAACTCTGACTAACAGATAAAAATGCTGATGATGAACTCAAGCATAGACTGGTCAACACATTCTAAAAATAAAAATCAGAAGTTCCTCCAAAATCCATGCTACTTCCACAAACTCATTGTCTAGAAACCATCTTATTACTGAGCTGAACCATCGGTACCACTTCTTAAATCCAGTCGATACCAAACTCAATCTTTAGATGCTAGCAAATCTTTGACTCCTTGAAGACATCCAGAAAATGTCTCTGAAACACAAGAGAATACTCAAATTATTGCAAGTCACTTTTGCGATCAATCCAGCCTAATCCCAAAGATACTGCTCTCTCTTTACCAAATAGAACAGCTTACGCTTATGTGGCCGATCCATCGAAGAAATGGATCTACTATACTGCTTCTGATGTTACCCAAGAAAAACTACTAAGCCAGAAGACTTCCTAAACCAAAACTCTTCGAGAAATTCAGACCTCAAAGCAACCAGAAACATTCTACTGAACTCAGCTACAACTCCAAAGCAGACACTCATCCTTAACTTGTTCCAAAGAAACATCGTCGGAGACATCCATAGTCACTGTGTCTCATTACACAGCTACTACACCTTGATATATCAAGATATCATGACTTACTTCTGTTCAACCAACATATCCAAACTCTAGCTTATCCAAACTACACTTCAAAATGAACTCCGAACCTTAACAGGTTTCCTTCAAAGATTAATGAAATCCTTACACCACCCAAAGCTTACTCGAGACGATATTAGGTCTACGTCTCGACAAATACACATCCAACCTCAAACATTCAAATTCCAACCATTGGTAGTCGTGTTACACACACCACCACCCAATCTACCCTTATAGCTTATTGGAAAACCCGAACAGGTAACCCAACAATAGGTAGAAATATATATATATATATATATATATATATATATCAAAATTACAAATACGCTCTCTCAAGAAAGAAATCACTCAAGAGCCAAGGTATTCACTCAACCTAGCGCTCTGATACCACTGTAACGACCCGACTTCCTACGCTCAGGAAGACGTATCGTTTTTTAAGAAAAGAAAGAGGTGAGAAAGTAGAAAAGATAGAGAAGAAAGGACAACAACATCAGAATCTCACAGCGGAACGAACGAATTATATTGATCACATAAGTATTTACATAATATACAACATCAATCAGAGTTATACAGTCAATACATCACATACTAGACAGTTATAAACACCTGTCTAGTTAATACAACTCAATACACAAAACAACATAGAGATATCAACACAGCGGAACCAAATATATATCTACAACGCTGAAGCCTCCTGCTCCATTGCTCCTCCAGAATTCGTCAAAGCTAACCCGAATCCCTTGGCTACCCGTAAAAAATTTGGGTACCCGAGAGTTTATGAAAAACAAAAATACACTCCGGGTCAGACATGGGTCTGGTATGAGTAATAGGTTAAAGTTGCTTAACTTTAAAAATCTTTTGAAAACAAAAGGTATCACGTAAGACTCCCCACACATAAACATGGAAAAGTTTTTACCTTACGCTAACCAAAACATTTGATAGGAAATTCTGTGATATTATCACAGGTCTAGGGTTTTCAAGTAAATAGAAAATAGCCGAAATTGTTACATCTATTAAATTCCAGCTATTAGCCACAAAAGTGGGTAATACAATCAAAACCGTTGGCACTTATTGGATTTTGGATTCCATACAATGGCAGGGCTACTGGGGTACCGCCCATCACAGTACGTGGCCTAGATCAACGTACCGAGGATCACTCCCGACCCCCTGCAACACAAGGCCGGAACCATTCCTTACTGAACAGTCCCGAACAAGATAAACTCCGCAGTTGTTCGCAACCAACTGCCCACACAACCAAATAAAAAAGGGACATCTAGACAGGGGAATATCCTTGTCCTGCTTGGGCATGACCCACCTAACCTTGCTGCACCTCCCCTGTTTTAGCCATTCCCGATTGATGAGGCTTGAGGCTACGATTACCTTTAGAGAACACAATTCTTAGAATGCTCATCGCCCGCCTGGCGATGTGTTGAAAGAATGCAATCCATACAAGTTCGTTCCGGGTTCGAACGAAACCGAAGGCATTATCTCGTTACACTCATTTTGGAATCACCCTCAGAGTTAACGACGACAACCCTTGCATTCTGAATCTTCATCTTCACTTCAGATTCACGACCTATCGTTAATTTGGAATCGATGTGGTTTTCGGATATTCCAAATGTGGAAAACCGATCCCGGTCTCATCGAAATCCAAAACGTGTCTTTTAAGGCCAAGTTGTCTATTTAGTCTTAACAGTTTAATTCAATATCATCAATACACACACAAATAGAATATTCATAACATCACAATAGATAATCACATCATCATCGTAATCAGATAATCAATATTATCATCCAAACAGATAATTAAATATTATCATACCTAAACCATACATCCATATCACATAGATATTATTCATGTCATATCTAAATTCAACATCATCAAATGAGATCTCAATATCATACATCCATAAGCAATAATTTATAATCATATCATTAGTAATTAATTTAAAATGAATTAAATTAACTACTTCTATCTAATTAATTTAAAGTAAATTAAATTAATTACTCCATCTATAAATCCTGCTTATACAACCATTATTTAATTATAAATCAAATTAATTAACCATCTTCTAAATAATCATCTTGATTAAACATCTTGATTAATCATTCACTAATTACAATTGGTTATTAGTCTTTAATTAATTCACAAATTAATAATCCTAAATCACTTATGGTAATTCACATTAAATTACTTCATTTAAAATTGATTACATTTATTCTTAATTAATTACATCAATTAATCACCACATTATTAAGTATTTCTCAATTAACCAGTTCTTAATTACATCAGTAATTATATTAATTAATGATCTCTAATTTAGATTTAAATAAATTACTTTATTTAAATTAATTACATTAAGTGATTAATCTTTGATTAAACACAATTATTAATCACCCTTGATTAATATTATTCCAGTAATTACTATTCTTAATTACCATATTAATAAATTAATTATTCCTATAATTAATTATCTCCATTAATTAATTCAATGATTAATTATAAAAGTAATTATCCAAATTACTTTATTAACACATCATCTTTCATTAATTACATCCAGTAATTAACATTAATTACTTCCTTAAGTAATTGTGCTCCATTGCAAACACTAAGTAATTACACTTATCAATTTATCAAATGATTTTCTTAAATTAATTAAACTAAATTAATTAACATAAATTAATCATTTATCAAAATTAATTACAATAAGTAATTAATCTCTTAATTACTTTTATCAAATAATTACACTTAACCAATTACAATAGATTATCTATTTAATCTATTTAATTACCAAAATTTACCACATTAATTAATTAATTAGTAATCTTAAGTTAATTATCTTCATGAACTAATAACATTACTTAATTTACTTCTTAATTTATCTTTATCTATAAATTAATCTAAATTATTAATTTATAAATTTAATAAATTACCATTCCTTATTATCTTATTAATTAAATCATTTAATACCTTCATTATTCTTAAGATAATTTATTTCTTATTTAATGACTTAATTAATATAAAAGTGTATCAGAACATTACACTTTTTAAATTTTAGATTCAAATTCCATTTTGAATTCAAGATTCAAAAGAGATTATTTTAAACATTTACCAAATTCAAATTCTATTTGAAACAAATTTACTTTCCAAAACTATTTTATTTAAACGGGTTTTATATATTTAACTTTAAAACTGATTTAAAAATTCAGATTTGGATTCGAGAAAATACTTGAATCCATTAGTTTCACCTTGACTTTAAAACTTGGGTTTAACTTGCTTTTTAAGAATCTGATTTTTAATTCTTGATTTACAATCCAATTTATTTTCAAAACTTAGATTCAAAAATTCATTTGAATCTATACTTTTGAACTTTTAAAATTTCAAATACAGTTTACATTTTGTTTCAGATTTTACCATTGAATTTCAAACCTGAAGTTGTCAGGTTTTTAAACCTGAAAGAAAACCATATTCCATTTATTTTATTTTATTTTTATAAAAACTTCACTTATTTCAGATTTGAATTCAAGTAAACTTTGAATTCAAGCTTCAAACTAGATTTACACTTGGTTTAAATCCATTACTATTGTTAAATAGGTTTCATTTGCACTTTGTTGAAAAGTCAAATTTTTGTTCCCAGGTTTCTGCAAAAACCCTGAAACACACATTTACACGACGCGAACCAAACAACACCGAGTAATCCTGTCCCCTACTTCGAGTCACGTACTCGAGTGACTCGAGTGTTTCCCGAGTTTTTCCAACACAAAAAGTGCACACAGAAAAAAAAAACCCAATCCCCTCAATGGCACGGTGCACGTGCACCGTGGCCCCAACCAACGCCGGCCACCCTCAGGCACTCCAACACATCGCCGACTACCTCCAAACAACGGCACGACCACCCAAAATTCATCACCACGCCCAAATCAAAATGAGCAGTACAAGCAACCTGAAAAACATAAACAGGCTTCCACCCCTCAAACCTGTCAACGCTCGCCTCTCGCCGCTCCGACCACCTGAAGGTCGGCAGCTCCGGCTACACCTTCGTCTACCTCCCCTCTACGAATCCCCCATAGCCCATAACGCTCGATCGTCTCTGGTCTTCGAACGAGACCAAAATGCAACCGCGACAAAAATTAGGTCAAGAAACTTCATTCACCTACCCCTGTTGCCATCGTGGCCGTGACCACTTCCGACCATTTTTCCCATCACCTCGGCAAGCTCCTCCACCCCCTCGCACAACCTCAACCACCCTCGACCACGCGATCACCGGAAATGCTCGAAAACAAGTTTTCCAGACAAACCCAAATTCCTCTCAAATCTAAATTCTAAAAATCTAAATCTTCGTTTTAAAAATCATAATTTGTTACAAAGATTCAATATGTGTTCCTAAATTTATAATTTAAGCTTTTGATTTTTCTCTTATTCAAATTTTCTCTGTTATTTTGATTTCCAGAACCATATTTAATTTTTATATAACTTAAATATAACTTAAACTCTAGATCATGTTGAAACAAACAATTCATGTTTGTATCATAAATCCTAAAAGCTATAGGACCAAATGATTAAAATAGTTTGAATCAACTGGAAACAAAATAAATAGGTGTGTTTACAGAGACTTCAATATATACTCAAACACATCCATATGTACAGTAAAAGAAAAACATACATACAAACCACACTCATTTCAGATTTTGCCACAAGTTTACATACTTAAGTTTTTAGTAATCAAAGTTACTTACAGCAAACGAAAGACAGAACTAATTAAATGAAGGCAGTTTGAATTTTGCAGGTTTTGGAAAAATACAGAGTTTCATCACACAAGCACCAGAGAAAATGAATAATAATTACTGACACCATATATTTAAGCATCCAAATATCAACATGCATCAGATTGTAAAACTTAAGTAAATTAAAAAAAAATGTTACTCACCAGTGCTTTTGAAAAAGAACAGAGCACTTCCTGGTATTGAAACAGTCTTGAACTTTAAAAACTGTGAAATGTTTGCTTTGATCTTCCTCTAATCTTCTTGCTTTTGTTTAGTTGTAGTTGTATGCAGTAACAATTTCCAGGTTGAAGAAAAATGATGTTTAAGTTGTAAAAAATAGAAAAAACTTACTTATGTTCAGATTTGCTATGTTGAACAAACTGAAATAAGAAGATGTATAAATAGAAAGAAAAGATTTGTACAAGGTGTAGGTGTTTTCTGGGTTTAAGCTTTTCTATTTGGTCAGATTTTCCTTTTGTTTTATCAGGCAAGATATTTATTTTGGAGGCTGAAAGATTTTCATACAAATTCGAAATGACTGGTTTGTATGCTAGAGATGAAAGCTTTAAATGATGATGTACTTTTAGGTTTCCTATTTATCTTATTCTATGCATAGATATTTTTACATTTCATTGATTATATTTTGCTGCTTAGCTTTGCATTCTTTTACTTCTTGCCTGCCTCTTGTATTTACTTTGCTTTGTTATACCTATCTAAATCTTAGTCTATAAGCTACTTGCATTTTGTTTAATTTTATTTTGTTAAATTGCCAACATAATTATAGTACAGATATGATTACATGTTCTTTTCTTAGCTTTGCATTTATTTTCTTTATCCTGCATATTTATGTACTTTGCTTTGATTTTCTTGCCTGGTTATGCTTCCCTACCTTATGTGCATATATACGTTATGTATATAAATATAAGGTTGTTATAGTTATTTGTTATAAGTTTTAACCTAAGTATTTAATTCTACCTCTAACAATTGAGTGTGTTTATTTTCTTCTTTTTTTCTGTTCTTTTTTTTTATTTCAAAAATTATAAAATTATTTTATTTTCATACCTATGTTAATATCATACATTTGATTTATACTTAAGTTTAATATTTATAAAGTTTACTTTATTTTAAATTTCCAAATCATAGCTTTCCAAAACACATATATATATAAACAAATTTAAAATAACAATTTCTTTTTATATTAAAATTTATTTGTAAAGATATTGTATTATTAATGTTGTTTAAATACAACTCATTATTAATTTAAAATGATTCATAAATGAAATCACTACATAAATGAATTACTTATTTTATAAAGTTGAAGTAAAAAGAACAAAACAATCTTTTTATTTAAATTTAAACTTAGGCAAGAATTTATTTTTAAACAAATTAAATTTATATTGAGTATTTTTAAGATCATATTATTTTTTATTCAATATTAAATTTTCAAATTATCAAAAATAGCAGAATTAGAAAACATAACTTTATTTATTAATTTAAAACAGAGCTTATCTATTTATAATATATACAATTATATACATATATACATTATAAATAGATACAATTTAAATTAGCTTTTAAAAGATAAATTATCAGTGAAATATTTATTTAAACAAAGATTATTAATTCAAATTTAAATTATTATCAAATCAATTTAATTTTTAATGTAGATTATTAAATTGATATTGCCTCAAATTTCCGGGATATCACAGGGAGATTGTAGAATGTTCTGGTATATGATTTTCGTTTGATTATAATAAACATATATATATATATATATGTATATCTATTCATTTAAATGTATTTGTTATTGTACTATTTTATTTTTCGCATAATTAAATAAATATTGTCGAATAAAATAAATAACTCGGAATTCATATTTAAAAAATATTTCATTCAAACAAATATTTTAATACAAATTCAAATAGTAAAAATTTGGTCTTTCGCTACATTTACACACTTCTCATTTACAATACAATTTCAATTAAAACACAATTTTCACTTTACAATGTTGACCACACTACATATATTCATTCAACACTCATATTTGATCTTCAACTCTATTCCAACCTGTATCCAACATCTGAACTATCTGCAAAATAATCACCGACGTAGTAAAATAGAAAAAGAAATTTTTTTGAAGTGCAAAATAAAGTGTGTGTTTTGAATATATAATTTTCCTCGGTTGTATGGGTTGTTCGTTGTCATTTTTCTTTAATTCATCATATACAAGCAACTTGTGACTTGCATAGTGTATCACTATACATGCCACAAGGTTGTGCACACCGATATACGCTTGCTGTTAAAATTACAGAGACAGGTGAGCACAAGGTCAAACCCAAGCCGAGGCTGGATTCAACACAGGTGCATGCAACATTTCAGTTTCGACGCAGTCAATTGTGACAAGGGATTCAACCATATGCACAGTCATAGGTGAACATGACCATAAAACAAGACTTCAAAAGGAACGTAGACCATCAATAAACATTTCAACATGTACAAAGGATGATGCCAGAGAATCACCCGGTAAGCATGATAGCTACATAAAGTGGACAAATAAGAAGATCACAACACATAGAAGCCGATGCAACCTAGACCAAAACTAGTACTGTAACCAAACCGAACCATTACAAACAGACAAGGTCATTATTGAACCTAGACTTGTCGCAGCTACCCAACATGTCAACAAGCCCCAGACAAACTCAAGTGCAAAAAGATAACAATACAAACCTAAAGTGAACTAGACTACAAGACTACAACAACAACATGCATAAAGACCACATGTCAACATGAAGTTTTCAGGGTTAAGTAAAGTATATCAACATATGCTTCACATGTATAAAGTGATGTACACATGAAACGACTCAACCAAAGCAGACCACACATGAACCGGACTTCAAAAACAAGTCAAGGCAGCTTTCTAAGCAATGCTAATGAACACAACAGTTTAAACCAGAACAGACACAAGCGTACACATACTACATTTAGGCATGAAAGTAATCTGACCATGAGACCAGACTTCAAATCAAGCATGAGACAACAAGCTTCAGAAATGCAAAGTAACGCTATAAGAAAATACAACAATATATACCACAAGACTTCAATGGATATCATACGAAACAGACTTCTAAAAAAAATGCACCAGACAAATAAGTGAAACAAGAACAGGCTAGTGCATAAGCAAACATGAAAACAAGGTAACCAAATCAGGAAATGTGATCATATATACATGTGTGTGTGTATGTGTATGTATATATATGCAGTCTCAAATCAAAACATGTACAAGTGCGAAGAAAAATTGAACCACACATGTTTGCATATATGCTAATATAAACGTAAACAAGTATCAACACACTTGGCTGGACAAGTTTTATGCAACAGTAATGAGCACAGTGGAGAAAATAGTTTATATGTTTCAAAAATCAGTGAGGCAGTTCGAACAGTCAAAAAGTTGAAAAATTGTAGTGAAGTCAATCAGAGGTACATGCAGTAACACGAACAAGTCAGAATCACACACACACATACACATATACACACACATATATGTATGTATATACATGGAGATAAGAAGAAGTTTTTAATAAAATCAAGTAATCATAGAGTCGTATATTATTAACCCGCCTTTTACAAGGGCCGCGGATAGGCGGATTTAACCAAATCAACTGTTCATCTGTCGAAACTGGAATATGATTGACTGGAACTAGCTAGATGGATAGACGGTCGGTCAGGAATAGGTTCGATGTGCATGGCTCGGCACTGTGGAGAGAGCAGGGTGATTCAGCATAGGTTGTCGCTCGGCGCTAGGCATTGTTCGGCATTGGACATCATTCGGCATTGGACACCGTTCGACATCGTGAGTCGCTCGGCATTGGATGTTGTTCGGCATCGTACCTCGCTCGGCATTGGACGTCACTCGGCATTGGATGTCGTTCGGCATTGAACCTCGCTCGGCATTGGGTCATTCAGCATTGGTGAGATGGCTTGGCATTGGACGAAGGTCGCTCGGCATTGGTCAGGTCAGGGTCGCTCGGCATTGTTGATACGGCTCGGCATTGAATTAAGGTCGGTGTGGCTCGACATTGTGGAGGTATGTGGCTCGGCGTTGTGGAGGTGTGTGGCTCGGCATTGTGGAGGTGTATGGCTTGACATTGTGGAGGTATGTGGCTCGGTGGAAGGTCTTGATGGGCCTGCACCATGCATAAAGCCCAACAACTCAGGATTTGCCTATCAATACAGCATGTGGGGGTTCAGAAAAAGGATCTTCTTCTAGCTCCCTCGCTTTCTATCTTCTAAGGCTGGGGTTACTCTACCCTTTTGTAACTGTAATTGATTATTACAGCAATAAAAAGGAACCTTTTAGAGTGGACGTAGGCCGGAGTTAGCCGAACCACTATAAAATCTGTTGTTCTTTACTGCTTTCATTTTAATTTGGAACGTTCTTCACATTATTACTCTCTATTCATATTCTATTTGTGAGTTGTGACTGCTATTTGGTGCTTTCATCTGGATTTAAGTGTTTGTGACCATTTTTGGCGCGAACATTTTGGTGCTATCACTGGGAAAGCTAGCACACGGGATTTTGGAGCTTGAATTTTGGATTGAAAAGCTTAGGAACTCGTATTTTGGAAAGCAATGGCTAGACCACCAACAAGGAAGCAAGTAGCGAAAAGGAGCAATCAGGAAGGAAGTCAAGCTGCCTCTTTTGGAGCTGGAGAGGATCATGCATCCGTCTACATAACTCAGGATGAGATGCAGGTTATGATGAATTCTATGCAGGAGCAGATGATGAAAAGGCAAGAGGAGATGATGCGGGCTCTTCTAAGGCAATTTGGACAAGGTGGAACTACAGGTGCTCAAGTTCTAGGAACTGGAACAGAGGAACTCAACCAGCAGGAGGATGGAGTGATTTAGCAGGGGGCAGCTCCCAATCAACAAACAACTTACAATTTGGATGGACCAAGACTCGAGGGCATACCACCAGGCAATGCTAGACAAGTTCATGGAGGGATACTGGATGATGCTACGTGGGCCGACACCAATAGGAATACATGAGCACGTGATGAGGAATATGTGCCAAAATTTCCTCGGGGACTTGGAGGGCAGTTTGGAAACATGGATAGGAGGAAACCTTTGGTTGGAAACGCTGAATTGGTTGACGTTATCAGGTGGACTATTTATGGAGGCCTGATAAATAGGGATTTGGAGGAAGTCAACAAAAGTCCATTTACCCGGAACATCAGGATAGCTAGGAATCCACCCGATTTCAAACTACCCACTTTGGAAGTGTACAACGGAAAGATGGATCCAAATGACCACTTGATAAGGTACACTAGGCATATGGAAGTGCTGGGGGCAACAGAGGAGGATATGGCTCGATGTTTCCCTCTGTACTTCACTGATATAACTGTCATGTGGTTCAGGCAGCTGGAGGATGGATCCATTCGAACGTGGACGGAACTAGTGGATAGGTTCTTAAGTCAGTTTCGAGTTCACATAAAAAGGCCAAAGAACATGATGACGTTGATGTTAGTTAAACATGGGGTGGATGAATCGCTCAGGACATTCTTAACTCGATTTAATGCAGCAGTTGCATCGGTGGATCGGCCGGATTCGTTAATGGTTCTGATGGCTGCGGTATCAAGAATCAGGGTTGATTCGGATTTCAATGTATCATTGATATGGGACCTACCGTTGGATCTTGTGGAATTCTTCCATGAAGCTGAGAAATTTCTCTGACAAGAAGATGCATGTTTGGACATGAGGTCAAAGGAAGTAGACCTGGTTAAGGATGGAGGACTACCCGGCAAAAGCTCGGGTAAGGACAAGGTTAAAGGGAAGAGGAAGCGTTGGGGAGAACCAAAGCTCTCCACTTACACCGGACTAAATGCAACATTGGAACGGATATTCTTGGATACTCGAGATCGCCTTTCGTATCGAAGGCCGGTGAGGAGGGAGCCCTTAGAACGCGAAAGGGTGTCGGGAGGCACTGTCTTTTTCATGACCTGGATGGGCATGATATTAATAGTTGTCGGTATTTGAAGGACATAATCGAGGAGAATGTTAGGAATGGTCAGTTGCGACAATATGTCGGAACTTGGAATGCAGCGGTGGAACAGGAGCAACCACCGTCTACCTTGAACGATGAGGGCGTGAGGTCCAGGAATGGTGGCCGGTTGGTCATCAACTAATCTTGATGGTTTAAAATAAGTAACAAACTCTGGGCAATCGGCTAAATCACTTACTCATGTATGGGTCAGAGATAACCCTCAGGCATGCTCTGAGAAGATGGTTTACCGAGATGCATTGGTTTGTGAAATCTGTTTTTACCCTTTGACTTAGACATTTGCTTTTTCTGGTTTGGTTTTGGAGTTTGGTTTGAACTCCCTGTTTTTCTCGTTTTTTGGTATGGATTTTTGATATGGATTTCTGGTTTTTTGATTGGATTTGGATTTCGGATTGGATTTCGATCAGATTTTCCTTTTGGATTTTGGCTAAACAGTTGTCGAGCATGGACTATGCTCGGAAAGGGTCCGTAGAGACCAGGATTCGGCATGGGACTTAGGTCATATATTATCGGTTATTATTTCAGGTCGTCGAGTATGGACTATACTCGACAAGAGTCCGAAGTGACCAGGATTCGGCTTAGGACTTAAGCCCTGGCAATTACTCAACGTCCAGGGACACTGGACCATGGTCATCAGGTGTGGATTGTGCTTGACAAGAACCCAGAGAGGTTACATATATGAATAGTGGCTATGAACGGCAAAGGATTTGGATATTGACCCGGAAAGGTCCTGGATTTGGTTATTGGTTATTGGATATGTATGAAACATGGACTTTGGATGTTGAATTTAAGGCTATTCAAAACACACCTTCCAACAGCAAGGCATGTTTTGGTGGGAAAGTGTTAACCCGCCTTTTTAAAAGGCCACGGACATGCGCATTTAACCAAATCTACTGTTCGTTTGTCGAAACTGGAATACGATTGACTGGAACTAGCTGGATGGACAGATGGTCAGTCAGGAATAGGTTCAATGTGCATGGCTTGGCATTGAGGAGAGAGCAGGGTGATTTAGCATGGATTTCCGCTCAGCGCAAGGCATCGTTCGACATTGGACATCGTTCGGCATTGGACACCGTTCGGCATCGTGTGTCGCTCGGCATTGGATGTCGTTCGACATCGTACCTCGCTCGACATTGGACGTCACTCGGCATTGGATGTCATTCGACATCGAACCTCGCTCGGCATTGGGTCGTTTGGCATTGGTGAGATGGCTCGGCATTGGATGAAGGTCACTCGGCATTGGTCAAGTCAGGGTCACTCAGCATTGTTGATACGGCTCGGCGTTGTATTAGGGCCGTTGTGGCTCGGCATTGTGGAGGTATGTGGCTCGGTATTGTGGAGGTATGTGGCTCGGCATTGTGGAGGTATGTAGCTCGGTGGAGTGGAGGTATGTGGCTCGGTGGAAGGTCTTGAAAGGCCTGCACCATGCATAAAGCCCAACAACTCAGGATTAGCCTTTTAATACAGCATGTGGGGGTTTCGAAAAGGATCTTCTTCTGGCTCTCTCGCTTTCTATGTTCTAAGGCTGGGGTTACTCTACCATTTTGTAACTGTAATTGATTATTACAATAATATAAAGGAAACTTTTGGAGTGGACGTAGGCCGGATTTAGCCGAACCACTATAAAATCTGTTGTTCTTTACTGCTTTCATTTTAATTTGGACTATTCTTCACATTATTACTCTCTACATATATTCTATTTGTGAGTTGTGACTGTTATTTGGTGCTTTCATCTGAATTTGGGTGTTAATGACCATTTTTGGCGCTATCATATATATATATATATATATATATATATATATATATATATATATATATAGAACATGTCAAAAGGAATCAATCAGACGACGTAAGGAATCATATGGAACAGGGAAATTCAAATCAATTATATATCATTCAAATGCCGAAATCATAGAAGCAAAAAGAACGGAACCGACTAAAGCAACCTGAGCAAATTCAAACTCTTGAAGCAACGAGTATACGCTGAACAAGTCAAAAAATCATCTCATCGTTCAAGCAAGAATCGAATGGCCATGTATAGCAACGTGAAGAATTCAAACCAAAAATACGAATGAAAATATAGGGTCTCGATCCCTATTTAACCCAAATTCATCATTGACATTTTTCTCGCTCGAGTTCAGGACAAAATCAGAGAGCATACTTAGAATGAATCACATAAAACAGTCCAGAACTCGAATCGAAGTCGAGTATAATCAAAATCAAAAAGGGGAAATATCGCGTACCATTTTTATCATTCGTGCTCGATAATTTAATGCAATCATATGAAATAAAAGTGATGAGTTGATTGATGAAGCAAACTGAAGAAAGATCATCATTCAATCAAACATGTTTGAATCGACAGCTTCATTAATTTGAGAAACCCTAACTTTGAAAAGAAGGCAGCCGAAGCCATTTCACAGAGAAGGAAAAAAGGGGAGACTATCTTTTATTAGATAAGAGGACCGGCCTTATTGTTGGTTTGGGCTTAAATTTTTATATAGGGTTTTGTTTTTTTGTTTAGTCTTTTATTTTCAGTTGTAATTTTCTTTTTTAAACTGTGTAACTTTCTAATCGTGTGACTAGGTTACGAACTATGGTGGTGTAGTTCGAGAATTCGCAACTCAGTAGCTCAGTTATGGTAGAGTTTTGAGCGTAGATTTAAGTTAGTCATTAGCGGTGTCGCAGATTTATGCGTGTAAGCGTCCGACAACTTAATTTCTAGTAGAAAGCTTGGGGCAGCACATAGGCAAGGTTTTTCCAAAGATGGGTAAATTTGTGTGTGATCTCTTTTACATTATTTATTGTTATTGCTTTTATTTCACCATTATTTTTTATTGTTACTAGTATCATCCTATTCACTCCCCCTCTAGGATGAAAATGATCCTACAAGTGGTATCGGAGCAAGGGTTAATAACATATATGTCTAACCCTAGTTACAAATCTAGACATAGTCAGTCTAGTATTATTCCCCATATTTTTGATGGAACAAAAATTTTAAATTAGAAATTAAAAATGCAATTTTATTTAAAATCTGTTAATTATAAATATTGGGATATTATTAAAAAAGGGTGTGATATAGTGGACAAGAAAAATACTTCGATTAATGCTCTTGCTATGCATATACTATATTCTCATATTAATCGAATAAGTTTTACCATAACTCTCATTGTGAGAGTGGACAGGAAATCAGGAATACTTTTAATACTATATATTGTGCAAAAGTCAACAACGGTGAGAAATCTTCTATAATCGACTTAGTTGAAGAAATGTGCTTGACAAGATTTGCAAAAGCCAACAATGATGAAGATTCAATAACCGATGAGATAAGTGATCTTTCATTCACTGATTTATTTCTCTTATGCCGAAAATTAATCGAAAATGATGAAGCTCTTGAGATGAAAAATAATAAGTTGGAAAAGGGAATAATCTAAACTGCGTCAAAAAATAATGATTTGGAAAATAAGCTTAAAAATATTAAGAAGAACAAAAATTCTAATTGCAAAAGGTTTTGGACTGTGAAAAAGAATTTTCCTATTTTCATGAAAACCTTCAAAAGTTAGAAAATGAAATTTTAATTCGGGAGAAGAACAAAACTGAGCTGATTTGAGAAAATAATATTTTGCAAAAAGAGTTGGACAGTTTTAAGAGGTCAGAAAGTTCTAAATGTGTGATTTTTGAAAAGAAATTTAATGAGGTCAATGAAATTTCAAAACCTTGAAAAGGAAAATGTGTTTTTGAGAAAATATGAAATTATTCGATTAAATCATTAGTTTGAAAAGGAGATTAAAAAAATCAAGGATTTCGAAAAAATTGAATTTAAAAAATCCAACTCTTTGAAACTGAGATGATAGAAATTGAGACTAAAATTAGAGAGCTTGAAAATGAATATATGGGCTTGAAAATGAATAATTTTGAAAAGAGAGATAATACCATTAGTTGTTATTCAAAGCTAATAAATGAAAATAAACTTTTAAAATCCAAAGTTAATAAACTTGAGTTGATTACTCGGAAATTTTTCACTAGAGAAAAATCATTTAATATGCTCTTAAAAAATCAATTCTTCGTGAATAAAAGGAAAGGATTTGGATTTGCGAAAGTGTCAAAATATGTAAAAATGACTAATAACACCGTTAAGGAGAAAAGTGTTATAACCAAATGCGTAAAGTATGGAAATATTGGACATAGCAAGAGTAATTATCGGAATATATACAAACATAAAATCGTTTGACAAATATATATTCCAAAAAGTACGAATATAAATGGTTTGAAATTTAAAAAAATTTGGATTCCCAAGGGTACAATTGTAGATACTAGTGGTTTGTTATACAAATAAATTTGGTACCAAAGATTTCAATAGATAATAATAGTGGTCCTACATCCTTAGTTAGACCACTTACCTCTCCAAAATTTAGACACATAAGTGGGCTAAGGAACAAATTTGATAAACGAAGATTTTGAGTTGTTCTAGGTGACTGATAAACTAAAATTTAATTTTTCCTTATCCTATTAAGATTAGGTGGAGATCATCACATTTCAGAGATCATGACATCGAAAGAAAGTGAGGTAAGATCTCTTAACGCAATTTTGTTCACATATTGTTAGTTATCTTTTCATCGACATTGTTATTGTATTTCTGCCATATCTTGAACATCTCAACTTTGATTTTTGAAATTCTTAAAGCTCTGGAAAGCTAACCGATATTACAGCTTTTCTATTTTTATTTTTTATTGATTCACTTTGAAATGTCATGAAAGACTATTTTGATGAATTTTTTGAATGTGTGTTTTTTGCTCAATATAGATTACTTTACTTGTGCTTGATATAAATGGACGTGCTAAATTTTTTTAAATAACAATCCAAGTGTTGAGGAGTACATGTTTCTCATATATACCACTATATATCACCATGAATGTCTCAAATACAAGTGGTATCTGATATTGTCTCGTGTTGAAATCAATTTTGCGATTATTTGATTATTAATATTGATTTTCAAATAGAAGTAATTTTCACAAAACCCCCCTTACGGAAAATTGATTTTCACTTATTTTAATTTTTGAAACTTGGGTTTTCATCATGATAAAAATACTTTAGTTTATTTTGGTTAGAGATTTACTCAAAAAAAATAAACATTGACTAATTGAATCTTTTGGAACTTATCAAATTTTTTATAGTGCTTGAAAAGTGATGGATAGTGATTAAATTATATTTCGTAACAAGAGAAAGTATAATTTTATGATTTCATGAAAATTAAGCAAATTTTATAATATTTTTAGATTAGTACTTATTCCATGATCATTTCTACCACTTTCCTATCAATCCATATATCAAAATATAGTGTGCAAAATTTGGTATTTAAAAATAAGGAAATATTTTTTTATAAAATAATTATATCCTAAAGTATTCACTCTCATTTAAAAGTCCTCATGATTATACATGGGTGAATTTCTATATATGGGCTTACATTCTCATTTAAAAGTCCTCGCGATTATGCATGGATGGGATGCATATAAGAAATGGATAAATATCAAGTATATTCTAATCTCATTTAAAAGTCCTCATGGTTATGCATGGTTAAAAATACTTGACATATTTTTTAAAAAAGGGTAACTACTAACCTCATTTAAAAGTCCTAACGGTTGTGCATGGTTAGTAAGTGTTTCACATTTTTGTTGTATAAAATTTGAAAATAGAAAATACACAAAATTTTCCTTTATTGAAAATATTAAACTCTTGTCACTATATAAATTTTTCCATAACCCTACCATTTCTCTAAAGTGGAGCTTGTTTCTAATTAATAAAATATTATGATTTTTGTTTGATTAATGGAATTTGAAATTAATATTTCCATCTCATTTGAATTTATATTTTTAATCAAAATCATAGCTATTTCAATTACTCTTATTATTTTTATGATAACAAATGGGGAGAGAGGTTAAGATTTTGATTTTTGAGTGATATCCTTACTAATATTCGAGTGTGTTTTTGTCCGAAGTTATTTTTTAATTAATTTTTCAGTTTTAACTGCATACATCTGTGTAGGGGGAGTTTTGTTGTAGGGAGAGCATTCAAACAGAGGGAGCTATTCATTAAGACCAAATACATTTAATAGAGTTAAATCTTTATATATGTTTGTTATCATCAAAAAGGGGAGATTGTAGAATATGCTAGTATATGATTTTTGTTTGATGATAATAAACATATATATATATATATATATATATATATATATATATATATATATATTCGTTTCAATTTATTTGTTATTATACTACTTTATTTTTCACATAATTAAATAAATATTTGTCGAGTAAAATAAATAACTCAGAACTCATATTTAAAAAAATATTTTATTCGAACAATTATTTTATTACAAATTCAAATAGTACAAATTTGAGCTCGCACTACATTTACACATTTTAAATTTACAATATAATTTCAATTACAACACAATTTTCACTTAACAATGTTCACCTCACTACATATATTCACTCAACATTCATATTTGATCTTCAACTCTGTTCTAGCCTGTTAATTATCTACAAAATAAACAATGACGTAGTAAAATTGAAAAATAAAATATTTTGTAGTGCAAAATAAAGTGTGTGTTTTGAATATATTATTTGCCTTAGTTATTTGGGTTGTTCATCGTCATTTTTGTTTAATTCATCATACACGAATAACTTGTGACATGCACATTGTATCACTGTACATGCCATGAGGTCATGCACACCGATATACGCTTGCTCGTTAAAATTGCAGGGACAAGTGATCACAAGGTCAAACCCAAGCCGAAACTGTAGTCAATACAGGTGCTTGCAACATTTCAGTTTCGACACAGTCAATTGCGACAACAAGGGATTCAACCATATGCATAGTCATAGGTGAACATGACAATACAACAAGACTTCAAAAGGAACCCAGACCGTCAGTAAACGTTTCAACAAGTACAAAGGATGATGCCAGAGACATGAAGTGGACAAATTAGAAGATCATAATACTTACAAACCGATGCAACCTAGACCACAACTAGTATTGTAACCAAACCGAACCACTACAAACATACATGATTTTTAAATACTTATTATTATTTAAGAAATGCTCAGCATTTTTATTTTAAAAGGACAAATAATTAGATACTAATGTATTTTTTATAATAACTTTTATTCAAGTATATTTTTGACTAGATTTAACTTGAAATTTATTTTAGAACTTACAAGCATTATTTTGAGATAATTATTAAATAAAGTTTTTGGAAATTAATGGCATACTCGTGTGGCGTAAATCGGAGGTAGTGAGTGCCTGCAGTTAAGTTTTGGATATTTTTAGGATAGAGACATAACCATTGAGCTGTGATCCGTGGTTTGATAATGCAGTGGTATTTTCCACATTATTTTAAAAAGGTTTTCAAATATTTTTGAAAGATAGTTTCTAAATTTTACTAAATTCGATAAGATAAGTATGTATAATTTGGATATAGAGAACAATTTATTTAAATTTTAATTTAAAAGAGATTTAATGTTTTTAATTGTAAAATGAAGTGTTTGGTTGGATTGATTGTTATTTGATAGTTAAATGACCGACTATCAAATCAGGACCTAAATATAACTTTAGAAATATCTAGAAGGAGCACAGGAATTAAATGGTACATTTACGTTCGAGGTGCAATACTGTATGTATAAACTCGTTTCGTTCTTCTAGTACGTTTATAAGGAAATCTGTCCACAAAAGGTTAGGAGATGATCTCTGATCTTATCTTCGTATGTTTATTCCTAGAGAATCGGGAATGAGTTTCCTGGAAATATCGAACGTTGTTTCGAAGAGACTGGGATCGGATAAGTTATCCGAAAATCACTTCGATCCAATGAGTATGTTTTCAAGATGAAGAGAAAAGCATGGAGTCGAAGATGGAATAGTGAAGTGCAAGGGCTAATCGCTACTAATCCCGAGGGTGATTCCAAAATGGATGTAGTAGGAGAAGTGCCTTTGATTACGTTCGGACCAAGAACGGACTTGTATGGATGAATGCTATCAGTAAATTGTCATTGGAGGACAATGAGCATTCTAAGTGAATATTCCTAAAAAGGTAATCGTAGCCTCTAACCTCATCAATCTAGAATGACTGAAAAGCAGGATGAGCAGCAAGGCTAAGCGGGTAGCAGCCAATTAGGGTATGTTTATCACCTTTCTAGAACCCTCAGATATTATTACTACGATTATGGAAGGAGCTCGAAAAAGGGCGGGAACACCCAGGGTGATAGCATACTCGGTCTATCCAGCTCAAGGATAGGCTGGTCTTATGTAGTAAGGAATCTTGGCATGGTCCTTGCTATGCTGTTCTAGATGCGTACTATGACAAGTGCTGCCCCAGTACCTAGTCATTCGGATGGAATCTATTCTCCAATAAGTGCCGTACGGTTTTGATTGTTCCCAACTATGCTATAATGTGAGATGCAAGCATTTTAGCTATTTGAATAAGTATTTGTGCTTCGACACTATCATAATATCATAGGATTTTGATATGAAATGGTTTGGTTATCATAAGGTAGAAATCCATCGTGTTTACTTGTGGCATGGTCTTACGAGATACCTTTTATTTTCAAAGGATTTTAATAACTTTAATAATTGAAATTGAGTGTGTTTTCTCATGCTTGTTTACCAAACTGACCCGATGTTATTTTGTTATTATGCTCGGGTCAGACCGAGTATTACAGGTTTAGGTTAGGATGCTATGATGCTCAGGAGACGAGCTAGATGGCAAAGACGTTTTTCTCATACTTGTTTATTCCGTTGCAGTATTTTTGTTTGAAATTACCAACAGTTGTGAGGGTTGTTTGTTATAACTGTCCAGGCTGGTAATTATTGATTTGTATACTCTGATGTGAGATATGTATATTATAGTTTTGATTTGTGTAAAGAGCTATTGGTATTATATATTATTCGGTCCACTGTGAGATTCTGTTTTTGTTTAGTTTCTTCATCTTCTACCTATTTTTTTCTCGCAACAATCTGTCTTTCCGGCACAGATTGTTTGACATGTTATAAGATGGGCGTACTTATGTCGGTTTTTCGAGGGTCAAAAGGGCGGGTCGTCACATGTGGTATCAGAGCCAAGTTGGCGGTATTCCTAGGCTTTGGTGGGAATTACTCATTGGAGATGGATTTAGAAGTTCTTTAGAATGAGTTTGAGTGTATTAATAGATATGAGTGTGTATTTGTTAGTTAATATAAAATGTTTTTATATTTTGTTGACTTATCGGTTGAGTGTTTATGAATTATGATCGGTATGGGAAGTACAACCATTTCTATGGGGGTTTCTAAACTCTTAAACAAGGTAAACCAACATCGTATTGTTTAAAAGTGGGTAAATGGAATAATTTTACCCAAAATTATATTTTGATATAAAAGAAATAATTTTCTGAAATTACTATATTGTATATGATTGGAATGTTGGTTTCTAATACTATAATCAAATGAGATTATAAAACTTGAAATGGTTATATATATATATATATATATATATATATAATCCAATAGAAATTTATAAGAATGATTTATACCAAAGGAGCATAACTAAAATTTGTTTTAAAGAAGAATTTAAATCCTGGAAATTTTGGAAAAAATGTTTTAAATGGGTTAAAATGAATTTGAATCAAGTGTTGGAATTTTTAAACCTTAGAAATGTTGGGAAGTGTTTTCCAAAGTGTTTGAAAGGAATAACGGTGATATTATTTAGAGAATTTTGGAATAGGAATTGTTTTTAAATAAATTTTGGACATAGAAAGCACTGAATTCACTTCAGTCGTTGGAAAATAATCCTGGTGATGATGGCCACATCATCAGTATTCATTTTCGACTTTTGAAGTGACAGATTGTTATCATGATGATTGGTTATGGTTATTAGTTTGGACTTGTTTGATAAACAAGTATTGTTTTATAAATTCCAAAGAGGAATTTTTTTAGGTAAAACCAAGTTGTTTTGAGAATCCGAAAGTATGAGTTGATATTCCAAAGTGATATATGTATATTTATGTTTTCAAAATGCTTTGGAATAAAACAGGGAAATTGAATTCTGGGGTTTCCATTTAAAATATTTGTAAAGTTCAAAAAATCAGTTATGGAACCTATAATTTGAAGTTGGTATAAATAAGAAGGGAAAATGAAAATTTTAATCCTGGAATTAAAATTTAACTTGAGTAAATTAAAGTGAATAAGATACGTTGAAATTTAACTTGAGATAAGTTAAATAAAATTTAAATTGGATTGATTTGAATTGGATGTTAAGCTAGAAATGAAAAATGATTATATAACTATAGGTCATAATTAGTGAATGAAATGAATACACTCAAGCTATAAAGTGATATATATGTGTGTGTGTGTGTGTATATATATATATATATAAGAATCTAGAATTATGATTTTAAGGTGTAAATGGACTTAAGTAAGTGATATGAATTTTAAAGAAAAAGAGCTTTTGGACTTATGAATTGAAAAATGCAATGGTAAGGCCAAAATGAAAATGGTTAATATTATAGAAAAGATTTGGAAACTCAAAAATTTTGAATTTCAAATGGAGAGTGAATTAAAATTGAGTAAAGTGAATATAATATAAATGATGAAGAGATGATATAACCATGTGTTATAAATAATGAATATGGGTAAACTTAAGTGGAAAATTCAGGAATTGCAAATAAATAAGATGTATAACTTATTAAATTGAGGAAGTGGAAAAGTACAACCAAGGTAAAAGGTTAGGTAATAGGTAACAGGAAAAGGATTCAGTTTAAGAGTGAATGAATTGAATATGAATTGAAATATGACTTTGGAGTATAAATGGGGCATGGATTTAGGTTATAAGTTGAATATGAACTCAAGTAACAATATGGAACGTCTATAATAAACCCTAGAAATAATTGTGCGAAATGGTTTATAGCTAAATTAGCTTATAAAGAAATGTCGTTCACTATAGAATAAAGTGGACAACACTATGTGAGTAAAATGAAAGTGAATGATAAAGATGTAAAATAAGTTGGAAGTAAAGTTAATAGAAGTTCAAGTGCAGTAACCACGTTATGATATAATGAATTGTTCGAGAGATGATCTATATGAAATGATTCCCAGACGATAGTATAAACTGGATATACTAAGTAAATGGGAGTGAATAAATTGCATGAATCAATTTAAAAAGGAATTAAAGTTTGGTTGCCGTGGAATATATGCAGGCTGTTCATTGTAAATACGAATTGAATGCAATAAAATTGGTTGTAAATCATTTTGAATTGAATGAAATGTTATATGCGTCCATGGACCAAAATTAAATTAGTATTGGAACCTTATGTTGCTTTGAATATATGGTTGGCATGTTTGGGTTATGTTGATGTGTTTGGCTAGTTAATTAAATGAATGTTATAAATTTTATATTTATGAAACTTATGTGCTTATTTTGAGTAAGTACAGGTCAGGGAGCTGTTGGGTAGATTTTGGTTGCGTAAATGCATATAAAATAAGCCGCTCGCTTAAAAACACTAATATGAGGTATGCCTACACGATAAAATAAAGAAATGATAATACATTATTATATATTTTGTTTTCCGACCTTGTAAATCGATGTATATATATTTATCTCTCTTGTGATATTGTAAAAGGCACTCCGTATAAAGGAGACTCTATCAAAATATTTTTAGGTTGTTAGAAAAATTTTGAAAATTTTTTGGAATTTTTTTGTTTAACTAGAAAAGTTGATTTTTGAAACTATGTTAAAAATCAAGGCTTTTGAATTAGAAATGAAAGCTAATTGTTTTGGAGGAAACAAAAAGGGTTAGAAAACTGAATATAGAATTTTAATTATGTGGGTTTTAGAAATGCTAATGGGTTTGGGAACATTTTCATTCTTTAGTAATTTCAAGGACGAAATTTTTATAAGGAGGAAGGAATGCAACGACTCAGAATTTTAGTCGTTTGATTTTGAACATTTAATTTATTTTAAATGTTGAATTTGAATCATAAATTGATTTTTAATATGGAGATTTTGAAAGAATTAGTTAAATGGTTAAAAATTCCAAATATAATGATTAGTTGGATTTGATGAATAGTAATTTAATATTTGAAATTGGGATAATATGTAAATATGGAAATAAATGGACATGGGAATGATCCTAAAAATTATTTAAATTCTATTTGGACAAGAATTATAGTATGAACTTTTGAATGGGATTTAAAAGTCGACAGGTTAAAATTGGAAATTTATATTAGTGAAAATTAATATATGGGAATAGTGTAAATAATCGAATTTTAATTTAATATAAATTGAAATGATTTCTAATATGAGTATAAATTCTATTTGAATTATAAAGGAGTTAGTCAGTTTAAAAAAAATGAAATTTCAAACGATCTCGGTGATTTTGAAAATCGCTCGATTTAATCGACGAGTTAAAATAGCCTATCGGGGAACAGCCTCGGAACTCGACGAAACCAATTCCATTGGATCCATAATATTTTATTATTTCGGATTTCAAATTTCGTAGCATTTGGAATTGCCGTTTAGTCATGCGAGATAGAACCGCATTGAGTTTGAAATAAAAAATTTAATTTTTTAATTCGATTCAAAAAGATGTATTCCATATACGATCGAATTAGGCCCCAAAACATGTTCCACTATGTTCAAAATAGGGTTTAAATATTTTAAATGCTTTATGGTACGTTTCGTTTAGAGTTCGTTTGAAAAAGCACGTTAAAAGTGGAAATAATACTATAACAATAACTGTATACGTATATAATACGTGCAAAGTAGACCCTACCCCTCTTCAAACACACAGCCGCCATAGTTTGTTTCGATGGCCAAAACTATGCGATCGTTTTCCCCATTTTTCTTCACATCCACAAGCTGTTGACCAAAATCATCAACTAGGAATTGTAGAGCTCTTCGAGGTGAGCGCATCCAACGGTGATGATTGATTTTCCTAGTCGCGATTGGTCAGGATGGGCTCGAGAAAAGCATATGTTCACGTGCATTTTTCAAGGCATAAGAGAAGTCGAGCTCAACAAGTTTTTAGGCATGGGGGAGTCGGGTGGGGTAAAGCTGGTGATGACCGTCGATGGGCTACTAGGTGAAAGCATTGGTGGCAGCAATCGAAGGAAAAGGAGGTGGTTATGGGTTGCTCGAAGAAGAATGGGTAGAAGGAAGAAGGGATTTTTGCGGCTGAGATTTCTAACTACAGATCTAATGATCAGATTTGTTTCTCGTATTAGAAAAAAAAATTATTATATAAATTTATATCAAAAACCTACAAAATGCATATCTCCTCCGTACGAGGTCGAAATCGAAAGAAACAAGCGACGCTGGAATCGAGCGACAATCACTAACCGTGGAACATATCTAGAGTCGATCGGAGCTAGTTAAGATTTTAGGTTAAATCGAACATATTCGATTTAATTTAAAATTGGAATGTTTGGCGATTGAAACTCAAGGTGAGTTAATCTCACTCAATTTTGAACTGCTAGTGATAGCTTTTAAATAGTTAATGTTATCCTGCCTTTTGGTAAGACTTAGATACCAAGGAACTGATTGAAAACTAAGGATCACTCATCTTGGGTATCGAGTACGCATGGGTTCGCTATGGATGTCGATGAATTTTGTCCGAGTCTGGATCAGGCTACAATTGACAAGTCAGAACAAGCGAAGCCATGGAAGCCAACGTTAAATTTCAAGTCAACCCGAGTTCGTATGCTCAAGTTATGATCGATGCAAGTTGAATAAGACAACCCCATTTTCGTATCCATGACTGAGCCTCTATTCGAATCCATCCAGTCAGGCGCAGTTCGTGTCCATTGTTAAGCCTCTGTTCGAATCCATCGGTACCGATCAGGGCTGCGGTAACCTCGTATCCATCTGCCTCGTATCCGTTGGCAAACAATCATTCGCAACCATCCAGTTCGTAACCATCAGTAAGTGACTGTTCGAACCCATAAGGTTTCGTTGGTTCGAATCCATCAAGCAATTGCTCTTCGTATCCATCGGATGACCATAATTCACGTCCATCAAACGATGATTACTTCGTACCCGTTAGGGGCCTTTGTTCGAATCCATGTCCAATGACTTGTTCATATCCATCGAGTCAAATGAGCCTGGATTGGAGCAATGATTTTCGATGCGAACGCGGCAAAACCTCCGGAATGATTCGATCAACACGGCGAAAGAGATGGATTAGTACGAAGGACGTGCACCACAACCACCAGCTAGCGCGTGCCGTCATCGATTCGAAGCGATCGATTCGAATAGATCGATTTGAACGAATCGGCCTGTCAAAGAATATCAATTCGTATCGACCAAAACTCAAGATCCACCGGTCCAAATGCTATAAAATTTCCGTAGAAGATTATGTACAAGCCAAAGATTTTTCCCACCAAGTTTCACCTCCATCGGACACAATCTTGATCGATACGAATTGAGTTCGTTTCGATCACAAAACAAGTCGAAACTTCTCGGAATCGGTCGTGTGGGCCCTCTCACGTGTCAGAACAAGTCTCTCAAAGTTTGAGCGAAATATCAGCCTCCTACACCTATAAATAGAGCCCCATAGCCAAAGGAAAATGGATCTTTTGGACTCTGAAGCCCCCAGACTCTACTAGATCTAGCTTTGCACCCTAATCTCGCTGTTGTACTCGAATTTCCACTTGTAATCCATTGTTATTCGCTGTAATCAAGTGTAATCGTTGAAACAGAATCAATAAAGTCATAAAAACTTCATAGTGGATGTAGGCAACACGCCGAACCACTCTAAATTGCTTGTCTGTGCATTTACATTTGTTTGTTGGAGTTTTTGTTAGATAATCTTCATTTAAAATTTATATTCTTTACTTTTACCTCTTCAAAAACTTCCAAAGAGTGTTGTGCCCATTTTTGGAACAAACACTTTGGTGCTTTCACTGAGAAAATCTAGATTTTCTCCTGCTCATTGGATCTGCTTTCGATTCCAGATTGCGTAAATCTAAGAAGAAGATCCAGATCTTTGATTCAGAATCCTTCCATTCCATTCAGATTTTGCTTAAGATCTAGGAAAGGACTTCATAATTCGCAATGGTTAGCACAAGGACCACCTCCAATGCTGTCAGTCAAGAAGGCCGCGATATGCAGAATCACGCACAGCTACCTCCATCCAACCAAGATGCTACCGGACCCTTAGAGTCGTTGGGTCCGGTTAGCAGACAAGAATTCCAGATGTTGCTGCAAGAGTTGACACAGAGTCGTCAACAGCTAACAGAACAGCTACGCGCCAACGCTGAGCTGGCTAGTCAGCTGAATCACCCGAAGCGCAGAAGACCTAGGAGAGATTATGCTTCTCGTTCCTCTATAGAAAGTTCTGCCTCTTCTGACTATCATCATCGATCTCCACGACCCTGACGGGAAGGAAGTCACGCACAAGCCATTGGACATCAATCCACACTGACCGTTGGAAAACTGAGAGTTGATCCATCGGCTAGTTTCCAAACCAGGCCGTCCTCTCGAGGGGGCACCGTTCCTCACTACGCCACCGACAACCGCGTTATGACGGTCGCTATAGAACCGGGGGTTGATGCCCGAAACCAGCCAGAATTGGACCATCATCAGCGCAGACGTACTCCTGAACCATACATCCCGGAAGAATTTATGCCATAAAGACAAGATGTGGACCACCATCAACGTCCGGTCCCGCCTCGCAATGTGGAGTCCAACAATTCTTTAGTTCAATGCACACGGAACGTTGAAATGCCAGATCTTCTGACCATGATACGTCAGATGATCAACGAGAGCCAGGGTCTCACGAATGACGACTTGGGAATCTCCCGAAGTCACACTCCCTTTACGGATGAAATATTATACGCTTAACCCCCTTGGTGATTCAGAATGCCGACTCTACCAGTGTATGAAGGGAATTCTGACCCTAATCAACATATTCTGAAATATGAGTGGTCAATGAGTGCTGCTAGGGCTGATGATGCAGTAAAATGCCAAAGCTTCCCGATTTCCTTGGGAGGCATCGCCACTATGTGGTTCACCCGATTATCACCTCGGTCCATCTCTTCCTTTGACCAGTTGGCCACTAAATTTATTGAGCAATTTCGCGTGCACGTCGCGAGGCCGAAGGACGTTAATACCCTGTCCAATGTCACTCAAACTCTTGGAGAGACACTCCGACGTAATCTAGAAAGATTCCATGCTGCTTGTGCTGAGATCAGTAACATGAAAGACAACTCCATTCTTATGGCTTTGACTAAGGGGATTGACCCCGATTCTGAATTCGGCAACTGGTTGGCCGAAAAGCCACCTGCATCATTGGACTGTTTCTATGCCAAGGCATCTCAATTCCTAAAAAGGGAAAATGCGAAACAGTCTAGGAAACAAGATGATGCAGGACCGAGCATGGAAGGGATCCTAAGTAATGTTGCGGTCAAACAGTTCGGTGAGAGCTCCGGAAAAGTTCAGCTAAATATCCCAAACAAACAAACCCCACGAAGGGAGAACGTGAATCAAAATATAAAGTAAGTTCAGAATCGTGGCCCGCAACGCAAAAATCCTATCTTTGATGAGTACACTCCTTTGAATACATCACTAAAGAATGTGTATTTACAAACCTGTAATACCATTCAGTATAAAAAATTTACACCAAAGCCATCGTCGGAGATGCAAATCTAAACGGGAAAATTTTGCAGGTTTCATGAAAGCTACGGGCACAATACAAATGAATGTCGTCATTTGCAAGATCTCATGGAAAAGTCGATTAGAGAGAGGAAGCTGGAACAATTTAAGCGGGCACCATATCCTGGAGGAGCGGGCCCATCAAATCAGAATGATACGCCCAGTCAGGCAAGACAAGAGGAACCTGCCCGTACCGATGGGAGATTAGTAATAAATGCTGTTAGTGGCGGTCCCGCTGTGTCAAGAGCTTGGAACGATGAGGATCTTTGTCACTGCTACACATGACAGGCTTTATCTATTTAGTCTATGAATCCCTTGCAAGTTGTTTTGGCATTTTGAAATTCAAATTTGTAATAAGGCACTGACTTTGCCATGTTTTTCCGTTCCAGCAATAAATTGCCATCTCTTCGAGCTAGAGCTGTGATTCACCGAATGCGACATTCAACTATCACGATGCATGAAGAGCTAAGTTCTATCATACGATGGAATTTATTCAAATAGCGAGTGACTGTGATACGACCGACCACTCACTAAGTTAAACCCAAGCTCGGGGGCAAGCCATCACATTAAAGGCTGAACTGGACCAATACACGATAGTCCTATAACTAACTCCAAATTCCCATAGTGTGAATTGGAGTATAAACATCAACTCTAGGTTCCTGGAGTGCAAACCGGAGTATAAACACTAACTCCAGACTCTCAGAGCGCGAGTTGGAGTATAAAACTTATAAATGCGGCTTTGAAGAGGGTGGGCTCGTCCACCTAATGACTTCGACCATATCCTAAACAAGTTCGAGGAGGATGGATCCGTCCATCTAACGACCTCGCTTGTCGACTCGTGGTGGATGTGAATTGACCATCCACGATCTTGATAATTCTATCGTTCTCGGAGTGCGAATGCAATCCAAATTCCTAAACAAACATGATTGACGGGTTGTTGGCCGACTCTAAACTCCTAGAGTGCAAGCTTGAGTATAAACATATAAATGCAGTTCCAGAGAGGGTGGACCCGTCCGCTTAACGACTTCGGCCGTATCCTAACCAAGTTGGAGGAGGATGGACCAGTCCATCTAATGACCTCACTTGTTAACTCGGGGTGGATGTGATCCGTCCATCCACGATCCCGATAAATTCATCGTTCCTAGAGTGTGAACGACCTCCTAAAAAGACTAAACATATAAGACTGACCATCTGTCGACTAATTTTAATTCTTAGAGTGCGAATTGGAGTATAAACATCAATTCTAAGTTCCTGGAGTGCGAATCGAAGTATAAACGCTAACTCCAAATTCTCAGCGTGTGAATTGGAGTATAAATACTAAGTCAAAGTTCCCAGAGTGCGAATTGGAGTACAAACACCAATAGTTTCAAGATTGCCAGAGTGCGAACCAGATTATCAATTACAAATAACTCTGAGTCCCCAGAGTGCGATTAGAGTATAAGTATAACTGGAGTGCGGACGACCACTCATAAGTTAACCTAAGTCCCCAGAGTGTGGACATGTGCTTAAAGACTTTGACATGCGCGACTGATCGCCAAAATAAAAGTGTTGATCCCCGGAGTGTGGATGTGACTATTTATAAATAAAAAAGCGTGACTCAACCTCTCAACTCTCACTTATTTTAGCATCGATTCGACGACGCTGAACCCGAAGGGGTAGAAACAATCTGTGATCGCTAGCCGATCTTTATAACTCATCCCCTAGATTGGGGGCAAAGCTCAAGTGTTAATCGTTGACCGAAGCAGTACACCGTCCAAGTATAACCCGATCCCCAGTTACGACCTGTGTTCGAAATTATCAGACTTGGCAAATAAAATGAACTCAACTCAAAGACTGAAAATCCATAAGTACACTGAACTGAATTCAAATACTGCAACACTTAAGCATAAAAGAAATGAAAGTTAAAGCCAAGAAACAAAATTTCATTTCAACTAATCGTATATAAAGATCCATATACAAGTTATTCCAAAAAATTCCTACTAGCGGGGGCCGAACCCTCATCTATACATGGCCTACGTAGGGAAAGAAAATTCCTAACTACCAAAATTGCGCCAGAGGGACTTATCTACCTTTTTTTCTTCGACTGTTCTTCGACGCGGAACTGCCAGAATCGCTAACGGTTTTTCGCTTTAATCCTTTACCCTTTGGTGGATCATCCCCTGACGAAGGCATGATATCGACATCCTCCTTCGAACTTGAATCTAAAGGAATACTCCCTGTGGGAGGAGTCAGAGGAGTTGGGTCTACAACCGGGGGCCGAATGGCCATGCTAGTATCGACGAGTGTGCCCCTAGGAGATATCACCCTAAGTGGAGTTCGGCCAACCGCCATTGTTCCACTCCCAAAACCACCGCCATGTACCGCTGCCTCCAACTCAGCATTAATTTCGGCCAATATTTCCTCCATGTGAGCAGATCGGGATTCGATGGGGGCAGCGGTGGTCCACATTGAGCAACTGGAAGCTGTCGCGAGTCCACTAATGACAAACGGCAAGTTCGGGAAGTGATCACTCTGCCTGTCCAAGAGCTCGTTCATCATCCGCTCATCAAAAGAAAGTGAGCTCCCTTGCGCCACTTCAATGGGTACGGCTGTTGTCGTGGTGGTCGCTTGGTAATGAAGGCCTCCTGCACTTGATGTGATTCCTGGATTATAGGAGGCGCTGTCAATGTAACTTCGATCACTGAACAAAGAAAAAAGGGGAATTGTTAGCAACCGCCTCGGAATGAGAACTTTACTTTAAGTACACATGAAATTTGTTCAGAATACCTTCCTCAGTTCGACTTACGGTTGGCTAAACAGCTTTGGATGGATGCTCCTTAATAGGAGATAGGCGTGGCTGTTCTTGGTCGTAAGCCGGGACGGGCTGGGGCTCAGTCACTGGAACAGGCTCGGATCGAGATGAAGCAATAATTTCAGATCTTGTAGCATGATGCTCAACTCCAAAGCCTTCCCCAACTTCCTGGGGCTGGATGCCAAGCCTCTCCCTTGCATGGGAAATCATGGAGTCATGAAGAACCTTCTTCTCATCATCATTCAGTATGCAGTTCTCCAGCTCAAACTCGTCGAAAGCTCCACCCAACTGCACCGCTTTCTCTTCCTCAAGCAACAAATTCTAGGCGTTATAGAGATGAGTTGAGAAATCGTCAAGCTATGCCTGATTTCTATGTCTCAGCACATTTGCGTTATAAGTGATGAGAAGCTCCTTTATTTCCGCCTCGAGCCTGGTTTCCGCCAGCAGAACCTTTTCATCAACTTCAGCCTCAACCTCGCGGACCTTTTTCATGGCCGCTTCTCACTCCCTCTGGAGCACCACCGCTTGATCGCATGCTTCTTGTGCGAAATGTTAGCAACATCTTTTTCCTTTATGATTTCAGAGATTTTGGCCTTAAGCTCATTCAGCTCGTTCAGGGCTACATCCTGCTCAGCGGTCACAATGGTGTTCCTGTGACCCATATCCTCCACCGTGGCGTAATGTTCTCGTTTCATCCTATCCATGGCCAATTGGGCATCGTCGGCCTTCTTAAGAGCCTCTATCTCGGATTTACGAGAAGATTCAGCCTCGGTGTTAAGTACTTGGATGATCCGGTCTTTATGTAAAAGTTCTTTTTCCAACTTCTCAATGATAACTGCCCTCTCAAACACCACCTTCGACGCTTTTTGCGTAGCTTTTGACCATTCCTTGTACTGGAAAAATATATCCGCGACAAAGTCGTGCACTGTGTGATTGGCCGATGTCGGAATTCTTTTCAAGCAGGGGGGAAAGACGTAGCCATCAAAGCAAATGTCGAGAAATTCCTTTTTTAATTGAGCGAGCCTGATCGCTCCTTCCCCGGTAGGCTCGACGCGAGCTTGTGCAGTGGTTGAGGGGTCCGCTACTTCAGTTCTTCGATGAGAGTCGGACCGTGGAGTATGATAAGTCGGCTTATGCCGTGAAGTTTTAGGAGACCGTGAAACAGGAACCGGAGGAGGTGTAGGAGCTCTTGGGGGGGGGGTGAGCGAGATCGTGATCGGCATACGTATTCTCTATCTCTGTCAGATCGTTCCTGACTAAAGTATCCTTGATCATAATCCCTATCTCCTTCCCTCCTACGCGACTCATAATACGATGAGGATCGATGTGTGTTGCATAGACTACCAAGCATTGAGCCTCGGCCAGACATGGTATCTGCAAAGCAAAACAAGGACAAAGTTAGTAATCTTTCATAGTGGGCATTTTACAGTCAAAACTCATGTAGTGCCATGAAATGTGAATGCATGTGCTACCCCCCGACCAACCAGATGTGTCAACCACGCAAGAGGGAAAAGACTCGCTTAAAACTAAGGCATGTTGGAGTTCATCCAATCCGGCATAATGTTGCATGGACACGTCATCCGGAATTGGAAGATCGCGAGCCCTTTGTAGAGATTTTCCATTCTTGGGGGAGTCGCCTCCAAAATTCTAACTCCGGAGGCGGGTCGTGATGTGACTATAGATTTCCATCTCCCCAATTTGGATTGCTTAAAGACGGCTGCCTTGCCTTTTCTCTTTTCATCGGAGTCCTGGACCGCATCTGTAGGCCCAACCAACGGTTCGTCATCAGTATGGGTTCTTTCGGAATCAACTTCCTCAACTATGACAACTCTGGGTTTCTTGCGCTTGAATCGTTCCCTCGAGATAGTCATTAGTGCAACCTCGAGCGTTATACTCTGTCTTCGCTCGATCAGCCCTAGAATTCTAAGGTTCCTATCCGTCAAAACCAAGTCGATGTTCCTCTCTTCGCTTGGGACCTCTTGGAGAACCCGAACTATCTCCTTAGAACGAGCACCTTCAAATCGCTGAATTATGGCTGTAAAGAAAAAGAGGTATGAGTTTGACTTCAGCTATAAGTGTCTTATCAGGTGTTCGAAAAGGTAACAATATTCACGTCTGAATTGCCATCGACTGGCAAATCCTAAGCGGCATCTAACCTAGAACCACTCCGTCTTGAAGTAGCTCAGCCAAGTCCAAGACCCAGTGACTACTTGGCAATTTCTCACCGCCTCCAGGAACGTAAATGATGGGCTATCCGTTCGACTCTTGAAGATGAATAAGTATCTGATCTCAGTCGAGAGTGGCGGTCTATAAAGATACTCCATGAATACAATGAACAAACTGGTCAGCAGAGCGTATCCATTTGGGTGTGGCTGGGATGGAGCGATCCCCAGAAAAGACAACACTTCTCTTATATACTGATTGAATAGGGGGAGCGTCCCCGCTGCACTCGCGTAGCGATTGAACACAGTATACCCCTCCGATGGATTGTGCGGTCTGTCGTTTGGTCTTGGCAATAGTATGTCATCCATCGACAGACTATGTCTTAGGCATATTCTCCCTAGCATGTCTTCTAAAATATTGGACGGAACCGAGTCTGGTGGACGATTGATGAGAGATGCGTCAGGAGCTTCGTTCGGGGTAGGGCCAATGATTTCGGCCTCGATGTCCGGTATATCGATTACTGGAGGAGTAAACTCCAAATTTCTTGTGGCTGGGAGCTTGAAGTTTCCATTTCTAACTAACTCGTGAAAAACCATCATTAGGCGTTAATGAGCCCGTGCATCCCCCAGTGTGAAGTATGTGAACGTGTTGTGCAATGAGGTGCTGTGCATTATTTGAAAAGATTCATCAGAATTAGAGAAAAAAATGCCCAAACGACGAGACTTCGAAATTCAGAATGGAGTGACCGTCATTGCTGACCGTCACAACCGTGCTATCCAGATGTTAGCAATCGATTCAAATCATGATTTTTTGTCATTTCGTTAAGTTAAAGTTCCATCGACGAGCTTCAAAAGGCAGTCAAGTATGCGGTTTAAGAGTCAAGTCCAAATATGCGAGAATGAAGCTCATCGGAATCATGTTATCAAGTGCTTAAAATTTCGTATCCATCATGGGATGAGATCGAATCGATCACGGGAAGCTTATTTGTATCCATCAAGATTCGAATTTCATATCAATCACCAGGAGCGTATTTCGAATCGATCATTGAGATTCAAGTTCGTATCGATCAGGTAAGATAGCTTCGAATCGATCCTCGGTATTATGATTCATATCGGTCAGGAAAGTCTCGGCTTCGCATCGATCACGTTCGAGCTGATACTTTTCGTATGGATCGTGAGAGTATGTTTCGAATTGATCTAAAGCCGAGGGTTTCACACCGATCGCTCACCTAATTTTTACATCGATCATTACAGATCGACACAATTTACCATCATCTCGATCGATACGAACTACATCATTTCCTTTAAAAAATCCCTGGGATCGGTGCGAAGCCTAAGAAAAAATGCTATCGCCTGCATCGATTCGAACACAGGCCCTCAGATCAACACGAAACACATATCGAGCCATTTTTATTTTATTTTTTCCACACTCCTTCTCCAATCAACAGAGGCATCGCCATGGCCATCCTCGACCAAGCTCTGACCCAGATCTAACCTTAAAGATTGCCAGAATTGATAATCGGCAAAGATGGAATGGATATGAGATTCAAACTTCGTCGTTTGGATTTAGTTGTAGCCGATTAGTTACCTAGATTAGAGATTGAATTCGAAGAATTAAGAAGCTGTATTTGATCAATTCGAAGGAACGTGCAGTTCCGCTTTTCTCAAGTTCATGGGTCGGTGCAAATGCAGAGAGTAAAGAAGGTGGCAGTAAAAAGTAAAAAGTGAGAAATGACTGAACCCTTGGTATTTATATGGGCTGAAGCGACGGGAAAAACCGATTCGCCTCCCAGTCAAATGCGACCGGCCATTGCAGGTCAACTATCGCATCGAATCGAACGGCCAGCTCGAATCCATCTACCTAAGCTCCTATCGATTCGAAGTGGTCAGTTGGTCCATCGATGCAAAGTACACAATGAAGATAGTTCTGGAGACAATTGATTTCCATCGATTCGAAATTTTTGTCTGCATCCACGAGTTCACAGCTCCACTCACGATCCATCGTTGCGAACTGTTCTCTTCGAACCTATTGATTCACATCTTCCAAAGACCATCATTCATCGACGCTAGTTGAGAATCACCTGCTCGAATCCAACGACACCGAGGACAATCGATAAGAATGTTAATTTCGTGTCCGTTGATGGTCATGCATATCGATACGAAATGCTAGATTTGCTTCCATCAAATGCCAAATCCATCAATGCGAAGGCAACCTTTCGAACTTCTATATCAACTCAGGAGAGGATCGATACGAAGGGTTATCAAAAAGCAACCATCAAGTGTTGTTACAATGCAAGTTTCATATCGATCAAGAGAGGATCGATACAGAATTCAATGCAAGAAAACCGATAATGACTCATGAACGTGCAACGTTAACAAGAGTCAGGTTAATATATATACGTGCATGACACACTAACATTCAATTTTCAACGCCAATAGGAATTGGATACTCATCAAACAACAATCACAACAACGCAACGAAAAAGCAATAACTGTTCGGAGTGAAGACTATAGCTTCTCAAAGCACGTCATGTTTTCATAAGACGTACTTTGGGGGGCAAATGTTATCCCGCCTTTTGGCAAGACTGAGATATCAAGGAACTGATCGAAAATCGAGGATCACTCATCCTGGGTATCGAGTACGCACGGGTTCGCTCTGGTTGTCGTTGAATTTTTTCCGAGTCCGTATCAAGCTACAATTGACACATCACAACAAGCGAAGCCATGGAAGCCAATGTTCCAAATTTCAAGTCAACCGAAGTTCGTATGCTCAAGTTATGATCGATGAAGTTGAAGAAGACAACCCCTTTTTCGTATCTAGGATTGAGACTCTATTCAAATCCATCTAGTCAGGTGCAGTTCATGTCCATTGTTAAGCCTCTGTTCGAATCCATCGTCTTCGTATCGATGAGGGCTGCGGTAACCTCGTATCCATCTGCCTTGTATCCGTTGGCGAAGAATCATTCGCAACCATCCAGTTCTTAACCATCAATAAGTGACTATTCGAACCCATTAGGTTCCGTTGGTTCGAATCCTGAAGCAATTGCTCTTTGTATCCATCGGATGACCTTACTTCGTATCCATCAGACGATGATTACTTCGTACCGTTAGAGGCCTTTGTTGGAATCCACGTCCAATGACTAGTTCATATCCATCGAGTCAAATGAGCCTGGATTGGCGCAATGATTTTCGATGCGAACGCGGCGAATCCTTCGGAATGATTCGATCAACATGGCGAAAGAGATGGATAAGTACGAAGGACGCGCGCCACGTCCACCTGCTAGCGCGTGCCTTCATCGATTCGAAGCGATCGGTTCGATTAGATCGATTCGAACGAATCGGCCTGCCGAAGAATATCAATTCGTATCGACCATAAATCGAGATTCACTGGTCCAAATGCAATGAAACTTTTACATAAGATTATGTACAAGCCAAAGATTGTTCCCACCAAGTTTCACCTCCATCGGACGCAATCTTGATCGATACGAATTGAGTTCGTATCGATCACAAAACGAGTCGAAACTTCTCAGAATCGGTCATGTGGGCCCTTTCACCTGTCAGAACAAATCTCTCGAAGTTTGAGCGAAATACCAGCCTCCTACACATATAAATAGAGCCCCAGAACCAACGGAAAATGGATCTTTTGGATTCTGAAGCGCCCAGACTCTACCGGATCGAGCTTTGCACCCAAATCTCGTTGTTGTACTCGAGTTTCTAGTTGTAATCCACTGTTATTCGCTGTAATCAAATGTAATCATTGAAAGAGAATCAATAAAGTCATAAAAACTTCATAGTAGACGTAGGCAACACGCTGAACCGCTCTAAATTGCTTGTCTGTGCATTTACATTTTTGTTTGTTGGAGTTTTTGTTAAATAATCTTCATTTAAAATTTACATTCTTCACTTTTATCTCTTCAAAGACTTCCGAAGAGTGTTGTGCCCATTTTTGGTACAAACAGTTAAAATTAGTAAATGATTGATTGATTAAATTGATGCATTTTTATCAACTGGATGTGATATTATATATATATATTGGAGTGATTGATATTCTCACATATATATAGCAGATGAGACCCTATGCGCCCCACATAATAGCGGAAGACCCTATATACAGCGATATTCCGCCTCGAAGCGGAATTTTTTTTTATGTTGTGCTAAAATTTATGGATGCAGGGAAAAAGGTTGGAGGGATCCAACTTGATTCCCCAAAAATGTTGAATTAAATTTCATATTTATTTGTATATGATTTGTCTAGATAATCTGTGATAGATTGTTGTGTGATTTAATTGATTGGATGCTATGGAAGGTTTTGACCTAGATTTTGGTATTTTTTAATACCAGTAATATATGTTTTAAATTGGAACAATTAAATTAAAAGTATTTTTGTACTTAACTAAATCGAGATATTGTGAAGTGGTTTTTGGAATAAATGTGTATAATAAAGAAGTTTTAAATAATAAATCAGTAATGGTACTTGTTTAAAATATTAAGGTTGTAAAATAGAGATTTTAAATATTTTGAAGATTGAAGTGAATTTAGGAAATAAGAATAAAATTGGTTAAACTGGAGTTCAAGTGAGATTTCAAAATTTACGAAATGGAATTGGAATCGTGGAATTTGACTTGTTCAAAAAAAGAGGATTTTCAATTTTAAATTGATGATTTTAAAAGTGTTAAATATACCCTAGAAATTAGTTATTTAAGTATTTTAAATTGTTTAAAGCGTATTTAATTATTAGTGGTTACTTTATATTGATTTTTAAAGTTTTATTATTATTCAAGAAATGGTCAACATTTTTGTTTTAAAAGGACAAACTATTAGATACTAATGTGTTTTTGTATAATAACTTTTGTTTAAGTATATTTTGGACTAGATTGAACATGAAATTTAAACTTACAGGCATTATTTTGAGATAATTATTAAATAAAGTTTTCAGAAAGTAATGGTATACTCGTGTGGCGTAAATCAAAAGCAGTGAGTGTCTATACTTAAGTTATGGATTTTTTGGGATAGAGGCGTAACTATTAAGCCGCGATCCATGGTTTGATACTGTAGTGGTACTTTCCACATTTTTTTAAAATGGTTTTCAAATATTTGTGAAAGATAGTTTTAAATTTTTACTAAATTCGATAAGATAATTATGTATAATTTGGATAAAGAGATTAATGTATTTAAATTTTAATTAAAAAGAGATTTAATGTTTTTAAGTGTAAAGTGTTTGGTTGGATTGATTGTTATTTTATAGTTAAATAACCGAATGTCAAATTTGGACCTAAATATAACTTTGGAAATATATAGAAGGAGCACGGGAATTATATAGTACAGTTACCGTTTGAGGAGCTATACTGTATGTATAAACTCGTTTCTTTCTTCTAGGACGTTTATAAGGAAATCTATCCACAAACGGTCATGAAGTGATCTCCGATCTTATCTTTATTTGTTTATTTCCTAGGGAACCAAGGTTGAGTTTACCGAAAATATCAAACGTTGTTTCGAACAGACTGGGATCGGATAAGTTATCCAAAAAGTACTTCGATCCAATGAGTACGTTTTCGAGATAAAGACAAGAGCATGGAGTCGAAGATGGAATAGTGAAGTGCAAGGGCTAATCGCTACTAATCCGGAGGGTGATTCCAAAATGGATGTAGTAGGAGTAGTGCCTTCAGTTCCTTTCGGAACCGACTTGTGTGGATGAATGCTATCAGTATAATGTCATTAGAGGACAATGAGCATTCTAAGTGAATTTTTCTAAAAAGGTAATCGTAGCCTCTAACCTCATCAACCAGGAATGACTGAAAAACATGGGGATGCAACAAGGCTAAGTGGGTAGCACCCAATTTGGGTATGTTTATCACTTTTCTAGATACCCTCAGATATTATTACTATGATTATGGAAGAAGTTTGGAAAACGATGGGAACACTAGGGGATAACATACTTGGTCTATCCAGGTCAGCGATAGGCCAGACTTGTGTAGCAAGGGATCCCGACGTGGTCCTCGGTATGCTGTTCTAGACGCATACTGTGATAGGTGGTACCCCAGTACCTAGTCATTCGGGTGGAATCCATTCTCCAATAAGTGTTGTACGGTTTTGATTGTGCCCAATTATGCTGGAACGTGAGATGCAAGCATTTCAGCCATTTGAATAAGTATTTGTACTTAGACACTATCATAATATCAGAGGATTTTGATATGAAATGGTTTGGTTATCATAAAGTAAAAACCCGTCGTGTTTATTTGTGGCGTGGTCTTATGAGATACCTTTTATTTTCAAAGGATTTTGATAACTTTAATAATTCAAATTGAGTATGTTTTCTCATGCTGTTTTTCTAGACTGACTTGGTGTTATTTTATTATAATGCTCGAGTCATACCGAGTACTACAGGTTTAGGTTAGGATGCTACGGAGCATAGGAGACGAGCTGGATGGCGAAGACGTATTTCTCGTACTTTTTTATTCCACTGTAGTGTTTTTGTTTGAAATTAACAGTAGTTGTGAGGGCAGCTTTTTATAACTATCCAGGCTGGTAATTATTGATTTGTGTACTCTGATGTGAGATATGTATATTACAGTTTTGATTTGTGTACAGAACTATTGGTATTATATATTACTCAGTCCGCTATGAGATTCTATTTTTGTTTAGTTTCTTCTTCTCCCACCTATTTTCTTTCCTTCAACAATCTGTCTTTCTGACACTCGATCGTTCGACATGTTATACAATGGACGTATTTATGTCAGTTTTTCGAGGGTCGAAAGGGTGGGTCGTCACATTTGTTGGCTAACCCTCGATTTTATTATGGGAGTGTGTCTCGAGCTGAGCAGTAGTAGCTGCATTGCGTTTCCACCAGTCCGAATCCGCAAAACAGTAGTATCCTACCCTGGGCATTGCCTCGCATGCCTTGTCATATGCCTTATCGACCCCATTACGAGTTTGGTTTTTGTCATACCTGTGGAGTGCTCCCTAATAGCCCATCAGTTTATGGTGGAGTTTACAAGACCGTATAGACTATGGTGTTTATATAAAATGTATTATAGGGGATATGGGTAACGCCTTAACGCTATTTTAATACTTTACTTTACTGTAGACATATTATAATAGCGTATTCTACTACATATAGATAGTTTAACAGATCCTTAAAAGATGGAATCCCGAACATCTCTTAAGTTATTGCACGCACGTTAGACACTGGATAGGAATGTAAAATCCCATAAATATCTCTGAAACCATTGCACTCATATTTATTTATTATCGATTTAACTTATATAAGATCTTTTAGTTCTGACTTGAGCGTTTTATCTTTTCACTATGCTTGAGTCAGCCTGAGCTTTTCAATGTTGAAGACCTTATTTCTGAAGGAAGAAGACAGAGATTTGTATGCTGTTTATTTAATATATATTTTCCACTACATCATGTTGTTCCGCTGCATTATTTATTTATTCCTGCTGTATGTATAACTCTAATATGTATTGTAAAATTGTAATCAAATATTATTTGTAAAATAGCTCCATGAACTGTTAGTTGATTATTATATTTTGTCACTCCGCTATGAGATTCAGTGTTTTGTTTTTTTCTTTCTTTTCCCTTATTTTCTAATTTACCCCATAACGTTCCTTCCTTTTGAACGGTTTGAGTCTGACATGTGTATTTATTGTCGATTTAAATCGTCCAAAAGCCGAGTCATTACACTGGATAGAGGATGTAAAATCCCTAAACATCTCTGAAACAGTTACACTCATATTTACTTATTTTGATTTAACTTACATAAGAACTTTTAGTTTTGACTTGAATGTTTTGTCTTTTCATTATGCTCGGGTCAGCCTGAGCATTTCAACATTGAAAACTTTCCTTCTGGTGGACGATGACTTAGTATACTATTGCTATTCATTGTATTTATTCCACTGCATCATGTTATTCCACTGCATTATTTATTTATTTATTCCTATTGTTTATATAGATCTGATCCATATTATAAAAGTGTAATCAAATGTTATTTGTAAACAGCTTCATGAACCGTTTATTTGACAATTACATTTTTTCATTTCGCTGTGAGATTCCGTGTTTTGTTTTCCTTCTTTTCTCTTATTTTCTTATTTATGCCATTAAAAAACCTCCCTTTTGAATAGTTTGATTCGACATGTGTAGTTTATTGTCGATTTAAACCTTTCGAAAAGATGGGTCGTTACAATAGTATATGAGGAGAATGGAACCTTTCATTTCTCTTCCTCATTAATCATAATAACTAATATGTTAAATAACATCAATTAAGGGGTTGTTTTTATTTATTTATTTAAATCTAAATTAATTAAGTATGGATATAAAAAGTATGAATATATCAAAAATATTAGTACTTTAGTTGTATGACCAAATAGCTAAACAAAATGTAAGATTGATAGTTGACAAAGATAGGAATATAAACGAGAATAAATTTAGATGTAATCATATAGGGACTTAATAGGGAAGGAGATGAAAAGTGGAATAATTGATTGATTCACTTCCCCTTTTTAGCAAATTTAATTAATACGACATTCATTTTACATGCAAGGGGTATTAAGATACAAAGGTTTAAACAAAAAATGGTAATTAATACGTATATGTAATTGCCTCACTCTTAAATTATTAAAAAAAATCTACCTTTTAAATATAAATATTTAAAGTTTTTATGTATACACATACATTCTTTCTAAATTAACAACTTAAATTGAACATTTAGTTTGAAAATGAATCAAGAGTTTGGAAATTTTACAAAATTATAAATTTAGAAAAGAGATATATATGATTTAAAATTTACTTAAAATTCCATTCAAAATTTAAGATCAAAACCTTTCATTCTTGCATAAATAATATTCAAATTGATCATATCTAATCGCTAACCGTGTAGTACTAAAATTAAATTCAAAATAAGAATTAAATTATAATTCATTTGTGATTGTGTATGTAAATACTATAAAACACAATCACTCTAAATTAATTTAATAATATTGCACTGTAAAAGATTGCATATGTAGATCCGAGTGAAATTAACATAATAGAGATACTTCTAATTGAGAAAGGGGTTATCAATTCTCATGTTAGAAGATAGTCAATACAAACATAAATGAATCACAAAATCAAGACATATGTTTACAGAGAATACGTAAATGAATTAATTAGAAATTTATATTGAGAAGTTGCCAACAAATCACATCTTAAATGACGAATTAAAGGCTCCTAGATTCCTTGAATTGATCTTCGAATTTTGCAAGAATTAAGAGACGAGAACCACCTTTTCTTATTAATATTATTTGATAATTTAATTTGAAATTTTAAGGTTTAGAAACCATGAAAATTTTGACGATAGATAATGGAAGAGAAAGAAGAATAATGTTTTTTTTGGAAAGAATCAATACCAAAAGAAATAAAGGGAGATTTGTTTTAAAGGAATGATGGAAAACTTTCCTATTCCTTCCTTAAAACCTTCCCTTTTAAAATATTTTTTAAATATCAATAAAATCCTCCCTCTCTCCCTTTTTTACATCATAGCTATCACTTAATGGCGCTACATAGGCCCTTAAAATGTCCAAAATCCCATTAACATTAGTTTCATTTAAATCCAATTCAAAGTTCCACTATCATCATATATTGCTACATGCATTTATTAATTTTATATATGCACTTTATTAAATGCTAATTTCATTCAAATAGATTCAACAAGATTTTAATATCCAATATTAATTAATTTAATTTATTTGAAAACCCACTTAGTATATATTATATTTTAATGCAGTTTAAACATTCTACCAACCTCGTATATCGGTACACATATTTATAACTTTTATAAACGCACTTTATTAAATACTAACTGCATTCAAACAAATTAAATAAAATTAAATAATTCATATTTCATGAATATTAATTAATTTAGTTAATTTACAACGACTATAATATAAATAAATCATGTGGTTCATTTGGAACATTCATCATTTCGGTTGTGTGACTCAAAGATGTAATTTCAGTTAGCGGTTAATACTGAAAAATTCAAATATAAACGTTCACGCGTTACCTTTGCTTTTAGCTCAACATTTTGGTCGAATTTATTGCTTACACATTTTGGTAAAATCCTATTTTGCTAATTTAAGCGTTACCTGGAAGTGATAATCATTTACATCAGTTCTTCGTCGAAATTATATAACTTTAGACTTATGCAATTTGGTAATGGCCACAACTCCAAAATCGTCCATATTCAACTATATGGTCCAAACACAAAGTCATTGATCCAATATAATAATTATTATTAACCAAAATACTCTGGCCAAAGAATTTTACTTTGAGTTGACTTTAGTTAACGGCGATATTGACCTCAAATAACCATGGAGACGAATCCTCTCTTGAATAGTGTTTCACTTCCAAAGCTTCCACTCGATCCTACTATAGCCGTTCGTTGGACCCCATGCCATGATTTAACTATAGTAAAAATATAGATTCCAAATTGAATATCTATGGTACTCTCAAGTCGAGAAAACTGTGTAAATTAGTCACATTCATATTTTCTGTTTAACCTTACTTATATTAACCAACAAAAGTCTATCGATTGAGTCATTCCGTAATTATTCAATAACTATTAGTACGTAAACGATTGGTACTTCCAACAGCTATGTAATAAACTACCCAACATTTAGAGAACATTATGTACTCTAGTGTTAACAAATATATCAATATCTAGTCTTAATACATGTTGACTAGGAATATTTAAAATAGTTTATTTGTTTCCATTATGATAATTTACTCATGGTTACAACACTTTATAACTATTATCACAAAATGTACCATTATTGGATTTTCTTTTAAATATAGTTTTCATTAATTAATTAATTAATATATAACACATTATACAAGTATATAATAGAAAGAAAATACTTTTTATTTCGAAAAATATTGGTTATTGAATTGGATATAACTGATTACATAATTTCCCTTAGGGCATACCGCAGACTCTATTGTAAGGAGAATAGAGGTATCTAATCAAGGGACTTGATCGGAGTCTGCATCAGAGAGGTTAAGTGATGTATACTAGTTTGGAAGTGAAATTTGTGTGATCAAGCAAGTGATCAGATCAGATGTTGTGTATGGATGATCCATGCACATCATACGAGCTTACGTATATGCATACTATGTTTTATGAGCTTATAGGTAGTTCAGGGAATGACTCTTCAATTTGTTCCAAGGAATCATGAATAATCATCTAAGTAATAATCTAAGCTATTGCTTGTAAGGTATTCTTTGTAGATTATTTATCATCCTTGTGCGATAAGAGAGTTTTCGTAATGACCTGGAATTTCACCGTTTTGATTTATGAATATTTAACTAATTTTAAATATTCAAATAATAGATTTTATAGCTAATTTTTCTTTTAAATAGTAAATAGTTATGGTGAAATAGTTTTCAAAATTAGTTTACAATATTATTGAGTTCGAAGAAAAATTGAAAATGTGACTGAAATTCATTTTTCGAGTTTTCGAGTTTTCAACGGCTAAAAGTTGTCGGAAACGTTGTAAACTCTATTGTATAATTATACTCATTCATTTTTAAATAATGTTAGGATATGGTTTGTTATATATGCATACGTAAGTGCATATGAAAGGAGATGTGATTTATTACGTAATTTAAATGAAATATAAAGGATGTTTAACATAAATTATCACATCATTAGGAGATATAAGTACATTAGAGTACTAAAGCATGTTTATTTCATGTTGAAGAATGGTTTGGGAGGAGGTTACAAGAGGATGGTGTGAGCATATGGTAAGATGGAGGGCAAGGTGATGTGTCATTGGATTTGTAGAGGGTAAGTACCCTAAGGGCATTTTAGTAATTTAACTTTTGCATTACCTTATATGCCAAATTCCTAATTTTATTATCATTTTTCTCTTTCATTTTCACTTTATAAAACCTTCTTGAAACTTCATAAAATATTTTTTTGGCTTCCATATGAAATTTTAAAGTTGAAACCTTAAGCTTTTCTTACTTTTAAAACTCCAAAACCATGTTTAAATCACCTTACTTCCTTCCTACATCCCTTCTTCCAAAAGCAAGCTCATTCTTCCATGAACAAAGAATGGTCGAACCCTAAATGCCCTAGGCCGAGCTTAAGCCCATCGTAGCCGAACCCAAACTCCCTTCCAAGGCCCAAAGATCAACTTTTTACAAAGTAGGAGTTAGGATCTAGGTCGAGCTCTAAAGATTGTGAGGTTAGATTTTGTGTGGATAGCTTTTGGTGATAAACTATGTAACGGTCCACTATTATGCACCATTCAAATTCGACAACAAAACCAAAATGTGTCAAACTTGAATAGCTCAAAACAATGGATTGTAATAAAATTTGGAGCAAATAAAACCTATCACAGAGTCACAAACACAGAATACCAGAATACTCGTAGCGGAAATAAAAATAACCATAGTGGTTCATAAAGCCACTATAAACTCAGTCTCAAACAAGTACAAAATACATAGTCTGAAAAACAAATACAGTTTTGAAACAAATACAGCAGAAATTCCAAATAAATAAGTCCCTAATACATCAGCTGAAATAGAATGACAGAACTGAAATAGGTAAAACTAGATTAGCAGATAAACTACAGAAATCTCTAGCTTCCAGAAGATAGATCCAAGCTGTGATACTCAGGCTGACCCGCACGTAAAATAAAACACAACCACTCGAGTCAGGACATACATACTCATACAATATAAACCAACTCAAGTGAACTGTAATAGAAATGCACAAGTAACTTAAAGGATGCTTGGGACCGCCCATCCTCTAAGGATACGTTAAACTATTTACTATGTAGTAATATGCGCTATTATAATAATGTCTAAAAGTAAAATAAACTTACTTTAAAATAGCGTTAAGAAGTGATCCCATATTTCCCTTAACACATAATAGTCCGAGTAGTCTATCCAGTATCAGTGCATCTCCAGATCGGGAGAATACCCTAAATACTCCATAGGCTACGGGAGAAATCTAAACTCGTACAAAATGCGATAGGGTAGGTGACATGGCACAACGAGGCAGTGCCAGGGCAGATATGCCGATTATGCATCCGAGCTGGTGGTAACGCGTAGAGCGCAGCTACCACCCACATTGAGCCATACTCCCAAAACAAAACGTGCACACCATGTCAATCACAAAGTAATAGAATAGCATACGAATAAGTGTGTCCGATCATTGGAGCTACCTCATTGGCCTGAGAATCGCTCCTGTTTTAGCCACCTTATGCCAACTCACGGGAGTCGGGTGCACGCACATACCTCAATAAAACGTCACCACCATCCTACTTCATTCTGGTATCTTCATCGCATACACAGTTGTCAAAGTGCGTTTCGGTATCGACAGAGAGTATGCCCATATTCGATTCCGGTCTCTTTGCCCACTAATCGTTATTATAACCCGTGGTTATAAATTGCAAAAATGGTTTATATTTCGCTTCAAAACATTTCATTTAAACAATTTAAATTCAATATCAAATAATATTCATTTCAAAGTTGTAACATTTCTAAGTTCATTCATTCAATTATAAAATTTCTAAAACATTGTAAAATTCAACTACAACAGCACTCGTAAAATGTTAAGGTAGATATAGTAATATTTCAAAAACATTGTCAAATTCAAAAAAAGCAGCACTTATAAAGTGCTACGGTAGTTATTTCAAAACAGCTCAATTTCAAAAACAACAGCACTTACAAAGTGCTACAATAGGTATTAGTAATTTAAAACAGTTCAGTTTCATTTCAGCAACAACAGCACTTACCAAGTGCTACAGTAGCTATATAGTTATCCAAAATAGTTTACTTTCAGCAACAAAAACACTTACAAAGTGCTGCGGTAGCTATTTAGTTGTTTCATAGTATAGTTTAGTTTTAGCAACAACAACGCTTACAAAGTGCTGTAGTAGCTCTTTATTATTCCAGAACTTACTTTATTTTCAGAAATGACAGCACTTAACAAATACTGTCTTAAAACCACTGTATTTCTGAAGTGCTACCAATACTAGTTCCAAATTTAACATAAAATTTCAGAAACATTAAAACTTCAATTTTAGCCATTCTAGCTTACAAAAATCATATTTTTGGCTTCAAAAATATTCATTTGGATATAATTCAACTTATGATTCAATAAAATAAACCTTTAATAAATAAATATCCAATTAAAACAATAATTCACTTATTAAGTCAAAAGTAAACTATTTTCTCAACTTTTTACTTTTAACAATTAACTTAATACTTTGTTATTTTAAATTACCCATTCCATAAATTAAATTAAATTTCCTTTCATTTACTTATTTCCATTTAAAACCAAATTTCCAATTTCCAAGTTAAGTCATATTTTAAATTACACCTTTCCATTTGATTCTTTATACATTTTAACTTATAGAAAAATCACTATAAATTCATTTAAATTATTTAAATCCAATTTAAGTTAAAATGTCTTATTTTTACATTTAAAATACTTATAAATTTCAGAAAATACATATAATTAACCATGGGTTTGTATAACCTATGTCAAGTGATACAGATAATATATCATTTCAATCTGTAATTTAAAATGAAAAATCCGGGTTCTGTCATTTCAAACCCACAATCCCAAGTAAATCAAACATAATAAAAATCACTCGAGCCTATCATTTCAGACCATAATGATTTTTCCTTATTCTAAACTCCATTCTAGTATGTATCATTTCAACCCATAGTGATAAGGGAAATTGTAGTATGATATAGAAAATAAAATAACAGTGTGGCATATAATATTATAACAGATGATGTAACGGGTATAAAATAAGGTTATACATCATATAAATAGATCACATGCATATATGAACATATCAACATAGAAAATTCATGACTACATATCCACTTGTCATCGGTTCACAAATATATAAGTACGAAATGTCTAGAGTGAATTACTCACCTTTTTGAAGTTAGAGATTATAAGTAAAGGCACACAACAAACACAGAAAGGCACGATAAGCATGCACTAGATTTAAGAAGAAGTAACACCCAAATTCTATCTTATAATAAAATAAATAAAACAAATATAAGTATAAGGTTTAACACAAACAAGATATGAATTAAACAATTTAAAACATGAATCAATTTGAAACAAAACTTGGTTTAAGTCACAAATGGGCTCGGCCACATCACCAATAGGCATGGCCACACCCTTAGATGGCTTGGCCATGATGTTTAAAGTTAACATAGGCTCGGCCATGAGCATGTAAGCATGGCTAAGGGTAAAAGAATGTGAGGAGATGGAAGTTACAAATCAATGGAAGGCTAAAAGGCTTGGAAATGAAGGGTCTAGTGGAAAAGTGGGTTCGGCCCTATGCTTCATGTGCTCGGCCATGTTAGATTTTGGCCATAAGACATGATAAAGGGTGTTGTGGTCATGGAAAAGCAAGGTGGTGTGGAGTTTTGTTTGTGGCCGAGGCTAAGGAGAGAGATTTAGAAGAAGTGGTGGAGATAGGCTAGGGTTTCAAGGCAAGTTTGTGATGGATTGGATCTAGGGTTTCACGGCAAGGCTTGGTGATGATGGTGAGATAGTGGAGGCTGAGCATAGGTGGTGGATGAGGAGATGCAGTCGGCTATAGGATGGTGTGGCTGAGCTTGCAAATAGAAAACAAGAGTAAAAAAAGGAGAAAAGAGGAAGCCATGAACTCATAGTATTTTTTTCTAGATGCAAATAGGAGATGAGATGTGAGAAGATGTTTTTGTATATGATTGATAAAATTATGAGGCAGCTTGGGTTTGGAAAATACATGGCTAGAGAGAAAGGAACAGCTAGAAAAGAAATAAAGAGGGTAGGTAAATCAAAAGGCAAGCAGTTAAACAATGTAACCTATGTCTCCTTGATTTTCTCAAGCCATTTATACAAAGATATAAACAAGTAAAATCCAATAAACAAAATAAAGTCTGGACAAAACAAAATAGAAAAATAAAATAAAGAGATGGACATAGGAAAAATATAAAATAAAATACAGAAATTAATTGCGTGTAAAACGTTGTATTTTATTTAATTTTAAAAGTATAAATTAGAATTTAACAAAACAAAAAGCAAAAGGGATATCAGAATTATATCCAGCTACAAATAAAAGATTAGAATTTAAAAATTTAAAATTTTCAAATAAAAGCCAAAGTTTGAATAAAATATAAAAATTTCAGAAATTGTTTATTTTATTATATTTGGGAAAATAATTTGTAAACAAACTCCAAAATTATATTGGAAAATTTCAAAATTTAAATAATTAAACATAAGTTTTAAATATAATGAATTAAAAATATTTATTAAAAATTTTGGGTTGTTACATTCTCCCCCACACAAAACTTTTCGTCCTCGAAACGGAATGAGACAAGGAAACAAAGAAAGATAAGAGAGCAAAGCAAAAGTACCTGAAACAAACAATTCCAGATTCGAAGCACATATGCTCTCCTCTGTCTCCCAAGTACAATCTCGATCATCCATACTCCACTACACTTTGACCAGGTTGACGGATTTCCTTCTTAGTTGCTTCGTACCTCTTTCGACGATACGAAGTTGCTTTCTCTCAACAGTTAGATTAGGCTTAATATCCAAATCATCAAGAGCAGAAGGCTGGACAATCATAGATGGATCATGCAGATACCGACGAAGATGCCAGACATGGAATACATAATGTACTCCAACAAATTTCTAAGGAAAATCGAGACGTTAAGCCAAAGAACTAACTCTTTCCGTGATGCGAAAAGGGCCGATGAACCTAGGAGTAAGCTTCCCTCTACGATCAAAACGAACCACATTACTTAAGGGAGAGACCTTAAGGAAAACCTGATCACCAATAGCAAACTCCAAACACCTCCTATGCCGATCAGCATACTTCTTCTGCCTAGCCTGAGCAATCCTCAACTTCCTCCTAATCTCCTCAACCTTCTCAGAAGCTTCCAAAATCACATCTGCACCAAGAACCAAACGATTACCGGATTCAATCCAACAAGATGGAGATCTACAAGGTCTTCCGTAAAGAGCAGCAAACGAAGAAATTTCAATGCTTGCCTGAATTCAAGGATGGAGTGAGATGGATAAAGATTAAGATAAGATTGAAATAGAAAACTGAAAATATACCCGATAACTGTTGTTATAGGTGAATTCAACTAGATGGAGATGATCTTCCCAAGATCCTCCATAATCCAGAACACAAGCACGAAGAAGATCCTCGGGAATCTGGTTCACTCTTTCAATCTGACCGTCGGTCTATAGGTGGTAAGCAGTGCTCAAATTCAGACGAGTACACAAAGATTCCTAAAAGGCTGTCCAAAACAGACTGGTGAAGATAGGGTCCCGATCACAAACAATGTTGATAAGCACACCATGGAGACGAACGATCTCCCTCATATAAATCTCAGCCAAACTGAAATCAGAACGAGTAGATTTGATCGGAATGAAATAAGCTGATTGGGTCAGTCTATCCACAATAACCCAGATGCCCTCATTACCCCTCCAAGTTATAGGTAAATCATCAACAAAATCTATGGAAACCCATTCCCATTTCCAATTGGGAGTCTCAAGGGGCTGCAATAAACCAAGGTCCGGTGATCTGCCTTGACTTGTTGACAAGTCGCACATCTACTAACAAAGATAGAGATTTCTCGCCTCATACCCCTCCACCAATAAAGCTTCTTCATGTCCTAATACATCATTGACACACTAGGATGAATAGTGTTAACGCTAAAATTTGAACGCTAACACCCCGGTGTGTGAAGTGTAGTTGTGAAAGCACCACCCGATGACTCGGGAACAGATTATAAGCAGATAATAGCAGGAAAGCAGTAAACAACAACAATTTTATAGTGGTTCAGCTTGAGGGTATGGCCTACGTCCACTTTAAGTACTTTTATTGATGATCTCGTTACAAGCTGATACAATTCTTTCCAAATTCAATACACTTTGGATTACAAAACACTTTGAACAAGTAGCTCAAACTTCAATGAAGGTGAGAGTCTTCAAATCCATGTTGAATGTATGTGATCTCTTCTTCAAGTTGTTTGTAGCGTTCTTCGTGTCTTGAGAGCTTCGAGTGTTGGATTAGTTTGGAATGCAGCAGAGTATCGACGCTTGAAGAAAATGAGCCCCAAAAGTCCTTTGCTGGTTGGAGTTAGGGTCATATTTATAGGCATTTTTCGGAGTAAGGTCGTAGGTCGTGACCGACCTAAGTAAGGTCGTAGGTCGTGACCGACCTAAGTAAGGTCGTAGGTTGTAGTCGACCCGAAGAGCATTAGCCCCTCCTTCCATAAGAACACCCATGCTGATTTGCACAAGTCCTAGGTCGTGAGCGACATATTCCCCTGTGGCACAGCATAGTCAACTTCTTTACTCTGGCATTTCGGTCGTTAGCGACCTACCCTAGGTCGTGAGTACCTTCCTGTAGCCATAGCTGATCTTAGGTCGCAGAATCCCTTAGGTCGCGACCTTCCTTAGGTCGAAGTACTCCGTTAGGTCGTGAAAGCTTTAGGTCGCTAAGGCAATCATGCTGTTAGGTCGCAGAGTTCCATAGGTCGAAACCGTCTTTAGGTCGCATTCACTCTTCGGTCGCGAAGCTTGATAGGTCGAAACATCTTCTGAGTCGCAGCCTTCCTTAAGTCGCTGCCCCCTGTTAGGTCGCGAGGCTTCATAGGTCGCGACCTCCTTTAGGTCGCGAAGCATTTTTAGGTCGTTCTCCTTTTTAGGTCGAGCCATCTTTAAGTCGCAGCCTTCCTTAAGTCGCTGCCCCCTGTTAGGTCGCGAGGCTTCATAGGTCGCGGCCTCCTTTAGGTCGCGAAGCATTTTTAGGTCGTTCTCCTTTTTAGGTCGAGCCATCTTTAAGTCGCGGCCTTCCTTAAGTCGCTGCCCCCTGTTAGGTCGCGAGGCTTCATAGGTCGCGGCCTCATTTAGGTCGCGAAGCATTTTTAGGTCGTTCTCCTTTTTAGGTCGAGCCATCTTTAAGTCGCAGCCTTTTTTAAGTCGCTAGGTTCTCGAATTGGTTAGGTCGCTACATTTTCCTTAAGTCTCTTACAGAAGGGAGTTAACATTTGCCCCTCGAATTATATGACTTAGCCATAGGTCGTGTGCTTCGACCTTCTTAACTAGCATTCTGAAGAATTGTTAGGTCGCAAACGACCTAAGGAGAAAGTTAGGTCGCGTAGTGTCGGTTCGCGTTCTACTGCCCCACAATATAAATACCGTAGGTCGCTCCCTCCCTTTTTCATCTGCTTCAGCATTTATTCTGCCATTAACAAGCTTTTGAACTTCTCGAGGACGATTCCAATCAGCTCAATCCTTAAACTTTTCCATCGTCAGATTGCGTAAGTGAATTCTATCAACATTCAACCACATCCATCATCAAACCGCGAATATTCCACTTGTCATTCTTAATACATTTTCGTATGCTGTTTTTTTCCATGAGTCACGATTCGATTAACCTTTTGATTGAGTTATCGTGGTGATTCTTGTGAATATAGCAATACATCCGATGTATGGTGGATTTGAGGCAATTTGAGTTGGTTTTTTCGAGTGATTTGTGATGATGTGGGAGGAAGATGGTAAATTACAGTGATTCGAATTAGCTGGTTTGTAACTTTGGAAGAGATGAGGACGGCTCTAATGGGTTAACGGGTTAATGGTGGAGATGATATGGCAGCGTGTGAGTGGGGAATCGACCTTAGGGGTGTCTGTTTGAATGCGAACCATGCGACCTAATACTAGCGATCTAACTCTCTCTTGAATGAGATAAAACTTAAAGCAGAGCGACCTCAGAACGACCTAAGAAAGTAACGACCTAAGTTTAATGATGATTGAAATTTTAGGTCGCGGCTGACCTTATACTTAAAAAAAATCTGGACCATCTTAATCTGAACCAAGGTGCGACTTAAGAACTTGTTGACCTAAATCCCTGAATGACTGCAGAGGGACTTAACATGTCAACGACCTAACTCTTTTGCGGCATAGGCTCTAGGTCGTGGCCGAGCTAGGACTTGAACAAATCTGCATTGTTTTGAACCCCTTGAACTTGCACAGTGCGACCTAATATAGCCTTGACCTATACTAAGTCGCGGGGGACAGTTTGGATGATCTATGACCTGTGAAAATTTTGAGAGAATTTGATTGAACTGCTTGGACTTGAATTGTTTGAAATTCATTACATTCCTTTGCAGATTGCTCTAACTTTTAATCTAACAACCTGTTTAAACATTGCATTTGCAGAGAAATGGGACGAATATACTGTCACTGACCGCCCACATCGAATGACAGATTAGTCGATAAAGAATAATCAACTTAAATGAATTGTGTGAATGAAATGTTGTGAATCAATTGACTCAAATGAAGTGTTAAAGCAAAGCTAAAATTTTGTTTGAATTAACACTGTACTTGAGTCTTAAATTAACAAGTCCTGAAATCTCACAATCGATCAGTTATCAATTAGCTTAACTTCAGTTATATTTACTTGTTTATCTTTACTATTTTTGCACAACACTTCACACTTTTAGGAAACGTGCACCTTCTCATCTGAACATCCAGTTGCTTATGTAGAATGACGTCTCAACAAGAAGAGATGACAGAACACGCCGAAGGGGTTTTCCCGATTGCTATTCCACTAGAAAACCCTCCGAAAAGAACTCCTACCCTTCTGAAACAGCGGGCGCTTAATCAATTATGCGTTCAATTTGGCATTGCCGAGGCAGAAGTTTTACTCCCTAGACCAAATGATTTTGCTGATAGACCACCTTACGGTTTTGTTGCCATTAATCGCCAAATGTGCTTAAGTGGAGCAATTCCTCCTTTTAATGAATTTCTTCGGCAAATCCTTCTTCGACTGACGATCTCTCCTTTCCAGCTGCATCCCAATGGCTATGCCATTTTGATGGGATTGTGCGTTCTGTTCAGGAGGACTCTTGACCGTCTTTCGAGTTTTGAGGAAATCTGTTACTTGTGCACTTTTGCGAAGAACAAGGACCACCCTTCAATTGTACTTGTAAGAGGTGCAAGGAACCGCAAACTTATTTTGGATTTGCCGGAGAGTGCACATGGTTTCCTGAATCAATACTTCTACATTCGTTGCCCCGCAGAATTTTACGCAGACTGGAGAGTAGGAAGTGAGATCTTTTTTCCTTCTTTCTTCAATTTTATTCTAAGTTTTTCATGGTTTGTACTGCTAGATGCTGATTCTATTCCTTATTTTTACAGCACTCCCTCCTCCTTCTAGAGATTCCAGTCATAAGCCAGTTTTTGAAAGGCTAAGCACTGTGGCTGCTGAAGAAAGAAGCGCAAAATTTCTATTGACAGATGAACTTCTTCATCGGTTTGAGCTTTTACATCCTTCTCGTTCCACTCAAATTCATGAAGTTCCAACGGAGGTTCCTGATTCTCCGACGAACACTCCTGATGCCCCGGTCTCCACTAAAGAGCACTTGCGGGGAGAAACTTCTATAGAAACTTCGCTAGTAAAGTGTTCTACTCCAAGGGATGACGCGGGGCCATCCGAAAAGCCCGCGCTTACTCCCATAACTGAAGAAGAGGAGCCCCTTCCTCAAATCGGGAAGAATGCTGATGAAGGAGTTGATGGAGGAAGTCCGGTTAGGCGCGATGGTGATGACATCTTTGGGAGTTTAAGTGACATAATTATCACTTCTCAAGAGCTCTTTAAAGATGACTCTGTCAGTGCTGAAGTTATATCCCTGGCGGTTGAAGCGACATCCGTTCTTAACCAGACTCCTTCAACCCAGGAATTGCCACTAATTATTAAACCTGTCACTACCCCTCAGCCGGCGAGCGGTTCGTAGCTAGTTTGACGCGCGTAGTTTACACATCACATGCACTTAGGATTTCTTTAACCTTTCTATGCACATGCCTTTTTTAATACTTGAAAGATTCTCAAGTTTTGTTTTTTCCTTTGATTTTAGGTTCTCCAATGGGGCGAAGTGACTCTTTTTACGATGAATTCAAACAATACGGGAGACGAGGACAGTATGACTATAGGCGCCATCTTCCCGTACACAGAGAAACTGATGAGGAGAGGGCCGCCCGCAAGGCTAGGGAGAGACGATCCTATGAAGAGCGCTATGGGAGAGGAGAAGAAAGACATGACCCTCCTCGTAGAGATGAGGACACTCATAAACGAAAGATTCACGATGAGAGAGGGAAAAGTCATATGGTCGACTCTTCCAGCAAGCGGGCTAAACTTAGCGAAGGAACAGTGCCTTCAATTTCTGAAAATGTCCCTGCTTCTTCTCCGGCCCCTGCTCGTTCTGACATTCAGACAATTATCAACAGGCCTGCATACCAAGTTGGGCAAGGTCCACCCATACTTCAAAGTCGATTTCCTCAGTGGTGCTTAAAAGGGGTTCGATTTGATCTCGATCTGGTCCCTCTTGACAAACCGGCTATGCTACGAAATCTTGATGCCGTCAGGGTTGACATCGAAAGAATGTCCAATTGGCAGAAACTTGTTGACGAGCTTCAAAGAGTTAATCGAGCGAACCTTGAAGCCATGCTCACAATGGAAAACGATAAAACTGAGTGGTAGAAGACTCTTGAACAGCATGACGCTGAGATAAGGAGCTCCTATAATGAAAAACTCGAAGCGGAAGTGGAAAAGATTAAAGGAGAACTTGTTACTTCCTCCACTTCCTATTCTCAAAAGGAAAGCATGCTCCAGCAACAAGTGCGAGACGCACATGCCAGTCAAAGGGCGGCTGAGGACAAACTCGCATACAAAGAAAAAGTCATAGAAGACTATCGTGCTGAAGTTGCAGAGCTGCGAGAACAAACTGGCTCCCAAAGCATGGATATAGAATTATTAAAAGCTCGACTTGCCAATGCTGAAAGAGAGCGCGATGAGGCCGTCGCTGGTAAACTTGCAGCTGAGGAAGCTCACCAAGCTACTAAAGCCGATATCGGCTCTACACTATTCGACTTTTATCTGCAATGCATTTTGGGACGCGGTAGCCTTGCGTTTTTGGGTCCTAAGTATGAAATTACACTGGCTGAAGTATGGGAGGCTGCCATAGATATGCTTGGGGGCGCTGGTTACACTGAAGACCAGCTTGAAGAATATTATTTTGACGAGGAAACTCGAGCAGCGCTAGCCAAGGGAAGAGAGCAACTTGCTAAATTTCGGGCTGAAACGATAAGAGAGGAATGCCCAGAGAAGGAAGCACTTGTAACTGCCCCTGTCCCTCCTTCGGTTTCAGCTGGCGTTGATATAATTGGTCCCACTTCTTCCTCTCTGCCTCAAGACAAAGTTAATCTCGGAGTTACAACCTCCGGGGCTGTAGAAGAGCCTCAAGAGAGCACTGAAGCTCAAGACTACGAAATTGACGTGACAAAGACAACTTCTGCAGGTAACTCTACAGTAAATTTCGCCACTGTCAATCTCGCTCAAGTGGACTACTCATTTGTTTCTTATGGGTTCAATGAGCTTCTTGACTATTTTCTGAATCTTGATGAGCCTTTATCTCCTCTTTTTACTGACTTTAAACTCTTTTCTCCTGTAGAGAAAGTATCAAGCACCTTTCAGACTTTGCCTCCTCCGATTATCCCTCCTTCGTCTCTCCAAGTGACTCCTCCTTCTGCCTCGCAGCCCGGATCACAAGAAGAGCAAATAGAGGCTCTTCATGGACTAGATGATCCTACCGCTTCGCAAGAGCAGAAAGACGAAGGACTTGAGGGAGGTGAGATATCTCCGGAGAGGACTCCTTCTGACGACATAATCTTGTCTAAACTCGTTACTCCAGGGAGTGAGTCCTCTTCAAAGAGGAGGAAGAAGCATGGAACATCAAAGAGGAGGGGGAAGAAAATCACTGTTACTGAAGAGGAGCCGGAAGTTGGACCAGCTGCACCTCCCTCTCCTTCTTCCCTTATGCCCACAGACCGTCCTGAAAAGCTAATCATTCGGCCGGGTAAAGGGTCCAAAGGTGGTAAAAAGAAGTGAAGATTTTATCTTTTTGTCTTTTGCATGTACTGGTCGAGAATTGTGCACGTACCGGCCCCTGCTTTTTATTTTGAAACTTGTATAACCTGTATCTGCAATGTGATTGAATAAAATGATCCTTTATTTGCACAGACTTCTGTTTGAATTTGAGAATGCATTTATTATTCATTTTTGCACAAGTTTATTTATATGATATTGCGGTGAGCTTGTGGTATGTCATTTGAGCGTACTTTACCGATGTAGCTATACCATTTTGTATGTAACTATACCATGTTGCCCCCATACCACAAGCTTGCTGCAATATTTTATACTTCGAGGGGACTTGCACTCTTATTTGCTGTAGAATAACTATTTTATTCTTAAAGAAATTTTTGTAGAGTACAACTCCCTTCATATAAGTTTTTACGCTTTGTCCTTCGAAGAACTCACTCTTTTTTTTTATGTACATATTTTGCTAAGTGAATTCTTCTATGTGGTAAAGCGGACCTCCGAAAGGTACTTTAACTTTTCTTCTTTGGGGAAGATTATTTCCCAGAATAAGTAAATCAATCTTCCCTTGAAAGTTAAAGTGCGCTCTTCATGAGGATTTTTTTTATAGAAAGTTGTACCTCTGAGGAGGGATTTTTTTCACGTTTCAACGCTTGGAAGTTTTATTTCAATCTTGGTGAAACGTGTACCTCCAAAGAGTTGTGCCTTTGGAGGAAGCCTTTTCACGTTTCAACACTTGGAAGTTTTATTTCAATCTCGGCGAAACGTGGGCTTCCGAAGAGGTCTTTTTTCTTGATTGTGTCTCTGAGAGGAGGTTGTACCTCTGAGGAGGGATTTTTCACGTTTCAACACTTGGAAGTTTTATTTCAATCTTCGTGAAACATGTACCTCCAAAGAGTTGTGCCTTTGAAGAAAGCCTTTTCACGTTTCAATACTTGGAAGTTTTATTTCAATCTCGGCGAAACGTGGGCTTCCGAAGTGGTCTTTTTTCTTGATTGTGTCTCTGAGAGGAGGTTGTACCTCTGAGGAGGGATTTTTCACGTTTCAACACTTGGAAGTTTTATTTCAATCTTGGTGAAACGTGTACCTTCAAAGAGTTGTGCCTTTGAAGAAAGCCTTTTCACGTTTCAACACTTGGAAGTTTTATTTCAATCTCGGTGAAACGTGGGCTTTCAGAAAGGTATTTATTTTTGATTGCACTTCAACTCTGGTGAAGTGAAACTCCGAAGAGCGGCTGTTACACTTCAACTCCTGGTGAAATGTGCCTCCGAAGAGGTCTTTATTTTGTTTGCATTTCAACTCTGGTGAAGTGAAATTCCGAAGAGCGGCTGTTACACTTCAACTCCCGGTGAAATGTGCCCCCGAAGAGGTCTTTATTTTGTTTGCATTTCAACTCTGGTGAAGTGAAATTCCGAAGAGCGGCTGTTACACTTCAACTCCTGGTGAAATGTGCCTCAGAGAGGGTTTTCATCGCCTGGAAGTTACTCTCTCATGGTCGGAGGGTCGTGACTCCTCCAATCTTTTTTGTTGAGTAGAGAACTTTCTTTTTTGTGGCATATGACCCATTAGAGGTCTTTATCCTCTGAAAAGTTGTGCCTCCGAAGAGGAGCATTTTGCCTCCGAAGAAGGCTTCGGTCTCTGAGGAGAAGCATTCGGTCTCCGTAGAGAAGCATTTCGCCTCCAAAGAGGGCTCAGGTCTCTGAGGCGAAGCATTTTGTCTCCGTAGAGAAGCATTTTGCCTCTGAAGAGGGCTTCGATCTCTGAGGAGAAGCATTCGGTCTCCGTAGAGAGACATTTTGCCTCTGAAGAGGGCTTCGGTCTCTGAGGAGAAGCATTCGGTCTCCGTAGAGAAGCATTTTGCCTCCGAAGAGGGCTTCGGTCTCTGAGGAGAAGCATTTGGTCTCCGTAGAGAGACATTTTGCCTCTGAAGAGGGCTTCGGTCTCTGAGGAGAAGCATTTGGTCTCCGAAGAGAGCCATTTTGCCTCTGAAGAGGGCTTCGGTCTCTGAGGAGAAGCATTCGGTCTCCGTAGAGAGACATTTTGCCTCTGAAGAGGGCTTCGGTCTCTGAGGAGAAGCATTTGGTCTCCGTAGAGAGACATTTTGCCTCTGAAGTGGGCTTCGGTCTCTGAGGAGAAGCATTCGGTCTCCGTAGAGAAGCATTTTGCCTCCGAAGAGGGCTTCGGTCTCTGAAGAGAAGCATTCGGTCTCCGTAGAGAAGCATTTGGCCTCTGAAGAGCTGCTCGCCCATGTCTCTTTGCCGTTGATTCCTGTTGACGATCTCTGCTGTCTTTTGCAAGTGTCATCACTCTTAGCTGCCCATCATTGCCCTTACTCAAAAGAATATACTTTATAGTTAAGCAAATTGGAGGTGGCAGACACGGGTTATTTAACTCGCTGTTTGTTTGTTCAAACATTTGCAGTTAGTTAGATATGATCTGCTTCCATCCACATTGCTCACTTTCGTTTGAAGCGCTTCTTTTGTAGGATTTGAATATGGGACTTTTGAATGGCTTAGTGTTTGACTACTGGATAATGTTGCAGATCGCCTGGTCTAGTGACGGGTAAGCTTTGTTTTTTTTTTTTGGCCTGCATTATTAAATCGACACTTTAGCAACACAATTAACGTATTTTATATGTCGGAATAATACAAAGCAGTTTATAGTAGTAGAGAACACAAGAATTATGGTGGTTTAGCCAAAACTGGGCTTATATCCACTTTATAGCTTTTGTTATTCGCCTGCCTTGCAATTGCTTTTAATAGAGGAATCATATATTTGTAATTCCTTTACAATATTTCAGCAACGTTTCTAAGAAGAACATAAGGATGCAAATGGTTGCCGTCCCGAATCCTTGGAATTGGTTTTTCTTTTGACAATTGTGAATTTGATTGATTATACTAGCGATTCCTTGGTGCCATCTTTAAGCACGCATTATCTTCTTATTCAGGATTCTCCTAAGCATGCATGCATCATCTTCTGCTGGCGGGTGGTTTTAATTGAAGAAATACGCTCTAGCCAAATCTTATTTGTTTGCTTAGAGTACTTCTTATTCAGGATTTGACCCTGGAATTTTGTTGTTTAAGGCTTGCTTTTGAATGCTACCAAGGGTTGTTTGATGTTGCAATGAGTCAGCTTGATATTAATCGCCTGCAAATTTAGATCGATATTCTTAGTGATATTTTCAGAGTATTTCACATATCGAAATAAAATAAGCGACTTGTAATAACAGAGAAAGCAAGACTTATAGTTTCTATTATTTATTTGCCCTGTTTTTACAATAGCTTTTGATATAAGAATGATTCGATCAGCATTCTTTTACAAATTTGTAACAAGGTGTTTAAGTAAAGTATGGAAGCAATTGCTGCCCCAGGCTTTAGGGATTGAATCTTTGGCATGAGAGGACTGGATGGCAACATCTTTTAGAATCGAAACTTCCTTTCACTTTGAAGATCTTCTTGAAGCGTGAGCATGTCTTCCCGCCTCATCCAATTTTTTCCTACCGGGTGAGGGTTTGCCGTGATGACACTGATCGTAGGACCTTCGTCTCCCTGTGCCACGGTTCTTTTATTTGAGCTGCATTGTTGAGCGGGAACTAGCTGCATTTTAGAGGATGAGGAGAAGTCACTCCCATCTTTCTTCACATATTGTTGCAGTTCATTCTGCTTGAGCAATTCTTCGATCCCCTTTCTCAAATGGCGACATTGGTTAGTGTCATGGCCAGGCTGATTGTGAAATTGACAGAATTTTCCATTGTCTGGCGCGCTTCTCCTCATCAGAGATGGTTTGGGGTACACAACAACATCTTTTGTTGCCAAGAAGATATTCTCCGGAGTGTCAGTCAAGGGAGTAAAGTCGGAGGGTCTGAGACGCCGAGCTTTTTTCGAGACTTTCTGCTTTCTCCTTCCTTCATTCTCCTTTCTCTGTTCGATCATCTCCGGTATGTATTCCTCATCATTATCAGGACTTAAGGGGTAGTCATCAACTATTCTTTCAAAAGTTCGCCTTGACAAATGTTCATGGATAGTTTGTCGTGGCCATGATTTCTCCGTATGGGGGAATGTTCCAATTGTAACGCCAGTTGCTCGTTGAGGAGTATTCCATTCTTTTGAAACATGAGCCTCTTCGGCGATGGTTTTTATATCACTTTCTAGTCGATGGACCTCCTCTTGCAATGCATTCATTTTGTCGAGTATCCTATTGCTCTGTACCTCCATGTGTTGATATAATCCATATACCACGACGTTTAATTCAACCCTTGTGACTCCAATGCTTGAAGCTGTTTCACTTAGCGTGGGAAGAGCAATGACATTGCTGTAAGTACCTTCAAACCTCAAAAACTTTCGTTTCCTTTCAGAAACCATGATTTCTGTTAGACTTTTGATTTGGAGAGAAATCTTTTTTACAGGCTTTTGTTGAACAATGATTGAAGCTTCCCTGAGTTCAATTCTTAGTGAAAGCACCAAAAATGTTAACGCTAAAATTTGAACGCTAACACCCCGGTGTGTGAAGTGTAGTTGTGAAAGCACCACCCGATGACTCGGGAACAGATTATAAGCAGATAATAGCAGGAAAGCAGTAAACAACAACAATTTTATAGTGGTTCGGCTTGAGGGTATAGCCTACGTCCACTTTAAGTACTTTTATTGATGATCTCGTTACAAGCTGATACAATTCTTTCCAAATTCAATACACTTTGGATTACAAAACACTTGGAACAAGTAGCTCAAACTTCAATGAAGGTGAGAGTCTTCAAATCCATGTTGAGTGTATATGATCTCTTCTTCAAGTTGTTTGTAGTGTTCTTCGTGTCTTGAGAGCTTCGAGTGTTGGATTAGTTTGGAATGCAGCAGAGTATCGGCGCTTGAAGAAAATGAGCCCCAAAAGTCCTTTGCTGGTTGGAGTTAGGGTCATATTTATAGGCATTTTTCGGAGTAAGGTCGTAGGTCGTGACCGACCTAAGTAAGGTCGTAGGTCGTGACCGACCTAAGTAAGGTCGTAGGTTGTAGTCGACCTGAAGAGCATTAGCCCCTCCTTCCACAAGAACACCCATGCTGATTTGCACAAGTCCTAGGTCGTGAGCGACCTATCCCCCTGTGGCACAGCATAGTCAACTTCTTTACTCTGGCATTTAGGTCGTTAGCGACCTACCCTAGGTCGTGAGTACCTTCCTGTAGCCATAGCTGACCTTAGGTCGCTGAATCCCTTAGGTCGCGACCTTCCTTAGGTCGAAGTACTCCGTTAAATCGTGAAAGCTTTAGGTCGCTAAGGCAATCATGCTGTTAGGTCGCAGAGTTCCATAGGTCGAAACCGTCTTTAGGTCGCATTCACTCTTAGGTCGCGAAGCTTGATAGGTCGAAACATCTTCTGAGTCGCAGCCTTCCTTAAGTCCCTGCCCCCTGTTAGGTCGCGAGGCTTCATAGGTCGCGGCCTCCTTTAGGTCGCGAAGCATTTTTAGGTCGTTCTCCTTTTTAGGTCGAGCCATCTTTAAGTCGCAGCCTTCCTTAAGTCGCTGCCCCATGTTAGGTCGCGAGGCTTCATAGGTCGCGGCCTCCTTTAGGTCGCGAAGCATTTTTAGGTCGTTCTCCTTTTTAGGTCGAGCCATCTTTAAGTCGCAGCCTTCCTTAAGTCGCTGCCCCCTGTTAGGTCGTGAGGCTTCATAGGTCGCGGCCTCCTTTAGGCCGCGAAGCATTTTTAGGTCGTTCTCCTTTTTAGGTCGAGCCATCTTTAAGTCGCAGCCTTTTTTATGTCGCTAGGTTCTCGAATTGGTTAGGTCGCTACATTTTCCTTAAGTCTCTTACAGAAGGGAGTTAACAAATAGAAAGTCGGGATCGATGATGTTCCTGAAGTAACTCTTGCCTAAATCCATCAACATTCAGGACACAAATCCGATTATTAATCCTCAAAATACCTCTATCATCGATCTGAGCTCCATTACCATCAGGACGACTACCACCAACTCTTCTATGAACATTCTCCTCTATATGCCTAAGCATCTCATCCTCATCCTGCTTAGAAATGATATGATTCAAAAGAGGAGAAGAAGAAACAATAAGCTGACACAACATGGCCTTCTTCCTACTCAAAGAATCAGCCACAACATCATCTTTCCAAGGGGTATAACTAATGTCAAGATCATAAGAAGCAAAAAACTCAAGCTAATGGACTTGAAGCTGATTCAAATCCTTCTGGGTGAAGATATATTTCAAAGACTGATGATCAGTGAAGAGCTCAAACTTAGCACCCAACAGATGACGCCTCCACAGCTTTAAAGCAAAGACTACATCAAGCAATTCAAGATCATGAGCTGCATAATTGGCCTTATGGGTCTTCAGCTGGCGACTAGCATAAGCAATCACCTTCCCATCTTGCATCAAAACAGCACCCAAACCCTCACGACAAGCATCAATGTATGCCGTAAATCCTATATTTCCATTCGGAATGGTAAGCACTAGTGTGGAAGTAAGCTTACGCTTCAACTCATTAAATGCCGCTTTTCACTTATCATCCCATATAAACTTAGCATTCTTTTGAGTTAGAGCAGTGAGAGGTGCAGAAATCTGAGCAAAGTTCTCAATAAATTTGCGATAGTAACCGGTAAGGCGTAGAAAATTGTGAATGTCAATTGGAGTCCTAGGATTTTCCCAATCATTGATCGTAGCGATCCTGACCGGATCAACAGAAACTCCATTACTAGAAACAATCTCGAGAAATCGAACTTCATCTCTTCAGAATTGGCATTTCAAGAACTTAGCCTTCAACTGATGATTTCTCAGAGTCCCCAGAACAAATTCAAATGTGACTCATGCTCTTTCCTTGTCTTGAAGAAGACAAGGATATCACAAACAATGACTAGAACAAACTTATTAAGCACATCTTGAATAACACGGTTCATCAAATCAACAAAGAAAGCAAGAGCGTTAGTCAAACCAAAAGGCGAACTAACCTTTCATAGAATCCGTTCTCAGTACGGAAAGCAGTCTTAGGGACACTTTCCTCAGCAACTCTGAGCTGGTGGAAACCTGTGGCAAGATCAAGCTGAGAGAAAACAATAGCACCATGGAGCTGATCAAACATATCATTGATGCGAGGCATAGGATATCTATTCCTCATAGAGAGCTTGTTCATATCCCTATAATCAAGACACATCCTCAAAGAACCATCGGACTTAGGGACAAAAACCAATGCTGCTCCCTATTTTGAATGGGTCGGTCTGATCAAACCTTTGTAGAACAAGTCCTCGATTTGCTTCCACAACTCAACCTTCTCACGGGGTGCCATTCTTTTAGGTGGAAGAACTACAGGTCGAGCTCTAGGAATAAGATACTTATGAAAATAAATTTCCCGCTTAAGAGGTAAAGAAGTGACTTCACCAAATACATCGGGATAGAGTTTTGCCACATGAGTCGAGTTAAGATCACCAGGTGGAGAATCAAGAGAATAAATGAAGCTGCCAGCAAAATCCTGGGGCAAACTATACTGAATCACCAAAGAATTTCCAAGATCATCCATAAGAGATACAATTCGGGAACTACGAGAAATAAAGGCATCATGCCTCTTCAGCCAATCACCACCAACCAATATATCAAAAGCATCAAAACCCGAAACATAGAAATCACCAGTGAAACGATGATCAAGATAGAGAAGTTTCACTTGCTTACAAATCCTACTAAGATTCGCAGGACCACCAATAGGATTTGAGACACACAAAGGTACAGAAATAAACTCGGGCAAAAGACGATGCTCGAATTTATTACAATGATCCATAAAAATAAAGCTATGGGAAGCTCTAGTATGAAATAGAACACGAACCGAAAAATCAAACATAGAAAGAGAACCATAAAGTGTACCTTGGTTGTCATTGGGAGCGGGAGCAGGAACAGGTGCAGGTGCAGGTGCACGAGGTGGGGCTGGTGAAGATGCAGAAGTCACTGTAAAAATACCCGATGACTTGCCCTTCTGCTTAGTAGGGCAGTCTTTCTTGAAATGGCTAGGCTGCAGACAAATGTGGCAGAGATCACGCCTGGTCAACTGGAGGAGGGATGGTAGCACCAACTAAAGTAGGACAACTATCAGCATAGTGTCCCCTATGATGACATCTAAAGCAAGTGATGGCAGACAGGTCTACAGATTGCCTCTGAGATGAAGAAGATGATCCCAACCTTGGAGTCTTGTTTCGGTTCCTCCTCTGCTGATAAAAATTAGACTTTCTCTTCTTAGGATTGCTAGAAAAAGACTAAGATGAAGCAGATTGAGCAGCTAGAGGATCCTTGGAATTAGGATTCTCGTATCTAATGGCCATGGCCATCAGAGTGGTGAAAGGACTATGCACATTAGCTATGAGACGATCATAGTACTCTGGACGTGCACCAGCAATGAACTTCTCATTTTTCTTGGGTGGAGTGTCAAATAGATTAAGGCCAAACTTAGAAAGTTCCTTGAACTTCCTCTCATATTCGGCAAATAACATATCACCCTGTTTCAGATCCATGAATTCTCGATATAGCTGGGACTTTCCTGCCTCGGGCATCCATTTTACAAGAAAAGCATCCCTAAAGCATGATAAAGGGCATAAGACAGATTACAAAAGGAGGAAACTGAACCAAATTCAAAGTAAACAAAAGATTATACCTAAATTGTTCCCAAGAAATGCCATCCTCAACGGTGTAAGTTGTGATAGACTCCCGCCAATCTGAAGCTGCTCCTTTCAGCTGCCAAGCTGCCAACTAAAGTTTTTGGGCATTAGTGATCTCAAGACCAGAGAAGATTCTCTCCAAATCCTTTAACCACTATTGAGCTTCAATTATGCTTTCAGATCTGGTGAACTTTGTGCCACCAAGCTTAGTGTATTCCTTGCAAAACTTAGTGAACCTAAGTGGGGAAGCAGGCTCAGGAGCTGCGACAATACTACGTCCCCTACCTCTTGCGTTCCTATGACTCATCCTGAAAAATCAAGAATGATTTTTAGCATAGAGGTAATTGAGAAACAAAGACAAGATTAGATTAGATAAGATGCAACGAGAATTGAACATCCCGAACAAAGAAATTATTAACAACGTGGATAAGGAAAAGAAAGGGAGTTTTAGAAAATTTAATTTTAAAACAAGGAAATTTTTTATATCCAAAATACTCTTTTAAAATCTTTTGAAAATCATTTTATGCTTTAAAATATATTCCCTCATAAAGAAAGGATTCCGAGATTGATTTCACTCATTCTAGGATATTTCTATCCTATCTCTAATGAGTTTTTTCTCCGCAGGCTAAGGTTTGCCAAAAACCAAAGCTTTGATACCAAATGTAACGACCCACTATTTTACACCATTCAAATTCGACAGTAAAACCAAAATATGTCAAACTTGAATAGCTTAAAACAATAGACTGTAATATAATTTGGAGCAAATAAAACCAATCATAGAGTCACAGACACAGAGTATCAGAATACTCGCAGCGGAAATAAAAATAACCATAGTGGTTCATGAAGCCACTGCAAACTCAGTCTCAAACAAATACAAAATAGATAGTCTGAAAAAAAAATACAGTTCTGAAACAAATACAGTAGAAATCCCAAATATATAAGTCTCTAATACATCAGCTGAATAGAATGACCGAACTGAAATAGATAAACTAGATAAGCAGATAAACTCCAGAAATATCTTTCTTCTTGAAGATAGATCCAAGCTGTGATACTAAAGATGATCCGAGCGTAAAATATAACACAACCACTCGAGTCAGGACATACATACTTATACAATGTAAACCAACTCAAGTGAACTATAGTAGAAATGCATAAGTAACTTAAAGGATGCTTGGGACCGCCCATCCTCTAAGGATCCGTTAAACTGTTTACTATGTAGTAATATACGCTATAATAATAATATCTAAAAGTAACATAAACTTACTTTAAAATAGCGTTGAGTGACCCAATATTCCCTTTAACACATAATAGTCCCAGTGGTCTATCCAGTATCAAAGCATCTCCAGATCAGGAGACTACCCTAATTACTCCACAGGTTACAGGAGAAATCTAAACTTGTACAAGGCACGATAGGGTAGGTGACATGACACAATGAGGGAATGCCAGGGTAGATATACCAATTACGCATCTGGGCCGGTGACAACGCGTAGCGCGCAGCTATCGCTCACCTCGAGCCACACTCCCAAAATCAAAGGTGCACTCCATATCAATCACAAAGTAATAGAATGGCATATGAAGAAGTGTGTCCAATTAGAAGAGCTACCTCATTGGCCTGAGATTAGCTTCTGTTTTAGTCACCTTATGCCAACTCACAAGAGTCGGGTCCACGTACATACCTCAGTAGAATGTCGCCACCGTCCTACTTCATTATGGAATCTCCACCACGTACACGGTTGTCAAAGTGGTTTTCGGTATCAACAAAGAGTATGCCTATATCCGATCCCGGTCTCTTTGCCAACCAATTATTATTATAATCTTTGGTTATAAATTTCATAAATGGTTTATATATCGCTTCAAAACATATTCATTTAAACCATTTAAATTCAATATCAAATAATATTCATTTCAGAGTTGTAATATTTCTATGTTCATTCATTCAATTATAAAATTTCTAAAACATTGTAAATTTCAGCTGCAACAACACTTATAAAATGTTACGGTAGATATAGTAATATTTCAAAAATAATGTCAAATTCAAAAATAGCAGCACTTATAAAGTGCTACTATAGATATTTAGTTATTTCAAAACAGCTCAATTTCAAAAACAGCAGCACTTACAAAGTGCTACAGTAGGTATTAGTAATTTAAAACAGTTTAGTTTCATTTCAGCAACAATAGCACTTACCAAGTGCTACAGTAGCTATTTAGTTATTTAAAACAGTTTACTTTCAGCAAAAATAACACTTACAATGTGCTGCAGTAGCTGTTTAGTTGTTTCACAGTATAGTTTATTTTCAGCAACAACAGCACTTACAAAGTGCTGCAGCAGCTCCTTGTTATTCCAGAACATACTTTATTTTTAGAAATGACAATACTTAACAAATGCTATCTTAAAACCACAGCATTTCTGAAGTGCTACCAACACTAATTCCTGATTTAATATAAAATGTCAGAAATCAATTTTAGCCATTTTAACTTATAAAAATCATATTTTTCGCTTCAAAAATATTCATTTGGATATCATTCAACTTATGAACCTTTAATAAATAAATATCCAATCTAAACAATAATTCACTTATTAAGTCAAAAATAAATTATTTTCTCAACTTTTTATTTTTAACAATTAACTTAATACTTTATTTTAAATTACCCATTTCATAAATAAAATTAAATTTCCATTCATTTACTTAACTTAAAATTTCCATTTAAAAACCAAATCTCCAATTTCCAAGTTAAGTCATACTTTAAAATACACCTTTCTATTTAATTCTTTATACATTTTGACACATAGAAAAATCACTATAAATTCATTTAAATTATTAAAATCCAGTTTAAATTAAAATGTCTTATTTTTCCTTATAAATTTCAGAAAATACATATAATTAACCATGGGTTTGTATAATACTTTCTAATCTAGGCAAGTGTTATGGATAATATATCATTTCAATCTGTAATTTAAAAAGAAAATCAGGGTTCTATCATTTGAAACCCGCAATCCCAAGTAAATAAAACATAATAAAAATCACTCAAGCTTATCATTTCAGTCCATAATGATTTTTCCTTATTCTAAAATCCGTTCGGGTATGTATCATTTCAACCCATAGAGATAAAGGAATTTGAAGTATGATACAGAAAATAAAATAACAATATGGCATATAATATTATAATAGATGATGTAACAGGTATACAATCAGGTTATACATCATATAAACAGATCACAGGCACATATGAACCTATCAACATAGCAAATTTATTACTACATATCCACTTGTCATTGTTTCACAAACATATAAGTACGGAATGTCTAGAGTGAATAACTCACCTTTTTGAAGCTAGAGATTACGACGTAAAGGCACACAACAAATACAGAAAGGCATGACAAGCGCGCACTAGATTCGAGAAGTAGAAACATCCAAATTCAATCTTGTAATCAAATAACTAAAAAATATATAAGTATAAGGTTTAACATAAACAAGATATGAATTTAACAATTTAAAACATGAATCAATTTGAAACAAAACTTGGTTTAAATCACAAATGGGCTTGGCCACATCACCTACAGGCACGACCACACCCTTACATGGCTCGGCCATGTTGTTTAAAGGCAACATAGGCTCGGCCATGAGCAAGTAAGCATGGCTAAGGGTAAAAGAATGTGAGGAGATGGAAGTTACAAATCAATGGAAGGCTAAAAGGTTTGGAAATGAAGGGTCTAGTGGAAAAGTGGGTTCGGCCCTATGCTTCATGTGCTTGGCCATGTTAGATCTTAGTCATAAGTCATGGCAAGGGATGTCGTGATCATGGAAAAGCAAGGTGGTGTGGAGTTTTTTTTGTGGCCGAGGCTAAGGGGAGAGATTTAGAAGAAGTGGTGGAGATAGGCTAGGGTTTCAAGGCAAGTTTGTGATGGATTGGATCTAGGGTTTCACGGCAAGACTTGATGATGATGGTGAGATAGTAGAGGTCGAGCATAGGTGGTAGATGAGGAGATGTAGTCGGCTATAGGATAGTGTGACCAAGCATGCGAATAGAAAACAAGAGTAAAAAAAATAAAAGAAGAGAAGTAGAAGCCATGAACTTACAGTATTTTTTTTTGGATGCAAATAGGAGATGAGATGTGCGGAGATGTTTTTGTACGTGAATGATTAAAGTAAGAGGCAGCTACCGTTTGGAAAATACACGGCTAGAGAGTAAGGAATGGCTAGACAAGAAATAAAGAAGGTAGGAAAATCAAAAGGCAAGCATCTAAACAATGTAAGCTATGTCTCCTTGATTTTCTCAAGCCATTTATACAAAAATATAAACATGTAAAATCCAATAAATAAAATAAAGTCTAGACAAAAAATAGAAAAATAAAATAAAGAGATGGACATAGGAAAAATATAAAATAAAATACAGAAATTAATTGCGTGTAAAACGCTGTATTTTATCCAATTTTAAAAGTATAAATCAGAATTTAACGAAACGAAAAACAGAACGAATATCAGAATTATATCCAGCTTCAAATAAAAAGATTAGAATTTAAAAATTCAAAATTCAAAATTTTCAAATAAAAGTCAAAGTTTGACCAAAATATAAAAATTCAGAAATTGTTTATTTTATTGTATTTGGGAAAATAATTTATAAACAAACTCCAAAATTATATTGGAAAATTTCAAAATTTCAAATTTTGAATAATTATACATCAAAGTTTTAAATAAATGAATTAAAAATATTTATTAAAACTTTTGGGTTGTTAAAAACTAACTCCATTTATTTAAAGTTTCTAACTTTAAAATATGTTGTATATTTTGTTACTAAATCATATTTTTATTGGTTTACTATGATGTTGGATTGTATATGTTTATATATGCTTGGATGTACATAGGTTATGACTTGTTTTAAGCATGAAACTGTATTATAGATGTGATGTAATATTAACTTGAAAATGTAAGTTAATTGTTAGTAAGGAGAAATCTAGAATCTTGAATTTCTGGGTGTTATAAGAGTTTGCGATCTTTCATAGGATGCACCATGCTAAGGAAGTTAGTGTTTAAAATGTTTAGTCGCGACTTCGAAATTCTTTTATAACTTTACTTTTTAGAAATGATTCTATAAAGTTATAAAAATCTTATCTTTATTTCTCTAAATCTTGTATTAGGTTATAAAAGTGTTTAGTGCATGAAAGCCAAGTGGTTTAAAGTCATTTGTTATATTAAACAATTTTTGAAAATTAAGGGTCATATAACAATAGTCGCTATAAGTGCAGTTTGTGAAAATGAACTATTTTTGAAATCTCAATGTAGTTTTACTTAAGTATATTTTGATAATGTTTCAAAACAAGCTATAAAAAGAAAAAAGGTAATTTTCATAATTATTATTTATAGATTTTTTGTTTTATGATTTTTTTATTTTATTTATTAATTAAGTAAAGTGATTAGCACTTCATCATTTGTTAATAATGATGATTAGTACTTAAGTATTACACAAGAAAGTTAACTATTAATTAGTTAAGTAATAAACGTTTAATTATTATTTAATCAATTATTTAAGACTTGATTATTATTCAATAAAGATTAATTAGTAATTAATTATTTACTTTAAAAGGATTTAGTTATTTAACATGTACTAATTAAGTTAAGATTTAATTAAAACTTTAACCATGCTTTAATTATTTTAAAATAAAGGTTTAATTTATCATTTATGTTTTAATTGAGGATTAATTAATTAATTAATTGACATTAATTCATATTTAATTATTATTTAAAGTTTAAAGTATTGTTATTAATTACGGTTTAAGTACTTATTTAAAAGTCGACTATTATTTAATTACTTATTTCAGGATGATGATTATTTAATCATTTATTTAAAAGTTAATTATTGTTTAATTATTAATTAAAGGTTTAATTATTATTAAAATAAATGTTTTAGATGTTATTAACTGTTAAATAAAAGTTTTAATGTTTTCAACCGCTTCATTTATAAGATTGGTTTTTCTTTAAAGCAACTATCTTTTAAAAGATATTTTAAAACCAAGGGATTTTTTTGTCGACTACTTTTTAGTGACCCCAAATCGAAAATAAAATCCAATGACATCAATTTAGCAGGAATAAACATCGTTCTGCTAGTTAAATTTGGTTTGATATATATTTAGCAAAAAAATCACTAATCTACTAATTAAATTATAATTTACATCTGTTTGGTAGAACAGATCACAATTCTATCATAGTACACCATGTAGATTATGTTGACATTTATTTAAGCAAAATAAACATCTAATTTTGCTATTATATTAACCTGGACATGTGTTTATTAAAATAAATTCACATCTGCTATTATTATAACTCGGACATTTACCTATATGTTGATTGATTGTTGTTGGCAGATCCATTTTACATACTAACTTATTATGTAAATACCCATTTGTAATTTGAAAAGCTAAACTGAATTATATGAGAACCAATGTGGTCACTAAGCCTCTTCTTGATTTTAGAAATCTAATATTTTAAATATATTTTTAAAATAGTTTTTATGGAAAGTTAATACCCATTTATATTGCTTAAATTTTACTACTATTTTAAATATAATATGTAAAGGATAATTTAGTAGTTATTTTATTAAAGATGCTTTGAAATAATTTAATTCTTTTTAAATGATTGTCTAATATTTATTTTGTTATGATTTAAAGATAATTTAATTAAGAATGTTAAAATTATAACTTGTTTATTTCAAGGGTTTTAAATAATTGGTTTTATCAAGAACTTTATTGATTTAAAAGTTTGTTTAAGAAGTTTTTTTTTAATTAAGGAAAGTTTACAAAAGGAGTTTTATAAATCAAAAAGAGGTCTTGAAGATTTGGAAAAGAGTTTTATAAATGATTTTGAATATTAATTAGATTTTTTATAAAAGGTTTTGGGTATTTATAAATGAAGTTTTATAGATAATTTTAGAGATTTACAAGAGTTATATAAATGATTTTATTATTATAGAAGGGTTATTTATAAATGGTTTTTTACTCGTAGACCATCTTTGAATGCTAAAACTGCCCAACTTAATTATTTACAAGAAGTTATATAAATGGTTTTTTATTAACGGTTTTAGGTTGTCAGGTTTTGATATTTGAGATGGGATTTCCTTTAACTCACCAACTTAATTATGGTGGTGTGGACATTTGTTCCATGCTTAACACTTAAGGAATAATATTTGGGGTTATCCTAAATTAAATAACCCTTTTTTGATCCTTTTAATATGAGTTAGGTTAAAAAATAATTCACAAATGTTTTGTGAATATATTTATGCCAATGGGATAAGTAAATGAATATTTCAATATTGGAAAGAGATTTAAAATAAATGAAAGATTTATTTTGAGGCTTAGTGGTTTCTATGGGTAATTAAATCTCTAAATTGTTGTTGTTTGATTATTTGATAGTTACATAACGATTATTAAATCATGTCATGTTTTTACTCAGGAGTTATGATTTTATATTTGAGTTTCCTAGTGAGGTCTCATATACTTGTTGCATACTTCCAAAGAACTTGAATTGAGTAAGCCAAAAATTATCACTTAGTTTTTAGACATTGGTTTTTTCGGATTTAACCAAACCACTCAAAACTAATAATGTTCATGATGAAGTTTGCTATGGAGCTATACTGTTCTTCCTGAAGGTGATTCCAAAATGGAAGATAGTAAATTTTTAATGTTTATTTGATCCAAGAATAACTTAAATTGTTAAATGTTGGCATTGGATCTATGTTTGGAGGGCAGTTTTAGCATTTCAAGACGGTCGACTAGTAAAAACGGTAAAAGCATAGCTTCAAGCCTAACAACCCAGAAAATTGGCTAAAACAAGGTATGAAGTAGAACTATGCAGTCAACTACAATTTAGGAGTCGTCGTCCCATTCTAGACTGTTCCCTTAAAGTTTTTGTCCCTAGACATCGAGGGGCAATGTTAGCGATCTTGGTGTGAAGGGATGAAGTAAGCTAGCTTGTCATTTTGAAGGGGCATCCCAGCTCTGTGTTGCAGTGGAATAGATGTGTCTATAGCCCTCAAGTACATTCTCTAGTGGTGTATTGTCGGAAGGTAGTCCTTTACCTAGTCATAGTTGGAATCCATTTTCTAATATAAGCTTTCAAACTTGATTATATATCTGTTATCTTGGAATTTAATTAATCTAACAACTTCAGCTATGGTTTAAGATTTACTTTAATCTAAGATATTATCATAATATCACTGGATTTTCTACAGAATATGTTTTGGTTATCGTAAGGTAAAAGACGTCCCTGCTTATGTGCAGCGTGGTCATATGAGATACATATGATTATAAAAGTTTTTACAAATTAAACAATAAAATTCCTCGTGATTTGAGTTTCTCATGCTGGTTTTACCAGACTTTCCCGGGCATTGTTTTCCTATAATGCTCAGGTCAGTCTGAGCATATTTTCTTGATTTAGTTTGACAATATGGAGCTTTTAGGGATGCGCTAGATTTTCCAAGACGTATTCATATATTTTCTATCTTCCGCTTTTTTGTTTGTTTTCTCTATACTTATCAGCAATGATAAGGACAGGCTGATATAACTATATAAGCTAATAATAGATTAGTGTACTCTGATGCTGCGTATATAATAAAGATGAATTCTTTTTGTAAAGACCGGTTCATATTATATATTGCTCATCGCATTTTGTAAAATTCTTCTTTCTTTTCTTTCTTTCACCCCAAACAACCTTTCTTTTGGTGTAACGACCCATAAATTTTTTATAACTAAAATAGTTAATTTAACAAGACTTTTGTGATTTAATATTGAAAGAAATAAAAATGTGTGATTTATTAGTGAAATATAATAACCAGAATGAAATGGAATAAGGTTAATTTAAGAAATTGATAACCTTTTAATGGAAGTACAATCAATTGAAATAATGTAAATGTTATAACTTGGTAATAAATATAATATAAGAAAACAAATGCAAATGTGAATTAATTAATGGGATAATATATAATTAATTGTAATTGAATAAAATTAGTGCTAGGAATGTAATTAAAACATTTGGTTGAAATAATAAACTTATTAATGTGACTAAAAGTTAATGGTGACAAATTGTTATATGTTACCGATTTAATTAGCTTGTTAAATTAAAATTGGAAATTAATTGCAATTAATTCACTTATTAGTGCAGTTAATGTAGGTTAAGTTGATAATGATCGAATGTTAATTCAATAAGATGTAACCAATGAAAATCTTATGCATAATATGACAATTGATTGAATAAAAAGAATTGGAATCAAGTTTAACCAAATTTTGGAATTTAAATTATGATATGTGAATTTATTACAATTAAATGTAATTAAAGATTACGTTAATGAAAGGTAAGATGAAATGGTAAAATATTGACGTGATGATATATATAATAACGTTAACCATGTGTACAGAGAAATAATTGATTGAATTAAAAGATTGAAACCAAATTAAATAAATTTATTGAAATTAAATTATATTAATTGGATTTAATTACAGTTGTAATTGAACACTGTACTTTGTGAAATATTTAACAATAAATTATACGTAAACTTATTTTAATTTATTATAAATGTCTATGAAATCAAAAATGATAAAAATTGGTTAGTTAATTAATTTCAATTAATTTATTAATTTAATATTATTTTATTTAATGAACGTGAAAATAGCCATTTTGGCCACTGACTTTGATTTTGACAAAACTAGTTTCATCGGATCCGTAACGGTGAATTATTATAAGATTTCAAGTTTCGTAGCGATCGGACTTGTCATTTGATCGTATGGACTCGAAATGCCTAGAAATAAATTTAATTGAAATCAATTTGAAATAAGCTGATTTTAAGCTAACTTCTTCGTACGATGGTATTAGGACTTGAAACTTGTTCCATTGAGTTTAAAATCATCAAAAACATATTTTGGTATATGGGATGACCCATTTTCGTTTTGGGAACGAAAGGGCTTTTCGGGTCATTTATTGTTCAACTTCCAAATCAAATCTGATCCATTCATTTCTATTTCTAATCTGCCTAAAAATAGTCTGCTATAAACCCTAGCTACTTCGTATTTTCATTTGTCTGTATGTTCATTTCCTATCTATCTCCTCCTTTTCAATGGCAGAACATATCCAAAATTCCAAACCCTCAATTCAATTTCAAAAACTAAACTCCTCAAAATATATTGAAATATATGTTGATTTGATGTCCTCGACGATCGTAGGTCAAATCAGCAGTTCATTTTTCGATCTGGGCTTCTATGTTGCCGAAATTCGAGGAATAAGTCTCAGCCTTTCGTTATGTCTCGATTGACTTCGTCCGATCGATGACTCAATGATACTGAGTTGTGGACAGGACAGAGGGGAGTTTGTTTATGCAAGTTGGTGGGTGATTAGACGTTTGGATTGACCTGGAAAATTCAATTAGGGTTTCGGCAATTGGGGGCGGCTGGATGGAATTGGGTGATCGGGTCGAACGCCGGGAGGCCGCGGAGCTCAGGCGATCGTGCGTAAGCAAGGTCTCGTGTCGACTGTGAACGCAAATTTTAGGCTAGGGTTCTGTTGCGTTAGGGATGATGACGTGTCAACGCATGTGTGGTGATTTTCCCATTTATTTTATTTTATTTAAATTTCTGATTCAATCGTTCTAAATTGTATAACTTTTACATATGAGGTCGGATTCACACACGGTTTATTCCTCTTGGATTGAATCGAAATTTCAGATATTTTGATGTTGGTTTGGAAGAATTATTAGACTACTTAAATTTGGGCCCTACATTCGATTTTTAATCGATTTAAAATCGAAGGTGAGTGTTTTGACCCACTCACAACTTCTAAAATTTCTTATATTAGTTAAATAAAATTTATGGTGTGATTAGAAACTTATTGATCGATGTTTGTTACGGTTAAATTGTCATTCTACTTAAATTTGACTTTTATTGCATTTAATCATCATTTTAATTTAATATTGAATTTTTAATTGTCAATTTAATATATGTTATTAATTATCAGTTATCTATTGATGCTTAGGAACTGATTTGGATGATGATCGTGATGAATGTTTGATTGTTAATATTGGATGACTGATGTTGTATTTTTATACTATTATAACACTGCAAGTTCCCTATGGGTTGGAATGATACATACGAACGATCTACAGATTAGGGAAAATTCGTTATTGGTTGAAATGATAGACTCGAGTGATTTTATCGATTTTATTTAATTCGGGATTGCGGTTTGGAATGATATATAATCGTAAAATTTTAAATTGCGGATTAAAATGGTATATAACCGTAAAATTTTAATTGCGGATTGAAATGATAAATATCTGTATCACTTGACCCTAGGGTAGTGAATTATATATGGACACCAGATTGGTTTTATATGATTTTAAATCATTAATTTGTGTGAATTTAGTTAAATGATATTTTGAAATAAAATTTGATTTATATAAATTGAATTATTATTAAGAATCAAGTTATGTTGAAATTTATTAGAATTGAGTTATTTGAATTGTTTGTAATATAACTTTGAAATGTATTGAAACTGGAATAATTTAAATTGATATTTCAAACATGGATTGAAATCGCTATAGGATTTAATAGTTTATTTAAAATTTGAATTGAAAGATTCAAAAATTTGATTTTGTTGACTTGGGAATTGAGGTCCGGATATGTTAAAGTAAAATAAATAGTAAAATCCATATAATTTCCAAATTCATATTTTAATATAAGCTGTTAAAAATATACTATTTTAAAATTTCAAATTATTAAGATTTTTCAAATTGTTAAACTATTTTAACCTATATTAACTATATAAATTATTTTAACCTATTTAAGCTAAGTTAATTTATTTTAAACTAATCAAACCATTTGATTTATTTTAAATCTAATTAATCTATTGTAAAGCTATTTAAATCTATTTTAATTATACATAATCTATTTTAAAACCTATTTAACTATCTTAAATCAATTGAATAGTATCTTTAATCTATAACTAAACTGACATAACTATTTATAACTATTTAAACTATTTTCTAAAATTTCAAACTAACTAGAGGGAAAGTATTTATATTCAAAATACATTAGTTTGAAAGCAAACACGGTTAAATGACGTTATAACCTAAGTTAGGATTTAAATGTTATAATTAATTGAATATGATGATTTTTAAGTGAGGATTTAACCTAATGGGAAATATGATTTTTGAATGAAATTATGATTTCGAAAACGATATGATTTCAAAGATAAATATGACTTCAAAGTGAATATGATTTTGAAAGTGATATGGTTTGAATTGAATATGATATTTTGATATCAATTATGAAATGATTTTGAAAATGTAAAAGAATCATCCGGTATGTAATAAGCGATTGGTTGTTAAAGAGATCAGAATCAGATATTGTCATACTCTCTGCCAATACCTAAAACCACTTTAACAACTATGTACATGGTGCAGTTTTCAAATATGAAGTAGGATGGTTTGGTGAACGATTTCTATACGAGGTACGATGTGACCCTGACTCCCATTGGTCATCTTAGATGTGGATAAAAAAGGAGCCATGCCGGGCCAAGTGAGGTTGCACCTTCGATCGGGCACATTTCTTCGGTGCCATTTTATTACTTTGTGATTTATTTGGTGGCCACCCCGGATTTTTGATCGGGGAGTGTGTTCGAGGTGGGCCATAGTAGCTAATATGCGTTACCACCAGTCTAGATCTGCAATTGGTATCTCTACCGTGGCATTGCCTTGATTTCCATGTTCACATGCCCTAGAGCGCCTTCTTCGAGTTTGTTTTGTACCATACCTATGGAGTGCCCTCTGATAGCCTCCAGTTTACGGAGGAGTTACGGTACTGTATAGACTATAGGAATATATAAAATATGTTAAGAGGGATATTGGTAATGCCTTAATGCTATTTTAATACTTTTACTTTACTTTGGACATATTATAATAGTGTATTGTACTACATAGTACATAGTTTAATGGATCCTTAGGAGATGCGAATCCCGAACATCTCTTAAGTTATTGCATTCACATTAGACACTGGGTAGGAGATGTTAAACCCCGTAAACATCTCTGACACCTTCACACTCGTATTTACCGTTGATTTAACTTAAATAAGGTTTTTTTAGTTCTGACTTAAGTGTTTTGTCTTTTCAATTTGCTAGGGTTAGCCTAAGAATTTCAGGGTTGAAGAACATATTCCTGGAGGACAAGATGAAGATTTGTAGTACCCTTATTATTTATATATATTCCGCTGCATCATGCTATTTCGCTGCGTTATTATTTATCTCTGTTGTATGTCGCTCTGATATTTGTGCTCTAAAGTATAATCAATTTTTTTTGTAAATAGCTTCATGAACTGTTATTTGATTATTATATTTTGTCATTCCGCTGCGAGATTCTGTTTTGTTTCTTTCTTTTCTCTTCTTTTCTCATTCACCCCAATAACAATCTGTCCCTTTGTATGATTTGAATCTGACGTGTGTGGTTTATCGTCGATTTACACTCTCCAAAAAGGCGGGTTGTTACATTTAGACACTTAAATGATTTACATATGAATACCAGGGATGTATTAAGTGTCATCCTTAAGTGTAAGAAAGCCAGATCATCACATTTGGATGCAAGGTTAAGCAAGATCCTTGGTCCTGGTGTTGTAAACTCAGTAATGATAAGGTAAGTGACACCCTAGATGAGTTTGAGTTTGTTGAGTGCATATTTGTTTGTGTATAAAAATATTTTATATTATGTTTATTGATCCGTTGAGTAGCTTATGAATTTTGATTAATACGAGTAGCCAACATTATTGATTGGGATCTCTAAACACTTGAACAAGGCCATCCAACAGATTTTTGTTCAAAAAGTGGTAAATGAAATAATTTTACCTAGGAATGTATTTTATATATAAAGGAATGATTTTCAAAATTAATATAGCTATATTATTGTGTTGATTGGTAGGAGATGATAATATTTTACTATTATCATATAGGCTTTGTTTAGTCATGCTCATTTAGTTTTGACCACAAACTATAGTCTAATTTATTGGTAGTTTTCTTACTTCCATCATAGGTTGAGTAGATAGTATTTGTGGGAATATTAAAACGAACCCCTTATGAATTACATTTCACAATTTCACTATAAGGCATTCGATGACAATGTTGGGTTAAAATCTGATTTTAATAAAAGCCATTTTGTGACGACCCTGATTCGACCTTCGAAAATCGGCACCGAATACGACACTCGTATTCAAATGCCGCAGATCCAAACGTCGAATCTGGTTCGCCGGAGCTTATAACACATTAAGTACAACACAGCGGAAGAAATGAATAACATATATCATAAATACAACATTTGATACAATAACTGATACAATATGATACAACAGATGATATAATGAATATACATCAGAGATATGATACAAGATAATAGCAGCGGAAAGAAAAGATAACACTAGCAGCGGAACAAATCTCCAAAATAGTCTTCAAGAAAGAACTCCAGAACTGGTAATCTTCATCACCAAGACATCAATCCAGAAATAGCTCGAACTCCCAAATCAAGATGAAGAGAAGTAACTCGATCCATTTGCGATTGCCAAATCCTAAGGCTGAAAGCTATCGAATCTACACCTACTACTGATTATCTGAAAACCCCAACTCTAGACTGCCCGTGTGGGAAATAGTGGGCACCCAGAGTTTAGGAAAGGAACAATAAAATCCAGGTCAGTCATGGGACTGGTATGAGCAAACAAAAACATTTGGTCTTTTAAAACAAACAACAGAATTTAAATTTGAAATCCGCAATGCTTTTTGGAAAATGACACTACCATAAGGCCTCCCGGCACACACACAATGCAAACACACACATGGGGGAGATTTCTCCTTATGATAGTCAAACATGCTTACTACGAGAAAAATTCTTTGATATTATTACTAGTGCATAGTGGAAAATCTTTCGAAAGTATAATATAAATCCTAGCCAGCATAGGTACCATGATACTATGCCTACTATAGCTGCCATGTTAAATGGCAGGTTCTACAACTAAAACCGTACAAGGCACGTATTGGATGAATGGATTTCCAACAAATGGTTAGGCTAAGGAACTTCCTACTGCCACATGGGATCGCCTCTGGCGGGACGTCCCGAGAACTAACGTTACGGTTAGATCTCTGCCAACACAAGGCCGGGTTACCTCTGTAACTAGGTAACTACTACACGAATATGTCATCCCCCGGTCCTTTGGGACCTTTATCCGAGGCGCCTCAAAGCAACAACCACACAGTAAATGAGATTGGAGCAACCACATAGGTTAAATATCAGGGCTCCATACCTGATACCACCCTTTACCAGAAGGGAATGACATACCCTAAAGGGAGCGACCCTCATAACCTTGCCGCATCTTTCCTGTTTCGACCATTTCCGGGGTGTGAGGTCCTGATGCAGTCTCGTCCACAAAGCTACGCTTTGTGCAACAAAGCCATGCTTTGGGTCAACAGATGACCAAAGCAATGATCACAAAGATAAATGATCAAACAAATGATCATATCACAAATGATCAACCAATGATCATCACACAGCAGCACTCAGCATACCACATTACCAAATTGGGAATATCACTGGTAAATACCAACTACATAACCTTTGAGCTCGTACGTCTCAGAGAAGGGTGTTAAGCTGAGAGAATGAATTCTCCGCCACCAAGCAGAAATGTATTTGATAGAAATCAGTTAACATCTCAAAGTGTAATGTCGGACATACAACCATACAAGTCTGTTCCGGGTTCGAACAGAACCGAAGGCACTTCCGAAGAAGCCCTTGCAAATCCGGGTATCCACAATCCCGATCGGACTTCCCGTCACTTAGGGAAACTCTATACCGGAGCAACTCAGTGCAGAGTCAATCGACAGGTTATCCTATCGTTCTCGAAGACACCCGGTCTTCAACACCAGTCTTCAATTGCAATCCATAACGTCGTATCACTATTCGGAATAGGTTATATGACACAAGGTCCTCTCCCGGCTAAACCGAATAGTGAGCGCCATTTTTAAAACATATGGATATGGGATTTTAGCTAAGTCACAACCTATAAGATCCAAAACTTTTCTTTCAAATGGTTAAACAGATTACCATTTTTTTTATCTTTAAACAAAAAGATTTATTTCACAAAGTTTCACCAAATTTCACAAAGATCTATCTTTAGATTCAAAACAACTTCCATTCCAATTGGATTAACTCGATAAATCTTTAAATTAAAGATTTAATTTATAGCTTTCAAAACACGTTCCAAAGATTTATTCATAACTTGGAAAACCATTTTCATTTCAAAACTTGAATTCCTTTTAACACATATTGGAAATCCATTTCTTATATGAAAGCTTCTATTATTTGGAAACAAACAGTTTTCGTTTCAGAAAAGTCCGATTTATACAAGTTGAAAATCTTGGGTTAAATTTAAATTCCAAACATCACTTTTTAAAATGGTTTAAAAACCCATATAAATTCATTTATAAGTTGGATAACTTTTTAAACCCTAGTTCCCAAATTATAGAATTCAACTTCAAATATTGAATTCAAATTTAAATCAAATTATTTAAATTTCAAAACTTAATCAAGTTATTCAAATAACTTTTATTTTTGAAATTCATTTTATTCAAAAGCTTCAATTCTAATTTCAAAACTATTTTGGATTCAAAAATTCAAATTTTTAAAACAATTTCAAAATTTGTGACTTAACCCATTTCCACGTGCAATCCATATTTGTGTGTGTATAAGTGTGGTCCAGGGGTCCAACACAATAGTGCACAACATCCATTATCACAGATTCAATCATATCGACAAGCGGTATAACCCATAACGCTTATCTATATTCACAGATTCATAGATAAAGTAAAATATCATTCACAAAGATTAACTAATATGATTCGATGTGGGTTTCGGATAACCGACTGGAATCCGACTCCCTGTCGCATCGAAATCCAAATGTCATTCTACGGGTCAAGGGGTTTCATATTCATATGACAGTATATTCATCATAAATATAGCAGATCAGCACAAATTATCACATAGCATCTCATCACATATCAAATATATTAATCCATCACAAAACATTCAATAACAACCAGCATCTACAATTAAGATGAATAAACTGGGTGGTTTTAAATTTATTACCTACATGATTACTTTCATTTATTATTCCTAATTAATTAACTATCCATATTTATTCCATTAATAAATCTTCAATTATTAATTTTAAATCTAATATCATTCAATTAATGATTTCTTAATTACAAATTAATTATTCTAAGAAAAAAATTAATCTTAAACTTTAATTAATCAAATTAAAACCCTTAATTACTTTAATTAATTATCCATTTCATTAATTAATTAATTATCCATTTGTACTACCTTAATAATTAAATGAATTACAAATCATTAAACTTTTCTTTATCTTTAGGTAAACATTCCTTATTTAAATTATGCATTTAAAAACAAAATGTTTTTTTTATTTACATTAAATTCCATTTAACATTTCTTTTAAACTTTAAGACTTAAATATATTTAAAATAAGATTTTTAAAACAATACAAACTTAATCTTATATGTTTACAAGAAATATCTACATTATTAATAAGTGTAAAGAATTTAAACTTCAATTCAAATCAAATTCAAATCAATTAAAAAATTACTTTAAAATTTCAAAATTGAAATATAACTTCCATTCTCATTTTAGTTTTAAATTCTTTAAAACTCTAAAAATTCAGAGTTTGAATTCATTTGAATTTCTCATTTTAAATACTTAACTTTTCAATAGAAATGCAAACCACATATGCATTTATACTTGAGATTTTGAAAATCAAATTTAAATTTAAAAGCTTAAATGATTTCAAATTCCAGACAAATCAAATTTGAATTCATATTCAAATTCAAACCAAAATTCAGTTTAAAATCTTCACCTGCAAATTTAGACTTACCCTTACATATGAAACAGAAAACAGTTTTCTGTTTATAAAAAAAAACTTAAACTTTTGAAATTTCCACAACTTAAATAATTTCAAAGAACAAAATTTAAACTTATTTAAATTCCTTAGTTACTTTCAGATTTACAATCCTAAGTTAACATTGTAGTTTGCATTAAGTTCAAATCTTATAAAATTAAAACAGTTTCCTGTTCTACCTTTTTTTTCTTTTCCTTCCATTTAAACCCATTTGAAATTCTGCATTTAAATTTATTACAAAATAATAATTCAAACTTTTTGAATTCAATTTCAGACTCAAGTTAGATTCTAAGTTTAAATTTCCATATTTATATTATACTTTACTTTTAAAAATTTCCTTAAAACAGAACAAAACAGAACAGTTCTGTGAATAAAACCTGAAACCAAAAGTACTCGAGTCACCCTGATCTTTGCTTCGAGTCAGAAGCTTTCATGCTTCGAGTTTTCCCTTCAGTTAACCCGAGTCAAAAACTCCTGCAACCCAGAACCTACCCCAAACCTGGAACAGACCAACCCCCTTCCTCTTCAAACCTGTCAACATCCAATTCCTCCACTCCTCGACCATCATCAACACACAAACTCCGGTGATAGCTTCATCACTACACCATCCATCATTACCCATAACAGCTTTGAACTCGAATCACTGAGGAGTTCAAAATCGACCCAAAACTGTAACCCAAAAGTAAACTAGGGTTTTAAATAAAAATTTTCAAACTGCTACCAATCTAATAGTTTATATCCACTTCTATGATTTTTACAAGGATCTATGATCCTTACTTATTAACTCAGAAAGAAATTTGGGTTTTCTTATACTACAGGTTACATGCATTTGCACAATTTCATATTATTGTTCAATAACAAACTGATACTGACACATGCACTTAAAAATCCTGATACTTAATTTAAAACTCAAATTTCAGTTTATATGTTTGATTTGTATTACTGAATTACTATATTATTTAGATTGGGTTTGAATAAAATTTGAACATGCATGATGTTCTTACAATTTCCAGGGTCCAGAAACAAGTTTATTATTCTAAATAAAATCTAATACTTTAATTGGGATATACTACAAGTTTTGTTAAAATTTTGCATCTAACAGGGATTTAATTTTGAGTTCATAAATTTTTAAATTACATCCTTAAGTCAGAAATCAAGATCAGGAAAGAATTTATCACTAGCAAGCAAGCATTCAATCTCATATATACACAGACATATACATCATACTCATCAGGCAACAATTCAAGCAACCATATACTTTAAATCAGTTTTAAAATAAATTGTTACTCACAAGCATTAACAAGAAAATAGGTTTCAGGAGGGAAAGTTGCTCACAGTCATGCAACCAGAGAAGCAATTAACAACAATTTTTTTTTTCAAGTCCTGTTATGTTTTTCTTTTCATTGGGTATGAATTTGGCCACACCTGTAACTCTACAGGGACATATGCATGTATATCTGAACCACATACATCATTATAGACAAGCATTCATAACACCATCATGCAAGCACAACAAGATTTAAAGTTTTAAGTAAAGGAGGTTTGCTCACAACAACAAGAACAGATTCAAAGTAGAAGGTTTGCTCACCTGAAGATGATGAAGAAACAAAGAACAGGGAACAGAATGAAGGCAGAGAAAAATCTTGAGCCTCCCTGAATTTTCTTGGAATTTAGACAAGTTTGAAATCTTGTTATATAACAGAGGGGCTTCCTGCATTTGAGAACAGGAAACAAATTTGCCTTGTACTTGATTTTCCTGCAAGCAATTTATTGAACATTATTGTTTAAATCTTGTTTTAGTTACCAATTACAACTTCTAATTCAAATTTTTCAAAAGAATTTTACTTGCCTTTATCTCATTCCAGAGGAAAACTGCACTGCTTTATTCTAGCCAAAGCCTGCAGCTAAATTTATTTATATTAAAATTTGAGTTTTAAATCATAATCTCAGTAAATTATAAAGTTTAAAACTACCTGAAAGATGGAGTTTCTGTAGGCTATCGCTTGATTTTTTGTTTGTATGGTTTTAGATTCTCAACTTGAATTGAAGAAGAAGAGCAGTTTTTTTTTTCTTTTTTTTTTCTTTTTTTCTGTTTTGATGATTTTCTTTTGAATGATGATGTTCAAAGATTACAAATCTTTGTGGCTGCTGTACTTATCAGAGTTGAAGCTTAAAATTTCGAAATTTTGGAAACTGGAAAGTTTCTTTAATTTTTTATCTGAATATTTTATTTTTAATTAAGACAATTCATGCCATTTGTAAAGAGCAATGATGAGAGCAAGATTTTGTTCATCCCCCTACTCCACCTCTCATGTATATGTATTTATATGTATTTACATTTGCATATATATTTTCATTGTTTACATTTAAATTTTTTTTAAAGACAAAAGAATGTTTATTTTTATTTTTATATCATATTTATTTTATGAATGAACACACCTCTTAATTCATTTATATGTGTGTATATACATACAATGTTAAAAGAATTAAATCAATATTTATGTATATTAATATATATACATATATTATATCTTAACAAATTTTTAAATGCTACTCATTTTTTTTTTAAAACACTCATTTTAAACTTGAGATACTAACATATGTATTTATTTTACTTTTACAAATTTTTAAAAAGAAATGAATTTAAAACAATTTGTACACTCACAAACAAATCACACATATATATACATTCCTTAGTTTATGAAGCTTTTGTAAACTTATTTATTAAATCAATTTTATAAAATTACTTTTTAAACCAATATTATTTATAAGCTTAGTTTATTTTTATTTTTGAATTAAAACTAGTATACCTTTTAAATAAATCATTATCTATATTTATATTATTTTTAAATTTTTATTTCTTGTTTTATATCCATTTACATAAATGGCAAACAAATATCTACTTAAATTTGGAAAATATCCAGTTAATTCACAATTTAATTTCTAAAATTAATTAAATTTCCAATTTAAATTCGATTCAAAAACGGGAATGTTACAGGTTCCCCTCCTTAAGAAATTTCGTCCCCGAAATTTGCCAGGAAGACGAGAAAGAATAGATGATAGATAAAGAAATGATTGATCAGATCAGAATCGAGATATTTATTCTGCATTCGGTTTACCAAATCAGAATATCAACAATATGAGAACAAACTCATATAATTATTTCACAAGATATTTGGGTCCACTGGTCTACGAATATGTAAGGGCATTGATTAGTTCGAAGGGATAACTAATCGTTCGTAGAATATATCGGATCCCAGAGAATAGATAGATGGATTTGATCTTCTACAATTTCTCAAACACTAGATATGGATTCCAACTTAGGTCGGAATATCCCAAAGTATATGGACTTTGATATACATACTAAATTACAATTTTAAATTTGGTTTTAACCGATATCGTTTTATTGATTCAATTCAAATTTAGCTTCATATTTGTTAACCAATTTAACTTAATTTAAAATCTCTAACTTATTTAAAATCTTCAATTTCAATTTCAAATTTATTAGAGTTTAGATCGAAAAGCTGATAAGAAACCGATGAAGATACGAAATAAGGATTTTCCACAACGATTTGTAGGGTCACCATCGCACCGAAACTTCTTTCTAGAGCTGTCATGAAGCAATCAAAAGAATACGAAATCGAATCAAAGGAGATTGATAGAGAAAAGATATTTTCACTGTTGCAGGGTATTGACCATTTGTAGTGGTACTCCCCTGTCCCCTATCTCGTCCTCTTCTTGCACTCATACTTACTATCAGTGAATAGTAAGAGAATTTACTGAGGCATTCGAACGGATAGTTTAGAGATATACTCATTCTAGGGTATACTTCACCCTATCTCTAATGAGCTACTTAATGTGTTATACTCCTGAGCTAAGGTTTTAACCATCAGCTCTGATACCACTTGTGACGACCCTGATTCGACCTTCGAAAATCGGCACCGAATACGACACTCGTATTCAAATGCCGCAGATCCAAACGTCGAATCTGGTTCGCCGGAGCTTATAACACATTAAGTACAACACAGCGGAAGAAATGAATAACATATATCATAAATACAACATTTGATACAATAACTGATACAATATGATACAACAGATGATATAATGAATATACATCAGAGATATGATACAAGATAATAGCAGCGGAAAGAAAAGATAACACTAGCAGCGGAACAAATCTCCAAAATAGTCTTCAAGAAAGAACTCCAGAACTGGTAATCTTCATCACCAAGACATCAATCCAGAAATAGCTCGAACTCCCAAATCAAGATGAAGAGAAGTAACTCGATCCATTTGCGATTGCCAAATCCTAAGGCTGAAAGCTATCGAATCTACACCTACTACTGATTATCTGAAAACCCCAACTCTAGACTGCCCGTGTGGGAAATAGTGGGCACCCAGAGTTTAGGAAAGGAACAATAAACTCCAGGTCAGTCATGGGACTGGTATGAGCAAACAAAAACATTTGGTCTTTTAAAACAAACAACAGAATTTAAATTTGAAATCCGCAATGCTTTTTGAAAAATGAAACTACCATAAGGCCTCCCGGCACACACACAATGCAAACGCACACATGGGGGAGATTTCTCCTTATGATAGTCAAACATGCTTACTACGAGAAAAATTCTTTGATATTATTACTAGTGCATAGTGGAAAATCTTTCGAAAGTATAATATAAATCCTAGCCAGCATAGGTACCATGATACTATGCCTACTATAGCTGCCATGTTAAATGGCAGGTTCTACAACTAAAACCGTACAAGGCACGTATTGGATGAATGGATTTCCAACAAATGGTCAGGCTAAGGAACTTCCTACTGCCACATGGGATCGCCTCTGGCGGGACGTCCCGAGAACTAACGTTACGGTTAGATCTCTGCCAACACAAGGCCGGGTTACCTCTGTAACTAGGTAACTACTACACGAATATGTCATCCCCCGGTCCTTTGGGACCTTTATCCGAGGCGCCTCAAAGCAACAACCACACAGTAAATGAGATTGGAGCAACCACATAGGTTAAATATCAGGGCTCCATACCTGATACCACCCTTTACCAGAAGGGAATGACATACCCTAAAGGGAGCGACCCTCATAACCTTGCCGCATCTTTCCTGTTTCGACCATTTCCGGGGTGTGAGGTCCTGATGCAGTCTCGTCCACAAAGCTACGCTTTGTGCAACAAAGCCATGCTTTGGGTCAACAGATGACCAAAGCAATGATCACAAAGATAAATGATCAAACAAATGATCATATCACAAATGATCAACCAATGATCATCACACAGCAGCACTCAGCATACCACATTACCAAATTGGGAATATCACTGGTAAATACCAACTACATAACCTCTGAGCTCGTACGTCTCAGAGAAGGGTGTTAAGCTGAGAGAATGAATTCTCCGCCACCAAGCAGAAATGTATTTGATAGAAATCAGTTAACATCTCAAAGTGTAATGTCGGACATACAACCATACAAGTCTGTTCCGGGTTCGAACAGAACCGAAGGCACTTCCGAAGAAGCCCTTGCAAATCCGGGTATCCACAATCCCGATCGGACTTCCCGTCACTTAGGGAAACTCTATACCGGAGCAACTCAGTGCAGAGTCAATCGACAGGTTATCCTATCGTTCTCGAAGACACCCGGTCTTCAACACCAGTCTTCAATTGCAATCCATAACGTCGTATCACTATTCGGAATGGGTTATATGACACAAGGTCCTCTCCCGGCTAAACCGAATAGTGAGCGCCATTTTTAAAACATATGGATATGGGATTTTAGCTAAGTCACAACCTATAAGATCCAAAACTTTTCTTTCAAATGGTTAAACAGATTACCATTTTTTTTATCTTTAAACAAAAAGATTTATTTCACAAAGTTTCACCAAATTTCACAAAGATCTATCTTTAGATTCAAAACAACTTCCATTCCAATTGGATTAACTCGATAAATCTTTAAATTAAAGATTTAATTTATAGCTTTCAAAACACGTTCCAAAGATTTATTCATAACTTGGAAAACCATTTTCATTTCAAAACTTGAATTCCTTTTAACACATATTGGAAATCCATTTCTTATATGAAAGCTTCTATTATTTGGAAACAAACAGTTTTCGTTTCAGAAAAGTCCGATTTATACAAGTTGAAAATCTTGGGTTAAATTTAAATTCCAAACATCACTTTTTAAAATGGTTTAAAAACCCATATAAATTCATTTATAAGTTGGATAACTTTTTAAACCCTAGTTCCCAAATTATAGAATTCAACTTCAAATATTGAATTCAAATTTAAATCAAATTATTTAAATTTCAAAACTTAATCAAGTTATTCAAATAACTTTTATTTTTGAAATTCATTTTATTCAAAAGCTTCAATTCTAATTTCAAAACTATTTTGGATTCAAAAATTCAAATTTTTAAAACAATTTCAAAATTTGTGACTTAACCCATTTCCACGTGCAATCCATATTTGTGTGTGTATAAGTGTGGTCCAGGGGTCCAACACAATAGTGCACAACATCCATTATCACAGATTCAATCATATCGACAAGCGGTATAACCCATAACGCTTATCTATATTCACAGATTCATAGATAAAGTAAAATATCATTCACAAAGATTAACTAATATGATTCGATGTGGGTTTCGGATAACCGACTGGAATCCGACTCCCTGTCGCATCGAAATCCAAATGTCATTCTACGGGTCAAGGGGTTTCATATTCATATGACAGTATATTCATCATAAATATAGCAGATCAGCACAAATTATCACATAGCATCTCATCACATATCAAATATATTAATCTATCACAAAACATTCAATAACAACCAGCATCTACAATTAAGATGAATAAACTGGGTGGTTTTAAATTTATTACCTACATGATTACTTTCATTTATTATTCCTAATTAATTAACTATCCATATTTATTCAATTAATAAATCTTCAATTATTAATTTTAAATCTAATATCATTCAATTAATGATTTCTTAATTACAAATTAATTATTCTAAGAAAAAATTAATCTTAAACTTTAATTAATCAAACTAAAACCCTTAATTACTTTAATTAATTATCCATTTCATTAATTAATTAATTATCCATTTGTACTACCTTAATAATTAAATGAATTACAAATCATTAAACTTTTCTTTATCTTTAGGTAAACATTCCTTATTTAAATTATGCATTTAAAAACAAAATGTTTTTTTTTATTTACATTAAATTCCATTTAACATTTCTTTTAAACTTTAAGACTTAAATATATTTAAAATAAGATTTTTAAAACAATACAAACTTAATCTTATATGTTTACAAGAAATATCTACATTATTAATAAGTGTAAAGAATTTAAACTTCAATTCAAATCAAATTCAAATCAATTAAAAAATTACTTTAAAATTTCAAAATTGAAATATAACTTCCATTCTCATTTTAGTTTTAAATTCTTTAAAACTCTAAAAATTCAGAGTTTGAATTCATTTGAATTTCTCATTTTAAATACTTAACTTTTCAATACAAATGCAAACCACATATGCATTTATACTTGAGATTTTGAAAATCAAATTTAAATTTAATAGCTTAAATGATTTCAAATTCCAGACAAATCAAATTTGAATTCATATTCAAATTCAAACCAAAATTCAGTTTAAAATCTTCACCTGCAAATTTAGACTTACCCTTACATATGAAACAGAAAACAGTTTTCTGTTTATAAAAAAAAACTTAAACTTTTGAAATTTCCACAACTTAAATAATTTCAAAGAACAAAATTTAAACTTATTTAAATTCCTTAGTTACTTTCAGATTTACAATCCTAAGTTAACATTGTAGTTTGCATTAAGTTCAAATCTTATAAAATTAAAACAGTTTCCTGTTCTACCTTTTTTTCTTTTCCTTCCATTTAAACCCATTTGAAATTCTGCATTTAAATTTATTACAAAATAATAATTCAAACTTTTTGAATTCAATTTCAGACTCAAGTTAGATTCTAAGTTTAAATTTCCAGATTTATATTATACTTTACTTTTAAAAATTTCCTTAAAACAGAACAAAACAGAACAGTTCTGTGAATAAAACCTGAAACCAAAAGTACTCGAGTCACCCTGATCTTTGCTTCGAGTCAGAAGCTTTCATGCTTCGAGTTTTCCCTTCAGTTCACCCGAGTCAAAAACTCCTGCAACCCAGAACCTACCCCAAACCTGGAACAGACCAACCCCCTTCCTCTTCAAACCTGTCAACATCCAATTCCTCCACTCCTCGACCATCATCAACACACAAACTCCGGTGATAGCTTCATCACTACACCATCCATCATTACCCATAACAGCTTTGAACTCGAATCACTGAGGAGTTCAAAATCGACCGAAAACTGTAACCCAAAAGTAAACTAGGGTTTTAAATAAAAATTTTCAAACTGCTACCAATCTAATAGTTTATATCCACTTCTATGATTTTTACAAGGATCTATGATCCTTACTTATTAACTCGGAAAGAAATTTGGGTTTTCTTATACTACAGGTTACATGCATTTGCACAATTTCATATTATTGTTCAATAACAAACTGATACTGACACATGCACTTAAAAATCCTGATACTTAATTTAAAACTCAAATTTCAGTTTATATGTTTGATTTGTATTACTGAATTACTATATTATTTAGATTGGGTTTGAATAAAATTTGAACATGCATGATGTTCTTACAATTTCCAGGGTCCAGAAACAAGTTTATTATTCTAAATAAAATCTAATACTTTAATTGGGATATACTACAAGTTTTGTTAAAATTTTGCATCTAACAGGGATTTAATTTTGAGTTCATAAATTTTTAAATTACATCCTTAAGTCAGAAATCAAGATCAGGAAAGAATTTATCACTAGCAAGCAAGCATTCAATCTCATATATACACAGACATATACATCATACTCATCAGGCAACAATTCAAGCAACCATATACTTTAAATCAGTTTTAAAATAAATTGTTACTCACAAGCATTAACAAGAAAATAGGTTTCAGGAGGGAAAGTTGCTCACAGTCATGCAACCAGAGAAGCAATTAACAACAATTTTTTTTTTCAAGTCCTGTTATGTTTTTCTTTTCATTGGGTATGAATTTGGCCACACCTGTAACTCTACAGGGACATATGCATGTATATCTGAACCACATACATCATCATAGACAAGCATTCATAACACCATCATGCAAGCACAACAAGATTTAAAGTTTTAAGTACAGGAGGTTTGCTCACAACAACAAGAACAGATTCAAAGTAGAAGGTTTGCTCACCTGAAGATGATGAAGAAACAAAGAACAGGGAACAGAATGAAGGCAGAGAAAAATCTTGAGCCCCCCTGAATTTTCTTGGAATTTAGACAAGTTTGAAATCTTGTTATATAACAGAGGGGCTTCCTGCATTTGAGAACAGGAAACAAATTTGCCTTGTACTTGATTTTCCTGCAAGCAATTTATTGAACATTATTGTTTAAATCTTGTTTTAGTTACTAATTACAACTTCTAATTCAAATTTTTCAAAGGAATTTTACTTGCCTTTATCTCATTCCAGAGGAAAACTGCACTGCTTTATTCTAGCCAAAGCCTGCAGCTAAATTTATTTATATTAAAATTTGAGTTTTAAATCATAATCTCAGTAAATTATAAAGTTTAAAACTACCTGAAAGATTGAGTTTCTGTAGGCTATAGCTTGATTTTTTGTTTGTATGGTTTTAGATTCTCAACTTGAATTGAAGAAGAAGAGCAGTTTTTTTTTTCTTTTTTTTCTTTTTTTCTGTTTTGATGATTTTCTTTTGAATGATGATGTTCAAAGATTACAAATCTTTGTGGCTGCTGTACTTATCAGAGTTGAAGCTTAAAATTTCGAAATTTTGGAAACTGGAAAGTTTCTTTAATTTTTTATCTGAATATTTTATTTTTAATTAAGACAATTCATGCCATTTGTAAAGAGCAATGATGAGAGCAAGATTTTGTTCATCCCCCTACTCCACCTCTCATGTATATGTATTTATATGTATTTACATTTGCATATATATTTTCATTGTTTACATTTAAAAATTTTTTAAAGACAAAAGAATGTTTATTTTTATTTTTATATCATATTTATTTTATGAATGAACACACCTCTTAATTCATTTATATGTGTGTATATACATACAATGTTAAATGAATTAAATCAATATTTATGTATATTAATATATATACATATATTATATCTTAACAAATTTTTAAATGCTACTCATTTTTTTTTAAAACACTCATTTTAAACTTGAGATACTAACATATGTATTTATTTTACTTTTACAAATTTTTAAAAAGAAATGAATTTAAAACAATTTGTACACTCACAAACAAATCACACATATATATACATTCCTTAGTTTATGAAGCTTTTGTAAACTTATTTATTAAATCAATTTTATAAAATTACTTTTTAAACCAATATTATTTATAAGCTTAGTTTATTTTTATTTTTGAATTAAAACTAGTATACCTTTTAAATAAATCATTATCTATATTTATATTATTTTTAAATTTTTATTTCTTGTTTTATATCCATTTACATAAATGGCAAACAAATATCTACTTAAATTTGGAAAATATCCAGTTAATTCACAATTTAATTTCTAAAATTAATTAAATTTCCAATTTAAATTCGATTCAAAAACGGAATGTTACACATTTAAATTTTTTTAGTATTTTAAAAAATAAATATTTTGAAGCTGATTTTGTAAAGCATTATAAAATTTGTTTTGTAGCTAAATAATATAAATATATTTTTAAGGATTTAAATCCTCGTGCTTTTGGGAAATGGCTTTCAAGGTTTGGGAAAAATAGTAACACTACTTGAAAATACTTAAATATTTTGAAAAAGGTATTTAAGAGTAAGAATTTCCTTTAGATAGTTCAGGGAAAGAACTCAATCTATTTTGTGACAATCTAAATAATCTTCTAAGTGATAATTAGATGTTTGCTTAGGCAAATGTGATAATGCACTTAGTAAACTATTCTCTTTATCACTTTACGATCGAAACGAGTTAGAATCCAAATGAATCAAAAGCAAGTGGACGGTATTTATTTTATTAAAAACTGTTTATCTGGAAATATATATATACACATAATACTATTTAAGTTGGTGGATTAGAAAGGAAGAAGTATTTGTATAATTAACTAGTTTGAATGACTCGGAAGTGACTTAAAATGGGTAGGAGATGTTTTCGAAAGGTAAACATTTCTCTAGAATATTACCCTTCTTGGTACGGGGATATATGATACTGTTTGGTGGTACCCAGTTCCTTGATATCATTTTTGATAGTTACTCGGGCTATATGTACACTGTCTATGGGTTAAAAATAAAGTATCATTTCAAAAAGGTTTTGAAATAAAACCTAGGTATTTGGCTCCTAAATTTTCTAAATAATAAGGTATTTTGACTAAAGAATGGGTTGATAAATGAAGTTCAAAATTTAAGCAAATTTAAAAGGAGGTTTAATAAACTATGTCTTATTAAACCATTTCTTTTGATTTTAAACATCTAGGAAGTGAAAATATATTTGATGCTATTGGGCCAAATAATAAATATTTTTACCTTAGAGGGTCTAAAGAAAAGTAGATTCTATGACAGAGTTTGGATACCAGCATCCTACTTTTCTTAGCTATGTACGGGACCAATTAAGTAAAGAGGTTAGATCGGTCGACCTAGTTCTAAGATCCAAATTATTTTGGACCTACCTCTTAATAGAATGAAGCTAGTAGGATTTAAAATCAGATGTTTTGTATATAATCTTAGGATGTAGAAGAGTGTTATGAAAATATAATAAGGTAAAATGATTTTATGAAAAGTTAACATAAATTAGTTGTCTCATTTAAAAATGTTTGAACCTAGTTGAAATTTTTATGAAATGATTTCACAAATATTTATCAGAGGGTAAGAAGGTAATTGGGTAAGAAAGAATGTAACGATCTGAAATTCAGCACTCGAAAATCGACATCCATACTTCACTCGTATTCGAATGTCGCGGATTCAAACGTTGAAATTCGATTCGCGTCGAAGCTTATAACGCATTAAGTACAACAACACAGTGGAAGAAAAATGAATAATCTTATTGATATACAATATTTGATACAACACATTAATACAAATGGTTATCAATATCAAAGATACAAGACAACAGTGGAAGAATATTAGTGGAAGAGATAACTCCAACATGATCTTCAAGAGAGAGTGAATCCACAAACTGCATCTCTAATGCCAAAGCTCAAAAGACTCCAAGCTCCACATCGAAAGCTCGAACCACCACCATGTTGTATTAAGCAAGGTCGGTCATGTGAAAAAAATGTGATCCCAAATCCAAAGGTTGAAGAAGATTGCCAAAGACTAAAGGCTACCGAATCTACATCTACTAGCTGATTATCTGAAAATCTGACCCTAGGCTGCCCATATGGAAAATGGTGGGCACCCAGAGTTTAGAACGGGAACAATAAACTCCTGGCAGTCATGGGACTGGTGTGAGCAAATAAAAACAGTTTTCTTTGAATGAAAACAAACAAAAAGAATTTAAAGAAATTCACTATGCTTTTTGGAAATGAAACTACCATAAGGCCTTCCCGCACACACACAATGCATGCACACAATTGAAGGAGATTTCTCCTTATGATAGTCAAACATGCTTGATACACAAAATCCTTTTGATATTATTATTAGTGCATAGTGTAGAAAACATTTGCAAGTACAATATTAAACTTGGCCAGCATACGTACCATTATAATATGCCTATAGCTACCATGTTAGATGGAAGGTTCTACAACTTAAATCGTACAAGGCACGCATTGGATGATTGAATTTCCAACAATGGTGAGGCTAAAGAACTTCCTATGCCACATGGGTACGCCTCTAGACGGATGCCCTGAGAACTTAATCAGCTCCCTGCCAACACAAGGCTAGGTTACCTCTCTAACTAGGTAACTACTACACGAGTATGCCATCCCCCGGTCGTTACCGACCTTTATCCGAGGATCCTCAACCATAAAGCAACAACCACAAAGCAATAGATTTGCAACAACCACATAAGTTAAATATTTGGGCTCCATACCATGATATCACTTTTTATCCAGAAGGAAATGGACATACCCTAAGGGGCGCGACCCCCGATAACCTTGCCGCATCCTTCCTGTTTAGACCATTTTTGGGTTGTGAGGTCCTGATGAGGTCTCGTCCATAAAGCTACGCTTTTCACAAAAGCCATGCTTCGATCAACAAATGATCAACAACACTTAGTATGCCACACAACCAAATTGAGAGTATATCACTAATAACCATCAACTACATAATCTCTGAGCTCGTACGTCTCAGAGAAGGGTGTTAAGCTAAGTGAATAAATTCTCCACCATCAAACAGAAATGTATTTGATAGAAACTAGCTTTATATCTCAAGGTGTAATGTCAGACATACAATTATACAAATCTGTTCCGGGTTTGAACGGAACCGAAGGCACTTCTAAAGATGCCCTTGCAAATCCTGATAATCCCTAATTATGTCCGGACTCCCCATCACAAAGGGTGATCAAATCTCTATACCGGAGCCATTCGGTGCGGAGACATTCGACAGGTAATCCTTTCGCTTTCAAAAATACCCGGTCTTCACCACCGGTCGGCAAATGTTATCCATTTCGTCGTATCACTATTTGGAATGGGTTATATGACATAAAGTCCTCTTCCGGCTAAACCGAATAATGAGCGCTTAATTTTAAAAAGCATATGGATATAGTGGGATCTTAGTTAAGTCACAACTTAAAGCCCAAAGCCTTTCTTTTGAATGGTTTAAACAAACTCCCACTTTTAATCTTTAAAATTAAAGATTCACTCTTGAAGATACTCTTTAATTTTAAAACAAGATTCACCAAATCTTTCACAAAGTTTCATTCATAGCTTTCAAAACAATTTCAATTTAAAACTTGAAATCCTTTCAACAAAAACTGGAAATTCTTTCTTTATATGATACCTATTATCATTTGAAAACAAGAGTTTTCGTTTCGGAAAAATCTGATTACATTTGCTCAAGTTAAAGCCCTTCAAGTATAAACTTGGGTTAAATTCAAATTCCTAAAATAATACTTTTAAATTGGTTTAAAACCCATATAAATACATTATATAACTTGTATAACCTTTTTAAACCATAATTTTCAAACATATATTCATAGAACTCAACTTCGAATCTTCAATTCAAATTCAAGTCAAACTATTTAAATTTCAAACTTTAACAAGTTATATTATATTCAAAGTAATTTCCAAAATTTTCTTTCCAAAAGTTTTCATATTTTACCTAATCATATTTCCAAGCCATTTTGATTCAAAATTCAACTTTAAAACCATTTCATTATTTTGGATAAAATAATATTAATTCAAATTTCTATGACTTAACCAATTCCTCATGAAATCTATATTTGTGTGTGTGTTGTGTAGTCCAGGGGTTCTACACAATAGTGCAGTTTCATCAATCATCACAAATCTAAGCACAATAATATCGATAAGCGGTATGATCCTATAACGCTTATCTTCATTCACAGATTCACAGATAAATAATATAAATTCATCACAGATAAATGAAATACATTCACCACATCACAAATCAAAATAATTCATATCACAAATCCTCACACATCAGGGTTATCAAACAATTCAAAGCATTCCATACAATCCAAACATCCATGAGTAAGATCAATTAATCATCTGATTAATTTAAACCAGATTAATTACTTATGAATAGATTACTCATCCTAGTTAATTAATATTAATTAATTACAAACCATTTTAATTAATTATCCTTTAATAATAAATTAATTAACCTTTGAATTATTAATTAATTAACCTTAATTAATAAATCAATTAACCTTTAATCATTAAATAATTAACCTTTAATTATTTAATTATCCTTTAATTAATTATCCTTAATTAATTACATTGATTAATCATCCCTCAATTAGTTACATTAATTAATCATCCTCTAGTTAGTTAAATAATTAACCCTCAATTATTAATTAACCTTTAGTTAATTAACCTTTAATTACAAATTATCTTTTAATTACTTACATTAAGTAATTAACCTTTAATTACTTGATTAATCAACCTTTGATCATTAATTAATTACCCCTTAATTAGTCACATAAGTAGATTAACTTTAAGGTAATTACATTAGTTAATTAACCCATAATTAATTATCTTTTAATTAATTACCTTAATTAATTAACCACCTTAATTAATGACACTAAGTAATTAACCCTTAATTACTTATTTTGATTCCTTAATTTTTATAGCATAAAGTAATTACCCTTTTTATTACTTTAGTTAATTAACATTTAAATCTTATATAATAACCTTTGAAATAAATTCATCATTAACCTATTTACTTAAAATCTTTTAAATTGAATTAATGAATAGAAAACACCTCATCTTCTTAATTAGTTAACTAATTAGTTTATTAAAATAAACTTTTTAGAATAAAGGTTATATATATTAAAACAATTTATACTCAAAGAAAATTTAATTTTCAAACAAATTCCAACTAGAATAAACATTAATTATTTTTAGAGAAGTGGTTAACAAATTGTCTAAACTTGATTGAGTTTTAACTTTAAAACTAGTTTATTTCAAATCTTGTTAACAAAGCCAAGAATTCGAGTCAATCCACTAAATTACCCGAGCCAAACTACCAAAAACTCGAGCAAATCTATGTTCTTCATTTTCCTAAGACAACACGCACTCATAGCCGAGTCAAATGCCAGAAAACACTGTTGTCCCCAAATCGATCTATAATATTAGATAATAGCGATACATGGTGCTCGTGTACACGCGATCGGAGCAACTCCGATCATCGTCGCCGACACCTACCAGTCATCGATGATCCACTCGACTCGCCCGAGCTCCCAGATCCTTTAATTCCGTCGTCGATCAAAATCGAGTAGCTCGACTGAATATTGGAACCGATCACCAACTATAAAAACCTTCACCGCTGTTGATCCCAACCACCGGCATCCATGCCATTCCACCCAGACATTCGCCTTTGACCCACGCATCTTTTCCCTAAGTTCGGTCTACTCCGATCAACCCATGACGATGCAGTAGCTCCTCAAACTTAGTTGACGAAAATAACTAATCGAACCCAAATTTGATGAATTCATGCTGCCTCGATGGCCTATAAATTTATCCACCATTTTCTTATAATCACATCCTTCCAGATATCATCATGATCAAACCCGATACCTAATTTCAACATTGATCAACAGAAATTGACAATTTTGTGTTTTCCATTCAATTCGAGAATTCTACCTCGAATCAAAGTTAAAAATCTTGATTCAACCATTTAAATTCATGCTTTTACAACTCGAATAAGTTTATAAATTCAAAACCAAAAGTTTCGAATATCAATTCTCTGACTTTGATTTATTTCACCGTATTCCCTTGTTTTCTATAATGTTGTTTGTTATTTATACTTCCAAATGTTTTTAAAATTTTAATTAGGTAAATACAGCCAAATTTCATTTAAAGATCATTACTCAAAAATTTTATATTTGAGATATGAATTTTCTTCTTGAATTTGTTAACCTGTTACTAAACAGAGACACATCCTTGTGTATACTCAGTCCTTCACAGAGCAATACAGGTTTATATACATATTAGCAAACATATTGTTTATTCATATGAACTTTTTTCACCACATACTTCAATCATTAATCATAACATAAGATCATAGGTCAGTAGTTTACTCACCTTATAACAGAGACCATGTTTTATTTTTATTTTAATTTAGACTTGATGGATTTGATCTGAATCTTGATATCTTTTGATTTGTTGAAACTTGATGATGTTTAATGCTTAATGTTGAACTGATTTGCTTAAAGCATTGAATTATTTTCTCAAGTTGAAATGCTTCAGGTTGAAAGTTTCTTTTGTTTCTGTGGTTTGATTTTTCTTTTGTTTTGATCTATTTTTTTTGTTTCAGGTGTTGATTTGTCTTTTGAAGATGAAAGAAATTTAGAAATGAATGTGAAAAACTGGAAACAGCTTGGTTTTCCAAAATAACCTTTTATTTAATTTTATTAATCTTTAATTCAATCAATTACCACTTGTTAATTTTGTTAACACTTGTTATGTGTATGTTCTCCGTGTTTTACAAAAGTTGAAAGTATCAAATTTATGTTAAACCCTTTATTAAAATTTATTTTCTTATGTTGTTAAGTACCTTATAATTTTACAAATTTAAAAACAATTATTTTATTATTTTCTTCTATTTATGTATGGATTACTTATATATACATATGTGTTATGTTTTAAATGTTTATATTTAAACTATCTTTATTTATACTTATACATCCTTAAAGAAAAATGTTTTGAAACTAAATTACACTTTAATAAAAAATCATATATTCATATATATGTATATATATATATTTGTTTCTTAAAGTATAAAGCTTTTAAATACAGTTTATTTTCAATATATTTATTTTTGAATTTCAAAACCAAATTTTTATTAACAACATATATACTTATTTCCAAATTTTCAAATCAATCCACAATTAGTCCCAAAAATTACGTTAATTATCAAATTTAAATCTGGCTAAAAATCAGGATCATTACAGATTCCCCCTTAAGAAAATTCGTTCTCGAAATTTGCTAGACAGAGGGACAACAAGAATAGATGGAAATTATTTTACCAGATCAAACTGAATATCCATTCTGCATTTTTCTTACCAAATTAGAATATCATTAATAGATACGATAACAAATCTATTCAATATTTCACAAAGTACTAGGGTCATCCGGTCTATGAAATATGCTGGGCATTGGTTAGTTTGAAGGATAACTAACCATCCATAGAACATATCTGGACCCCAAAGAATAGACAAATGGATATAATCTAATTTAACTTCATATTTAATTAACCAATTTATTTCAAATAAAATTTCAAATTTATTAAAGTTAAAACAAAAGGCTGGGGTAACTGACAAAGAGAATACAAAATAGGAACTTTATTTTCAACGATACACAGAGCCACCACCACACCGAAGCTTCTTCATATAGCTGCCATGAAGCCATCCAAGAATTGAAATTGGATGATGAATAAAAGAGAATGATAGAGAAAAGATAATTCCTTGTTGTTACAGGGTATTGACCATTTGTAATGGTACTCCCCTATCCCCTATCTCGTCCTCTTCTTGCACCCATTCTCACTATTAGTGGATAGTAAGAGAATTTACCGAGGCATACAGACGAATATCTTAGGGATATACTCATTCTAGGGCATTTGCAACCCTATCTCTAATGAGTCACCTAATGTGTTAAACTCCTAAGCTAAAGTTCTTACTCAACCTTCAGCTCTGACACCAAAATGTCACTATCCGAAATTTAGCGCTCGAAAATCGACATCCATGCTTCACTCGTATTCAAATGCCGCAGATTCAAACGTTGAAATTCGATTCGCGCCGGATCTTATAACACATTAAGTACAACAACACAGCGGAAGAAAAATGAGTAATCTTATTGATATACAATATTTGATACAACACATTGATACAAATGATTATCAATATCAGAGATACAAGACAACAACGGAAGAATAATAGCCGAAGAGATAACTCCAACATGATCTCCAAGAGAGAGTGAATCCACAAACTGCATCTCTAATGGTTTTGAAGATGAAAGAAATTTAGAAACGAATGTGAAAAACTGGAAATAGCCTGGTTTTCCATAATAACCTTTTATTTAATTTTATTAATCTTTAATTCAATCAATTTCCACTTGTTAATTTTGTTAACACTTTCTATGTATGTCCTCCTTGTTTTACAAATGTTCAAAGTATCAAATTTATGTTAAACCCTTTATTAAATTTTATTTTCTTATGTTGTTAAGTACCTTATAATTTTACAAATGTGAAAACAATTATTTTATTATTTTCTTTTATTTATGTATGGATTACTTATATATACATAAGTGTTATGTTTTAAATGTTTATATTTAAAATATCTTTATTTATACTTATACATCCTTAAAGAAAAATGTTTTGAAACTAAATTATACTTTGATAAATAATCATATATTCATATATATGTATATATATATATATATTTGTTTCTTAAAGCACAAAGCTTTTAAATTCGGTTTATTTTCAGTATATTTATTTTTAAATTTCAAAACCAAATTTTTATCAACAACATATATACTTATTTCCAAATTTTCAAATTAATCCACAATTAGTCCCAAAAATAACATTAATTATCAAATTTAAATCTGGCTAAAAGTCAGGGTCATTACAAAGAACCTTAAGATGGGTAAGTAGATAGTATGTAGATCATTTCTCTTTCTCTTACAATTCTTGATCTGATATTCGAGTATATGACTTTAGGTATTTCACATTGTTCCGAATAAGGATCTATTACTCAATTTTCGACGGGGAATACTTGGTGAGGTTCATAATGTGGAACTAAAAGTTTTCTATCATATTATATGGCTTTGTTAGGAGAATGAAAGTTTCTAACTAAGAAGCCTAATTAAAGTCTGCACTGTGGAATCGCATGAAAAATACTAGTTCGGAAGTAAAAGCTTATGTCTTTGAGTGAGTGATCAAATCATATTTTTGCATAAGAATGATATATGTACATTATAAGGTCTGATGTATAACGTTATGTATCCCTGAGTTGGTTTGTTTTTTGGATTCAGAGTTATGGAAAAAATTTCAGATCTAAATTCTTTTAGGGGGAGAGTGTAACGATCCGAAATTTCACCATTTTAATGTGCGAATATTTGATTAATTCGAAGTACTTAAATAATAAATTTTATAACTAAAAAATCTTTTAAATAGCAAATAGTTATGGTAAATAGTTTTCAAATTAGTTTATAAAATATTGAGTTTGAAGAAAGATCGAAGATGTAACTAGAATTTGTTTTTCTGAATTTTAGACTTTTCTTCAGCTAAAAGTTATCGGAAACGTTAAAAACTTCATTGTATAATTATACTCATTCATTTTTAATTGAATTTATGATATGGTTTGTTATAAACCTAAACTTAAGTAAAAATGAAAGGAGAAGTGATTTGTTATGTAATTAAATAAAATATAAAGGATGTTTAACATAAATTGTCACATCCTTAGGAGACATAAATACATTAGAGTACTAAAGCATGTTTATTTCACGTTGGATCATGGCTAAGAGGTAGGGACAAGGGGTGGCATGAATATATGGTGAGGTGGAGGGAAAGATGATGTGTCAATAGGTTTGTGGAAGGTAAGTACCCTAAGGGCATTTTAGTAATTTTACCTTTGTATCAGTATATATGCTTAATTCCTAATTTTATTATCATTTTTTCCATTCATTTTCACTTTGTGCAACCTTCTCCAAACTTCGTAATATATTTTTTTGGCTTCCAAAGGAAATTTTAAATTTGAAACCTTAAGCTTTTCTTGCTTTTAGAACTCCAAAGCCATGTTTAATTACCTTACTTCCTTCCTACCTCCCTCCTTGTTCCAAAAGCATGCTCATTCGTCCATGAAGCAAGCATGGTCGAACCCTACATGCCCTTAGCTAAGCTTCAAACTTCATGGCTGAACCCAAAATCCCTTCCAAGGACCAATGATCAAGTTTTTACAGAGTAGGAGCTATGGACTAGGTCATACTCCAAAAATAGTGAAGTTAGATTTTGCAGGGATAGCTTTTGGTGGGAAACTAACTCCTTTTATTTAAGGTTTCTAAATTTAAATTATGTTGTATATTTTGTAGCTAAATCATAGTTTTATTGGTTTATTATAATGTTGGATTGTATGCATTTATATATGCTTAGTTGCATGTTGGTTTTGACTTGGTTTTAGGATAACTTTTTATGGATGTGATGTAATATTAACTTGAAACTAAAAGTTCAATGTTAGTAAGGTGAAAGCTAGAATGCTGAATTGTTGTGTACTAACAATGTGTATATGAATTTTTGATCTTACTAAGGATGGGCTATGCTAAGAGGTTAATGTTTCAAATGGTTATTCGTGACTTTGAAATTCTTTGGTAACTTTACTTTTTAGAAATGGTTTTATAAAGTTACAAAAAAATTACCATTATTTTTCAAAATCTTATATTATTTTATCAAAGTGTTTAGTATGTGAAAGATAAAAGGTTTAAAGTCGCTCGTTATATTAAACAAGTTTTGAAAATTAAGGGCCATATAGTAAGTCGTTATAAGTGGAGTTCGTGAAAATGGACTATTTTTGAAATATGAATGTAGTTTCACTCAAGTATCCTTTGAAACTGTTAACATAACATGTTATAAGAAATAAAAAAGTAATTTTAATAATTATTATTTATAGATTTTTTTATTTTATTTATTAATTAAGTAAAGTGATTAATACTTAATCATTTCTTAACAATGATGATTAGTACTAAAGTATTACACAAGAAAGTTAGTTATTAACTAGTTAAGTAATAAAAGTTTAATTATTATTTAATCAATTATTCAAGAATTGATTATTATTCAATAAAGGTTAATTATTATTTATTTTAAAAGGGTTTATTTATGTAATAAGTACTAATTAAGTTAAGATTTAATTAAAAACTTAATCATGATTTAATTATCTTAAAATGAAGATTTAATTTATTATTTATGATTTTACTAAAGATTAATTAATTAAGTGAGATTAATACATATTTAATTGGTATTATTTAAAAATTAATTACGGTTTAATTACTTATTTAAAAGCTATCTCTTATTTAATTATCTATTTATGGATAATTATTGTTTAATCATCTATTAAAAAGATGATTATTGTTTAATTATTAATTAAACATTTAATTATAATTAAAATAATTTTTTTAAATGTTATTTAATTGTGGAATAAATGTTTTAAAGTTTTAAACCGACTTTATTTATAAGATTGGTTTTGTATTAAAGCAACTATTTTTTTTAATGGATATTTTAAAACCAAGGGATCTCTTTATCGACTACTTTTGAGTAACCCTAAATCGAATATGAAATCCAATGACATCATTTTAGCAGCCATAAACACCATTCTGCTAATTTAATTTGGTTTGATATTTGTTTAGAAAAAAAATCACCATTCTACTAATTAAATTATAATTGACATCTGTTTGGTAGAACATATCACAATTCTACCATAGTTCACTAAGTAGATCATGTTGATATTTATTTAAGCAGAATAAAAATCCAGTCTTGCTAATATATTAACTTGGACATGTGTTTATTAAAATAAATTCGTATCTGCTATTATTAAATGGGACATTTACATGTATGTTGATTGATTGTGGTTGGCAGATCCCTTTTACATTCCAACTTATCATGTAAATACCCATTTATAACTTGGAAAGTTAAATTGAATTACATGAGAATCAAATGGTCACTAAGCCTCTTCTTGATTTTGGAAATCAAACATTTTAATTTTTTTTTTAAAATTTTTTTAAGTAAAGTTAATACCCATTTATATTGCTTAAATTTACTACCGTTTTAAATATAATATTTAAAAGACAATTTAATAATTATTTTATTAAAGATGTTTCGAAATAATTTAATGCTTTTTAAATGATTGTTTAAATGTTATTTTGCTATGATTTAAAGATAATTTAGTGAAGAATATTTAAAAAATAACTTGTTCACTTCAAGGGTTTTAAATAATTGATTTTATCAAGAATTTATTGATTTAAAAGTTTGTTTAAGAAGTTTTGTTTTATATAAGAAAAGTTTATAACAGGAGTTTTATAAATCGAAAAGAGGTCTTGAAAATTTGGAAAAGAGTTTTGTGAATGTTTTGAATATTTATAAGAAGTTTTATAAATGGGTTTTGGTATTTATAAATGAAGTTTTATAGATAATTTTGGAGATTTACAAGCGTTATATAAATGGTTTTGATATTTACAGAAGTATCCTATAAATAAACTTGGAGATTTATAAAGTGTTTTATTAAAAGATATGGAGTTTAAATGAAAGAGATTTATTAAAAGAATTTTCAGGAATAAAATATAAATGGATTTGAGATAGGATTCCTTTAACTGACCTACTTAATTATGGTGATGTGGACATTTGTTCCATGCTTAACACTTAAGGGATAATATTTGGGGTTATCCTTACTACTAAATTAAATAACCCTTGTTTGATCCTTTTAATATGATTTTAGGATAAAAAATATTTCACAAATGTTTTGTGAATATATTTATGCCAGTGGGATAAGTAAGTGAACATTTCAATATTGAAAAGAGATTTAAAATAAATGAAAGATTTATTTTGAGGCTTAGTGGTTGTTATGGGTAACAAAATCTCTAAATTGTTGTTGTTTGATTATTTGATAGTTAAATAACGATTATCAAATCTTGACATGTTTTGACTTAGGGGGTATGATTATATATTTGAGTTCCCTAGTGTGGTCTCAAATACTTGTTGCATGCTTCCAAAGAACTTGAATTGAGTTAGCCAAAAATTATTGCTTAGTTTTTCGACATCGGTTTTTTCGGATTTATCTAAACCACTCAAAACTATTAATGTTCATGATGAAGTATGCTATGGAGCTATACTATTCTTCTTGAAGGTGTTTTAAAAATGGAAGATGGTAAATTTTGAATGTTTGTTCGATCCAGGAACAACTTATATGGATGGATGTTAGCATTGCATCTATGTCTTAAAGGCCGTTTAAGCATTCCAAAATGGTCTACTTGTAAGAAAGGTAAAAGCGTAGCCTCAAGCCAGGCAACCCTAAAGTTGGCTAAAACAAGGTATGCAATAGAACTATGCTTTCAGCTACCATTAGGAGTCGTCATCCCATTCAAGATTGTTCCCTCATAGTTGTTTTGCGCCCAGGTATCGAGGAGCAATGTTAGCAGTATCGGTGTCAAGGGATGAAGTAATCTAGCTTGTCAATTTAAAGGTGCAAGCCAACTCTGTGTTGTAATGGAGTAGATGCGTCTATAGCCCTCAAATACATTCTCTAAAGGTGTACTATCGGAAAGTAGTCCTTTACCTAGTCATAGTTGGAATCCATTTTCCAATATAAGCCTTCAAACTTGATTACATATCTATTATCTTGGAATTTAATTAATGTAAAAATTTCGGCTATGATTTAATATTTACTTTGATCTCAGACATTATCATAATATCAGTAGATTTTCTGTCGAAAATATTTGGTTATTGTAAGGTAAAAGACATCCTTGCTTATGTGCAACATGGTCTAATGGGATACCTTTGATTTTAAAGGTTTTTACAAATTAAATAAATAAAATTCCTCGTGATTTGATTTTCTCATGCTTGTTTTACCAGACTGACCCGTGCATTTTTTCCTAAAATGCCCAGGTCAGTACGAGAATATTTTCTAGATTAGATGTACAGTATGGAGCTTTTAGGGACGAGCTAGATTTTCCAAGACGTATTCACATATCTTCTATCTTTCACTTTTTTTGTTTGTTTTGTTTTTGTCTCTACTTATCAGTAATTATATAGATAGCCTGATATAACTGTCCAAGCTGATAATATGTTAGTGTGCTCTGATGTTGTGTATATAGTAAAGATGAACTCTTTTTGTAAAGGCTGGTTCATATTATATATTGCTTATCGCGTTTTGTGAAATTCCGTCCTGTCTTTTCTTTATTTCACCCCAAATAACCTTTCTTTTGGACACTTAAATGATTGACATGTGAATACCAGGAATTTATTAACTATGTTCTTTAGGTGTAAGAAAGTCAGATCGTCACATTTGGTATTAGCACGATAGGTTAAACAAGAACCTTGGCTTTGGTGGGGTGAACTCAGTAAGGATAGGGTAAGTGACACCCTAGATGAGTTTGAGTGTATCGAGTGTGTATTTGTTTGTGTATAATGATGTTTTATATTGTGCTCATTGATATATTGAGTGGCTTATGGATTTTGGTTATTATGAGTAGCTAATGTTATTGATTGGGATCTCTAAACACTTGAACAAGGCCATTCAACAGATTTTTGTTCAAAAAGTGGTAAATGAAACAATTTTACCTAGGAATATATTTTATATATAATGGAATGATTTTCAAAATTAATATAGCTATATTGATGTGTTGATTGTTAGGAGATGATAATATTTTATTATTATATTAGAGGGTTTATTTAGTCATGCTCGTGCAGTTTTGACCACTAAGTATGGTCTAATTTACTGGTCGTTTTCTTACTTGCGTCATAGATTGGCTAGATAGTATTTGTGGGAACATTGAAACGAACCCCTTGTGAATTAAGTTTCATAATTTGACTATATGGCATTCGATGATAATGTTGGGTTAAAATCTGATTTTAATAAAAGTTGTTTAAGAAAAGTTAGAATACTTAAACATAAATATTTTGAGGCTGGTTTTATAGAGCATTATAAAATGTGTTTTGTAGCTAAAAAATAATAATATATTTTTAAGGATTTAAATCCTCGTGCTTTTCGGAAATGGTTTTCAAGGTTCAGGAACAATAATAATAATACTTGAAAATATTTAAATATTTTGAAAAAGGAATTTGAGAGTAAGATTTTCCATTGGACAGTTCAATGAACGAGTCTAGATCTATTTTGTGACAATCTAAATAATCTTCTAAGTGACAATTAGATGTTTGCTTAGGCAAATGCGATAGTGCGTTAGTAAATTATTCTCTTTATCATTTACAGTCGAAACGAGTTCGAATTTGATTGAATCCAAAGCTGGTGGATGATAATTATTTTATAAAAACTATATTGCTAGAAATATATACATAATATTTTAATTAGTAGGAGGATTTGAGAGGAAGAATTTTTTTATAATTAACTAGTTCGAATGACTCGGAAGTGACTTAAAATGGGTAGGAAATGTGTTCGGATTGTAAACATTTCTCTAGAGTAATACCCTTCTTAGCATAGGGATATATGATGCTATTTGGTGGTACCCAGTTCCTTGATATCATTTTCTAGTTACTCGGGCTATATGTACATTTTCTAAGGGTTAAAAATAAAGTATCATTTCAAAAAGGTTTTGAAAGAAAACCTAGATGTTTGGCTCCTATGTTTTCAAAACAATAAGGTATTTTGATCAATGAATGCGTAATAAATGAAGTTCTAAATTTAAGAAAATTAGTAAGGAGGTAAACTATGTTTTATTAAACCATGTCTTTTGATTTTAAACATCTAGGAAGTGAAATTATATTTGATGTTATTGGGCCGACAAAAAAATATTTTTACTTTAGAGCGTCTAAAGTAAAAGTATATTCTACGACGGAGTTTGGATACCAGCATCCTACTCTTCTTAGCTATTTACTAGACCAATTAAGTAAAGTGGTTGGATTGGTCGACTTAGTTTTAAGATTCAAATTATTTTTGACCTACATCTAAATAGAATTAAGCTAATAAGATTTAAAATCAGATGTATTGTATATACTCTTATGATGTAGAAGATTATTATGCAAATAATAAGGTAAAATGATTTTATGAAAAGGTTACACAAATAAGTTATCCCATTTAAAAATGTTTGAACCTAAGTTGAAATTTTTATGAGATGATTTCATAAATATTTATCGAAGGGTAAGAAGGTAACTGGGTAAGTTACAACCTTTTGGTTAGTACGTAGGTAGTACGTAGATCATTTCCCTTTCTCATGCAATTCTTGATCCAATATTCGAGTATATGACTTAAGGTGTTTCATATTGTTCTGAAAAGGATCTATAACTCGATTTTCAAAGGGGAATACTTGGCGAGGTTCTTAATGTGGAACCAAATGTTTTCTATCATATTATATGGCTTATTTAGGAGAATGAAGTTTTCTAATTAAGAAGCCTAATTAAAGTCCGCACTAGGGAATCGCTTGAGAAATACTAGTATGGAAGTAAAAGCTATGTATTTAAGTGAGTGATCAAATCATATGTTTGCTTAAGAACGATCTATGTATATTATACGTGCTGATGTACAATGTTATGTATTCCTGGGTTGGTTTGTTTTGTTGGTTTAGGGTTATGGTAAAATTTTAGGATCAAAATTCTTTTGGAGGGAGAGTGTAATGATCCGAAATTTCATCATTTTGATGTGCGGATATTTGATTAATTCTAACTATTTAAATAATAGATTTTATAACTAATTTTTTTAAATAGTAAATAGTGGTGGTGAAATAGTTTTAAAAATTGGCTTACAAAATATCGAGTTTGAAGAAAAATCGAAAATGTAACTGGAATTTGTTTTTCTGAATTTTCAACTTTTCTTTAGTTAAAAGTTGTCGAAAATGTTATAACTCCATTGTATAATTATACTCATTCATTTTTAATTGAATTTATGATATGGTTTGTTGTATTCCTATACTTAAGTAAACATGAAAGGATATGAGATTTGTTATGTAATTAAATAAAATATAAAGGATGTTTAACATAAATTGTCACATCCTTACATGTTGGCGCATGGTTAAGAGGGGGGACAAGGGGTGGCATGAGTAGATGGCGGGGTGGAGGGAATGGTGATGTGTCATTAGGTTTGTGGAGTGGAAGTACCCTAAGGGCATCATAGTAATTTAACTTTTGCATCAGGATATATTCCTAATTCTTAATTTTATTATCATTTTTCCCATCCATTTTCACTTTGTAAATCCTTCTCCAAACTTCATTAAATATTTTTTTGGCTTACATAAGAAATTTTAAAGTTGAAACCTTATGCTATTCTTGCTTTTAAAACTCTAAAACCATGCTTAATTGCCTTACTTCCTTCCTACCTCCCTCCTTCTTCCAAAAGCATGCTCATTCGTTCATGAAGCAAGCATGACCGAACTCTACATGCCCTTAGCCAAGCTTAACCACTTCATGGTTGAACCCAAACTCTTTCCAAAAGCCCAATGATCAATTTTTTACGAAGTAGGGCTATGATCTAGGTCACACTTCGAAGATAGTGAAGTTAGAATTTGTGTGGATAGCTTTTGGTGGGAAACTAACTCCTTTTATTTAAAGTTTCTAACTTAAAATTATGTTATATATTTTGTTGCTAAATCATAGTTTTATTGGTTTATTGTGATGTTGGATTGTGTGCGTTTATATATGCTTAGATTCGTGTTGGTTTTGACTTGGTTTAAGAATAACTTTGTTATGGATATGATGCAATATTAACTTGAAACTACAAGTTAAATGTTAGTAAGGTGAAAGCTAGAATCTTGAATTGTTATGTTCTAACAACATGTATATGAGTTTTTGATCTTACATAGGAGCAATGCTAAGGAGGTTAATGTTTAAATGGTTATTCCGACATCAAAATTCTTTGGTAACTTTACATTTTAGAAATGGTTTTATAAAGTTACAAAAAAACTTATCATTAGTTTTCAATATCTTATATTATGTTATCAATATGTTTAGCATGTGAAATCTGAGTGGTTTAAAGTCACTTATTATATTAAATAATTTTTGAAAATTAAGGGCCATATAGCAATAGTCGTTATAAGTGCAGTTCGTGAAAATGACCTATTTTTGAAATGTGAATGTAATTTCACTTAAGTACCTTTTGAAATTTTTTTTGCAAAACATGTTATAATAAATAAATAAATAAGTAATTTTTTATAATCATTATTTATAGATTTATTTATTTCATGATTTTTTATTAATTAAGTAACGTATTAGCACTTAATTATTTGTTACTTAAGATAATTAGTACTTAAGTATTAATCAGGAACATTAATTATTAATTAGTCAATTAATAAAAGTTTAATTATTATTTAATTAATTACTTATGAATTTATTATTATTTGATAAATATTAAATATTAATTAATTATTTACTGTAAAAGGGTTTAATTTTTAATAAGTACTAAATTAAGTTAAGATTTAATTAAAACTTCATCATGATTTAATTATTCTAAATAATGATTTAATTTATTATTTATGTTTTAATTAAGGATTATCTAATTAATTAATTGAGATTAATTAATATTTAATTATTATTTAAAAGTTTAAATTGTTATTTAAAAATTAATTAAAAATTAATGCCTAATTACTTATTTAAAAGCTAGCTATATTTAATTATTTATTTCCAGATAATTATTATTTAATTATTTATTTAAAATTTAATTATTATTTAACTATTAATTAAAGATTTCATTATTATTAAAATAAAAGGTTTAAGTTTTAATTAATTATTAAATAAAAGTTTTAAACCACTTTAAGATTGGTTTTGTTTTAAAGAAACTCTTTTTTAAAGAATATTTTAAATCCAAGGGATTTCTTTTTCGACTACCCTTAAGTAACTCTAAACCAAATATGAAACCCAACGACATTTGTTTTGCAGAAGAAAAATCACCATGTTGCTAATTAAATTATAGTGGACATATGTCTGGCAGAATCGATCGCAATTCTACCATAGTTCACCAAGTAGATTATGTTGACATCTATTTAAATAGAATAAAAACCCAGTTCAACTGTTATATTGAGTTGGACATGTGTTTAGCAGAATAAATTTATATCTTCTATTATTATAACTTACACGTTTACTCGAATGTTGATTGATAGTTGTTGGTAGATCCCTTTTACATACCTACTTATTTTGTAAATACCCATGTATAACTTGGAAAGTTAAACTGAATTAAATGAGAACCAACGTAGACACTAAGCCTCTTCTGGTTTTTGCTTAGTTCCTAATTATTTTAAATTTATTACCATTTTAAATATAAAATTTAGAGGATATTTTAGTTATTATTTTATTAAGATGTTTTGAAATAATTTAATACTTTTTAAATGATTGTTTAAAATCTATTTTTTAATGTAATTTAAAGATAATTTAATGAAGAATGTTTAGATAATAACTTGTTTATTTTAAGGATTTTAAATAATTTGTTCTATCAAGGAACTTTTTTGATTTAAAAGTATATTTAAGAAGTGTTGTTTTAAATAAGGAAAGTTTATAAAAGGAGTTTTATAAATTGAAAAGAGGTCTTGAAAATTTGGAAAAGAGTTTTATAAATGATTTTGAATATTTATAAGAAGTTTTATAAATGGTTTGGATATTTATAAAAGAAGTTTATAAATGATTTTGGAGATTTGTAGAGTTATGTAAATGTTTTCATATTTATAAAGAAGTCCTATAAATAAACTTGGAGATTTATAAAGTGTTTTATAAATGGATTTGGAGTTTAAGTAAAAGAGATTTATTAAACGGATTTTAAGGAGTAAATTGTCAAAGAATTTGAGATGGGATTCCCGTCAACTAACCTTCTTAATTATGGTGGTATGGACATTTTTTCAATGCTTAACACTGAAGAAATAATGTATGAGGTTATCCTTACAACTAATTTAAATAATGTTTGAGCCAAAATTGGTCACAAACCCCAAGTATTATGAAAGCACCAACTATGAATATAAATCACAATATCCCAAACAAAAGTCACAGGTCTAAGTAAACAACAAGTAGCAATCCAGGAATAACGAACAGAAATACAAGATTTATAGTGGTTCGGCTATCTCCGGCCTACGTCCACTTCAAAGGTTTTGTCTTTTATTGATGTTCTTTGCTGATTACAAATGATTACGGCAGTTACAATGAATGCATTCAAATATAACAGCAATGGTAAGATGTAGGATTGAATCCGGCAATGTCTGGATGTCGAATGGCCAAAAGATCCATTTTAATGTAGGCTTCAGGGGGCTATTTATAGGCGTAGGAGGCTGATATCGTGCTCAAACTTCGGGAGACTCCTTCTGGCACGTGAGGGGGCCCACACGACCGGTCCCACCAAGTTTCGACTCGATCTGTGATCGATACAAAATGATTTCGTATCGATCAAGAAATGGTCCAATCGTGCTATAACTTGGCAGGAACATTCTTTACCTTATATGCAAGCTGCTGTGAAAATTTCATTGCATTTGGATCATCGGTTTAGGAGATATGGTCGATGCGAACTTGGGTTGCTCGATGGCTGTTTGGTTCGAATCCATTGATTCGAACCGATCACATCTACTCGATGGTAACGCGTGTGAGCAAGTTGACGTGGCGCGCAGCCTTCGTGTCGATCCGCTTTTCACTCTGGTTTAATCGAGTTACTCCGAGTATTTCGCCGCGTTCGCATCCATAACTAATGTGTCGTCTCTGGCCTGTTTGACTCGATAGATACGAACATGTAACTATTCATGGATTCGAACAAGAACTCCTGATGGGTACGAAGTGGTCACCGCTTGATGGATGCGATGTCATCTGATGGATTCAATACAGATGGATACGAAGGAATTGTATCCTTGACCGATACGAAGACGATGGATTCGAATGGAAGCTCATCCATGGATACAGACTGTGTCAAGCTCGATGGATACGAAACAGGACATAGCCGATCGATACGAAGCGCATGCCCTGTTGATGGATACAAACTTGATCGGTGCGAGCCGAGGTTCGTCGATGGATTCGAGCTCGATCGATGCAAAGTTGGTGGATACGAATTGAGACGTGATGATGGATACGGATTCCATCGATACGAAGTTAATGCTGTCATATGGATACGAAAATGTGACTTTTTACTTCAACTTGCATCGATCATATCTTGAGCATATGAACTCGGATTGGCTTGAAATTTAGAATGCGGGCTTTTATGGGTTTGCTTGTCATGTCTTATCAATTGCAACCCGATCCGAACTCGGACAAAACTAATCGATATCCATGGTTATCCTGCAATGCATAGTTGATATTCATGACTTGTTATTATCGATTTTCAGTTAATTTGTGGGTATCTCAGCTTTGCCAAAAGGTGGGATAACACTTTGTCCCCCAAACCTTGCCTTTTGTTAAAAGGCGTGTTTTGATCAGTCTCAAACCGAATGCAGTGAGTTCATGTTTTATTCAAAGCTTATAGCATTTTCAATCAAGTTCATGGCTGTTCGAAGCCAAATCATTGTCCATCTCTTCCTGTGGAAGTTAAGGATGAAATTTTACAGTCTCTCCGGACTATCGGTGGTCACTCCGGACCCTTGCCAAGCCCATTCTAGACTTAGCGATTGAATAGAAAGATCCCATTGCACTCCGACGTTGCTTTCTATCCCTTGCACTCTGGTCCCAGCTAGGGCATATAGCAATGTCTTGGTTGTTCTAAACCGATCATAGCCTCTCCCGGCTCTTGCTGGATCCCATCCTGTCACTATCCGGTGAAGGGCAAGCAGCGTTAAGTGAGTCGATCCTGTCACTCTCCGACGAAGCAACTCACTTCTTGCACTCCGGTTCAGTGTATCTAAACATTAAGCGATGTCATGGCCTAAATCGTGGGCCGATCACAGCCTCTCTGGGCTCTTATCTAATCCTAATCCAATCACTCTCCAGTGAATGGGAAACAACGTTAAGTGAGTCGATCCTATCGCTCTCCGGCGAAGCAACTCACTTCTTGCACTCCGGACCCCGCCTCTCCGGGTAGGGTCATGAAGCGATCATTTTCATGTTGGTATTTAATATTCATCATTTAACTCTCCGGTCAAAGGTTTATTTCAAGAAATTCAAGTTTATTTATTAAATTCAAGTCCTAGATGTTCAATCTCAAACATCAGGAGAAAACTAAACATTGCCTCTCTGGGCAGATCGGTCTATTTCCATTTCAGAGCATGCCTAGGGATCTCCCGGTTCCCGTACATGAGTAAGTGGAATAGCCGTTTATTTTTAAAATCAAATCTAAGAAAACTAATCGACCAAAGTCCAAATCCCGAACTTGGCCCTTTCCATCATAATCAATTGATGACGATTCGTGATCTCGATCCAGGATCAGTTCTGTTAGGTGGAGGCGGCAGTTGTTCAGGTCTTACGGCCGCAGTCCGTTCTCTGATATACTGCGGCAATCTACCACTCCTGGCATGTTTTTCCACCTCATCTTTTAGGTGACGGCGTTAATCGGTAGTGTGCCCATCCAGCTCGTGGAATAGGCAAAATTTTCCAGTTCTACACTCCCGCTCAGTGGGATCTCTTCTGGGTGATTTTTGATAGGGGAGTTGCCCCCAAGTTTCAGTGTAGATCCTTTCTAGACTTGCCGTCATATCTGTGTATTGTCAGAATCTAGGCTCTCGAAATTTCTTCCGTTTGTTAGGACCATCACGTCTATCATCTTGCATTTTTCTTTCCTTTGTCTGCTCTGGACTGTTCCCTGGCGGTTCCTTCGCCCTACACAACATTTATTTCTCACCTTCGACTCGTGATTCTTCCAGCCGTATGAATCTTTCATCTTCATGATAAAATTCTCCAAGATCTTATGGTGGATCTCTTGCCAGAGAATCTTTGAATTCGGTGCCTTCCCTAACTCCTGCCACCGCCACCATCAAAATCATCGATGGATCCGGGTGATCTACAGAAGCCACCGTTGCATTGAATCGCAGTAAGAAATCTTTCATGGACTCTCCGGTCCTTCTCTTTATTGAAGCTAAAGTCGCCACACTCTTGGGTCACGTCATGTGGACCCTGAACTGTCTTATGAAGCAATCTACAAGCTCGCCCTATATTCTGACTGATCCAGTCTCCAGCCGTCTAAACCAAAGCGCAGCCAAATCTGACAAGTATAGAGGGAAGCATCGAGCCATCACTTCCTCGGATGCCCCTAACACTTCCATGTGCCTGATATATCTGGTAATATGCATGGATGGATCTGACTTCCTATCATAAGGATCCAGCACAGGCAGTTTGAACTTTTGAGGGTTCCTTGCATTTCTAATATTCGAACTGAACAGACTCCGACTAACTTCTTCCAATCCTCCACTCGACAATCATCCTCTCATGATTCGTCACACTAGACCAATCATTCTTTCATCTCCATCCAGGGGTTGCCCCCTTGTCATGTTTCTATCCTGCCCCCTAAGTCTCGAAGGGAATTCTGGTACATACTCTTCATGTGGCTCAGTAACATTAGCGTTGACTCCAACCTGCTGAGCTTCATCTATAGGTCTTCCAGTGTCTGATCCGGAGGGTCTGCCCCTAAGTCCTTGTTGATTGCCTTCAGGTCCTGCATTTCGGTCTTGAACCTGACCTTCATTGGTTTCCACAATCCTGACTCCTTGTCCTGCTCTTGCAGCCACTGTAGTTGGCCCAAGGTCCTGCGCATTCACTGCTTTCATCTATTCAAAGAAATTCTGCGGCATCTCCTGTTGACTTTTCATCATTCTTTCATGCGTTAAATTAGCCATAGCCTCCATCTCATCCGTGGTGATGTAGATCGAAGCTTATCCTTCTCCGGCTCCAGAGGATGCCTCTTGACTCCCTCCTTGTTGGCTTCTCTTAGCTCATTGCCTTCTGCTTGTTTGTCGTGTCATTGTCTTTCAAATCTGAATTCTTCAAGCTTTCAAATCCCACCTTCAATCGGATATAGCGGGTGCTAGTCGTTCTCAGTGAAAGCACCGAAGTGTTTGAGCCAAAATTGGTCACAAACCCCAAGTATTATGAAAGCACCAACTATGAATATAAATTAGCAATATTCCAAACAAAAGTCACAGATCTAAGTAAACAACAAGCAACAATCCAGGAATAACGAACAGAAACACAAGATTTATAGTGGTTCGGCTATCTGCGGCCTACGTCCACTTCAAAGGTTTTGTCTTTTATTGATGTTCTTTGCTGATTACAAATGATTGCAGTAGTTACAATGAATGAATTCGAATATAAAAGCAATGGTAAGATGTAGAATTGAATCCGGCAGAGTCTGGATGTCGAATAGCCAAAAGATCCATTTTTCTGTAGGCTTTAGGGGGCTATTTATAGGCGTAGGAGGCTGATATTGTGCTCAAACTTCGGGAGACTCCTTCTGGCACGTGTGGGGGCCCATGCGACCGGTCCCACCAAGTTTCGACTCGATCTGCGGTCAATACGAAATGATTTCGTACCGATTAAGAAATGGTCCAATCATGCTGAAACTTGGCAGGATCATTCTTTACCTTATATGCGAGCTGCTATGAAAATTTCGTTGCATTTGGATCAGTGGTTTAGGAGATATGGTCGATACGAACTTGGGCTGCTCGATGGCTATTTAATTCGAATCCATTGATTCGACCCAATCACTTCGACTCGATGGTAACACGCATGAGCAAGTTGACGTGGTGTGCGCCCTTCTTGTCGATCCGCTTTTCACTCTGGTTTGATCGAGTCACTCCGAGTATTTCGCCGCATTCGCGTCCATAACTAACGCGTCGTCTCTGGCCTATTTGACTCGATAGATACGAACAAGTAATTATTCATGGATTTGAACAAGAACTCCTGATGGGTACGAATTGGTCACCGCCTGATGGATGCGAAGTCATCTGATGGATTCGAGACAGATGGATACGAAGGAATTGTATCCCCGATCCATACGAAGACGACGGATTCGAATGGAAGCTCATCCATGGATATAGACCGTGTCTAGCTGGATGGATATGAAACAGGACATAGCCGATCGATACAAAGCACATGCCTTGTTGATGGATACAAACTTGATCGGTGTGAGCCGAGGTTCCTCGATGGATTCGAACTCGATCGATGCGAAGTTGGTGGATACGAATTGAGACGTGATGATGGATACAGATTCCATCGATACGAAGTTAACGCTGTCTGATGGATACGAAAATGTGACTTTTTCCTTCAACTTGCATCGATCATATCTTGAGCATATGAACTCGGATTGGCTGGAAATTTGAAATGCGGGCTTTTATGGCTTTTCTAGTCATGTCATGTCAAATGCAGCCTGATCCGGACTTGGACAAAATTCATCGATATCCATGGTTATCCTGCAATGCATAGTTGATATTCATGACTTGTTATTATCGATTTTCTGTTAATTTGTGGGTATCTCAGCTTTGCCAAACGGTGGGATAACAAATAACCCTTGTTTGATCCTTTTAATATGATTTTAGGGTAAGAAATTTTTCATAAATGTTTTGTGGATATACTTATGCCAGTGGTATAAATTTATGAATATTTTCATAAATATTTTGGAAAGAGATTTATAATAAATAAAAGATTTATTTTGAGGCTTAGGATTTGTTATGGGCAATTAAATCTTTGAATTTTTATTGTTTGATTGTTAAATAATCAACTATCAATTCTTGACCTGTTTTGACTCAAGAAGCATGCTTGTATATTTGAGTTACCCGGTGTGGACTCGAAAACTTATTTCATACTTCCAAAGAACCGGGAGTAAGTTAGCCGAAAATTATCATTTAGTTTGTAGGCACCAGTTTTTTCGGATTTATCCGGACCACTCAAAACTAATAACGTTCATGATGAAGTATGCCATGGGGCTATACTATTCTTCCTGAGGGTGATTCCAAAATGGAAGATAGTAAATTTTCAATGTTTGTTCATCCTGGAACAACTTTTATGGATGAATGCTGGCGTTCCGTTTCCGCCTGGAAGGTAGTGTTAATGTTCGAAGATAGTCTACTACTAAAAATGGTAAAAGCATAGCCTCAAGCCTCACAACATGGAAAAATGGCTAAAACAGGGTATGAAATAGAGCTCTGTGGTTGGCTATCATTAGAAGCCATCATCCCATTCTAGACTGTCCCCTTAGAGTTGTTTTATGCGTAGGGATCGAGGGGCGATGTTTACATCCTTGGTATTAAAGGATAATGTAATCTAGCTTGTCATTTTAAAGAGGCATGCCGACTCTATGTAGCAGAGGGGTAGATGTTTTTGTAGCCCTCGAGTACATTTTCTAGGGGTGTACCATCGAAAGGTAATCCCTTACCTAGTCATAGTTGGAATGTATTTTCCAATATGAGCCTTCAGACTTGATTGTATATCTATTATGCTGGACTTAATGTACCAATTTTGATTATGATTCAATATTTACTTCAACCTTAAACATTCTCATAATATCTCTAGTGTAACAACCCGCAATTTTACGATTACATATTTAAAGATTTTATTTAAATATAGCATCGTCAGTTGGATTAAAATCTAAAATGTGACTTTTTGTAAATAGTCGAATCCAGACTTGAGACCACTTTCATTGAGTTCAAAATGACATTTAGAACTTGTTTAAGTATAAACATTGATATGTTTGGAGTTGATTAGGATTTTTGTGTTTTCAGTTGGGTTTGGGTTGTGTTCAAGCCCACCAACCCAACAAGATAACCCAAACTCCTTTACCAAATACCCTAACTCCTCTTGTCTTCATTCATTCCTTTCATAATTTCCTAACTCTCAAAGCAAAAGGAAAAATAGGGGAAAAGAGGGGAAATCAAAATTCCTAAGCCCTAGATCCTTAGGAAATTCAAGTTCTAGTTCTAAAATCAAAAAGAAGCTTAGATAAGCATCATCTTCATCTTCTCCATCTCAATCTCTCTTCAGTTTTCATAATTTCTTATAACCTAACTTAGGAAATCTTTGCATGTAATAATAAATTGATGATCTAAAGGTGTAGTTGAAGAGGAATTGATCTTGCTTTGTTTTAGAGCTTCTCATTCCTTTTTTTTGAGTTCTTGAACTCACATCTGTCTATAGCTTTTAATGTTGTTAGGTACGAATTCCTAGCATCTATATCATGTTCAATTGCTTTTGAATTGAATTGGTTTGGTGAATTTTCCAATTTTGGGTATTTTGAAGTCAAAATCTATGAAAATCCTACCATGGATGTTTGGACATGTTATTTAGGGTGTATTGAAGAGCCTATAGAGCTGGGTTATCGCTTGGCATAAATCTTAGCCACCATCGCTCATTCAATTGCTTTCGATTTTATTTGGCCATCAATGGCCTAAGCAAATTTTACCCTGAGCTTCAGCTTAAATGTTTGGAAAAACATTCAGACATTTGAAGCAAAGGAATAAAACATCTAGACCAACAGCTCAAAAATATGAGGTAATTCCCAGGCGTCTGTGCGATCAGGAAGAAAATTTGCATACCTTCAGCTCAGACGTCTGGGAAAACCAACAGACATCTTGTATTATTAAATTCATCCAATTTGCCCATTTTATGTGGGTTTCCGTTATATCGATTTTTGTTGATCCGGTTAGTTGTTGCCATTTATTATAGACTTTGATGACTTCTTTTCTAGATTTTTGGGAATATCCAGTTGATGGATTCGATATCGATATTTATGGTTTTAATTCACGTCGTCGAATGTGAATTTTTAGTATAGATTGTTTTTACAATCGTTTCTATGATTTGTCAATTTAAAATACAATGGTTTCTATACTAGTAGTAAATACTCAAACTCTTTCACAAAAATGATTTCAGCATTACTTTTAGTACGAAGCTCGTTTTTAAAACCGTTTTGCAATCTATTAGTATATACAAACCTTTATCTCTACGAGAAATCCGATTAAATGACTTAGCAAAACAAGCGGTATGAAATGCTTGTGTTTACTTCGTTTGTTAACTCTTGGACTTGTTCGATTGAAATCTTGTGACAATTTTCGAGTGGAAATATACAATTCGTCGTAAATATTTAAGTTAAGCCAGTGGTTATAGACATGAAGCTAAACTCATTTATTTACTAGCTTGGTGTAATTTACACTTATTGATCAATGATGATCATTTTGAAATTTAGACCGGGGACGTGCGATGTCTCTTTGTCCGCATGAGGGATAAAACCCCATTTCGGTGGAGCTTCAGCTCAATTTGGTAAGGTAGCAACCCATGGTCTTTGGGCCGTTTCGGCGGAGCTTTGGCTCACATTTTTATGGGTTAGCGACCATGGGATATCGTCCCGTTTGTGATACGCGTGTTGGTGAGTTTTCATGCTCCCGTTTGTGATAGGCCTCCCCCTTTGTACTTTTTGGATTTCTAATTATTGATTTCTAGAATTTGTGTTTCACTACTTTTTTGTGAATTGCATTGATATGTATTGTCAATATTTGAGGTTTGGTGAATAAGCTAAGGAATATGATAATTCTTTTTGGTGTTTGGAGAAAATTTGAGATATTGTATGATTTTCATTGTTTTCAAATTTATACTTGTCATAGTATGGCATTATCGTTATCATATATTTTTGTTGTATCTCTTATCCTATCTCATCTTATGTGATATTTATAGCTAGGCTGATCCGTTTATTTTTTATTCTTAAATAATACTCGGGTCAGGCCGAGGTGTTTCAGGTGCTTCCACTTGACTTCTTATCCGGGTTCGTCATCTAACTTTTAGCTAACTACTTTAGCTTCGGAATTTTTTTTATACATTTGAGATAGAGTCTCCTTGATTTATACATATTCTTTTGTCTAGCACTTGTACCTATTGTTTTGTAATGTAGTGGATCTTGTATGACCATTACTTTGGTATTCACTTCTATGTGTTACATTCATATTTGTTTCTTCTTTAGTGATATGAATATATGTGACTGATTTATGCTATGCTTATTTTATATTTGTTTTCGTAGGCCACATAGCCACTGTGTAGTAGCTTTGAGTTTGTATTTGATATAATTCTCACTTGAAATGAAATGCATGACATACTATTTGACATATCGGTACTCGCACAAAGCAATTACACAGATGGTCGCTCCTTAACAGCCTTATTCTTCGTACTAGTTGATGGCACTACCCAGTTGTGTCCTTGGTTAGTGTGAGTATAGAGGTGGGGTGCCACAGCTTGGTATCAGAGCCAAACTTTGGAATAATATATGATACTATGACAAGGATCATTGTTCAAAGTCTCTCTTAGGAATCGTGCCTTAGGATTTAATTTGAGTCTTAGGACCCGTTCTATCCTATTTTCTTTTATGATGCCTTGTTTCATTAATCAACTTTGTTTCATATTCATTCTGAGAATAACCTTTTTCCACTTCTTTCTTTCTTTCTTAAAGAAGAGAAATTGTTAGACTTGGTCAATCCAGTGCCGGTCAATCCAGTGCTACTCCTCAGGATGGCATATTCATATCTGCCCAAAAATTTGGATCTTTTAATGGATGCCCAAGCTGCCAGATCCATTCCAGAGCCTACTCATCCTAAATCTAGGTTTGCATGCTTGTGTAGTGATTATACCTATTTGGGTGGAAAGTCAATCAAGGGTTCCAAAAGTGTTATAAAAGTCCAAGCTTGGCTTAGAACAACACATCTTTTCTCGCATGAATTTTATGGATCTACATCAAATCAAAGTGGCTTCTAGCATGCTCCAGGAGAGAGCATTAGATGGGTATAAGCTTTTGATTTCAAAAACTATTGAAGCAGATTTACTTGGGAGCAATTCCGAGAAAGGTTCGAGTTAAAGTTTGTGCCAGAAGCTGAAAAAGCAACTTTAGCCCGACGCTTTATTGACCTTGTTCAAGGTGAATCTTCTATGATAGAGTATGTCGAACCTTTTGAATCCCTTTCCAAATATAGGGTCAAGTATATTAATACCCCATTGAAGAAAAATCAGAGGTTTATCTATGGTTGAATAAGAATCTCAAAGAGGCTTTACTTTTGAAACTAGAAAATCCTATCAATCAGCGAGTATATATCGCTCTTCGACTTGAAGAGGCCGATAAAGAAAGTGATGGTGATGTTTGGGGGTGCCAAATAGAACTTCAACAACAACAACAAGAGGCAACTAGATAGTAAATTCAAAGGCCCTAACCTAACCAAAAAGGAAAGCAAGCAACTTCGGTAGCAAAGACTCCTACCTCTAATTGTGGAGAATGCAACAATTATGGGTCTAAGGACCACTATGCAAATAAGTGTCTGAAGCCCCTTACTTGTCGCTATTGCAAAAGTACGGGTCATCCTAAATCTTCATATCCCAAACTTTAAAGCAAGAAAGAGGGAAAGCTGAATGTTGTGCAAGCCCCTAGTAACACTTCTCTTGGTCAAGGTATTTCTTATTCTATCCTTGATGGCATTATTATGTTCTGTGATCATCCTATTCGATTCTTTTTGATATGAGTGCATCTCACTCTTTTATATCAAAATAACTTATTGATACTTTGTTTGTAAATGTTATAGGCTTGATGACTTCACTTAGAATTGTGAATCCGGTTAGTGGATCCGCAACACTCAGTTTATTTATATCGAGATTGTTTTATGTGATTATGCTTTCCAAGCCGATTTGCATGTTATGCACTTCTTAGGTTTCGTAATTATTTTAGGAATGGATTGGCTTAATCATTATGAAGCCCACATCCTATGTCCCAAGAGAACTATCCATCTTCGACATCCCCAATCTATTAAGTAGATTTCTACTATTCTGAAAGATTCAAATTCTAATTCGATAGCATCCTTATATTCTCTAAATCCGCATGACGATGATAATGATGATGAGGAAGATGTCATTTCCCTCATTCATGTTGTTTGTGAATTTCACGATATATTTGAGCCCGTTTGAGGATTACCACCTAAGAGAGCAATTGAGTTTAAAATTAATCTAATCCCTGGAGCTTTACCTATCACTCATCCTCCTTATTGTATGTCCAATAAGAAAAATGAGGAGATGCATAAACAATTATTCGAATTGAAAGAAAAACAGTTTATTCGTTCTAGTTCCTCTCCTTGGGGAGCTTCAGCTACCTTTGTGAAGAAATCCGATGGTACACTTAGGATTTGCATTGACTACCGCAAGCTTAATGATCTCACCATCAAGAATAAATATCCTTTGCCTTGGATTGACGATCTATTCGATCGAGTTAGCGATGCTAGAGTCTTTTCGTAGTTAGACTTAACAATCAGTTTTCATCAACTTCGAATTGCAGAGGATGGCATTCCTTTGGCATCGTTCCGTACTCATTTTAGATCTTATGAATGGCTCGTTTTTCCATTTGGTTTAACGAATGCTCCAGCTTATTTCGGTGGCCTTATGAATTGAGTATTCAAAGATTTTTAGATCGATTTGTTCTCATCTTTATAGATGATATTCTTGTTTATTCTAAAACTAAGGAAGAGCATGAAAAACATCTTCGAATTGTGTTGGAAACCCTTAGGAGCAATCCATTGAAAGAAAATTTTTCTAAGTGCTACATTTGGCTATCCTATGTGAAATTTTTACGACATATTATTTCTGAATCTTGAATTCTATGGATCCTTCAAAGATTGAGGCGATTCAAAATTGAAAGAGACTGGAGAGTGTGACGAAAATTTGTAGCTTTCTTGGATTGGCGGGCTATTACCATCGTTTCATAAAAGACCTTTGAAAAATTTCCATACCTCTTACTAATTTGACAAAGAAGGGAGTTAAGTATATTTGATCAGACAAATGTGAAGCTGCTTTTCAAAAATTAAAAGAACTCCTTTCCGATGCTCCTAATCTTGTGATTCCCAAAGGGAACCAAAACTAGATTATTTATACCGATGCTAGTCGTGTTGGTTTGGGAGCCATTCTCATGCAAAGGGAACGTAATATCGCTTATGCTTCTAGCAAATTAATGCATGCCGATACTAGATATTCCACTCATGATTTAGAGCTCGCAACCATTGTTTTTGCCCTTAGAATTTGGTGTCATTATCTTTGGGGAAAGAAATTTGTTCTCTACACCGATCATAAAACTTTGAAGTATTTGTTCTCTCAAAAGGAACATAATTTGCATCAACAACGTTGGGTCGAATTACTTGCATCTTGTGATCTTGATATTCTTTATACTCCCGAAAAAGGAAATCGTGTTGCCAATGCTCTTAGTCGTAAGCACGAGACGGTTGTTTCCATTAAGATATCCGAATGGAATGATCTTGAGACTTTGCCCACTTATGAGATTCGAAATCTTGAATCCGATTCATGTTCGTCTCTTGTTTTATGTAGCCTTGAGGTTCATCCATCTCTTTTAGACCGCATTCTTGAAGCTCAAAAGTACGATCTTGAATTGGCTCATCTTAGCCAAAGTTGTAGGGATAAAAATAATATTGATGGCCTGAAAGATTTTGAAATCGATACTTGCGGAGGCATTTGAAAATTTGGTAGACTTATTGTGCCTAATATTAGTGATCTCCGTAAGGACATTTTAGAAGATTCTCATCGTGCTAAATTTATCATTTCTCCCGGTAGTAGTAAAATGTACGCGGACATGAAGTGACTTTATTATTGGGATGGAATAAATCTGATATTGCTAACTTTATTAAGCGTTGCATCACTTGCTAACTCGTAAAGGCTGAGCATCAAAGGCCCGGTGGGTTATTGCAACCTTCGATTGGAAGTGGGATCAAATTTCCATGGACTGTAATGACGGTCTTCCACATTCTCGTTCATATCATGACAGTTTATGGGTGACTGTAGATAGACTTACAAAATCTGTCCATTTTATTCTCGTTCGGTCCAATCGGACCGTACGTCCTTTGGCCAAACTCTATGTTAAAGAAATTGTTAAATTACATGGAGTTCCTACTACTATTGTTAGCGATCGTGATCCATTGTTTACTAGTGGTTTTTGGAAAGGTCTTCAAAAAGCGTTGGGAACAAAGCTTAATTTTTGCACCACTTATCATCCTCATTCTGATGGTCATACAGAGCGTGTTAATCAATCTCTTGAAGATCTTCTTCGTGCATGTATTCTTGATTTTGGTGGGAGTTAGGAAGATCATATTTCTCTTGTTGAGTTTTCTTACAATAATAGCTTTAAATCTAGTATTGGTATGGCACCTTTCGAGGCCCTCTACTGAAGGCCATGCCGATCATCTTCATGTTGGCTTGAAGCTGGTGAGAAACTGGTTTTAGGTCCAAATTTTATTCGTGATTCCATAGAAAAGATTGAAGTTATTAGTCATAGGATGAGAGAAGCTCAAAGTAGACAAAAATCCTATAGTGATAACCGAAGAAGGAATTTAGAATATTTTGTGGGAGATTTGGTATTCATTCATGTTTCATCTATGAAGGGTGTTGTACATTTCAGTTGATCAGGAAAATTAGTACCTCGATATATTGGCCCATTTCCCATCACCGAACACACTGGTTCCGTGGCTTATTGCCTTTTATTACCGGCTCAGTTTTTCTATTATTCATGACGTATTCCATGTTTCTCAACTACGAAAATGCCTTAGAGATTCCGATTCTATTCTTGAGCTCGGTGTTATTGAAGAAATTAAAATTTCACCTAGTTTGACTTATGAGCAACATCCTATTCATATCATTGCTACGGAGGTTAAATGCCTTCGAAATAAAGATGTTCCGCTTTTGAAAGTTCAACTGTCCGCAAACCCTAAGGATTGTTCTTGGGAATCTAGAGAATTCATCGAGCAAACACATCAGGACTTACTCTCTCATTCTCCTTAAGGTGAACTTCTTACTTTAGAATTTTCTTTTGTGTTATTATGTCATGGAATGGTTGTTACTTTTTATTTTCTTCTTTTTGCGAGGACACAATTTCTTTAAGGAGGGGAGTCTGTAACAACCCGCAATTTCACGATTATACATTTAAATGTTTTATTTAAATATAGCATCGTTAGTTTGATTCAATTTCGAAATGTGACTTTTTGTAAATAGTCAAACACGAACTCGAGACCACTTTCATTGAGTTCAAAATGACGTTTATTAATGGTTTAAGTATAAATATTGATATGTTTGGAGTTGATTAGGATTTTTTTATTTTCATTTGGGCTTTGGGTTGTTTTCTAGCCCACCAACCCAACAAGATAACCCAAACTACTCTACCAAATATGCTAACTCTTCTCCTCTTCATGCATTCCTCTCATAATTTCCTAACACTCAAAGCAAAAGGAAAAATTGAGGGAATAAGAGGGGAAATCAAAATTCCTAAGCTCTAGATCCTTAGGAAATTCAAGTCGTAGTTCTAAAATCGAAGAGAAGCTTAGGTAAGCATCCTCTTCATCCTCTCCATCTCAATCCCACTTCAATTTTCATAATTTCTTATAACCTAACTTAGGAAATCTTAACATGTAATAATAGATTGAAGATCTTGAAGTGTAGTTGAGGAGGAATTGATCTTGCTTTGTTTTATAGCTTCTCATTCCTTGTTTTTGAGTTTAAAGGCATGTTCTTGAACTCATATCTATATCTATAGCTTTCATTGTTGTTAGGTATGAATTCCTAATATCTATTTCATGTTCATTTGCTTTTGAATTAAACTGGTTTGGTGAATTTTCCAATTTTGGGTATTTTGTAGTCAAAATCTATGAAAATCCTACTACGGATGTTTGGACATGTTATTTGGGGCGTATTGAAGAGCCTATAGAGCTGGGTTATCGCTTGGCATAAATCCTTTGCCACCATTGCTCATTCGATCACTTTCGAGTTGATTTGGCCATCAATGCCCTAGGAAAATTTTACTCTGAGCTTCAGCTTAAACGTCTGGAAAAACACTCAGACGTCTGAAGCAAAGGAATAAAAATTCTAGATCTATAGCTAAGACATCTGAGGTTATTCCCATACATCATGTGATTTGGAGAAAATTTCCAGACCTTTAGCTCAAACGTCAGGACCAGACGTCTGGCGCTGTTAAATTTAGCCAATTTGCCTTTTTTGTCATTTTATCGATTTTTGTTGATCCAGTTAGTTGTTGTTATTTATTATCGACTTTGATTATTTGTTTCCTGGATTTTTGGGAATATCCATTTGATGGATTCGATATTTATTTTCATGGTTTTAATTCACGTCATCGAATGTGAATTTTTATTGATAGATTGTTTTTACAATCGTTTCTATGATTTGTCACTTTAACATACAAAGATTTCTATACTAGTAGTAAATACTCAAACTCTTTCACAAAAAATGATTTTAACGTTACTTTTAATACAAAGCTCGTTTTAAGAACTATTTTCTAATCTATTAGTATATACAAATTTTTATCTCATTCGTATGAGAAATCCAATTAAACAACTTAGCAAAACAAGTGGTACGAAACGCTTGCGTTTACTTCGTCGGTTAATTCTTGGACTTGTTTGATTGAAATTTTGTGACAACTTTTGAGTGGAAATATACTATTTGTTCGTAAATATTTAGTGGTTATGGAACATGAAGCTAAACTCATTTATTTACTAGCTTGGTGTAATTTACACTTATTGATCAATGATGATCATTTTGAAATTTGGACTAGCGATATGCGATGTCTCTTTGTCCACGTAGGGGACTAAATCCCGTTTTGGAGGAGCATCAGCTCAATTTTCTAAGGTAGTGACCCATGGTCTTCGGGCCATTTTGGTGGAGCTTCGGCTCAAATTTTTATGGGTTAGCAACCATAGGATAGCATTCCGTTTGTGATACACATGTTGGTGAATTTTCTTGCTCCCATTTCTGATAGGCCTCCCCGTTTTTGTTTTCTGGATTACTAATTTTTGATTTCTAGAATTTTTTTTTCACCAATTTTTGTGATTTGCATTGATATGTTTTGTCAATATTTGAGGTTTGGTGAATAAGCTAAAGAATATGATAATTCTTTTTGGTGTTTCGGGAAAATTTGAGATATTGTATCTTTTTCATTGTTATCAAATTTATACTTGTCACAGTATGGCATTATTGTTATCATATATTTTTGTCATATCTCCTATCCTATCTCATCTTATATGATATTTATAGCTAGACTGATCCATTTATTATTTTACTTCTTAAACAATACTCGGGTCAGACCGAGGTATTTCAATTGCTTCCACTTGACTTCTTATCAGGGACCATCATCTGACTTTTGGCTAACTACTTTAGCTTAGTAGTTTTTGTTTTTAAACATTCGAGATAGAGACTCCTTGATGTATACATATTCTTTTGTCTAACCTATTGTTTTGTGATGTAGTGGATCTTGTATGACCATTACTTTGATGTTCACATCTATGTGTAATGTTCATAACTGCTTCTGCCTTAGTGATATGAATATCTGTGACTGATTTATGTTATGCTTATTTTATATTTGTTTCTGAAGGCCACAAAGCCACCGTGTAGTAGCTTTGAGTTTGTATTTGATATGTTAGATTTCCTCTTGGAATGAAATGCATGACATACTATCTGACGTATCATTACTCGCATTAAGCAATTACGCAGATGGTCGCTCCTCAATAGCCTTATTCTTCATACTAATTGATGACATTACCCAGTAATGTTCTTAGTTAGTGTGAGTATAGAGGTGAGCCATCACAGATTTTCTATAGAAAATGATTTGGTTATCTTGAGGTAAAAGCCCATCCGTGTTTATATGCAGCATGGTCTTATGGGATACCTTTGATTTTAAAGGGTTTTACAAATTAAATAAATAAAACTCCCTATGATTTGAGTTTCTCAAGCTGGTTTTACCTGACTGACTTGGGCCATGTTTTCCTATAATGCTCGAGTCAGCCCGAGCATATTTTCCAGATTTAGATGGATGTTCTGGAGCTTTCAGGGATGAGCTGGATTTTCTAAGACGTATTCACGTATCACCTATCTTCTACTCTTTTTGTTTATTTTTGTCTACATTTATCAGTAACTGTAAGGATGGGCTGTTATAATTGTCCATGTTGATAATAGGTTAATATATTATGATATTGTTTATATAATAAAGATGATTTTTTTTGGTACAGACTGGTTTATATTATATATTACTCGTCATGTTTTGTGAGATTCTGTTCTATCTTTTCTTTATTTCACCCCAAATGACCTATATTTTTTACACTTAAATAATCGGCATACGAATACCAATGATATATTAAGTATCGTGTTTAGGTGCTAGAAAGTTTGATTGTCACATTTTTCAAACCTAACTAAACCGTGAGCTTTTTCTCTTGTAAAATTTGACAAGCATTAGTTATACTTATTTATTTTTCGTATTAGTGATTTTGGAATTTCGAAAATGATATATTTTATGTATGGGAGAATGTAAAGATCTGGGTTTCGAACACTTCGTATTTAAACATCTGAATTATTTGAATATTTAAATCTTGGATTTAATGTCACTAAATTGACTCAATAACCTTGTTAACCCATTTTCATTACGAACTAATGACCATAAACCATTTTTTCAATTTTTTATCAAAATATATAGTTTGAAGAAATATTGATAATGTGATTGAAGATCGTTTTATCATTAGACAACTTTTTACTCAACAAAAGTTATTTGAACTTGTTGTGCATGTCTATTAACTAATGTTTCATTAATTACCAACTATAAATAATTTTCCTAATTAAAGCTTTTGAAGAAATTTTAATAGAAATTTTGGAAGGAGGTAGTTTGTTAATTAACTAAGGAAAATGATATATATTTTTTTGGTCAAAGCGAGGTTTAAAGATAAGTATATGAGGGAAGCATGGGGTGAAGTGCTGACTTGCCACTGTGGGGAGCATTTGGGGGTCTTTTTCCTTTGATTATATCCTAAACCACTTTCTCTTTAGTTTCATAAGTTATTCTCCAAAATTTGGAAAATAATCCCAAGTATTTTCAAGCTTATTTCTCCTTTTTAATCTTCTAAACTTATATCAAAACACCACCTATCCCTGTCTAACTTTGCCAAAGACCTTAAAACATCTTTAACATGTAACAAAATCTCAATAGTTGAATAAGTGAAGAAAAATGATGCAACCCCAAGAGGTCGTGAGCAACATGAAACAAGGGAGGCTTACCTTGGCTTATGTGTGATAAAGCTTGGATTTTTGGAAGTTTTGAGATAGTAGGAAGAGTTTCTGTGTTTATAAAGGCTTGTGTTGTGCTTGGCTCGGATTTGCGTAAGTTATCTCATCATTTAAAATGTATATATTATGTGTACATTTCTTGTGTATAAATATAAAGTTAAGTTAAGAACTATGCAAATTGTAACTTTGGAAACCCTTGTGGTTTGGAATGCAAATGACGATAGATTATGTAATATTTTCACTTCTATTACCTTCTAAAACACGTACCATGGCATAGACCTTGTTTCACATGCTTATTTTGATCGTATGTGAATTTGAAGTGTGTTGAATGTGTTTGAAGCGAGAAAGGTCGCTATAAGTGCACTTTAGTATCCGTTAGCTTCATCCTGTATAAATGGAAGAATTATGAACAAAACTCGATATAACTTTTTTTTTGGTTGTTCTCTACACAAATTTTGGTGTATGGGAAGGCAAGGAGTTGGTTTGGAAAGTTGTAGAATTGTGAAACAAAGATGTGAAAGTTTGAAGCGAAAAGGTCGCTATGAATGCACTTTGAAAATGCCTTATGTTCGGTGATTTGTAAAGTTAGTTTGGACGACATCCTAGGGGTTTCTTTGCTGTTTTAATATATACTTTAAGTATATTTATTACTTTAAATATATCAAAGTTTAAATCATTCATTAGCTTGTATAACAAAGTTGCAAAATGTTGTAGCAAGAAAAAGGTTGCTATTTGAGCACTTTGAAATGCCTTACTTTTAGGAAATTTAATATGATTTTGAAAGACATTCTTAGGGGTTTCTTTACTATGTTAATTAAGATTATAAGCTTTATTTTTACTATAAAAATTATATTCTAGAACTTTAAAAAACTGGCTAAACAAGGGAAAAATTTAGGAGAAAAAAGGTCCCTATAAATGAACTTTGAAAAATAACTTGTTGTAGGTAATTTTTATAATTAGTTTGGGAGATGTCCTTAAGGGGTTTCTTTTCATGAATTTTAGGTAGCCTAATTATATTACTTACTGAAAAAAATTGATCAGAAGTCATTTGTTTAAGTTGATAAAACTGGCCACAATGATAATTCACTTTCATGTTGTTCTCTGTGTAGAACTTTAGATATTGATTATAAATGCAGTCTTTAGTCTGCTACAGTAGTTCTGGCTTTGCATTGTTTTTTTAAATGCAATAGTTTGGCAATTTTTTTATATAATTTAAATGTATAACATATTTTCTTTATGGAATCTTTTTAGAGAAGAATAATAAAATGGATTTGAGTATGAAAAAAAGTTTGAAGTTTAAGTTAAAATAATAATTTTCAAAGGAAAATATTTACTTTTAGCATTTATTTTAAAAGGCTTTTAAAAAATTATAAGTTAGTTAAGTTATATTGTAATATTTCACATAAACATGTAAAACCTATTTAAAAGTATTTTTAAAGAGAGTGTGTGTTTGTGTATGTGTATAATTTTAGAAAGTTAATTATTTCATAAAAGAATAAAAGGTGATTTTGACTATAACACTTAGTAATGACAAATGGTCTTGAGAAGTTAATCAAAAGTTTATCATGTTATTAAGTATATTTAGATCTTTAAAAAAGATGTTTTAAAGAAAATGCTAGGTGTAAAATGGTTTTGGCTTTATAGTAAGATGTTTTAATGACATTTGCTTTTAATATGTTTAATTATAGTTTTGAAGTTTAAGTTTTATGAATATTCCAATATCATTTGGGATAAGAATATGGTTACATTTCTAAGTACTAAAAATAGTAGAAATGAACAGTGAAATGGTAGAAATGAATAGTGAAACAGTAGAAATGAATAGTGAAGTAGTAGTATACATGCATACATCTTTCAAAAAGGTATTTTAAATATATACACAAGTATTTACAAAGAATTTTTAATTAATAAAAGAATTAATTAAATAAAATGAGGATTAGAAGTCATTTATGTAACTTAATCGTGCATTATGAGACCTAATCGTGCTTTGTGTGAAAAAGTGTGCATTGTGTGCTTACTTGTTTTTCGAAAGTGTACTAACTCACAAATTAGTCACTTTGATAAATTATATTTATTTTCAAAATTACTCAAATAAAATTTTTATAATACAAATATTATTGTTTGGCGTGATAATAAATAATAGTAATCTTATTTTGAATAAATATTTACAAAAAATACTTTTCTTGGGATTTAAATCGATAAAATAGCGAAAATCGTTTTATAGATAACCAGCTCTATAATCATAAAACGTCATACACAGAGCTGGATACGTACACTTATTTTTATAATTAAACAAGAATATGAGATTAATTATTTCATTTTTAAAAATGAAATGTATTTAAGACATCGTCAGGAATGCCCTTATATCTAATAAATTGATTTATTAAATTTAATTAAGCATTAATGATTCAATAATTATTATGATTATTCAAATAATTATTTTAAAATTATGATAATTCATTTTAATTAGTTATAAAGTGATAGTAAATCTTTGGTAATAATTTCATAAAGATATATACATGATTTGAAAATAGAAGAAAATTCATATCGCTTTATCGAAGAATAGCATTTTTTATAAGTATTAGTTAATATTGATTTATATGGTTTTATAAACAAAATAAAACTATTATAATTAATTAATAGTGATGAGAAATTTGTTTTCAAAATTTTGTTTACATTTATATGTAACTTAAAGTATAAGTTTAAATGTGATCGGAAATCGGTTTTCCAATTTTCTTCAGTTTGATGTATATAAGTTATGTAACATTGTTTATATGACTTGAATACCTATGTGACATACAAAAACCCATATTAAGGCATTCATATACATGCACAAACATGTCATGTGCACACATGAATGGAACTATACGCACACACCCACACACATACATACAACATATAACATATTTGTAGGACATTTATAAAAGCTTAATACTTAAGCTAACCTACAGTCAACTATCTCACATCAAAGTACATACTTGAGCACACGCATATAGGTGGTGATAATGGTGGATGTTGGCAACCAAAATATGGATATAAAGAGGGCATACGGGTGATGTAGATGGAGCATATGGTGTTGATTGGGGGGGGGGGGGAATATGTAAGTATAGATATTTCTCTCCTTTTCTTTTCTTATAAGTAGACCCTCCACAACTCATTTTTCCATCCTCCAAAACATCCTTATATGTGAAAAAAATGAAGAAATTCTTTTCATCTAACCACTTCAAATTTCAATGGCTACAACTTTCTAGTTGACCACTTCTTCCCATTCTAAACTTAGCTATGCTCAAAACTTCGTTCTTTCCAAAGTATTTTCGAGCCTAGTTTTTTAGGTCCGAGAATACCCTCTGTTCTTTTGATCATATCTTCCTCATAACCAATAAAAATTGAGATTTTATTTTTTCAAAATTGTAGAGAAAAGAATTTCAGGAAATTTACTTCTAAGAACTTTACAAATTTATTTGAGTAACATGTCCAAAAGTTAGTTATAAGCTAACCCATTTTCGGGCGTGATTTTTACAAATCTAAAAATGCCTCTTCTTCATTTGACAATATTTCCACCAAAACAATTGAAATCAAGAATTTTTTTTCCAAATCAACAGAAAAGAAATTGTAACAGCTTTCCATTAACAACTTTTTTAAAATTTGAGTGTAAGAGGGTCTAAAATCGGAGAGAAGATGGCTTATTTTCGAAACTAGTTTAATGAATTCAAGGTCGAAGCTTTACCACTTCTCTTCCATACTTTTGGCCATCCTCTTCAAGTCTTAGCTGAGCCTTACCAAGTGTCTAAGGACAAATTCCATAAGCTTTCATGCAATCGTAGCGGAGCTATAGTCCATTTAGCGAAGTTAGGAAGCAATGATGGTGAGAACTCTAACTTTAAACCGTTATAAGTAGTTATGAATGTTTAATATAACTGTTAGGATGCTAATTATGTTTTTTTGATGAATGTTTCAAAAAGCAACTGGCAACATATAACTAAAAGTGAGAAAACTCCTTAACTGTAGTTATAAATGTTATTGGATGATATATATGTTTATGATATGATTGATAATGATTGTTGCTTTATATGGTTATTGAATATATATGCAAGTCACGTTAATACATGTCGACAAGCACAAAGTAAGTCACTTTCCATTATTGAATGAAATGTTGTATATGAAATATTTAAACCAATTAAAAATGGTTTAAAATATGATAGAAATGTTTTATAAACATTTAATGGGTTTTGAAAATGTTTAAATGAATACTGAAAATTGAATCAAAAATAGGCGCGTCGCGTAACGGTAATTTGTGATTACACGCCGTAAAAGTCGAACAAATATATAAAATGGAATATAGCTCATAATTCTTTGAGATAAGAATTTTTCAAACTATTATATTCATATTTTTCAGATAAAGAAAGAAAACTAAAATTTTGATTAGTAGATTTTGAAATATGAGTGAAACAAGCATTTGAAAAAATCACGGTTTTGCAGTTTGGAATCAATAAAGGGTTTCTTTAAAAATTATATTCTAAAATTATTTGCAAATGTGAAATAAATTCTAAAATATTTTAAACTATTCTAAAAGTGATTTGAGTTATAAAAATGAATTTCCAAATGATATAAAAATTGTTTTGATCAATATATTTTAAAAACACCATTCACAACACTTTTCATTGCACTTTTCTATAACTATTGAAATATGGCTTTAAACTTAACAATTTTTTCCCAAATCTTTTATAAATGTTTTTAAATAAATAATTAAGTTTTTTAATGATTATTTGGAAGTTTTATAATTTACTTAATGGTTTAAATAAATGATTTAAAGAAAAGATGTCAAAAATAAAGTGATCTAATCTTGGCTCTAAATGTCGACGAGTAGACTGGATTTTTCTGTTCATGAAATCTGGGTGTGATGCATAAATTAAGAAGATGTTCAAGAGCAACTGATGCCCTGGCTCACTTGGCCTCTCTGGGTATGGGATACATGAGGTCGAAATGTCGGAAACGAGTTAATTATAAAAGATTAAAGTTTCCAAACTTAGACGACTTAGATTTTATAGAGATAATCTTCTTATACTCGGTGTTAAAGCTCGAAGAGGGAACTCATACTATTCCTGAAATTTAAAAGGTGATTTCTCTATTATTCTACCCATAGTATTGCTGAATATGGGAATTGATATTGAGTAGAATTAGGTAATTTCTATAGATTTCGGTAACTTAATATTTACTGGTTTTGGATAAACATCCTAGACAATATAGTTTTGACTCAATCAAAATTTTGAGTTTTGAATTAAGAAATCTTTGTTAAGGTTTAAATGAAATGATTTGGAAATATTTTCCTAAGTGAAAATGAAATGATTTAGAATTATTCCAAGATTTGAAAAGGTTTTAGGTAATCAAAACATTTGATAAGAGAGGTTTAATGATTCTGTATATTCCAAAAAGGAATGTCTTAAAAGACATATATATCTGTTGAAGATAATTTTGATAAAAAGAAATTAATCAATCAAAGAATAATTCCCTATTCACCTAGCAACTTTTATTGGTGATTTGTTCGAAGGAACTAGGGTCAGATTTGGGCAAATCTTAATCGAAGACCACTTCAACCGAATTTATTTATTCCAAGTGAAGATATAGAAATGATTTGGAAGATGGAATATAGGGCTGCATGTCACTAACCCTCGAGGCAAATTTCCCATATCATATTATATGGAAATGGTTCTTCATCTGAGATCTTCGATGCAAGGACTTCTCGCTACTAATCCTAGAGTGATTCCCAATAGGATGAGGTAGGAGAGTGCCTTCAATTTGTCCAGTTCCTTGACAACTTGTATGGGAAAATGTCTAATGTTGCATTTCTAATTACATAGATTGATCTCTATGAACGTATAATTTGTTTGGTGGTTGAGAATGAAACTTCTCTTAATTTAACACTCTTTCCTGAGATGTACAAGCTTAGGACTTATACTTTTGTTGAAATAAGTTGTATGATCAAGGAATGGCAATGTGACAGTCAAAGCGGAATATGCTATGTAAAAGGTAATCGCTACCTTGGGCCTCACCACCTAGTAATAGCTTAAACATGGTATGTCGTAAGGTTATGTGGTTCGAATCTATCTAAGTCTGGTCATCACCTTTTTATATAACCCTCTATATATTGGGTATGTTCGGGATTCTAAGAGAGCTCTCAAATAGGACGGTAACGACCAAGGTGATGTCATATTCGGTTTCTATCCAGGCCATGTATGAGTGCCAAATAGGGATAGACCAGTCTTGCCAGATACAAAGGTTTGTTTGTGTATTCTCTGTACATTCCTCTAAAGGTTAACTATATGAAAGATAATCCCTTACTTGCCATTGTATGGAAATCCATTCTCTAATGAGTGCATATGGACTTGATTGTAAATCTATCATTCCATCAAATTTAACCAATGTAACAATTTTGGCTATTTGAATATATTTACTTAAAAAGTGTTTTCAAAGAATGTCATTAAAAATAATATTCCCAGACTTTGCATAGCAAATGGTTTGGTTATCATAAGGTAAAAACCCATTCCGAGTTTATATGCGGCATGGTCTTATGAGATACCTTTCCTGTTCAAAATGCACGTTTTCAGTTTATCACACCAGTCTCATGACTGACCAGGAGTTTATTTTTTTCCCTTAAACTTTGGATGCCCTAATTTTCCCAGCCAGCCTAGTAGTCAAGTTTTGTCAACATAAGTCTAGATGGAGCTCAAAGCATGGAGTTAAAAGGTTCTTCTTAAGATTATTATCTGTTTCCACCACACTTATGTATCATTATATTCTGCATTTGTTGGACGGATATAATTGTCCATGTTTAACTCTAATAAATATATTTAAAGTTTCTACTATAAAGAATATATGTTGAAATAATATATGTTATTCCATTCATGTGAGATTTTGTTCTGTCTTTATTTTCTTTCTTACCCATGATATTCTGCCTCTCCTACGCTTGGATTTGCGACACGTGAATACCTAGGATGTATTAGTGTCGATTTTTGAAAATCGAGGAGGTGGGTCTTCTCATTTGGTATCAAAGCGCAAGGTTAAGCGAGAACTTTGGCTTTGATAGGGTAAAGTCTCATTAGAAATATGGTTATTAATGCCCTAGGATGATTTATTCATTAGAGATAGGGTTAGTAACACTCTAGAATGAGTTTGAGAGTAGTACAAATAAGTGCGTATTTGTTAATGATATATACAAAATATTTTGGTTTTGACAATTTGGAAATGAAATAATTTTACCTAGGATTATATTTTGATTGTAAATAATATATTTTTTATTGTTATTTGATTAATAAAATGATAATACTCACTTATTATCATTTATTGTTTAGTTGTTTAATTTAAAAGTTTAAATATAAACAACTCATGAATTTAGTTTCACAATTTGACTATAGGGTATTTGATAAATAATAATGTTTATTAGAGGAATTTATTTGAGATAAATAAATCTTATGAATATGTTTTATGTAAGTGATTTTATGAATTTGATTTATAAAACTTACTTTATAAAGGAATTTTTAGAATTTTAATTTAGGTAATTTCGAAAGGAATTTCAAATGATTTCTTGAAAAGGAATAATAATGATATTACTTTGAAAATGAGATTTTGAAAACGAAAAATAATCTTATGGTTAGTTAATTCGAGTGGTTCGAAAGTAACTAAAAATGGGCAGAAGATGTGTTCAGATGGTAAATGCTTCTCTTAGGTGGTATTCCTCTTCTTATTATGGAAATCTGTGATGCTATTGGTGGTACCCAGTTCCTTGGTATTATTTTTGAGTTACTCGATCTATATAATTTTCTAAAGTTAAAAAGAATAACGTGAATCATTAAATGATAAATTAATTAATGGTTTATCAAAGTGTATTATCTTAATTGATAAGCATGGGAATGCTTTGATCTTTACAAGAAATGGTTAAGGTTATTAATGGATGGTTTTGGGTTTGTAGTAAACGATGTTTTAGCAAGATTTGTTTTCAAACCCTTGAACGACACTTTAGAAGTAATCTTATAGGTATATTTGATCTTTAATAATGGGATTTTAAAGATAAAAGTAAGTATTAGAATCTTTTAAGAAAAAGAGAGTAAATGTTAAATGTTTATTTAATAAAACAAAAGGAGTTCATTATGACAATGATTTGTTTTTAATCTCTTTGATTATATTTTAAAGTAAGTAAAACTTGTTAAGTAAATTATGAATATACTAAAAATAGTTGAATAAGCATATGAATACTTTTATATATTGAAACTATAAAAGTAAAAGAGTAAACATTATACAGGGAGTTTAAATTAATAAAGTATGTTTTAACTAATAAAGAAAGCTATCACATTTTATATTAGTTAAAAAAGTTTATGGTAAATTATCGATTTAAGGAATTATTTTGAAACTGAGTTTTTCAAAAACCATTAAGATATGTTTAGAGATGTGTTATAATAAAAAGATATTTATCTTTTGAAAAATAAATGTTGTCTTTAAGTAGAAATATTTGGAAATAAAAATGTAAAATGGTTATGTATAAAGAAGTATCTTAATAAAAGGATGAATAAAAGTTGAAATTTTTTAATAATTTTTTTGAAATATTATTAAACTCATATGAACTATGTGGATTATTTCCTTCCATAATTTGATCTAAGATTCGAGTGCAGAAATTTAAAGTGTTTACACTAGGGTTGTATATAAGACAGGACAGTCCATTGTCCGACTTGGTCCGAGGCTGTAAGACGTCCGGTTCGTGTTTGTAGGATTCTCATTTTGGGACACAAATTAGGATAAGAGAAAATGTAAGAAAAAATGTCCGTTCGAAAATGTTCGATGTTTTTCTATTGTCCAAACATCGTCTGTCCTTTGTTCGACTCCTACGAAAAATGTTCGAAGTTAAAGTTTGTCCGGTCCGTGTCCATTCGAATCTCTTATAGGACAGGCTAGGACACACCTCCGCCCGGTCCGATCCGTCCTGTTTACACCCCTAACTTATACCGATCCTAAAATAGATTTAACACTCAATTCTTGATGATGAACATTGTTGAGGATTTGTGGTTAGATACTTGAGTTTTCTATCATAGTTGAGAGCTATGCAAGGAAAACTAAAGTTCTAATCAGAAAGCCTAGTCAGAGTTCGCACTTAAGGATCCGGGGATCAATGCAAGTTCAGAAGTAAAGCTGTGAATTCAAATAAAAGATCGAATCAAATATTATGTATGGATAATCTATATACATCGTAAAAGTGTAAGTATAAAGATAAATGTCATGGACAAACAAATTTGGGTTTTGTGTTGTAATTTCAAGGACGAAATTCTTTTAAGAAAGGAAGTTTGTAACGACTCGCAAATTTATCATTTTGATAAATTATACTTATTTTTTAAAATTATTCAAATAAAAAGTTTACAATACAAATATTAGTATTTAGGGTGATAATAAGTAATAACAATAATCTTATTTTGAATAAATTTTTACAAAAGTATTTTCCTCGGGATTTAAATCGATATAATAGCTGGAAAGTTTTTATAGACAACTAGCTCTATAATCATAAAACCTCACACACAAGGCTGGATATATATACTTACTTTTATAATTAAAAAAGAATATGAAATTAATTATTTTGTTTTTGGAAATAAAATGTATTTACAACATCATCATTGATGCCTTTATTTTTAATCAATTGGTTTATTAAATTTAATTGATATCTAATGATTTAATAATCATTATAATTATTTTTAAATGATGATGATTCAATTTAAATGGTTATAAAGTGATAGTAAATCATATGTAATAATTTTATAAAGATATATACTTGATTTGAAAATATGAAAATTTACATCGCTTTATTGATATAATATCGATTTTTGTAAATAATTATTGCGATTGATTTATATCATTTTATAAATAAAATAAATCATTTAAATTAATTAATAATGATGAGAAATTTATTCTCAAGTTTTTTTACATTTATACATAATTTAAAGTATATGTGAAAATGTGACCGAAAATCAGTTTTTCGTTTGTCAACAGTTTAACGTACGTAAGTTGTGTAACGTTCTTTATATGACTTAAACACTTATATGAAATACATATGTTTGCGCCAAAATTGGTGACAAACCCCAAGGATTGTGAAAGCACCAGTGTATGAATATAAATCGACAATATTCAAACACAAATCACAGATCTAAGCAGCAAAACAGAAATTATAAACAAGAACACTCGATTTATAGTGGTTCGGCTATCTCCGGCCTACGTCCACTTCAAAGATTTTCCCTTTTATTGATATTCTTCGCTGATTACAATTGATTACAGCGGATTACAATGGATTATAGCTCTGAAATTCAAGTACAACGGTGGTGGTGGAGTGCAAAGTAGAGTCTGGTAGAGCCTTGGTGCTTCAGAGTCTTGTTCTAGCCAAAGAGAAATCGATCCCTTTTCTGAATGACCTGGGGCTCTATTTATAGGCGTAGGAGGCTGATATTTCTCCTAAAAGTCAGGTAGACCACTTCTGGCACGTGAGGGGGCCCACATGGCCGAATTCTGGAGACCCGAGCCCACTTTAGGATCGATTCGACCCTTGGTTCGAATCGATCAAGAAATTGTCCAATTGTAATGAAACTTGGCGTGGACATTCTTCGACATGTAGACGAACTCCAGTAAAAATTTCATGGCATTTGGATCAAGGGATTGAGAGTTGTGATCGATTCAAGATGGTGTTCTTCGGCATGCTGGTTGGTTCGAATCGACCCTATGGGTTCGTTCGAATCGATCAATTCGAATCCATAGGGTCGAATCCATGCTCCTGTGACGTGGCGTGCATTCTTCGTGTCGATCCACCTACTTCTCCGAGTTGAATGGGTCGACTCCGAGTTTGTAGCCGTGTTCACTTGATGGCTTCGTGTGTTGGATTCGAAGGTTTCTTCGAATCGATGGAGTGGTATTCGTTCGAATCGATCCAAATGGGTTACTCCGGATCGATTCGAATTCGTCTTTAACATGGGGATTCGAAGACAGCATGGAGCCGAAGCCATAATGGGTTTGTGGTCGTGTGAAGATGGATTCGAAGCAAGGTGACTTGGGCGGACTCGAATCAACGTGTGGTCGATGGACTTGCGCTAAGGCAGGCACGTATGGATTCGAACTAATGGTCATTGATGGATTCGGAGGATGGCTATCTGGGGGCTTGCTTGATGGAGTCGAAGCAAGGTGCAAGATGGGTTCGAAGTATGGCAACACCATGGATTTGAACTCTTTAACCTGGAGGGATACGAAGGGAGGTAGCATCGTGGATTCGAAGCTTGGTGGTCTGGATGGATTCGAACTAAGGCTTGCTCGATGGAGTCGAGGCAAGGTTTAGTTCGTGGGTTCGAACCAATGCATGGACGATGGCGGCCACATGGATGGATTCGAAGGCAGGCCATCGTGATGGATTCGAAGCAGATGGAGTCGAGGCCGATGGAGTCGAAGTTGATGGATGCGAGGCAGGCACTAGCTGATGGATTCGAACGATACCTCTGCCTATCGGTTCGAACATGGCGTCTGCCCTGATGGATTCGAACTAGATGGGTTCGAACTAATGAAGGGGTGATGGATTCGGACCGAGCAAGGTCCATCTCTCTCAACTCGAATCCATCATAACTTGAGCATACGACCTCGGATTGACTTGAAATTTGAGGTGCGGACTTCTATGATCTTTCTGGTCATGTCCTATCAATTGTGGCCCGATCCGGACTCGGACAAAATTCATCGATATCCATGGCTATCATGCAATGCATGGTTGATATTCAAGGATAGTAATCATTGATTTTTAGTAAATTTTGGGTATCTCAACTTTGCCAAAAGTTGGGATAACACTTTGCCCCCCAAAACATGCCTTTTTGTAAAACGTATGTTTTGAACGGTCTTAAATCAAGTGTAGTAAATTCACGTTTCATTCATAGCTGCAGTATTATCAATCAAGTTTGTGGCTGTTCGAAGCCAAATCAGCATTCGTTCTTTCTGTAGAAGTTGAGAATGAAGTTTCGTAGTCTCTCCGGACTATTATTGGCTACTCTGAACCCATACTAAGCCCATTCTAGACTTAGTGATTTAATAGAAAGATCCTATTGCACTCTGGCGTTGCCTTCTATCCCTTAACTCTGGTCCCAGTTAGGACGTATAGCGATGTCATGGTCGTTCTAGACCGATCATAGCCTCTCCGGGCTCTTGCTGGATCCCATCCTGTCACTCTCCGGTGAAGGGGAAACATCGCTTAAGTGAATTGATCCTGTCGCTCTCCGGCGAAGCAACTCACTTCTTGCACTCTGGTTTAGTGTATCTGAACATTAAGCGATGTCTTGGTCGTTCGAGACCGATCATTGCCTCTCCGGGCTCTTGCTGGATCCCATCCTGTCACTCTCCGGTGAAGGGGAAACATCGCTTAAATGAGTCGATCCTGTCGCTCTCCGGCGAAGCAACTCACTTCTTGCACTCCGGACCCCGTCTCTCCGGATAAGGTCATAAAGCGATCATGTTTATATTGGTATTTGATGTTTATCCCTTGACTCTCCGGTCAAAGGTTTATTTCAAGAAGTTTTAATTTATTTATTTAAATTCAAGTTCTAGATGTTCAATCTCAAACATCAGAAAAAAGCTAAGGATTGCCTCTCCGGGCATATCGGTTTATCTCCATCTCAGAGCATGCCTAGGGATCTCTCCGGTTCCCGTACATGTGTAAGTGGAGTAACCGTTTATTCTGAAAATAAATCTAAATAAAATTATTCGACAAAAGTCCAAATCCTGGACTTGGCCCTTGCCATCTTCAATCAGTTGATGACGAATCGTGATCCTGATCCAGGATCGTTCCTGTTAGGTGGAGGTGGTAGTTGTTCAGGCCTTGCTACCATTGTCCGTTCTCTAACAAATTGCGGCAATCTACCACCTCTGGCATGTTCCTCCACCTCATCCTTTAGGTGGCAGCATTCGTCTATAGTGTGCCCATCCAGCTCATGGAATAGGCAGTATTTTCCAGTCCCGCGCTCCCGCTCAGTGGGGTTCCTTATGGGTGGCTTTCGATAGGGGAGTTGCCCCCGAGTTTCAGTGTAAATTCTTTCTAGGCCTGTAGTCAGATCTGTGTATTGCCTGAATCTTGGTTCTCGGAATTTCTTCCGTTTATCAGGACCGTCATGTATGTCATCATGTTTCCTCTTTCCTTTGTCTACTACAGGCTGTTCTCTGGGGATTCCTTCGCTTCGCGCGGTATTTATTTCCCGACTCTCGGCTTGTGATTCTTCTAATCGGATGAACTTTTCAGCTTTATGAAAGAACTCTCCAAGATCTTGCGATGGATCTTTAGTTAGAGAATCTTTAAATCTTGTGCCTTCCGTGACTCTGGCCACCGCTTCCATTAAAATCATCGATGGATCCGGGCGATCTACAGAAGTCACTGTCACATTGAATCTTAGAAGAAAATCTTTTATGGACTCTCCGGTCCTTTTCTTGATCGAAGCTAAAGTCATCACACTCTTGGGTCGCATTACGTGGACCCTAAACTGTCTCATGAAGCAATCTACAAGCTCGCTCCATGTTCCGATTGATCCAGTCTCTAGTTGTCTGAACCAAAGTGCAGCTAAATCTGACAAATATAGAGGGAAACATCGTGCCATTACTTCCTCGGATGCCCCCAGCACTTCCATGTGCCTGATATATCTGGTAATATGCATGGTCGGGTCTGACCTCCCGTCATAAGGTTCTAGCGTCGGTAGTTTGAATTTTTGAGGGTTCCTTGCGTTTCGGAGGTTCGGAGTGAACGGACTCCGACTGACTTCTTCCAGCCCTCCACTAGGCAATCCTCCTCTCATGATTCGTCGCATTAGGCCTATCATTCTCTCGTCTCCGTCTAGGGGTTGGCCTCTTGTCAAGTTCCTATCCTGCCCCCCGAGCCTTGAAGGGAATTCTGGTACGTATTCTTCTGGTGGCTCGTTAGCATATGCATTGGCTCCAGCCTGTTGAGCTCCTTCTGTTGGTCTTCCAGTATTGGACCCTGAGGGTCTGCCCCCAAGTCCTTGTTGATCACCTTCTCCTGCATTCTGGCCTTGAACCTGACCTTCATTAGCTTCTGTAATCCTGATTCCTTGTCCCGCACTTGCAGTTGTTGTAGTTGGTCCAAGGTTTTGCATATTCGCTGCCCTCATTTGTTCGAGGAAATTCTGCAGCATCTCCTGTTGAGTCTTCATCATGCTTTCGCGTAATGAATTAGCCATAGCTTCCATCTCGTCTCTAGTGATGTAGACGGAAGCTTGTCCTTCTCCTGATCTGGAGGATGCTTCTTGGCTTCCTCCTTGTTGGCTCCGATCAATTCTTTGTCTTGTTTGTCAAGTCATTGTTTCTGAATTGGAATTCTTTAAACTCTTAAATCTGAACTCTGAATCTAATGTAGCGGGTGCTGGTTCTTCTCAGTGAAAGCACCAAAGTGTTTGCGCCAAAATTGGTCACAAACCCCAAGGATTGTGAAAGCACCAGTGTATGAATATAAATCGACAATATTCAAACACAAATCATAGATCTAAGCAGCAAAACAGAAATTATAAACAAGAACACACGATTTATAGTGGTTCGGCTATCTCCGGCCTACGTCCACTTCAAAGGTTTTCCCTTTTACTGATATTCTTCGCTGATTACAATTGATTACAGCGGATTACAATGGATTATAGCTCTGAAATTCAAGTACAACGGTGGTGGTGGAGTGCAAAGTAGAGTCTGGTAGAGCCTTGGTGCTTCAGAGTCTTGTTCTAGCCAAAGAGAAATCGATCCCTTTTCTGAATGACCCGGGGCTCTATTTATTGGCGTAGGAGGCTGATATTTCTCCTAAAAGTCAGGTAGACCGCTTCTGGAACGTGAGGGGGCCCACATGGCCGAATTCTGGAGACCCGGGCCCACTTTGGGATCGATTCGACCCTTAGTTCGAATCGATCAAGAAATTGTCCAATTGTAATGAAACTTGGCGTGGACATTCTTCGACATGTAGACAAACTCTTGTAAAAATTTCAGGGCATTTGGATCAAGGGATTGAGAGTTGTGATCGATTCAAGATGGTGTTCTTCGGCATGCTGGTTGGTTCGAATCGACCCTATTGGTTCGTTCGAATCGATCAATTCGAATCCATAGGGTCGAATCCATGCTCCTATGACGTGGCACGCGTTCTTCGTGTCGATCCACCTACTTCTCCGAGTTGAATGGGTCGACTCCGAGTTTGTAGCCGTGTTCACTTGATGGCTTCGTGTGTTGGATTCGAAGGTTTCTTCGAAACGATGGAGTGGTATTCGTTCGAATCGATCCAAATGCGTTACTCCGGATCGATTCGAAGTCGTCTTTAACATGGGGATTCGAAGACAGCATGGAGCTGAAGCCATAATAGGTTTGTGGTCGTGTGAAGATGGATTCGAAGCAAGGTGACTTGGGCGGACTCGAATCAACGTGTGGTCGATGGACTTGCGCTAAGGCAGGCGCGTATGGATTCGAACTAATGGTCATTGATGGATTCGGAGGATAGCTATCTGGGGGCTTGCTTGATGGAGTCGAAGCAAGGTGCAAGATGGGTTCGAAGTATGGCAACACCATGGATTCGAACTCTTTAACCTGGAGGGATACGAAGGGAGGTAGCATCGTGGATTCGAAGCTTGGTGGTCTGGATGGATTCGAACTAAGGCTTGCTCGATGGAGTCGAGGCAAGGTTTAGTTCGTGGGTTCGAACCAATGCATGGACGATGGAGGCCACTTGGATGGATTCGAAGGCAGGCCATCGTGATGGATTCGAAGCAGATGGAGTCGAGGCCGATGGAGTCGAAGTTGATGGATGCGAGGCAGGCACTAGCTGATGGATTCGAATGATACCTCTGCCTATCGGTTCGAACATGGCGCCTGCCCTGATGGATTTGAACTAGATGGGTTCGAACTAATGAAAGGTTGATGGATTCGAACCGAGCAAGGTCCATCTCTCTCAACTAGAATCCATCATAACTTGAGCATACGACCTTGGATTGACTTGAAATTTGAGGTGCGGACTTCTATGATCTTTCTTGTCATGTCCTATCAATTGTGGCCCGATCCGGACTCGGACAAAATTCATCGATATCCATGGCTATCCTGCAATGCATGGTTGATATTCAAGGATAGTAATCATTGATTTTTAGTAAATTTTGGGTATCTCAATTTTGCCAAAAGTTGGGATAACAACATATACCCATATTAAGGCATGCATATACATGCACAAACATGTCACGTGCATACAAGAATGGAACTATATATCTATATAAATACACACACACACACACACACAGATATATATATATATAGACACACACATATAACATACTTATAACACACACATATATAAGATATTCGTAAAAGCTTAATACTTACGCCAACCCAAAGTCAACTGTCTCACATCAAAGTACAGACTTGAGCACATTCATGGGGGATGATTATGGTGGATGTTGGGAGCCGAAAATATGGATGGACAGAAGGCATGTAGGTGATGGAGATGGAGCATGCGGCGGGGATGAGGGGGGTGATAGTGTAGATATTTGTCTCCTTTTCTTTTTCTAAAAATAGCCCCTCCACAACTCATTCTCTTATCTTCCATAACGTCCTCATATCAAAATTAAATGATGAAATTCTTTTTCCAAACCATTAAAAATCCTATGTGTAGCGACCCGACTTTCTATCACCAGAAAATCGCATCACTATTTATGAAAGAAAGAGATAGAAGAAGAAAAGTAAGAGAAGAAAGAACAACAACACATCAGAATCTCACAGCGGAACGAATGAAATATAATATAGAACATATACATAGTATCATATACATCAAAGTACACAACTATACATCTCAATTTGGACAGTTATAACATTTCTGTCTAATATACAGTACAAGAATAACAGTACAGAATAACACACAGTGGAAAATCTAACTATATCTACATGCTGAAGGCTCCTGCTTCAAAGCTCCTCCAGAATTCGTCAAGAGATAACCTGAATCACTTGACTACTCATACATAATATGAGTACCCAAGAGTTTAATAAAACAGAAAATAAACACTCGGGTCAGACAGGGCTCTGGTGTGAGTAAAGGGTTAAAATTGCTTAACTTTAGAAAATCCTTTGAAAGAAAAGGTATCACGTAAGACTTCCCACACATAAACATGGAAAGTTTTTACCTTACGCTAACCAAAACATTTGATAGGAAATCCAGTGATATTATAATAGTGTCTAGGGTTTTCAAGTAAATATGAAATAGCGGAAATTGTTACATCTATTAAATTCCAGCTACTAGCCACAAAAGTGGGTAATACAAACAAAACCGTAGGGTCTCGTAGGAAGAATGGGTTTCCAACAATGGCAGGGCTACTGGGGTACCGCCAGTCACAGTACGTGGCATAAATCACCGTACCGAGGAGCCACCCTAACTCCCATGCAACATAAGGCCGGGACCATTCCTTACTGAACTGTCCCGAACAAGACAACCCCGGCAGTTGTTGCAATCAACCGCCCCACACAGCCGAATATAAAGGGACTTCTAGACAGGGGTAAATCTCGCTCTCCAGTGGGAGCTACCCACGAAGCCTTACTGCACCTCCCCTGTTTTAGCCATTCCCGGTTGATGAGGCTTGAGGCTACGATTAACTTTGTAGGACACATTTATCTTAGAATGCTCATCGCCCACCTGACGATGTTCTGAAAGCATTCAATCCATACAAGTCCGTTCCGGATTCGAACGAAACTGAAGGCACTATCTCGTTGCACTCATTTTGGAATCACCCTCAGAGTCAACGACCATAGCCCTTGCACTCTGAATCACCATCTCGAACCTATAAGTACTATTCCATCAAACTCATTACGGAATCACCCATAGAGTTATACTGACGTATAGTTCTTACACCTCGAGTCTTCACTTGCACTCCACTTGGATTCACGACCTAACGTTTATTTTGGATCGGTGTGGTTTTCGGATATCCAAATATGGAAACCCGATCCCGGTCTCGCCAAATCCAAACGCTATTTTAATGTCCAAGTTGTATTTAAGGGATTTAAAAAGAAGATATTCAGAATATCACTTAAACATAAATGGATGATTCACATTACACAGATAGATATGTCACTATTATCACATTCATCCATATATATCACAAAGCAGCATATATATCACATCTCAGATATATCACATTCATATCATCACATATCAACCAATGCCATTCAATATCATCCAATATCATTAACTCATCCAATGATACTTATCAACCAATCATTCATCATCAATACACAAGTTTAATCCAAACTTTGATTTATTTAATTCATCCTTAATTAAATTAAATCTTATTTAATCACTTGGATTATCATCAATCCATCTTACTACTCATTAATTAATTAAAAATTAATTAATAAACTTCACTTAATTATTTACCTTAATTAATCTCCCGTGATTAATTGTTACTTAATTACTTTAAGTAATTATTCCTGAATTACAATATTAATTAATCATCTAGATTAATTACTTCTTGATTATCCAGGCAATTATCTCTTAATTACTCTTTTAAATTAATCTCACCGATTAACTATAATTTAATTATCTTGATAATTATTCCTTTAATTAACCTCTAAATTAATCATACCTGATTAATCACCTTATTAATTAATCATACTTGATTAATTACTCTTGATTAATTACCTTTAATTAATCACACTTGATTAATCATTTATAATTAATTATATTTAATTAATTACCTTTAAATTAATCACTTTTAATTAATTAATTTTTAATTACATTTAGTAATTTAAAACTTGATTATAAATTAATTATCCTTAAATTATTAATTAACAATTAAATATTTATTTCCATTAATTAATAACTACTTCCATTAAATTTCTTTCTTAATTAATTACTTTAACAAGTAATTATTCACATAATCAATTACTCTTAATCCTTTTATAAATTAACCATTAGTCAAATAATTTAAACCCTTAATTAATTTTATTAATTAATTCTTTAATTAATAACCCAAGTGATTAATCCCTAATCACAACCACTAAATTACTTTTATAAAGTAATTATCTTTTACTTAATTTCTTCTAGTAGTTAATCACTTAATTACCCAATTACTTTACCAAGTAATTATATCTAATTAACTCTAATGTGATTATCTTTAAATTAATCACTAACTAATTACTTAATTAATTATTTAATTAATCATTTAAAGTAATTAAATAATTCTTTTAACATATTATATTATAAAGATCCTAAATTAAGTAAACCATTATCTTAATTAAATTGTTAATATTAACCAATAACACTTGATTATTAATAATAATTTAATTATCTTAATTATCTTCGTATATTTGTTCATCTTTAGTAAATCAAAATTTTAAATTACTTAAGACAATCTTTATTATAAATGATTACTAAATCTTAATCATTAAACCTTAATTTAATATATAACATCAAAAATCAAATATAATTAAAACAATTTAAACATTCACATTAAAGCTTTTAAATTTTTAAAACTTCTCAAAGTTATTTCAGAAAATTTATTACAAACTTTATTTCAAAAATTCACTTATTTTATTTTTAAACATCCATATTTTAATATATAAACTTGTTTAATTTGTTTTAAAACTTGAATTATCTTCAAAAATCATATTTCTTTTGTTCAAAACCCTATTAAACATTTACTGTTTTCAAACTAAACCCAGCTCAACCAAACCCGAGCTATCCCCTTATAAAATCCCGAGCGAAACCCACGTTTACCCTGAGTCTCCCCTAACCTATGCCTACTTCGAGCCAAGGCCTCACTCACCCGATGCCATCTTCGAGTTTCCTCAACTCGCCCAAACCCATACCAGAAAACATGAAATCGTGCACGTATACATGCACGTCGCCGATGGTCGACGGCGAACTCCACGCCAGCCTTCCCCAAGTCGCACACGACCTCTACTATAAATCGCGCCACCCAAAAAATCAAATTCGAACGAGAATCGAAAATTCACCTACGAACCCATCAGCTCGAAACACCATCGCCAGAAAATCCAACATCCACGACAACTCAAACTTCGAGAAAACCCATCGGCACCACCAAAGCTTCGTCATGATCCTCTAAACCCACGGCTACTCTCGCAATTCACTCCGGTAGCCTCACAATGCCGTAAAGACGCAATGAACCACGATGATAAAAACGAGGTACAAAACCCTACTTATCCAAATTCCAGTCAATCCCTTCATCTAAAAAATTCCAAAATGATTTTTTTTAAGATCATCGTTGTCCCCTCCACCTCCATGCTCAACCACGTCGACATTATTGTCGTCATTCACCCCAGATTGGGCGAAATGCTCAAAACAATCAAATCTTAAATTCTCACCAATTACTGTTCTGAAATTCATGGTTCCAGCTTCTAAAATCGTAATTACTTATTTGAAACTCGATTATAAAATCAAAACTCAAATTTGAATACAAATTTTTTTGCCCCAAATCTATATTTTACTGTAAAAATAAAATTCCTGAGCCAATAATACACTTAAAATCCTATAAATATTTTTATGTGATAGGTTACTTGTTTACAATCAACTTCTATTTACACATCAAAGGCCAATACAAATTCAGTATGGAATTATTGATTTTATTACGAGTTTGAAGCCTGTTGCAGAGCATATGTTTGACTTTACAGGTAAATCAAATATTAACAATTCAACATGCATTCAAATTTAAATCCAATATTTCAAATAACATTATGATATCATCACAATAACAAATTGAATCAAATGTTTAAACGATTTTTAAAAGATTTATTTACTCACCTTTATGTAGAGGACAGAAAATGTTTCCAGGCTCTAAATATTCTACATGTTGAAATGAAATCTACAGTTGTATTTTGTAATGACCCGCCGTTCTGACCGCCTCCAGCCGGTAATTAAACCAACTTGAAACGTTCAAAATGACGGATTGTTATTTAGTTTATGGAATTTAAACAGAATCAGCCACAGAATCACGGAATAATAATAACATTTCACATTAAAGAATTTTTCTTTTATATATAAATATCAAAGTTTATACAATGCATTAACTTTTATACAGCGGAATATTTCTTTAAAATACAAAATCCCTGAAAAGCTAAAATGAAGCGTTTCCCATCTCTCTCTCTCTAACTTCGTTGCCTGGAAATCTTCAAGCTGTAAGATACTCGGTCTGACCCGAGTATTACATTCAAAAGAAAATAATACACGGGTCAGTCTAATTCAAACTCAGTTATTAGTGCATAGAAGCAACAATAATTAAATAGCAATTAGACGACAGTCAAATGTAAATTCACCTATCCGATCCTTTAACAAGAAATCGGATAACGGTAAAAATAATACTTAACAGTGTTAAAACAATAGATCAGTAGATTCAGATTATCAATGAAGATAGATGAAATGATTATTAATGAAAATAATTTTAGAAAAACATCAGAATTACCTAAACGGCAATTAGCAAAAAAATCATCAAAATGCGATTTAAACTATATTGAATTGGCAACATAAAACAATTTTAGAAATAGAAAACATCAATTTTTGTTTTTTTTGATTGGCTGTCGTACACGCACGCATGCACGGCCTCACCAATACGACATACGAAAAATGCAACAAATCAATGAATCAAAACAAAAAAATATAAATTAAAATCAATACTGAGTGGTTGTAGTACACGTTAACGTGTACGGCCTCGCCACCATTAAAATGTGTGCCTGCAGTACACGCACGCGTGCACTGCCTCACCACAACAGAATGTGAAATCATCACAACAGTGAATACTGACAGCAATCGAAGCTGCAGAGATCAAGTCAGTGACTCAACGCAGCTGCAACAAATGAATCAGAAATTACACCCCAAAAGATAACAGTTCTAAGAACTGCATAGTATCACGCAACGGTGAAATGGAACTGCAATTGAATAGACAGTACACAACACAATAGGTCCAACCATCAAGTTCCAGTATGAAGTACACAGGAAATGCACAAATATGCGACAAGACTTGCACCTATGCCACAATGCAGACAAGCTACAACGGATAATCAAACTCAACAAAAATCAGCCTACAAAGTTCCAGTGAAGTGAAATAGTGCAACTCAATATGGCAACACAACTACACAATGAAGCATGAATGAATGCTACAGTGACCAACCAAAAGTTCAAGTAAATCAAAGTGTGCAACTCAAAAATGTACACAAGTGCAGATCAAATGCTCAAGCCACCAAGAATCAGTGCAATGACCAGAGCACAAAGAAGTACAAAATGAAAACTACAAAAAAAAGCATCAAAGATTATGTATGCAGACCAGAAAAATCAGACTCAACTACAGGGATGGATACAATGTCAAAGCACAGAGCAACCAAATGTTAACAATAATGAACAAAGTGAATACAAGAACTAGTTGAGATGAACAATGCAAGAACATGAAATCAGACCAACAGCTACATGAAGAAAACATGCATGCAACATGGACTACAGACAACTCAAATGAACCAAATGCACATGTCAACAGCAATGAAAACAAAGTCAGACCAACAACAACTGCATAGGAATGCAGTAACAAACAGAAGGAATGGCCAAGTACAAGCAAATGAATACAATTCGAAGTGATATAACAGTTACAACTACAGAGACCAAGTGTTCAATGCACAATGCAGACACAACTCAAATGAAACAGGCAGATTTGAAGACTACTGACCAATGAACAAAGAACAGAGACCAGACAAGCCAAGCAACAAGGCAGATCACAAAGAAATGCCACCAAGTAAACAACTCAGGCTAATGTACACAGTTCATGTGTATATCAGTAATCGACACAATGAACAACATAATACACAGTGATGCAAGTGCAACTGACCAAAGCTCATGCAAACATGAAGTGAATGCAATAACAGCAAATACCATAATATCAAGTGAAAAGTGCAGACTAAACTCAAGTGCAATTCGAATTGACAAAACAGTTTCAAGCTACAACAAGCAGCTGCAACATGGTGAACAAGAAACAGTGCAGAGCACAAGCAAACTGAAACATCTCAAGTTCAATATCCAAGCAACAATGAAAAGTAAGGAACCAAATACTCAGGTCAACAGTGAAGTGAACATCAGTCAACAATTTCAAGTGACAAGTTGAAGCAATAGTGTCACAATATCAAAGCACAGAACAACCATGTATCAATAACCATGCAACACAGTGGCAATCACAAGCTACGAACACCAAATGTCGACCAGGTAGCAATAATGTCAATGCAGCTACAAACCAGTAGAGATGAAACTATGAAATGCTCAAGTGAAATTTAGGTCAATACCAACAGAGAAAATGGCCAGAGACGAAGCTCACAGGGGCCGGAAAACCAAAGCAATAAATCATACTGAAGTCAACAAGGAACCACACGAAAACAAATATTGACCGAGATTAAAAGAGGAAAGTTCGTTGCCGTGGGACTCAAGACGAAATCAATTTCAAAAATCAAGTCAATGTATACAAATTTAAGTTAAACCAAAAACATCAACATTAGCATAAGAATCGAATAAAGGCAGTAGCTTGAATTAGATTGTGAGTGAAGAACACTCACCTTAGCACGAAGAGCAGATCGAAGCAGAGATGAACGAAAACCAGAGGATCGATCGAGCAAATCGAAGCCGGCGCCTTTGATTTTGAAAAGCCCTAAGTTTCAGAGAGGAACGAAGATCGAAGCCCCAAAATTTTCTTTTGAATGAAGGAATGAACGAAGATTTGAGTAGAGAGGCCGCTATTTTTTTTCTCTTTGCTCGATTTAGGGTTTCGAACGAATGAAGATTAAAGAGGAACGGCTGCCATTATTTCGTTTTGTTTTTCTGATGAAAAGAAGAGGGTAGGGTGGCTGAAGTGATACGCCTATGGCTAAAAAGATGAAATCATTTAATGCTTGAGTGCCCTGTGTCCTTCATGTCTTCACTTGCAAGCTATTACTTATGTTTTTCTTTTGCATGCTTATATTTTTTCTTCTTCTTTAGTAAGCTTCTTAGATATATATTTGTTTGAAGTTCAACTATCAAACATAATTTATATTAACATGTATTACAATTAGATTTTATAATTGTATTTCATACTTATAAAATTTATTCCGTTTTATTTAAGTTAAAGAAAAATGTTATTAAAACTAACCATCAATTTATTAATTTACATAGGTAATAATTCTTAAATCCAACTTATTTTTTCTAAGTCATTAGCTCGAATTTTTAAATACAAATTTAATATTCAATTTTCAAATTCCAAAGTCAAATTTAAATTTTTATTCAACTTTCGATAGATTAAATTTTAAAATTATATCGCCAAATACATAGTTATATTAGGAATTCAATTTAAATCATCATTCAAATATTTAAAATCTATTAAATATTTTCAATTTAAATTGTTCAAAATTCTGGGTTGTTACAATCTTCCCTCCTTAAAAGAATTTCGTCCCGAAATTATAAGTTAGGAAAAACGATTGCTAAAACCTCATCGATATTTATACCCTACACAATTTTTTACCAAGTTCAAAACTTATTAAATAAATAAATATAGGGTTCATTCCATTTGTTTCATCTCGCTAATTTTGTTCATTATCTCCTTTGTTCATTAATTTCTAAAATCAAGACGCAAAGATCTTTTACTAAAATTTTCGACTTACGAAACTCAGATTTAAACTTAAAATTCTTCACGTTAGAGATTTGCATATTATATCTTTTCCAAAGCTGTGGACTTTCAAAATATTTCAAAAATCCTCTTCCTTAGTTTATTAGGTTGGAATTATGTAATTTTAATTTCAGACTATTGATTTACTATTTAAAGTTCGAAAATACTTGCTATCTCGAAATTTAACAAGTCTATCGTCGTTCTTAAAGATATTAGGCATACGCTGGCCAGGCGCAGGACTAAAAATCTCCAAGTACTAAATATACTTGCTTCAACTCCCAGTGAAAATACTTTTTTTAAAATTCTTTCAAAAATGGATATGGAAAGCACATTCCCTCATGGATCACAGTTACCCGGCGGTTACGCTACTATCCCAGTAGAATTGCTTGTAACCGTAGATTTCTCATCTCTCTTGAACTTCGCCATGGTTGTTGCCATAGATCGCGGTCCACACGGCGATTACGCTACTATCCCAGTAGAGTCGCTCGTAACCGTAGGCATCTCGCCCCTCGAATTTTGCCTTGGCTTCTAGATTGCAGTTTACTCGGCGGTTGCGCCACTATCCCAGTGGAATCGCTTGTAACTGTAGGCATCTCGCCCCTCAAATTACGCTAGTCACTCCAACTAATGGAAAACAAATGGCCAATCCAACTAATGGAAAACAAATGGCCAATCCAACTAATGGAAATCAAATGACCAATCCAACTAATGGAATTCAAATGGTCAATCCAACTAATGGAATTCAACGTAGCTACGATTTTCATATGGACACTCATCTCGAGTTCCAACAACCTTCACAAATTTTAAATGGAAGGTACTTTTCCATATCCTCAGTTTAGAAAACATAATATCATACATAGATAGTACTTCATTTCACATTTCGTACATATCATATCATACCTATGTAAACTTACATAAGTTTTCCCATAACAATTTCTTTCTAAACTGATGGTTTTCGAATTCACTACATTCTCATATATAAGTTTCGAAAACCACAATATCTCATACCCATAACAAATAGAGGATTCATGAGTTTTCCATCTCATTACCGATTTAAAATTTTCCTCTAAGTCGATTTAGAATTTTAAGGTTATCTCAAACCCAATTCACATTCATAATTCAATATATTATCGACTTCACACTCGATTTGGATTACACGTTACATTGTCAATTCTCAACACATAACTGATGTCTACCGATATATAACCTCTGAGCTCGTGTGTCTCAGAGAAGGGTGTTAAGCTAAGAGAATAAATTCTCCGCCACCAAACAGATATATATTTAATAGAGATCAATTGCTATGTCATCAATTCACAATGTTAGACATACAATCCAAATCGACCATCCAAAATTCAAAACTCAACTTATATTGTTTTTGGTGTCGAAGTTAAACTCAATTTAACTCAAGATTCAATTTTTTTGGAAAAATTTCCAAGTTGAACTAATTGTTCAAATTTCCCATTTAACTTTTTCAACTTCGACTTAATTAATAGTTTGAATTCCGCATACTTTTCACAATATTGGTTTCAAACCAACTTCAAACTTTCCCAAAAATATCTTTACCAAATATATATAATTTTCCACACTTAACCATTTGAAAACAAATTTCAAATCATTTTTCGCCTTTCAATCTTTGAAAACAAATTTCAAATCAATTTCCTTAAACGGAAACATTTCCAAATATTTATCCATTTTAAACTTTAAATGGTTCATTTAAATCAATCAAATAAATCCTTACCGATTTATTTTAAACTTATGTTCCAAATCCATAAATTTATTTCCACATTTCAAAAATAAATCAATGTTTATTTTTAACAAATTTCCCTTTCTTTTATAAATTCCATAGTGAATTTACATTTCCAAAATATCTATGAATATACGATTTTCAAATCGATTTCAAATATTCATTTTTCAATTTATCTTTAAAAGATAAAATTTCAAACCTTTCATTCCATATTGGAAAACATTTCCACACTTATTTAATAATAAGTAATTCACAAATCCATTAATTTTCAACACTTGAAAAACATTCAATATACTTAAATCATAATCAAGTATATATTTCATTCTTTAAGGAAAGCGTTCTTTTTAAACACATTTATTTGAGTCAAAATGAATGTTGCGTAAAACATTGTTACGACGACCCAAAATCACTAGTATAGGGATTCGAATTTAAGATAGATATATAAATCCCAATACTATAAAAACATTTCCTTTCGGAAACTATTTACTATATCAACAGTGTTATAGTCCACCATTTCCTTTTATTCCCCGAAAACGTCTATTTCGACAATGAATGTTGAAATCTATGGTTCGATACTTAATGCATTTTAAAATATCTTTAAAACCATTAACTTTATTTCATAATATCACTTCCCTAAAACATATCTGTTTTATTTAATAATATATTCACTGTCCGAAATCGTGAATATACTTCATTAACCAATTTCATCATTTCTACGCATTTAATTCAGAATTATCCACTATCCAAAATCGTGGATAAAATTCCCAACCAACTTTTATCATCACAATATTTAACTTAAAGGATAATTCGCTGTCCAAAATCACGAATATATCTCCTTTAATAATTCTATGTTTCATTTATCAAATTCACTTGGTTTCGAATTTATAAAAATCTTTACAAATTCCATTTCTATTTATAAAACTTCGATTTATAAATCTGCTTTATTAATTCAATTCAATTTATATAACTCAATTATATACCAAAAGTTCATTTATAAGTTAAGTACTTATAATTCATTTATTGACTAAATCGTTCTTCAAAACATTTGAAATCAATTTTCAAAAGAATTCAGAATCAAATTCCCAAGTTATAGTTCAACAATCCCCTTGGCTATAACTAAATTGACATGTCATTTTATTTTCCATTTTATTACTTTGGAGATATTCAAAATATTTGATTTAAACCATTTCATTAATTCACTTAACTTATAATTTATTTTCCATAAATCTCAGCAATTCGATAATGGGTTTTCGAATGATCGGGACTCAAATCTAAGGAGACCTCACCGAAGAGAAACTATCGCAAATCTAAATTTAGAGAGCTATAAAAGAGAGGGGGATTGTCCGAAAAGGATTTGAATTTTCAAATAACTTTTATTTTCAAAAACAATTTTATACTTCATTAGATTTGGAAAACGTTTTCTTTAAAGTGATTCTAGTGACAATTCATATTAAACGCCATAAACTAAGCTTTGTGTAAACCAAAGCTCTGATACCACTCTTGTAACGACCCGCCGTTCTGACCGCCTCCAGCCGGTAATTAAACCAACTTGAAACGTTCAAAATGACGGATTGTTATTTAGTTTATGGAATTTAAACAGAATCTGCCAAAGAATCACAGAATAATAATAACATTTCACATTAATGAATTTTTCTTTTATATATAAATATCAAAGTTTATACAATGCATTAACTTTTATACAGCGCAATATTTCTTTAAAATACAAAATCCCTGAAAAGCTAAAATGAAGCGTTTCCCATCTCTCTCTCTCTAACTTCGTTGCTTGGAAATCTTCAAGCTGTAAGATACTCGGTCTGACCCGAGTATTACATTCAAAAGAAAATAATACACGGGTCAGTCTAATTCAAACTCAGTTATTAGTGCATAAAAGCAACAATAATTAAATAGCAATTAGACGACAGTCAAATGTAAATTCACCTATCCGATCCTTTAACAAGAAATCGGATAACGGTAAAAATAATACTTAACAATGTTAAAACAATAGATCAGTAGATTTAGATTATCAATGAAGATAGATGAAAGGATTATTAGTGAAAATAATTTTAGAAAAACATCAGAATTGCCTAAACGGCAATTACCAACAAAATCATCAAAATGCAATTTAAACTATATTGAATTGGCAACATAAAACAATTTTAGAAATAGAAAACATCAATTTTTGTTTTTGTTTTTTTTTTGATTGGCTGCCGTACACGCACGCGTGCACGGCCTCGCCAATACGACATACGAAAAATGCAACAAATCAATGAATCAAAACAAAAAAATATAAATTAAAATCAATACTGAGTGGCTGCAGTACACGTTAACGTGTACGGCCTCGCCACCATTAAAATGTGTGGCTGCAGTACACGCACGCGTGCACTGCCTCGCCACAACAGCATGTGAAATCATCACAACATTGAATACTGACAGCAATCGAAGCTGCAGAGGTCAAGTCAGTGACTCAATGCAGCTGCAACAAAATGAATCAGAAATTACACCCTAAAAGATAACAGTTCAAAGAACTGCATAGTATCACGCAACGGTGAAATGGAACTACAATTGAATAGACAGTACACAACACAATAGGTCCAACCATCAAGTTTCAGTATGAAGTACACAGGAAATGCACAAATATGCGACAAGACTTGCAGCTATGCCATAATGCAGACAAGCTACAATGGATAATCAAACTCAACAAAAATCAGCCTACAAAGTTCCAGTGAAGTGAAATAGTGCAACTCAATATGGCAACACAACTACACAATGAAGCATGAATGAATGCTACAGTGACCAACCAAAAGTTCAAGTAAATCAAAGTGTGCAACTCAAAAATATACACAAGTGCAGACCAAATGCTCAAGCCACCAAGAATCAGTGCAATGACCAGAGCACAAAGAAGTACAAAATGAAAACTACAAACAAAAGCATCAAAGATTATGTATGCAGACTAGAAAAATCAGACTCAACTACAGGGATGGATACAATGTCAAAGCACAGAGCAACCAAATGTTAACAATCAATGAACAAAGTGAATACAAGAACCAGTTGAGATGAACAATGCAAGAACATGAAATCAGACCAACAGCTACATGAAGAAAACATGCATGCAACATGGACTACAGACAACTCAAATGAACCAAATGCACATGTCAACAGCAATGAAAACAAAGTCAGACCAACAACAACTGCATAGGAATGCAATAACAAACAGAAGGAATGACCAAGTACAAGAAATTGAATGCAATTCGAAGTGATATAACAGTTACAACTACAGAGACCAAGTGTTCAATGCACAATGCAGACACAACTCAAATGAAACAGGCAGATTTGAAGACTACTGACCAATGAACAAAGAACAGAGACTAGACAGGCCAAGCAACAAGGCAGATCACAAAGAAATGCCACCAAGTAAACAACTCAGGCTAATGTACACAGTTCATGTGTATATCAGTAATCGACACAATGAACAACATAATACACAGTGATGCAAGTGCAACTGACCATAGCTCATGCAAACATGAAGTGAATGCAATAACAGCAAATACCACAATATCAAGTGAAAAGTGCAGACTAAACTCAAGTGCGATTCGAATTGACAAAACAGTTTCAAGCTACAACAAGCAGCTGCAACATGGTGAACAAGACATAGTGCAGAGCACAAGCAAACTGAAACATCTCAAGCTCAATATCCAAGCAACAATGAAAAGTAAGGAACCAAATACTCAGGTCAACAGTGAAGTGAACATCAGTCAACAATTTCAAGTGACAAGTTGAAGCAATAGTGTCACAATATCAAAGCACAGAACAACCATGTATCAATAACCATGCAACACAATGGCAATCACAAGCTACGAACACCAAATGTCGACCAGGTAGCAATAATGTCAATGCAGCTACAAACAAGTAGAGATGAAACTGTGAAATGCTCAAGTGAAATTTAGGTCAATACCAACAGAGAAAATGGCCAGAGACGAAGCTCACAGGGGCCGGAAAACCAAAGCAATAAATCATAGTGAAGTCAACAAGGAACTACACGAAAAAAAATATTGACCGAGATTAAAAGAGGAAAGTTCGTTGTCGTGGGACTCAAGACGAAATCAATTTCAAAAATCAAGTCAATGTATAAAAATTTAAGTTAAAACAAAAACATCAACATTAGCATAAGAATCGAATAAAGGCAGTAGCTTGAATTAGATTGTGAGTGAAGAACACTCACCTTACCACGAAAAGCAGATCGAAGCAGAGATGAACGAAAACCAGAGGATCGATCGAGCAAATCGAAGCCGGCGCCTTTGATTTTGAAAAGCCCTAAGCTTCAGAGAGGAACGAAGATCGAAGCCCCAAAATTTTCTTTGAACGAAGGAACGAACGAAGATTTGAGTAGAGAGGCCGCTATTTTTTTCTCTTTGCTCGATTTAGGGTTTTGAACGAATGAAGATTAAAGAGGAACGGCTGCCATTATTTCGTTTTTTTTTATGAAAAGAAGAGGGTAGGGTGGCTGAAGTGATACGCCTATGGCTAAAAAGATGAAAGCATTTAATGCTTGAGTACCCTGTGTCCTTCATGTCTTCACTTGCAAGCTATTACTTACTTATGTTTTTCTTTTGCATGCTTATATTTTTTTTTCTTCTTTAGTAAGCTTCTTAGATATATATTTGTTTGAAGTTCAACTATCAAACATAATTTATATTAACATGTATTACAATTAGATTTTATAATTGTATTTCATACTTATAAAATTTATTCCGTTTTATTTAAGTTAAAGAAAAATGTTATTAAAACTAACCATCAATTTATTAATTTACATAGGTAATAATTCTTAAATCCAAATTATTTTTTCTAAGTCATTAGCTTGAATTTTTAAACACAAATTTAATATTCAATTTTCAAATTCCAAAGTCAAATTTAAATTTTTATTCAACTTTCGATAGATTAAATTTTAAAATTATATCGCCAAATACATAGTTATATTGGGAATTCAATTTAAATCATCATTCAAATATTTAAAATCTATTAAATATTTTCAATTTAAACTGTTCAAAATTCAGGGTTGTTACATATTTTCCAGATTTGCATGTTAATAATTTTTCTTGAATTGCTTGATTATATTTGAAATCTTGCCTCTGATTATACTTGAAGATTTGAAATCTCAGGTTCTTGAATAAATTTCCATATTTTCTTGTTTCAGATTTTACAGTTTTTTCTTTCTGATCTTTGTTTTGATTTGCATTCGTTTTGTTGAGAATGAAGAAAGAATTTGCTGAAAATAAAACTCCTCTTTCCCTTTGCAATTTAATTTTAAATTTTAATTACTAAAAGAATTTCCCTCTTATACTCGGTGCTAAATCTCTAAGAGGGAAATTGTACTATCCATGGAATTTAAAAGGCAATTTCCCTATTATTTCATCCATAGTATTTGTTGAATACGGGAATTGATAATGAGTAGAATTAGTTGATTTCTATAGGTTCTACTCACTTAATATTTACTGGTTTTGGATTAATATTCTAGACAACATAGTTTTAACTCAATCAAAATTTTGAGCTTTGAATTAAGAAATATTTATTAAGGTTTAAATGAAATGATTTGGAAATATTTTCCTAAGTGAAAATGAAATGATTTAGAATTATTTTAAGATTTAAAAGGGTATTATGTAATCAAAGTATTTGATAAGAGAGGTTAAATGATTCTATGCATACCAAAAAAGAATGTTTTAAAAGATATATATCTCTCGAAGATATTTTTGATAAAAAGAAATTAACCCATCAAAGAATAATTCCTTATTCAGCTAACATTTTTTTACCGATGATTGGTTCGAAGCAAAAGAGGTTGGATTTGGATGATTCATATCCGAAGACCACTTCGAACTAATTTACATATTCGAAGTGAAGATATGAAAATGATTTGGAAGATGGAATGTGGGACTAGTACTGCTTGTCACTAACCCTTGGGGGAAATTTACTATATCATATTATGTGGCAGTAGTTCTTCATTTGAGATCTTTGACGCGAGGAATTCTCGTAACTAATCCTAGGGATAATTCCCGATAGGATGTGGTAGGAGAGTGCCTTCGGTTTGCCCTATTCATGGACAAATTGTATGGATGAATTTCTACTCTTGCATTTCTAATTACATAGATTTATCTCTATGAATGTATCATCCATTAGTTGGCAGAGAAGGCCACTTCTCTTAGCCTAACACCCTTTCCTAAGATATACAAGCTTAGGAGTTATACATTTGTAGAAATCAGTTGTATGATCATGGAATGGATGACATTTAAAGTGGAATGTGCTATGTAAAAGGTATTCGTCACCTCATGCCTCCCCACCTGGTAATGACTAAAACAGGTAACACCGTAAGGCTATGTGATTCACAACTATTAGGGTATGGTCATCACCTTTTATATAACCCGCTATATATCGGGTATTTTTCTATGCGAAGAGACCTCTCGGATAGGATGGTAACGACCAGAGTGATGTCATATTCGATTTCTGTCTCATCCATATATGAGTTCCAAATAGAGATATGTCGGTCTTGCCAGATGTAGAGGATTGTTTGTGTATCCTCAATACATTCCTCTAGAGAAGTACTACAGGGAAGGTAGTCCCTTACCTGCCATTGTATGAAATCCACTCTTAATAAGTGCCTACGGACTTGATTGTAAACTTATTATGCCATCAAATTTAACCAATGTCACAATTTCGACCATTTGAATATATTTACTTGAAAAGTGTTTTCAAAAAATATCATTAAAAATAATATTCTCGAATTTTGCGTAGCAAATGTTTTGGTTATAGTAAGGTAAAAACCTATTTCATGTTTATGTGCGATGCGGTCTTATGAGATACCATTCCTTTTTGAAACACGTATTTTGAGTTTCTCACATCAGTCACATGACTGACCCAAAGTTTGTTTCCTTTTTCTCTTAAACTTTGAGTGCCATAATTTTCCTGGGCAGCCAAGTAGTTAGGTTTAGTTAGAAGAAATTTGGATGGAGCTCAAAGCGTAGATTTTGAAGATTCTTCTGAAGATTATAATCCGTTTCCACCACACTTGTGTATCATTATATTCCGCATTTGTAAGGACATATGTTTATAACTGTCCATGTTTAACTCTGATAAATGAATTTAAAATTTACACTGTAAAGATTATATGTTGAAATAATATATGTTATTCCATTTGTGTGACATTTTGTTCTATCTTTATTTTCATTCTTACCAAGACAATCTACCTCTCTGGCACTTGGGTTTGCGGCACGTGAATACCGAGAATGTATTAGTATCGATTTTTGCGAATTATGTGGTGGGTAATCTTAGAAAGTATTTAATCCTATATTTAGCAGCAACCTTGACAAAGTAGATTTATTCTACCTATGGGAGTTAAGAATGATGTTTGAGTGGGGTTTAAAATCAATAATTCTCTAACCTACCAGCTTCATTACTGACCTGGGGATAGTATAAATTGAGAAAGTCTGAAACATGATAAGTGTATGAGACTTGGTTTCCATATGCTCTCGTTTCTATTTTGTATTAGATAGTCGATTAGTTGACTATCGAGTTAGACCAAATTAATTTTGATAGTATATTTAAATAACGTACTAATATGGTGTGAGATCCCCTAGGGAGGACTCGTTCATATGAATCTTCTCATGCTTTAAGAATGTATATATACGTGATCCCCCCAGTAGGAATCCTTTGTATCATACATTTAATTCTTAAAGAACTGGAATTTAGTTAACTGTAAATTCATCGATTTAGTTTTGATTAGACCGAGATCAAATAAGTGTATTATGTGCTAAATGCCACTTCAAAATTGGTATGCGAGTTCTTTGTTTTGGAACTAGTTGTAAATTGGAATGTCATAGAGCTGAACTGTCTATCCTAAGATTAACTCCAAGGAAGAGGTCAGTGTTTGCATTTGTCAGACGACTTGTGCGGGAATTTATGGAGTGATTAAGGAACTATTCGAGTGATTATGATTCGAGATGTTGAAATCCAACGAGAGATTCGAAATCTATTCGAGTGAGGAAGACTCATGTGCTGAGATGCTGAACGTGACCACACCTTTGGAAATGACCAAAGACAGATTAGTATGCATAGCTATGGGGTTAAGCTAACCCAAAAGGGTATATCATCTCCATATCTAGAGATTCATATCGATGTTGATACCGAGAGATGATGATATTTGGCATTACATGTTTGGGCGTGGGCTAGCTGTGCTTACCATATGGTATATATATCTAGAGACATACAACGCTCAAAAGGTAGTTTTTGATCCCTTTGTAGGAGGACAGCTCTAAGTTTTTACCAAAAAGACCTCCATGGAAATCCATTATGCGAACCTATCTTAGGAGTTTTAGTTGTACTTCTAATGTTGTTGTGTTGTGAGATGCAAGTAGCACGTCTATTTTTTGATTTATATTCTATGCCATAGACACCATCTATTATATCCCTTATGTGCTTATTGTGAGGATTTGGTTCTTTTGAGAGGATAAATGTGACGATGATTTGAATAGTCTCAAAAGTGTTATTATTGTTGGCTGCATTTCTTGAGTTTCTCATACCAGATTTATGTCTGACTCATGGTTTTGTATTTCACTTTATTACATGGGTGCTCTTTCGAGTAGCCAAATAAAGGTGGGTTTTTTTAATATTCTTTGGGGCTTGAGGAGACGAGCTGGATGCTTTTATTTGGCTGCTGTAGTATTTTATATCCACTATATCGCTTTTATGTATATATTAGCATTTGTGAGGACAAGCTGTTGTAACTATCTATGGTGATGATACTGCTTAGGATTGTAACTCTGAAACACCATGTATCTTAAAGTATCTCTTTGTACCGACTTTTTCATATTATATGTTATTGTTTTGATGTAAGTTTCTGATGTTTGTTCTCTTCGTTCTTGATTTTTCCTTTTTCCTTTTTCCTTTTTATTTACCCTAACAATTTGTCTTTCCGGCACTTATGTGTTTGGCACGTGAATACCATGGATGTATTAGTGTCAACATTTGAGGGTCAAAATGGCGAATCATTACAAATCAAAATCATCATCCAAATGATAGCACTCAGTTCGACAATTAGGCAATTAACAAAGCAGGTAGTGAAAATTTGATTTTAACCAAGAAAAAGGGGGAAAATATCCCTCGTCATTGATTTATAAAATAATAGCACGCATATTAATTTGATATGTTATAAATATAAGGAAATGGTTGTTTGAATTTAATTATTTTCACACCTTAAAATCTTACTCTGTCTCTTCTTGCATGTTAGAGAATAACCATTTGCTACATTAACTATCCAAGCTATGGTCGACTACTATTAGAATACATTGGAGAAGCATCATTGCCAAAGCCAAAAGTAGCAACACCACCTTCTTATTACACCTTTATAGGTAGCTCCACCACCATCGCAACCTCCAACAACATCTCATCACCGACACATGTTGCTTGTATCTCACACCCATGGCATGTTAGCCTCATCAATTGCACATTCCCAACCAGGACCACTACCCTCCAGCATCTCTACTCTTAACCTCACGTGCGATTGCTCAAACTTGCATGCATGCTTACCCAGCTTGCACTCTACCTCTCATTGCCTATTATGCCACCATCTATGCCATGCATTTTTTTGGTCGACGATGGTTTCTAGGCTTAGGGACTAAGAAAATCAAAGCGATCAAGAATCTTAGATTTGGAAACAAAGCTTTTCGGGCAAAAGATAGAAAAATAAATAGTTTATGAATCAAATGAACATTAACCCATTAGTCCCTTCCATATTTCCATTTGTAAATTTTACCTATTAGTTCCTTTTCTATGTACGTGTAATTCATTCAATTTTTTTATATTCTTATTCTATAAAATTTGATTTTGCATGTAATTTACAAAACATATCTAATAAATTAAATTTTCAGCTTTAACTTATTTCAAATACATTTCATAATATAAATATTCATATTGTAAATTTGAATAAATCTAACAATTTAAATATGAAATTTTACTTAAAATGTCATTTGTCATTTTAAAAATAAATAATAAAAAAATAAAATATTTTTTTTTGTCAAGGCCAGCCGGTTTTATAGTGGACCGTCCACTTTTTATTACGAAAGTAATAAAAGTTGAAGTACAGGAGTAAGGTAAAAACACCTTAACTACTAAATGAAAGGAAAATACAACACAGGTATGTGACAGACGTGTCACAGAACTAAAGTATCACGAGAGCTATGACTCCTCCAAAATGGAAGATTCACTAACGACTACAGGGACCAAAGGGTCTTTGCCATAAAGACCAGCAAATGGCCTGAAAAGGATAGCAAGACTAGGGTCGTAACCCAAAACATCAGGAGAGTAAATGAAGGAGCGATCCCAAGAAGAGTCGGCTAGCATGGCAGAATTCTCGCTCGCATAAACACCATCCAAATCAAGAACTAAAGCATCACCAGACGGAATGTAATATAGGCATCTAAGGTCCATCTGATCGTCGAAAACAAATATGAAGAAAAAATCATTCACTGGGCTAAATCTCACATCAGAATTTAGGTCAACCCAACACCTTTCAGATTCTTCCCAAACAATCCGGGAAGAATCAGAAACATCCAGAGGATAATCTGGGGCAGCAGAAGGAACCACAACAATAGGAGGAGAGGCAGGCCGAATAACGGAAGAAGTAGGACAAAGATCAGGCAAGGAGGCCGCAAAGGAGGGGGCAACCAGGGAATCAGGGGGTGCTACAGAACAAGGAGGCACAGCTGGGACATCTGTAGGTGCAGGATGAGGAGCAACATGAGACGAAACCTTAGGTACCCATTTTCTGAGCGGAGGCCGAGGAAGAGGGATCTTAGGAGCCGCCAAAGAACCAACAGAATGCGTGCAGACATTGGCCAGGTGGCCAAAAGAGTGACAGGAGGAACAAATGTCTGGAACCCAACCGTATCGAACCCGGACTTCCACAACGTGGCCAACAGCTAACTGAACGGAAATAGAGGAAGGAAGGGGCTTAGATGGGGAAATCTCGATCAGAGCTTTAGCAAACATCAATTTATCTCGCGCCACCGTATTAGTGTCAAAACATTTCAATTTTCCAACATTACAAGCTAGCCAATTCAAACCAAGCAAAGGTTGGAGAGCAGAGGGGATATGGGAAAAGTAAACCCAAACTGGGATAGAGAGGACCTGCTCACGAGCACTAGCAACAGTCGGAGACCAAGGAGTAATAATAAAAGGTTGACCACCAAAAAAAGAAGGCTCCGCCTCAAGAACACGACAGCGATCTTCGGCAGAGGAGAATAAAAGAAAATACATGGAATCAACCAACCTAACACGAAGATCGCCACGAAGTCTCCAGACCCTACGACAAACCGAAGCCGCATCGAGCAGGCGATGAGTAGGGTCTAGAAAGAATCCAACCAAGTAATTCGACCAGAATTCCAAACCAACTTGCATAACAATAGAAGGGGGAATCATCACTCCATTTTCCTCAACAATTTCAAAATCAATCGGCTGCTAATCACCCGCGTTCCGGGGCAAAGAAGTAAACAGAGAAGTCCAAGATTTCGAGCAGGTAAGGGAGGGAGCAGCATGAGGCTCCACGACATTGAGAATATCAGCTTCTGGATCTAGGTTAGAATCTACATAAAGCTTCTCAACGAGAAATGGAGCACAGTTCTCATCGGGAATAAAACGAACACTTGGAGTGCATCGTGCTTGACACGATAAATCAGCAGCAGCAGATTGCATAACTCGGCCAGACACATCATAATCCACCCCATCAACACATGTTTCATTAACTTCTCCCACACGCAGCTGCAAACCAACAAAATCATCTAAACTAGCTGCGCCTGAAGCTTGGGAAGGCAAGACAATTCGCGGGTTGGAGCCAAACGCAGCCGCACCAGAAGAAGAAATTGATGGCAGAGGAGGAAAAGCAGAGACGTCACGCAGAGGAGGCACTGGGAGAGAATTCGCAGGAGGCATCACCTTAGACAATCTTCCAGATCTTGTGGATGAAGTGGAGGGGGACGGCGGAGAGGGGAGATGGGGAGGGTGAGGAGAGGCAGACATGAACGGAACCGAAATGAAGAATGCGAACAGAAAAGGCGAACGGAAGGGAAGCCAAAAGCGACAGAACGGGAGCACAAGAGAAAATCGCAATCGCTTGGACCATTATCGCCTGGACATTTTTAAACTTTGGGGACGTAAATATTAATTCCATTTATTTATATATTCGTGTATTTTTATTTATAATTTTCCAATTTATTTCACTTATGTACAAATTTATTTATAGCTATAAATATTTACTATGAAAAAATTTATTTGAGTTCCCTAAAAAGGAATTAATGGATTTAAAACATTGGAAAAAAAATTCCTTTAATTCTACAAATCTTAACTTAACAAAATATCCTTAAAATAATTTAATTCCATAAGTCAACTCAAATAAATTCTTATGTAAAATATAATTTAGTACTAATATCCAGATTCTTGATTGTTACATAGGCATTTCTTAGTCATACAAAATTGTTTGAGAAAGAAAAATTTGCCACTATTGCACCACGTCCTTTGGGAAGTGTATTAGAATGATTTGAGAAGAATAGGTTTCCTATCATGTTCAAAACAAACAACCTAGTAGTCTATAGGTTAGCATCTAGGTCGTACTCTTTAATTAGTTTTCTAATAGCATCTTTAATGTAAATAACTTTTGATTGAATACCCCTGATAAGGACTCGAGTGTTGTACTAGGTAAAACAAGCTTTAACTTATCATGTCTATGGAACTACTCGTCCTACGGAAGATAAAATAATGTCTAACTCTAATACCATTAAGAACAGCAAAATCTAAAGGAGTAAATCCATATCCCCAAAATACAAATGAAATATGCATGTGGTCTTCCATTATATATTAGCCAATGCACTCCTTAATTGTGCATCAGAATTTAATGTGTTATAATTGTAAATTGTGATGGTTATGCAAAATTTAAAGTTGCATGAAATTTTTTTTTCATAAAGAACAAACGTATTTTGAAAGTTTCCAAACCTAATACCTGTTAAAAATCTAAGTATATGTAGGTGTGTCAAAGAGTACCTAAAAAATCCAAAATTGATCAACATTTAGATAAGAAAATATGAAAAATATCCAATATTTGAAATGCAGATGCGAATATTAGGTATCCAAAGAATACAGCTTTGCCATGCAAAGATGATTTCACCTATATCCAAATAATATTTATTGCATATGTTCTTTATTTTTAGTTTCAAAAAAAATACTTGTTTAAAACGAAGAAATTAAAAAATCTACTTATAAAGTATATATTTAATATTTTAGTGCTCTAGAATTCAAGTCAATCTAAATTTTTTGTTGGAAATGCATATTTTGTAAGCTAATATTATTTAGCTATTTATATTTAATGATTTTAGGTAGGTTTATAGGAAATTTGTTGCTTAATTTTCTCGAAAGTAATATGGGCCAAACTGTGTCTTGGCTCATTTCTTGGTTTGCATGATTTCATCAACATATGCCTTAGCCCGCTCTTAGCTCATGCCACAGCCTACATAGTTTCTACTATGAGGCATCTTGTCCCTTATGATTTTGGTGGCTTGCATGCTCAAAGCATAGCCTCCACTATAAAAAAAGCAACTAGCTCGACAATAATTCATGCACGAGCCATACAAGCCCATGACATCGTAGCACACTAGGAAAGATGATGGTCGACACATGAATGGCTATCCACGGGCAAGTGACCCAGGTAGCATGCCTCACCTATTCTTTGATCAGCCTAAATAGTGTCATCTTCTCTTCGACAAGGTCCGTCCCATCTTCCGTCTTAACCGCTCAAAGTGTTTTAATTTCTTTTATCATAACGTGGCCAGATGTGGCCATAAGCGCCGTATTGCTCTATATAAATAAGCTTTATGTGCATTATTTCTATAAAGAGACCGACATATAGGCATTGTACATCTAACACAAGCAGCACTATAATATCCGCTCCTTGCCTTTTTCTACCAACCTAGCAATGTGCCTGTGTGCAACTACTCCCTGTTCTAATTCTGCCTATCCCTGACTAAGCATGCAGGTATTCAGACCACTTGTTGGCAAACATCTATGACCTTACACGTCCTAGTTGGCATCAATCTCAATTGCAAAACTGCATTTAAAGGCTAGAGAATACTCTAGACCATAACCGCACCATCTCAGCCGTTCATCACATATTCCAGCATCTATAAAACATCAAGACATGCATTTAAGAAAGAGTTAAATATCTCAAATTCCCAAGCATTTATTTTTCTCAGTATTGGCTACTGTAATATAAAATATTGTAAGAGAAGCATAGTAATCAGAAAATCCTTCCAGTGGACGTGGACAAACTTTGATCAAACCACTCTAAACCTTGTCTTTTTATTTACCACACTCTATTCTCCTCATTTTACATTTATAAACCAAATTATTATTGAGTATCCTAAACCAATAGCCATTTTCAGCTGCAATTTAAAGGTTGGATAAATTTTTAATCAATATTTTAGCACTAGAAAAAGGGTTCCTTCCAAAGGCTTTCATCTTTTTTCATTTCTCTTCTGTATAAGTCCGCTATTCACATTCAGACCATAAACCCTACAGTGAGAATGAAAACAATAGCAGAAAGGTACTATCCATTTACGAGGGCATGCATACGGCCATAATTGGTAGAAGAGACTGTGCCCACTATAGGAAAGAACTTATCCCAACTTACAAGACACACTTGGTGAGCTCGGGCTCTTAAAGCTCCCAGAGTAAATGTAAAGGAGAAGGACATCAATTTTACTTATAAAGACAAAAAATGAGTCGGCATCCCTCATTAGAATCCCATGGTCATCTCAATCAGTGTTACCAATACCAAGGTAAACAGAATCTTCATTGATGGGGGTAGCTCATTCGATGTAACTTACAAACTTATACTCAACAAGAGGCAACTTTCCACCTCCAGCCTTGTTCCTTCTGCACTGGCCATTTTTAGGTCTAGGAAGTTCGAATTGTAGACCCAGATACAACCTTTCATGTAGTTACCTTCGACCAAGAACCCTTTATAGCCAAGATTTAGGTAGACTTTATGGTAGTGGACTACCCATCTGCATATGACATCTTGATATGTAGGCCGGTGTTGGTAAATCTAGATGCAATCATAGCCTATCAGTGGCTCAAAATGAAGTTTTCCCTTTAAAAAAGAGATAGGACGCATCCTTAGCATTTAGTAGATCGCTAGATATTGCTACAAAACATTACTACAACATGCCATAAAGGGAGTTATTATGCTACAATAGGATATAGCGACACTTAGTGGAATTAAACCTGGGAGAATGCACAGACCATGCACCACTATCATTTGTGTTATTACTTCATATGGCCTTAAAGTTTTCATCAAGCACTTCCCCCGAGAGAATATTTGAGCCATACAATGCACCCACTCATGCCAGGGGCTAGGATAATCAAGTTAGCAAGGATTTTGCTTCCCTAACCAGCCCATATAAGACAAGAAAGCTCATAATTGCATGGAATGAACAAGTTCATCTTCGTTGGTGAACTAGAACTGAAGACACCACAAGTTCCTTTCAATACCGACGGACTCTTTTATGAGAGCCACTAGTAACTAAAGCTCCTAGGCTCGAGCATGTATGTCTGCCTAGACGGGGAAGTCATAGAGTGCATGATATGTAGACTAGACCAACGTGATTTAGAAACAAATGCAGATGGAAACAATGATGATCCACTCGACCGCTATATAAGACATTCAAGCATTAATGACGAGCCAACAACTTCGCTTAAGGAAATATAAAATGACAAAGACCAACCATGCAAGATTTTCTTCATTGGCATAGAAGTAAGTTTATAAAAAAGGAACGAATTGATAAATTTCCTTAGATAAAAGAAAGATGTGTTTGTAGGGCACTCCGACATGACTAGCATAGATCCCTTAATCATCTATCAAGCCTTAACCACCTACCCAACAAATAACCCCAATCGATAAAAATCCACTGCTTACTCTTGAAAGGGATAGATCTCTCAAGGAATTAGTGGAAAAGCTCATTGAAAATGGTTTGATTTGTGAAGAAAAATGCCCGAACAAGGTAGCCAACCAAGTACTAATTCGCAAGCCATGTGGGCCTGGAGAACCTACATTGATTTTTCATATCTACATACATGCCCGAAAAAATGGTTTCCTATTGCCTTGCATCGATCAAATTGCGAATGTGACCAGCGAGCATGAGCTCCTAATATTCGTGGATGATTACTCCAGGCAAAAAAATACCACAATGCATGGACCAAACCAAAAAGATGCTTCTTTCATCATAAATGTAGGGCTCTACTGTTACATAGCCATGACGTTCAGACTTTGCAAATTTAGAGTGACCTACAAATGGCTCATTAGTAGAATATTCACAAAATAGATCGATTAGTCGATGGAGGTCTACGTGTATGACATGTTAGTGAAATCTGAAAAGACCTAAGAGAACATAAAGAACGTAACCGAGACTTTTGATATTCGCCATAAGTAAAATATGAAGATCAAACCTAAATTCTATCCTGTCGGATTTGGGAAATTACTAGGATATGTGCTGAGCACTAAAGGAATAGGGGACAAACCCAAGACATTAAGTTCCCTCGCATAGTAACATAAGTGTAGAGCCTGAATTGGATGATTGTGGCATTTGATCATATTATATCTAAGGCAATGGAGCAGTTCATACCTTTCTTTGATATCATCAAGAAAGGAAAGTAGTTCTTTTGGAACAAAAAACTCACCAAGGCCTTTAAAGACTTGAAGGTGCACCTTACTATACCTCTATTCTTTCCAAGTCTATAAATAGGGAAGATCTATATTGATACCTTGCAATTATTGATCCCACAATCAGTGCTTCCCTGGTTTGTGATAAGGAGAAAATTCCACGACCAATATACTATGTAAGCAAGAGGTTGTCAAGTTTTGAAATAATACACATGCTGTTTGAAAAGTTAGAACGGAAGCCCAATGTCTTTGGCTATATTTCCAGGCTCGCCCAGTAAATTCCTTAGTAATTTGTCATTAAAAAAAGTCCTAAGATAGTCTAATATAGCTGGTCTACCCTTGCAGTGGTCTATGGAACTCAGGCAACACCACATCACTTTCCATCTCCGTACTTCCATCAATGATGAAGTTGTGGATGATTTCATAGAACAATGTTCAAGCACAAATACAGATGAAGAAGAAATAATCACCCATCAAAAATCATGGAAATCATACGTAGATGATGCATTAAATGAAAAAGGAGCTTGGGTCAACATGGTCATAATCACTCCAGAGGAAAGGATCTTTGTTTTTCCATCCAACTTAGCTTCAAGGCTTCCAACAATGAACCTAGATATGAAGAAATCCTAGGCGGTCTCAAGATGGCTAAAGAACTATGAGGACAGTCTGTACATGTATACAACGATCCTTTATTTGTTGTCAACTAGATCGATGAGGAGTTCCAGGTTAAAGGCAAGATACTAATCTTATATGTTGTGGAAGCTAAGAAACACACTAACATGTTCTTCGGTTTCAAACTAGAATATATTCTATGCAAGAAAAATGTCATGGTTGATAAGTTGCCAAAGTAGCAAACGAACCTAAAGAAAGTACCCCTTGGTCCCATTTGAGGTAGGGATTGTTCCCTTATATCGAGTTAGGGGAAACCACCATGTAAAATGAAGAAGTCTAAACCGACACCCGGTTGACCCTATTGCTGCATTGCCTTATGGTTGGACACTTACCCACTAACAATAAAGAAGCCAGGAGAGTCCTTTACTTGGCACCCTACTACACGATTATGGATGGAAAGCTATGCCAACAAGGCTACCTTATCCCCCTTTAATGCTGCCTAAAAAATGATAAAGCCGACTAAGTACTGGAAGAGTAGCATAAAGGCTTCTGTGGCAAACACGTTGAAGAGTGGAGACTAGCAAAAAAGGATGACCATTAAGACTATTATTTGCCGACCATTACCAAAGTCTGATGGAATACATCAAGATTTGTGATCGAGTTCAATGGTTTGTTAAGATCTCTAGAGCTACCCCTAATTAACTAACTAACATGACATCCCCTTGTCCGTTCGACAACTATGGGTCAACTTAATGGGAAAGCTTGTCAATTCTAAATGGGGTTAGAAGCATGCTATCATCACCATCGACTACTTCATGAAGTGGGTTAAAATAGAGCCCCTTGCTTGATTCGTTACCATCATTAATCGATTCAGACTTCCAAAGAAAATCACTACCGACAATGGTATGTAGTTTGAGAACTCACTATTCCACGGTTTCTGCAAGAGGAATGGGATTATGAATTATTTTTCCTCGATGGCCTACCCGTGAGAAAATATGAACGTCAAGGCCGTAAACAAGATCATGTGTCAACATTGAAAAAGTGCCTTACAAAGGAAATAAGAAATTTTATTTATCTCCCGATCATCCTCTGGTTGTATCGAACCTTGAGCCAAACCTCAACCAAATACTCTACTTTCTTCCAAGCCTAAGGATATGAAACCTTCTCACCCATAAAGCTAGATGTTTTATCTTCCTGACACCTCACTCATGACCCCGAGTAAAACGAAGAGTTATTGAGGCTCGGGCTCAATGTCCTAGATGAAAGAAGGGAAAAAGTGAAGCTCTACACCGAATCGTATAAAAGGAAGATGACCAAACACTACAATAGAAGTGTAAAGCTTCGCTAGCATCTTGGTACTGCGTTCGATCTTCGCCATTACAAAGAGTCTGGTAAAAGGGGTATTAAGGCCTAATTGAAATGGTGCACAAATAACTAGTGTTATGCTATCTGGTAGGGCGTACCACCTCTCACACACATATGGCGCCCATGTTTCATGCACTTGGAACTTAGAGCAGCACTTACGTTTGTCGCACTTGGAACTCAAAGCACCTTCGAGCATAATATATATATGATTTTTGCAAGCCAAAATGTATAAAGGAAAGATAGACTATGTACGCCAATTTATAAGGCATGTAATCATTTTGGAAAGGTCCTGTTATATATGTATATGTAGGGCACTTCATCTCTGTAACACTTGCCAAACATACAAGCACCAACTCAACTAGCCATCCTAAGTGGGTGTACATACACACAACCTCTTCATGTATCAGGGAGAAGCTACTGGTATTCGTCTGACCATCCCATGGGTTTCTGAGCATGCAATACCACTCCCCTCACAAGGTGAAAAGCTGGCATTCAGAGTGCCAGCCCAGATTGATGCACGATTCACCTCAATGCTCCTTCCACATTGGATACGCCACCGTTGAGATGGCATGATCACCCATTCCATGGCCCTAATTTCTACCTCCATGGAGTTTTGCTTTACAAAGTTGCACACGCTAATCAACGCTCCTTTTTATGTGAAGGAATCGATGAAAAAATGGCACGACCATTCATGCAATGGTCCTGACTCATTTTTTAATGACGATGTACGTCCCTCAATCATAGTAAGGCATTGGAGGTAAGATAAGAGTGTTTTCCCATGTTTTAACCCCAAAGTTAGCATCTGTTATGTTGCTCTATATAGATGTATAAGCCACTTAATTCATGTTGTGGGCTTGATTCTTGCTTCCTAGGTGATCTACTTTATATGGATGCACGAACTAATCAATACTACCATCCATGTGGAGGCATCAATGAACATAAAGATAGAACACCTATATTGTAGTTTCAATTCCTTCTCCCGTTGTATTGCCCATCTCTTTAACCCAAATGGGGAAATAGGACGAAGATGGGCGTGGATACCCACACCGTGACCCTGAATTAGCAATCGTAGTGCTACCCCATGTGGATGCGTAGGCCATTAAATGCTCCCTTCCATACCCAGGACAACATCACATAGATGGTGCAGCTGCTCACTCCGCAATCAATTCCTGTATCCCTGGTGTTTTTCTCCGTAAAGATGCAGGAGCAAATCACCTCTTTTAATCATGTAGAGACAACGAAAAATGGATGGCTTGACCACCCATACCGTTGTTATCTCTCGTTATGCCTCCCATCCATATGGCGGTGCGAGGTACTGGTGCTAAGATGCATCTGATTACCAATGTTGTAACTTTGAAACCGGCATGTATTGAACTAACCGCCTCAACATCCATGGTGGCCTCACCATAACCAGGCAAGGACCCTACTCATCAGCTCGTAAATTCAAAGAAGGCAAACCAACTTGAGGGTTGGGCAACCACTGTGGGCAACCGATTATTAATTCATGCTCGCCCGTACAGTTTAAGCGAGGGGGTTTTCTCATAAATACCTAAGTCTACATAATTACTTAGCAGGGTCGATAGTTGTTTTAGCCTATCGAAATAAAGGTAAAATCATTGTAGATAAAAATAAGCACGACAGATAGGAATATATGTGAAATATTAGAAGAAAAGAAATAAGCAGATTGAGGAAAATCCTAAAATAAGGAATTCTAATTACGAAGGTTCGTTACATGTTCATTAAAATAAATTGGGTCTATGGCCGACCTATAAGATTGAACAAAAATAAAGAAAAAGGCTATTCACTTCTCCACCACCAGGGCATCGTCGATGGGTGACCCACTAAAGGTGCCAATTAGAGAGGCGATCTGCTTTGTAGTCGATACCATCAAGGTGTTCCATTTTGCAACTACCATCTTAACCACTACTTCTTGACGTACAATATGCTTGGCTTCATCCTCGGCCTGCTTCCTCAAAGCATGTAGGCCTGAATGAATGCAGAGGGCATAGGGTCCGACCAATACAATGAGTCGAAGGTAAACCAGAGAAATGGGACAAAGAAGGGCGTGGATACCCACACCATGACCCTGAATTGGCAATCGTAGTGCTACCCCATGTGGATGCGTAGGCCATTAAATGCTCCCTTCCATACCCAGGACAACATCACATAGATGGTGCAGCTGCTCACTCCGCGATCAATTCTGTATCCCTGGTGTTTTTCTTCGTAAAGATGCAAGAGCAAATCACCTCTTTTAATCATGTAGAGACAACGAAAAATGGATGGCTTGGCCACCCATACCGTTGTTATCTCTCGTTATGCCTCTCATCCATATCGCGGTGCGAGGTACTGGTGCTAAGATGCATCTGATTACCAATGTTGTAACTTTGAAACCAGCATGTATTGAGCTAACCGCCTCAACATCCATGGTGGCCTCACCATAACCAGGCCAGGACCCTACTCATCAGCTCGTAAATTCAAAGAAGGCAAACCAACTTGAGGGTTGGGCAACCACTGTGGGCAACCGATTATTAACTCATGCTCGCCCATACAGTTTAAGCGAGGGGGTTTTCCCATCACAACAAGATTAGTATGTTTGGTGACATGCTCTTCGTCCTTTTCTTATTTTTTATATAGTGCATAAATACCTAAGTCTACATAATTACTTAACATGGTCGATAGTTGTTTTAGCCTATCGAAATAAAGGTAAAATCATTGTACATAAAAGTAAGCACAGCAGATAGGAATATATGTGAAATATTAGAAGAAAAGAAATAAGAAGATTGAGGAAAATCCCAAAATAAGGAATTCTAATTACGAAGGTTCATTACATGTTCACTAAAATAAATTCGGTCTATGCCCGACCTATAAGATTAAACAAAAAGAAAGAAAAAGGCTATTCACTTCTCCACCACCAGGGCATCATCGATGGGTGACCCACTAAAGGTGCCAATTAGAGAGGCGATCTGCTTTGTAGTCGATACCATCAAGGGGTTCCATTTTGCAACTACCATCTTAACCACTACTTATTTACGTACAATATGCTTGGCCTCATCCTCGGCCTGCTTCCTCAAAGCATGTAGGCCTGAATGAATGCAGAGGGCGTAGGGTCCGACCAATACAATGAGTTGAGGGTAAACCAGAGAGATCTACGTGAACAAAGTTTTAGCGCTCTTTTCAGATAGGCATCCTTCAGTTGGGCATCCAAATAGCCTCCAGCGAATAAGGACCTAAAGTGGAACTAAGTAGGCAAGTATTAGCTAGGTCCTCTAAAGCCAAGCTAATGACTGCGGAGCATTTGCAGGCTTTCTTCATCTCCCTCCTTGATTATCTTCGGAGTGGTTGATCGTACAAACCAAACTAAGAGGCCCTCGGTAGGGGCCCATTAACATCCACCTCGCCCAAAAAATTAGAGGGTAGACCACCTACTAAGCTCTCCGACTGTTCTATTCAAGGCCTATTGGATGATATCATCTCAAAGACAACTTTAGCCCCAACTCGATGCATTGGATCTTTAAGAGGCTACTATAGTGTGAGCTCGAGGAGGCACAGTCTATTATGTGGATGAGAGGTTGGGTAATTTTTTATATAGGCATATGTTTTGAAGTCATATAGAGTTGGCAGTATCCACAAGATGCGAATCATTCAAATGAACTGTTGCAATACATAAATGAAAACGAAGATAGCAACTCTTTAGAGAAATCAAACAACATTTTACAAGTTGCGTACCCTCATAAAATTGTTCCTACGACTTCTTCTAATCTAAAGAAGGAAAGAAGAACCCTTGCTGCTATTTCTAGATTATGCCCCATAGATAGTTAGTGCACCATGGGCACGATGTATGTTAGTTGAACCAAAGACATATCAATGGAAGGGTTCTGAGGGGATAATCCTACGTTGATTTGTGCATTTGGCTCTTGCACCCACATGCCATTCCCCTATTTTAGCATCTAAGGTGTGCTAAAATAACAAAAAGTTCATATGACGGCACGGTCGGCGACCACTGTGTCATCCATAAAACCTTGGATTGTGGGCCTCCCACTCATCCTTATTTCAACCGACGTTAGAATCAATAGCCTTTTCACCCTCTATGTATAACACCTTCCAATAAACTGCAATTGGCTAATGACTACTGCAATTCACCCAGTGGGTCGCCTATTAGGGCTCTTGCCACTGTCTCCCCACCTTTTATCATTTGAATTGTCCCAAACAAACCAATGGGATGGAGATTCTTATCCATCAGAAGAAATGCTAAGTTCCTAGCATTATTCGGCGTCTCCTTAATCAGGCAGAGATGATCCTCATAAACTTCCATGACCAAGCCAACATTAGTTGGAGGTACTTCTGCAAATGAACAAATCATTAATCAAAGAAACTAGTTAAAGATAATAGAAAGGAGACCCAAAGAAGATCGTACTTGGCTTTTGGAAGACACGCCTAGTAAGTGTTGGGTTGACCATGGTTGGCTTGAAGAAAATGTTATCCTGGTAACTTGACACTTTACTCGAGAGGTCGAAGAAGCGTGCAGGCTTATCGATCCCTCGAATGATGATAGTAGTTGATCGCCAAGATCTTGGCCTACTTATGCAATTTGAAAACAATCTAACAAGGGCCAGGTTTGGCTCGTGAATGCTTAGGTTATGATACATGATGAATAGCTGACCAAGGAGGTTATAACTATTAGGGGAGAGTTGTGCTGGTGCAGATAGTGAGCAGTGAGAATGCAGATGTAGAAGTGCTGGAGAAGGAGAATCACCTACTCTGCATATATGCAAGTGACCACGTAAAGTAGCCTTTTAGGGGTTGGATAGCTCTGTTGAAGTTCAAAGAATAAAGGGGCTTTATTCCTCACAATTTTATCGAGCCAGGGAGCTAGAAAGATCAATCTGATCCTACGGAACCTTGGAAATCCCATACCAAAAGCCCTTTCTCTTTTGGATGTAGCATTAGCCATCTACAATTAAACAAAACCTAATTACAAAACCACCCGTGCTAACTTGGAAATTATTTAAACTCGGGAAAAAGCCGCTCACCCAATTTAAATCCATTTAATCCCTTGCCCTAATTTCTAAGGGGTTATATGGCTCGGGCCCACTATACCATAATCATTCTCTTATTGGTGGTAGTTTAGTTTATTGACACTTGTCTAAATTTTTTAGATGATTGAGAAAGTGTTCAAACATTGACAGATTAATATTTTTAACAATTGCGATAGCCAACATTGCGATCAATAAAAGTTCATCAAAACCATGATGATGTTTAGATCAATAAAACAAAAGTAATAATGAATGAAAAAGGCCACCAACAACAAACTTCTCAACCCAATAACCATTTGGAATTCAACGTAGTATCCAAATAAAAAGCGTAGTATCCAAATAAAAAGTGCAGTCAATCAATATAGAAGATACTTGCTATTTAAATTGAAGTTGCAGTTGCGAAATGAAGACAAAGAAGTTGGAAGCAATTTTTTCTCTTTTATAGCCAAAGTTGGCAATGCTCAGTAAAGAGTGTGAAAGAGAAGTAGAGGGGTATTTATAGGAAATGAAGGTCGATCTGAATCATTAGATTCAATAGGCTGGAGACGATCTGCACCATCTAGGTTTCATCAATTAAAAAATCAAATTAATTACTAATTCGATCTATAGTGCCTCGACAATGTAACCGCCTGTTCCAACCATACAAGGACATGTGAAAATATTATTAAATGTCAATGAAAAGTTCGTCCCTAATTGCATGCATGAACTTAAGGGGTAGAGTGTGTAATTTTATTACAAATAATATGGGTTCGTCGGTGTCTTAGCCATATCAAACATGATTTCAGTAGCTAGTGCTATGGCCTGCTCATGGCTTATGTTCCAGCCTGCATAGTTCCAACAATTAGCACTTGGCTCACATGATTCAGGTGGCCCAAAAAGCCAAAGCACAACCTGTTCTACCAAAATAACTCATCCAATACTAGCATATGCGTGAGCCATACAAAGCCCATGACATCGTTAATAAACAAGGAAGTATAATGGCTCGATGTATCATTAGCAATCCATTGGCAAAAGACCCTAGCAGCATGCCCTTCTCATTCTTCAATCAACCCAGATGGTATCATCCTCTCTTTGAAAAGATTCCATGCTGGTCTACCACCTCAACCGCCTGCATAGTTTGAAATTCTTTTATCTTAACATGACTAATTGTGGCTTTTATTGTCAGCTTGTCCTTTCGTAATGAAGCTTCACATGCACTATTTCTCAAAAGAAACTATCACATACGGCTTTGTACATCTAAGAGAAGCAGAACTCTAATATCCACTCTCTACATTTTTCAACCAACCTAGAAAAGTGCCTCTATGCAACCATTCCCCGATCCCATGCTACATGTCATGGATTAAGGCATGATTGTGTTCTGACCGCTAACTATCAAACATTTGAGCCCTACAAATCAACAGGCATCCCAACTATGTAACAACCCACACCGCAGTGGCATAGATTTTCGCTAAATTGAAAATCCAAGTCTACTAAAGTATAGATCATTGGTTTGGTATGCTACAACTAATCATGTAAACACATATCAAAGCTTTATCGAAGTATACCACAGCAGAATAGTAAAGTATAGTAAATATTTTATTACCGACAAAGTTGACACTTCCATTATCTAGTGTCCTTGTTAGTGCCAAGAATGCATTAGGAAACTTAACCTTCCACTGTTCTCGCCTTATACCAGTTCCTGTCCCTCTAAACTATCATGTATGTTGTAATGAGTAGGGGGTCAAAATAATGTTCCGGTGACAGATAAATTACATACTTTGTACATACACTAGTTTATCCAGATTGCCTTCCATTACATGTTTTGTCTTTTATTATTTAATTAGTTATCCCGACCCCACATCCACGTACAATACATCTCATCTACCCTTTGTTTATTATAGCTATGTACATATATATCCCTCGTTGGAGAACGATACTTTCCTCACTGTTATCTCGCTATCAACAACTCATCAGTATCAATCTCCCTCACCGTATCACGGTCTCATCGCCATGCTCAATGAGGGACTCCCATGGTGCTTAATAATGGCTTTTCAAATATTTTTCCATACTCTATCTTGCATTGGGTATTTACAACTTGTCCGCTTCCTATTGTAGATTTAGCTTTATGCACTACCCCATTCATTTTAAAAGATCTCATTGTGGGTTAACTAGCCTTGCCCTAACTAACAAACTAGCAAACAACTATAGCGTGCAATACCCAACTTGGCCTACCCCAGTAGGAGGTGTATCCCAATTAGGTGATTAATTAGCATCCGTAATTTATTAGTTATACTGCTTGATTTTTTTACATTCATTCTTTATTTAATTAACCATGATTATTTCTTTCCCTTGACATTTACTTTCCCCATATTTCATTTAATGTTAACATTCCTTTATGTGTAAGCTTCCATTAACATTATCAGTTAGTTATTTAATTTATTTTTGTTACTATAACTACATATATAATTAATCATTTAATTTATTTTTGTTACTATAACTACATATATAATTAATCATTTAATTTATTTTTGTTACTATAACTACATATATAATTATTTCTGACTTAAAAACTTCAAATATTAATAACTTTTCATTTGAAATTCGATCGGAAAACTTTATATATGAAAATTGATCAGAAAAATACCACAATCCCAACAGAACAAGTTTCATCGCCAAATTATGAAGTTTATACAAATTATATTTTTCGGCTTTACCATTTAATAATTAATTTCTTCTAAATTAACTGTCGTAAAATTTTGAGGTGCTACATTCTTCCCTGCTTGAAAGAATTTCATCCTCAAAATTCCTCAAGAACTGAACAATATAATATAACGTACAACCATACTAAACTAACAAATCAGTTAGTGTGCAACCAATATCGCAACCAATCTTATACCAATGCATGGTGTATCACAACATATATGATATGCAAACTGAGTATTTCTAAATTGTCATCTTCTATATAAATGCATCTTTTTAGAAGAGTTTTGAAAATATGATGCAAACTCCCTAAATATGCCAAAAGTTTTATATGCATGCAACTTTTGCAAACCAAAAACTTGGTTTTACATCCAAATTTTCCCTCATTTCCATGAGTAGATGTATAATTCTACCAATTTTTTCATCCAATCCCTACCATCCAAAATCCTAACACATCATTGCTAATATGCAAATATTGAAAAATCCATGTTTCTAAACCTATTTTTTATGTCAGAAAAGGGGATTAGATGGAAAATTCCATATTTCCATCTTTTTTCCTCTTGGGTACCCAACTTACCACTATACTTTGGAACCTTCTCTATGCCTCTAATTCTTTTCAGACCTTTTCAAGTACAGTTTGCATAGTTAATTTTTTTATTTTAAAATTTTTAAAAAGGGGTTATTTCAAAATCAACTTTTTATTTGCCTATCAATAATGTATATAAGAAAATATTTCATAGCTAAAATAACTTCCGCGCCACTAACCATATTTTATTTTACTACCACTTCTGCTACACATGAAATTCATGCTAACCAATACATCAAGCGTTCCTCCATGTCAATTATGTAGCGTTTCCTAAATGTAATTTATTCCTTTTCTTCCTAAAAATATTTTTATACTACTTTTTAAATTATCGGTAAAAATTTTGGACTATAAAAATTTTCATCATAAAATTTTCAACACTTTTTAGAATGGTATTTTATTTTTTTAAAACATGGGATTTAGTCAATGGTTTAATGTCCGTGATGGTCTCTAACTAGGTGCTAATTTTAACTTTTCAGAAACTTTTCTTTTATTTATAATAACACCCGGCACATAAGTTCATTTATAAGTTTTATCTTTTAAGGTACATGGAAATTGGCCATTGGCGTCGCAATAAACTTCCTTGTCTTCCCAAACTTTATGGCTTTTAGGACTTCAGTTTTGTTTCTTTTAATTTAGTAGCTAACTAAATAAATTCATTTAATTTATTTTATACTTCCAACCTTTTACTATTTTCTTTTCTTTTGCATCAGTTAAATGTTTTACACGAAATGTACTTGTCTTATAGTTTTTCAACAATATCATGGTCCACATTGAAAACATATAAAAGGAAACATTTCCCTAAACATTGTATATGATTTTACATTACAAAAACAACTAATTTTTACAACCCAACTAAAATAAAAATGATGGATGGAAGCTATCCTTCAATATAAACTGACATTAACAATGTTGTGGTGCTATTGTAACTATATAGGGATGTAGTGTAATATGGCTAATCCGTGTATGCAAGTGTACATGCAATATCCAATTATATAATAAAGAAATTAGTACAATAAAATAAACATGATCACATTATAGTTTTATACTGGTTCGGACCTCCCATCCTATGCCTAGTCCTAGATCTTTTTAGAATTAACTAACCAACCCTCACATAACCCAAAGGAACTGGTATTTTACAAAATGCCTAAGCAGCCGAACAGAACCTCAAACTTGGTCTGAAGATCTCCAATAGGACTTCACAAAAAAGAATAATTTTCTGACTTCTGATGAGTACTTGATAACTCGAATACAATCAATTGTAGTATAACAGTTCCTATATTCTCCTTAATGATTCAAGATGCATGCTCCATTATTATGGAAGTGTAGCAAATGAATCTTGAGCAAAGAATAAGATTTGAATGTAATAGTTTAAGAGTTCTCAAGAGTGAAAATAGAGATCAAGAAAGCAAGTGGAAAGCTAAAATGATTAGTGAAAGTTGATCTTTGTTTATATATATATATATATATATATATATATATATATATATATATATATCAAAGATTTGCATCGAATAGTTGTTATCGTTTGGAAGAGCCATTACTATTCATAGAGATGCTCATGAATGATCGCAACCATTCGAGATGATTTTTTAGATAATAGCCGCCATAGGGTAGTCAGTCGACTAAGCATAAAAAGTTAGTCTACTGAATATAACATTGAATTATGTTGCAAAATTTAAAATTAAGTCTATATAATAAAATGTTCTTATTCAGTCAATCGAATATATTTTTAATTGAATGCCTCAGTCGATTGAAAGTATATTCAGTTGACTGGGCTATAGAAAATATTCTTTTATATAGACATCCCATTTTAAACTTGTTTAACTCTTTGATCATTGAAAATATTTGTACACGGGTATGTGTGTGCGTACAAATGAACTACCAAGGTGACTTTACAAGTATAAATATCTAAGACCAAATACATATATATGACTTGATGATCCATATTTCATTAGCTTTTGACATGTAGATGATCCGCATTACTTTCTCCTTGATTCTCTGACTCGGGAGTTTCTTGTACTTGCATAAGATTATATACTAGATATATACAGAGATATAGTTGTCATCATACAAACAGGGTTCTAACAATCTTCTTCTTTTGATGATGACAACTACATAAATTAAAATAGAATAATATATAACTCTACTTCTCAATACATGCCCCCCTATTAAAATTCACTCCCCTTTTGTCATCAAAAAAAGCAAAGAGAATACAATGAAGGTGAGATTACATATGAACACTATATGGGAACTGGGTGATATATAAAATAATACTAAAAATTTGAAAAACAATCACATATGAATGCAAAAAAAAAACAAATATACAAACACAATATATAGAACTATAAGAAACAAGAGCACAAAATCACATATCTACAATAACAATAAACATGCTTAATCAGCATAACCACTAGTTCACCACAACAATGACTACTTTAACAACATATGTTTGTCCAAACATAGATAACCAACTCATAAAAACAATAACATGAGTTCCTTTACTTAACAACACAAAATACCAAACTACCAACACATGAGTTTAAATTGTTACAAAACTATCAGCAAATTCGTCACAAAACACGACACAAAACAAGCTTTAAGCTTTATAAACCAAGATGTATATCCAACTCTTTGGCTCTAAGTCGTCGGAAAAGGATGGTCGATAGCATGAAAAGAGTTTATTCCAAATCTTTTCAAAAAATCTAACTATCATCTTCTCAAAATTCTTTTGTTGCTTAATCATTTTCCTTTGTTGCTTATAAAGAATTTCATGGTTTTTGAGAATGGTGGTCTTAACAGAAATATTCTTGGATGGCTCAACAAGGGTAAGTTCTTTATTGCTATCGAAACTCCATTCCACTTCATTGGAAATCTCTTGTTGGGTAGGTTGATGAATGGTCGGTTGAGCATACAATGATGATTTGGGCCAAACAACCTTGAATAACTCCAGCTAAGTAAACATTATATGGCACTAGAGGTTCCAGCCTTGTAGGTAATTTCATTAGTGAAATGGATTTTTGGCCCATTACCTTACGCAAGGTGAAATCTTGCATGCTTTCAACATCGATGCCATAGTGAATGAATTTTTTTGTCAGGTATGATGCAAAGAACATTGTATGTCGGGAGTGGTCATGAAAGCTTTTGATCTCATCGTGCATTATTTTTGCCTAGTTCGACTTCTTACTAAAGTAAGTAGCATGTAGGACCTTCTAGTTGTTATCACATATTTTTTCTCAACTGCCAGTTCTATGCAAGATGGTGTGAATTTTCATTTTGTTGAGTTTATGAGTTTGGGGACGAAGGTTAATAGAAGTGTTTAGTGTTTGGTCGGTATGAAATAGATGGCTAGTTTAATTATAAGTGAATTCATCATGGTCAATATCTTCCAATTTGTATCTAAAACAAGAACAACCTAAGATTGACCCTAAATCCTTTATAGGCAACTTAATTTTAAGACCAAGGACTTACCCTCAAAGCATTCCTTTGTCATTTTTAGGTTTATAAAACGTTCCCCACAATTTGTAAAGAATATCCTTACTAAAATTATAGATCTTTACCGTGTTTTGTTTATCATTGAGTAAAAAAGAAGTTTATATTCCTGAGTGAGTGCTTCAAACCCAAACTCTTCAAATCTGCCATCTTATAAAAGGTCTCTTTAAACACCCATTTGTCGTTCACTTCATTAAAATGCTCCAAAGCAATTTTACTACCATTTAACCGTAGTAGTATTCGCTCATTGGGAGCAAACTCAGGATGAGAAGGGTTTGATGTTGAAGCCGGAGCTTTTTCTCTTTGTGGTCTTTTCTTTATAGTGGGGAGTTTCTGTTTTGAAGCCATGGAATCATTTTTTAGAGTTTTTTAAAAATTAGGGTTTAAAATTTGAAAGAGTTAAGTGAGCGAATGAATGGAAATGCATGACTTTTATATTTAAAAAATATGGGACTACCAATTCAGTGGACGGGCTATAGTATTCAGTCGACTGAAATGATACAGAGTGTTTCCCAAAAGCAATATGCAAATTTTAGTCGATTGTAAAAGACAGAGTTAGCCAACTAAATCATACTAGCTCGGCCAACTAGATTACTAGATTTTTGTCCAGTCTATCGAACTAGTTAGATTTGAAAACAAAGAGCAGGCTTGTATATAGTCGACTATTTTGTTATCATTTACGTAACTGTTTTGATTTTGGCCTATGTTCAATAGATTGGGAAACTTATTTAGCCGATTAAAAGAATGGAAAACCAAGTTATGAGTATTTTTGTTTTCATTTTTCTTAATTTGTTGTTATATTTTATAACATATATATACTTCGAATTTTTATTTTCTTATATATTTATATTTAAAAACAATTTTATAATATATACACACACTTTTATTTCATGTATTTGAAATATATATATACATGTTTATTAAATATGTACACACTATTATCTAAAAGCTTTATTTGCTTATATGTTACACAGTGCCATTTGTACAAAACTCAAAACACACTTAATTCATTAGTGGGTTTGATTCCTCTTAGAATGATCTGTTTCCCATAAACTTTCAATATAGGGTTCATATATGTGATGACCCGGAATTTGAAAGCAATATCAATTTAATAATCTGAAATAAAAAATTAAATTGATTTAATAATCTTTGTAATAAGATTTGAATTAATTTAACAATTCAATAAAATAAATAGTTAATTGATAGTTTTATCTTTTTAAATCTAATAAATTGTTTTCTATTTATAATATATATAGAATATTATATATGTTGTGAATAGATATTGTTTAAATTTAATTAATAAATAAATCTTGTTTTCTACAAAATATGTATCTTTAGTAAATTGTGAATTATGATTTTGATTTAAAAGTTAAACTTTTAAAAGATTATTTCATAAATAAATATGGTTTTAAATATATAAGATAAATATTGAAATGATTTAAAATATGTTGAACTCAAGTTTAAAATTTAAATAAATAGCAATAAGGTTATTTTGATTATCTTTTAAATATAATGTGATAAAATAAATAATTTATGAATAAAGAAATAATTTCTTTTATAAGTTATTTATGGCTATTAAATATGGTTATTTCTAAAAATATAATAATACATTGTTTCAACAAATAAATTTTTAATAAAAATTATTGTTTTTCAAAATTCAAATTTGTAGTTATAATTATAAATAAACTGGATTTCAAAAATTCAATTTGATCATGAATTCAAATTTTTTAAAATTTAAAGTATAAATGTTTTTAATTTGTTTTGATTTTGAAATATTTGTATAAGTTTAATTTTATAAACATAGTTTGATTTATTCATTTTAAAATCTATATACATATGAATAAATTTATTTAACATAGGTTTACATTTATCTTGTATTAACATCTAAATAAATAACTAATTAACATTTAATTATAACTAATTAACATTTGTGACAAATGTAAGCATCTTACAAATTAATTGAGCATGTGTTAATTAATTAACATACTTACTTGACAAATGTAATATGTAGGGACAAGTGTCATTTAATTTGGTTTTCTTTTATTTATTTGTTTAATAAAGTTTAATTTCAGTTTGCATAAACAAATCTGTCTTCATTTCTTTCTTTTTCTAAATGAAAGCCTAACATAAATCTTCAAACCAAATTGTAAAACAAATCTGAAAACCATTTTTTTTCCAGATCTAAATCTGTAATCAAAAATCTGTTAAACACTTTCCAAAACAAAATCATCTTCAAAAGCCTCCACATCTTCAAGTTTAAGCATATCTGTCACCATTTTGAAATCAAGAAGAAAATTCTGCATTATTTCAAAATCTGGAATGCATGCAAACCAATTATTTTCAAATCAAAACGTAACAATCCTGCATATTTTTTTCAAATGAAAAATCATCTGCACTTCTGGAATTAGCCTGCATGCAAACCAAAAAGCAATCCTATATTCAAGTAAATCTGTAACCTGCATCATTTCAATATGGAGTTTTCTGCACACAAACCTGGAATTAAAGCAAGTTTTTAAAAGCATATAAACCTGGGAACAAATGCAAGTTGAAAACATCAGTAACTCAAGTTTCAAAGATGAAGCATGCATGTAAGGTTTATAATCAACAACAAAAGCATTTCAGCAGAAACAAGTATAAAGGCTGTTCAATTTTGGGTGCTCTGTTCCTCTTATTGAATCAGGTGAGTAACAATTCTTGTTTTCTTTAAGTTTAAATTTATAAATAGGATGCATGATTAATCTCTGTGATAAAATATGTTGAATGCATATTTGGATGAGATCTGTTGTGACTTGCTTGTGATTTCAAAAAAAAAATACTCTCTGTTTATATAGGTCATATGATCAGGTTTTGATTTAAATTCAAAATCTATGGATTTGTGTCTCTGATTTAACTTTAGATTAAATCAAACTTGCTTGTTTATGTTAAGCTTTAATTTAGGATTTTAGTTAAGTTAAAATAACATATAAACATCTCTGTAAACCAAAAATTTACAGATTAAGTTCGAAAATGTGAAAATTCATATTTAATAAATTATAAATTCAGTATTATGGATTGAATACCTAGATCAAACCATGATTATTAGGACAAAGATTAGGGTTTTTAGTAAAAGGGGTATGGTGCAATTCTGTGAAGAACAGATAAGGGGATTTTTGAGTTTTTGGGTAATCTAGGAAAATATAGGGGTTGGGATTCTTCTAGTAGAGGGAGGAGTGACCAGTGAAGCTTGGAAAATGATGGATGGCATTGAACTTCATCGTGGTTTCAGCAGTGTGGATTTCTAGTCTGTAGCCCTAGTTTAACTAGGTTAGGTTGATCGATCCTTCTCGTCTTCTACTATAGATCGAGTGTATTGGTATTTTAGGAGATGGTAGTTTGGGTGACGATGAAGGGGTGGTCGGAGTTGCAAGGCTTATGATGGTTGGAGGAGGGTGGTTTTAGTGTTGACAGGTTTTGGTGGTGATGTCTGTTTTATTATTCCAGGTTTTGGAGTTTGATTCTCGAATTCGATTTCGAGAATTGAGTTGCAATTTGAGGGTCGTGAAGGGTCATAGGGTTTGTCGCCGTCATGGGGAAGCCACTGGAGGTGGTTGGAGATCGCCGGAGGCACGGTGTATGTGCACCGTGCAGAATTTTGAGTTTTGTTGTTTTTTTTGGGTACTGCAGAATTTTTAACTCGAAGTAACACTCGAGTACGTATTTCTGTGATTTGCCCGAAGTAAGGGGTCTAATTTCTCGAAGCTGATGTTGGGCAGGGTGGGGTTTAGTTTGGTAACAGGTTTTAACAGAACCTGTTAATCTGTTAAAATTTTAAATATAAAATTTAAAGCTGAATTTAAATGAAGTTAAGTTTTTAAATTCTGAGTTAAGTTTAAGTCTAATTTGTATTATAGTTTCAAATGATTTTGAAAATCTTATAAGTTTTCAAATTTGAAGATGTTTCAGTTTTTAAAATAAAAAAAGGGGAAAGAAAGAAACCTGACAGTTTCTTTTCTGAAAATAGAATTTTCATTTTGAACCTGAAAACAAAAATTTAAATTTCAAATTTGAATTTGTATTTAAGTCTTGTTTCTTAAGGGTTTTGAATCTTCATTTTCTTTTTAAAATGAAATTTGAATTTTGAATAAAGAAGTTTTAAAATTAAGGTTCAAATCAAAAGTTTAATTCAAGTTTAATTCAAATAATTTTAAATAAGGAATGGTTCAAAGGTTTTGAATTTAAAAATCTGGATATTTAAATAAGTTTTAAAATTTGAATGTTTTTCAATCAAGTTAAATTTAAATTGTTTATTAGAAGTAAATATGTTTTCAAACATTTAATTTGATATTTATTTTTAAATGAAATCATTATAAATGGTTTATAAAGGAAGTTAAAAGATTGTTAACTTGAATTTGAAATTTAAATGGTAATGTATTTTAAACTTAATTTTTAATTAAATTAAGTATATTAAGATTTATCTTATATAAGTTTTATTATAAGTAATAAATGTTATTTACATTTACTTTGGAAAGAATAAATGGAATTTAAAATTGGATAATGCTTTAATAAATATCATTTTTGAATTTTAGATTCAAAATGGAATTTGAATTTAAATTTTAAAATGCAATATTCTAAGTCCACTTTAATATTTATACAATTATTAATAAGGAATGGGTTATCTTAGAAATTATTAAGATATTAAATATAATTAAATAAATTGGATAATTAAGGAATAACTTATTTATTTAATTTATTTAATTAATAAATTGGATCAACTTAAATTAGAGATTTATTAGTAAGAAATTAAAGAAAATTAATTAAAGAATTAATAATAGTTAATGATGGTCATTAACTAAAGTTTATTTAGTAATTAATTAATATGATTAATTTTTAATTAGATTGATTAATTAATGATAATAAATTGTGTAATTTACTTAAGTTTAATTACTTAATGAAAATAATTAAGACATTAATTACTTAATGTAATTAATGGAGTTATTGAGATTGGTTTAAATTAATTAATTAAGTTTAATTTATTTCAAACATTGGATTTGATAATAATTACTTGATGTAATTAATGGGATTACTTGGTAAAGTAATTAGAGATAATTATTGGATGTAATTAGTGGATAATGTTGGAATTGTGAAATAATTGGGATTAAATTATTTTGTATAATAATCAAGGGATTAATTAAAGAATTAATTAAGGGGTAATTGATTTGATAAGTAATTAATGGTAGTTAATTATAAAATGAGATTAATCAAGGTGATTAAATATTATGGTTTAAGTGATATTAATTACTGGAAGTAATTAATATTGAGTAATTAATTAAATATAATTAAGGATCATTAATTAATATAATTAATGATGTAAATGAGATTTATTAATTAATTAATCAAAAATAAATGATTATGTATGATTAATTAATTGTAATTAATTAAGGTTAAATGTAATTAATTATAGTTAATTAATTAATGAGGTAATTAAAGGTCAATTACTGTATTTGGTTTTAAAGTAATTAATTTTGTGAAATTAATTAAAGTATAATTAATCAGGGGTGATTAATTAAGATGATAAATTAGAGGTTAATTAATTAATTAATTTGTAATTAATTAATGATGATGTAAGTAAGATTTATATTGTGTAAGTAATTAATTCAATTCACTTTAAATAAATTAGAGATGATGTAATTAATTTAATTCAATTTAAATTAATTATAGATAGTATGATTATAGATCATTGCTTATGAACGATTGTTATTGGTTGCTTTGAATGGTTTTGAATCTCAGCTATGAGATTAATAATGTTGAGTGATATGGGTGCATTGGTTGCATTGTGATGATGATATGGATATCTTTTGATAGTAATAATGTGGGTTATCTGTGTTTATGATAATAATAATTATCTGTTGTGAATCTATGAATTATCTATCTGTGTGTATATAGATAATGTTATTGAATTGTTTTAAACTCTAAAACAACTTGGACCTAAAAGACACGCTTTGGATTTCGATGAGAGCGGGATCGGGTTTCCATATTTGGATATCCGAAAACCACATCGATCCAAATTTACGATAGGTCGTGAATCTTATGTGAAGAGTGAAGACTCGAGGTGTAAGGACTATTAGTCAGTATAACTCTAGGGGTGAATCCGTGATGAGTTTGACGGAAATAGTTCTTATAGACTCGAGATGGGGATTCAGAGTGCAAGGGTTATCGTCGTTAACTCTGAGGGTGATTACAAAACGAGTGTAACGAGATAATGCCTTCGGTTTCGTTCGAACCCGGAACGAACTTGTATGGATTGAATGCTTTCAGAACATCGTCAGGTGGACGATGAGCATTCTAAGATAATGTGTTCTATAAAGGAAATCGTAGCCTCAAGCCTCATCAACCGGGAATAGCTAAAACAAGGGAGGTGCTGCAAGGCTTCGTGGGTAGCTCCCACTGGAGAGCAAGATTTTCCCATGTCTAGAGGTCCCTTTTTATTCGGCTTAGTGGGCAGTTGGATATGCGCACCAACTGCGGGGTTGTCTTGTTCGGAACTGTTCAGTAAGGAATGGGTCCGGCCTTGTGTTGCAGGGGAGCGGGCGTACTCCTCGGTACATTGATCTAGGCCACGTACTATGACGGGCGGTACCCCAGTAGCCCAGCCATTGTATGGAATCCAAAATCCAATAAGTGCCAACGGTTTTGATTATATTATCCACTTTTGTGGCTAGTAGCTGGAATTTAATGAATGTAACAATTTCGGCTATTTCATATTTACTTGAAAACCCTAGACCTATTATAATATCACTGAATTTCCTATCAAATGTTTTGGTTAGCGTAAGGTAAAAACTTTTCCATGTTTATGTGTGGGAAATCTTACGTGATACCTTTCTTTTCAAAAGGTTTTTGAAGTTAAGCAACTTTAACCTGTTACTCACACCAGACCCATGTCAGACCCGGAGTTTATTTTTGTTTTCCATAAACTCTTGGGTACTCAAATTTTTATGAGTAGCCAAGGGATTCGGGTTAGCTTTGACGAATATTGGAGGAGCAATGGAGCAGGAGGCTTCTGCGTTAGATATATAGTATACCGCTGTGTGTTCTGTTTTGTCTCTGAATTGTATTATGTTGTAAATACTAGGCAGGTGTTTATAACTGTCTAGTATGAGTTGTATTATCTGTGTATTCTGATAGTGGTTGTAACTATGTAATATTATGTTATTAATATAATTTATTCGTTCCGCTGTTTAGATTCTGATGTGTTGTTTCTTCTTCTTCTTCTCTTTCTTTCTCTTTTCTATCCCTTTCTTTCTTATTAGCGATGCGACTTCCTGGTATTTGGAAGTTGGGTCGTTACAATATATTTTTATCGGGGTGGCTGGTTGTTTTGATGGACTAGGCTGTTTTTGTAGTTGAGAACCTTATTATGGTCTATATATACATAATTTTTACTAAAATTAGTAGCACAAAATTTGTAACGACTTGTCGTTTCGAACCCCAGAAATCAGCACTAATACATCCAGGGTATTTATGTACCGAACAATTAAGCACCCGAAATACAGATTGTTAGGGAAAAGAAAGAAGATAAAAGATAAGAAGAAACTAAACAATCATAGAATCTGACAACTTAACGAAATAACATATATTAATCAACATAATACTTTACAAATCATTTCAAAAATGATACATCAGAATCATAATAACACAATTCCACCCTTGGATAGTTATAACAGCCCGTCCCTACCTAACTAATACAAGATACATATAATACATCGAAAACAAAATAATAACTAGCTATAGCCTATCGATGAAGTCTCCTGCTCCAAGCTCCTCCAAAATGCATAAGTGGGAAAACCTTAACTACTTGGCTGCCTATAAAAATTTAAGCATCCAAGAGTTTAGGAAAAGAAAATAAAACTTCGGGTCAGACGTGGGTCTGGTGTGAGTAAACTTAAACAACTAAAATAATATTTTCAAAACCCTTTTAAAATCAAAGATATCTCGTAAGACAACGCCGCACAAACACAGATGAGTTTTTGCCATACGATAACCAAAACATTTCATATGAAATTCTATGATATTATAATAGCGTCTAAGATACAAATACTTATTAATCATAGCTGAAATTGTTACATTAATTAAATCTAGCAACGCCACACAAACACAGATGTGTTTTTGCCATACGATAACCAAAAGATTTCATATGAAATTCTCTGATATTATAATAGCGTCTAAGATACAAATACTTACTAATCATAGCCGAAATTGTTACATTAATTAAATCTAGCGTAATAGGTACAACATCATTGGGGATGACTGTCATAGAACTCACGTGTCTCTTCTAGATATTTCCAAAGTTACTTTTGGTCCAGATTTGATAGTCGATTATTTAACTATCAAATAAACAATCATTCAACATTGATTTAATTCCACATGGGATCCACTAAGCCTTTATTAATTAATCTTTAATTAATAAAGTCACTTTATAAACATTCGATTAAAAGATCTTTTACACAATACTATATCCAGAACCCTTACTTCCCTTTATAATTAGGAAATATTTATACTTATCTTGGCCGTATAAGTATATTATCAAAACATTTGAAAAATTCTCTCTTTTCAAATTCCTTTTGGAAACATTACTAATAATAAACCAACCCGCTTATCCTTTATAACAGTTCCTTTTTTGAAAGCTCACTTCATGATTCAAATAACTTATAAATTTCCAAAGTCAATTTATAAAACACTTTTATAAGTCTATAAGTCAATTTACAAAACCTCTTTAGAGACCTCTAAAATCATTTATAAAACATTTCCTCACTTAAAACTCCTTTAATACATCTTCTTTAAGAAAAATCCTTTACAAAATATCTTTTGCTACTCATCCTTTTAAATCACTTTAGATAAACCTTTTTACTAAGGAAACCCCATTTTATAAACAAGTAATTGTTTATAAATACCTTTATAAAATAATAATATAACTTGAAAAATAATTAATAAATTTTAAACCTCAAATTTTATAAAGAATTGAAGTTAATACAAAATCATACTTTATAGTTTCAAAAAGAGGCTTAACAATCCCAATGGTAGGAATTTTAAGTTAACATTTCATTCCAATTTTAATTCCAAGTCACTTAACCATTTATTTATAAGTCATCATATATGTAAATGTAATTCATATCCAAATCAGAGAATAACATGTCAATACAACTCAGCTAGAATATACATGTTCAAATAACATAATAACAGGATGGTGTTTGTTCTGCTAAATAGATGTCCAAACAATTCGCTACTTATAGCAAAATGGGAATTTATTCTACTAAACATGTGTCCACACAATAAAAAATTACATTATAGCACAACATAGATATATTCAACTATCAGATGTTTAAACAATTAACTTATAGCAGAACGAGGATTCATTCTGCTAACACATGCCCACACAATCAAAACTTTTACATAACTTGTTCATAATTGTTTGTCTACTCAATAGTATCGATATTTTAATCCCTTCTATTCATAATCATCCTTGGAAAAAGAAGTCCCATTACAACAATTTTATTCTCGAAAATCAAGAATTAGAAACTTAAAACTCCATTTAAAATGATTAATTACATGTTAAACCCTTATTAAGTCATAATCATTCTTTATTAAATTTGAACTTAATTTAATTATAAATTGAGTAAATAATTAAACCTTTAATAAATAACTTATTTAAAAATTAAACCCATAATTAATTATTAATTAATAATTTAAAACCTTTATTAATAGTTAACTATTTATTAACCTAGATTAATTAAATAATCTTTTAATTCAAGCTTAAATAATAAATTAAACCTTTAATAATTAAAGCCTTAAGTAATTATAAATGATTTAAATAATTGATTTACTTAAATAATTTACCTTATACTTAATCAATGATTAATTAAAAATTAATTATATACTTAAATTATATTTATTCAAAAATTAGACTTCTTTAATTAATAATTAATTAAAATTAATCTTATATTTAAAAGATAATTAATTAGAAACTAATCTTTACTTAATTATAATTAATAAACCCAGCTAAATCTTAATTAGTTAATAATTATTTAAACTTAATTAATAAATGTTTAATCATTAAAAACTTAGTCAACTTTTATCTCTAATTAAAAACTTGGAAAAAATATTGTTTTAAAAGTTAAGTTAATAGCAATTCACTTAAAAATGTTAATTATTCCTCGAACCGCATCCACAACGACTATCGCTATGGATGTAGTAACTTAGAATTTGTTTCTAAATTACTAACCTCCAAATTTATTTCTTTAACTTTTTTTTAAACTTATCTCAAGTAAAATATCCAAAAACCCAAAACAAAGTTTAAAAAAATACTTTAACTTTTAAAAGTTTTAAACAAATAAACAAAGTTCCCAAGAGACGCGAATCTTACTTAACAACATTGCAAACTAGTTTGCCATCAGTCAGCATATCCAAATACACTTACAATATCATAACCAATTCTACTTAAATAAAATATCCCATGTTCATATACCTATCGCATCCATGTCCATGACTCTAAAACATGCTAAGTGGACTTCAATTCAAGTCCATTTTTACCATATATCTCATATCAACCATAATCAAAATATCCAACACATAACCAACCAAACATAAGCCATCATACATCATAAAGTAAACAAATATCACATATTTCAAGCTAATAACGTTGAAATTTAAACTAGTTTACTCACCAAAACCTTTTAGAACTGGAAATGCTTTAGGCTCGCAAAGCTTGGAAAACCACACAAAAACCACTCGAAAATGAGTCATTTTCCTCTCAATTTTTGGCCATCTTGATTTTGGAATTTAAACAAGTCATAAAATGAAAAGTTTTAGGAAATTATTTTCTCTACAATTTGAAAAAAATAAATCAATTTCTAACTTTTTTGATAGAGATATGGTCAAAGAACAAGTAGTATTTTTGGTCTTGATAATATAGGTAAAAAAATTAGCCAGAAAGAAATACAATTTTGACATAAAAGTACTCGAAACTGAAAAAGATTATTCAAAGTAAAGTTTTAGCCATTGGAATTATATATGGTCTAAAACAAATAAAATCATGATTTGGAATAGTAGGGAGGAAGTAATGGCCGAGTAAAGTGGAGGAAAATGGAGAAAGTGGTTAAAAAAATGAAAAGAAGAAGAAACCCCTCCCCTTTTATAAGCAAGCCTCCCTAGTCATTTACCCTTTTACCCCTACCCTCCCATCACTCATTTTAGCGCACCACATGTCCCCTCCCCTTCTCTTCAATGATAAAATTGTTTAAACATGTTTTAAGTACCTTTGTACTTAATGTCTCCCCTGATGTGACATTTTATATACATATTTTTTTGACCTTACTTAACTCAACTTAATTAAACTTAACTTTAACTAAATTACTAATCCATGTTCATAACTTTTCATATATGTTGATATATATATATATATGCAAATGTGTACACAATATTTCAAACAAATTTTAGCCAATGAAAAATTAAAAAATTAGGAAAACAATTTTCGATCACATTTCCAATTTTTCTACAAACTAAATATTTTTGTAAAACAATTTTGAAAACTACTTATCCATCATTATTTTTGGTTAAATTGAGTTTTACTTTCATTATAATATCTATTATTTGAATTTTAAAATTAATTAAATATTCGTAAATCAAAGCAGTGAAATTCCAGGTCATTACATTTCCCCCCTTAATATAATTTCATCCTTGTAATTACACCTCAACCTATCCCAGAAAAACACTTAACACTACACATCAATTAGTATGATGAACATAGATCCTTCTTACAAAAATATCATTCGATCACTACTCGAACACATAACTTCATTTTCGAACTAGTATCGCTCATTTGATTATCTGGTGCGAACTCTAATTAGGTTTCTTGATTTGTAACCTCTGTTCAACTTACATAGTTTGTAACTATGATAGAAAACACTGGTCCCTTACCAAAAATCCTCATCAAGTGCTCGCCATCAGAAATCAAGTAATAGATCCTTATCGAGTATAGTGTGAAAAACCTCATAGCCATGCACTCGAAACTTAGATCAATCTATATGGAAATGAGATATGATCTATTTTCAACCTACGCACTTATTTAATTGGTTCCTCCTAACACCAATTCTATTTCCACTAAATTATTTATGAAAACATTTCATAAAACTAAACTTAGGTTCAACTTGGATACTACTCCACTTCATCCTAAGACTATTTGATTCAACTATTCCATTTTACATTTACATTCCTTAGAAAACTCAAGATCCAAATAGTCGGGTTTTATTTCAAAAACTTTTTGAATTGATACTATAATTTTAATTCTTTGAAAATTTACATAAAGCCCAAGTAAATCCAAAATGATGCTAAGGAACCGGGTACTACCAAAAAGTGTCATACACTCCCTTACTAGGACGGGTAATACTCAAGAGAAGTGTTTGTCATCTGAGAAAATCTTTTCCCAATATTAAGTTATTTTTTAGCCACTCGAACTAGTTAACTTAGAAATACTACATTTATTTCAAAATCTCATTTTGAAATAATACTTTACATTTTTCAACAAAACATTCATTACCAACTTGCTTTGGGTTCGTTCGGGTTTAAAGTTGTTTCGATCGCACAATGATAAAGAGAATAATTTACTAAGTGCACCATAATGTTCACCTATGCAGACATTTGATCGTCACTTAGAAGATTATTCGAATCATCATGGAACATTCAAGACTCATTCCCCCTAACAAATTAAAAGAAAACTTTTCTTACTTAACATATTCATCCCTAAAATTTTAATCTCGAACAAAAATTGCTTTCAATAATACAATTATTATCTTTCAAAATAATGAAAACCATTTTTCAAAAACCTTAGGATTTAAGACCTAAAGTTTTCAACTTAAATTCTTTTAACTAAAAGGCACCTTCTTATAAATTCAGTTTATAAATCAATTTTTATAAAACATTTCCAAAATATTTATTTCAAAATATACTAACTTTTAAATAAAAATATTTAATTAAATCAAATTTGATACCACATTATCAATCGAATGCCTTATAGTCAAATTGTGAAACTTTGTTCATAAGGTGTTCACTTCATATCCCTATTTCTACTTACTCAACCAAATCTTAAAAAGGAAAGCTACCTATACACACTAACAATAGTCAACGCTCGACTGGACAAGCATGACTAACAAAATTCTAGTTGATAATAATATAATATTATTATCTCCTAACAAACAACACCTCAACTAACTATACCATACTATACTATACTACTTTTGAACATCATTCATTGTATATAAAATATATCCTAGGTAAAAATATTTCATTTACCTAATTTCAAGACAATGTCGTGTCGGATGGCCTCATTCAAGTATTTACAGATCCCTATCAATAATGTTAGCTACAGTATTGACCAAAATCCATAAGCCACTCAGCAGATCAATCAACACATTATAGAACATATTTATATCACCAAAAAATACACGCTCTTATATATAATATGCTCATACTTATTTTAGGTTCTCATGTACCCGATCTAAAATGAGTATACCCCACTAGGACCAAGGTTCTCACTTAACCTTGCGCTGTGATACCACGCTGTAACGACCCACCTTTTCGAACCTCAGAAGTTAACGATATTATATCCACGGTAATCAAATGCCAAACAACAAAGTCCCAGAAAGATAGATTGTTAGGGGAAAGAAAAAAGATAGAAGATAAGAAGAAACTAAACAATCACAGAATCTCACATTGCAATGGAATAACATATATTAATCAACAAAATACTTTACAAAGTCATTTCAAAAATGATATATCAGATTCATACTAACACAATTCCACCTTTGGACAGTTATAACAACCTGTCCATACCTAATTGATACAAGATACATATAATACATCGAAAACAAGATAATAACTAGCTACCGATGAAGTCTCCTGCTCCAAGCTCCTAAAAATAAACCCGTGGGAAAACCTAAACTACTTGGCTGCCCATAAAAATTTGAGCACCCAAGAGTTTTGGGGAAAGAAAATAAAACTTCGAGTTAGACATGGGCCTGGTGTGAGTAAACTCAAAAAACCGAATTATTATATTTAAAACCCTTTTAAAATCAAAGGTATCTCGTAAGACCACGCCACGCATAAAAATCCATGGGTTTTTACCTTACGTTTAGATAACCAAAACATTTCACATGAAATTACCTAATATTATAATAGTGTCTATGATAGAAATACTTGTTAATCATAGACAAAATTGTTACATTAATTAAATTCCAGCATAATAGATATACAACTAAAACTATAAAGGAACGTATTATAGAATGGATTCCATACAATGGCTGGGCTACTGGGGTATCGCCCCCCATGGTGCATCCCTAGATAAACACACCAAGAACCTCGCCTGAATTCCCTGCCAACATAGGACTGGCTTATCCCTTGCTGGATAGTACCGTATACATCACCACCATGGTTGAGATCAGCAACCATATCGAAGCATACAAAAATTGGTCAAATATCGATTCTAGATTTGGTGATGATATACCCTAATGGGTGCAACCCACAAACCTTAGTGCATCTCCCCTATTTGGTCATCCCTAGTTGATGAGGCTTTAGGCTACGATTACCATTTTATATAGCAACCATCTTGGAATGCTAACACTGCCCTCCAGGCAGCAATGCAGCGCCAACACTCATCTAAATAAGTTCATTTTGGGTCTGAACGAACCGAGGGCACTACCTCCACTATACCCATTATGGAATCAGCCGTAGGGTTAGTAGCAAATAACCATTGCACTTTAAAACTCCATCTTTGATTTTATACCCTTCAAGATGTCTTTATTTCGAAATGCTTAAGTTGGATAGAAGTGGTTTTTGGATAGCATATTCTGTCCCGGTTTCTTCGAAAGAACTTTCGACAATTTTTGGTAAACTCAACTCCGGTTCTTTAGGAAATAAACAGGCAAAGAGAAAAGCAGAGATCTCCTCCTAACCATTGATGGACGGATTTCCTTATCATTTACCCTAGAAGAATGAAACGAGATTTATACACATAGTACGACATCATTAGGGATGACAGTGCCATATAAATCACGTGTTTCTCCTAGATATTTCCAAAGTTACGTCTAGGTCAAGATTTGATAGTTGGTTATTCAACTATCAAATTAAAAATCATTCAACATTGATTTAATTCTACATGGGATCTAAAAATCCTTTATTAATTAATCTTTGATTAATTAAAATCACTTTATAAACATTCGATCAAAAGATCTTTTGCACAACACTATTGCCAATACCTTGCTTTCGCTTTATACTTAGGAAGCATTTATACTTATCTTAGTGGTACAAGTATATTATCAAAACATTTGAAAATTTCTCGCTTTTCAAATTCCATTTAAAAATAATACTTAGTATAAACCAACCCTCTTATCTTTTATAAAAATTCCCCTTTTAAAAGCTCAATTCATGATTCAAACAACTTATAAATTTCCAAAGTCAATTTATAAAACTCTTTTATAAGTCTACAAGTCAATTTACCAAACCTTTTTACAAACCTCTAAAAATCATTTATAAAAAATTTCCACATTTAAACCTTCGATAAATCTTATTGAAGAAAAAACTTTTATGAAATATCTTTTGCAACTCATCCTTTTAAATAACTTTAGATAAACCTTTTTACTTAGTAAAACCCATTTTATAAAGAAGTTTTTTTTTATAAATACCATTATAAAATAATAATATAACTTGAAAAATCATTTATAAACCTTAAACCCAATTTTTTTAAAGAATTGAAATTAATTCAAAACCATACTTCATAGTTTAAAAAAGAGGCTTAGCAATCCCAAGGGTAGTAATTTTAAGTTACCGTTTATTTTCAATTTTAATTTCAAGTCACTTAACCATTTATTTACATAAGACAACATATACGTAAATGCAGTTCATATCCAAATTAGGGAATAACATGATAGTGGAAGACACATTTATTGGGCCTGGATGGTCCATAGAACCAAGATCTGTGTGTGTGTATGTGTCCAAATAACATAATAGTAGGATGGTGATTTGTCCTTCTAAATATATGCCTAAACAATTCACTATTTATAGAAAAATGGAAATTTATTCTAATAAACAAATGTCCACATAATAAACATTACATTAAACAAGAATGGAGACTTATTCTAATACCAGATGTCCAAATAATCAAACAATCAAATTATAGTAGAATGTTGATTTATTCTGCTAAAATATGCCCACACAATCAAAACTTTTACATAACTCATTCACAATTGTTTGTCTACTTACTAGTATTGACGTTATAATCCCTTCTATTCAAAATCATCCTTGGAAAAAGAAGTGCCTTTAAAACAGTTTGATTCTTGGAAATCAAAAATTAGAAACTTAAAACTCCATTTAAAATGATTAATTAAATGTTAAACTCTTATTAAATCATAATTAATCTTTATTGAATTTGAACTTAATTTAATTATAAATTAAATAAATAATTGAACCTTTAATAAATAATTTATTCATAAATTAAAACCTTAATTAATCCTTTATTAATTATTAAATAATAATTTAAAACCTTTATTGTTGATAAGAGAACTTGTCAACGCCTTAAATTTTAAGTTGAAGTGGGAATAAATGCCTTTGAAACCTCCTTTTGAATAGGTGAAGTTGGCTTGAACTTTTCATATGAATAAACTAGTTAAAGTTTTGTCTTTGGAACGTTTCGACATAGTTGAAAGAGAAGACACTCTTCAAATAGCTCTCGAATGAGTTGACAGAGTACTTACTCGAAACCACCGTTCGAGAAAGGCCAACGTGTTTGGGTTTGGAAAATAATAGTATTTGAAAATAGTAGGGTTGGGATGTCTTCAACACAGTAAAATGGGGTAACTCCTGCAATTAAGTAGATCTGAGTTTAGGCTTCCAAGAAATTGGAAAATTTAAGGTTTCGACTGGGTCGAAAGGGGGACCTTGTGACTAGGTAAGCTGTAGGTTGACATATCGATAGAAAATGGGGAAATCTAACTGAATAGTAAACAAGATTATTCCGATCCTCTCTTTATTGAACTCAATTGTATAAATTGACCAAATCCCCAATTTGATTTGAGAATCAGGGTTTACATGTCTTAGAAATTACAAGTACGAGTAGAAGAAATCAATTCCCCAACAACTGACCCCGGGGATCATATTTATAGGTGTAGGTTGGGTACCTTTTGACTCGAAGCTTTCGAAGCGGTCGAAAGATCAGTCTTCCTGCTTTTGTGAATGTTTCCCGAGCCTTACCTATCGACTTGGTCAAAAGGGGTTTAGTTATTCTTATGTTGCCGCTTGAAGCCGGGCTTCTCTCTTGCTTTGTTTCCTTTCGACTTCGTCGATAGGTGGTGCTTGGTAACTTTCAACCTCGTCAAAGGGTCTACCATTGGGCTTTTGTCTTGAGTGTTGATGTGGCGCATAAGTTGACTTGGGTTTCGTACTTCGATACTGTCGAAACATGTCCTCCTTTGGCTTCGAATGAGTCGAAACGCCCTAAAAGTCCTTGTTGTACATGGTCTCTTTTGGAAGCCTCTCTCCCATCTAATTCGGAACCTTATGCCTTTATGTTAATGGACGTCTAGTTCTTTCTTAGGTGAAGGTGGCCCTAACCATTTCAAAAGGCTGTATATGCTTTCAAAAGGGTTGAATTGGTTGAATACTTCTCCGGGGGAAGTGAATGAAGGTGAAACCAAGTCGTTTCGAATGGTTTCGCGCAAAATGTAGAGTGTCACTAACCATTGCCGTCGAGAGGTGTTCTTTTGAGTGATTTGAATGTTGTTAACATGCTGGCCATTGCCTTCGAAAGGTAGCCTCCGTTCTTTTCGAAAGCACTTCTTTGACACCGTCGAAACATCCCTTTTTCGCAATCGAAAGTTTCTGCCAGTGCTCCTGCATCCTTGTCAGAAGCTATGTTTAACTAGATCATCTTGGTGCTTTTTGATTCTTATCAGTGCTCTCGTGTTCCTTCTTTCATACTTTTTTCCTAACAATATTTTATGGGTAACTTTTAGCCCCCTGTATGAAAGAAGCTTTTGTTCTTTAGGACAAAAACTCCAAGGAAATTCTTTCCTTATTTTGTACCAAATTGATAATAACCTCTATTAAGATTGTAAACTTGTTATAAGTCCTTAATGAGTACTCTTAAACTTATGAAGTTAACGTTCAAGATGTTTTTTAGTAGCATTTTTGTATTTTAATATATATATGATTAAACTTCTTTTATTGAAAATATGGAATTATATCACCTGAGTTGCAGATGTTGACTTAAATAAATGAACATATGGAGAAAGTCAACCACGTACTCTAGGCAGCTCCTCTCTTTGAGCTAAGCCTCCTTCAACCTGTAGATATCAATTTTGTGCTTCTGGTGACCTTACCTTATCCCTTTAAGATAATTTTACTTTCATCCTTATAATATTGGTTAGTAAATTCCATTTAGTGAAAAAATAGTAAGTAGCCTTACAATGATGCCACTTGGTGATATGTGGATTTTGCACAAAACCTTAATTTCAAATTCAATGAAAAATCCTCAAGTCGTCATAAAATTCTATAATGACCTAGAATTTCAAGTCGTTAAATTTTGAACATTTAATTCATTTTAAATGTTAATTATGGATTTTGAATTAATTTTGAAGTAAAAGGATTTTGGTTAAATTAATAGAATTAGTTAAATTTCAAATATAGTAATTTAATTGAAATTTGAATAATAATAATTAAGTAAAATGTAAATATGTTATATTTAAAATCGAATAATCTTTAAAATTGCTTATCTCTTACACATGTTATCAGAAATCGATGAAACTGGCGACCCCGGAATCGCAGAGATGAGTACTACGCAATGGGGCAATTCTGGAATTATTCGGTGCAAGTAAAAATTTAGGTAAAATCGAACGCCGTTCAATTTAGTTTAAATTTGAACGCTCGTCGAAAATTCAAGGTAAGTTAATCTCACTCACATTTGGATACCAGTTAATTTAAATAGCTAATATTTAAATGTTTGATTGGTTGTTTAGTTAAATATGATAATTATTATCAGATTGAATTGATATTTATTGATTGTGCTAATATCTATAGATGTAGGGAAACAGGTCGGAGGGATCCAACTGGATTCCTCACAAATAGTAATTTTATTTATATTATGTGATATATCTCATTGATAAATTTATTTTATCTACGAGTCTGTGAATGAAGATAAGCGTTATGGATTATACCGCTTATCGATGTTAATATGATTGAATCTGTGATGGTTGATGTTGTGCACTATTGTGTTAAACCCCTGGACTACACTATACACACACGAATGTGGATTGCACGTGGGAATTGATTAAGTCACAGTTTTTTGAAATAATTTTTGAATTGAATTTTTGAACCCAAATGGTTTTGGAAACGGATCGGATTTAAAGTGGAAAACTTTTGAAAAAGAATTTCAAAGATAAAAATTATTTTTGTATAACTTAATTTAGTTTTGAAATTTGATTTTAATTTGAATAAAAAAAATTTGAAATTGAATTCTATGTTGAGAACTGATGATTTTAAAAAGGTTATATATGTTTACATGAACTTAAACCATTTTTGAGAGTGTTGCTTTGGGAAATTAAATTAACCCAAAGATTTTAACTTGTATAAATGAAATTGGATTTTTTCGAAATAAAAACTATCTGTTTTCAAACGATATAAGCTTTCATATAAGAAATAAAATCCCAATTTGTATTAAAGGAAGTTCAAGTTGAATTGAAAAGGGTTTTCCAAGTTATGAACGAATATTTGGAAACGGGTTTTGAAAGCTATAAGTTAAATCTTTGATTTAGAGATTAAATGAGCTAATCCAATTGAGGTGGAAATTGTTTTGAAATCCGTGAATGGATCTTTGTGAAACTGGGTGAACTTTGTGAAATGAATCTTTTATTTAAAAGATTTGAAATGGTAATTTGTTTAAACCATTTGAAGGAAAAGTTTTGGATAATAAGTTGTGATTTAACTGAAATCCCATGTCCATGTGTTTATAAATTTACGCTCATTATTCGGTTTAGCCGGGAGAGGGCTTTGTGTCATATAACCCATTCCGAATAATGATACGTCGATATAGATAGCATTTGAAGACTAGTGGTGAAGACCGGGTATTTTCGAGAATGAAAGGATAACCCGTCGATTGTCTCTGCACTGAGTTGTGCCGATATAGAGATTTCCTAAGTGATGGAAAGTACGATCGGGATTGTGGATACCCAGATTTGCAAGGGCTTCTTCGGAAGTGCCTTCGGTTCTGTTCGAACCCGGAACAGACTTGTATGGATGTGTGTCTGACATTACACTTTGAGATGTAAAGCTAGTTTCTATCAAATACATTTCTGTTGGTGGCGGAGATTTATTCTCTTAGCTTAACACCCTTCTCTGAGACATACGAGCTCAGAGGTTATGAAGTTGATGGTTACTAGTGATACATTCCCAATTTGGTAATGTGGCATGCTAAGTGCTGCTGTGTGTTAATGATCATTTGTTGATCATTTGTGATCGAAGCATGGCTTTGTGAAAAAGCGTAGCTTTGTGGACGTGACTTCGTCGAGCCTCACAACCCGGTAATGGTCGAAACAGGAATCGTGGCAGCAAGGTTATTTGGGGGTAGCTCCTCCTGAGGGTATGACCATTTTCTTCTGGATAAAAAGTGATATCATGGTATAGAGCCCAGATATTTACTTATGTTGACTTTTTATAAAAAGTGGTATCATGGTATGGAGCCCAGATACTTTACTGTGTGGTTGTTGGATTGGGGGCCCTCGGATAAAGGTCGGTAACGATCGGGGGATGGCATAGTCATGTCAATTGTTACCTAGTTATAGAGGTAACCCAGCCTTGTGTAACAGAGATCCGGTTAGGTTCTCAAGGACGTCCCTCCAGAGGCATTCAATTTTATGTGTGAAGTTCCTTTGCCTGACCATTTGTTGGAAAATCCAAACAAAACAATATGAGCCCTTTACGATTTCAATTGTAGAACTTGCCATCTAAAACGGTAGCTATAGTAGACATAGTACAATGGTACCTATGCTGGCTAAGATTAATATTATATTTTCGAAAAGTTTTCTGCACTGTGCACTAATAATAATATCGAAAAGATTTTGCGTATTAAGCCTGTTTGACTATCATAAGGAGAAATCTCCTCCAATTCTGCGTATGCACTGTGTGTGTGGCGGGAGGCCTTATGGTAGTTTCATTTTCCAAAAGCATAGCGGATTTCTTTTCTTTCCTTTGTGAAAATAATTGTTTTGAGATCTCACACCAGTCCCATGACTTACCTGGAGTTTATTGTTCCCTTTCTAAACTCTAGGTGCCTACAATTTTCCACACGGGCAGCCTAGAATCAAGTTAGCATTATTCGGGAGCAAAAAATCGAACAAGAGATGTTGTGGAGATCGGGAGCAAGTTGCACGGCGAAGCGTAGCACTAGTACAGTTATATTCTTTTCCGTTGTTTGTTGTTGTAACACTCTGATAATGTAATGTGATGTAAGGTAATAACTGATATAGTTCTTGGTTTTAAAGATATCTTTTTATCTATTGTATATTGTTCCACTACGAAATGTGAGATTCTGTTTATTGTTTCTGTTCTTCTTCTATCTTCTTCTTCTTTAAACCCTAATGGTTTGGTTTTCTGGCATTCGACTGTGCGGCATTCGATAGAGTGGACGTATTGATGTCGATTTTCGGGCGTCGAGAAATCGGACATGAATACTTCGAGTCAAGCAACAATTAACTCAAGAACCAACCAAAACCAAAGTCACCAGATCATCAGTTCACATTAAATCAATTCAATCCATTTATTTAAATTTAACCACTTAAATTTAAATAAAAATTCAAATGAGTGAGATTTAGTTACCTTAAATTCTGCCGTTTGAAAACCCTCCCAAACTGGCTTGTTTCTGTAACGACCCAGAATTTTAATTGATTAAAATTTGAATATTTAATTAATTTTAAATATTAATAAGTGAAATTTATAAGTTGAATAAATTTTATTTCGAATAATTGGATTTAATTGGATAATTAAATCGATAATTTAATATGTGAAATTACATAAATAATTGAAAATTGGGTTAAATATGATTAAAAATGATTTTTAAAATTTTATTATATCATATTGGAGTTAGAACGATATTTTAGAACTTTTAAAATCGAATTAAAAGTTTATTTGTGAAAATTGAATATTTTAATATTTAATTGACTGGTGAAAATAGCCAATTTTCGAACAGTCTCAGAATTAGACGAGACCAGTTCCATTGGATCCGTAATAGTTAGTTATTATTGGATTTCAATTTTCGTAGCAATCAAAGTTGTCGTTTGATCGTGGCAGCTCGAAACGCATCGAAATTGTTTTGATATTAATTTGGCGAGTTAAAATAGCCATTTTTCAAACAGTGTCAGATTTCGACGAAACAAGTTTCATCGGATCCGTAATGTGATATTATTGTATGGTTTCAATTTTCGTGTCAATTGGATTTATCGTTTGTCCGGTGCAAGCTAAAACGCCTAGAAAATCATTTAATCGGTTTAATTTTAAATTGAATGTTTATTGCCATAACTCGCATAGATGACCGAATTAGCTTCCGAAACCTATTCCATTGTGTCCGGAACGCGGGGTAAACCCTAGAAACGTCGGTCACAGCGTGTAAATCGGAGTTTAGAAATTCCGGATTGAATAGTGTTTCGTTCGATTTCCTATAAATAGACCATACACTCTCACAAAATAAAAAAAATTATTAGGTTTAAAACCCTAGCCGCCGTTCATAACAATCAATGGCTGAGAATGCTTCTTCTTCCCCCTCTCTTTTCTCCAAATCCATTAACAATTAGCCAAAGTTTTCAACTAGAGAATTGTAGAGGGGAACGAGCTCGACGTTTTCAACGGATATGATCGCGAATGGAGCAATATATTGGGAGATAATTGGCCGCGTTCGGCTATGTTTGCGCACACAATACGATGGGCTACAATATGGCGCTAGCTGATCGACGTGGAGATGCTTGTAGTAGGGCGCGTGTATTAGGGTTAGGATTTGAAGTGGGTTTCGGCTATGTTCTGCGTGCGTGCATGAGTTTGGGAAGATGGGAAGGAGGCGTTGGATCTGGTGTGGACGGTGATGATTAATTTTAGGTTAAAAATAAAAATTATGTTGTAATTAGTTTATATAAAAGTCGTGTAACTTATAAAATTCATAACTTTTTCATACGAGGTCGAAAACGCGTGAAACAGGAAGCGTTGGAATCGTATGAACGAGCACTACGCGATGAAATTGGATTGGAGTCGTTTGGAGTCAGTGAAAATTTCGGGTAAAATTAAACGCGCGTTTAATTTTATTCGAAATAAAAGCTGAAAACGAAATTGAAATCAAGGTGAGAACTTCTCACTCAATCGAACAGTTTCGATTTTTATTTTAAATAGTTAGATTTAAAATATTTGAATGCATGTTTGAATGATGATTGTATCTATTGATTGTTAAAATAGACATTATGCGCCGTTAGTAAGCGGATGTTATTTATTAAAAACATATACCGCGAATATTTCATAAACAATGGAATTGGTATTATATATAATAGCAATATATATATATATATATATTGGCATATGTATATATTGCAGTTGTTGATTTCCCGCATTTTTAGCGGATGAGACCCTATTGCGCCGTATAATAGCGGATAATATTTTAAATCCCATATACCGCGATAATTCCGTACTGGAGAGGAATTGGTATTGTGCTAATGTTTGTGGATGCAGGAAAACAGGTTGGAGGGATCCAACTGGATTCCTCAATAGTATTTATTTGATTTCAGATATTTTGATATTTGATGGATTATCATATCGATATATGATGTCGTTGTTGTCGTGATTGACTATTTGGTGTGTAGCATCATTGGACCAATTTTGGAATTTTAAACGGATTTTAAAGTGATTTTTGAAAGTATACGTTTATAAAATATTTTTGGAATTAATTCATTTTAAATAAATAAATGTATAATTTTAATACTATAAAAATTTTGATTTTTAAGAAATATAGTTAAAAGGTTGATCTTTGAAAATATGGGGTTAAAGATCTTATAAAGTAATTTAAATTGGGATTTTTGAATTTATTGTGAAAAGTTTAAATATAAGATTTATAAAATTTTATTATTTTATAAATCAAGAGAATGGTGAAATTATAAAGGAGATTAAAGATGTTTTAAAATAATAGTATAAATTGATTTTATAAAGGATTTATAAATTGATATTTATAAATTAAAACATTTGAATTATAAAACGAGTTTTTATAAGTGTTAGAATGAATTGTAAATGAATTTCATAAATGAATGAAATTTATAGGATTATAAACGGTGAAGTTATAAATGGAATTTTATAAGCAGTAGGTTTATAAAATTTATAAAGTTATTAAAAGAATGTTTTTGCAAACAAGTAAATTATAAGTATTTAACTTATAATATGAACCTTTGGTATATAATTGAGTTATGAATCGAATATATGGTAATAAAGGAATTTATAAACATTGTTTTATAAAATTCGCAACGACTTATTTTGATAGGTTAATTTTTATAACTTACTTATGGAGTATATTCACGTTTTTGAATAGTGAATAACATGTTAAAAAAATGTTTTGGATTGGGTGTTTTAAATAGAATTAAAACGATCTAACGATGTTTTTAAATGTGTTGAGGTTCGAAACCATAGATTTCAACATTCATTATTGAAATAGACGTTTTCGAGAAATAGAAGGAAATGGTGGACTATAACACTGTTGTTATAGTAAATGATTTCCGAAAGGAAATGTTTGTATAGTATTGGGATTTATATATCTATTTTAATTTTGAATCCCTATACTAGTGATTTTGGGTTGTCGCAACGATGTTTTACGCAACATTCGTTTTGGCCCAAATAAATATGTTAAGAGAATGATTTCCTTAAAAGAATGAAATATATACTTAATTTCGATTTAAGTATATTGAATATTTTCCAAGTGTTGAAAATAAATAGATTTGTGAATTACTTATTAATAAGTAAGTATGGAAATATTTTTCCAATATGAAATAAAACATTTTGAGGATTTATCTTTTTGAAGATAAATTGAAATGAATAATTGAAAACGTATATTCATAGATATTTTGAAATATAAATTCACTATTGAATTTATAAAAGAAAGGGGAATTTGTTTAAAAACAAATATTGATTTATTTTTGATGTGTGAAATTATATATCTTGTAAAGATATTTTTTTTGGGAAATAAATAATTTGGAAAATTATTTGGAATCTGGTGATGTGTGCATATCCAGTGATTGTTCAATAACCGACTATCAATATTTACCTTTGAAAGGTATTTGTTGTGATTTGCTTGAATTTGAATGCCACACTTATTTTTAAATTAGTGCGCTCGTTATTCGGATTACCCATTCCGAATAGTGATACGACGTAATGGATAGCATTGATGACCGGTGTTGAAGACCAGATATTTTTGAAAGCGAAAGGACAACTCGTCGAATGTCTTTGCATCGAATGGTCCCCGGTATAGAGACTCCATATGTGATGGGAAGTCCTGACGTGATTAATGAATATCCGGATTGCAAGGACTTCTTTGTAAGTGCCTTCGGTTCTGTTCGAGCCCGGAATAGACTTGTATGGATTGTATGTCTGACATTACAAATTGAGATATAAAGCCGATTTCTTTCAAATATATTTCTGTTGGTGGCGGAGAATTTATTCTCTTAGCTTAACACCCTTCTCTGAGACGTACGAGCTCAGAGGTTATGTAGTTGAAGGTTATCAGTGATATATTCCCAATTTGGTAATGTGACATGCTGAGTGTTGCTGTGAAATGATCATTGTGTTGATCATTTGTGATAGGATCATTTGTTTGATCGTTTATCTTTGTGATCATTTCTATGATCATTTGTTGACCCAAAGCACGGCTTTTGTATAAAGTGTGTTTTTGTGGACGAGACTTCGTCGAGCCTCACACCCCGGAAATGGTCAAAACAGGAAAGATGTAGCAAGGTTATGAGGGGTAGCTCCCTTTAGGGTATGTGCATTTCCTTCTGGAAAAGGGTGGTATCATGGTATGGAGCCCAGATACTTACTCATGTTGAAACACTTTATTTATGATTGTGTGATGTTGGTGACGAGCGCTCGGTTAAAGGTCCCAAAGGACCGGGGGATGACATACTCGGTCAATTGTTACTCAGTTAGGGGTAACCCGGCCTTGTTTTGGCAGAGATCCGGTTTGGTTCTTGGGGATGTCCTTCCAGAGGCATTCTCATGTGGCAATGGGAAGTTCCTTGGCCTAACCATTTGTTGGAAATCCAATTCCCAATACGAAACCCTGTACGGTTTTAGTTGTAGAACCTGCCATTTACTTATGGCGGTCACCACTGTTTAGATGGTAGCTATAGTAGGCATAGTTCGAAATGTCTATGCTGGCTAAGATTTATATCTTTATTTTCGAAATGAATTTTTCCTACACTATGCACTAGTAATAATATCAAATGTTTTTTAATGCGTGTAACGACCCGATATTTTCAACCATTCGTATCCGCACATGTCGGACTTGAATTGCTCAAAATACCGCGTTGTAAATAAAATTTGGCAAATCTCAGAATATACAGTAAATACATAATCACAGATCACAGACACAGAGTATTTAATAATGCAGCGGAATTTAAAAGAAATAGTAGTTCATGAAGCTACTATATAAAAATAAGATACATCAGAGTTAAACAATATACAGTAGAAGAGTAACAAGATACATCAAGTACAAATCAAAATACATCACTATGGTTACACTGGATACTGAAAAACAAATAGATGGCTGGATCTTCAAGCAAAGCTCCAACTCCAAAGGTGAGTCTTGAATGCTGAATCACTCAATCTGACTCAAGCGTAAAGCAAAACACAAAACACTCGAGTCAGGACATAAATACTTATGAACTGTAAATCAACTCAAGTGAACAGTAACAAAAATGCATCAGTAACTTAAAGAATGCTTGGGATCGCCCATCCTTTAAGGATCCGTTAAACTATTTACTATGTAGTAATATTGCGCTATTATAATAATGTCTACAGTAAAATAAACATACTTTTAAATAGCGTTCCGGGCTACCCATATCACCCTTCACACATAATAGTCCCAGTAGTCCATCCAACATCATGCCATCTCCACTCCGGGTGACTGTTAGAGGACACCACACGGGCTACGGGAGAAAAACAAACTCGTAGTAAAGGCTCGGTATGGTAGGTGACACGGCACACAAGGCAATGCCAGGGTAGATATACCAATTACGCACACGGGCTGGTGGTAACGCAGCAGCCACATACGCCCACCTCGGAACACACTCCAATATCAAAATCGGAGGATGGCCATCTAATCAATCACCAGTAAGAGTATAGTATCGAAGGAATGTGTCCGATAGGAGGAATGACCTCACTTGGCCCGAGATCGCTCCTGTTTTAGCCACCTTATGCCAACTCACGGGAGTTGGGTCCACGTAATATACCTCAAGAACGTCGCCACCATCCTACTTCATTCTGGAATCTCCACCGCGTACACGGTTGTTAAAGTGGTTTTCGGAGTTGGCAGAGAGTATGACAACTTCCGATCCCGGTCTCTTTAACAACCAAACGTTATTATAACGCCGTGGTCATTTCAAAATAGTTTATACTTTAAAAAGATCAAATCATTTCATTTCAAACTATATTTCTTTCAAAATAGTTTATACTTCGAAACCAAAACCATTTTTATTTCAAAACTATTTATTCAATCAAAATAGTTTATACTTCAAAACCAAAAAACATTTCAAACATATATTCATTTCAAAATCATAATATTTTCAAAGTATAACTCTTTCGAAACCAAAAATACTTGAAACAATTACACTTTGAAAAACATAACATTTCAAAATCATACATTTGAAATCATCGGATATTCATTTAATTCTTTACATTTTACAATTCATTCAATTAATCCCAAATTTTCAATTTCCAACTTAATTCAATTCAAACCATCAGTTTCAATTAAATTTCCCAATAACCATTTCAAATCATATCATTTTCAAATATAGATTTGATCCACAAATTAAACTATTCAATTTTTAATAAATTTCAAAGCTTTAATATCCTGCATTTCAAAACTAAATTTTATAATTTCATATATCTCAAATCTAGTTTCATTATTACTTAGTTTTGAAATATTCATTTCATAAATCCAATACTATTTAAATAAACTCAATTTACAATTGAACTAAATATCCTTTCACACCAATATAAACTTCAAACATTCATTTATCAAAAGTACATATCATTCTAATTCATATTCTTTATCAAAATAAAGATCAAATCATTTCCAAACCTTATTATCAAATCATTATTTGAATTCAAATTCAAATACTCAAATTTAAATATCATTTTTAAATAAAATAAGTCATTCATTTGTTATTTCAAGTATCATTACAAAATACATTCAAAATTCCATTCAAAATTCATTTATCTCATTACATTTCATTCCATTTAACACATAACCAAGTAAACCTTACTTAAATCCAAATTCAAATTTAAATTGCCTAAAAATTCAAATTTAAATATTAAAATATATTCCAAACTTCTTAAATTTCACAATTAATCAATTTTCAAAATTTAAATCATGTAACACTTTAAAATATAACTCAAACAGTGTTAAAAACTATAACATTTCAAACATTGTCAAATTATAGCAACGACAACATTTATAAAGTGCTATCGTAGCTTATAGCTTCCAAAAATGGTTTAGTTCAAGAATAACGGCATTTATAAAATGTCGTAATAGATATTTAGTTATTTCAAACATTGTTAGATTCAAAACAATAGCATTTAAAAATGCTGTCAAAAGACTACAACATTTTGAAAATGCTATGAATTCCAGATTTCATTTTTGCTTTTCAAAAAAAATAATAAAACTCCAAATTTTATTATAACTTAAAAATCATATTTCTAGACTTTAAAATTTCACATTTAAAATCGTTTTAACATATGATTTAACACAACAAAATTTTTAGATCAAATATTCAATTTAAAAACTCCCTTCATTTATTAAGTCAAAATTCACTGTTTATTAACATATAAATTAAATAAAACTTAAAATTTTACTTCAAATATAATTTTAAAACTTTAAATTTAATTTCCATTATTTATTTACATTTTAAAATAAAATTTAAAGTCTAAAATCTCAATTATTTCACATTTACGTACTCAAATTCACAATTTCAAGACTTAATATTTAATTTTCTTAAAACCATAAAATATATATTTTTAAATCAAAATTTCATACTTTTAAAAACTACATATTTTAATGAATATCATTTAAAAATATACCACGGGGTCTGTATATAATTTTCTAACCTAGGTCAAGTGATACGGATATATATCATTTCAATCCGCAGTTTACAAAGAAAACCCGGGTTCTATCATTTCAAACCCGCAATCCCAAGTCAAATAAAATACAATAAAAATCGCTCAGGCCTATCATTTCAGCCCATAACGATTTTTCCCTAATCTAAAGTCCGTTTGGGTATGTATCATTTCAACCCATAGTGATTCTATTCTAACAGGGAACTTGCAGTGTGAATATATGCATAAACAATATAAACAATGCCAGTGTCACAATATAATGTCATATATCACATGTCAGGTGATAATTAATAGTTTTAACATTGTAATAACATGGCATAACATATCATATGATCATCATTAACTTGAATAAACATTTATATTACTAAACACTTGTCATCAATTCACTATTTCATAAGTATAAATGTCAGAGTGAGAAAGACTCACCTTTTCAAGCTGAAGACCACTACGGCACACAAAACGATTCCAAGGGAACGACAAGCACGATATAGCACGACTAGTGATTCAATTGAGTGAAGAGAGCCAAGATGACCATCTTGTAACAATCCAATAGACACAAACAATATAACATATGAATTACTTAACACAAAACAACATTGAAATAACGGAAATACAAAGCAACAAAGACAAGAATGATTAGACCTTGCTTTAATCATTCAAGAGCTCGACCAAGGGGCTCTTTTGCTCGGCCATAGCTGATGATATAGGCTCTGGTTTGGATCAGGTATGGCATCAAAATGCATGTTAAAAATGGAGATGAAATAGTTGATGATGGGTAGGAGTTGCAACATGGGAAAAATAAAGGGACAAGGCAAAGAGGAGTAGAGTTCTGGGCTCAACAAGGCTCGGCCTTGGATCAAGTGGGGCTCGGCCCTACATGCTTCAGGTCTAGTCATTGCTGGAGTGATGTTTATAGGTCAGGTCAGTAGGTGGTGGTGGAGATAGGGGGTGGCCAAGGCAACTATGAAGGTGATAGTGGAGTTATGCTCGGCTAGGCAAGGTTTCAAGGGGTTAGGTGCAAAGTATTGTGGTGTTTGGTCCACTTGAAGGTCATTGCTTGAGGTGGTGGTCAGAATAGGAGGTGGTGGTTGCTGTGGCTGGTGATGGTGGAGAGGATGGTGGTGATGATGGGTGGTAGGGCCGAGCAAACAAGGTGGAAGAGGAAGGCAAAACTTAGAAAAATAATGAAAAGAGAAAGGAGATGAAGCCGTTATTATTTTTTTTTTTTCATGAAGCCGTGAGTTTTAGAGGGAAGATGAGAAAGAGTTTTCACGTGAAAAGGAAAATGGAATGTCAGCTGAAGAGTGGAGTTAAGGCAGCCAATTGAAGAGATGTTGGTTGAGAAATGAAAAGACAGAATACAAAAAGGCTTGAGCAAATAAAGAGTCACAAACCTTTCAAATTTCCACCATTTCTTTTTAAATTTTAAATACATGTAAAATATATATAAATACAGATAAAAACACGAAAATATAGTAAATAAACAAAAATAAATAAATAAATATTAATTAAATATAATTAAATTAAGAAAATAGCAAAGAAAATGTAAACTAGGCTTGAAAATTTGAAAATAAATGAAATGAACTTTGGAAAAATTGTATGTACATGAAAAGTATTTATAAATAAAGATAAAGACATAAAAATAAAATGCATACATAAAAATGAATAAATAAATTTTAATTAAACATAATTTAAATGAAGAAAATAGCAGAAAAATGGAAACTAACCTTTAAAAATAGAAAATAAATTCAATGAGCTTTGGAAAAATTCAAACATCACTTTAAAAATATTTAAAAGGTAAAAATATATGTAACATAACATATAATACAATTTATAATAAGATATGACAATTAAAAAGATTATTTATATAATTTAAAATAAATAATATTGTTAAATAAAATAATTTACACCCAATTTTGTAAAAAGCATAACTTTCCCAATATTATTCGGATTTCAACGAAACGAAAAGAAGTGTTATTGAAATTTTATTTACTTTCATAATAAAATATAAAATTCAAATTTTCAAACTTTTAAAATTTAAATTTAAAGGTCAACGTTTGACCAAATTGGCCAAAATTCACATTTCTGGAAATATTCAATTTATGCATGATTGAAATTCAAATCCACATCAAAATCAACATTTATATTTCAATTAACAAAATATATTCATTTTAATAAATAAGATAAAGTTTTTTTTTAAATTAGGAATTTAAATTAAAATAATTAAAATATACAATTACAATAATCAGAAAATACAGGGTTGTTACAATGCGTATCAAGCATCTTTGACTATCATAAGGAGAAATCTACTCCGATTCTGCGTTTGCATGAGTGTGTGTGCAGGAGGCTATATGGTAGTCTCATTTTTAAAAGCATTGCGAATTGACTTTAAAAATATTCTTCTATTTTGATTTTAAAGATAAATAAACTATTTTGAGTTCTCACACCAGTCACATGACTGACTCGGAGTTTATTGTTTTCCTTCCTAAACTCTGTGTGCCCACCAATTTCCACACGGGCAGTCAAGAGTTAAGGTTTATCAGGATATTCTGGAGTTGCTGGAGGCAAGCTGGATGGCATGGCGTAGTACTAGTATATAGTATTTTATTTTTCCGCTGTTTGTTGTTGTATGATGTTGTACACTCTGATGATGTAAATAGTAATGAAATGTAATGTAATAACTGATATAGTTCTTTGTTTAAAGATTATTCATTTATTTATTATATGTTGTTCCGCTGCGATTGTGAGATTCTGATGTGGTTCTGTTGTTTTCTTTCTGTTCCGTCCTATTTTCTATATTTTCTTTCCTCTCTATTTTCTATCCTTTCCTCTCTCCTTCTACCTTCTACCTTTTTCTCTCTTCTTCTGTCTTTCTTTTCTTTTTAAAAACCCTAACATTTCGGTTTTTTCGGCAACGAAAAATCGACATCGTTACAGTTTCCATGATTTTAATCCTTGAATAAACATCATACAATTTATTAATATTTAAATTAACCAAACAATTAATTTTCCATTCAATAAATTTAAATTTGAACTTTCCTTTAATAAATTGCTTAGTGACTGAAATAATTAAATGTGTTAATTAACAAATTTATCACCATAATGCATTATCCTCAATTGATAGTAAGTTCAAAACATGCATATTTATTTTATTTATATAAACTTTACTGTAAATTCCAAATCCCTTTCTAACATGTAAACGAACATTCGATTATAAGGAAAAACGATAATACCTTACTGCCTATACGAACCCAAAGCCTAACTCGTGCTTGCTCTTGCCCACGCACCCAATACGAACCCCAGATCATCACGAAATTTGCAACACCGATGCCACCTTGCTGAGTCACGCGCTTCCATGGCCATTGAATTCGCCGAGCTCGGCGCCACTACCTCGAAGTTGCAAGGACATCGCGACACTACCACTGCCTCGCATTTACCCTTCTCCCTTATCACATAATGAAATCGCCTCACGAACTCTCCAACGAACTCCTAACCTCGCTCTCTCCGCGATCATCCCCATCAGGAGCAGCTCGACCACGCGAATATGCTCGCGACCTGGAGGTTTCAGGCGTGGTTCTAGGAAGTCGCGATCTTCAATATCCAACCGAATGAGGTCAAATCATGGCCACCGAATGCTATTCGATCCAACAAATCCAAATCTGAGCTTCAATTCGAGAATCAAGGCTTAAAATCTCAACAATCGCTAATTAGCTGCCAGCATCCTCTCGACTTCACTGTCGATGTCCAAGACCTAGCTACCATTCATGATTCGATCGCTACCCCCTTTTTCTGTGAATTAAAGGAGTCGGCCAATGATTAAAAGCCTTTTTTTATTTTACCGAGTTCAATTTCGATTTCTGTTGTAAGATTAGAGAGGAAGACGGAAATAAAATATTGGTTTAGGGAATAGCTTCTTGAGTACGCTTGTTGGTTAGTAAAAATATCTCTGACTAAATTACTTCAAATTTTATTATATTATAAAACTCCCAAAATGTCTCGTTAATTGCCATTTAAAATTTTGAACTCTTCTTTAGGAGTGCCGCTAAGCGTTTATAAGGTTTTACCTGCATTCTGAACACAATGGAACGTGTTTCGGAAGCTAATTCCATTATATGTGCGAGTTACAGAAGAAAATGATCAATTTAAAATTAAATCGATTAAAATAGTTTTTATGCGTTTTGAGCTGCCAGGGTCAAACGACAACTCCGATTGCTACGAAAATTGAAATCTGATAATAATATAATATTAAGGATCCAATGGAACTAGTTTCATCGAATTCCGAGACCGTGCCTCGGAAGGCTATTTTTTAAATATCGATTTAAACGATAAAATTCCAAAACTTAACAAAACACTTCCAAATCAATTTTTAACACTTTTACTATCTTCAGTATCATCCATATAAATTTTACAAGCCTTTAAATTATTTTTAACAGGCTTAAAATTCCATATTCAACATCTTACCCAATTTTGAATTATATAATTCAATAATTTAATTATCAAGTAAATATTAATATTTGGAATTCAAGTTAAAATTAAGCTTTAAATATTTTAAAATCAATTAATTATTCCAATTTAAATTGTTAAAAATTCCAGGTCGTCACATTCCTTCCCCTTAAAAGAATTTTGTCCCCGAAATTACTAGTTAGGAAGAATGGCCCAATACCCGTTAACCTTTTTCAGAAACCCACAATTCAACATCCTACCAACTAGCTTTTATTAAAGACCCACTATCACCTCAACCAACTTCCCAAAACCTTCTATAGTTTTCAAACAATACCCTTTCGCTCAATCATATAAATTTAAAATCAAATTTTGAATTATCAAAATTTTCTCAAAATTTTTCTAACTCCCTAAATTTTCGAAATTTTTTGCCAACGTCTCCTTTGCCCGGCTAGCTCAGTACAACTACAAAATGCCTCTACGAGCTCCCAAATTCCAAAAGAAAAAAAAGCCAAGTGGCTAGATCAAAAACCCAATCAAATTTCATACAGAAATTTAAACGCATCCCTTTTTGTCGAGCAATTCAAATTTATCTTCTGAAATCAAAACCAATTTTCCTTTTCCTTTATAATACCTGCATATCTTACTAAGCAATAACATCAAATCATAGCTTTTAGAATCATTTTATACATTTCCTTATAGAAGTTTTCGTATCTATTTCTATTCAAATTAGTTTTCCCCGTTTTCAAATGAATTCAATTTATTTTCAATTTTGAATATTGAATTTTATCTTCCATTTATAACTGATTCATATCATTATTTTAAATTTGTTTCATTCACTAATTTATTTCAATTTCCAATTTGAAATCGTCTTGTCGCTAACAATTTTTTTTCCTAACTCCTAAAATTTTCAATTTTTTTGGCAGAGTCTCCTTTGTACGGGGGTGCTTTTGCAATTTGACAAGGATATAAATAGAGGGAATTAGGCTGAAGGAAAAACCTGAGAACACTTTTAGTCTGAAGGACAGAAGTTTTAAAATTTAGCCCGAAGGACAAAAAATGATATATTCATATAGCATTACACATCCATAATGCTATATTCATATAGCATTACACATCTATAATGCTATATACAACACAATTTTATAAGTTTCTGCATACACAAAGAAGCAGCTGTGTAATGCTATATGAATATAGCATTATAGATGTGCAATGCTATATGAATATATCATTTTTTGTCCTTCAGACTAAATTTTAAAACTTCTGTCCTTCAGACTAAAAGTGTTCTCAGGTTTTTCCTTCAGCCTAATTCCCTGGATATAAATATATATACATCGATCCACCCGGTCGGAAAAGCAAAAACAGTTCATATTTCCTATTTTTATTGCGTAGGGGTACTTTTATTTAGCATTTTAAGAAAACGGCTTATTATTTAAGCAATTAACGCAATCCAAATCTAGCCAAACGGCCTTCAGGTACCTGTACTTACTCAATTTCAATATGTAAGTGCCATATATAGAAAATCTATTAGCATTTCATTTACTTCCAATAGCTAAACACATGCATTTCATAAGCAACAAACACCAAACGCTTTCCATAAGCGATTTATATGATTTAAAGCTAATCTAATTGTTTCCAACAAATTCATATGCCATTTCATTCAATTTTAATAGTTTACAACTCAATTTCTTACATTCAATTTATTTTTAATCCAAACAAGTTCATATTCAATTCAATTGAATTCAAAATCAAGTTATTTAACTTCTCTTAACCTATAGAATTTAATTTCTTTTGTTTACGTCAAACGACAACTATTTTTATGTAAATTCGGCGATATTTGCTTAATAGAGTATCCATTTTAGTTTATAACTACTTCAAATTAATTTCAACTCATTCTATATTTTATTCCATTTCATTTCTGATTTATTCACCAACCACACATTTGCATTTCATATCATCTCCGCATTGGTTTCATTTTAAAACTATTCCATTGAGCTTGACAACGTTCGTTGCTTATTAATATCCATTTTCCAAATAAATTTAGCCCAAACTTTATTTAATGGTCTTCCATTCTTCTTGAAACCAAGCTTTTATCGACTTAAATAATTTTACCTTCAAATTAATACGCCCCATAACTTAAGTTCATTCTGATACCCAATTCCAATTAAAACTTTGATTTAATTTGTTATTCAATCAGACTTCATCCATTTATTATTTAATTCAATTAACCCATTTATTCACCCCATTTTAGCTTTTTAATTCACCTACTTAATTCATTTTTGAATTTATTTTATTAATACAAAACCATTCTCAATTTATTTGTACTTACCTGGGTTTTGTTTGCAACTCAAACCATTTCTATTATAATTCACTTTCATTTCATTCGACAACACTCGATTATATCTAAGTTACTTGCACATTACGTTAAATATTACTTATAACACACTTGAATTTTATTTGTAATTCAAACCATCACTATTTCGATCCAACTCTATTTTATTTAACTCAAGTTCCTATTCCAACTCCATTATTAGCTTACAATCCATTTATTTAACGGAGTAAAATTTTATTAACATACTCTATCAAATAATTATTTAGCTAACAAGCTTACTTCCAATTTTTGAATCAATATTCGATTTTATTACAAACAATCACTTCACTAAATTTTCCTGAGTTCAAAACCTTTTATTTTCTTATTCCAGTTTGGATCTTCTTTTATTTTCCAAAAATTCCAACACTTTTATTTTAAAATTTTAGGAATGCTTTTAAATTCACATAATATTATTGAAATAGCTTTTTATAAAAATACTTCTTATAACTCGATGTCTCAACCAGTCCATCCTTGTTCTCATAGAAATTCAGTCATATGTTGATCAGGCGTAGGACTGAAAATCTATAAGTACTTGGTAAACCCGTTTCAACACGCAGTGAAAATACTTGGGAAATAATTTTATTGAAAATATAGAAAATAGTTTTTGAAAATTGAGGAAATATCTTGGTGAGAATGCTCTGGAAATCATCACCCCCATCCATGGTCGCAGTTACATCCTGGGTTACGTTGCCATCGCAGCAAAAGTCCATGTAACTGTAGGCACTCTGCGCCCCTCGATTACGCCATGGAACCCACAACATATCGCAGTTGCATTCCAGGGTTACGTTGCCATCGCAGCAAAAGTCCATGTAACTGTAGGCATCAGCGCCCTTCGATTTTCGTTGTTAAAATGAAACTTCTCCACTCCTACATAGGTCGCAGTCTACCGATGTAAAATTAAACGTAGACCGTTGGCTCTAAACGGCGCACACGACTTTTGCTATGTCACCATAGGCCGCAGTCTACCGATGTAAAATCAAACGTAGACCGTTGGCTCTTAGCGGCACAAACGAATTTCGCTATGGTACACACTACTCATAATCCTCAGGAACTAGTTTTGTCCGGACTCCTCACAGGATCAACTTTAGAACCCCCTTTAGGGTTCAAAGCAGCACCACCCGGTGGCACTCCCGAGAAGTTCATTTAAAGGGAGCGCCTTTTTCCCTAGAGCCATCATCAAAACACTTTATACTATACACATATAGTATCTTTCAAATCGTACACCTAATATGATCTCATACAAAGCACCTTTACACAAAATCGATTATCCCAAAATCGATAATTCTCAAACTAGGCTTTCCAAATTTCAATATTGATTTTACCCAAAAATCAAAAGCCTTTCCAAATCCAAAGGTTCCCAAAACCTTTTTCCAAAATCCTCATAAGATCCTTTATATATATATTTACATATATATAAATATAAATATATATATATATATATATAATTTTTAAAACTTTGGATCATTTCAAACTTTTATAAAATTCCTTTTATACTTCAAACACTTTCAAAATCCTTTCCTTCTGGCAATAGATTCAAAAAGGGGAGTTTTATCTTATATAATAATGATATATTACTTTGTTTATTCAAAATCAAATATTCAAATTTGATTACTCTTTCCAATATCAATTTCATTCAAATCTGTACGATGTACACTTATCATCCGTACGCTATATCAATCTGATCGCTCACTCGATCCTACAATTTCACTTCTAAACTAGTATCGTCCACCCGACTTCCTAGTGCGGACACAGATCTGGTTTCTTGATCAAAAACCATCATTCTCCTTGCATAGCTATAACTATGATAGAGAATATCCAGAACAAATCAACAATCCATATCCAGGCTCGCCGTTGAAATTCGAGTGAAAAATCCCAACTCGGATCGATAAACTATCTTGAAATTCTGTGCTCGAATCTGGATCAAATCATTATGCAAATAGAATAATATACGTACATCATACGTATTTATTTTCATTGATCATTAACTAAATAAATTTCCTTTCTATTCACATTTCCTTTAATCTCTATCCACATATTTATAATTGCTTCAATTCCATTGAATTATCCCTTCAATTCTTATCTCAGTTGGGTATTTAATCAATAACAGTTTAAACTCCGACCAGTTTATATTTAGAAAATAGCTTGGAAAGTTTAAAAATAGATAAGTAGTTGAAAATAATTAATAGTTTATAAAATAGTTATAAAATAGTGAAATAATTGTAAAATAGTGGGAAAATAGTCAAATAGTTTCAGAGATGTTAGATAATTGCAAAATAGTTGTAAAATAGTAATTAATTTGTAAAATAGTTGAAAAATAATAATTAGTTTATAAAATAGTTGAAAATTGTTAAATAGTTCTAAAAATAATTGTAAAACAAATATAAAATAATTTGGCTTTAAAAAGAAAGGTTGTATATATTAAATAGCTTGGAAAAATAAGTTTATCTTAAAACAATCTACATTGAAAATAGTCTAGAGTCAAAACTGTTCACTTTTCCATCAATTCAATTTAAATTTCCACTTCGATTTAATTGACTCAATTCCAATTTGAAGGACTACAATTCCCAATCTCCATTCTCATTTATTAAACCCCAATTCAAGTTAAATCAATCTTGATTTCTTTCCCAATCCAAATCAAATTCTATTTGATTTTAATCCTGTTCAACTTTAATTATAATTTCAAATTATTCCAATCAGTTTGAACTAATATCAATTGAACCCACTTCAATTTCAAATAATTTCAATTTAATCCAATCCAAATTTTCCATTTAAATTTTTAGACTTATACGTCTTCAATCACAAACCCAATTAATTCAAATCAAATTCAATTTTGAACTAATTCAATTTCAATCTCAATTTTAAACCATCTCGAATTATACAAATTCGAGTTAAATTCTCAAAGGTTGGTTTAACTTTTTAAACCAAATAAACATTTATTTAAAGTTTTAAAACAATTTAATTTCTGAGTTCTAATTCTAGAATTTCATTTCAATTAATTTAATTTTAATTTGGTTGTATTTCTGTTACCACTTAGTTTAATTCCAGTTCAAGATTTCAATTTGGTTGTATTATATTACCGCTTAATTTAATTCCAATGATTTAACAATCAATCACCTTAATATTTATTAAAAGGAAATATTGCTTTATATACCAAAATATATTTTTATATAAAACCATTTAAAAAATTTATATAAGAAAATAACAAGTATGCTCTTATATATATATATATATATATATATATATATATATTCAACCCATTCTAGAGTACTACGGACTCTATTTAATGAGTAATCCCCACCAGAGCCAAGGTTCTCGCTAAACCTTTCAGCTCTGATACCAACTGTAACGACCCGAAATTTTCGAACCCCAAATTCCAGATAGTTATGAAAAAAAGAAAGAGATAGAAGAAGAAGAAGATCAGAAACACACACATCTCACATTCGCAGCGGATAAAATATAATAATAAATAATAACAGTTTAGAAAAGATTATTATACCTGACGATTACATTTTAATACATCAGAGTTACACATATATACAAACATTGAACATACTCAATTATCATGTCACAGATACACAGCAATATAATACAGCGGAAGCACTCCATACGTTCTTGCCATCCAGCTCGACTCCTGAGCTCCAGAACGTCCTTACTTGAAAATCTGTAATACTACGTCTGACCCGAGCATTACACCAAAGTAACACCCGGGTCAGGTTGGAAACCAGCGTGAGTAAACTCATCCAACATGGAATACTAAGCATACAACTTATATAAAACCCGGGGTAACTCGAATCAATTTACAAATTCACAATTTGTTATAGGCATCACTTATTCCACACATCCATTTTCTAAGTACCAAGATTTAGATTTAAATAGTCCAATTCCTTTAAATCACTTCAGTCCAGCCTATAGATTTCACATATCAATCTATAAAAATTTGAAGTGGTTCCTGGTATTTTCTAATACCCGACCCCGGTCTCTTTGAGTCTCATGTCATCCTAACCCAAGTTATCCAAATGAAATACACAACATTTTATATCAGAGATATCAACTCGCCCAAAGCATTCAATTCCATTCAATCATCCATAACCAAAGCTTGATCGCTACCAAAATTAATTTAATTAATTCAAATTAAATTTTTAACCTCAATCACTTAGATTTCTTCACTTGTCATTAATTAATTTCAAAACAATTAATCAATCATCTCTCCATTCAATTAATCAATACATTCAAGTAATTATCTTTAATTAACTTCACAATATAAATTATCCTTAACCAAAAACAATAAGTAATCATAATTACTTCATAAATTAATTAACTATATTAATTACATTAATCCTTAATTACTTATATTAATTAATTTCTCACAAGTCACTTATTCTTGATTAATTTTTCTCAATTAATCAACCTTTATTTACATCATTGATTATATAAATTAATGATTTCTCATTTACTTTTCAATTTATCATAATCTAATTTAATTACATTAAATAATTAATCAGTAATTGAACCACAAATATTATCACTCTTAATTTATCTCATTCTGTAATTATCTACCTTTTTATTTACTTCATTAAATAAATTAATTACTCCTTAATTTATTATCTTAATTAATCTCTTGATTAATTACACAAGTAATTATACCCAATTTATTTCTATTAGCAAATCATCATTCAACTAATTACACCCAGTAATTATTTATTAATTACTTCCGTACGTAATTATATTTTTAATTAATTACATTAAGTAATTACCTATCAAACCACCCTATGATTATTCTAATTTAATTAAACCTCATTAATTAACCCAATCCTTAATTAATTAATTCAAACCCTTAATTACTATATTAATTAACCCAACCATTAATTAATTGAATTAATTAATTATCCATTTTAATTACCCTTCTAACTTGATGAATCACAAACTATTAAGCCCTTATTAACATTAAAATGAAAACATTTTCTTATTTATGACTTAAGTTTAAAACAATTTAAAACCCGAATACTTCGAGTCAAGCAACAATTAACTCGAGAACCAACCAAAACCAAAGTCATTAGATCATCAGTGCACATCAAATCAATTCAATCCATTTATTTAAATTTAACCACTTAAATTTAAATAAAAACCCAAAAGAGTGAGATTTACTCACCTTAAATTCTGCCGTTTGAAAACCCTCCTAAACTGGCTTGTTTCCATGATTTTAATCCTTGAATAAACATCATACAATTTATTAACATTTAAATTAACCAAACAATTAATTTTCCATTCAATAAATTTAAATTTGAACTTTCCTTTAATAAATTGCTTAGTGACTGAAATATTTAAATGTGTTAATTAACAAATTCATCACCATGATGCATTATCCTCAATTAACAGTAAGTTCAAAATATGCATATTTATTTTATTTTATTTATAAAAACTTTACTGTAAATTCCAAATCCCTTTCTAACATGTAAACGAACATTTAGTTATAAGGAAAAACGATAATATCTTTCTACCTATACGAACCCAAAGCCTAAATCGTGCTTGCTCTTGCCCACGCACCCAATACGAACCTCAGATCATCATGAAATTTGCAGCACCCGACGCCACCTCGCTGAGTCACGCGTTTCCATGGCCACTGACTTCGCCTAGCTCGGCGCCACTGCCTCGAAGTTGCAAGGACATCGTGACACTGCCACTGCCTCGCGTTTTCCCTTCTCCCTTATCACACAATGAAATCGCCTCACGATCTCTCCAACAAACTCCTAACCTCGCTCTCTCCGCGATCATCCCCATCAGGAGCAGCTCGACCACGCGAAGATGCTCGCGACGTGGAAGCTTCAGGCGTGGTTCTAGGAAGTCGCGATCTTCAATATACAACCGAGCGAGGTCAAATCATGGCTACCGGATGCTATTCAATCCAACAAATCCAGATCTGAGCTTCAATTCGAGAATCAAGGCTTAAAATCTCAATAATCGCTAACTCTAGCTGCCAGCATCCTCTCGATTTCACTATCGATGTCTAGGACCCAGCTACCATTCGCGATTCGATCGCTACCCCCTTTGTTTTTCGATTTCAAGAATCGGTCGAGGGGAAAAGAAAAGAACGCGACGTAGATATCTGCGATTTTTTTCTATGAATTAAAGGAGTCGACCATTGATTAAAAGCCTTCTTTTTAAATTAATTCAATTAGTGTATTGATTAAAAATAGAAATTTGCATATTGACTCACTATTTAAAAAAAATTATATACATATTTTAAGGTAATTTAATTTTTATGTCATTTGCAATTTAATGATAAATAGGTATAAACTTGTAAATTAAATTGTTTATCCAAATCTAATAGTAAGGTTAAATTTAGAGTTTTATTGTCCCAGTAGATTTCATTTCAAAAATGAGAACCATAGTTAATTATAATTTATTTAATGTTAAAAATAAATTGTCAAATTAGATCAAATTATTAATAAATTATAAAATGTTTATACAAGGTCGAAACCGTGAAGCCAAGTCGAGATTGGATTGGATTTGCAAATCGAAAATCAAAGGTGAGTAAATCTCACTCTGTTGGATTTTTATTTAAATTTAAATGGTTAGATTTATGTATTTGGTTGAATGGTTGAATTGAATAGATGTGCTATATTATGTAATAGTATATAGTATATGCTGGAATGATTGATATTCTACGATGAATATTTTTGGTAATTGGAATGTTGAACTTGGAAAACCCTTTTCAATTCAACTTGAACTTCCTTTAATACAAATTAGGAATTCATTTCTTATATGAAAGCTTGTGTCATTTGAAAACAGATAGTTTTTATTTTGGAAAAATCCAATTTCATTTATACAAGTTAAAATCTTTGGGTTAATTTAATTTCCCAAAGCAACACTCTCAAAAATGGTTTAATTTCATGTAAACATATATAACCTTTTTAAAATCATCAGTTCTCAACATAGAATTCAATTTCAAATTTAAATCAAATTTGAAAACTAAATTAAGTTATTCAAAAATAACTTTTATCTTTGAAATTCTTTTTCAAAAGTTTTCCACTTTAAATCCGATCCGTTTCCAAAACCATTTGGGTTCAAAAATTCAATTCAAAAATTATTTCAAAAAACTATGACTTAACCAATTCCCACGTGCAATCCATGTGTGTATAGTGTAGTCCAGGGGTTTAACACAATAGTGCACAACATCAACCATCACAGATTCAACCACATTAACATCGATAAGCAGTATAATACATAATGCTTATCTTTATTCACAGACTCGTAGATAAAATAAATTTATCAATGAGATATATCACAGAATATAAATAAAATGACTATTTGTGAGGAATTCAGTTGGACCTCTCCGAATTGATTCCCTGCATCCACAGATATTAACACAACCAATAAATATCGATTCAATCTGATAATATTTATCATATTCAGCTAAACAACCAATCAAACATTTAAATATTAGCTATTTAAATTAACTGGTATCCAAATTTGAGTGAGATTAACTCACCTTGAATTTTCGATGAGCATTCAAATTTAAAATTAATCGAACGGCGTTCGATTTAACCTAAATTTTTACTTGCTCCGAATAATTCCAGAATTGCTCCACTACGTAGTACTCGTCTATGCGATTCCGGCATTGCCAGTTTCGTCGATTTTCGATAACGTGTATAAGAGATAAGCAGTTTTAAAGATTATTCGATTTTAAATATAAAATATTACATTTTACTTGATTATTATTATTCAAATTTCAATTAAATTACCGTATTTGAAATTTAACCTATTCTATTAATTTAACCAAAATCTTTTTACTTCTAAATCAATTCAAAATCCACATTTAACATTTAAAATAAATTAAATGTTCAAAATTTAACGACTAGAAATTCTGGGTTGTTACAAATTCAAAGCTAAGAATTGAACAAGAGATCCATAAGGGAATAAGAAATATGAAACCATAAATTACCATTAAAACAAACAAGGAAGTTTAAAATTCGTAAAATCAGAAAACCAACAAGAGATTATCCAAAACCCAGAGAGGAAATCAAGAATACAAAATCCATAAATCATCGTCAAAACCCACGAGGAAGAGCAAAATTCACCAAACTCAAAAATAAGTAGCCTTACAATGATGCCTTGGTGATATGTTTTGACGCCCCACCTCTATACCCACGCTAGCTAAGAACACTACGGAGTAGTGCTGTCAACTAGCATGGAGAATAAGGCTGTTGAGGAGCGGCCATCCATGTAATTTCTTATCACACGGTGGCTATAAATAATCTTCGAAAACAAACATAGAAATAAGCATAAAACAAATCAGTCACAAACATCCATATCACAAAGGCGGAAGAAGATATGAATATATAACTAACACATGAAAGTGTACATCAGAGTAGTGGTCAAAAAGATCCACAATAATACAAAAGAATAGCAACACGTGGTATACAAAAGAATAAAACTATGAGTCTATATCTCAAGTGTATACAACAAAAACTGCTAATCTAAATAGTTAGCCAAAAGTCAGAGTAGCAAATCCTGGGAAGAAGTCAAGCACAAGCACCTGTAACATCTCGGTATGACCCGAGTATTATTTAAGAAAATAATAAACGGATCAGTCTAGCGATAAATATGAGACGACATGGTATAAAATAAAAGATATGGCATAAACATAAAATATCCATACTAACATACTACTATAAGTGTGCAAATGATGATCATAGAAGATCAATCAATAAGAGATAAATCAATATCACTAGAATCTTCTCAAAGATCCAAAGATGGCATCACACCCTAAACTTGTACTCATAACAAGTCAATGACATAAATTCCAGAAATCAACACAAGAAATCCAGAAATCACAGAAAAAGGGAAAGAGGCCTATCATATGACGGTCCGAAGACCATGGGGAGCTACCCCGTATGGGTGAGTCGGAATCACCCAGATGAGGTCTAGGCTAACCAAAAAGCAAAAAGGTATGTGTGAGTGGAATCACACAAATGGTGTCTAGCCTAACCTCACAACAAAAAGGTATGTGTGAGTGGAATCACACAAATGGTGTCTAGACTAACCTCGCGGACAAAGAGATATGTGTGAGACGGAATCACACCTATGAGGTCTAGCCTAACCTTCCAAACAAAGAGACATAGCACAAGTGCTAGTCTAAATCATAAAATGATCGTCATGATCAATGAGAAGTGTCAATTACACTAAGCTAGTAAATATAAAAATTTATCTTCGTGTCCCATAACCACCTGCTTAACTTAAATATTTACGAACAAACTGTAAATCTTCACTAGAAAATTGTCACAAGAGGTTCAATCGAACAAGTCCAAGAATTAACCGACGAAGTGAACGCAAGCGTTTCATACCACTTGTTTTACTAAGCCGTTTAATTAGATTTCTCATCCGAGTGAGGTAAAGGTTTGTATATACTAGTAGATTGGAAAACGGTTTAAGAAAAGAGCTTTGTTATCGAAAATAGAGTTGAAATCATTTCGTTGAAAGAGTTTTGATATTTACTACTAGTATTGAAACCTTCATATTTCTAAAGTTGTTATCCCGCCTTTTTAGCAAGGCCGTGATACCATAAAATCGACCGAGAAGACAAAGATAGTTTGTTTTGAAGAATGGTCAACTCAGCATCTCAACAAAGCAAGTTCCGTTGAATGATTTTCAGATAAGATCCCCTACGGAGGGGGGTCCGGGGGGTGGCAACCCACCAAGGTGGGGGTGCGGGGGCAACGCCCCCGCTAAGGGGTTCGACCTGCCCGGTCAGGTCGCGGGGGTCCAGGGGGCAGCGCCCCGTCCAAAATGGAACGACCTAGTGAAGACCGAAGGGATGCGAGTGACTTAAGAAGCTCACGACCTATCATTAGCACGGTCGAGCGACCTAAATAGAACGGCCTAAAGTTGAAGGCCTAGCGACCTAATGTCCAACGACCTACGACCTAATGGGCTCAAGCAGGGTCAAGGTGGAACGACCCAACGGCACGCGACCTAAGGGGTTTATCACTCGAGCGACCTAACGGTTTAACCCTCAAGCGACCTAACGACATTTAAAGGTCAACCGACCTAGTGAAAGCAAACAGGTCATGCGACATAACGAGTAGACGACCTAAGGTCTTAACGACCTAACGATTTAAGGGTCTAATGACCTAAAAGTATAAAGGTCATGCGACCTAAAGGCTTGCGACCTAACGGTGTTCGCGAGTTAAGCAAGGAAAATGACCAAGTGGTTGCCAACCTAAGAGGGAATAAGGTCCAACGACCTAAGGGTTCACGCGACCAAGGGGAACACGCGACCTAAAGGGTAAACGACCTAAGGTCCAACGACCTAACTCATTCGAGCGACCTAATGGTTTGAAGGCCTAACCCATGTGAACAACTTAAGGTCATACGACCTAAAGGGGAACGACCTAAGGTCACGCGACCTAACGAGGAAGGCAAGGCCGAGCGACCTAAAGGGGCACGACCTAAAGGCGAGCGACTTACGACTTACGACCTTGCGACCTAACTCCGAGGCGAATTTTCCACCAGAACGACCTAATTCTGAGGCAGTGCGACCTAAATGTAGATTTTCACCAAAATCACTAAAAGTTGGAGTTTTTCGCCAATCCAATCCAAACCAAATGCAAATGTATATTCTAAAGTGATGGGGAATCATTCCCAACAGTCCAATATGGTTATAGACTAGAATTGTGAGATAAAAATCTCACCTTTAGGCCAAAAATGAATGAAAATAAACCTTTGAAGCAAAGCAAGAATCAATCCACTTTAATCTCAACACAAGAAGCTTGAATCCAATATCTTCTCTTTGAATTTGGAGTTGAAAGATGGATTTGAAGTAGAAGCCTAGTTTTGGAGTTTTAGTTTCCCTTTCCACTCACCATTAATGCTTGAGCTAGAGTTTGGTAGGAATTTATGAAGAGTGAGGAGAAGGAGAGAAGTGGGCTTGAGTTATAATGGCTAGACTAACCCAAAGTCCAAAGCGGGAAAAGTTAGTGAAATTTCACTAACTCCAAACCTATCAATGTTTATACTTAAAAAAATTGTAAACGGCATTTCGAAATCAATGGAAGTGGTCTCGAGTCCTAATTCGACCGTTTGCAAAAAGTAGCTTTTCGGACCAATATCCGAATAACGATAAAATATTTAAACAAAATATTTAAATATATAATCGATAAATATGCAGGTTGTTACAGACTCCCCTCCTTAAAGAAATTGTGTGCTCGCAATATATAAGACGGAAATAAAAAGTAACAACCATAAAAGCATATTATCACAAAAGTAATTTGAAATAAGAAGTCCACCTCATTGAGCACTAGAAAGTAAGTCCGGATGTGTTCGCTCGATGAATTCTCTTGATTCCCAAGAGCAATCTTTAGGGTTTGAGGACCATTGAACCTTCACAAGCGGAACATCTTTATTTCGAAGTCGTTTGACCTCCGAAGCAATAATTCGAATAGGTTGCTGCTCATAAGTTAAATTTGGTGAAACTTCAATTTCTTCCACAATACCAGGCTCAAGAATAGAATCGGAATCTCGAAGGCATTTCCGTAATTGAGAAACGTGAAACACGTAATGCAAGGCAGAAAACTGAGCCGGTAATGAAAGGCGATAAGCCATGGAACCAATACGTTCAGTGATAGGAAATGGCCCAATATATCAAGGTGCTAACTTTCCCGACCGACTGAAACGTACAACACCTTTCATAGGTGAAACACGAATAAAAACAAGACCTCCAACAGAAAATTTGTGACAGCCCGCAAATCCGTACCCCTTGAATCAACACTATTCTACCTCTATTAACTCAAGTGGCACAGAATTACGAACCATTAGGGTTAAAGAAAAGAGATAGAAGAAGAAGAAACCAACAATAACAGAATCTCACAATCGCAGCGGAATAAAATATAATAATAAATATAGAATTTTACACAAAATGAAATCTATAACTTTTTATACATCACATCATCAGAGTGTCATATACATCAATAGCCCCAAATCAGACATACCATACAATAACAATAGCGGAATATACATTTGTATAGATAATACGTCTCTGGCTCCAGCTCCTCTCCTGCTCCATAGCATCCTGATCCTGAACAATAATACTCGGTCTGACCCGAGCATTATAACGAAATAACACCCGAGTCAGTCTGGAATACCAGCTGATAATCATAATGCATCCAAGTTGATTATTAAAGTTTCAAAAATTCTTTGAAAAACAAAAGCATCTCGTAAGACCACGCCACAAATAAACATGTCGGGTTTTTACCTTACGATAGCTAAAACACTTTTTATAGAAATCCTCTGATATTATAATAGGGTCTATTTACAAATACTTATAAAATAGCCGAAATTGTTACATCTATTAAATTCCAGCTACTAGCCACCGAAGTGGGTAATACAAACAAAACTCGTACAAGGCTCGTAGGAAAAATGGATTTCCAACAATGACTAGGCCGGAACCATTCCTTACTGAACAGTCCCGAACAAGATAAACCCCGTGGTTGGCGCGACCAACCACCCACTAAGCCGAAACATATATAAGGACATCTAGACAGGGGAAATATCTTGTCCTGCTTGGGCATGACCCACCTAACCTTGCTGCATATCCCCTGATTTTCAGTCATTCCCATTTGATGAGGCTTGAGGCTAAGCGTTACCTTTTTAGAACGTTTCACTTAGAATGCCCATCGTCCACCTGACGATGTTTCGCAAGCATTCATCCATACAAGTTCGTCCCGGGTTCGAACGGAACCGAAGGCACTACCCCTACTACATCCATTTTGGAAATATCCTCAGGATTAGTAGCGACTAGCCCTTGCACTTCACTGCTCCATCTTCGACTCCGAACACGTTTTTCGCACAAAACGTACAAATCAGATCGAAGTGATTTTCGAGAAATAAATATCGATCCCGGTCTCTTCGAAACGATCAACGCATTGTCCAATATTGATAGTCGGTGATTTAACTATCAATTTATATTCATAAACATCCATAAGCATCCATCACACAATAAATAATATTCCATATTATTTATTTACCTCAAATATCTTTAGAAGATATATTTCAAATTTCTAAAGCTCATTTGAAAACATTTCCCAAAATTCTTCCTTTACAAGGTAAATCCTTTACCATAATATTCCCATTGGAAATAACCAAGCTCAAAACATTTTAGATTTACAACTAATTAAAACATTTTATTCTGTAATATACTTTGAAATAGGTAAATTTACTACTAGTTATTTACTCAAAATATAATTTCAAAATATTTAAAGCAAAACTATTTTATAAGATATAACTTGATTTAAACTAAGATTTTAGTTAAACTATATTTTAAAAATAGAGTTTTAAAGGAATTTAATAATTTCAAACAACTTTATTCAAAAACTAGCCTTTAAATAAATCCATTTGTAAAAATAATTATTTTAAAATAATAATTTCCAAAACACTCTCTTTTTAAACAAGTTTAAATTTTTAAAACTCCCTTTTTATAAAATCAGTTTAAAACTCGAACTTGGTTCTTCCCAGGGAATCTCATTTCCATTTAACATCACAGAAATCCTTCTCTTGATTTCTGTCCATTTATTCAATTTAGTTTTAGGGTTTTATAACATAAAATTACTTCCACATTTGTCAATTTATAACATTTCTCTTTGTTTATCATTCCAGATTTTACAAATTTTCAATTTCCATTTTTAAATAGATTTCAGATTTAATTTCTTTAAAATCCATTATTTAATAATACCCTTTTTATTCCTCTAAAATTCAATTTATCCATTTACAATTAATTATGGATTTATAATTTACTCAGCATTATTCCAATTGAATTATATTTCAGTTTTCCATCCAATAGATTCTAATTTATTATACTCTTTTAAATTCCTTATTTACAAATTCCTTAATTTCCTTTTTGAAAAACCAATTTAATTCCTTTATAATTAAACTCCAATTTCTTTATAATTAACATTCTGGGTTTGTAGTTTATACCACAATATCACAGAACAATTTAATTCCACATTTATCAATCACAATATATAAACAGACATCATCATCAATTATAAAAATAATTAATACATTGTGAGGAATCCAGTTGGATCCCTCCAACCTGTTTTCCCTGCACCCACAAATATTAGCACAACCACATATATATATATATATATCAACTCAATTTGATAATAATTAACATATTCAACTATACATCCAAACAAACAATCAATACTAGCTGTCTAACTTTACTAGTATCCAGATGTGAGTGAGAATAACTCACCTTGAGTTTCGGCGAGCGTTCGAAATTTAAGTTAAACCGAACGACGTTCGATTTAACTCAAATTTCTACTTGCCTGGAATGAATCCGGATCTGCACTATCGCGTAGTACATGCTTCTACGATTCCGGCGTTTCCTGTTTCGTCTGAATCTGATTACGTATGAAGCAGTTATTAAATTTTAAAGATTTGAATCAAATTTCAAAACAAATTCTTTTTTTTATACCATCATAGCCGTGCAAAACAAACGAAGGCCGCACCACATCTCCCCTCTCTCCTTCGTATACGCGAGCATCAGGAACCCTCACGCTAATTTGAACCCATCGTACACGATCTAGGGCTCGAATTCGCCGCCTCCTTCGTCGCATCCAGCTCGATCGGAGCTCGTCACCTCGAAGAGCAAAGCGCCATGCACCCTCATCTCGAACACGACGAAACTCGGTCACTCTCGTTGCTCACAACCTGAGCACGAACCGGCCACGAACGGGCCCCGCTATCTCCCCCTCCGCTTCACAGAACTCCATCTCCACCGTTCACTTCGAAGAGCTCGACTAGTTCTTCGATTTCCTAGTTGGAATTTTTGAAAATCGTTGCTTGGATTGAGAGATAATTGGAAGAGAAAATCGTCTATTTTCGGCCATTAATAAATAAACAGCGGCGGCCTGATGTTGATTAGGGTTTCGGAAAGAGATTAAGTATATATATATAATAGTTTAATATTATTTAATTAATATAATTTCTCGATTTAACCGTTTACGCATACGAACTCCAATCTATGCGTTCCGACAGCCAATTCTAGGGTTTTTCCGTGTTCCGGACACAATGGAACAAGTTTCGCAAGCTAATTTGATCGTATGTGCGAGTTACAGAATTAAACGTTCAATTTAAATTTAAATCGATTTAAAACGATTTCGATGCGTTTCGAGCTGCCGGGGTCAAACGACAACTCCGATTGCTACGAAAATTGAAATCCGGTAATAACTAACTATTACGGATCCAATGAAACTGGTTTCGTCGAATTCCGAGACTGTGCCCCGGAAGGCTATTTTAACTCGTCTATTAAATCCAGCGATTTTCGAAATTATCGAAACACTCAAAATTTTCACTTTTAAAATTTTATTAACTTAACAATAATTCATATAACATTTATAAACACATTAAAAATTGTTTTGGCTCATTCCGGACCAAAATCTGATTAATGGCATTTTAATAATATTAAATTCATTTTTAAATTAATATAAAATTCCAAATAATAACTTATCAACTTTTAAATTCTTCCAAAAATCCAATAATATCAATTATGTCTAATTGAACTTAAAAACACATTTAAACATCATTTTTATAACCATTCACATCCAATTTCCCAAATCCTCTCAGTCCAATATTCAATTATTATTATTCCATTTCAAATTAAATTCCGGATCTTAGTAATTATAACTTGTTATTATAATTTAAACTAATTCCTTTAGTTCAAAATAAATCTTAAACCCATAGTAAACATTTAAAATGAATTAAATGTTCACAAATCCCGTGTTAAAAATTCCGGGATGTTACATTCCTCCCCCCTTATAAAAATTTCGTCCCCGAAATTTGTATAAGGTAGAACATACTTTCAAACCCATTTACTTACCCTATTTGCTTAGTTAAAAGCTTATATACACTTCACAAACTCTTTAGCTCAATTTCAAACCCATTTGCTTTATTAACACTAAAGCTTAAATTTTTAACTTATACTTCCCAAGTTAATTAACTCTTCCCAAAACCCAAAAAAAATTTCTAACTCCCAAAATTTACGGAAAATTTTGGCAGAGTCTCCCCTGTACGGAGGAGCTTCTGCGATATCGCAGGATACACAAATATATATACATCGGCCCACACGGCCGGAAACCAAAATATAACACAATATATATATCATTTCCCAATTATATTTGCGTAGGCGTACCTTTTTAGCAAATTTTTAAAAACAAGCGGCTAATATATCGCATATACGCGCTCTAACTCTCTCGAACGCCTCCCGCACCTGTGCTATACTCAACAAACACATTAGTTACAAGATATGAGAATTTTAAATCAACATTTCCAATATAAAAGCAAGCTAAACATATCCATTTCTTATCCTATCCTCAATTTGCATAATGTCTTAAGCAAATCATATTTAAGGCATATACAAAGTTCTCTTTTCTAATGCCAAACTCCATTTCATTTCACACAAATGATTTTCATACAGGTGTACCATATTTTTTTTAATTTATAATTACTACCATCAAACCATATTCACTTCGATATTATGAATGTGTGCCTTTAATCCATTCACCTTTCTTTTACTTAACCTGTATTTATTAACAAACTCATTAAATAGGTTCCAAACCCTTTATTAAGATTTTTAGCCCATTCTATTTTCATCCAAACTAGCTTCCATTTACTTCACTTGAATGACCTACATTCAAGTTTTCTATATATCATTCATATTTATTACAACCAATTCGTTTCTATTTCAATATAATTCCAAATTGATTTACAAACCAACTTCACCTTCAATTTTGAAGCATTTACAATCTTATGCATAATTACTTAATAACATTTCAATGCATTCCAATTTATTCAAGTCCAATTCAGTTGTTGCTTAAACAACTCAATTCTGAATACATTCAATTATTCATGTCATTCAAGCAAAACAATTGCTACTTAAGCTTATACCCTTTTAAAATTAATTTCAACTTAAATTTATATTATTTTACTCCATTCTGAATCATCTATTTCAATTTTTTTTTTAAATCAATTTTTTTATTCACACTTCAAGATCATCATTTAAGTTCAAATTAATAGCATCCCATTCTATTTTATTTACAGTCCAAACATTTTTGTTTTATCACAATTATTGAGTTATATCTCAAATCTTATATTACCAATTCATTATCCAATAGATCTACATGAATATCATTCCATTCTGGAACTCATACATTTTTAATTTATCACAGAAATTAATTAATACTATTTCAATTGCAATTCAGATTTTTATTTTCTAACAAATTTCATTCAAGAGTACTTAATAAAACTATTCACAATCATTTTGTTTTACCTTCAAGATACTTAAGTTCTTACACAATACCTTTATTATCTTCTTATATCAGTTTTTATTTCCATTTGATTCTCATTCAATCAATTCCAATCTATTTATAAATTTGAATGCTCTTTGTTTATTAATTCAATCCATTTACAAATTTATTTTATTAACAAAGAGTCCATTTAAATTATTTCTTTCCGTTGAATTTATTTACAATTCAACTATCCCAGCATAAGCCAAGTTCATTTCCATCCATACGATAAATATTTGTTACCACAAATTTAAATCCCATGCCACAATTGGATTTTTATTTACTTTCCAAATTTTGATCAATTACCAAAATTCTATCCATTTCAATACAATTCCCATATAATGGTAATTCAACTTAGCCACTAACCTAATCCATATTAGGTTTTTAATACACTTTCCCAATTCACTCTAAATTCAGTTTTACTATCTCCATTTTCCAATTATTTCATTTAGCAAAATTTCTACCTTTCCTTTTACTCCTTTAAATAGAATCTAAATTTCTTTCAATATTATTTATTACTTAACTGAAATTCAATTTCAATCTCATTACCAAAACAAATTTTATTCTCCCCATACATAAGTTCAAGACTTATTGCCACTTAAGAACATCCACATTAATGTTCTCATCTTGCTTCATTAGGCTTTACATTTCATTTATGGTCAAAATTTAAATTTGCCACACCCTTCAACCTTTTTCATTAATGAATTACAATTTCATTTTCATTTAAGAGTTTAAGTTGCTCATTTAAGTCCTCTTCCATTTGATAATCACAAGTCCAAATTATAATTTATAACTTAAGAATATGATTTTCTTTATGCAATTATAAGCAATTTACAATTCACCTTTATATCCACTTCAAATTAATTCTAATTCATTTAGATTTAATTAAATTCCAATTTTATTTCTCCAAATACAAGTTCAAAACTTGTTTACTAAGTGAAGTTCATTCACTTCTTTATATCCCACTTTACTTTTACTCAATTCACATTTCACTTAAAATTAGATTTGAATTCACCATACCATTCCACTATTTCCAGCCGTGATTATAATCTCACTTTCAATTTATAAGTTCTCCAACTTATTTATTTTAAAAGCTTACATAGTTCATTTTAATCCATTTACATCCTATAATCACAATTTCAAATTCCATATGCATATGTATATACATCTGAATTCTTGAGGATACAAATTCCCTCTTATATATGTGTATCATTGAATCCTTAAGGATACAAATCTTCTTTCACCTTAATTCTTTGCTAATTCCAAATCCATAGTTTCAAACTATAAGCATAACACCTGATAGCTCAGGAGTTCAATTCATTTCACAATGACCCACAATTCCAAGGTCATCTTACATTTTAATTTGATTCAAATCATTTTTATTTTAAGTCCAATTTATTTCACTTATCCAAGTTAAATTCAAATTTCCTATTTATTTCAACATATTTTATTTACTTCAATATATTTTATTCACTTCCAATTACTCAAATTAAATTTTAATTCCAAGATTTAAAATTTTCATTACTTCCTTCTTATTAATATCACTTTACTTAATAAGTTTAATAGTTGATTCGATTAAATTTTACACATTATTAAATTAGAATTTTCTCAGAATTCTATTACCCGGTTTTATTTCAAAATTATTTTGAAATAATAATCAACTCATACCCATTGGTAAACCAATTCAAATCTCCAGATTTCCAAAATAATTTGTTTATACCTCAAAACAAATTTCCTCCTCTTTGAAATATCCAAAACAACTATTTTACCCAACAAATCTAAACAATACCATAACCAAATACTAGGAAAGCAATCCATCACCTTAGAAACTCGAAAATGAATTCTAATGATGTGGCCAGCATCATCAGGATTATTTTCCAACGACTGAAGTGAGTTCAGTGCTTTTTACATTCCCAAATTCATTTCAAAACAGTTTCCATTCAAACATATTACTCAAAACAATATTCCATCATTACCTTCAAATACCTTCAAATCTCAACTACATTTCAAACCTTCCCAGGATTTTATATTTCCAAACTTTAATTTTCAATACATTCAAAATCCTTTTCAAAACTTCCGGGATTTAAATTCTGGTTTAATTCAAATTTAATTATTCTTCCTTTATAAATGTTATACTCATAGAACTTTATTAGATTATAACCATTCCAAATTTTAAATTAAGTTTTAGATTCTTATTTGATTCTTAATATTAGCAACCAAACATCCAAATATATATATAATTCAGAAAATTATTTCTCTTATATCAAAATATAAGTTGGGTAAAGTTATTTCATTTACCCTCTTTAAAAATAATACTATGTCAATTTATCTTGTTTAAGAGTTTAGAAATCCCTATCGATACGGTTGTACTTCCCGTACCGACCAGAATTCATAAACACTCAACCGATAAGTCAACACAGTATAGAAACAATTGTATATTCACTAACAAGTACGCTCTCATAGCTATTATTACTCTCAACTCATTATAGAGTACTATTGACTCTATTTAATGAGTAATTTCCCCACCAAAGCCTAGGTTGTCGCCAACCTAAGCTCTGATACCAAGTGTGACAGCCCGCAAATCCGTACCCCTTGAATCAACACTATTATACCTCTATTAACTCAAGTGGCACAGAATTACGAACCATTAGGGTTAAAGAAAACAGATAGAAGAAGAAGAAACCAACAATAACAGAATCTCACAATCGCAGCGGAATAAAATATAATAATAAATATAGAATTTTACACAAAATGAAATCTATAACTTTTTATACATCACATCATCAGAGTTTCATATACATCAACAGTCCTAAATCAGACATACCATACAATAACAACAGCGGAATATACATATGTATAGATAATACGTCTCTGGCTCCAGCTCCTCTCCTGCTCCATAGCATCCTGATCCTGAACAATAATACTCGGTCTGACCCGAGCATTATAACGAAATAACACCCGAGTCAGTCTGGAATACCAGCTGATAATCATAATGCATCCAAGTTGATTATTAAAGTTTCAAAAATTCTTTGAAAAACAAAAGCATCTCGTAAGACCACGCCACAAATAAACATGTCGGGTTTTTACCTTACGATAGCTAAAACACGTTTTATAGAAATCCTCTGATATTATAATAGGGTCTATTTACAAATACTTATAAAATAGCCGAAATGGTTACATCTATTAAATTCCAGCTACTAGCCACCGAAGTGGGTAATACAAACAAAACTCGTACAAGGCTCGTAGGAAAAATGGATTTCCAACAATGACTAGGCACTGGGGTACCACCTGTCACAGTACGGGGCCTAGATCACCGTACCGAGGACTACTCCCTTCATCCCCTACAACACAAGGCCGGAACCATTCCTTACTGAACAGTCCCGAACAAGATAAACCCCGTGGTTGGCGCGACCAACCACCCACTAAGCCGAAACATATATAAGGGACATCTAGACAGGGGAAATATCTTGTCCTGCTTGGGCATGACCCACCTAACCTTGCTGCATATCCCCTGATTTTCAGTCATTCCCATTTGATGAGGCTTGAGGCTAAGCGTTACCTTTTTAGAACGTTTCACTTAGAATGCCCATCGTCCACCTGACGATGTTTCGCAAGCATTCATCCATACAAGTCCGTCCCGGGTTCGAACGGAACTGAAGGCACTACCCCTACTACATCCATTTTGGAAATATCCTCAGGATTAGTAGCGACTAGCCCTTGCACTTCACTGCTCCATCTTCGACTCCGAACACGTTTTTCGCACGAAACGTACAAATCGGATCGAAGTGGTTTTTAAGAAATAAATCTCGATCCCGGTCTCTTCGAAACGATCAACGCATTGTCCAATATTGATAGTCGGTGATTTAACTATCAATTTATATTCATAAACATCCATAAGCATCCATCACACAATAAATAATATTCCATATTATTTATTTACCTCAAATATCTTTAAAAAATATATTTCAAATTTCTAAAGCTCATTTGAAAACATTTCCCAAAATTCTTCCTTTACAAGGTAAATCCTTTACCATAATATTCCCATTGGAAATAACCCAGCTCAAAACATTTTAGATTTACAACTAATTAAAACATTTTATTCTGTAATATACTTTGAAATAGGTAAATTTACTACTAGTTATTTACTCAAAATATAATTTCAAAATATTTAAAGCAAAACTATTTTATAAGATATAACTTGATTTAAACTAAGATTTTAGTTAAACTATATTTTAAAAATAGAGTTTTAAAGGAACTTAATAATTTCAAACAACTTTATTCAAAAACTAGCCTTTAAATAAATCCATTTGTAAAAATAATTATTTTAAAATAATAATTTCCAAAACACTCTCTTTTTAAACAAGTTTAAATTTTTAAAACTCCCTTTTTATAAAATCAGTTTAAAACTCGAACTTGGCTCTTCCCAGGGAATCTCATTTCCACTTAACATCACAGAAATCCTTCTCTTGATTTCTGTCCATTTATTCAATTTAGTTTTAGGGTTTTATAACATAAAATTACTTCCACATTTGTCAATTTATAACATTTCTCTTTGTTTATCATTCCAGATTTTACAATACTAGCTGTCTAACTTTACTAGTATCCAGATGTGAGTGAGAATAACTCACCTTGAGTTTTGGCGAGCGTTCGAAATTTAAGTTAAACCGAACGACGTTCGATTTAACTCAAATTTCTACTTGCCCGGAATGAATCCGGATCTGCACTATCGCGTAGTACATGCTTCTACGATTCCGGCGTTTCCTGTTTCGTCTGAATCTGATTACGTATGAAGCAGTTATTAAATTTTAAAGATTTGAATCAAATTTCAAAACAAATTCTTTTTTTTTTTTATACCATCATAGCCGTGCAAAACAAACGAAGGCCGCACCACATCTCCCCTCTCTCCTTCATATACGCGAGCATCAGGAACCCTCACGCTAATTTGAACCCATCGTACACGATCTAGGGCTCGAATTCGCCGCCTCCTTCGTCGCATCCAGCTCGATCGGAGCTCGTCACCTCGAAGAGCAAAGCGCCACGCACCCTCATCTCGAACATGACGAAACTCGGTCACTCTCGTTGCTCACAACCTGAGCACGAACCGGCCATGAACGGGCCCCGCTATCTCCCCCTCCGCTTCACAGAACTCCATCTCCACCGTTCACTTCGAAGAGCTCGACTAGTTCTTCGATTTCCTAGTTGGAATTTTTGAAAATCGTTGCTTGGATTGAGAGATAATTGGAAGAGAAAATCGTCTATTTTCGGCCATTAATAAATAAACAGCGGCGGCCTGATGTTGATTAGGGTTTACGAAAGAGATTAAGTATATATATATATAATAGTTTAATATTATTTAATTAATATAATTTCTCGATTTAACCGTTTACGCATACGAACTCCAATCTACGCGTTCCGACAGCCAATTCTAGGGTTTTTCCGCGTTCCGGACACAATGGAACAAGTTTCGCAAGCTAATTTGATCGTATGTGCGAGTTACGGAATTAAACGTTCAATTTAAAATTAAATTGATTTAAAACGATTTCGATGCGTTTCGAGCTGCCTGGGTCAAACGACAACTCCGATTGCTGCGAAAATTGAAATCCGGTAATAACTAACTATTACGGATCAAATGAAACTCGTTTCGTCAAATTCCGAGACTGTGCCCCGGAAGGCTATTTTAACTCGTCTATTAAATCCAGCGATTTTCGAAATTATCGAAATCACTCAAAATTTTCACTTTTAAAATTTTATTAACTTAACAATAATTCATATAACATTTATAAACACATTAAAAATTGTTTTGGCTCATTCCGGACCAAAATCTGATTAATGGCATTTTAATAATATTAAATTCATTTTTAAATTAATATAAAATTCCAAATAATAACTTATCAACTTTTAAATTCTTCCAAAAATCCAATAATATCAATTATGTCCAATTGAACTTAAAAACACATTTAAACATCATTTTTATTACCATTCACATCCAATTTCCCAAATCCTCTCAGTCCAATATTCAATTATTATTATTCCATTTCAAATTAAATTCCGGATCTTAGTAATTATAACTTGTTATTATAATTTAAACTAATTCCTTTAGTTCAAAATAAATCTTAAACCCATAGTAAACATTTAAAATGAATTAAATGTTCACAAATCCCGTGTTAAAAATTCCGGGATGTTACAAAATTCTAATTTCCTTCTTCGATTATCGGCATAGGATTTTTGTCTACTCTGGGCTTCTTTCATCCTATGTCGAATAAGTTCAATCTTTTCTGTGGAATCACGAATAAAGTCTGGACCTAAAACCAGCCTCTCACCGGCCTCAAGCCAACAAGAAGGAGATCGGCACGGCCTTCCGTAGAGTGCCTCGAAAGGTGCCATACCAATACTAGATTGGAAGCTATTATTATAGGAAAATTCGACAAGTGAAATATGATCTTCCCAACTTCCACCAAAATCAAGCACACAAGCTCGGAGAAGATCTTCAAGAGTTTGATTCACACGCTCGGTTTGTCCATCGGACTGGGGGTGATAAGCGGTGCTAAAATTAAGCTTCGTTCCCAAAGCTTTTTGAAGACTTTTCCAAAATCCACTAGTAAACATGGATCACGATCGCTAACAATAGAAGTAGGAACTCCATGCAATTTAACAATTTCTTTGATAAAAAGTTTGGCCAAAAGAGGAACGGTTCGGTTAGACCAAACGGGAATAAAATGGGCAGATTTAGTAAGTCTATCAACAATCACCCATAAGCTATCATGACCCGAACGAGAACGGGGAAGGCCATCAATAAAATCCATGGAAATTTGGTCCCACTTCCACATTGGAATTTCTAAAGGTTGCAGTAACCCACCAGGCCTCTGATGTTCGACCTTGACAAGTTGGCAAGTCATGTAACACTTAACAAAGTTAGCAATATCAGATTTCATTCCCTCCCAATAATAAAGTCGCTTCATATCAGCGTACATTTTACTGCTACCGGGATGAGTGGTAAATTTAGAACGATGAGAATCTTCTAAAATATCTTTATGAAGATTTCCAATATTTGGTACGATAACTCTACCAAATTTCCGAATGCCGCCACGAGAATCAATGTCAAAGTCTTTCAAACCTTCAAAATCACTTCTATCCTTAATATTTTGGCCAAGAAGAACCAGTTCAGGATCTAGCCTTTGAGCTTCAAGAATGCGGTCTAAGAGAGAAGGATGAGCCTCAAGGCTACATAAAACAAATGATGAGCATAAATCGGATACGCGCTCTCGAATCTCACAAGTGGATAAGATCTCGAGATCGTTCCATTCAGATATCATCATAGAAACAACTGCTTGTTACTTACGGCTAAGAGCATCGGCGACACGATTGCCCTTACCGGGGGTATAAAGAATATCAAGATCATAAGGAGCAAGGAACTCGAGCCAACGTTGTTGACGTAAATTAAGTTCCTTTTGAGAAAATAAATATTTCAAAGACTTATGGTCCATGAAAAGAATAAATTTCAATCCCAATAGATAATGACGCCAAATACGAAGGGTGAAAACAATAGCCGCGAGCTCTAAATCATGAGTGGCATATCTAGTCACAGCTGGCTTCAATTGCCTAGAAGCATATGCAATAATGCATTCTCTTTGCATAAGAACGACACCCAAACCAATACGACTTGCGTCGGTATAAACAATAAAATCTTGATTCCCTTCGGGAATAACAAGAATAGGAGCATCGGAAAGGAGTTCTTTTAATTTCTGAAAAGAAGTTTCACATTTGTCCGACCAAATGTATTTAACACCTTTCTTAGTTAAGCTAGTAAGAGGTACGGCAATCTTAGAAAAGTCTTTGATAAAACGACGGTAATAACCCGCCAATCCAAGAAAACTACGGATTTCCGTCACACTCTCAGGTCTTTTCCAATCTTGAATCGCTTCAATCTTTGAAGGATCCATGAAAATTCCGGATTTGGAAATAATATGACCGAGAAACTTCACACGAGATTGCCAAAAGTGGAATTTAGAAAATTTCGCCTTTAATTGGTTACTCCTAAGAGTTTCCAATACAATCCGAAGATGTTTCTCATGTTCCTCCTCGGTTTTTGAATACACAAGAATATCATCAATGAATATGAGAACAAACCGATTGAGGAAATCTTTGAAAACTCGATCCATGAGGTCAACGAAATAAGCTGGAGCATTCGTTAACCCAAATGGCATAACAAGCCATTCATAAGATCCATATCGAGTACGGAATGATGTCGAAGGAATGCTATCCTCTGTGATACGAAGCTAACGGAAACCGGTAGCCAAGTCCAATTGTGAAAAGACCTTAGCACCACTAAGCTGATCGAATAGATCATCAATCCGAGGTAAAGGATATTTATTTTTAATAGTAAGATCGTTAAGCTTGCGATAATCAACGCAGAGCCTAAGAGTACCATCGGATTTCTTTACGAAAATAGCCGAAGCTCCCTAAGGCGAGGAACTAGAGCGAATAAATTGCTTCGTCTCCAATTCGGATAATTGTTTGCGCATCTCTTCATTTTCCTTATTGGACATGCGATAAGGAGGATGAGTAATAGGTTGAGCTTCATAGGTAAGATTAATCCTGAACGCAATTGCTCGCTTAGGTGGTAAACCTAAAACGGGCTCGAATATGTCGGAAAATTCACGGACAACGTGAATTCGAGAAATGACGTCTTCCTCATCATCATCATCGTCATCTCGAGGATTTAAAGAATATAAAGATGCAGTCAAAGAAGAATCTGAATCTTTAAGAATAATAGAAATCTGATTTACAGATTGCGGATGTCGGAGATAAATAGTCCGCTCAGGACATAGGATATGAGCTTCATAATGGTTAAGCCAATCAATACCCAATATCATTCCAAAGCCTAAGTAACGCATAACATGCAAATCAGCTAGGAAAGAAAAATCGCATAAAATAATCTCCACATCTTTACAAAGCAAACAAAGAGTTGCGGATCCACCAAGATTCACAATTTTTAAAGAAGTCATTAATGCAGTAACACTTAAGGAAAAAGTGTCAACAAGTTCCTTTGATATAAAAGAATGGGATGCACCCGTATCAAAGAGAACTCTAATAGGTTGATCATGAAATAAAATAATACCATCAAGAATGGAGTGAGAAATACATTGGCCACGAGATGTGTTGCCAAGGGCTTTAGCCACATTCAACTTTCCTTCCTTCTTGCCTTCACGTTTGAGGCATTGATGTATGTAATGATCCGGGCTCTTACAATAGCGACACGATTTGGGCTTAGAGCACTTGTTCGCAAAATGATCCCCAGATCCACAGTTGAAGCATCTCGCACCACTAGGAGAAGGAGACTTTGCCGCAGGGGTTGCTTGCTTACTCTTTTTGTTGGGATAAGGGCCTTTGAATTTACTGGGCCTCTTTTTGTTGTTGAAGTTGGGTTTGGAAGCTACTACTTCAAAATCACTTTCATTATCAGCCTCTTCCAGATGAAGAGCGATATCTATAAGTTGGTCGAAAGGAACTTCTAACTTTAGAAGTAATGGCTTCTTGAGGATTTTGTTTAAGCCATACACGAACCTCTGGTTCTTCTTCAATGGGGTGTTGATGTATTCAACCCCATATTTAGACAGAGATTCGAAAGATGCGACTTAGTCTGTCACAGAAGATTTACCTTGAACAAGGTCAATAAAGCGACGAGCCAAAGTCACCTTCTCAGCCTCTGGTACGAATTTCAATTCGAAGCGTCCCCGGAACTGCTCCCAGGTGAGATCCGCTTCATTGATTTCAAAAACAAGAAGTTCATACCAGTCCAATGCTCTTTCTTGGAGCATACTCGAAGCCACCTGAACACGGTGAAAATCGACGAGATTCATGCGAATGAAGATTCGATCGCAGGTCCTCAACCAAGCCTGGACCTCGATGATAGTTTCAGAACCTTTAAATGGCTTCCCACAGGTTGGTGTAATCATTGCACAAACGTGCAAACCCAGATTTAGGGTGAGTAGGTTCCAGATTAGAACCAGCTGCTTGAGCATTCGTGACAAGGTCAAGAAGTTGCTGGGTAGTCATAAAAACTCCATCTTGGGGTGGAGCACTAGATGGTCCAGCTCTGGGACGACCAGGTCTAACCATTTCTCTTCCTTAAGAAAGAAAGAAGAGAAAGAAGAAGATTACTCACTAATGAATATCAAGCAATCTTGCTAGATAAAACAAGGAATCATAAAGGATATATGATGAATCGGTACGATGACTCGAATTAATCCTAAGACATAACTTCTAAGGTGAACTTAGGACGATGATCCTTGTTAAGTTATTCTACATTGTTTCGAAGTTTGGCTTTGATACCAAGCTGTGACGCCCCACCTCTATACCCACGCTAGCCAAGAACACTACGGAGTAGTGCTGTCAACTAGCACAGAGAATAAGGCTGTTGAGGAGCAACCATCCATGTAATTGCTTATCACACGGTGGCTATAAATAATCTTCGAAAACAAACATAGAAATAGGCATAACACAAATCAGTCACAGACATCCATATCACAAAGGCGGAAGAAGAGATGAATATATAACTAACACATGAAAGTGTACATCAGAGTAGTGGTCAAAAAGATCCACAATAATATAAATGAATAGCAACACGTGCTATACAAAAGAATACAACTATGAGTTTATATCTCAAGTGTATACAACAAAAAATGCTAATCTAAATAGTTAGCCAAAAGTCAGAGTAGCAAATCCCAGGAAGAAGTCAAGCAGAAGTACCTGTAACATCTCGGTCTGACCCGAGTATTATTTAAGAAAATAATAAACGGATCAGTCTAGCTATAAATATCAGACGACATGGTATAAAATAAAAGATATGGCATAAACATAAAATATCCATACTAACATACAATTGTAAGTGCGCAAATGATGATCAACAGAAGATCAATCAATAAGAGATAAATCAATATCACAAGAATCTTCTCAAAGATCCAAAGAGGGCATCATACCCTAAACTTGTACTCATAACAAGTCAATGACATAAATTCCAGAAATCAACACAAGAAATCCAGAAATCACAGAAAAAGGGAAAGAGGCCTATCACATGACGGTCCAAAGACCATGGGGAGCTACCCCATATGGGTGAGTCGGAATCACCCAGATGAGGTCTAGGCTAACCAAAAAGGAAAAAGGTATGTTTGAGTGGAATCACACAAATGGTGTCTAGCCTAACCTCGCAACAAAAAGGTATGTGTGAGTGGAATCACACAAATTGTATCTAGCCTAACCTCGCAACAAAAAGGTATGTGTGAGTGGAATCACACAAATGGTGTTTAGACTAACCTTGCGGACAAAGAGATATGTGTGAGACGGAATCACACCCATGAGGTCTAGTCTAACCTTGCAAACAAAGAGACATCGCACAATTGCTAGTCTAAATCATAAAATGATCATCATGATCAACGAGAAGTGTCAATTACACTAAGCTAGCAAATATAAAAGTTTATCTTCGTGTCCCATAACCAACTGCTTAACTTAAATATTTACGAAAAAACTGTAAATCTTCACTAGAAAATTGTCACAAGAGGTTCAATCGAACAAGTCCAAGAATTAACCGATGAAGTGAACACAAGCGTTTCATACCACTTGTTTTACTAAGCTGTTTAATTAGATTTCTCATCCGAGTGAGGTAAAGGTTTGTATATACTATTAGATTGGAAAACGGTTTAAGAAAAGAGCGTCGTTATTCAAAATAGAGTTGAAATCATTTTGTTGAAAGAGTTTTGATATTTACTACTAGTATTGAAACCTTCATATTTCTAAAGCTGTTATCCCGCCTTTTTAGCAAGGCCATGATACCATAAAATCGACCGAAAGCCAAAGATAGTTTGTTTCGAAGAATGGTCAACTCAGCATCTCAACAAAGCAAGTTCTGTTGAATGTTTTTCAGATAGGATCCCTTACGGAGGGGGTCCAGGGGGTGGCAACCCCCCAAGGTGGGGGTGCGGGGGCAACGCCCCCGCTACGGGGTTCGACCTGCTTGGTCAGGTCGCGGGGGTCCAGGGGGCAGCGCCCCGTCCAAAACGGTACGACCTAGTGAAGACCTAAGGAAGAATAGGATCGAGCGACCTAAGGGAGGCGAGCGACTTAAGAAGCTCACGACCTATCATTAGCACGGTCGAGCGACCTAAATAGAACAGCCTAAGGTTGAAGGCCTAGCGACCTAATGTCCAGCGACCTACGACCTAATGGGCTCAAGCAGGGTCAAGGTGGAACGACCCAACGTCACGCGACCTAAGGGGTTTATCACTCGAGCGACCTAACGGTTTAACCCTCAAGCGACCTAACGACATATAAAGGTCAACCGACCTAGTGAAAGCAAACAGGTCATGCGACCTAACGAGTAGACGACCTAAGGTCTTAACGACCTAACGATTTAAGGGTCTAACGACCTAAAAGTATAAAGGTCATGCGACCTAACGGTTTTCGCGAGTTAAGCAAGGCAAACGACCTAGTGGTTGCCGACCTTAGAGGGAATAAGGTCCAACGACCTAAGGGTTCACGCGACCAAGTGGAACACGCGACCTAATGGGTAAACGACCTAAGGTCCAACGACCTAACTCATTCGAGCGACCTAATGGTTTAAAGGCCTAACTCATGTGAACAACTTAAGGTCATACGACCTAAAGGGGAACGACCTAAGGTCACGCGACCTAACGAGGAAGGCAAGGCCGAGCGACGTAAAGGGGCACGACCTAAAGGCGAGCGATTAACGACTTACGACCTTGCGACCTAACCCCGAGGCGAATTTTCCACCAGAACGACCTAATTTCGAGGCAGTGCGACCTAAATGCTGATTTTCACCAAAATCACTAAAAGTTGGAGTTTTTCGCCAATCCAATCCAAACCAAATGCAAATGTATATGCTAAAGTGATTGGGAATCATTCCCAACAGCCCAATATGGTTATACACTAGAATTGTGAGACAAAAGTCTCACCTTTGGGCCAAAAATGAATGAAAATGAAGCTTTGAAGCAAAGCAAGAATCAATCCACTTTAATCTCAACACAAGAAGCTTGAATCCAATATCTTCTCTTTGAATTTGGAGTTGAAAGATGGATTTGAAGTAGAAGCCTAGGTTTGGAGTTTTAGTTTCCCTTTCCACTCACCATTAATGCTTGAGCTAGAGTTTGGTAGGAATTTATGAAGGGTGAGGAGAAGGAGAGAAGTGGGCTTGAGTTATAATGGCTAGACTAACCCAAAGTCCAAAGCGGGAAATGTTAGTGAAATTTCACTAACTCCAAACCTATCAATGTTTATACTTAAAAAAATTGTGAATGGCATTTCGAACTCAATGGAAGCGGTCTCGAGTCCTAATTCGACCGTTTGCAAAAAGTAGCTTTTCGGACCAATATCCGAATAACGATGAAATATTTAAACAAAATATTTAAATATATAATCAATAAATATGCGGGTTGTTACATATGTGGATTTCGCACAAAGCCTTAATTTCAAATTCATTGAAAAATCCTCAAGTTGTCATAAAATTCAAAGCTAAGAATTGAACAAGAGATCCATAAGGGAATAAGAAATATGAAACCATAAATTCCATCAAAATAAACAAGGAAGTTTAAAATTCATAAAATTAGAAAACCAACAAGAGATTATCCAAATTCTAGAGAGGAAATCAAGCATACAAAATGCATAAATCATCGTCAAAACCCATAAGGAAGAGTAAAATTCACTAAACTCAAAAACCAATAAGATCATCAAAAATTCAACAAGGAAACTAGAAATGCAAAGTTCATAAATCAATATGAGAATTGACAAGGCAATCCAAAATTCACAAAATTGGAAATCAGAAATTCAACATGGAAACTAGAAATGTGAAATTTTTGAATCATCATAAAAACTCAACGGGGAAATAAAAAACTCATAAAACCAAGCAATTAGTAAGAAATCATTACAAAAATTCAATGGGAATAAACTCAATATCGAGAATTCGTAAACCATCATAAGAGACATATAGGAAGATTCAAAATTCATGAAACCAGGAATTCAATTAAAAGTTACCATGAGAATTCGACAAGGAAAACATGAGTATGGAATCCACAAATCGTCATAAAAGCGATATAGATATTCATATTTCACATAATTTAAATGAAATCTGGCTCAATAAAAATAGGAAACTTTGAAACTCCTGAAATCAAGAATTTTGTAAGAAATTATTATGGAAATTCATCGATGAAATTAGGAATGCGAAATTAATAAATCATTATAAAGTCAACATAGGAGTTTAGGATTAACTAATCTAAAATGGAATTTTCGAGAAAAGGAATTAAAAATCCATGAAATTTGGAATTTAACCAAAAATTTTGTCACGATCTCATCTGACAAATTAATTATTAGAAATTCATCCAATACCGATTTAGAAATTTCCCTGGCCATAGTTAATTCAAGCAACAAATTCCTAGACCTATGGGTTAGTAAAGTTTTTGCTATATTGGAGTTGGGTCGCATCTGCGAAGCCTTGTATCTAATTGGAATATTGGTTGCTCATATACTTATAGAGTTTCTCTTGCTCTAAGGAACTACCTTATTCCTGGGGAATCAGTAGTGGTTTACTCAATTTAATCTTTGAGTGTTGTCTCCACCATCATTAGTGGTAACTTGTTGTGTTATTTTGCTTTTTTGACTTTGGTATAGATCTTTACTTTTTTTATCATGTCATAGATTACCTTTTCCGTTTTTTGATCTCGTGTTTCCTTTTAGGGTACTATTTTCTTAACCCTTTGATGTGGAAATCAATTCTCATACTTTGGATGTTCTAAGGTTTGTTAGCCTATATTTTTTCCCTTTTGTATATGATGTTGAATTCTTTGTCCATTTCAGATTATAGTATTGGACATCTTAGTCCTTTTTCCTATGCATGTTCCCTCCTTTTGGGTTTCATCTTTGTTTTGAGTAGATAGATTTCTTTCTTCAACCCTTTATTCTCTTGGTTTTGACTTTTGTTTCAAGCTGTAGACAACTTTGTCTTTCTTTTTTTGTTTGTTCCCTCATATAGGCTTGAACATCTTAGTCCACTACTTAATGAGCCTCTTCTAGGACTTCCCTTATCTCAAAGGTAAATTGTGCACGCTGAATTAACCTTCCTCCAAAAGGATGCTAATGAGTGCTTTACCTAACCCTCCCCTAAGAGGTGATTTTGACGTTAGGGGCTTTTTATTTTGCTAGTGCTTATCCTGACCCTCTTATAAGAGGTGATGTAGTCATTAGGGACTTTTGATTTGCAAGTGCTTATACTGACCCTCCCCTAATAGGCGATGTGGATTTAAGGGGTTTTAACCCTCCCACTATGAGGTGCCTTTGCTAATGGCTTAGGAGGATTTGACCCTTCCTCCTAGCGGTACCTTTGGTAAGGGCTTATTTTAGAGGTTTTAACCCTCCCTCTATAAGGTGCCTTTGGTAAGGGTTTAAGAGGATTTGACCCTTCCTCCCAAAGATACCTTGGTAAGGGCTAAAACGGTAGGTGCATGCCGCCTCCCTTAAGGAGGTGCTATGTATTGGCCGTTGGCTAAAACTTTGCATACTGATATCATTTCTAGCCACTTGAAACACTCTTTGAAAATCCTTTAAATACTGGCTTCTTTTTGAAAGAAAGAATTTTTGTAAATGAACCCTTCTAATACAGCGAAGGATTACTTTTTGAAAAAGGGCTTTAATGTATGAAAATCTTTTCTTAGAGTCACTCTCTGTAAGGGTTTTAAAATCATTCTCATAGTAGAGACACAGATCTCAAATAGGAGAATGGAAGGTCATGATTCATAAACTAATATCTTTTAGTTGAGAGTAAGATTCTCCAATCCGAGTTTTTGTCAATAAGATTTTGATAGCTTTAAAACTTTTCATGAAGAGGTATGGATTGGCTTCTCATTGCCCATGCATTTTAGAAAACTTTTAAGATATCAAGACTGCTTGATTAAAAATAGTTTGTGTGCGTTCAATTATTCTATATAATAACTTTGAAAGATTAATTTTTGAAACATGGACATTTGCCCTCCTTTAATTGCGGGGTAATTGGAAACAGTTTTCTTGTGAAGACATGCTTGAGAAATTCCTTTCGAAATAGCTTGCCAAAAATAGGGTAGAGATAAATAGTTTTTCCTTTGGATGTATTATAATGTTCTAGTAGGCGCTGCTTAGTGGCTGAGTAATCTATTTGTAATCTTCTCAAATAATGATGAAGAACTGACAGGAGTAAGTTTCACGAGAGATGGATTTTGTGTTGTGTTGATCAAAACATTAATAATCTTCTTGTTTTAGACAATTGAGCTGCCTTTCCCAAGTAGCTTGAAATTTGTTGAGCTTCAAAAATATGTTGAATGCTATGGACTGATTTTGTTTTTCCTATAACTGCAATTGAATTTTGAATCGGTACAGGTTTAAATTTCAATACAAATCTGAATACGAATCAAAGTACAAATCAAGTTAAAAATCTAAGAAAGAAGAGAATTCATAGTTGAACTCATGATGTCTGCATTTTTTGATGAGAATTCAAAGTATGAATCAAAGTACAAATCAAGTTAAGTAGCTTCATCATTTGATGAGAATCTGCATTTTTTGAAACTGCGAAGTTTTCTTCAGGTTTTTGCTTTAGGCTTCTTTAGTAAACTCTTTTAAAGTTCCTAACATAACATATTCTGAATTATTCCAACTAAGGCACGACACTCATTGGTCTTGTGTCCATTCGCTTGATGATAATCACACTACAACAAAAACACATTTTCGCAACTATCAAAAACAGTTGTAATAGGTCTATTACAACGGATGGCCGCCCGTCTCATATCCAGAGTTGTAATAGAGCTTTGTTTTTTGCAATGATCTTTGACAGTTGTAAAAAAATCTTTTACAACTGCCAATGGCAGTTGTAGTAGAAGTCTTTTACAACTGTCAATCACAGTTGTAAAAAGGTCTTTTACATCCGCTATTTGCAGTTGCGAAAAACCTTTTTCCATCTGCAATTGGCAGTTGTGGTTAAAAGATGTAAAATAAAAAAATTAATTTGTAAACACATTTTGAATTGCAGCAGCAACATAGATGCAATGAGAAAAAATTGACATAAATTCAATGGAATCGTTATTCATTTATAGAGAAGACATCACAACTTTATATTCACTACTACAAAACGGTATCAAAATGCATTTAAAGTCAAAATAGAAAGCACTGCTATATCAGTGGATCCTACTGCAATATCCTAGACAACATTGAAGTAAAACTAAACATCAATATAACAAAGTGAAATGAAACTAACTGCAATATCAGGTTTAGTCAATACACAATACACATAACATTGTTATTTGCTGAAAATAGAAAAACGAATTCTGATTACAAACATGTCAAAGTCAAGAGTGTATTAGGTTCTACAAATGCAAATAAAATAATTCTAGACTTAAAGCAGTGAATGTAAATACATCTAAAGGGAATACAGATGTAGTTAAAAAAATATATGGGCTAAAAAGCTAAAAATGGAAATCATGCTGGTGGTATTTTTTCATGAAGACATACTTGAGATGCTTACTTGAAAATTGTGAGCACTCTCATACAGATCAGCAGTTTGCTTACTCATGCTTACTTACCCAAAGTGGCTTCCCCATTATCATGGAAAGATCTGAAACAACAAATTAAAAGATATATACGAGGATTAAAAATAAAAGGCATCTCAGTGAAATATAATATATTTGACCTTAGACTAAAATATATAACGCATAATTTGATAGCATCAATCTTAGTAAATATTAGATAACAATGAAAAATACAAGTTTAAAAAAATATGACATAATACATAAACTGAATAGTTGAATAAAAGGAGATGGTTGATGTGACGACCAGAAATTTTGAGCAATATCAATTTAATAATCTTTGGTAATAATTAAATTGATTTGATCATTTTACATTATAAATTGACAAGTTAAAATTATTTTAAAGGCTAATAATAATAATTTGATGATGTCTGTTAACAATCTTCTTAACAGTATAAATTGGTAAGTTCAATTCTTTTGAAAATTTATAGTACTTTAATTTGGAAATATTTATTTTGGCAATTTAAAATTGATAAGATTTATTTTTCCAAAAGCTAATCGAAAATATTTTCTGTTTATAATATATATGTATTAATATATCTTGTAAATAGGAAGTTTTTAACGTAATAAAAGTTATCTACTCAAATTATAATATATATGAATATATATATATATATATATATATATATATATATATATATATATTGTGAATTAAAATTTGTTTTAAGATTCAATACAGTAATTATCAAAACAAATGATTTAAAGATGTTTTCTATTTATAATATAAATGAATATATATATATTTGTATATATTAGAAATAGGAAGGAAATATTTATTTTAATAAATATTTGCAAACTTTAATAAATATATAGTTTTGTAATTTGAAAGGTTAATTTGATTTAATGCTTTTGAAGTGATATTTGCAATTTAAATTTCCATAACAAGGTTAATTTCTTATTTAATATAGATACATATATCTTTTGTAGTTAAGTTTTAAATAAGATGTAATTACGACTGTTTTTATTATTCTTTCATTTTAATTTTAATATAAGATAATTGTTTTAAAATTTTATATAAGGAGTCAAACTTAATTTCTCAAATCCATAAACATATGTTATATTAAATTTGATCTAAAATATAAGTTATTTACAAATGCCTATATGAATTTACTTTTGAAATATTTATTGAAGTCTAAAGTTTATTTTTATAAGATAAAAACATTTTATAATTTTATACTCATATACGTAAATATATGCATATAGCTTAAACAAATTATTAAAAAGAAAATAACATTTTAAAAACATCAATAAAACATTAGAAATAACTTTTGTAAATATTAATTTAACATAATAATACTTGTAAAACATTTAGTAAACGTTAATGACACTTCTGAATCTTATGCATAGGTGTAAGATAATGGGAACATAGGATAGACAAATGTCATTCTTTAGATAAAATAAAATTTAAAATTAATTGTAAAATAAAAAGAAGAATTTTAATCTTCAGCTATTCTTTTATTTATTCTGAATCAAAACACAAAATGAATGCAAATCAAAGAACAGGAAAAAAAAAACAGGAAAGACATTAAACTGTAAAATCTGAAACTTGGGATTTCAATCTGGAAATTCAAAACAAATGCAAGATCTTCAAAGTAAAATTAAACAACTCAGTAATAACTACATGAAGACTTGTTTCAACATATAAATATATTCAAGAACATGCAATCTGGAATCAACAAACAATAAAACCAACATGCATAAAATTCAAACCTGGAAAATGTAGTCATTAACTGGTTCTGTCTTCTGCTATCAAAGGTGAGTAAATGATTTGGTTTAAAAACAGTTTAATTCCTGTTTCAATATGTTATTGTGATGAATAATTTGTTGTTAATGGAATTTTTTTTTGAATTGCATGATTGAGTATGTGGTTAGAATACCTGTGTGGTTAAAAAAATGTTACTGTGTATAAAACAGTTTCAAATTTTAGAATAAATTCAATAACTAATTTATGAATTCGAACTTGACTTAGAATTGTGAATCGAAGTTTTTGTAATCAAGTAAGTTATCCTCTAAAAATAATTATAAGTTTTTAAAGTAAGTTATTAGTCCTGAAATTTGAGTTTACAGTAAAACTTTTAATTTGGGTCAAATCTTTATTATTTCAATCTTAAGTTTTGATTCTATAACTAGATTACATACTCGAAATCATGATTTTTAATCAACGTATCATGATTTTTAGATTAGTTTTTAGTGTGAATTTAGGATTTTACTGTTTTGGGTAAATTGATCGATTTACGACAAACAACGGTGAGTTGGTCGTCGACGTTGATAAATGGAGGTGGAGGGATTGTTGATGATCATCAGAAAATTATTTTGGAAAATTATTGGTGAAGGGGTTGACCGGATATTGGGTGAGTAGGGTTTTACAACCTGACGATGATGACGATGTTTATCTCGATTTCGCGCCAACATGGAACAATCGGAGTCGACCGTGTGTGGTTCTGGAGGCACTGGGGAGTGAGGCGAAGCTTCGATGGTGATGGTGGATTTTCTCAAAGCTTGGATCATCGTGGATGTTGGTTTTTCTGGTGATGAAGGGTTCGAGCAGTTGGGTTCGACTGTCACAATTTGCTTCTCGATTAATTTGTGATTTCTGGGTTTAGATTGTTGATGTCGAAGTTGAAGTCGACTTGGGGGAGGCCGGCGTGGAGTTCGCCGCTGACCATTGGCGACGTGCACGTTTACGTGCACGATTGTGGGTATCAGGTGATGTTGGTTTTGGATTGGAGAAGGAAGTGGTTCGTGCACGAGTTCTATCTCGGGTTTGTGATGATTTTTCTCGAAGCAGGTGAAAGGATTGGAAGAAGCTCGGGAATTTCATTGGGTTACTCGAAATTTTACTCGAGCGTATGTAGTAAGGTGCTCGTGTTTGTTTGAGCTGGGTTTTGTTTTGTTGGGTTCAACAGTTTTAAAATTTTGAAATGTAATTGTAAGAGTTTTAAAAGTTTTTAACAAGCTATTTTGATTTGTAGATGATACAAGTTTTAAAATAAAAGTGAAACAAGTTTTATTTATAAATTAGATTTGTTTCAAAACTAAAATTTAAACATGTTTTATATATATAAAATTATGGAAGTTTTAATATAAGATAAGTGAATTTTGAAATAAATTAGTATTGAATTTTATTAAATAATTTTGGGAAAAAGTTTTAAAGATTTAAAGGTAATTTAAAATGTGCTTAATTATAAATTTATTTCTAAAATGTTATATTTTAATTTAAATAAATATAATGATTTATAAATTTGGAAATCAATTATAATAAAGATTTCTTATGTAATTTGGAACTTTGATTTAATTTAAAGACAATCAAATATATGAAGGTAATTGAAATACTTCAATTATTATTAATTATTAAAGTGTTTTGGCTAATATAAATGATTTAATTTGGATAATAGGTTTCTTAATTAAGAATTATTTAATTTAATTTAAAAGATTTAGTTAAATAATTAATTAAGTAATTAATTAGTGATTAATTTAAAGATAATCACTTTGGAGTTGATTAAGTATAATTACTAGGTAAAGTAATTAAATGATTAATTACAAGAGGTAATTAAATAAGAGATAATTACTTTATGAAAGTAATTAAGTGGATGTGATTAAGAGTTAATCACTTGAGTTATTAATTAAATAATTAATTAATAAAATTAATTAAAGGTTTAAATTATTTAATTAATGGTTAAATAATAAAAGGGTTAAGAGTAATTAATTAATGTGATTAATTACTTGTTAAAGTAATTAAATTAAGGAAATTTAATTAATGAAGTAATCACTAAATAATTAATTAATTGTCAATTGATAATTAAAGGATAATTAGTTTATAATTAAGTTTTAATTACTAAATGTAATTAAAGTAATTAATCAATGGTGATTAACTAAAAGTAATTAATTAAATGTGATTAATTAAAAGTAATTAATCAAGTAGGTTTAATTAAAGGTGGTTAATCAGGTGTGATTAATTAAAAAGATAATTAAGGAATAATTATCAGAATGATTAAAGAATAATTAATCAAATGTGATTAATTTAAAAAGGTAATTAAGAGGTAATTACTTAGACAATTAAAAAGCAATTAATCCAGATGATTAATTAAAATTGTAATTAAGAAATAATTACTTAAAGTAATTAAGAGAATTAATCAAGGAAGATTAATTGAAGTGGATAATTAAGTGATGTTTAGTTAATTGATTTGTAATTAATTAATTAATGAGTAAGATGGATTGATGATAATCCAAGTGACTAAGTAAGAATTAATTTAATTAAGGATCAATTAAATTAATTAAGTTTGGATCAAAAACTTGTTTATGAATGATTAATGATTGGTTGATAAGTATCATTGGATGAGTTAATGATATTGGTTGATATTATATGTCATTGGTTGATATGTGATGATATGAATGTGATATATCTGAGATGTGATGTATATTTTACTTTGTGATGTATGGATGAATGTGATAATAGTGGATTATCTATCTGTGTAATGTGAATCATCCGTTTATGTTAAGTGATATTCTGGATCTACTGTTTAAATCCCTTAAGTACAACTTGGACATTAAAATGGAGTTTGGATTCGGTGAGACCAGGATCGGGTATCCATATTTGGATATCCGAAAACCACATCGATCCAAAATAAACGTTAGGTCGTGAGTCCATGTGGAGTGCAAGTGAAGACTCAAGGTGTAAGAACTATACGTCTGTATAACTCTGGGGGTGATTCTGTAATGAGTTTGACGAAATAGTACTTATAGGCTCGAGATGGTGATTCAGAGTGCAAGGGCTATGGTCGTTGACTCTGAGGGTGATTCCAAAATGAGTGCAACGAGATAGTGCCTTCGGTTCCGTTCGAACCCGGAACGGACTTGTATGGATTGAATGCTTTCAGCACATCGTCAGGTGGACGATGAGCATTCTAAGATAGATGTGTCCTACAAAGGTAATCGCAGCCTCAAGCCTCATCAATCGGGAATGGCTAAAACAGGAGAGGTGCAACAAGGCTTCATTGGTAGCTCCCACTGGAGGGCAAGATTCATCCCTGTCTAGATGTCCCTTTTTTTCCGGCTTTGTGGGCAGCTGGATCTGTAGCCAACCGCGGGGTGGTTCTGTTCGGGACTGTTCGGTAAGGAATGGTCCCGGCCTTGTGTTGTAGAGGAGTTAGGGTGGCTCCTCGGTACGGTGATCTAGGCCACGTACTGTGACTGGCGGTACCCCAATAGCCCTGCCATTGTTGGAAATCCATTCTTCCTACGAGACCCTACGGTGTTTTTTGTATTACCCACTTTTGTGGCTAGTAGCTGGAATTTAATCATGTAACAATTTTGGCTATTTCATATTTTTTTGAAAACCCTGGACACTACTATAATATCACTGGATTTCCTATCAAAGGTTTTGGTTAGCGTAAGGTAAAAACTTTTTCATGTTTATGTGTGGGAAGTCTTACGTGATACCTTTTCTTTCAAAGGATTTTCTAAAGTTAAGCAATTTAAACCGTTAACTCACACCAGACCCCTGTCTGACCCGAGGGTTTATTTTCTGTTTTATTAATCTCTTGGGTACTCATATTATGTATGAGTAGTCAAGTGATTCAGGTTATCTCTTGACGAATTCTGAAGGAGCTTTGGAGCAGGAGGCTTCAGCGTATAGATATAGTTAGAGTTTTCGCTGTGTTGTTATTCTATATGATGTCTTGTATTGTATTAGACAGAGATGTTATAACTTTCTAAATTAAGATGTATAGTTGTGTACTCTGATGTATAAGATACTATGAATATGTTATATATTATATTTCATTCGTTCCGCTGTGAGATTCTGATGTGTTGTTTTTCTTTCTTCTCTTTCTCTTCTTCTTCTATCCCTTTCTTTCTTAATTAGTGATGTGATTCTCTGGTGATAGAAAATCGGGTCGCTACAGTTGGTATCAGAGCATTAGGTTGAGTGAAGACCTAGGCTCTGGAGTGGTGTCTATCTTGAGAGAGCGTACTTGTAATTTTTAGATGTGTGTATATATATATATTTATATATCTACATAATCTGTTGGGTTATCTGTTCGGATTTGCCAACATAGGTTATAGAGATAGATAAGGTAGGAATGTGTGGAACACGACTACTACTAATGGTAGAGGCTCATATGTTGTGGTTGGAGTTGTATCTGTCGAGATTATAGATCTAATACCGTCTCGGATAAGCTTTGTAGATTGGTAAAAGGATTTTATTGATCTTAAAGGAAGTCTTTCCAAGAATTGGAGTATATTCTTGGAGTGTGAGGTTGATTTGCTCTCTAGTGGGTGGGATTTCCAAGAGTTGAGTCTGTCAGCCGAGCAGAAGCAGGTGATGGTATCTTGGTGACTTCAGGAAGGAATAGCTGTGTGATGGGATGCAGTATCCATAGATGGTTCTGATGATGTTCTTCTGGAGCAAGATTTAGATAGTATTAAAGGAACGTTGATGCCTACTACAGGGGAGATTCAGATGTTTAGAGATTTTCTGGATCTTAAGTAAGGGTGGCTGTCTTATCTATATTAAAGTATGAGACTAAGGTCGATGAGTTACCTCATTTCACACATGGTCTCAATTGTTTTCCTTAAGAAGATAAGTGGTTGGTGTTTGGTTTGGACCCGAGTTTCTTGAGAAGATGTCTTCCCGTCTCAAGGATTTTTGTGAATTGAATGATTACTTCGAGTTTCAGGAAGCCTGTGGTTAAGAATGATCTTTTGGCTTAGCAGTAGCATTGAAGTGAAGTTTGGAAGCAGCAGCGTGGATCTGTTTCTTCGATGATTCAGTAATCTTTGGGTTTCTACTATCAGTAGATCAGATAGATAGTGAAGGCTTATCCATTTCTTCGGGAGGCTCAGCAGAACAGGATATATGTTGGAAGTGATCTGTTAGTTTTTCCGGTAGATAAGCCATTCTGGAAAGATTGATCTAAATTAGGGAAGCTGTTCTAGTTGGGAGATAGTTCTTTGGAATCTGAACTGAGTAGGATCGCAAAAGTGACTTGCGATTAGTTTGGAAATCTTTGAGTATTCTTTAGTTTGAGATTGAGGAATCTCAAGTGGAGGTGAAAGCTATTTAAGATAGTTAGAGATTTTCTAGATGTTTTAGAGGAAATCAGAAGTCTACCCGAATCAAAGATTGAGTTTTCTTATCGACTTGGAATTCCAGGAGTAATACCGATGGTTCAACCATGTAGAGCGATGACTCTTGGAGCAAGAAGAGTTGATGAGGCAACTCAAGATTCTTTGGAGAAGAGATTGATCATCTAGCTCTAGTTAAGATTCTGTTGGGATGATTTGATCAAGTGGAATGGTCACTAAGATTTTATGGGACGGATGAACAGTGTATGGAGAAAGTTGTGCTCGAGTTCTTCGATAGCATTCTCATCTACTCTAGACCAGAGTTGTGCAGAGAAAGCGAGATAGCAGTTATTCTAGTATGGGAGCAACCAGAAGTTGCAGTTTTCTTAGATATGAGGATTTCTACAGGAAATTCAAGTATGAAGGAATTTTCTGGATTTGGAAGATAAGGTTGTTAAGTACAACTATTTGGTTATTCCAGACATGAGATGTAGGTCTGAAGTCCACTAATGTTTGTGGTATAGAGTTGTGTTTTTGAATTTTGACAAATTTTTAAGAGACCTATTTTGTTGAGTAGGATCAGGTGATAGATTTGATTTTGATCCTGTTTTTTCATAAAGCAATCAACAAGAGTTAAGCTGATAGGAATATGGGAGGTGACTCAGAGCATCAGAATAGTTGTACAGTTAAGAATTGAGGAAATTTTTGAATGTGATATTGGAATTTGGATATTACTTTAGTTTTATCCTATCAAAGGAAATATAAGACTGGGTAAAACTAGAGAGCTATCTCCGGAAGTATTTTGAGTTTTCCTGTGTTCTCTGGAGATTAGATTTTGATCTTCAGGATTGAATTGCCAGATCGGATAGATCGAATTCATTGTAATTCACATATCTCTGAGGAATATGTGTATGATTCTTCGAGTGATAGAATCAACAGTTCAGAAGGATCTGGTAGTTGAGCTGGGTTTGAGTTTAGTCTAATATCTTGATGAGATTTGTAGGATCAGATGAGGGAGTTCTTGGTTATAGTAGTATAGTTACTTAAGATTCTATAGAGCGAGTATTCCAGTATAGGTACCTGGAAAACTCTTGATAATATTAGGAAGTTCTATTCAGAATTTATCTGTATAGATAAAATTGTTTGTTTAAATTGGTTGCTATGATTGATTGTGTGATAGCTGTTAGAAATTTAAATTTTTTAGCTAGGTTATTAAATTATCTTTGCTTTTAAATTTCGGGGACGAAATTCTTTTAAGGGGAGAGGAATGTGACGACCCGGAATTCTAAGCAATATCAATTTAATAATCTTTGGTAATAATTAAATTGATTTGATCATTTTACATTATAAATTGACAAGTTAAAATTATTTTAAAGGCTAATAATAATAATTAGATGATGTCTATTAACAATTTTCTTAACAGTATAAATTGGTAAGTTCAATTCTTTTGAGAATTTATAGTACTTTAATTTGGAAATATTTATTTTGGCAATTTAAAATTGATAAGATTTATTTTTCCAAAAGCTAATCGAAAATATTTTCTATTTATAATATATATATTAATATATCTTGTAAATAGGAAGTTTTTAAAGTAATAAAAGCTATCTACTCAAATTATAATATATATGAATATATATATATATATATATATATATATATATATTGTGATTTAAAATTTGTTTTAAGATTCAATACAATAATTATCAAAACAAATGATTTAAAGATGTTTCCTATTTATAATATAAATGAATATATATATTTGTATATATTAGAAATAGGAAGTAAATATCGATTTTAATAAATATTTGCAAACTTTAATAAATATATAGTTTTGTAATTTGGAAGGTTAATTTGATTTAATGCTTTTGAAATGATTTTGCGATTTAAATTTCCATAACAAAGTTAATTTCTTATTTAATATAGATACATATATCTTTTGTAGTTAAGTTTTAAATAAGATGTAATTACGACTGTTTTTATTATTCTTTCATTTTAATTTTAACATAAGATAATTGTTTTAAAATTTTATATAAGGAGTCAAACTCAATTTCTCAAATTCATAAACATATGTTATATTAAATTTGATCTAAAATATAAGTTATTTACAAGTTCCTATATGAATTTACTTTTGAAATATTTATTGAAGTCTAAAGTTTATTTTTATAAGATAAAAACATTTTATAATTTTATACTCATATACGTAAATATATGCATATAGCTTAAACAAATTATTAAAAAGAAAATAACATTTTAAAAACATCAATAAAACATTAGAAATAACTTTTGTAAATATTAATTTAACATAATAATACTTGTAAAACATTTAGTAAACGTTAATGACACTTCTGAATCTTATGCATAGGTGTAAGATAATGGGAACATAGGATAGACAAATGTCATTCTTTAGATAAAATAAAATTTAAAATTAATTGTAAAATAAAAAGAAGAATTTTAATCTTCAGCTATTCTTTTATTTATTCTGAATCAAAACACAAAATGAATGCAAATCAAAGAACAGGAAAAAAAAACAGGAAAGACATTAAACTGTAAAATCTAAAACTTGGGATTTCAATCTGGAAAATCTAAACAAATGCAAGATCTTCAAAGTACAATCGAACAACTCAGTAATCAACTACATGAAGACTTGTTTCAACATATAAATATATTCAAGAACATGCAATCTGGAATCAACAAACAATAAAACCAACATGCAGAAATTTCAAACCTGGAAAATGCAGTCATTAACTGGTTCTGTCTTCTGCTATCAAAGGTGAGTAAATGATTTGGTTTAAAAACAGTTTAATTCCTGTTTCAATATGTTATTGTGATGAATAATTTGTTGTTAATGGAATATTTTTTTTTGAATTGCATGATTGAGTATGTGGTGTGAATACCCGTGTGGTTAAAAAAAATGTTAATGTGTATAAAAACAGTTTCAAATTTTAGAATAAATTCAATAACTAATTTATTAATTCGAACATGACTTAGAATTGTGAATTGAAGTTGTTTGTAATCAAGTAAGTTATCCTCTAAAAATAATTATAAGTTTTTAAAATAAGTTATTAGTCCTGAAATTTGAGTTTACAGTAAAACTTTTAATTTGGGTCAAATCTTTATTATTTCAATCTTAAGTTTTGATTCTATAACTGGATTACATACTCGAAATCATGATTTTTAATGAACGTATCATGATTTTTAGATTATTTTTTAGTGTGAGTTTAGGATTTTACTGTTTTGGGTAAACTGATCGATTTACGGCAAACCACGGTGAGTTGGTCGTCGACGTTGATCAATGGAGGTGGAGGGATTGTTGATGATCATCGGAAAATTAATTTGGAAAATTATTGGTGAAGGGGTTGGCCGGATATAGGGTGAGTAGGGTTTTACAACCTGACGATGATGACGATGTTTATCTCGATTTCGTGGCAACATGGAACAATCAGAGTCGACCGTGTGTGGTTCTGGAGGCACTGGGGAGTGAGGCGAAGCTTCGATGGTTATGGTGGATTTTCTCAAAGTTTGGATCGCCGTGGATGTTGGTTTTTCTGGTGATGAAGGGTTTGAGCAGTTGGGTTCGACTGTCACATTTTGCTTCTCGATTAATTTGTGATTTCTGGGTTTAGATTGTTGATGTCGAAGTTGAAGTCGACTTGGGGGAGGCCGGCGTGGAGTTCGCCGCCGACCATCGGCGACGTGCACGTTTACGTGCACGATTGTGGGTATCAGGTGATGTCAATTTTGGATTGAAGTAGGAAGTGGTTCGTGCTCGAGTTCTATCTCGGGTTTTGATGATTTTTCTCGAAGCAGGTGAAAGGATTGGAAGAAGCTCAGGAATTTCGTTGGGTTACTCGAGATTTTACTCGAGCGTATGCAGTGAGGTGCTCGTGTTAGTTTGAGCTGGGTTTTGTTTTGTTGGGTTCAACAGTTTTAAAATTTTGAAATGTAATTGTAAGATTTTTAAAAGTTTTTAACAAGCTAATTTGATTTGTAGATGATATGAGTTTTAAAATTAAAGTGAAACAAGTTTTATTTATAAATTAGATTTGTTTCAAAATTAAAATTTAAACATGTTTTATATATATAAAATTATGGAAGTTTTAATATAAGCTAAGTGAATTTTGAAATAAATTAGTATTGAATTTTATTAAATAATTTTGGGAAAAAGTTTTAAAGATTTAAAGGTAATTTAAAATGTGTTTAATTATAAATTGATTTCTAAAATGTTATATTTTAATTTAAATAAAGTATAATGATTTATAATTTTGGAAATCAATTATAATAAACATTTCTTAAGTAATTTAGAACTTTGATTTAATTTACAGACAATCAAATATATGAAGGTAATTGAAATACTTCAATTATGATTAATTATTAAAGTGTTTTGGCTAATATAAATGATTTAATTTTGATAATAGGTTTCTTAATTAAGAATTATTTAATTTAATTTAAAAGATTTAGTTAAATAATTAATTAAGTAATTAATTAGTGATTAATTTAAAGATAATCACTTTGGAGTTGATTAAGTATAATTACCGGGTAAAGTTATTAAATGATTAATTACAAGAGGTACTTAAATAAGAGATAATTACTTTATGAAAGTAATTAAGTGGATGTGATTATGAGTTAATCACTTGAGTTATTAATTAAAGATTTAATTAATAAAATTAATTAAAGGTTTAAATTATTTAATTAATGGTTAAATAATAAAAGGGTTAAGAGTAATTAATTAATGTGATTAATTACTTGTTAAAGTAATCAAATTAAGGAAATTTAATTAATGAAGTAATCATTAAATAATTAATTAATTGTTAATTAATAATTAAAGGATAATTAGTTTATAATTAAGTTTTAATTACTAAATGTATATAAAGTAATTAATCAAAGATGATTAATTAAAAGTAATTAATTAAATGTGATTAATTAAAAGTAGTTAATCAAGTAGGTTTAATTAAAGGTGGTTAATCAGGTGTGATTAATTAAAAAGATAATTAAGGAATAATTATCAGAATGATTAAAGAATAATTGATCAAATGTGATTAATTTAAAAAGGTAATTAAGAGGTAATTACTTATATAATTAAAAAGTAATTAATCAAGATGATTAATTAAAATTGTAATTAAGAAATAATTACTTAAAGTAATTAAGAGAATTAATCAAGGAAGATTAATTGAAGTGGATAATTAAGTGATGTTTAGTTAATTGATTTGTAATTAATTAATTAATGAGTAAGATGGATTGATGATAATCCAAGTGATTAAGTAAGAATTAATTTAATTAAGGATCAATTAAATTAATTAAGTTTGGATCAAAAACTTGTTTATGAATGATTAATGATTGGTTGATAAGTACCATTGGATGAGTTAATGATATTGGTTGATATTATATGTCATTGGTTGATATGTGATGATATGAATGTGATATATCTGAGATGTGATGTATATGCTACTTTGTGATGTATGGATGAATGTGATAATAGTGGATTATCTATCTGTGTAATGTGAATCATCCATTTATGTTAAGTGATATTCTGGATCTACTGTTTAAATCCCTTAAGTACAACTTGGACATTAAAATGGCGTTTGGATTCGGTGAGACCGGGATCGAGTTTCTATATTTGGATATCCGAAAACCACATCGATCCAAAATAAACGTTAGGTCGTGAATCCAAGTGGAGTGTAGGTGAAGACTCGAGGTGTAAGAACTATACGTCAGTATAACTCTGGGGGTGATTCCGTAATGAGTTTGACGGAATAGTACTTATAGGCTCGAGATGGTGATTCAGAGTGCAAGGGCTATGGTCGTTGACTTTGAGGGTGATTCCAAAATGAGTGCAACGAGATAGTGCCTTCGGTTCCGTTCGAACCCGGAACGGACTTGTATGGATTGAATGCTTTCAGCACATCGTCAGGTGGACGATGAGCATTCTAAGATAGATGTGTCCTACAAAGGTAATCGCAGCCTCAAGCCTCATCAATCGGGAATGGCTAAAACAGGAGAGGTGCAACAAGGCTTCATTGGTAGCTCCCACTGGAGGGCAAGATTCATCCCTGTCTAGATGTCCCTTTTTTTTCGGCTTTGTGGGCAGTTGGATCTGCAGCCAACTGTGGGGTGGTTTTGTTCGGGACTGTTCAGTAAGGAATGGTCCCGGCCTTGTGTTGCAAGGGAGTTAGGGTGGCTCCTCCGTACAGTGATCTAGGCCACGTACTGTGACGGGCGGTTCGCCAGTAGCCCTGCCATTTTTGGAAACCCATTCTTCCTACGAGACCCTACGGTTTTGTTTGTATTACCCACTTTTGTGGCTAGTAGCTGGAATTTAATCATGTAACAATTTCGGCTATTTCATATTTATTTGAAAACCCTAGACACTATTATAATATCACTGGATTTCCTATCAAATCTTTTGGTTAGCGTAAGGTAAAAACTTTTCCATGTTTATGTGTGGGAAGTCTTACGTGATACCTTTTCTTTCAAAGGATTTTCTAAAGTTAAGCAATTTAAATCATGTACTCACACCAGACCCCTGTCTGACCCGAGTGTTTATTTTCTGTTTTATTAAACTCTTGGATACTCATATTATGTATGAGTAGTCAAGTGATTCAGGTTATCTCTTGACGAATTCTGGAGGAGCTTTGGAGCAGGAGGCTTTAGCGTGTAGATATAGTTAGAGTTTCCGCTGTGTTGTTATTCTATATGATTTCTTGTATTGTATTAGACAGAGATGTTATAACTGTCTAAATTAAGATGTATAGTTGTGTACTCCGATGTATAAGATACTATGAATATGTTATATATTATATTTCATTCGTTCCGCTGTGAGATTCTGATGTGTTGTTTTTCTTTCTTCTCTTTCTTTTCTTCTTCTATCCCTTTCTTCCTTAATTAGTGATGTGATTTTATGGTGATAGAAAGTCGGGTCGCTACAGTTGAATTAATACATTAGACTGAATAATTAAAATATAGAATACGACAACAATATGGTCACCACCGTTATATAAAATACTTGAATTAATAGACTTAAAGCTAACATATAGTAAATGATTATGTGCCTGCAACATAAGACAAATAGAAAGGAATGAAATATTGTTTATCACATATATTTACCCATTTAAATGTGCTGCATGATACACTAACTGATGTACACTAACAAATATATTCACATGTTTTTGGTTTTGCACACAAATGTACACAAACCAGAAGCTAAGAAATAAAGAGAAATAAATACATACCCCCTAAAAGATGCAATATATACTAATCTGGTCATGTGCTTCATCTCTGCCATCTCTTGCTTTTTTTGCTGTTGTAGAAGCTGAAGGCAATTTTGAGTTGTTCTAGATGCATTTAAGATGATGAGTTGATGAATTAAGATTAATCTTAACAAGATAAATAGTGCAACCTACGAATGCACATGATGCAATATTAGGTCAAATTATGTTAATATTAAGAAAAAAATAGATGTCACGTTTATATATTGAGTAATTATACTTAAGGCGTCAGATACTCAGTATTAAGGGAAAAATAAAAAGAAAATGAGGGCAAAACTTGGATTCATAGCCGTATTTATGCGCTTGATGATCATGATCCTTATTTTTTTAATTTTTATTTTTCGTCCACCTTTCAGTTATAATTATCTTCGAATTTGTAAGTCGGCATCCAATTATTTTCTTTAAAGTCTCACACTTTATTTATACTTATATTGGGAGAAAATGACTTTGTTTTAGTCAAGTTCAGTTAAAATGATAGAAAATGACTCATAATATATATCATCCATCTTTAAGAATGAAAAAAAATCTAAGATTCTGATGCCAGTATTGTGATATTGCAGGCTTGGATGATCGACCTATGAATCTGTGTGTAAGCATCACTGAAAATAATGGAAATAAATCAGTTACTGGTTTTCTTAAATAAAATTCAAAATAAAATGAAATAAAAGAGGTTTGCCTTACTCTCTGTAAATATATATTTAAGCAGATATTGAAAGGAATGGTCATATTATTGTCACTACTATAGTCAATCAAGAGCTGTATGGAAATTCAACAGTGATCGGTGAGTAAACATTCTATCAAATTATTATACTTATGGATACAAATGTAAAATCTTGATAATTATTTTCTGGGACAGACAGTTAATGTTTTTTTGTGTGCACTATTCATATCATAAAGAAGAAGATGCACATATTAATGTTGCAAGTGAAAACACATTGCCAAACTTGGTAAGTAACTCAACCTCAAAAATCAATACAATTGCCGATACAGAAAGCATAAGGAGAACCAGAGACTTGCAAACAATGAAAAGTCAAAGGGAACAAATACAGAGCTAACAAGTGAGTTCATCTTTTACATTCTGGTATCACTAAGAGGATTTAACAGAATCTAATACGACAATTATATTTACTTAATACATGATATTTGTTAACTCTTAGTTTCTTAGGACGTGACGCATTGTTCTTAACTCTTATTTGTAAAGATCAAACCTTTTGTTCCATTCTCTATTATCCCGTTTTCATGAAGTACATATTGTTTAGAGAGACCCAGTCATTCATCAAATCATCTTTTATCTACATATTCTAGTTTGTTGTTTGAGTAGAATCTAATCACAGTGATACAAGTGCTGAAAACTAATCTGTGGTGATTTTTAAGAAAAATTAGTTAGTGACTTTAGTATCCTATAAACTTTATTCAAATAACAATGCAAAAAAAATTTGTTATATAAAAAAATTGTTCTCTTTACATATTAAACTAGACAGAGCCTTTGGCAATATTATGTTATTGTCTGAATTCACATAAATTTCAGTCTCAGTGATCAACCACTCGACAAGTGACCATTCATTGATTCTTATTAAGTTCTTAATTAGTCTAGTAATGAATCTAAGCATAAGAGATTAAGAACGTACAAGTGATAACAAATAAAAAATGTTTTAGTAATATTTTCTTACCATTTCTTCTTCCAAACTTGCATAACCTTTTCTACTCACGGTATGTGGGGCTTTATTCTTTGCTGTCACGGTTTTGAATTTTTGGCTTGTTTCCTACATAAGATAAATTCAATTAATATGATACAGGAAAATGTAATACATTTAATAGTTATAATCAATAAATAAAAATAATCACCTTAAACTTTTCCAACAATTTTTCCTTTGCAAAAGCATTCCACTCTTCAGTGCTTTTTATATTATCTGGTTTTAGGTCTGCTACTCTATTAGTAGAGTCAAGACAAGTAAACGCTTTTTTGATAGCTGTAGCTAATCTTGATTTCGACTACTTCTATCATTGTCCCAGTATCATTAACAAGTAATCCTTATACATACTATCTACCTTGAATCTTGTCTACACAAAAAAATGCATATATAATAGAAAGTGTGGTTATACAAATTGCTCCTTTTTTTAAATAATTATAATATAAACAATCTTAAAGATTTAGTTTCTAAATATGATTGCAGTGTGGTGGATGGTCGGTGTAGGTTTATTAAAACAGGAGTCGAAATAAAGATTTAGTTTCTAAAATTGCGGTTTCTAGGTATGGTTGAAGTGTTGTTTGTATAGAGATTATTTTGGTGGAGGCGAAGTTGTTGCTGAAGTGTGAAGGGTAGGGAACGAAGTATGATATGTAGGAAACATAAGTGCACTTACAGGCTTTGGATGGATGTATTGTGTAGTCTTGGAATAGGGATGGTAAAGCAAGTACAATTTGTAGCATAGAAAACAAAAAATGCAATTGGAATGTATTTTTTGTAAGAGAGAAAACAGAGATGTAAAAATGATAGTGAATGGTATTTGAGTTACTAAAAATGTTTGTCTTTTGTTTTATAAACTGAAACTAACAAAACAAATGCAGTTGCAAAAAATTAGAAATGCATTCAACAGAAAAGCCACAAAACAAAGAAGCAAAAAATGTATTTGAATCCAAAAAATGTAGGAGTGGAAGAGGTGGAGACTGACATGACACTAAATCAAGTGAAAATAAAAGGAGTAGTTGACCCATAAGCATCGTGTGCAAGTATTGAAAAGAAAATAATGAGAAAAGCTAAAGTGATATCACATGTATTACCACCACCAGATGAAGCTGAAGCACCTGCACCACAAGTTATTGCATCACAGGTCAGATATCATTCCACCACTCAAACTGAAATGAAATTTTGCTCGTATAAATTAAATAACATTGCAGATAGGTATAAATACAAGTGTCATATACATGTATACAATCATTGAGTAAATTATGTATACATGTCAACAAGCTTATTTATTAATTTTTGCATAAATGAAAAATCTATTTGGAATATATGTATAGGTAAGTGGAGCGATAAAAGTGGAATTACATGTCAGTGTTAACGGTGCTTCCTGAACTGTTGTTGTACATGGTGAAGAATGACATGTGTAGGATGATTAATTTATGTGGGAGCACTGATCGATGGTGTAAATTATGAAAACATATATTAGTTACTAACATGTGTATGAGTGGTTAAGTGTGAGGGTAGCGATTAATTAGTCTATCTAGCCATTTATTTAGCTTCGCTTTTGCCAAAGTTCAATGTCCTCTGAAAATTATTCAACTTATTTTTGCAGTAGAAATTAGAGTCACATCTTTAGATTTGTTAGTTTTCTAGTATATCAACAGCTGCTGATTGGGTTGTATTCGTTTTTACTATTTTTCATAAACTTTTTTTGCTACATTGTGTTTCAAACTTTTAGAAGAATAACTAATTAGTATAACCAGTAAATTCTTAATTTTGTGATATAATTTACTGTCACGACTCACACTTTTGTACTTATTTTCATTTATGCTATTAAAGGAGTTTCTTCTTTTGTTATATTCTCTTGGTTTCTTTTCCTTTTTACCCAGAAGTAGGCAAAATTTTCATTTTCTCTTAAAGAAATAAAAAGCAGTTATGTTGTTAACATTCACATTAATTCCCTTATTATCTTCTAAATCTCCAAAATCTTAATTCTGTCCCTCCAAATTGCGATGGTATATTACGATCAAGATTGATTTGAATTGCAAGGTCGTTGGTCAGGTTGCCAGGCCAGTGGCCTGTCCCTTGTAGCACAAGCAGCAACATGTGCTGCCGCTTTGTGCAGTAGCGGCACCTTGCTGCTGTAGGCAGCAGTACCCACTAGTACCACTTGCAGCAAGGCTGTTGCCCCGCTACCAAGGCCGAGGCTCGTTGTTTGTGAAGACCGACACCTCCCCTCCCCTCCGACACCTCCTACTCACTCTTGATTTATCTCAAGTTTTCAATATCTATCTCATTTTAAAAAAAATCAATAGCTCTAAAACTTTTTTTATGTACTTCAACCCTATCTTATAATATAAAGTCTACATTCAATATATATAACATGTTTAAAATAAAACAATATGTAAATCAAGCCATTGAAGGATAAAAACAAATTCTAGAGCAAGATTGTTTAAAATTGGAAATTTGAAAACTTACTTACAATAAACCGTTTCTATAAATTTCATAACTATGGTATGAAATAATCAAATAAAGTATGAGCTTGCAAAAAGAAACCACTATCAATTCTCAAGGAAAACAAAAGCTTGTTAGGTATGTTTTTCTTCATTAAGTCTTAAATTTATGCTTTAATTTTCTGATTTGGAAATGATAATAAAGCTTTATATTCATCAATAACGCAAAAGATCAAGATTCAAAGATTGAATAAGAGGAGAAATCAAAATATAATCTCATCAACCATGTATCGTTTACATATACCAAAACAAGTCATTGGAAATATAAAAAATGAATTCAAGTTCATTTATAGTAAAGTGGTCTTATATATATATATATGAAAATTAAATACAGATCTCAACTTATAACATGTTCAAAATTGAAACGCAACCCAGTTAAATCTCAATTAAATAGAAACAATTTTTTTTCCTCCTTGCCTACTCAATCAAAACATGCAAGCCTTAACCCACATAATCTATCAAGCATGTAGCATACAAAGGATAAAGTACTAACTTAGAACTGAACAAACACTAGATAACAATTCTAAATAACCTAGGATAAGATCTATGAACATGATATACGTCTTACTACCCACTCCATCAGTCAAATCGATGAAACTACAAGTATACATAAGACATACCAGTCAAACCGAAAATATAATTACGAATCTTACACATAGATACGCAATTCTTGATTCGATGCATAATTTGATGCCCAAAACCTATGAAATTTCAGAAACCGCAAAACCCAAAACCAAAATCACGAATCTTGATACTCCTTGAACACACACACATATACAATTAGAACACTTAATTAAAATAAATAGAATGAAATGAATATACCTTAAGCATACGATGTCAGCAGCGGTTTTTGAGAATCGAGCACGTTAACGTGAGGAAGAAGATGGAAATATCGTACGATATCAGCAGCGGTTTTGAGAAGCAAATTAGGCTTTTTTTGGAAATTAGGGATTTGCGAATTGAATCGGCAGTGAGTTTAGTTTTGAGAATTTTTACCTTAATTAATGAATTGAGCGGCCAACTAAAATGGGGCAGGGAAGTTGTAATTTTTAGAGGGTAGGAAAGTAATGTTGGAGGACAACTGACAAAAACAGTTGTTATAAATAGTTTTTTACAACTGGTATAGATAAACAGTTGTTAAAGAGGCATATTACAACTGCTATACAAATAGAGTTGTTAAAAATATCTTTTCTACAACTGTTAAAAATGAATAGTTGTTACAGACTACTTATTACAACCGTTAAAAATGAACAGTTGCAAAGGGAAGGTTGTAGTATGATCGCTTTGTTGTAGTGTCATAACAATTTTCCTTTCTGGATTATAATCTGCCCCTATTCCTATGAGTAATTGAGAAACTTCCTTCATCTTTTACTGAGGCATAAATATGAGATAGAGGTTACCCTAAGGCCATATAGTTGGATTAGGGAATTTTCTTCTAAATTCTCTCTCTGTTATCTGACTCCTGGTCGAAATTATGGGGATTAGATCATTCCCCTTCTATGTCTTGTCTCAATCTTTTCTTGTCATGGCTAATTTCTTCTAAGCGGATAAATTTGCTTGCTTGGGAATAGAAATTTTGTAGATCTTTACACTCATGGATATAAAGATCTTCCCAGAATGGGGTTTGCTTGATCAACCTTGATCGAACTGCCATTAGCTTTTCTCTATTGGTTATACGTCCGACCATTAATGCCTTTATATGAAACCTTTTTAAATATTTATCAAGAGATTCTTCAGATCTTTGTCTGATAGTAGCTATGTAACATCCCCAGAATTTTATCAATTTAAAATTTATGATTTATTTGAATTTCTGAAATCTAAATTAAGTTAATTTGAATTAATTTTAAAATTTCAAAACAAGTGAAATATTGAGTTTGTTTATCTATATATAGGATGGAATGGATTTCAAATTTGAATTAAAATTTTTAATTTAGATTTGAATTTATATTTGAAATTAAATTTAAATAAATATCGTAAGTAAAGTATTTGAATTCAAAATATTAACATATGTGTATAGTTTCATAAATTAATATTAGAACTTTTTATTTTAAAACGGTTGTATAAATATAAAAGAGAATGTAATTATTTAAGTATGAAAGAAAAATAATATTTAAACCTTTGTTTAAAATATTTTCTCATGCAAAAGAATTTACAAGTGTTCTTGTCTAACATATGTAACTTAGCAAGTGTAATCAATCAAAGAATGGAAGTTAACTAGTTTTATTGAATTTATTTTAAGAAAATTTATTAAAATGAGAAAGGTTATATAAACCATTTTAACTTCTTTTTCTCATTTCTTTCTCAGTTTTAAAAACTTCAACAAATATGAGAAAAATCAAACCCTTAAACCAACAAGTAATCAAACCAGAGCAAAGAAAATTAAAGAAAAAAAATCTTCAAAATAAAAAAAAATTGGAAATTAAACATCTATTCAATTCAAATTTTAAAACTTGGAGATCATCTCAAGTAAAGGAATCAGATCAAGTTGAAAACAATTTCCAGTAAACAATAAAGTCAACCAAGGATCATTCCAGTAAATTTAACAAATCAAAGTTGCAATTTCCAAATTTTTCAAGTTCAACAGAATCTCAGTGTGATAGCCCTGATTTGATGAGCAATATTATAATTTAAACTAGTTTAAGATCGTTTAAAAATTGTAGTAAAAACATATATATATAGGAATAGAAACTTGTTACCAATGAATGATTAAATCATGTACAGGGGCACAAGGCAGTGCACACACATGCACACATGTTCTCTGCATAATAAAAATAAGTCAGAAGTTAATGTATAAATTAGGGTAAAATAAGTTAGAAATATGTATTGTGTGGAAGACATGATTATGTCTTTAATAAGTTAGCATGAAAGAAATCAAGTGTAGGCAGAAATAATGGATACCTGTGGAAAAGTGTTAGACAGTTAGAATTATACAAAGCAAAAGAAAAAAAAAGTTTACATATGATATGCATGTATATAGGCAAGTGCTGCTGGTAGAAGACAAGACTTGCATGAAAATGGTATGAACCCTTAACAAAACACTTTTACCATTTTTAGTAATTCTTTTGCTTACAAAAAAATCAAGACACACATATAACATGACCGGGGTAGGACTGAAAATAATAAGTTTTATTTTCTGAAAATTTTATGAGGACCACATACCCTTTTTCTTTCATCTGAATTAAGACCGAGGCAGGTTTAGATATGGGGTAAAATTGACATTAGGTAATTCCTAAAACCCTAGTGGCAGCCAGAGTTTATAAGAAGGCTTAGTGTGGGGAAATCATATGCATTTTGCTCTTCATTAACTTAAAAAAAATATAAGCACCGACCATTAGAATTAGTAGAAGGCAGGATATCAGAGAAAAAGGGTTAGGAAAGAAAGAGAAGGACTAAGGTGAGTAACCTCACTGAAAACTTGGCATTAAGTCCTGAATATTGAGGCAGCCTAAATAGTTTTATATTTCATCTATATAATCTATGTTTATTTTGGGTGTGTTAATGATCTGTTCAAATGTTCAAACCATCATATTGATATACCCAGAAAATATGGTTTATGGATTTCCTGTTTAAAATGATCATTTGTATTATGCATTAACCTTGATAGGAGATGTTTTCCTTTATGTGTTTTCTGCATACAGTAATTTATTAAAAGAAAATCCCAAGGGAAAATGTTGTAAATCTATGGTCTAAAAATGAGAAAGAAAAGATGGGACTGCAGCATAGAATGGTTGCTGCTTATGTCTCATAATTAGATAAGTGGAAATATAGAAGTGAAATGTTACACATGTGCTGAGCTTCTATGTTTATAAATAAATCTAGATAAGAATAAAGACTTGTGGTTTAGTCAGATCTTATGAATTTGTGAGCACCTGATTAAACCAGAGGTAATGGATGCAACAAAGAAAACAATTTATGACCATATATTTATAAACATGATCCATTAAAAACCCATGATTTAAATAACATGTATATTGAGAACTCAGACTAGCTAGTATGATTAAATCTATGTTTATGAAAACATGATCTATTATTCCTTGAATACATGCATGATGGTTGAGTTATTTATTTTCTCTGATTAAATATGAGATGCAGAAGGGATTAACACAATTGGGGGAAAGGGAAAATAAACACTTAGTAATTTAACTAAGGATTTTGGATCTTAGGCTACAAAGTATGGCTTGGCAAGGGGAACACTGCAAGCCCACACATGGTATGATCATACCTAGGGGCCTGAGTGAGCTGGGTTAACAGTGAATATGTCCCAGACAATGTGTGATTTAATAGAAGGGAAGTAGCTAAAGACCAACATAAAATACCTGATATTGAATTCTAAAAATAAGTTCACAGGAAGGCTTGGGTAAAATCCCTGATAGCCAAAAAATTTGTAGATGAGGAAAGATGATTTAAACGATGATTATATTGGTTGTTTTAGAGTATTCTATGGATGGATTATATGCTTGTGCTCCCTGACACAACACATTGAATCATGTATTATTTTGCTGTGCATTAATTAACATGCACAGGTTATACAGGAAGGTGTACTAGAGAAATATTGCTTTCCTTTATCTATTTTAAAATTTGTTTGAAAATGAGAAGAGTTATCTAAATTTAGATTTTCAGGAAGATTGCTCATACCAGACAATTAGTCTGACCCTTTGTGTGTTTGTGCACCATTGGGTGTCTCATATTTTTATGAGGCAGCTCATGGTGATTGTGCAGGTAAATAGGCATTTCTTTGATCAAGAATTGGATGAATTAGCTGCTAAGGATTTAGATACAATAGTTACAGACTCACTGATATTGAAATAGAAGTTTAAGTTGAATTTATGTTATGAGATGTTAGTTAAGTTGTTTGGAAAGAAACTGATGTAGTAATATTTTCTAGCTGTTATGTATTGAACTTAAAAATGTAATTCAGTTGGAAACTGTGTGTTGCTCTTGAAAATGTTTTAGCTGAGTATTGAAGTTTTCCTTCTTAGTTTCAGAATGATTTAATTCAAAGAGTAGAAAATCTGAGATATAAACATGTAAAGACTGAATGAGTATCTTAGTACTTAATGAGGAAGATTCATGTTAAAAAAAGATAAGGTAAATCTAGCATATACAAGTGTAGAATCACTATAGAAAGAACCCAAAAAATGCTTGTGATTTGTGTATAAATTAATACAAGACAGTAAGGCTAATTTGACCAAACCCTTAAGCCTGGTTTAAACCCATTCTTAATAGTTTTAAAACCCAGTTTGTAGAGCAAAACTAATTACATATACAAGTAGAGTAAGCCTCATCATTTCAAGTTAATAATTATTTGAAAAAGAATTAAAATATTTAAAAATCCTATTAGTAAATAAACATGCACAGGGACTTGCACAAACTGATTCAAAAGGCAGGTTATAAATAGTTTAGTAGAAATAAGCATGACTAGGGAAAACTGTATTCTAAAGAAAAGAAATTGTTATGTATAAATTATTTAATGATTTTCAATGCAGATTTCTACTTATTAATATTTATACTCTGATTCAAGTAGAAAAAAAAGGGAATAATTTACATATCTTCAATATGTAAATTAGATAAGTTGAACAACACAATATTTTTATATTGGTTAAAAGATCCTGGCGAGAGAAAAATTTAGAGATGACATTCTCTTGAGTAGATGACCACAGTATGATACTATATATATAAAAAAAATTAGTAGAAGAAATTGGGTCATCTCATTTGGTATCAGAGCTATGTTGTTAAATAACATAGCAAAATCTTGTATGAATTTGTCTGCATTGAATGTATGAAAGTGTTGACTGCTTTGGATGACTTGTTTTGTTAATTCATATATTACTAATATTTCTTAAACTAAATAAGGAGAAATTGATGTGAATTAATTTATAGAGTGTTAGGCAAGATGAACTAACTTAAGTATTATATCCATAGAATTATGGTGAGACCTAGACAACAAGAGGCAGGACCAAGTGAACCACCAATGGTGAGTATGCAAGATTTTATGAGAGCCATAAGAGATGGAGTAGGTAACAGGCAAGAAAATCCACATGAGGAGCTTTCCAAACTTCTCAAGACCTTTACCAATCTTGGAGGCAAGACTTTTGATGGAACAGAAGGGATCATAGGAGTTCAAAACTGGCTTAGAATATTGGACAATTTTTTTACAGATATGCAAGTTGAAGACCAAAAGAAGAGGCAAATAGCATCCATACAATTGAGAGGAGAAGCTTTGGACTGGTGGGAGGTTATCATAGCTGGAAGACCTGAAGGAGAAGTGACATGGAATCAATTTAAGGAAATGTTGGAAGGAAGATTTGTAACTGCATCAGCTAAAGAGTCTTTACTAGAGGAATTCATTAAATTAAGACAAGGGACTATGAGTGTTATTGAATACACACAGAAGTTTGAATCTCTGGCAAAATATGGTGCAGTGCTTATCACAACCCAAGAGGCTAAAAATGGCAGATACATCCAAGGACTGAATGCTAGCCTTAGTAGAGCTATGCTGCCATATAAGGACCGGACATTTGATCAAGTTTTAGATATGACCTTGAGTATTGAACAGCATGATAAAGCCAGGGAAAATTTCAGAGCACTCAAGAATAATCAAAATAAGAAAGGAAAAGGTAAGTTTCATCCTTATGACAAAAAGAAAACAGGTGTAGCTTCCACCAAGAATCCAGAAGAGGTCAAGACTGCTGAAGTTAAGAAGAAGGTCACTTGTTATAATTGTGGACAAGAGGGGCATATGAAGAATAGGTGCACAAATCCCAAACCAGCATCCTTCAAATGTCACCAGTGTGGGAAGGAAGGTCATATAAGGAGGAATTGTCCAGATTTTAAGCAAGGGAAAATGGGAACTTTGGAGGTGAAAGGCAAAGCAACTGAAGAACCAAATGTTGGGAATCATGGCCAAGTTGAAGGTACTTTGCTCATTCACTCAATACCTTTTGCAGTAGTATATGATACTGGGGCTACACACTCATTGATTTCCCATGATATTGCATAACAATTAAAATTGAATTGTATGATTGTTGATAGGCCATTGCTTATTAAAAGTCCTTTAGGTAGTTCCTGTGCTTTAGGTATGATGTGCATGCAACTGGGATTAAATATAGGGGGATATGTGTTTAGTGCAGACCTATATGTGTTGCAAAACCCAGGCATAAGAGTTATTTTAGGAGTTGATTGGTTAAGAAAATATAAGGCTGTTATAAATATGGAGACTTTCACTATATCATTGAGAACTTATGATGGAAAAAGAGTGGTTGTTCTTTGTGAAGCAAATAAGAACAGAAATATAGCCACCCTTGTTACTTTATCTAGTGAGAAGCACCTGCCTGTATTAGAAGAAATCCCTATAGTAAATGAATATGCTGATGTGTTTGGTGAGGTTAGGGGAGTTTCAAACCATAGACCAGTAGAGTTTTCAATTAAACTGATTCCAGGAGCTAACCCAGTGGTTAAGAGGCCAACTAGAATGGGGCCTAAGGAATTGATAGAACTGAAGAAACAACTGGTTGAACTAGAAGAAAAAGGCTTCATCAGACCCAGTAGCTCACCATGGAGAGCACCAGTGGTTTTTGTTAAGAAGCAAGATGGATCTCTCAGACTATGTATTCATTACAGAGAGTTAAATAAAATTACAGTTAAAAACAAATACCCCTTACCAAGAATTGATGATCATTTTGATCAATAGAGTGGTGCAAGAATATTCTCTAGACTTGATTTAGCTTCAGGATTCATCAAATGAAAGTAGAAGATGAAAGCATTAAGTATACAGCTTTTAATACTAGGTATGGACTTTATGAATTTTTAGTGATGCCCTTTGGCTTGACAAATGCTCCCTCTTACTTTTTTGACTTGATGAATAGAATTTTTAGAAAATACTAAGATAAATTTGTGTTGATATTTATTGATGATATCTTAATTTATTCTAAGACAGTTAAGGAGCATGAGAATCATTTGCATATTGTACTTCATAGATTGAGGCAAGAAAATTTGAAGGCAAAATTTTCAAAATGTACTTTTTGGCAAAATGAAGTAAACTTTCTAGGACATGTGATATCAGAAAAAGGTATATCTGTAGATCCCAATAAGGTAATTGCAGTTCAAGCTTGGAAAAGGCCTATTAATGTCATAGAGGTCAGGTCATTTATGGGGATGGCTGGTTATTATAGAAGGTTTATAAAAGATTTTGCAAAGATTTCAATTCCATTAACTAGATTGACAAGGAAGAATCAGGTATTTGCTTGGACTGTGGAATGTGAGAAAGCCTTTGGGAGGCTAAAGGAAGCACTAATACAAGCTCCAATACTAAAAGTACCTGAGGGAAATGAAAATTTGGTGATATATACTGATGCTAGTGGACAAGGACTTGGGGCAGTATTGATGCAACAACACCAAGTGATAGCTTATGCCTCTAGACAAATAAAGCCCAGTGAGGTAAGGTATGCTACACATGACCTTAAACTAGCAGCTATAGTGTATGCTCTTAAGTTATGGAGACATTATCTGTTAGGGGCTAAATTTGAAGTATACACAGACCATAATTCACTTAAATACTTGTTTTCACAAAAAGAATTGAATGTGAGGCAGCAAAGGTGGATTGAACTACTAGCCTCATATGATTTTGAAATATTGTACACCCCTGGAAAAGCTAATAGAGTAGCAGATGCTTTAAGTAGACAACATGCCAATGTAGCTAGATTAATGATAGAAGAGTTCAACACTTTATCACTGTTGATTGATCCAAAGATAGAATGTGAGGATATAGAGAGCATGAGCATATGCAGTGGGAATGTAGAGATGGGAAAGTTAAGCTTTATTACCTTGGAGTCTGAATTAAAAAATAAAATTGTAAATCTACAAGACCAAGATTCATTTTTATTTGAGAAGAAAACTCAAATATTGAATGGTGAGACAGTGGAAGATTTTCAATTGAATAAACAAGGTCAACTGGAGAAAAGAAAAAGAATATGTGTTCCTGCCATTGATGAATTAAAGCAAGAAATATTGGATGCTTATCACAAAAATAAATATACCATTCATCCAGGAAGCACAAGAATGTATCATAACCACAAAAGAGATTATTGGTGGAAAGGTATGAAAAGTGCAGTAGCCACTTATGTGTCTAAGTGCATGGTTTGTCAACAGGTAAAAGCTGAATATCAAAGACCCTCGGGAATGCTCCAACCTTTACCAATACCACATTGGAAATGGGAAGACATATCAATGGATTTCATTGATGGTTTGCCTAGAACAAAGAGGGGAAATGATAGTATTCGGGTTGTAGTTCATAGGCTAACCAAATCAGCTCATTTCATACCTGTGAAATCAGAAAGAAATGCCTGCACATTAGCTCAATTATTTATTAAAGAAGTAGTTAGATTGCATAGAATACCAAAAACCATAGTAAGTGATAGAGGCACCATCTTCACTTCAAAGTTTTGGCAAAGTTTTCACAAAGCAATGGGGACTGATTTATGCTTGAGCACAGCATATCACCTTCAATCTGATGGTCAAACAGAAATTATGAATAAATTGCTTGAAGACATGTTGAGGGCATGTATATTGGATTGGGGAGGAAGCTGGGAAGATCACATATTTCTGGCAGAGTTTGCATATAACAATAGCTATCACAGCAGCATAGGCATGGCACCCTTTGAAGCACTCTATGGTAGACCATGTTTATCACCCTCAAGTTGGATTGAATCTAGGGAGAAGGTGGTCTTAGGACCAGAAAATGTAATAGAGACTTCTGAAAAGATAGCTTTGATTAGGAGGAGAATTGCCTCTGCCCAAGACAGGCAAAAGAAATATGCTGATCAAAGGAGAAAAGCAGTGCAATATGATGTTGGAGACTATGTATTTATTAAAATATCACCTATGAAGAAGGTGCTAAGGTTTGGGAAACAAGGAAAGTTAATTCCCAGATACATAGGACCATATAAAATTTTAGAAAGAATTGGAAATGTAGCCTATAAGTTAGAATTGCCAGAGGAGATGAGAGAAATGCATAATGTTTTTCATGTATCTCAGTTAAGGAGATGGATTCATGATGCAGAGACAATCTTGGAATCTACTAAGGATGTGCAGATTGATCCCAGAATGATTTATGAAAAAGAGCCAGTAGGTATTGTTGCAAGAGAAATTAAGAAATTGAGGAATAAAGAAATTAAATTGGTGAAAGTGCGATGGAGCTTTGACCCAAATGATTGCACATGGGAAGTGGAAGATAAAATTAGAAATGATTATCCAAAACTGTTTGATTGAATAAAAGGTATAACATATATATGTTGATAAATGCTTTGATTAAATATGCAGTGTGAATTTTGTTTTAAATATACACAGAGTTTAACTAAGAGGTAATTTGAAAAAGTTTGATTATCTGGATTGAAAATACTTGAGCTAAGTATGAAAGAATTGTGGGACACAATTCCTAAAAAGGAGGGGTATATGTGATAGCCCTGATTTGATGAGCAATATTATGATTTAAATTAGTTTAAGATCGTTTAAAAATTGTAGTAAAAACATATATATATAGGAATAGAAACTTGTTGCCAATGAATGATTAAATCATGTACAGGGGCACAAGGCAGTGCACACACATGCACACATGTTCTCTGCATAATAAAAGTAAGTCAGAAGTTAACGTATAAATTAGGGTAAAATAAGTTAGAAATATGTATTGTGTGGAAGACATGATTATGTCTTTAATAAGTTAGCATGAAAGAAATCAAGTGTAGGCAGAAGTAATGGATACCTGTGGAAAAGTGTTAGACAGTTAGAATTATACAAAGCAAAAGGAAAAAAAAGTTTACATATGATATGCATGTATATAGGCAAGTGCTGCTAGTAGAAGACAAGACTTGCATGAAAATGGTATGAACCCTTAACAAAACACTTTTACCATTTTCAGTAATTCTTTTGCTAACAAACAAATCAAGATACACATATAACATGACCATGGTAGGACTGAAAAGAATAAGTTTTATTTTCTGAAAATTTTATGAGGACCACATACCCTTTTTCTTTCATCTGAATTAAGACTGAGGCAGGTTTAGATATGGGGTAAAATTGACATTAGGTAATTCCTAAAACCCTAGTGGCAGCCAGAGTTTATAAGAAGGCTTAGTGTGGTGAGATCATATGCATTTTGCTATTCATTAACTTAAAAAAAATATAAGCACCGACCATTAGAATTAGTAGAAGCCAGGATATCAGAGAAAAAGGCTTAGGAAAGAAAGAGAAGGACTAAGGCGAGTAATCTCACTGAAAACTTGGCATTAAGTCCTGAATATTGAGGAAGCCTAAATAGTTTTATATTTCATCTATATAATCTGTGGTTATTTTGTTTGTGTTAATGATCTGTTCAAATGTTCAAACCTTCATATTGATATACCCAAAAAATATGGTTTATGGATTTCCTGTTTAAAATGATCATTTGTATTATGCATTAACCTTGACAGGAGATGTTTTCCTTTATGTGTTTTCTACATACAGTAATTTATTAAAAGAAAATCCCAAGGGAAAATGTTGTAAATCTATGAAAAAGAAAAATGGGACTGCAGCATAGAATGGTTGCTGCTTATGTCTCATAATTAAATAAGTGGAAATATAGAAGTGAAATGTTACACATGTGCTGAGCTTCTATGTTTATAAATAAATCTAGATAAGAATAAAGACTTGTGGTTTAGTCAGATCTTATGAATTTGTGAGCACCTGATTAAACCAGAGGTAATGGATGCAACAAAGAAAACAATTTATGACCATATATTTATAAACATGATCCATTAAAAACCCATGATTTAAATAACATGTATATTGAGAACTCAGACTAGCTAGTATGATTAAATCTATGTTTATGAAAACATGATCTATTATTCCTTGAATACATGCATGATGGTTGAGTTATTTATTTTCTCTGATTAAATATGAGATGCAGAAGGGATTAACACAATTGGGGGAAAGGGAAAATAAACACTTAGTAATTTAACTAAGGATTTTGGATCTTAGGCTACAAAGTATGGCTTGGCAAGGGGAACACTGCAAGCCCACACATGGTATGATCATACCTAGGGGCCTGAGTGTGCTGGGTTAACAGTGAATATGTCCCAGACAATGTGTGATTTAATAGAAGGGAAGTAGCTAAAGACCAACATAAAATACCTGATATTGAATTCTAAAAATAAGTTCACAGGAAGGCTTGGGTAAAATCCCTGATAGCCAAAAAATTTGTAGATGAGGAAAGATGATTTAAAGGATGATTATATTGGTTGTTTTAGAGTATTCTATGGATGGATTATATGCTTGTGCTCCCTGACACAACACATTGAATCATGTATTATTTTGCTGTGCATTAATTAACATGCACAGGTTATACAGGAAGGTGTACTAGAGAAATATTGCTTTCCTTTATCTATTTTAAAATTTGTTTGAAAATGAGAAGAGTTATCTAAATTTAGATTTTCAGGAAGATTGCTCATACCAGACAATTAGTCTGACCCTTTGTGTGTTTGTGCACCATTGGGTGTCTCATATTTTTATGAGGCAGCTCATGGTGATTGTGCAGGTAAATAGGCATTTCTTTGATCAAGAATTGGATGAATTAGCTGCTAAGGATTTAGATACAATAGTTACAGACTCACTGATATTGAAATAGAAGTTTAAGTTGAATTTATGTTATGAGATGTTAGTTAAGTTGTTTGGAAAGAAACTGATGTAGTAATATTTTCTAGCTGTTATGTATTGAACTTAAAAATGTAATTCAGTTGGAAACTGTGTGTTGCTCTTGAAAATGTTTTAGCTGAGTATTGAAGTTTTCCTTCTTAGTTTCAGAATGATTTAATTCAAAGAGTAGAAAATCTGAGATATAAACATGTAAAGACTGAATGAGTATCTTAGTACTTAATGAGGAAGATTCATGTTAAAAAAAGATAAGGTAAATCTAGCATATACAAGTGTAGAATCACTATAGAAAGAACCCAAAAAATGCTTGTGATTTGTGTATAAATTAATACAAGACAGTAAGGCTAATTTGACCAAACCCTTAAGCCTGGTTTAAACCCATTCTTAATAGTTTTAAAACCCAGTTTGTAGAGCAAAACTAATTACATATACAAGTAGAGTAAGCCTCATCATTTCAAGTTAATAATTATTTGAAAAAGAATTAAAATATTTAAAAATCCTATTAGTAAATAAACATGCACAGGGACTTGCACAAACTGATTCAAAAGGCAGGTTATAAATAGTTTAGTAGAAATAAGCATGACTAGGGAAAACTGTATTCTAAAGAAAAGAAATTGTTATGTATAAATTATTTAATGATTTTCAATGCAGATTTCTACTTATTAATATTTATACTCTGATTCAAGTAGAAAAAAAAGGGAATAATTTACATATCTTCACATATGTAAATTAGATTAGTTGAACAACACAATATTTTTATATTGGTTAAAAGATCCTGGCTAGAGAAAAATTTAGAGATGACATTCTCTTGAGTAGATGACCACAGTATGATACTATATATATAAAAAAAATTAGTAGAAGAAATTGGGTCATCTCATTTGGTATCAGAGCTATGTTGTTAAATAACATAGCAAAATCTTGTATGAATTTGTCTGCATTGAATGTATGAAAGTGTTGACTGCTTTGGATGACTTGTTTTGTTAATTCATATATTACTAATATTTCTTAAACTAAATAAGGAGAAATTGATGTGAATTAATTTATAGAGTGTTAGGCAAGATGAACTAACTTAAGTATTATATCCATAGAATTATGGTGAGACCTAGACAACAAGAGGCAGGACCAAGTGAACCACCAATGGTGAGTATGCAAGATTTTATGAGAGCCATAAGAGATGGAGTAGGTAACAGGCAAGAAAATCCACATGAGGAGCTTTCCAAACTTCTCAAGACCTTTACCAATCTTGGAGGCAAGACTTTTGATGGAACAGAAGGGATCATAGGAGTTCAAAACTGGCTTAGAATATTGGACAATTTTTTTACAGATATGCAAGTTGAAGACCAAAAGAAGAGGCAAATAGCATCCATACAATTGAGAGGAGAAGCTTTGGACTGGTGGGAGGTTATCATAGCTGGAAGACCTGAAGGAGAAGTGACATGGAATCAATTTAAGGAAATGTTGGAAGGAAGATTTGTAACTGCATCAGCTAAAGAGTCTTTACTAGAGGAATTCATTAAATTAAGACAAAGGACTATGAGTGTTATTGAATACACACAGAAGTTTGAATCTCTGGCAAAATATGGTGCAGTGCTTATCACAACCCAAGAGGCTAAAAATGGCAGATACATCCAAGGACTGAATGCTAGCCTTAGTAGAGCTATGCTGCCATATAAGGACCGGACATTTGATCAAGTTTTAGATATGACCTTGAGTATTGAACAGCATGATAAAGCCAGGGAAAATTTCAGAGCACTCAAGAATAATCAAAATAAGAAAGGAAAAGGTAAGTTTCATCCTTATGACAAAAAGAAAACAGGTGTAGCTTCCACCAAGAATCCAGAAGAGGTCAAGACTGCTGAAGTTAAGAAGAAGGTCACTTGTTATAATTGTGGACAAGAGGGGCATATGAAGAATAGGTGCACAAATCCCAAACCAGCATCCTTCAAATGTCACCAGTGTGGGAAGGAAGGTCATATAAGGAGGAATTGTCCAGATTTTAAGCAAGGGAAAATGGGAACTTTGGAGGTGAAAGGCAAAGCAACTAAAGAACCAAATGTTGGGAATCATGGCCAAGTTGAAGGTACTTTGCTCATTCACTCAATACCTTTTGCAGTAGTATATGATACTGGGGCTACACACTCATTGATTTCCCATGATATTGCATAACAATTAAAATTGAATTGTATGATTGTTGATAGGCCATTGCTTATTAAAAGTCCTTTAGGTAGTTCCTGTGCTTTAGGTATGATGTGCATGCAACTGGGATTAAATATAGGGGGATATGTGTTTAGTGCAGACCTATATGTGTTGCAAAACCCAGGCATAAGAGTTATTTTAGGAGTTGATTAGTTAAGAAAATATAAGGCTGTTATAAATATGGAGACTTTCACTATATCATTGAGAACTTATGATGGAAAAAGAGTGGTTGTTCTTTGTGAAGCAAATAAGAACAGAAATATAACCACCCTTGTTACTTTATCTAGTGAGAAGCACCTGCCTGTATTAGAAGAAATCCCTATAGTAAATGAATATGCTGATGTGTTTGGTGAGGTTAGGGGAGTTTCAAACCATAGACCAGTAGAGTTTTCAATTAAACTGATTCCAGGAGCTAACCCAGTGGTTAAGAGGCCAACTAGAATGGGGCCTAAGGAATTGATAGAACTGAAGAAACAACTGGTTGAACTAGAAGAAAAAGGCTTCATCAGACCCAGTAGCTCACCATGGAGAGCACCGGTGGTTTTTGTTAAGAAGCAAGATGGATCTCTCAGACTATGTATTCATTACAGAGAGTTAAATAAAATTACAGTTAAAAACAAATACCCCTTACCAAGAATTGATGATCATTTTGATCAATAGAGTGGTGCAAGAATATTCTCTAGACTTGATTTAGCTTCAGGATTCATCAAATGAAAGTAGAAGATGAAAGCATCAAGTATACAGCTTTTAATACTAGGTATGGACTTTATGAATTTTTAGTGATGCCCTTTGGCTTGACAAATGCTCCCTCTTACTTTTTTGACTTGATGAATAGAATTTTTAGAAAATACTAAGATAAATTTGTGTTGATATTTATTGATGATATCTTAATTTATTCTAAGACAGTTAAGGAGCATGAGAATCATTTGCATATTGTACTTCATAGATTGAGGCAAGAAAATTTGAAGGCAAAATTTTCAAAATGTACTTTTTGGCAAAATGAAGTAAACTTTCTAGGACATGTGATATCAGAAAAAGGTATATCTGTAGATCCCAATAAGGTAATTGCAGTTCAAGCTTGGAAAAGGCCTATTAATGTCATAGAGGTCAGGTCATTTATGGGGATGGCTGGTTATTATAGAAGGTTTATAAAAGATTTTGCAAAGATTTCAATTCCATTAACTAGATTGACAAGGAAGAATCAGGTATTTGCTTGGACTGTGGAATGTGAGAAAGCCTTTGGGAGGCTAAAGGAAGCACTAATACAAGCTCCAATACTAAAAGTACCTGAGGGAAATGAAAATTTGGTGATATATACTGATGCTAGTGGACAAGGACTTGGGGCAGTATTGATGCAACAACACCAAGTGATAGCTTATGCCTCTAGACAAATAAAGCCCAGTGAGGTAAGGTATGCTACACATGACCTTAAACTAGCAGCTATAGTGTATGCTCTTAAGTTATGGAGACATTATCTGTTAGGGGCTAAATTTGAAGTATACACAGACCATAATTCACTTAAATACTTGTTTTCACAAAAAGAATTGAATGTGAGGCAGCAAAGGTGGATTGAACTACTAGCCTCATATGATTTTGAAATATTGTACACCCCTGGAAAAGCTAATAGAGTAGCAGATGCTTTAAGTAGACAACATGCCAATGTAGCTAGATTAATGATAGAAGAGTTCAACACTTTATCACTGTTGATTGATCCAAAGATAGAATGTGAGGATATAGAGAGCATGAGCATATGCAGTGGGAATGTAGAGATGGGAAAGTTAAGCTTTATTACCTTGGAGTCTGAATTAAAAAATAAAATTGTAAATCTACAAGACCAAGATTCATTTTTATTTGAGAAGAAAACTCAAATATTGAATGGTGAGACAGTGGAAGATTTTCAATTGAATAAACAAGGTCAACTGGAGAAAAGAAAAAGAATATGTGTTCCTGCCATTGATGAATTAAAGCAAGAAATATTGGATGCTTATCACAAAAATAAATATACCATTCATCCAGGAAGCACAAGAATGTATCATAACCACAAAAGTGATTATTGGTGGAAAGGTATGAAAAGTGCAGTAGCCACTTATGTGTCTAAGTGCATGGTTTGTCAACAGGTAAAAGCTGAATATCAAAGACCCTCGGGAATGCTCCAACCTTTACCAATACCACAGTGGAAATGGGAAGACATATCAATGGATTTCATTGATGGTTTGCCTAGAACAAAGAGGGGAAATGATAGTATTCGGGTTGTAGTTCATAGGCTAACCAAATCAGCTCATTTCATACCTGTGAAATCAGAAAGAAATGCCTGCACATTAGCTCAATTATTTATTAAAGAAGTAGTTAGATTGCATAGAATACCAAAAACCATAGTAAGTGATAGAGGCACCATCTTCACTTCAAAGTTTTGGCAAAGTTTTCACAAAGCAATGGGGACTGATTTATGCTTGAGCACAGCATATCACCTTCAATCTGATGGTCAAACAGAAATTATGAATAAATTGCTTGAAGACATGTTGAGGGCATGTATATTGGATTGGGGAGGAAGCTGGGAAGATCACATATTTCTGGCAGAGTTTGCATATAACAATAGCTATCACAGCAGCATAGGCATGGCACCCTTTGAAGCACTCTATGGTAGACCATGTTTATCACCCTCAAGTTGGATTGAATCTGGGGAGAAGGTGGTCTTAGGACCAGAAAATGTAATAGAGACTTCTGAAAAGATAGCTTTGATTAGGAGGAGAATTGCCTCTGCCCAAGACAGGCAAAAGAAATATGCTGATCAAAGGAGAAAAGCAGTGCAATATGATGTTGGAGACTATGTATTTATTAAAATATCACCTATGAAGAAGGTGCTAAGGTTTGGGAAACAAGGAAAGTTAATTCCCAGATACATAGGACCATATAAAATTTTAGAAAGAATTGGAAATGTAGCCTATAAGTTAGAATTGCCAGAGGAGATGAGAGAAATGCATAATGTTTTTCATGTATCTCAGTTAAGGAGATGGATTCATGATGCAGAGACAATCTTGGAATCTACTAAGGATGTGCAGATTGATCCCAGAATGATTTATGAAAAAGAGCCAGTAGGTATTGTTGCAAGAGAAATTAAGAAATTGAGGAATAAAGAAATTAAATTGGTGAAAGTGCAATGGAGCTTTGACCCAAATGATTGCACATGGGAAGTGGAAGATAAAATCAGAAATGATTATCCAAAACTGTTTGATTGAATAAAAGGTATAACATATATATGTTGATAAATGCTTTGATTAAATATGCAGTGTGAATTTTGTTTTAAATATACACAGAGTTTAACTAAGAGGTAATTTGAAAAAGTTTGATTATCTGGATTGAAAATACTTGAGCTAAGTATGAAAGAATTGTGGGACACAATTCCTAAAAAGGAGGGGTATATGTGATAGCCCTGATTTGATGAGCAATATTATGATTTAAATTAGTTTAAGATCGTTTAAAAATTGTAGTAAAAACATATATATATAGGAATAGAAACTTGTTGCCATTGAATGATTAAATCATGTACAGGGGCACAAGGCAGTGCACACACATGCACACATGTTCTCTGCATAATAAAAGTAAGTCAGAAGTTAACATATAAATTAGGGTAAAATAAGTTAGAAATATGTATTGTGTGGAAGACGTGATTATGTCTTTAATAAGTTAGCATGAAAGAAATCAAGTGTAGGCAGAAACAATGGATACCTGTGGAAAAGTGTTAGACAGTTAGAATTATACAAAGCAAAAGGAAAAAAAAGTTTACATATGATATGCATGTATATAGGCAAGTGCTGCTAGTAGAAGACAAGACTTGCATGAAAATGGTATGAACCCTTAACAAAACACTTTTACCATTTTCAGTAATTCTTTTGCTAACAAACAAATCAAGATACACATATAACATGACCATGGTAGGACTGAAAAGAATAAGTTTTATTTTCTGAAAATTTTATGAGGACCACATACCCTTTTTCTTTCATCTGAATTAAGACTGAGGCAGGTTTAGATATGGGGTAAAATTGACATTAGGTAATTCCTAAAACCCTAGTGGCAGCCAGAGTTTATAAGAAGGCTTAGTGTGGTGAGATCATATGCATTTTGCTATTCATTAACTTAAAAAAAATATAAGCACCGACCATTAGAATTAGTAGAAGCCAGGATATCAGAGAAAAAGGCTTAGGAAAGAAAGAGAAGGACTAAGGCGAGTAATCTCACTGAAAACTTGGCATTAAGTCCTGAATATTGAGGAAGCCTAAATAGTTTTATATTTCATCTATATAATCTGTGTTTATTTTGTTTGTGTTAATGATCTGTTCAAATGTTCAAACCTTCATATTGATATACCCAAAAAATATGGTTTATGGATTTCCTGTTTAAAATGATCATTTGTATTATGCATTAACCTTGACAGGAGATGTTTTCCTTTATGTGTTTTCTACATACAGTAATTTATTAAAAGAAAATCCCAAGGGAAAATGTTGTAAATCTATGAAAAAGAAAAATGGGACTGCAGCATAGAATGTTTGCTGCTTATGTCTCATAATTAAATAAGTGGAAATATAGAAGTGAAATGTTACACATGTGCTGAGCTTCTATGTTTATAAATAAATCTAGATAAGAATAAAGACTTGTGGTTTAGTCAGATCTTATGAATTTGTGAGCACCTGATTAAACCAGAGGTAATGGATGCAACAAAGAAAACAATTTATGACCATATATTTATAAACATGATCCATTAAAAACCCATGATTTAAATAACATGTATATTGAGAACTCAGACTAGCTAGTATGATTAAATCTATGTTTATGAAAACATGATCTATTATTCCTTGAATACATGCATGATGGTTGAGTTATTTATTTTCTCTGATTAAATATGAGATGCAGAAGGGATTAACACAATTGGGGGAAAGGGAAAATAAACACTTAGTAATTTAACTAAGGATTTTGGATCTTAGGCTACAAAGTATGGCTTGGCAAGGGGAACACTGCAAGCCCACACATGGTATGATCATACCTAGGGGCCTGAGTGTGCTGGGTTAACAGTGAATATGTCCCAGACAATGTGTGATTTAATAGAAGGGAAGTAGCTAAAGACCAACATAAAATACCTGATATTGAATTTTAAAAATAAGTTCACAGGAAGGCTTGGGTAAAATCCCTGATAGCCAGAAAATTTGTAGATGAGGAAAGATGATTTAAAGGATGATTATATTGGTTGTTTTAGAGTATTCTATGGATGGATTATATGCTTGTGCTCCCTGACACAACACATTGAATCATGTATTATTTTTCTGTGCATTGATTAACATGCACAGGTTATACAGGAAGGTGTACTAGAGAAATATTGCTTTCCTTTATCTATTTTAAAATTTGTTTGAAAATGAGAAGAGTTATCTAAATTTAGATTTTCAGGAAGATTGCTCATACCAGACAATTAGTCTGACCCTTTGTGTGTTTGTGCACCATTGGGTGTCTCATATTTTTATGAGGCAGCTCATGGTGATTGTGCAGGTAAATAGGCATTTCTTTGATCAAGAATTGGATGAATTAGCTGCTAAGGATTTAGATACAATAGTTACAGACTCACTTATATTGAAATAGAAGTTTAAGTTGAATTTATGTTATGAGATGTTAGTTAAGTTGTTTGGAAAGAAACTGATGTAGTAATATTTTCTAGCTGTTATGTATTGAACTTAAAAATGTAATTCAGTTGGAAACTGTGTGTTGCTCTTGAAAATGTTTTAGCTGAGTATTGAAGTTTTCCTTCTTAGTTTCAGAATGATTTAATTCAAAGAGTAGAAAATCTGAGATATAAACATGTAAAGACTGAATGAGTATCTTAGTACGTAATGAGGAAGATTCATGTTAAAAAAAAGATAAGGTAAATCTGGCATATACAAGTGTAGAATCACCATAGAAAGAACCCAGAAAATGCTTGTGATTTGTGTATAAATTAATAAAAGACAGTAAGGCTAATTTGACCGAACCCTTAAGCCTGGGTTCAACCCATTCTTAATAGTTTTAAAACCCAGTTTGTAGAGCAAAACTAATTACATATACAAGTAGAGTAAGCCTCATCATTTCAAGTTAATAATTATTTGAAAAAGAATTAAAATATTTAAAAACCCTATTAGTAAATAAACATGCACAGGGACTTGCACACACTGATTCAAAAGGCAGGTTATAAATAGTTTAGTAGAAATAAGCATGACTGGGGAAAACTGTATTCTAAAGAAAAGAAATTGTTATGTATAAATTATTTAATGATTTTCAAAGCAGATTTCTACTTATTAATATTTATACTCTGATTCAAGTAGAAAAAAGGGAATAATTTACATATCTTCACATATGTAAATTAGATAAGTTGAACAACACAATATTTTTATATTGGTTAAAAGATCCTGGCTAGAGAAAAATTTAGAGATGACATTCTCTTGAGTAGATGACCACAGTATGATACTATATAAAAAAAAATTAGTAGTAGAAAGTGGGTCATCTCACTCAGGCTCTTCTCTGTTTTTATAAAAATAAACTAAAGGTAAATCCTTTTATAAATTTGAGTTTCAATTTGTTAAGTAATCAAGCAAGTAAGTCCAGCAGAAGCTAAGCAAATTTACATAACTAGTTACCAAAAAAATCCAGGATCAAATTTAAAATAGCTTTCCAGACTTCAAAAATCTAGCTTCCAGGTTTCTTCTCCCCTGCTCTCCAAAAACAGGTGAGTAAACCTCTGTTAAATACAGTTTAACTGTTGTTTGTAAGCATGCCTGAAGTGATGTTGAAAACCATTTGCATGTGAACAAATCTGTGTGTATGTGTATATGAATTTTCCTGTGCATGTCTAAGAAATAGACATAAGTTTCTGTTTTAAAGATAACAGATTTCAACCCTGTAGAAAAATCAAAATGCTCCCTCCCTGATCCTTATTAAGCTATGGGATTTAAACAAAAATTGTTAGTTTTAATATGATTCGAATCTTAAAAATAGGTTTAAGTAAATCCAATCAAAGCTTCATTGGAAAATTGAAAAATACAGTCAAAATTCAAATCATGTTAAATTTCAAACCTCGAAAATTCTGATTTCAAGTATACCATCTGAAATCTTATCAAAAATAATGATTTTTGAAAGTAAAATCATAACTTTTAAATCAGTATTTACTGAGACAGGCAGAAATGAATGATTTTAGGGTTTTTGCCCATTGTCGATCATCGATGCAATGGAAATGGTCGGGGTTGCTCTTGAAGGTGGAGGAAGATTCAGGTATCACTAGAAAAATGCTCAACGATTTTATTATTCGTCGTGGAGGGCCGACGAGATCAAACTAGGGTTTTAACCCTGTGTTTTTGTCGATTGTTTCTCGAAGCAATGACGTTATCTAGGTCGCATCAGAATGGATAGGGGAGATTGGTGGCGGTGCGTGGTTGACAGGGGAAGCTCATGACGAAAGCATGTGGACACTGGTGATCTATGGCATCGATTCGAGGTGGATTTGTGGATCAAGCTTCGATCCTGATTTGAGTCAGATGACTCTTTTGCAAGATCGCCGAGGTTTTGGTCCTCTGGGTGGTATGGATGTTTGGTGGGGTTGTCGTTGACTTGATGGAGGCTGGAGCTTCGACCAACAGTGGCGATTCCGACCGTGCATGTGCACAAGCCCTGATGTGTATCATGAAGCAGGGTAGAGGAATAAAGGGTTGATGCCTCGAAGCAAGCTTCGGGAAAGTCACTTGTTAACTCGAGATTGGGCTCGAGTAAAATTATTGATGCGTCGGGTAAAAAAAACTTAAAAAAAAATTAATTTTGAAAATTTAGGCTCTCAGGTGGATTTTCGACAAAACTCGAAGTAAACAGGAAAAGTTCTCGGGTAAGACTCGAAGAAGTCTCGAGTCTGCCACGTAAAACAGTTTTTACTTTAAAAAAAATTTCAAACTTTTAAACATTATTAAACCATGTTTTCAAAATGATTGATTTAGATTAAAGTTTTAATTAATTAAAGATTTAAGTAAGATATTTTCAAAGTAATTAAATTTTAATTTATTTAAATTTGACACATTATTTTGTGAAGTTACTTATATTGAATAAATAATGAAATTTAAAAGAAAATTAAGATAAAATGTTGTCTAAACTAATCATAACCTTTTAAGGAAACTAATGTATAAGTATAATGGTTAAATAAGGTTTAAAAGGAAAATCAAAGTAATTAATTTATCTATTGGTTTATTAAACAATTAATGATTTTGTTAATATAATTACTTAAGAAGTAATTAATAAATTAATTGTTTAATATTAAAGAGTAATTTAATAAATAATTAAGGTTAATTAATTTGTAATTAATCATTAATTAATTAAGGAGTAATTAATTAATAAAAGTAATTAAGATTTAATTAATTAACAATTCAAGGTTAATTAATTAAGATAATTAATTAAGGAACGATTAATTAATGAAGGTGATTAAGACTTAACCAATTATAATTAATGATAATTAATCATTGATTAAAGATTACTAATGAAAGTAATTATGTTTTCAATAAATTTAAAACCACACGATTTATTCATCTTAATTGAAGATGTTTGATTGTTATTGAATGATGTGTGTTGGATTGATGTTTCTGATATGTGACGTGATGCTACGTAATATAAATTACTTTGTGCTGAGCTGTGATATCTGTGATGAATATACTGCTGTGCGAATGTGAAAACCCATTGGCCCGTAAAATGGCATTTGAATTTCGATGCGACGAGTCGGATTCCAGTTGGTTATTCGAAACCCACATTGAACCTGTAATCTTTGTAAATGATATATCTACGTGTTTTTAAATTGAGCGCTCACTATTCAGTTTAGCTGGGAGGGGACTTTGTGTCATATAACCCATTTCGAATAGTGATACGACAAAATAGATAGCATTTGAAGACGGTGGTGAAGATCGGGCGTCTTCGAGAACGATAGGATAACCTGTCGAATGACTCTGCACTGAGTTGCTTCGGTATAGAGATCTCCATATGTGATGGGGAGTCCGATCGGGATTGTGGATACTCGGTTTGCAAGGGCTTCTTTGGAAGTGCCTTCGGTTCTGTTCGAACCTGAAACAGACTTTATGGTTGTATGTCTGACATTACAATTTGAGATATAAAGCTGACTTCTTTCAAATACATTTCCGTTGGTGGCAGAGAATTTATTCTCTTAGCTTAACACGCTTCTTTGAGATGTACGAGCTTAGAGGTTATGTATTTGAAGGTTATTAGTGATATACTCCCAATTTGGTAGTATGGCATGCGGAGTGCTGCTGATCATTTGTTGACCGAAGCATGGCTTTGTGAAAAAGTGTAGCTTTGTGGACGAGACTTCGTCGAACTTCACAACCCGGTTATGGTCGAAATAGGAATCGTTGCAGCAAGGTTATTTCTGGATAGCGCCCCCTGAGGGTATGTCCATTTTCTTTTGGATTATAAACGGTATCATGATATGGAGCCTAGATACTTAACTTTGTGGTTTCTACAAACTTATTTCTTTGTGGTTGATGGTTGAGAAGCGCTTCGGATAAAGGTTGGTAATAACCGGGAGATGACATACACGTGTCAGTAGTTACCTAGTTACAGAGGTAACCCGGCCTTGTGTTGGCAGAGATCCGGTTAGGTTCTCGGGGACGTCCCTCCAGATGCGTTCCATTTTATGTGGGAAGTTCCTTTGCCTGACCATTTGCTGGAAATCCAATCATCCAATACGAGCCCTTTATGGTTTTAGTTGTAGAACCTGCCATCTAATATGGTAGCTATAGTGGGTATACTATAATGGTACGTATGCAGGCTAAGATTAATATTATACTTTTGAAATGATTTCTACACTATGCACTAATAATAATATCAAAGAGTTTTCTCGTATTAAGCATGTTTAGACTATCATAAGAGGAAATCTCCTCCAAGTCTACGTTTGTATTGTGTGTGTGGTGGGAGGTCTTATGGTAATTTCATTTTCCAAAAAGCATATCGGTTTCCTTGTATAAACTGTTTTATTTGAAACAACTGTTTTTGTTTACTCATATCAGTCTCATGACTGACCCGGAGTTTATTGTTCCCTTCCTAAACTCTGTGTGCCCATAATTTCCACACGGGCAGCCTGGAAGCAGGTTATCCGTATTTTTGGAGCTAGCTTGGATTTTGAAGTCTTTCGGAAGCTGTCGGATTTCGGAAAGCATTTGGTCTTGGAAATCTTTTGAAGTATTAGAGTTTTTTGAAGACCTTATCGAAATGAAGTATGTTGGAAACTTGTTGAAGTATCTATTTTCGTATTATTGTTGTATCGTATTTGTATCACTCTGATATTGGTGATCGATGTTGCAATGGATATTGTATCAAAATTGTATTTATGTTGTGATCAATGATATTCATTTTTTTTCCGCTGTTAATATTCATCTAATGTCGTTATAAGGTCTATCCGAACTGGAATTCAACGTTTGAATCTCTGACAATCGAATACAAGTGGGGTATTTGATGATGATTTTCAATCGCTGGATTTCGGGTCGTGACAAGCTAATAAACTAAATTCCATTGTTAGATCTTTGAATGCACAAAATTAAGTCAAAATTCATAATAAAATTGTTCCCATGAACGGATTAATATTTCTTGGCAATTGTTAAACCATTTGATAGTGTCCCCTTGTAAAGTAATTGGGAAAAGCTTGCAGCAGATTGGCCCTTAAGCACTAGACAAATCCATTCGTATTTCAAAAGCTGCTAAGTGATCTTCTAGGTTAGAAGTTCCATCGTACTTCAATATAGGAACTTGAATGTGAGAAGAGATGCTAATTTCCATTATCTCTTCTAAGAAAGGAGTTCTTTGCAGGATAACATATTTCTTTAGGCCAGTAATTCCTTTTCCCTTTGGTGTATCCATCGTTATTCACTATATGTTGTCTTTTTGGTCGTCTTCATTTTTATGGCAACTTTCACTATTTCTTTTGATTTGGCTGTTTGACTGCTTGAGGGACATGTTTGCTTGACTTTCTTGGTTTAACTCTTGGTCGTTTACCTTATTTGGAGGTTGTGCTTCTTCTCCTTCTTCTACAATCTTTGGTGATTCTTGAGATGGAGCTCTTTCAGAAAGTTCTTGCATCTCCATCATTTGTTGTGGTTGATTTTGAATTGTAATTTCATTATTCTCTATTCTTATCAATGCTGACGGTTGTCCAATTTCCATCTTCTCTAAGTCGAAATTCGAAACTAGGTTATTTTCCAAAGTGGATCATGGCATTGCTTCTTCATTTGAGATATTAATGTTATTCCCTACCTCCTCAATCTTCTTCTTTTGGGCGAAGTACTCTATGCTATTAATATGTGACGAAAGTGATCAGGATTCAGACATTCGAACCCTCCTTCTAGTGCCAAAAATGCTGATAAGAAAACTTGTCAACACCCCAAATTTTAAGTTGAAGTAGGAATAAATGCCTTCGAAACCTCCTTTTGAATAGGTGAGGTTGGATTGAAGTTTTCAAACAAATAAACTAGTTAAAGATTTGTCTTTGGGACATTTCGACATATCAAAAGGACAGATACTCTTCAAATAGCTCTCGAACGATTTGACGGAGGACTTAGTCGAAACCACCCTTTGACACAGACCAAGGTGTTTGGGTTTGGATCCTAATAGTTTTGGAAAATAGTAGAGTTGGGATGTCTTCGAGACGGTAAAATAAGGTAACTCTTGCAATTAAGTAGATCTGAGTTTAGGCTTCTAGGAAATAAGAAAATTCAAGGCTTCGATTGGTCGAAAGGCGGACCTTTCAAATAGGTAAGCTGTTGGTTGACATATCGATATAAAATTAGGAAATCTAACTGATTAGTAAAAATGTTTATTCCAGTCCTCTCTTTATTTAACTCAATTGTACAAATTGAAAAAAATCCCCAATTTGATTTGAGAATTACGATTTACAAGTTTAAGAAATTACAAGTAAGAGAAAAAGTAATCGGATCCCCTATAATTGATCCCTGCGGTCATATTTATAGGTGCGGGTTAGGTCCCCTTCGACTCCAAGCTTTCGAAATGGTTGAATGATCAGTCTTCCTGCTTTTGTGAATGTTTCTTTAGCCATACCTTTCGATTTGGTTGAAAGGTTTGAGTTATTCTTCTGTTGCATCTTAAATTTGGGCTTCTTTCTTGCTTTATTTCCTTTCGACTTCGTCGATGGGCCCTGCTTGATAACTTTCAACCACGTTGAAGGGTCTACCAATACACTTTTGTCTGAGTGTTGATGTGCCACATAACTTGACTTGGGTGTCATCCTTAGATGCTGCCAAAACATGTCCTCCTTTGGCTTTGAATGTGTCGAAACACCCTAAAAGGCCTTGCTGTACATGGTCTCTTTCGAATAACTCTTTCCCATCTAATTCAGAACCTTATGCCTTTATAGTAATGGACGTATAGTGCTTTTTTAGGTGAAGGTGGCCCTAACCATTTTGAAAGACTGTATATGCTTTCGAAAGGGTTGAATTGGTTGAATGATTCTCTCGTGGATGTTAATTAAGGTGAAACCAAGTCATCTCTATTGTTTTCGCGCAAAATGTAGAGTGCCTGCTTTCTATTGCCTTCGAGAGGTGTTCTTTTGAGTGATTTAAATGCTGCTAACATGCTTGCTATCGCTTTCGTAAGGTAGCCTCCGATCTTGTCGAAAGCTCTTCTTTGACACAATCGAAACATCCCTTTGTCTTAATCGAAAGGTTTTTCCACCGTTGCTACATCCTTGTCGGAAGCTCTATTTAACTAGATCATCTTGGTGCCTTTTGATTCTTATCAATGCACCCGTGTTCCTTCTTTCATACTTTTATTCCTAAGAATATTTTATGAATAACATTTATTAATAATTAACTATTTATTAAATCAATTAATTAAATAATATTTTAATTAAAACTTAAATAATCAAATAAACCTTTAATAATTAAAGCCTTAACTAATTAAAATAATTTAAATAATTAATTTATTTAAATAATAAACCTTATACTTAATTAATAATTAATTAATAATTATTAAAAAATAAATTATATACATACATTATATTCAATTAAAAATTAATCTCGCTTTAATTAATAATTAATTTGAGTTAATCTTATCTTTAAAAGATAATTAATTAGAAATTAATCTTTACTTAATTATAATTAATAAACCCTGTCAAATCTTAATTAATTACTTAAAATTAATTACTAAAAATATAATCATTAGGAAATTAGTTAACTTTTATCTCTAATTAAAAACTTGGAAAAAATATAGTTTTAAAAGTTAAGTTAAAAGGACGTTATTTAAAATGTTGATTATTCCTTGAACCACATCCACAACAACTATCACTATGGCTGGAATTTTTTTCTAAATCATTAACCTCCAAACTGCTTCCTTTAACTTGTTCTTAAACATAAATCATGTAAAAGATCTTAAAAACAAAACAGAGTTTAAAAAATTACTTTAACTTTTAAAAGTTTTAAACAAATAAACAAAGTTTCCAAGGGACTCGTATCTTACTTAACAACTTTGCAAAATAGTTTGCCATCAATCATCACATCCAAATATACATACAATACCAAAACCAAATCCACTTAAACAAAATATCTCATGTTCATATACTATATTACATCCAAGTTCACAACATGAAACCATAGTAAGTGGACTTCAATTCAAGTCCATTTTTACCATATATCTCATATCAACCATAATCAAAATATCCAACACATGACCAACCAAACATAAGCCAGCATACATCATGTTTGCACCAAAAATGGTCCAAACCCCAATATCGTGAAAGCATCCGTTTATGAACACAAATCAGCAATATTCAACAAAAATCTCAGATCTAAGCAATATCAAACACAACAATTCAAAAATAACAATCACAAACACAGGATTTATAGTGGTTCGGCGATCTTACCTACGTCCACTCCGAAGTTTATGTCTTTATTGATTCACTTAATGATTTCAATCAATTACAACGGATTATAGTTGATGATAGCTCTGAAATCTGATTACAACAACGATAATGAAGAGTAGAATTGAATCGGGCAGAGTCTGGACATCGAATGGCCAAAAGATCCCCTTTCTGTAGGCTTTAGGGTGCTATTTATAGGCGTAGGTGGCTCAGATCTTGCTCAAACTTCGGGAGACTTTTTCTGGCACGTGAGTGGGCCCACTCGACCGACCCCACCAAGTTTCGACTCGATTTGAGATTGATACGAAGTGATTTCGTATCCATCAAAAAATGACCCAATCGAGCTGAAACTTGGCAGGAACATTCTTTACCTTGTATGCAAGCTTCTGTGAAAATTTCGTTGCATTTGGATCAGCGGTTTCGGAGTTATGATCGATACGAGTTGGTATGTTTCGGTTGGCTATTTATTTCGAATCCATCAATTCGAAACGATCTCTTTGACTCGATCACCTCACGTGGTCTCGTGATGATGTGGCATGCATGCTTCGCCACGATCCGGTTTTTACTCCGAGTTGACCTTATCGACTCCGTAAATTTCGCCTTGTTCGTATCGAGGGATGACACGTCACACAAGCTCGTTGACCTGATTGATACGAACAAGTCTCAGCTCATGGATTCGAACATGGTTTCGCGATGGAGACGAAGCAGCGAATCTCTGATGGATGCGAAGCTGAAGTTAGGTGATCGTTACGAAGTAAACTGCATACTGATGGATTCAATTATGACACTCTAGCCGAAGTTCGTTCGATACGAAGTCCATCGATGCGAAGACCTGGCCATTCTGATGGATACGAAGCCGATGGATATGAACCGAGGTATGGTGATGGATACGAGTATCGATACGAAGTGCGACCTACTGATGGATACGAAAAAGTGCTCTAGTATGGATACGAACATGCTGAGGCGATGCCTATTTGATCGATTCGAAACTGATCGATTCGAACTGACCTATATCGTGTTAATGATCGATTTGAACTCGATCGATTCGAAGTATGAGGAACCTGATGGATTCGAACAAAATAAATATCGACGAATTCGAATCCGATGGATTCGAAATGGGCATCTCCTTGGCAATTCGATGGATACGAACAGCGTACTTTGGCTAACTTGCATCGATCATATCTCATTCATACGAACTCCGATTAACCTGAAATTTGAAACACTGGCTTTTATGGCTTTGCTTGTTATGTCTTATCAATTTTAGCCTATTTCGGGCTCAGACAGAATTCATCGACATCCATAGTGAAGTAGAGTATAACCAATCTTTGAGACGAGCTGTCATTGCTTTTTGATCGATCTTTTGGTATTACGGCTTTGCCAAAAAGCGGGATAACATTTGCCCCCCAAAACATGCCTTGCGATAGGAAAGTGTGTTTTGTAATGCCCTGAGTTGGATGTTCATATCCTATCAACAACCTGTAAAGAACTTGATAGTTTCATATGACCTCAAATGACGATCTTTCGGGATCGTACGCCATTTAAGGTGAATCGGGACCGTTCGCGCTCGATGCCGTTCGCGGCAAATGATGAGACGGGATTGTTCGCGATCGGATGACGTTCGTGGCAGATGATGCAATGGGACCGTTCGCGGTCAGATGCCGTTCGTGGCAAATGTCGATCGTTCGCGATCAAGTGCCGTTCGAGGCTGATTGTGACCGTTCGAGGTCAGATATCATAATAAGTGAATCATGACCGTTCGAGGTCGGTGCCGTTCGAGGCAGAGTATGATCGTTCGCGATAAAATGTCATATAATTGAATCATGACCGTTCACGGTTGGGTGCCATACGAGGCGTAGTGTGATCGTTCGCGATCATGTGCCGTTCGAGGCGAATTGTGACCGTTCAAGGTCGGGTGACGTTCGAGGCGAGTTGTGATCGTTCGAGGTCGTGTGCCGTTCGAGGCGAGTTGTGATCGTTCGCGATCGTGTGCCGTTCGAGGCGAATTTTGTGTGCCCGGGGGGGGGGGGGGGAGGTGGACTTAGTGTTATCGACACCAGGTTTCATGTTCAGGGGAGTTTCTGAATCAAAGACTTTGGCGGTTCATCGCCATGCAGGAGTGCTCGTGGAACGTTCGCGATCCAACGGGCATACAAGTAAATTCTTTCACAGAATTGCAAATATCAAAGTGATGATCATACGAATCTCACAGTAGGAATGTTCAAATCAAAATCAAAGCAAGAGCAAGACGAGGATGTCAAAGCGTAAACTCTTACTATGGTGCAGTTAGTAGTCATTCAGAGCATGCCTATGGATCGTGCGCGATCATTTACATGTGTAAATGATTTAACCGTGTTAGTGAGAGGTTTGCGACTTGTTCATTGCTTTTGACCTGCCACCGAGTTCATGAGGGAATTTTACCTGCCCTATGGCTGAGAGTTTATTCGTCTACTACCACCAGGTTGCTCAGATACCCTTATCTCTCTCTGGGATTGGATCAACATGTTCCAAGTGTGTGCCCCCATGAAGATCGATGCCTGATTCGCTTCTGAAGATGCCTCTTGGCTTCCCTCATGTTCACTTCTCTCTGGCCTCTTCCCTCTACTTGTTCGTCTTGTCATAGCTTTTAGATCTGAATTCTTAGATCTCCAAATTCAACTTCTCCTGAATCAGCTTTTCTCAGTGAAAGAACCAAAGTGTTTGCACCAAAAATGGTCCAAACCCTAATATCGTGAAAGCACCCGTTTATGAACACAAATCAGCAATATTCAACACAAATCTCAGATCTAAGCAATATCAAAAACAGCAATTCGGATATAACAATCACAAACACAGGATTTATAGTGGTTCGGCGATCTTGCCTACGTCCACTCTGAAGTTTATGTCTTTATTGATTCACTTGATGATTTCAATCAATTACAGCGGATTACAGTTGATGATAGCTCTGAAATCTGATTACAATGGAGATAATGAAGAGTAGAATTGAATCCGACAGAGTCTGGACGTCGAATGGCCAAAAGATCCCCTTTCTATAGGCTTCAGGGTGCTATTTATAGGCATAGGAGGCTCAGATCACGCTCAAACTTCGGGAGACTTTTTCTGGCACGTGAGTGGGCCCACGCGACCGACCCCACCAAGTTTTGACTCGATCTGAGAACGATACGAAGTGATTTCGTATCCATCAAAAAATGACCCAATCGAGATGAAACTTGGCAGGAACATTCTTTACCTTGTATGGAAGCTTCTGTGAAAATTTCGTTGCATTTGGATCAGCGGTTTTGGAGATATGATCGATACGAGTTGGTATGTTTCGGTTGGCTGTTTATTTCGAATCCATCAATTCGAAACGATCTCTTCGACACGATCACTTCACGTGGTCTCGTGATGATGTGGCATGCATGCTTCGCCTCGATCCTGTTTTTACTCCGAGTTGACCGTATCGACTCCGTAAATTTCGCCTTGTTCGTATCGAGGGATGACACGTCACCCAGGCTCGTTGACCCGATGGATACGAACAAGGCTCAACTCATGGATTCGAACGTGGTTTCCTGATGGAGACGAAGCAGCGAATCTCTGATGGATGCGAAGCTGACGTTAGTTGATCGTTACGAAGTAAACTGCATACTGATGGATTTGATTAAGACACTCTAGCTGAAGTTCGTTCGATACGAAGTCCATCGATGCGAAGACCTGGCCATTCCGATCGATACGAAGCTGATGGATAAGAACCGAGGTGTGGTGATGGATACGAGTATCGATACGAAGTGCGGCCTACTGATGGATATGAAACAGTGCTCTAGTATGGATACGAACATGCTGAGGCGATGCCTATTTGATCGATTCGGAACCGATCGATTCGGAACCGATCGATTCGAACTGACCTATATAATGTTAATGATCGATTCGAAGTATGAGGAACCTGATGGATTCGAAAAAAATAAATATCGACGGATTCGAATCCGATGGATTCGAAATGGGCATCTCCTCGGCAATTCGATGGATACGAACAACGTACTTTGGCTAACTTGCATCGATCATATCTCATTCATACGAACTCCGATTAACCTGAAATTTGAAACGTTGGCTTTTATGGCTTTGCTTGTGATGTCTTATCAATTGTAGCCTGTTCCGGGCTCGGACAGAATTCATCAATATCCATAGTGAAGTAGAGTATAACCAATTTTTGTGACGAACTGTCTTTGCTTTTCGATCGATCTTTTGGTTTCACGGCTTTGCCAAAAAGCGGGATAACACATCATAAAGTAAATAAACATCACATATTCAAGCTTACCAGTTTGAACTTTAAACTAGTGTTTACTCACCAAAACATTTTAGAACTTGAAATACTTTAGGCTTGCAAAGCTTGGAAAACCACTCTAAAATGAATCATTTTCCCCTTTATTTTTGACCATCTTAATTTCGAAATTTAGACAAGTTAAAGAATAGTTTTAGAAAATTCTTTTCTCTACAATTTGAAAAAAGTACCAACTAATTTTGATTAATTTTGATGGCATATAGTCAAAAGAAGGAGTAGTATTTTCGGCCTTGATAGTATAGGTCAACAAAATGAGTCGGAAAGAAATTCAATTTTGACCTAAAAATATTCAAAGTCACTTTGTAGCCATTAGAATTATATATGGTCAGAAAAAAGAAAATCATGATTTTGAGTAGTATGTAAGAAGTAATAGTCGAGTCAAGTGGAAGGAAAATGGAGAAGAAGGTAAAAAAATGAAAAGAAGAAGAAAGCCCTCCTTTTTTATAAGTAAGCCTCCATAGTCATTTACCCTTTTACCCCTACCCTCCCATCACTCATTTCAACGCATCAGCATGTCCCATCCCCTTCTCTTCCTTGATAAACCGGTTTTAAATGCCTTTGTACTTAATGTTTCCCTGATGTGACATTATATATATACACATATACATACATACATACACACACACACACACATATATATATGCACATTAACCTTACTTAACTTAATTATACTTAACTCTTACTATATTACAAATGTAACGACCTGCCTTTTTGGACGTTTTAAGCAGACACATATGCCTGACTTAAACCATTCAAATGGGAAAATTGTTATGTCGTAAACGAGAAAATGAGAAAGAAATAAAACAAATACAGAATCTCACAGTGGAATAACAAAATATAGTAATCAAATAATAGTTCATAAAGATGTTTTATAAATACATTTGATTATTCTTTTATATAAAAAAATCAGAGTTAAATAAAACAGGAATAAACAAATAAGTATGTGTAGAAGAAAAACATGATGTAGTGGAATACATATCATAAATAATAATAGCACAAATCTTCATCTTCATCCACCAAGAATAAGGTCTTCAACCTTGAAATGCTCAGGCTGACCCGAGCAAATTGAAAAGACAAAACATTCGAGTCAGAACTAAAAGATCTTATGTAAGTGAAATCAACAGTTAATAAATATGAGTGGAATGGCGTCGTAGATGTTTACGGGGTTTGACATCTACTTTCCAATGTCAAACGTGAGTGCAACAACTTAAAAGATGTTGGGGATTTCCATCTCCTAAGGATCCGTTAAAATATCAACTATGTAGTACAATATGCTATTATAATATGTCTTTGGTAAAGTAAAGTATTAAAATAGCCTTAAGGCGTTACTTATATCCCCATTAACACATTTTATATATTCCCATAGTATATACAGTGCCATAACTCCTCCGTAAACTGGAGGCTATTAGAGGGCACCCCATAGGTATTGTACAAATAAAACTCGTAGAAGGTTCGATAAGGCAAGTGACAAGGTACTTGAGGCAATGCCTAGGTTAGATATACCAATTGTGCATCCGGACTTGTGGTAACGCGTAGCAGCTACTACCGCCCGCCTTGGAACACACCCCCAAATCAAAATCAAGGAGCGGCCACCAAATCATACAAAGTCATAATATGGTATTGATGAAATGTGTAACGACCCGTAAAATTTCGATAATTAAAATTATTAATTTAATAAGATTTCATGGTTTATTGTGGAAAGAATTAAAAATTGTAATTTATTTATGATAACAATAACTAGAATGAATTGCAACAAATTTTATCTAAGTTAATTATTTATGAATTGAAAGAAATCCCAAATCAATTGAAATAATATATAGTAAATGGTAATGGGATGAAGTTGTATTATATAGGAAATTGTGACACTTGTTTGTAAATAATAAACTTATAAGTGTGATTTAAATGTTAATGGTGATAATTATTTAAGTTACCTATTCATTTAGTTAGTCGAATTGAATTTGGGAAACAATTGCAATTGAAATGAAATTTTATATATTAGTTGAGTGCATTATCTCTAACTGAAGTTAAGTAATAGCATGGAATTCATTTGATGTAATAAAGTAATCGACTGATAACGAAAATTTATTTAAAATCCAATATTGAAATCCGTCAAATATTGAACAATTAATTAGTTTAAATTTAATATTTGGAATTATTGAATAATTAAATGCCGGGAATTAATAACTGTTTAATGGAAATGGTTGTTCTATAATTTGAATTTGTTTCAAAAGTTAATTTGATAAGTACGTTTTTGAATATTTCAAAGGATAGTGATTTAAGAATAATCAAATTTGTTTAAATTTAATATTATAACTGTCGAATAATTAAATTCCGAATTTGGTATGATTAATTTGATATTGAAATTTTAATGTATGAAGATAGAGTGAATAACTGAAATTTGATTTAATATGATTCAAATTGGTTTCCAAAGTGAATATAAGTTATATTTGGATTATAATAGAGTTAATAAGCTTTTAAAATTTGAATTTTAAGAAATTCTGTAAATTTTGAAAAGTCGTCGATTTAACCGACGAGTTAAAAATAGCCTTTCGGGGAACAGTCTCGGAATTCGACGAAACTAGTCCCATTAGATCCGTAATACTTTATTATTATCGGTTTTTCAATTTCCATAGCAATCGGAGTTGCCGTTTGACCGTGCAGCTCAAAGCGCTTAGAAATTTATTCAATTGATTTCATTTAAAATTGATCGTTTATTTCCGTAACTTGCACATACGATCGAATTAGGACTTGAAACCTTTTCCATTGCGCCCGGAATAGGGGTATAACATTGTAAATGCCTAGCGGCACACCTCGATAGGGGTTCGAGATTTTGAGTTGCAAAATTGGGATATTTTGAAATTTTAATTAATATATTGTCTAGTCAACTTTGCACATCAACTTCTTTTATTTCATTTCAAATCACTATAGCCTGCCTCCTGCACGCAAGGCATCGCGTCTTCTCCTCCTTTATGATGCGCGCGGATGGCAGTGAAGAAAAAAAGAAACTAAAGGAAAATGGCAGCTTAGAAAAATAATTGCTCACAATATACTCAGCGTAAAATCGCGAAACTAGTTTTAAAAATCCTAACGTTTCATTTGCTTCGATCTGGTGGTGGTTTTGTAAGGCACAGCTATGGGTCGCGGTCGAGTTTTGGGCTAGGGTTTTGATTTTTGAGGGATTCATGCATCGATTCGTATTTTGGTTATCGTTTTTGGATTCGTGGAGGAAGATTTCATCTCCAACGAGAGTCTGGTGGGGTGCGGCTCTTGTTTGGTGCGTGCGACGTGAACGTGGTCGAGGGGAAATGGGTCGAGTCGCGTTTTGTAGGGTGGTCTGGGCGTTGATTTTTAGGGATGGTCGGGTCGAACACGCGGAGAGAAGAAGTTGGGCGACGACGGCATGTCGAACGGAGTATCGAAGCTCCGTAACATTGGAGATCGGTGCACGGCTTGGTGGGTTCATCCTCATGTAGGCTGAAGCCTTGGGGAAGAAAGATTTTATTTTGGAGCGGGCATGGAATGTTAGGTATTGGGTTGTTTTAATAATTAAATCGTTTTACAAATTTAAATATCGGCGAACTCATAAAATATATATCTCATTCATACGATGTCATAATTGAACGAAATTTTTTGCGTTGCGATCGTGATAACGAGAGCTTCGAAATGAAACTGGTTTGGAAGAATTTGGAGACAGTTGTAATTTGGGCTAAAATCGAGAGTCGTCCGGTTTAGTTCCAAACCGGAACGTCTCGGTGACAACGAAAAATCAAGGTGAGTGTTTTATAACGCTTACAACGTACTGAATATCTTTATGGTAGTTAAATTTGATATTATGAAGTGATATGAATTTTATTTGTCGTTGTTTGATAAAATTTAATTGTCATATAGATTGCCATTTGAATTCACCGTTGAAAATTTAATTGACAGTCAAATTGAAATTAAAATTGAATTGCGATTAAATTACCTGATATTGATAACTATGAAATTGCCGTGAATTGTATTGTCTATTGGATGATTTATTGCGATGAGTACTATTGGTTGATACTTAAATATTTGGATGTTTATTTGCTTATATATATATCCTGTTATGCATACATATGACACTGTGATTTGATTTAAGTGATATATATTCATCCCTGACATTAAATTGAAATAACTAATCACTTGGTCATAGGAAAGAAAATTATACACGGACATCGAATTGGTTAAATTAACAATTTTTAAAATCGTTGATTTGAAATTTATTTAAATGTTTTGATTTATAAGTTATAAATAAAATCAATTTATAGAAATCGAATTTATCGCAAATTGAGTTTGGAATGTTGAAATAAATTTTGGTTAAAAGAAATTGTTTAATAATTTATGTTGAGACTTTGAAAATTTAAAATTGGGATATGATTGAATTTCCAAAATTTATTTGTTTTAAAGATTGAACATTTATTCGAGCTTTGAGTATTACTAAGTAAAAGTGATATAAAAATGATATTTTGAAATTGAGCTTGGAATTGAATCATATTTGAAATTGGATTTGAAATTTAATATTGAAGGATAATTTTATTAAGTGTTATAAACTGATATTTTGAAAAATCAAGCTCCAAATCGATATAGATTGAAATTGAATTAATTGAAGGTGAATGTAGAATTGAATTAATTTGAAGTCAGTGTTGACATTGATTTGAATTGAAATCGAAATTGAATCGGTAGAATGGAAATTGAAATTGATTTGAATTGGGAAGTTATAATTGAAATGGTTTGGTTTTGAAGCTGTTTCATTTTGTTTTCCAAATTACTCTGTTATATAAACCATTTTTAAATACTTAAACTATTTTAACCTACATTAACTATATTAAATTTTTTTTAACCTATCTTAAACCATGTTAACTTAATTTAATCTATTTTAAATCCACTTAACCCAATTTAAATTATTTAAATTAATTTATCTATTTGAAATCCATTTAAAGATTTTAAGTATTTTAATTATTTAAAACTACTTTTAAACTACTTAAAACTATTTTCTAAAATTTCACGCTGGTCAATAAGGTGAAATGTTTATATTTAAATCTTGAATTTAAATACGAATTGGGTTAAATGAAGTTGCAACCGAAATTGAAATTTGAAATGATTTCGAAATCGAAATGAAATATTAAGGCGAAATAAAAAATGATTTTCGAAACGGAATCTTACATTTGGAATAGATCTGATGATATTTGAAATGGATTTGATTTTTGAAGCGAATATGATATTTTCATATCAATTATGAATCGATTTGAAATATAAAAGAGCCATTGGTGTAATAATACGTAGTTAATAAAGAGACCGGGATCGGATATGGACACACTCTCTGTCGATACCGAAAACCACTTTAATAACTATTATACGTGGAGTGTTGATCCAGAATGAAGTGGATGGTTTGGTGAACGCGTTGACTGAAGAAAGAGAATGATATTGGATGACCCCTGACATGACTAAAACAGGAGCCGCGTCGGGCCATTGAGGTTCGCCACCTTTAGCGGACACACTTCTTCTATACCATATCTATTACTTTTGTGATTCGATTTGGGTGCACCCCTTGATTTGGGAGTGTTGTTTCGCGGTGTTAAGGTAGCTGCTGGCTATGCTCAACATCAGTATGGATCACACAACTACTAGTATCCTAGTTGGTATCGCCTCATGTACCTTGTCATACTGATTATCCTATTCCCGACCACTACGTTTTGTTTTGTGTTATACCTATGGGGTACCCTCTGATAACCACTAGTTTACGGTGGGGTTTACGGTGCTGTATAGACTATGGCATTATAAAATGTGTTAAGGGGAATTATGGTAACGCCTTAACGCTATTTTAATACTTTTACTTTACTGTAGACATATTATAATAGCGTATTGTACTACATAGTAGATAGTTTAACGAATCCTTGAGAGATGGGAAATCCTGTAACATCTCTTAAGTTATTACACTCACGTTGACACTGGATAGGAGATGTCAAACCCCGTAAACATCTCTGACGCCGTTACACTCATATTTATTTACGATTAATTTAACTTACATCAGGATATTTTAGTCTTGACTCGAGTGTTTTGTCTTTTCATTACGCTCGGGTCAGACTTGAGTTTTTCAGCTTATTGAAGATCTATTCTGGAGGACGAAGATGAAGATTTGGTATACAATTACTATTAGTATCTTTGCATCATGCTGTCTGTTGCATTATTTTACTTGTTCAGGTTTATATATATAACTCTGATAAATGTTGTATAAATAATGATCAAAGTATAGTAAACAACTTCATCAACTGTTTATTTGACTATTATATTTTTCGTTCCGTTGCAAGATTCTGTGTTGTTTCATTTCCTTTATTTCCCTTTCTTTTCTTTTCTTATTTACCCCAATAACCATCTGCCTTTTTGAATGGTTTGGAATTGGCATGTGTATTGGATCGTCGGTTTAAACTGTCTAGAAAGGTGGGTCATTACAGTTGGTATCAGAGCTTTGGTTTAGCGATGACCTTAGCTTTGTGGGGTCTGACTCTTTATAAATAGGGTAGTAATTCCCTATGATGAGTCGCTGGGTGTATACATATGAGAGAGCGTATTTGTTAGTGATATAAAATGTTTTATATTGTGTTGGTTGATTTGTTGAGTGGCTTATGGATTCTGGTCAATACGAGTAATTAACGTCATTGATAGGGATCTCTAAACACTTAAACAGAACAATTCGACATAGTATTGTTTTGAAATTGGGTAAGTAAAATAATTTTTCTCTAATTATATTTTGTATATAAAGAAAAATTTCAGAAATTATTGTGACTTATCTAGCTTACCTAGTTGTTAGGAATGATATATTGGTTATTATCATTAATTGGATATTGTAATTTAATAAATAAGGTGAATTACAAAATGAATAGTGATAAAACACTTGTGGAATGTTTTATAAAGGTGACTTATAAATTAAAGTAGATTTATATTGGAAAATATCGAATTTAAGACCCGGAGGTTTTCACAATGGTTCTCAAAGCTTTGAAGAAAATATATTGTGATCTTAGTTGGAAAATATTTATGGGAAATATTTTGAAAGGATTTTTAAGAAGGAACAAATTCAGTACTCCTCTCTTCTATTGCTGGAAAATAATTTTGGCGATGACTGCGCAGCATCATCGATGTTCATTTTCGAGTCTCAAAATGGGGGAGACTTCTAAGAAGCTTTGCTTTTCTTCGAAATTATTTTGGGTAAATGGGTTTTGGTATAAACTCCAAAGGTATGATTTGATATATTAAAGATATAAGTGTATATGTTTATTTCAAACGATTTGAAAAGAACCAGGCATTTAAATTTCTAAGTTATATTAATTAGTAATTTTCAAATTATTTGAATGAAACGTGAATAACCAGAATTTATAAAATAAGAGGATTTAAATAAATTAAATTTGTGAACATTCTAATTAAGTAAAGTGAAATTCTATAAATTTGTATAATACCAAATTTGCATTCTAATAACATATAATATGACTTACCAAATATTAAGAAGTTGAAATGATGTTTTGGATATGTAATGAGATGTTGCACAAATAAACAGAACCTGAAAATAATTGAAGTATACAAGTAGGGAAAACTCAAGAGGAATTAAAATGTATATAAATGGAAAATTTGGTTATGATAAAAATTATAAATACTTAAATAAAACATGAAATGTTGAATGGATAAATGGAACAAGTAAGTGAACTTAAGAAAGAAGATAAATGAATCGTATTATATCTTTGTAAATTGGTTATAGAAAATAAATATAAATTGCAAAGGGATTGTAAAGAAAATTGAATTTGTAACCTTTAAGATAACTGTAAACTAAGAAAAGACATTTATGAGAGGTTAGACTTTTATAGGATGATTAATAAACTAAAGGGATGGTTATTAAAATGTTCCATAAATAAATTTGTTGCTAACTAAAATTATGAAATTGAAGTAAATGTAAACAAAAGAATTCGGTATAGCTAAGAATCAATTGGAAAATGAAATTGAATTTAATTAAATTATATAGAATGTTTAAAATGAACTTGAGTAAGCAAATTCTATAAAATGATGTTTAAGAAAAGATAATGTTAAAGAATATGCCATGTAAAGAAATGAATATACTAACTGAATAATGGACTGCGAATAATTAATTGTAAATAAAAAATAAAAGTCAATAAAATAATTTAGTATAGATAAATTGGATAGAAATCCATTGGAAGGTAATACGTCAGTTGTACGTATATTATTTTGTTCGCATAACAATTTGATCCAAATTCGAGCACAAAATTTTGAGATGATTTATATCGATCCAAGTTAGGATTTTTCACTCGATTCCCGACGGCGAACCATGGATATGGATTTTTGATTTGATTCTAGAATTCTCTATCAAAGTATATGGCTATGCTAGAAGAGTAACATTTTCCCGTCAAGGAACCAAATCTGAGTCCGTACTAGAGAGTCGTGTGGACGATACTAGGTTGGAAGTGAAATTGTGTGATCGAATAAGCGATTAGATTTGATATTGCTCACGGATGATATATGTACGGCTTACAGACTTAATTAAAAGGTAATATTGGAAATTGAAGATGCCAAATATAAAATGATTCTTTTAAATTATATAATTGGATATCATTGGTAAATGAGATGCAGGTATTTACAAATCAAGAAAATGCGGATTGCCCGACAAAAGGTACGTGTTTATTTTGTCATTGGATTTGGTAATTTTTGATTGAGCCATTTGGCTTTTGGGTTTCCTTTGTTGGTTTGGGGCCTATAGAGGCGTTTTGTAGTTGTACCAATCGAGCCGCGCAAAGGAGACTCTGCCGAAATTTTTCGTAAATCCGAATGTTAGAAAATTTTTCAAGTTTAAAATTTTATAACTTGTTTGATAACTAACTCGTAAACTTCATAGGCTAATCAGAGTAGCGTAGTGGAAGTGTAGTAACGATTTTATAAATGGAATTTCATTGTTTTATAAGTTTATAATTTTGAATAAAATATATCAAATGTTAAATTCTTTACTTAGTTCCTTTTCACTTCTTTTTCCTTTTCGAGGACGAAAAGTTTTGAGTGGGGAAGAGTGTAACGATCCGTAAAATTTCGATAATTAAAATTTTTAATTTAATAAGATTTCATGGTTTAATGTGGGAAGAATTAAAAATTTGTAATTTATTTATGATAAAAATAACTAAAATGAATTGCAATAAATTTTATCTAAGTTAATTATTTATGAATTGAATGAAATCCCAAATCAATTGAAATAATATATAGTCAATGGTAATGGAATGAAGTTGTATTATATAGGAAATTGTGACACTTGTTTGTAAATAATAAAATTATAAGTGTGATTTATAAGTTAATGGTGATAATTTTTTTAAGTTACCTATTCATTTAGTTAGTCGAATTGAATTTGGGAAACAATTGCAATTGAAATGAAATTTTATATATTAGTTGAGTGCATTATCTCTAACTGAAGTTAAGTAATAGTGTGGAATTCATTTGATGTAATAAAGTAATCGACTGATAATGAAATTTATTTAAAATCCAATATTGAAATCCGTCAAATATTGAACAATTAAATTTTTTAAATTTAATATTTGGAATTTATTGAATAATTGAATATCGGGAATCGAATAACTGTTTAATGGAAATGGTTGCCCTATAATTTGAATTTGTTTCAAAAGTTAATTTGATAAGTTCATTTTTGAATATTTCAAAGGATAGTGATTTAAGAATAATCAAATTTGTTTAAATTTAATATTACAACTGTCGAATAATTAAATTCCGAATTTGATATGATTAATTTGATATTGAAATTTTAATGTACGAAGACAGAGTGAATAACTGAAATTTGATTTAGTACGATTCAAATTGGTTTCCAAAGTGAATATAAGTTATATTTGGATTATAATAGAGTTAATAAGATTTTAAAATTGGAATTTTAAGCAATTCTGTAAATTTTGAAAAGTCGTCGATTTAACCGACGAGTTAAAAATAGCCTTCGGGGGGCACAGTCTCGGAATTCGACGAAACCAGTCCCATTAGATCCGTAATACTTTATTATTATCGGGTTTCAATTTCCATAGCAATAGGAGTTGCCATTTGACCGTGGCAGCTCAAAACGCTTAGTAATTTATTTAATCGATTTCATTTAAAATTGATTGTTTATTTCCATAACTCACACATACGATCGAATTAGGACTTGAAACCTTTTCCATTGCGTCCGAAATAGGGGTGTAACATTGTAAACGCCTAGTGGCACACCACAATAGGGGTTCGAGATTTTGAGTTGCAAAATTGGGATATTTTGAAATTTTAATTAATATATTGTCTAGTCAACTTTGCACATCAGCTTCTTTTATTTCATTTCAAATCACTGTAGCATGCCTCCAGCATGCAAGGCATCACGTCTTCCCCTCCTTTATGATGCGCGCGGATGGCAGTGAAGAAAAAAAGAAACTTAAGGAAAATGGCAACATAGAAACATAATTGCTCATAATATACTCAGCGTAAAATCGCGAAACTAGTTTTAAAAATCCTAACTTTTCATTTTCTTTGATCTGGTGGTGGTTTTGTAAGGCATGACTATGGGTCGCGGTCGAGCTTTGGGCTAGGGTTTTGATTTTTGAGGGATTCGTGCATCGATTCGTATTTTGGTCATCGTTTTTGGATTCTTGGAGGAAGATTTCATCACGGATGAGAGTTTGGTGGGGTGCAGCTCTTGTTTGGTGCATGTGCCGTGAATGTGGTCGAGGGGAAATGGGTCGAGTCACATTTTGTAGGGTGGTCTGGGCATTGATTTTTGGGGACGGTCGGGTCGAACACGCGGAGAGAAGAAGTTGGGCGATGACGGCATGTCGAACGGAGTATCGAAGCTCCGTATCACTAGAGATTGGTGCACGGCTTGGTGGGTTCATCCTAGTGCAGGCTGAAGCTTTGGGGAAGAAAGATTTTATTTTGGACCGGACCTGGAATGTTAGGTATTGGGTTGTTTTAATAATTAGATCGTTTTACAAATTTAAATATCGGCGAACTTATATAATGTATATCTCATTCATACGATGTCATAATTGAACGAAAATTTTTGCGTTGCGATGGTGATGACGAGAGCTTCGAAATGAAACTGGTTTGGACGAATTTGGAGACAATTGAAATTTGGGTTAAAATCGAGAGTCGTCCGGTTTAGTTCCAAACCGGAACGTCTCGGTGACAACGGAAAATCAAGGTGAGTGTTTTATAACGCTTACAACGTACTGAATATCTTTATGGTAGTTAAATTTGATATTATGAAGTGATATGAATTTTATTTGTCGTTGTTTGATAAAATTTAATTGTCATATAGATTATCGTTTGAATTCACCGTTGAAAATTTAATTGACAGTCAAATTGAAATTAAAATTGAATTGCGATTAAATTACCTGATATTGATAACTATGAAATTGTCGTGAATTGTATTGTCTATTGGATGATTTATTGCGATGGATACTATTGGTTGATACTTAAATGTTTGGATGTTTATTTGCTTATATATATCCTATTATGCATACATATGACACTGTGATTTGATTTAAGTGATATATATTCATCCCTGACATTAAATTGAAATAACTAATCGCTTGGTCATAGGATAGAAAATTATACACGGACATCGAATTGGTTAAATTAATAATTTTTAAAATCGTTGATTTGAAATTTATTTAAATGTTTTGATTTAAAAGTTAAAAATAAAATCAATTTATAGAAATCGAATTTATGGCAAATTGTGTTTGGAATGTTGAAATATATTTTGGTTAAAAGAAATTGTTTATTAATTTAAGTTGAGACTTTGAAAATTTAAAATTAGGATATGACTGAATTTCGAAAATTTATTTGTTTTAAAGATTGAACATTATTTCGAGCTTTGAGTATTACTAAGTAAAAGTGATATAAAAATGATATTTTGAAATTAAGCTTGGAATTGAATCATATTTGAAATTTGGATTTGAAATTTGAATATTTAAGGATAATTTTGTTAAGTGTTATAAATTGATATTTTGAAAAATCAAGCTCCAAATCGATATAAATTGAAATTTAATTAATTGAAGGTGAATGTAGAATTGAACTAATTTGAAGTCAAGTTGACATTGATTTGAATTGAAATCGAAATCGATAGAATGGAAATTGATTTGAATTGGGAAGTTATAATTGAAATGGTTTGGTTTTGAAGCTGTTTCATTTTGTTTTCCAAATTACTCTATTATATAAACCATTTTTAAATACTTAAACTATTTTAACCAACATTAACTATATTAAATTTTTTTAACCTATCTTAAACCGTGTTAACTTATTTTAATCTATTTTAAATCTACTTAACCCAATTTCAATTATTTAAATTAATTTATCTATTTGAAATCCATTTAAAGATTTTAAGTATTTTTAAGTATTTTAATTATTTAAAACTACTTTTAAACTACTTAAAACTATTTTCTAAAATTTCAAGCTGGTCAATAAGGTGAAATGTTTATATTTAAATCTTGAATTTAAATATGAATTGGGTTAAATGAAGTTGCAACCGAAATTGAAATTTGGAATGATTTCGAAATCGAAATGAAATATTGAAGCGAAAAAAAAAATGATTTTCGAAACAGAATCTTACATTTGGAATAGATATGATGATATTTGAAATGGATTTGACTTTGAAGCGAATATGATATTTTGATATCAATTATGGATCAATTTGAAATATAAAAGAGCCATTGGTGTAATAATACGTAGTTATTAAAGAGACCGAGATTGGATATGGACACACTCTCTGTCGATACCGGAAACCACTTTAATAACTATTATACGTGGAGTGTTGATCCAGAATGAAGTGGATGGTTTGGTGAACGCATTGACTGAAGAAAGAGAACGATATTGGATGACCCCTGACATGACTAAAACAGGAGCCGCGCTGGGCCATTGAGGTTCGCCACCTCTAGCGGACACACTTCTTCGATACCATATCTATTACTTTTGTGATTCGACTTAGGTGCACCCCTTGATTTGGGAGTGTTGTTTCGTGGTGTTGAGGTAGCTGCTGGCTATGCTAAACATCAGTCTTGATCACGCAACTACTAGTATCCTAGTTGATATCGCCTCATGTACCTTGTCATACTGATTATCCTATTCGCGACCACTACGTTTTGTTTTGTGTTATACCTATGGGGTACCCTCTGATAACCACTAGTTTACGGTGGGGTTTACGGTGCTGTATAGACTATGGAATTATAAAATGTGTTAAGGGGAATTATGGTAACGCCTTAACGCTATTTTAATACTTTTACTTTACTATAGAGATATTATAATAACGTATTGTAGTACATAGTAGATAGTTTAACGGATCCTTGAGAGATGGAAAATCCCGTAACATCTCTTAAGTTATTACACTCACGTTGACACTGGATAAGAGATGTCAAACCCCGTAAGCATCTATGACGCCGTTACACTCATATTTATTTACGATTGATTTAACTTACATGAGGATATTTTAGTCCTGACTCGAGTGTTTTGTCTTTTCATTACGCTCGGGTCAGACCTGAGTTTTTCAGCTTATTGAAGATCTATCCTGGAGGACGAAGACGAAGATTTGGTATACTATTACTATTATTATCTTTGCATCATGCTGTATGTTGCATTATTTTACTTGTTAAGGTGTATATATATAACTCTGATAAATGTTGTATAAATAATGATCAAAGTATAGTAAACAGCTTCATGAACTGTTTATTTGACTATTATATTTTATCGTTCCGCTGCAAGATTCTGTGTTGTTTCATTTCCTTTATTTCCCTTTCTTTTCTTTTCTTATTTAACCTAATAACCATCTGCCCTTTTGAATGGTTTGAAATCGGCATGTGTATTGGATCGTCGGTTTGAACTGTCCAAAAAGGTGGGTCGTTAAAAAATGTGTCCGATCGAAGGAATGACTTTAATTGTTACGGTGTAGCTCCTGATTTTAGCCACATCAAGCTAACTCATGGGAGTTATGGTCACATAAACACCTTATATAGAATCGTTCACTAAACCATCCTACTTCATTTCTAGAATCTCCCACATGCACATAAGAGTTAAAGTGGTTTTCGGTATTGGTAGGGATTACGACAATATTCGATCCCGCTCTCTTTGACAACCAAATGCTTATTTCACACCGGATGGTTTTTTACATTTCAAAAAGTCAACACACAATTTATATCAAAATATCATATTCAATTTCAAATCATATCTCTTTCGAAATCATTTTCACTTTCAAACCATATTCACTTTCAAAATCATATTCACTTTGAAGTTATTGATGAGTTTATGTCAACTAATTCTTCGTTTCAAAATCAACCTTATTCACACAAATATGTCGTTTCACAAAAGGTATAAATTCGAAACTCCAACTTAGGTTGTGTCATCATCAAAGATTTAAATATATATACTTCAACTTTATAGAGTCTGAAATTTTAGAAAATAGTTTGGGTAGTCATAAATTGTTTTAATATTTTTAAAAACAGTTGAAAATAGATTGAAATAGTTTATATAGTAAAATAGTTTAAATAGATTTAAAATAAATAGATTTAAATTATATTAAGTAAATTTTAAATAGATTAAATATATTTAAAATATATTAAATAGATTAAAATTATGTCAAGTAGATATAAAATAGATTTAAAAATTTAATTTGTTTAAAATAGGTAAAATAGATTAAATTGTATTAAATAGATTATAATAGATTATAATAAATTGAAAATAATTAAATTGATTAAAATAGTGTAAATTAATTTAAATAGCTTTAAATTAATTTAAAATTGATTTCGAAGTTATATCCAACATTTCAATAACTCAATTCTGATAAATTCACTTATATTTGACACCTTAACTTTAAAAATTCAAATTTAAATCCTTTGAACAATTCATTAAAGCAATTCCAATTTCAACATTACGCTTAGGCTTTAAAAATAATTCAGTTTATATAAATCAATTTCTATTTAAAAATACTAATTAACTGATTTTAAAATTTTAAAGGTTCAAAAATAATTTAATTTATCCAATCCACTGTTCGTATATAATTTTCTACTCTTGGGTCAAGTGATACAGATATTTATCGTTTTAATCCGCAATTTAACATCTTACGGTTTTATATCATTTCAAACCGCAATCCCGAATTAAATAAAAATCCTTAAAATCACTCGAGTCTATCATTTCGATCCATAATGATTTTTCCCTAATCTATAGATCATTCGGGTATGTATCACTTGACCCATAGGGAACTTGCAATTTTATAACAGTATAAAAATACAACATCCAGTTTTTCAATATCAACAATCAGACATCCATCACAATCATCATCCAAATAAATCTATAAACATCAATAGATGACTGATCATAAATAACATATATTAAATTGGCAATTTAAATTCAATATTAAATTAAATGATGATTACATGCAATAAACGTCAAATTTATCTAGAATGACAATTTAAATACACCAAACATCAATCAATAAATTTCAAATCACGTCATAAATTTATTTTAACTAATACAAGAAATTTTAGAAGTTGTGAGTGGGTTAAAACACTCACCTTTGGTTTCAAATCAATTTGAAATCCAAAATAAGCCCCAAATTTGAATAGTCTTTGAATTCATCCAAACATATTCCATGATTTCTAGAATTTCGATACGATCACAGCGGAACAAACCGTGCACGAATACGAGCTCGTGTGCAAAAGATATGATCGTTGGAAGGTTTGAAAATTTAAATTTAATGTAAACAAATTAAAGGGCAAATTTGTAATTCTGTTTAGCTTCAAACCCTAATGTTCTCATTCTTACATACATGAGATAGCAACCTACAACAGCCACCATTGATCAACCATGAACGTGCGCATGTACATGCAACTACGCCTCGATCAGACTGCTCCACTGGTCGCCCACCTTCAACCGCCCCATAGCCTACGCGTGGCCATCAAAAACCCACTAAAGATAGTGCACCGCTATTCTTGTTTTATTGCTAATCACAGCGATTTTTGGCCACTTCCAGACGAACGAACAACATCCCCAAGATCTGCTTGACACCACCTTCCCAACGCCGCCACCCGATCGCCATATAGTCGTAGATCCGCCATTGGATCAAAATCCTAACCAATGGACGGTTGACGTTCAACCTCAATTTTTGGACAAATGATGAATCCGATTGAATAGCGAATCACACCAGTGTATTACGATTGTCTAGAGATTTGAATTGATATATAATTTGATATATTTTCAAGAGTTTAATTTTTTGATTTGATTTTGATTTGCAATTGAATTTGAAATTCGGAATTGGTTTTGGTTTGTCTGCTATTGAGAAGAGGAGGTAGTCAGGGAGAATTGTACATACTGTAATGACAATAGGAAATAGCTAGGGTTTATCACAAGCTATGTATAGGTTGATTAGAAATAGAAACGAATGGACAAAGATCAATTTGGCAATAGAACGATAAATGACCGAAAAGCCCGTTTCGTTCCCGTAACTGAAATGGGCATCCTATATATCTAAAAGATGTTTTCGATATTTTTAAATCCATGAAACAGGTTTCAAGTCCAAATTCCATCGTATGAAGAAATTAGCCTGGAAATCAGTTTATTCCAAATTGGTTTCAATTAAATTAATTTCTACGCGTTTCAAGCCCATACGATCAAAAAACAAGTTCGGTCGGTATGAAACTTGAAACCCTACAATAACTCACAATTACGGATCCGATGAAACTGGTTTCGTCGAAATCCAAGACAATGGACAAAATGGCTATTTTCACGTTAATTAAATAAATTAACTGATCACTTTTTAATTCAATATTTATAAACTAACAAATTTCATCATTTTTTATTACTTAGACATTTATAATAATGTAACGCAAATTTACATATCAAATTCAATGTTTAATATTTCACTAAATACAATGTTCCATACAACCTGTAATTAAATCCAATTAATTAAAAATTAAATTTTAATAAATTATTTTAATTTGATTTCGCACCTTTTTTCCAAATAATTATTACTCTACATACATATTTTACATTGTTTATATCTTATTACATTAATATGCTATAACTTCCGTCATTTATTGGTATTAACTGCTATATTTCCATTATACTGAAATTTTGTCTATTTTTACACGTTTATTATAATTTAAATCTCAATAAGTTGGTTTATCTTAATTTCGCTCTTTTATTAAATCAGTGATTGACTTGCGAATAAAATTAACATTTCTATACATTTTATTACATTTACAATTTGCAGTATTGTCTTAACTCACTTTAATGTAACATTTAATTTACATTTAATTGCAATTGATTGACAAATTAAATTTAACAGACTAAATAAATAGGTAACGTATAATAATTGTCACCATTAACTTTTTATCACATTGATATGTTTATTATTTACAACCAAATGTTATAAAAACTTGCATAATACTAATTCTATCCAATTTCTATTTAGTAAAAATTATTTAATTAATAGTACATCCTTTAAATTATCAATTCCGCCTTAAATCCAATTATCAATTAATTCATACGATATTATAATCAGTTTACAATCCATATCAGTTACAACTCTTGATCATTTAAATTAATTGGAATCACATTTTAAACAATTATAGGTTACCTTAAATTAATAATACCTTAAATTACTATCATTACCTTTTATTCCAAATATATTCTTATTATTAAACCCTAAATTTTATTTCTACCAAATTAAATCACAAATCTCATTAAATTAACAAATTTTAATTGTCAAAAATTACGGGTCGTTACGCTCTTCCCAACTCAAAACTTTTCGTCCCCGAAAAAGAAAAGAAGGGAAAAAGAGGAATTTATATAATCAATATACCTTATTCAAATTATTAAATTTATAAACAATTAATATACATAATTAAATAATTTCAAATAAAATATATAAATTTATAACCATTAAATCCTTTTATATTCAGGTTAACAAAAGTTTGGAAAACGTTTCAGAAAACTTTCCTAAGTCCAAAATTCATGAAAAATTTCTGTAGAGTTTCCTTTCTATGGAGAGGTCTAGGAGAAATGATAATATCAATAATAACAATGTATATAGGGGCGTTTCACTAGAAGGACAAACATTGCAGTCCAATTAGTTTCTAGGACATACATCCACAGAAATTAATTTCAAGGCCAAAGTCAGTAGAATAATTACTTTTAAGAACAAAGTCGACAGTCCAATTACTTTCAAGGACATAATTTCATAGGTTTTCAGGCCTTAGAAACTAATTATTTTTCATTTTGTCCTTAAAAATAATTATTTTAGTTATGTGTCCAAGAAGCTAATTGCACTTGCTAAAGAGGCCCTTGTGGCTAATTTCCACACACACACACACATCATATTTTTCAAAGTAATATATCCCAAACCACGGAAGAACAATATAATATCGCTAGAAACCCGTAATCCGAGAATGTACCTATTTGTCGGGTAAATAACGCTTATTTTATGAAACCAAAAGCAGTAGCAATTGCTTCCATAACATGTTTTTCACTTATACAACCCAAAAGAGTTAATAATTATATAAAAGAGAAATATCTTAAATTGTTTCAACTAATAACAAAAAATCAGAATAACATAACAACAATCACTGGCAAACAAACAGTACAACATCATTTCAACAAAAAAAACAATTGCCCATCCATAGCAACCAAAATAATTGGTTTGTTCAGGTTAAGAACTTCTAATCGTATAAAATGATAAATAAACTATGAAGAAAACCATACACTCAACAGTCGTAGATAAAACTATATAGATTATTGATACATCCTACACAATAAAAGTATCCTTCCCCGACCAATCCATAAGTCAAACAAACAAAGTATTCAACACATTCTTAAGTTTACTCTATTTATCTTTTCACTTCATTTGTTGTTCATTTTTTTCCGTACAATGATTTTCTTTAATTCACGTTCATTACTTACAAAATTTTAAATTACATTCATTTATGTAAGGCCTATTTCATTGCTTTACATTTTTCTTACATAAGTTATATCCATTTCAATTATTTGGATCATAAATGAATTACTTATTGAAGTATTGTGTGAATTTTATTTCATTTTACTTCATATTTACAATTTAAATTGATTTTCCCGTTTTTTCTTTTGTCATTCATATAATGTTTATTTTCATTAATTTAAATTCATTGTTACTTACAAAAGTTCATTTCTCCTTCATTCAAACAGTGTCATTTTCTTTCATTTCATTACTTCACATTCATTCCCTAAATAACTTATTTTTATTATAGTTATTGGATTATACATTATTAGGGAAGTTTCTTTACAATTCACTTCACCGTTTATAGATTTATTACATTTGCACATTTGTTCATTTGTATATAGTATTACTGAATATTAAATCCTTTTTTAAATCATTTCAATGTTGTCTGAGGTTAGAATCATTCAATTTATATAGTACTCAATTTTAATTACAAATGGCTTCACTATTGATTCAAGTTTATAATTGTTTACTTACATTATTGACCTTTGCTATTCAATCTGAATATAAATAGCCTAAAGTGTTACCTTAAGTTTAAAATTATCTTTCTTACATTATTCATTCTATTACACTTAATTAGTAGCACTTTAAGTTATTAACTTAAGTTTAAAACAACTTATAATATTAGAATTTCTTATTTATAGAGGTAATCCCGTTGAACACATTCATTTTTTTCCAAGTTTTACTTGTATAATATTCCATTATATATCCTATTTAAAATTACAACTTTTAATATTTTGGTAGGTTTTATATATATGTCTTTTAGAATGCAATAAAAGGTTACACAAGTTTTCATATTTACTTTAAATTAAAATGTTCAGTAGTTACATTTTCTTATTTTCACTTTCTTTTTATTTACAGTTTACAAATTTTCAATTTCTTTTATATCTCATCAATCATTTCAACATCAAATTTCTTATTTTCCTTTCAAAAGTTTCTAGTTATTATTATAGCCAAGAATTCAATCATTACAATGAATTTCAATTTCAACTTTACACAAACTTAAGAACCGAACAACCAGGTTTCATTTCAATTATTTTAAAATATTATATATAATCATTTCTTTTATATATCAAATCATATTTGGAATTCAAAATCAAGATCAATTTATCAAAACAATTGTGTATTAAAATTACTACAACAATCTTCCCACTTTGAAACTCGAAAATGAAAGTCGATGATGCGTGCACTCATCACTGATATTATTTTCTAACGACAAAGAGGATAGTACATAACTTATTTCCTGCCAAAATTCTATTAAGCGTTTCTTTCAAATCATATTGAAATTTTTATACCAAAAAACTAATATTTTATTCTAAAATAATGCTAAGATTATGTTTCAAAATGATTTGAAAGAAATTTCCAAAATCTCGAAACTTAATTTCCCAAATTTCTATTTATATTCGTTTTATTTGTACATCTTATTTTTCGATCAATATATATATATTTTCTCTACGTAATAAACAAAATATTACATCCAACTATATCCTTTTTAAAATTTTATTATCTTTATACAAATATATATAATAGAAAAATTATTTCATTTACCTATATTTTAAAACAAATATTGTGTCGGTCTGTCCAGCTAAGAGTTTAGAAACCTCTATCATTGTCATGGCGTCCTATGCACCGACCATAATTTATAAATACAAAAAAGAATAAATTAACACTATATAAAAACATTTTATAATACTAACAAATGCGCTATCTCATATATATACACTCATCGACTCATTCAAGGGTGTTACTACCCTATTTTATATGAGTTAGACCGAACAAAGCAAAGGTTATCGCTAAGCGAAACTCTTATACCAAATGTGACGACCTACCTTTTTGGATGTTTTAAGCAAACACACATGCCTGACACAAACCATTCAAAAGGGCAGATTGTTATGGGGTAAAGGAGAAAAAGAAAAAGAAATAAAACAAATACAAAATCTCGCAGCGGAATGACAAAATATAGTAATCAAATAACGGTTCATGAAGCTGTTTTATAAATACATTTGATTATTCTTTTATAATACAAAAATCATAGTCACATAAAACAGGAATAAAGAAATAAATAAATACAGCGGAACAACATGATGTAGTGGAATACATATCATAAATAATAATAGTACAAATCTTCGCGTTTGTCCTCTAGGAATAAGGTCGTCAACCCTGAAATGGTTAGGTTGACCTGAGCGAATCGAAAAGACAAAACACTAGAGTCGGAACTAAAAGATCATATACAAGTGAAATCAATGGTAAATAAATATGAGTGGAACGACATCAGAGATGTTTATGGGGTTTGACATCTCTTATAAAGTGTCTAATGTGAGTGCAATAACTTAAGAGATGTTTAAGATTTCCATCTCCTAAGGATCTGTTAAACTATCTACTATGTAGTACAATACTCTATTATAATATGTCTTCGGTAAAGTAAAGAATTAAAATAGCGTTAAGGCATTACCCACATCCCCCTTAGCACGTTTTATATATCCTCATAGTCTATACAATACCATAAATTCTTCGTAAACTGGAGGCTATCAGAGGGCACTCCGTAGGTATGGTATGAACCAAACTCGTAGAAGGCGCGATAAGACATGCGACATGGCACTCGAGGCAATGCCCAGGGTAAATATACTAATTGCGTATCCACACTGGTGGTAACACATAGCAGCTACTACCACCTACCTCGGAACACACGTCCAAATCAAAATCAAGGGGTGGCCACCAAATCATCACAAAGTCATAATATGGTATCGAAGAAATGTGTCCGATCGGAGGAATAATCTCACTTGGCCTAGCATAGCTCCTGATTTTAGCCATATCAAGCTGACTCACGGGAGTCAGGGTCACATAAATACCTCATATAGAATCGTTCACCAAACCATCCTACCTCATTTTTGGAAGCTCCACCGCGTACATGGTTGTTAAAGTGGTTTTCGGTATTGGCAAAGAGTATGACAATATCCGATCTCGGACTCTTTAACAACCAAACGCTTATTTCACACAGGATGATTCTTTTATATTTCAAAAAAGTCAATTCATAATTTATATCAAAATATCATATTCAATTTCAAATTATGTCTTTTTCAAAATCATATTCACTTTCAAACCATATTCACTTTCAAAATAATATTCACTTTGAAGTTATTGATGAGTTTTATCATTTCAAAATCAACCTTATTCACTTAAATATGTCATTTCACAAAAGTTATAAATTCCAAACTCCAACTTAGGATGTATCATCATCGAGGATTTAAATATAAATACTTCAACTTTATACAGTTTGAAATTTTATAAAATAGTTTGGATAGTCATAAATAGTTTTTATAGTTTTAGAATAGTTAAAAATAGATTGAAATTGTTTAAACAGATTTAAAATAAATAGGTTTAAATTATATTAAGTAGATTTTAAATACATTAAATAAATTTAAAACAGATTAAACAGATTTAAATAATGTTAAATAAATTTAAAATTGATTTACTAAATCTAATTAGTTTAAAATAGGTAAAATAGATTAAATTGGAGTAAATAGGTTATAATCGATTAAAATAAATTGAAAATTGTTTAAATCGATTAAAATAGTGTAAATTAATTTAAAATAGCTATAAATTAGTTTAAAATAGATTTCGAAGTTATATACAACGTTTCAATAACTCAATTCTCACAAATTCACTTATATTTGACACCTTAGCTTTAAAAATTCAAATTTAAATCCTTTGAACAATTCATTAAATCAATTCCAATTTCAACATTTACGCTTGGGCTTCGAAAATAATTCAGTTTATATAAATCAATTTCTATTTCAAAATGCCAGTTAACTAATTTCAAAGGTTCAAAAATCATTTAATTTAACCAATCTAGTGTACGTATATAATTTTCTACCCTATGGTCAAGTGATACGGAAATTTATCATTTCCATCCGCAATTTAACATTTTACGGTTTTATATTATTTCAAACCGCAATCCCGAATTATATAAAAATCCATAAAATCGCTCGAGTCTATTATTTTGACCCATAACGATTTTTCCTTAGTCTGTAGATTATTTGGGTATGTGTCATTTCAACCCATAGGGAATTTGCAATTTTATAACAGTATAAAAATACAACATCCAATCATCCAATATCAACAATCAAACATCTATCACAATCATCATCCAAATCAACCAATAAACATCAACAGATAACTTATTATCAATAACAGATATTAAATTGGCAATTTAATTTCAATATTAAATTAAACGATGATTAAATGCAATAAAAGTCAAATTTACCTAGAATGACAATTTAAATATACCAAACATCGTTCAATAAATTTCTAATCACATCATAAATTTATTTTAACTAACACAATAAATTTTAGAAGTGTGAGTGGGTGAAAACACTCACCTTTGGTTTCAAATCAATTTGAAATCCAAAATAATCCTCAAATTTGAACCATCTTAGACTCATCCAAACCTGATCCATAATGTCTGAAATTTCGATATGATCACAGTAGAACAAAACGCGCATGAATCCGTCTCGTATGCAAAAGATATGACCATTGGAAGGTTTGAAAATTTAAATTTGACACAAACAAAATAAAGGTCAAATTCGTAATTTTGTTTGCCTTCAAACCCTAACGTTCTCATTATCACGTATATGAGATAGCAACCCACAACAGCCGTCGTTGATCAACCATAAACGCGTGCCTCTACACGCAACTACGCCTCGATCAAACTGCTCCACCGCGTCGCCCACCTTCAACCACCTCTATGGCCTACGCACGGCCTTCCAAAACTCACAAGAGGGGGTGAGCCACTGTTCTTATTTTATGGCCAATCATGGCGATTTTTAGCCACTTTCAGACGAACGAACAACACCCCCAAGATCTACTCGACACTACCTTCCCAACACCGCCACCCGATCGCCCTATAATCGTAGATCCATCGTTGGATTAAAACCCTAACTAATGGATGGCTGAGGTTCAATCTCGATTTCTGGATAAACAGTGAATCCGATTAAAAAACAAACCACTCTAGTGGACTACGCTTGTGGAGAGCTTCGAATTGATATATATTTTATATATTTTGAGGAGTTTAAAATTTTTTGGTTGGATTTTGATTTGCGATTGAATTTGGAATTAGGAATTGGTTTTGGTTTGTCTGCCATAGAGAAGAGGAGGTAGTCAAAGAGAATTGTGTATACTGTGATGAGAATAGGAAATAGCTAGGGTTTATCACGGGCTATATATGAGTAGATTAGAAATAGAAATGAATGGACAAGATTAATTTGAAAGTTGAACGATAAAAGACCTGAAAAGCCCGTTTCATTCCCAAAATGGAAATGGGTCATACCATATATCAAAAAAGATGTTTTCGGTATTTTTAAATAGGAACAGGTTTCAAGTCCAAATTCCATTGTATGAAGAAGTTAGCTTGAAAACCAGTTTTTTCCAATTTGGTTTCAACTATATTGATTTCTATGTGTTTCAAGCCCGTACGATCAAAGGAAAAGTCCGATTGCCACGAAACTTGAAACCTTACAATAATTCACTGTTACGGTTCCGATGAAACTAGTTTCGTCGAAATCCGAGAGGATGGCCCAAATGGCTATTTTCATGTTGATTAAATTAATTAATATTAAATTAATTGATCATTTTTTAATTAAATATTTATAAACTAAAAAAATTCATCATTTTTGATTACATAGACATTTATAATAATGTAAAGCAAATTTGCATATCAAATTCAGTGTTTAATATTTCACTAATTACAGTGTTCCATACTGACTATAGTTAAATCCAATTAATTAAAAATTAACTTTCGATAAATTGTTTTAATTTGGTTTTAGACCTTTTTTATAATAATTATTGCTCTAAAAACATAGTTTACATTGTTTACATCTTGTTACATTAATATGCCACAACTTCCATCTTTTATTTGTATTAACCACTATGTCAGGACCCGATTCTTCGACTTCTGAAAATCGACATCAATACGTCCACTGTATCAACTGCCGAGCGATCGAATGTCGGAAAACCGAACACTGAGGGTTTAAGAAAAAGAAAAAGGGAGAAGAAGAGAAAAGAGGATAGAAAATAGAGAGAAAAGAAAATAGAACATAGACAGAAGAAATACAACGGAAAGAAAACAAAGAAAACAAAACAGAACAACATCAGAATCTCACAATTCGCAGCGGAACAACATATAATAATAAATTAATAATCTTTAAACAAAGAACTATATCAGTTATTACATTACAACACATTTCATTACATCATATCATCAGAGTGTACAACAACATACAACAACAAACAGCGGAAAAGAAATACTAAATACTAGTAATACGCCATGCCATCCAGCTTGCCTCCAGCAACTCCTGAATATCCAGAATTTCCTGATAAACCTTAACTCTTAACTTCCCGTGTGGAAATTGGTGGGCACCCAGAGTTTAGGAAGGAAAACAATAAACTCTGAGTCAGTCATGTGACTGGTGTGAGAACTCAATACAGTTTATTTATCTTTAAAATCAAAATAGAAGAATATTTTTAAACTCAATTCGCAATGCTTTTAAAAATGAGACTACCATAAGGCCTCCCGCACACACACACATGCAAACGCAGAATCGGAGGAGATTTCTCCTTATGATAGTCAAAGATGCTTGATACGCATTTAAAAGAAACATTTGATATTATTACTAGTGCATAGTGTAGTAAAATTATTTCAAAAATAAAGATATAAATCTTAGCCAACATACGACCATTATCGTATGCCTACTATAGCTAACCATGTTCAATAGCAGGTTACCGCCACATTCCATGGCAGGTTATACAACTAAAACCGTACAAGTCACGTATTGTTTCTTTGGATTTCCAACAAATGGTCAGGCCAAGGAACTTCCCATTGCCACATGAGAATGCCTCTGGAAGGACATCCCCGAGAACCAAACCGGATCTCTACCAACACAAGGCCGGGTTACCCCTAACTGAGTAACAACTGACCAAATATGCCATCCCCCGGTCCTTTGGGACCTTTATCACCGAGCGCTCGTAATCAATTCACACAATCATAAAGTGTTTTCAACATGAGTAAGTATCTGGGCTCTATACCATGATACCACCCTTTTCCAGAAGGAAATGCACATATCCTAAAGGGCGCTACCCCTCATAACCTTGCCGCATCTTTCCTGTTTTGACCATTTCCGGGATGTGAGGCTCGACGAAGTCTCGTCCACAAAAACATACTTTATACAAAAGCCATGCTTTGGGTCAACAAATGATCATAGAAATGATCACCAAGATAGACGATCAAACAAATGATCCTATCACAAATAATCAACACAATGATCATTTCAGCAACACTCAGCATGTCACAATACCAAATTGGGAGTATATCGCTGATAACTTCAACTATATAACCTCTGAGCTCGTACGTCTCAGAGAAGGGTGTTAAGCTAAAAGAATAAATTCTCCGCCACCAACAGAAATATATTTGAAAGAAATCGGCTTTATATCTCAACTTGTAATGTCAGGCATACAATCCATACAAGTCTGTTCCGGGATCGAACAAAACCGAAGGCACTTACAAAGAAGTCCTTGCAATCCGGATATCCACAATCCTGATCGGATTCCCCATCACATATGGAGAACTCTATACCGTAGCTACTCGGTGCAGAGTCAATCGAAAGGTCATCCTATCGCTCTCGCAAATATCCGGTCTTCAACACCGATCTTCAAATGCAATTCACAACGACGTATCACATATTCGGAATGAGTTATACGACCCCATGGTCCTTTCCCGGTTAACCCGAATAGTGAGCGCTTATTCAAAAATAAGTGTGGCATTCAAATTGAAACAAATCACAACCAATACCCATTCAAAGGGAAATATTGATAGTCGGTTATTGAACTATCAATGGATATGCACACATCACCAGATTCCAAATAATTTTCCAAATTATTTATTTTCCAAAATATCTTTACGAGATATATAATTTTCAATACTTCAAAAATAAATCAATATTTATTTTCATACAAATTCCACTTTCTCTTTTATAAATTCCATAGTGAATTTATATTCCAAAATATCCATGCATATACGATTTCAATTATTCATTTTCAATTTATCTTCAGAAAGATAAATTCTAATTATTCACTTCATATTGGAAAACATTTCCATACTTATTTATTCATAAGTAATTCACAATTTTATTTATCTTCAACCTTTAGAAAATATTCAATATACTTAAATCGAAATTAAGTATATATTTCATTCTTTAAGGAAATCATTCTCTTAAACATATTTATTTGGGCCAAAACGAATGTTGCGTAAAACATCGTTACGACAACCCAAAAACACTAGTATAGGAATTCGAAATTAAATTAGATATATAAATCCCAATACTATACAAACATTTCCTTTCGGAAATCATTTACTATAACAACAGTGTTATAGTCCACCATTTCCTTCTATTTCTCGAAACATCTATTTCAACAATGAATGTTGAAATCTATGGTTTCGAATCTCAACACCTTTTAAAACATCGTTAGATCGTTTTAATTCTATTTAAAACATCAAATCTAAACATTTTCTTTAACATGTTATTCACTATTCAAAAACGTGAATATACTACGTTAACTAATTTCATCAATTCTATGCATTTTATTTCAAAGGATTATTCACTGTCTAAAAACGTGAATATAACTCCATAAATAAATTATAACAATTTACTTATCAAAATAAGTCGTTTGCGGATTTATAAAACAACGTTTATAAATTCCATTTCTATTTATTTATAAAAACTTCCTTTTTTATAAATTCTTTTATTAACCTATTCAATTTCATATCTCCGTTATAAACCAAAAGTTCATATTATAAGTTAAATACTTATAAAACGATTATTTTACAAAATCGTTCTTTTAAAGACTTTCCAAATTATAAATCTTATAACTTATAAGATTCATTTATTTAACCAAATTTATTCTTCAAATAACTTCACAAATTTATAAATCTTACTATTTATAAATTTCATTTATAACTTCACCGTTTATAATTCCATAAATTTCATTCATTTATGAAATTCATTTTCACTTCATTCAAACACTTATAAAAACTCGTTTTATAAGTCAATATTTCAATTTATAAGTATCCATTTATAAATCTCTTAATATAAATCAATTTATATTATTCTTTAAAACGTCTTTAAATTCCTTTAAAACTTCATCATTTTGATTTATAAAATAATCAAATTTTATAAATCCTATATTTAAACTTTTTCCAATAAATTCAAAAATCCCAATTTAAATTACTTTATAAGATCTTTAATCCATATTTCTCAAAATCAACTTTTTAACTATATTTCTCAAAAACTCATAATTTTTATAACATTAAAAATTATAACGTTTATTTATTTAAAATGGATCAATTCCAAAAATAAAGTATATTTTCAAAAATCACTTTAAAAATCATTTTAAAATCCCAAAATCTAGGTCCAATGATGCTACACACCAAATAGTCAATCACGACTACAACGATATCATATATCGATATGATAATCCATCAAATATCAAAATATCTGAAATCAAATAAAAACTGTTGAGGAATCCAGTTGGATCCCTCCAACCTATTTTCCTACATCCACAAACATTAGCACAATACCAATTTCGTTCCAGTATGAAATTATCGCGGTATATGTTTTTAATAAATATTATCCGCTTAATAACGGCGCAATAGGGTCTCATCCGCTAAAAAATGTGGGGAAATCAACAACTGCAATATATACATATGCCAATATATATATATTGCTATTATATATAATACCAATTTCACTGTTTACGAAATATTCGCGGTATATGTTTTTAATAAATAACATCCGCTTACTAACGGCACATAATGTCTATTTTAACAATCAATAGATAACAATCATCATTCAAACATGCATTCAAATATTTTAAATCTAACTATTTAAAATAAAATCGAAACTGATTCGATTGAGTGAGGAATTCTCACATTGATTTCAATTTCGTTTTAGCGATTTATTTCGAATAAAATTAAACGCGCGTTTAATTTTACCCGAAATTCTCACTTACTCCAAACGACTCCAAACCAACTCCATCGCGTAGTGCTCGTCCATACGATTCCAACGCAACTGGTTTCGCGCGTTTTCGACCTCGTATGAAAAAGTTATGAATTTTTTGAAGTTACATGAATTTTTTATAAACAAATTACAACATAATTTTATAATTTACAACCTAACACAAGCCATAGCCGTAGGATTCACTTTGAACACATCAGGGCCGTGCATACCCCTCTTCTTCCTCACGTCCTCCACCTACAGATAAAACATACGCAAGCAAAACCCACTTATCATATACTAGGGTTTAACTTTGCACCTCGATCCCTCGACGAAACTTCATCAAACCACCTCCATATCGAAGCCCATTGCAAGAGCTACCTTCACCATGAATAGCTTGTAGTTCGGCCCCCTCTACAGCCTCAAAATGCGTGTGTGACCTGTAGCAAACGGCCCCATTTTGCTCCCTCTACGTTGCACCAAAATCCATCATCACCGTATAGATTTCTAGCTCTCTTCATGCTCTTCGACTTCCGTGTTGAACACTTTGGCTAATTCTTTGTAGATTGAGAGTGATTGAGGAAGAAGTGAGATTAATTTCTGGCCATTCAATACTAAAGTGGAGGCTAGGTTTAGAATAGGGTTAGGTTTAGAATTTTTTTTTTTAATTTATGAAGGTGTGTTGGTGTATTTATAGAATTTCAAACGACACTATTCATTCCGGAAATTCCGAACTCCGATTTACGCGCCGAAACTGACGTTCCTAGGGTTTATCCCGCGTTTCGGACAAAATAAAACAGGTTTCGAAAGCTAATTCGGACATCTGTGCGAGTTATGGCTATAAACGTTCAATTTAAATTAAACTGATTTAAACGATTTTCTAGGCGTTTTAATTCGTATCGGACAAACGGCAAATCCAATTGACTTGAAATTTGAAATCTTACAATGATATCACATTACGGATTCGATGAAACTAGTTTCGTCGAAATCCGAGACAGTTTGAAAAATGGCTATTTTAACTCGCCAAATTAATATTAAAAACAATTCGATGCGTTTCGAGCTGCCACGATCAAACGATAGCTCCGATTGACACGAAAATTGAAATCCAGTAATAACTAACTATTACGGATTCAATGGAACTGGTTTCGTTCAATTCTGAGACTGTTCAAAAATTGGCTATTTTTACTAGTCGATTAAATATTAAAATATTCAATTTTCACAATTAAACTTTTAATTCGATTTTAAAAGCTCTAAAATATCATTCTAACTTCAATATGATAAAATAAAATTTTAAAAATCATTTTCAATCATATTTAACCCAATTTTCAATTATTTCCATAATTTAACATATTAAATTATCGATTTAATTATCCAATTAAATCCAATAATTCAAATTAAAATTTATTTGACTTATAAATTCACTTATTAATATTTAAAATTAATTAAATATCCAAATTTTAATTAATAAAAATTTTGGGTCGTTACAATCTCCCCCCTTAAAAGAATTTCGTCCTCGAAATTACAAAGTAAGAAAAGTTACAGAATCTATTAATTTTCCAAAATTCATAATTAAACTTCTTACAATACTTTACTAAGTTTCCAAGTCATACTTAGTTATCCTTTCAAAAACAACTACTATAGTTTAACTTTCAATTACAAATCAAAATTATAGTCTTCAAAATTTTCCAATTTTCTCAAATTTTTCTAACGCCTTAAATTTCCGGAAAAATTCGCCATAGTCTCCTTTGCGCGGCTCGATCCGAAAAAAAAATGACAGTATATATATCACAAATATACATCTCATCAAGTAATGAGGCATCCCGCAAGGAAAAAAGTGTAAAAGTACGATATTTAATCCGAGATATGTACCTTATATTTTATTAGCAAGCATATACGGCTAATATAGCGCGAAAGCGAGCTCCAAATGCGAAGCAAACGCGATCCGCATCTACTAAACACTCAACAAACAACATGAGAACATGCACATATGAAAATAGTATCGATATACAACATATAGAAACATAATAACTATATATGCCAACATAGCAATGCATTCAATAGCAATATATATTCAACCATCAACCAACTACCATTCATAACCAATAAATATTCATTCATATTCTCATTAATATTCAATGAAATGGTTTTCAATTTAAATCACATTTGATTCATTAACAGTGGATGTTTTTACTAACATTCATTTTCAATTAGTTCATATTTACTAATTCATATTCAAGTTGGTTCACTTCCAAATCAAATTCAATTCTATTTAAGTTTATTTACCTTTAATTTGAATTCAATTACTTTAGCTTCCAATTTCATTAATTCACTTAATGAATTATATACAATCAACTAACAGCCATATAACAACCAATGTATATTAATTACAACCAAATTCCTTTGCTTATATTCATTCAATTTGGTTTAACACCATCACTTTCAATTCGTTTAATTAAATTGATTTTCATTCACTCTTTCAACTTCAAATAACATTTGATTTCAATGAATTAACACTTATATTCATTATTCCATATCAATTATTCACATTTAATTGATTAACATTCCATTCATTCATTCAATTCAATTTCAAAAGTTGAATTTTATTTATATAACTCAAGTTCATATTTATCACTTAACTTTATTAATTTAGTTTGATACCAAAATCAATTCCATTCAACAACACTTAAGTTATATTCCATTTAACTTTAAATTCGCCTTTATTTACAACTCATATTCTTAAATATATTCATATAGTTTCACTTCTTATGTATATAAGTTTATTTCACAATTGTAAATTACTTTAATTATAATTCAATTCTTATAATTCATTTCCTTATACAATTATTCTTTTATTTAGATTATTCAAACAACCAAACAATCTACTTTATATACACTTTAATAATTCTGAAAAATTATTCCTTTATATATAAAATATAATCAAGGTAAAATTATTTCATTTACCCAATTTGAAACAATATTATGTCGAATTGTTCTATTCAAGTGTTTATAAACCCCTTCGGCATAGTTTGACAGACCGTGCTGACGAAGGTTCATATGCCACTCAATAAACCAATCATCACAATATAAAACAATTTTATATACACTAACAAATACGCTCTCATATCTATTATTACACTCAAACTCATTCTAGAGTACTGCTGACTCTATCTCTAATGAGTAATACCCAACAGAACCATGGTTGTCGCTTAACCATATGCTCTGATACCACGTTGTCAGGACCCGATTCTTCGACTTCCGAAAATCGACATCAATACGTCCACTGTATCAACTGCCGAGCGATCGAATGTCGGAAAACCGAACACTGAGGGTTTAAGAAAAAGTAAAAGGGAGAAGAAGAGAAAAGAGGATAGAAAATAGAGAGAAAAGAAAATAGAACATAGACAGAAGAAATACAACGGAAAGAAAACAAAGAAAACAAAACAGAACAACATCAGAATCTCACAATTCGCAGCGGAACAACATATAATAATAAATGAATAATCTTTAAACAAAGAACTATATCAGTTATTACATTACAACACATTTCATTACATCATATCATCAGAGTGTACAACAACATACAACAACAAATAGCGGAAAAGAAATACTAAATACTAGTAATACGCCATGCCATCCAGCTTGCCTCCAGCAACTCCTGAATATCCAGAATATCCTGATAAACCTTAACTCTTAACTGCCCGTGTGGAAATTGGTGGGCACCCAGAGTTTAGGAAGGAAAACAATAAACTCCGAGTCAGTCATGTGACTGGTGTGAGAACTCAAAACAGTTTATTTATCTTTAAAATCAAAATAGAAGAATATTTTTAAATTCAATTCGCAATGCTTTTAAAAATGAGACTACCATAAGGCCTCCCGCACGCACACACATGCAAACGCATAATCGGAGGAGATTTCTCCTTATGATAGTCAAAGATGCTTGATACGCATTTAAAAGAAACATTTGATATTATTACTAGTGCATAGTGTAGTAAAATTATTTCAAAAATAAAGATATAAATCTTAGCCAACATACGACCATTATCGTATGCCTACTATAGCTAACCATGTTCAATAGCAGGTTACCGCCACATTCCATGGCAGGTTATACAACTAAAACCGTACAAGTCACGTATTGTTTCTTTGGATTTCCAACAAATGGTCAGGCCAAGGAACTTCCCATTGCCACATGAGAATGCCTCTGGAAGGACATCCCCGAGAACCAAACCGGATCTCTACCAACACAAGGCCGGGTTACCCCTAACTGAGTAACAACTGACCGAATATGCCATCCCCCGGTCCTTTGGGACCTTTATCACCGAGCGCTCGTAATCAATTCACACAATCATAAAGTGTTTTCAACATGAGTAAGTATCTGGGCTCTATACCATGATACCACCCTTTTCCAGAAGGAAATGCACATATCCTAAAGGGCGCTACCCCTCATAAGCTTGCTGCATCTTTCCTGTTTTGACTATTTCCGGGATGTGAGGCTCGACGAAGTCTCGTCCACAAAAACATACTTTATACAAAAGCCATGCTTTGGGTCAACAAATGATCATAGAAATGATCACCAAGATAGACGATCAAACAAATGATCCTATCACAAATAATCAACACAATGATCATTTCAGCAACACTCAGCATGTCACATTACCAAATTGGGAGTATATCGCTGATAACTTCAACTATATAACCTCTGAGCTCGTACGTCTCAGAGAAGGGTGTTAAGCTAAAAGAATAAATTCTCCGCCACCAACAGAAATATATTTGAAAGAAATAGGCTTTATATCTCAACTTGTAATGTCAGGCATACAATCCATACAAGTCTGTTCCGGGATCGAACAAAACCGAAGGCACTTACAAAGAAGTCCTTGCAATCCGGATATCCACAATCCTGATCGGATTCCCCATCACATATGGAGAACTCTATACCGTAGCTACTCGGTGCAGAGTCAATCGACAGGTCATCCTATCGCTCTCGCAAATATCTGGTCTTCAACACCGATCTTCAAATGCAATTCACAACGACGTATCACATATTCGGAATGGGTTATACGACCCCATGGTCCTTTCCCGGTTAACCCGAATAGTGAGCGCTTATTCAAAAATAAGTGTGGCATTCAAATTCAAACAAATCACAACCAATACCCATTCAAAGGGAAATATTGATAGTCGGTTATTGAACTATCAATGGATATGCACACATCACCAGATTCCAAATAATTTTCCAAATTATTTATTTTCCAAAATATCTTTACAAGATATATATTTTTCAATACTTCAAAAATAAATCAATATTTATTTTCATACAAATTCCACTTTCTCTTTTATAAATTCCATAGTGAATTTATATTCCAAAATATCCATGCATATACGATTTCAATTATTCATTTTCAATTTATCTTCAGAAAGATAAATTCTAATTATTCACTTCATATTGGAAAACATTTCCATACTTATTTATTCATAAGTAATTCACAAATTTTATTTATCTTCAACCTTTAGAAAATATTCAATATACTTAAATCGAAATTAAGTATATATTTCATTCTTTAAGGAAATCATTCTCTTAAACATATTTATTTGGGCCAAAACGAATGTTGCGTAAAACATCGTTACGACAACCCAAAAACACTAGTATTGGAATTCTAAATTAAATTAGATATATAAATCCCAATACTATACAAACATTTCCTTTCGGAAATCATTTACTATAACAACAGTGTTATAGTCCACCATTTCCTTCTATTTTTCGAAACATCTATTTCAACAATGAATGTTGAAATTTATAGTTTCGAATCTCAACACCTTTTAAAACATCGTTAGATCGTTTTAATTCTATTTAAAACATCAAATCTAAACATTTTCTTTAACATGTTATTCACTATTCAAAAACGTGAATATACTACGTTAACTAATTTCATCAATTCTATGCATTTTATTTCAAAGGATTATTCACTGTCTAAAAACGTGAATATAACTCCATAAATAAATTATAACAATTTACTTATCAAAATAAGTCGTTTGCGGATTTATAAAACAACGTTTATAAATTCCATTTCTATTTATTTATAAAAACTTCCTTTTTTATAAATTCTTTTATTAACCTATTCAATTTCATATCTCCATTATAAACCAAAAGTTCATATTGTAAGTTAAATACTTATAAAACGATTATTTTACAAAATCGTTCTTTTAAAGACTTTCCAAATTATAAATCTTATAACTTATAAGATTCATTTATTTAACCAAATTTATTCTTCAAATAACTTCGCAAATTTATAAATCTTACTATTTATAAATTTCATTTATAACTTCACCGTTTATAATTCCATAAATTTCATTCATTTATGAAATTCATTTTCACTTCATTCAAACACTTATAAAAACTCGTTTTATAAGTCAATATTTCAATTTATAAATATCCATTTATAAATCTCTTAATATAAATCAATTTATATCATTCTTTAAAACGTCTTTAAATTCCTTTAAAACTTCATCATTTTGATTTATAAAATAATCAAATTTTATAAATCCTATATTTAAACTTTTTCCAATAAATTCAAAAATCCCAATTTAAATTACTTTATAAGATCTTTAATCCATATTTCTCAAAATCAACTTTTTAACTATATTTCTCAAAAAATCATAATTTTTATAACATTAAAAGTTATAACGTTTATTTATTTAAAATGGATCAATTCCAAAAATAAAGTATATTTTCAAAAATCACTTTAAAAATCATTTTAAAATCCCAAAATCTTGGTCCAATGATGCTACACACCAAATAGTCAATCACGACTACAACGATATCATATATCGATATGACAATCCACCAAATATCAAAATATCTGAAATCAAATAAAAACTGTTGAGGAATCCAGTTGGATCCCTCCAACCTGTTTTCCTACATCCACAAACATTAGCACAATACCAATTTCGTTCTAGTACGAAATTATCGCGGTATATGTTTTTAATAAATATTATCCGCTTATAACGGCGCAATAGGGTCTCATCCGCTAAAAAATGCGGGGAAATCAACAACTGCAATATATACATATGCCAATATATATATATATTGCTATTATATATATTACCAATTTCACTGTTTACGAAATATTCGTGGTATATGTTTTTAATAAATAACATCCGCTTACTAACGGCGCATAATGTCTATTTTAACAATCAATAGATAACAATCATCATTCAAACATGCATTCAAATATTTTAAATCTAACTATTTAAAATAAAATCGAAACTGATTCGATTGAGTGAGGAATTCTCACCTTGATTTCAATTTCGTTTTAGCGATTTATTTCGAATAAAATTAAACGCGCGTTTAATTTTACCCGAAATGCTCACTAACTCCAAACGACTCCAAACCAACTCCATCGCGTAGTGCTCGTCCATACGATTCCAACGCAACTGGTTTCGCGCGTTTTCGACCTCGTATGAAAAAGTTATGAATTTTTTGAAGTTACAAGAATTTTTTATAAACAAATTACAACATAATTTTATAATTTATAACCTAACACAAGCCATAGCCGTAGGATTCACTTTGAACACATCAGGGCCGTCCATACCCCTCTTCTTCCTCACGTCCTCCATCTATAGATAAAACATACGCAAGCAAAACCCACTTATCATATACTAGGGTTTAACTTTGCACCTCGATCCCTCGATGAAACTTCATCAAACCACCTCCATATCGAAGCCCATTGCAAGAGCTACCTTCACCATGAATAGCTTGAAGTTCGGCCCCCCCTACAACCTCAAAATGCGTGCGTGACCTGTAGAAAACGGCCCCATTTTGCTCCCTCTACGTTGCACCAAAATCCATTATCACCATATAGATTTCTAGCTCTCTTGATGCTCTTCGACTTCCGTGTTGAACACTTTGGCTGATTCTTTGTAGATTGAGAGTGATTGAGGAAGAAGTGAGATTAATTTCTGGCCATTCAATACTAAAGTGGTGGCTAGGTTTAGATTAGGGTTAGGTTTAGAATTTTTTTTTTAATTTATGAAGGGGTGTTGGTGTATTTATAGAATTTCAAACGACACTATTCATTCCGGAAATTCCGAACTCCGATTTACGCGCCGAAACTGACGTTCCTAGGGTTTATCCCGCGTTTCGGACACAATGGAATAGGTTTCGAAAGCTAATTCGGACATCTGTGCGAGTTATGGCTATAAACGTTTAATTTAAATTAAACCGATTTAAACGATTTTCTAGGCGTTTTAATTCGTATCGGACAAACGGTAAATCCAATTGACTTGAAATTTGAAATCTTACAATAATATCACATTATGGATCCGATGAAACTTGTTTCGTCGAAATCCAAGACAGTTTGAAAAATGGCTATTTTAACTCGCCAAATTAATATTAAAAACAATTCGATGCGTTTCGAGCTGCCACGATCAAACGATAGCTCCGATTGACACGAAAATTGAAATCCAATAATAACTAACTATTGCGGATCCAATGGAACTAGTTTCGTTCAATTCCGAGACTGTTCAAAAATTGGCTATTTTTACTAGTCGATTAAATATTAAAATATTCAATTTTCACAATTAAACTTTTAATTCGATTTTAAAAGTTCTAAAATATCGTTCTAACTTCAATATGATAAAATAAAATTTTACAAATCATTTTCAATCATATTTAACCCAATTTTCAATTATTTCCATAATTTAACATATTAAATTATCGATTTAATTATCCAATTAAATCCAATAATTCAAATTAAAATTTATTTGACTTATAAATTCACTTATTAATATTTAAAATTAATTAAATATCCAAATTTTAATTAATAAAAATTCTGGGTTGTTACAACTATATTTCCATTATATTGAAATTTTGTTATTTTTTACACATCGATTATAATTTAAATCTCAATAAGTTGGTTTCTCTTGATTTCACTCTTTTATTAAATCAGTGATTGCCTTATGAATAAAATTAACATTTCTATAAATTCTATTGCATCCGCAATTTGCAGTTATTGTCTTAACTCACTTTACTGTAATATTTAATTTACATTTAATTGCAATTGATTGCTAAATTAAATTTAACAAACTAAATAAATAGGTAACTGTTACCTGGGTATTTGGCCAGGCAACTTAGTACTCAGCATCAGAAGAACATCCGGCATCAGAAGAGCATTCGGTATTGAATACCGTTCGGCCAAAGGGGAACGTTTGGCATAAGATCATTCAGAGATTAAAGGCTGCTCGGCCTCCCGAGTACGTTCGGCCGAAGCCATCGTTCGACATCCCAGCTTGGTTCGGTGAACTCGGACCGCTCGGCATTTCAACATTCGGCGTCAGGCAATAACGTTCGGCATTTCAGAGGTGCACTCGGCACAGAAGAACGTTAGGTATTGAATGCCGTTCGGCTAAAGGGAGACGCTCGGCATAAGGTCTTTTAGAGATCAAAGATCGTTCGGCCTCCCGAAGACGCTCGGCCAAAGCCATCGTTCGGCAATCTTGGATGGTTCGGCATTCTAGCATGGATCGACGAACTGGGGACGTTCGGCATCCCAGCATGTTCCGGCACGGTACATTCGGCAAACTTGAATCGTTTGGCACTCCAGCTTCGTTCGACATGAAAGCGTGGCTCGGCGCGATTACCTTGGTTCGGCATCAAACCGTTCGGCTTCCCTGGTTCGGCACATAGAGTTAATGCTATTTGGACCAAGACATTCGGCTACCAGGCCCACCAGGGAAGTCCAACATACTTTCGCCTATAAATAGAAGGGCAGGGGCACAGAAAAAGAGGGAGATTTTAGAGAACAATGAGGAGACCCTGCCATTTTCAAGACTCATTCCAGAGTTATTTCTTTTACTTTGCAATTGTATTCTAATAAGTGAAAAACGGATTGTATTTGTAATCATCCATCAAGGAAACGAATGGAAATTAACTTCAAAGTGGATGCAGGCAGTTACGCCGAACCACTATAAATTTGGTGTTCTTACTTTCTGCATTTAAATTTATGTACTCCTCTCTCTTTTAATTTACTTTCTTCATTAATCTCTCTATACAATCTTTCATAACTCTACTCAAGGGTGTTAGTGACCAATTTTGGTGCTAACATTTTGGTGCTTTCACGAAGAATTGAATTCTCAGGCTATTAGGATCTACTTTGTAGCTACTGGATTGCATAATTCCCCCGAAGGAGATCCATAATCATTCGTAAGAATTTGTTGATTCAACTCAGAGTTAAAACCAATAACTCTACCATGGGAAGACCACGGACAAGATCAGCCTCTCAAAATGCAGATGCCTACGAAACTGCTAGTGTGCAACAACTTGGGCCTAGCAATCAGCAAGCTGCTCAAGGTACAGGGCCCTCCAATCGAAACCGAGCAGAAGTTGTTTCCCGGGCGGAATTCAATGACTTGATAAGAGAACTTAAGGAGAGTAGGAAGCAACTTGCTGAGCAAATGCAAGTTAATGCTGACCTCATAACTCAGCTTACCCAGCAGCAGCATCAGAATGCTGGAGGTAGCCCTGTCGCTTACTCTGAAGATGATAGCTCGACTTCAGCTGATGAACTGCCTAAGCGTAGACGCCGCAAGTAGGAAAATGCACAAGCATGTGCCATTGATCAATCTACTAGAAATCAAGCCCATGGGATGGAACCCCACCTCCCTTCCTCTATACAAACCCTGGACTTGACAGCTATGATCAGGCAATTGATGAGTGAAAATCAAGGCTTGACTAATGAAAATTGGGGAGTGTCGAAAAGCCATACTCCCTTCACGGACCCCATTCTACAGGCTGAATATCCAAGAAAGTTCAGCATGCCCACCATTCCAGCCTATGAAGGAAAAACTGACACTAGACAGCATGTAATGAGGTATGGATGGATGATGGATTCAGCAAGAGCCAATGACACAACCAAGTGCAGGTGCTTCCTGATTACTCTATCCGGAATCGCCACCATGTGGTTTACTCGAATTCCCCCACGATCAATATCCAGCTTCGACGAATTAGCAATGAAGTTCATAGAACAATTCAGGATACACACCACCCGTCCAAAGGACGTGATGTCTTTATCAAGTGTGACCCATGCTCCAGGAGAGTCACTGAAAGCATACTTGCAGAGATTTCATGTTGCTGCTACCGAAGTGAGCAATCCTAACGACCATGCAATTTTGATGGCAGTAATGCGTGGAGTGGATCCCGATTCTGAATTTGGAGATTGGTTGGCAGGAAAGCCTCCAGCCACACTGGAGCGTTTTTATTCAAAAGCTCACCAGTTCATAAGGAGGGAAGAAGCTCGGTGGACAAGGAAAGATAAGGCATCGGGACCCATTCAGGAATCTGTAAAGAGCAACGTCACCATGAAGACAACTGGCAATAACCCGGGAAAGACTCAAGCCAACGTCCGGGACAAGCTCGGGCAGTCTAAAGAATCCGGAGGTGGAAACCCCAGAAAGAAGAAGGAAACGGGGAGATGGAAGTCAAGAATCACGACTTACAATGAATACACTCCACTGAATGCATCTCTTGAAAACATCTACTTATCAACCTGCAACACTTTTCAATACAGAAAACCACGCCCGAAAGAATCAACAAAGGAGCAGAAGCGGTCTGGAAAGTATTGCCGCTTTCACGAGTCTCAGGGGCACAACACAGAGGAGTGTAGACCTCTTCATGATGCTATTGAGAAATTGAATAGGCAGAAGAAGCTACAGGAATTTCTCAAAGACCCACAGGACGGAAGGCAAGAGACATCGGAACCTGGGCGAGGGCTAGCCCTGCACCAACCAGAACAACCTACCCGAACTATGGTTAGATTGGTCATTAACACGATTGCTGGCGGGCCTCACCCTGTAGACAAGAACTGGCAGGAGATGGAACGATATGCTAACTCTCTGAGACGTGCGGATTATGAGTGTTGTTCGAATGTGGAGGATGGGACTCCCGCGAAGCAGTAGCGCACGATGAATGATGACATCGTGTTAAGGAGCAGAGATGCGGATAAGGTAGAGGCCCCGACTATCAACCCAATGGTCATATCCGCGACCATTGGGCCAGCATTCGTAAAGAGGATTCTAATTGATTGCGGCAGTTCCGTTAACATAATCTTCTGGAAGGTGTATGACCAAATGAGGCTGGAAACTAAGGATCTGAAACCGTCCAAAGCCAGGATCCATGGCTTTAACGGCGCGACAACTAATGCCATGGGATATGTGGAATTACCCATCGAACTGGGGCAAGGTGAACGCAGGAGAATGCAAATCCTACCATTCATAGTGTTGGATGTCGATTACCCATACAACGGTTCCTAGGGCGTCCAGCCCTGGCGGAATTCAGGGCAGCCATGGCCCCATGGTGTCTGACGTTAAAATTTCCCAAAGACAAGGGAGTAGGAGTAGAGCACAGTGATCAGGCGACCGATCGCGCATGCTATGTGGCTGAGCTCAGAGAGGAGCAGCGTAGGGAGAAAGGAAAGGCTGCGGACAGCTCGGTCCGCATCCAAAATCCTAATGATTGACAACTAGCGCCTGAGCCCTGGCTCGGGCGATAATCTCGGATCCATAGAGACATAGATCCGAGAGACGATGATGGGGAACCCAGGGAAGCAAATGCAGCACCGGCCGAACTGACCATTGACATCTCAGTTAGCTGCAATGACCCATTACGAGTTCTTAAGATAGGATTACAGCTAGATACCGTAGCAGCTGAAAACCTCAATGATTTCCTTCGAGCGAACCTTGATGTTTTTGCTTGGACACATTCAGATATGTGTGGGATTTCTCCTGCAATTGCGAGTCATATGTTGAACATAGACCCGAATCATGTCCCTGTGAAATAGAAAAGGAGAGGCATGGACCCAGAGAGGTCCGCAGCTCTCAAAGAGGCGGTGGACAAACTGAAGACCAACGGGTTCGTCCGCGATGCCCTCTACCCTGAATGGGTATCTAACCCGGTGTTAATAAAGAAAGAAAATGGAAAATGGAGAACTTGTGTCGATTACTCTGATTTAAACAAAGCATGCCCGAAGGATAGCTTTCCGTTACCAAGGATTGACCAACTGATCGATTCAACAGCCGGACACGAGTTACTATCATTCATGGACGCAAACTCTGGTTACAATCAAATACCGATGCACGTCTCAGACCAAGAACACTCTAGCTTTGTCACAAACGTCGGGTTGTATTGCTAAGTAGTAATGCCTTTCGGATTAAAAAATGCTGGAGCAACTTATCAACGTCTGGTAAATCGAATGTTCAAAGGTCAGATTGGGAAAACAATGGAAGTCTATGCGGATGACATGCTTGTGAAGTCGCGGCAGTCAAACGACCACATCCGAGATTTGGCAGAGATGTTCGGTATACTCAGGCACTACGGGATGAAGATCAATCCTCTGAAGTGTTCATTCGGCGTTGCTTTAGGAAAGTTCTTGGGTTTCATTGTGAACGCACAAGGGATTGAAACTAACCCGGAGAAGATCCAGGCTATCCGGGATATAAAAGCACCCAGAACCATAAAGCAAGTGCAGAGCTCGAACGGAAAAGTGGCTGCGTTAAGTCAATTCATATCCAGAGCCACAGACAAGTGTATTCCCTTCTTTGACGTTATAAAGAAAGGAAAGAGAAACTTCGAATGGACGTCCGGCTGTGAAGAAGCATTTCGGGCTCTGGTAAGACACTTAGAAAGTCCCCCGATACTATCGAAACCAGTAGACCACGAGACGTTGTACGTGTACTTGGCTATCTCCCACATTGCCATCAGCACAGCCTTGGTCCGCGAGGAAGACCGGGTTAAAAGGCCAGTTTACTATGTTGGTAAACGCTTGACGGGGGCAGAAAGAAATTATCCAAAGATTGAGAAACGCGCCTATTGCTTGGTGATCGCGTCATGCAAGCTTCGTCCTTACTTTCAAGCACATCCAATCGGTGTGTACACCGACCAGCCCTTGCGAAAAGTACTTTAACGACCGGAAACTTCCGGGAGGATGTTAAAATGGAATATTGAGTTGAGTCAGTTCGACATCACCTACCTCCCACGAAGGGCCATACAAGGGCAAGCACTAGCTGACTTCATCACCGAATTCACTCTGCCAGATGAATCGTGCAGTCACAGGGTTATACCTCCCGTTTAATGGAAGATGTACACTGATGGGGCATCTAACGACCGTTGCTCGGGGGCAGGCATAGTCATCGTAACTCTAGAAGACCGATCAATCTGCTACACTTTGAAGCTTGAGTTTGCAGGCCCCTGCCCTTCTTCTTTCCGGGATTTCCACCTTCGGATTCTTTAGACTGCCAAAGCATGCCTGAAGGATAGCTTTCCATTACCAAAGATTGACCAACTGGTCGATTCAATAGCCGGACACGAGTTACTATCATTCATGGACGCATACTCTGGTTACAATCAAATACCGATGAACGTCCCGGACCAAGAACACACAAGCTTTGTCACAAACGTCGGGTTGTATTGCTACGTAGTAATGCCCTTCGGATTAAAAAATGCTGGAGAAACTTATCAACGTTTAGTAAATCGAATGTTCAAAGATCAGATTGGGAAAACAGTGGAAGTCTATGTGGATGACATGCTTGTGAAGTCGCGGCAGTCAAACGACCACATCCGAGATTTGGTAGAGATGTTCGGTATACTCAGGCACTACACGATGAAGATCAATCCTCTGAATTGTTCATTCGGCGTTGCTTCAGGAAAGTTCTTGGGTTTCATTGTGAATGCACGAGGGATTGAAGCTAACCCGGAGAAGATCCAGGCTATTCGGGATATACAAGCACCCAGAACCATAAAGCAAGTGTAGAGCCTGAACGGAAAAGTGGCTGCGTTAAGTCGATTCATATCCAGAGCCACAGACAAGTGTATTCCCTTCTTCGACGTTATAAAGAAAGGAAAGAGAAACTTCGAATGGACGTCCGGCTGTGAAGAAGCATTTCGGGCTCTAGTAAGACACTTAGAAAGTCCTTTGATACTATCGAAACCAGTAGACCACGAGACGTTGTACATGTACTTGGCTATCTCCCAGTATGCCATCAGAACAGCCTTGGTCCACGAGGAAGACCGAGGTCAAAGGCCAGTTTACTATGTTGGTAAACGCTTGGTAAACGCTTGACGGGGGCGGAAAGAAATTATCCAAAATTGAGAAACTCGCCTATTGCTTGGTGATCGCGTCACGCAAGCTTCGTCCTTACTTTCAAGCACATCCAATCGGTGTGTACACTGACCAGCCCTTGCGACAAGTACTCAAACGACCGAAAACTTCCGGGAGGATGTTAAAATGGAATATTGAGTTGAGTCAGTTTGACATTGCCTACCTCCCATGAAGGGCCATACAAGGGCAAGCACTAGCTGACTTCATCGTCGAATTCACTCTGCCAGATGAACCGAGCAATCACAGGGTCATACCTCCCGTTCAATGGAAGATGTACACTGATGGGGCATCTAACGACCGTTGCTCGGGGGCAGGCATAGTCATCGTAACTCCAGAAGACCGATCAGTCTGCTATGCTTTGAAGCTTGAGTTTGCAGCGACAAATAACGAAGCCGAGTATGAAGCACTGATTGCTGGCTTAAAACTTATTATCGAACTGGGAGTGAAGTCGGTTGAAATCTTCTGCGATTCACAGTTGGTAGTATACCAGGTACGGGGAGACTATCAAACAAAGGGACAGAGGCTGGCCCCTTAACTCGCTCGGGCTCGAGAGTTACTGGCAAGTCTCGAATATTATGACATCTCACATGTCCCACGCGAGCAGAATAGAGAAGCTAATTTGTTAGCAAAATTCGCAAGCACTGGCGATGCACAGTAAATGGGATTGTTTCCTGTTGAGATCCTGCTTTCTCCAAGCATAGACATAATGGAGGTAGATTTCATGTTGGAAACCGAACTCGAAAAGAATCATGGTTGACCTCGATCAAACAGTACTTGCTACAAGGGGATTTGCCTGAAAAAAGGAGCAAAAGATGCCTAGTCCTTCGTAAGGATTCGCGTTATGTAATACAGGACGGAGTAATGTATCGGAGGGGATTCTCGACCCTCTTACTCCGGTGCATGGCCCATGACGAGATAAAACAGGTACTGAAAGAAGTCCATGAAGGAGAGTGCGGTGATCATATCGAGGAGCAAACATTGGCCAAGAAAACCCTCCGTTATGGATACTTTTGGCCAACCGTCAATCGCGATGCCGCAGATTATGTGAGGAAATGTGGCAAATGCTAGATATACGCGAAAATTCCAAGAGCTCCGTCAACAGAACTCACACAAATGGTAGTCTCTGGTCGTTCATAATGTGGGGAATTGACCTAATTGGTTCTTTACCCATAGCCAAAGGAGGCGTGAAATATGCAATAGTGGCAGTCGATTACTTCACCAAATAGGCAGAGGCAGAGCCTATGGCCACGATCACCACCAAGAAAGTCATTAATTTCGTTGTACGAAATATCATATGCCGTTTTGGCCTCCCACGGACCATCATAACGGACAATAGAACTCAATTCGAAAGCAAGGAATTCAAAGAATTTTGTCAGAAATATGGCATTGAGAAGAGGTTTGCAGCAGTTGCTCACCCAAAGGCGAATAGACAGGTGGAAGCCGTAAACAAAATAATCAAGTCCATATTGAAAAAGCGTTTGGAAAAGGCTAGAGGCAAGTGGGTAGATGAACTCCCGACGCCGCTTTGGGCTTATAAAAACTACCCACAAAACCGTGATTGGCCACACTCCATTCGCGCTGGCATATGGCACAGAAGCTGTCATACCCGTGGAACTTGAGATTCCATCACATCGGGTAACTTATTACGACCCTGCAAAGAACCAGGATCTCTTACTGGAATCATTGTACTTTATTGATGAAAAACGCGAGGAAGCTGATTTGAGAGCGGCCTCATACAGACACCGAGTCGCTAGATATTATAATGGAAAAGTCCAACCAAGAACCTTTAAGGTGGGGATCTCGTTATGAAACGAGTCTTTCCAACCCCATCTCACATGAATCCCGCATGGAAAGGTCCATACGTCATCGAACAGAAGCTTGGAGAAGGAACTTTCAAGCTAGCGACCGTCAACGGTGCGACACTCCCCCGAGCATGGAACAACGAGCACTTGCGGCGTTATTACACCTAGCCTGTCTCCTTCATGCAGTAATGGCATCTATTTCCAATATGTTTTCATTCCTAGTTTTTGGCATGTAATAAAACAGCCTAGTGCTTTCATTAATAAAGATTTGAAACCATCTTTCTCGTAAATGATTAATGTTTCTGCGTATGATAATCCTTTGGCAAGCTATTACAATTATATTATTCTGGCTGACGTACGGACGCTCAAAACGAAGAAAAAAAAATCTCCAAGTCCTCGGAATGCATACTGGAGTACTCTATGTCCCCGGAGCGCGGACCCGAGTATAAACGATTTAAAATCTCCAAGTCCCCGGAGTGTGGACTGGAGTGCTTTAAGTCCCCGGAGCGCGGACCCGAGTATAAACGATTTAAAATCTCCAAGTCCCCGGAGTGCGGACTGGAGTACTTTAAGTCCCCGGAGCACGGACTCGAGTATAAACGACTTAAAATCACCAAGTCCTCGGAGTGCAGACTGAAGTACTCTAAGTCCTCGGAGCGCGGACTCGAGTATAAACGATTTAAAATCTTAAAGTCCCCGGAGTGCGGACTGGAGTGCTCTAATTCCCCGAAGCGCGGACCCGAGTATAAACGAATTAAAATCTCCAAGTCCCTGGAGTGTAGACTGGAGTACACTAATTCCCCGGAGCGCGGACTCGAGTATAAACGACTTAAAATCTCCAAGTCCCTGGAGTGCGGACTGAAGTACTCTAAGTCCCCGGAGCACGGACTCGAGTATAAACGACTTAAAATCTCCAAGTCCCCGGAGTGCGGACTGGAGTACTCTAAGTCCCCGGAGCACGGACCCGAGTATAAACGATTTAAAATCTCCAAGTCCCTGGAGTGCGGACTGGAGTACTCTAAGTCCCCGTAGCGCGGATGTTTGCACAAAAAATGGGCAAACACCTCCAAGTCGTGTGATTTAGTTGATTTTGTGTTATTCTTAGTGATTTGGATGAGTTATGCAAATATGTAAAAAGCAGGGGTTAAAATGTAAAAGACACACAAATTTATAGTGGTTCGGCCAGAACGTGCCTACGTCCACTTTATATGTTATTCTCCTTTTTCTTTCAGATTACAAGTACAAAGCTTTGTATACAAGTATATGAAAGTTGTTTGAAAGTTCCTTCTGTGCTTGAGCTCTCAAACTTGTCCGCCATTGTTGTACCCCTGCCCCTCTATTTATAGAGTGAGGCTGGGGGTAGGGGTCCTGGATGTATATAGCTGCTGGTGGGCTTGGGCTGAAGAAATCTGGTCTGGCACATCTGGTTCGGCGTTCCTTGGTTCGGCCGGGTTTGGAGAATTTTGGTTCGGCATGGTCTAGTCCAGTAGAGGTTGGATCGGTGGAGTTTGGACCGGTGATGGATGGTTCGGTAGCGAGTGTGGCGTGGTTGGTTCGGCAGGTGATGGAGAATGCTCGGTTCGGCAGGTGATGGAGAATGCTCGGTTCGACAGGGGGAGTTGCACCGGTAGGACTTGGAACGGTGTGGGTGATTCGGTGATGTTGGTCCGGTTCGGTAGGTGGGTTGGCCCCGTGTGGTTCGGCTGTGTTATGGATCGGTGTTGGTGGAGGATATTGTTTGGTTCTGTAGTAGGTTGATTTACTCGATGGATTTGGTTCGGTGAAGGGTGGAAACATATGGGTGAAAACACACCCAACACTTGCCCCCCAAAGTGGGGCATATACTCGTATATGTCGTGCTTTGTTTACTTGGACGACCTCATCCGGCCCGAAAAACCGAACCGGTTTGTTCGGCCATCCAACTCTCCCTTATAAGTAGGAGTACCAGTCCTTCGCTATTTCTCACCGAACGAAGCAGCCGAATCAGATTCTAAGTGGATCGCCGAATTAGCTATCGTACCGGACCAATCTTGACTGCCGTATCAGGTAACTGCCGAATGTCCCTTCTTCACCCTTCTCTCTTCTCTTTTTTCTTTTTTTGAATGCCGAATGAATCTCGGCATTGGAAATGCCGAATGAATCAAGGTTTTTCGAATGCCGAATGAAATAAGGCACTCTGAATGCCGAATGAAATTACCACCGGATGAGCTCGGGGAGTGTAGTGCCGAACGACCTCTCGCCTTGCTGTACCGAATGAACTTAAAGGCTTTCAACGCCGAATGGACTTTAATCTCTACCTTTGTGTTTTGAACTGTGAGTGAAAACCTCTGGCTGCATGTACTTGTTTGCTTGTATTTCCATATTCCTTGTTCTAATTTGTTCTTCCGGTGTTTGCAGATAATGTCTCGCAAAGCAGAAACTCGATCAGATAAACAGAAGTCTAAGGGCGAAGGACAGTCCTCCTCCGAGCCCCCAGCCCAGCCAAGATCGGAACATCATGGACCTGCCCCGAGGTCGCTAGTAGATGGGTATGGCCCTCAGGAGCTTCTGCACTCTCCGCCCGACTGTTTTCCTAGCTCCCTCAGAGAGGAGCAGCTTGATGTCATTTCTCGTTCCTTCGGGATTGACAGAGCGCGCATGCTATTTTCGGGGGATGGAGTTATGCCATATGACCCTCCTGAAGGATATTTCGCTTACAGCAGATACCACTGTATGTGTGGGGCCATTCCTCCTATCAATGCCTGGATAATCAGCTTCATCACCTATCTGATGGTGGCCCCTTTCCAGTTCCAGCCCAACTGCTACGCTATCTTGGTGTGCTTATTCGTTATCTTCGAGAGAAAGTACGGGCGCCCCCTTCCAACCGGGATATTCGATATTTATATAACTTAAGAGGTTATAAGAAGGGGTCTCCGTACATTAGCTTGGAAGCGGCCGTTCCCTTTAAACCGGTCCTAGACCTGTATTCGAAGCTCAGTATGTTTAAGAAAGAATGGTTTTTTATCAAGGACGACTCCGTTTCCTTCCACCTTTTCACTTCTGGCTGTAAGTTGAACTCCATTTGTAGTTTCTTTGTCTCGGCCGCAATGCTCCTTCTTATATGCTTTTTTTTCTTGCTAGCGACAGGTGGCTTTGCAGTCGTGGAAAATGATTTCTTGGTTCGGATGGCTGCGGAAATAAGGGCTATTCCGGGACGGGATCGGTCGGCTTCTTACCTGATCAGGAACGCTACTCTCCTGGAGCACAACTTGATCCTTCCACACCAGTCCGTGGTTAAGCAGAGAGATATGGCTGAGGAGAAGGCCGCCAAAGCCAAGGAAGGGGCCATGGTGAAGAGTAGCAAGAGGAGACCTTTCTCGGTACCTCCAGTCGTTGGGGGAAAGAAGCTTAAGAAGTCTGATGGACCCTCTCCCAGCACATGTCCGGATATTCCGGAGGAGGAAGGTGGAGAGGAGGAAAGAGGCGAGGAGGAGAGCGGAGGAGATGGAGAAGGTGAAGGACAGGGTGGTAGTGGTGCCGGGGCTTTGTCTTCTGAGCAGGCAGGGGAGATCCAGGAGTGGACGGATGATGCCTTCCGCCTGGCTTTTGAGGGATTGGAGGAAGGATCAGCCCCGGTGGAAGGCGAAGAAGGTTGACAAGGCTGGGACTGGTGCCGATCCATCTTCTAAGGATATTTCAGCTAAGGCAACTCCGGCGGTTCAAGGTGAATTCCTAACTTCTGCAGACTCCCTTTATGATAAGGACTTAGTAATATTTTATGGCCAACTCCCATCCCGGAATGAGATTCAGGACTTATTGCAGTATCCCACTCCTCCCCAGGGTTTGTAAAATAAGCGCGTTTTCCAATTCCTTTTAACTTAACATATTTCCCGGATCATAGTTTCATGCATGCTTGTGACACTTGGTTTCTATTCCAGGAACGGGTAAGGTGGCCAAGACATCAGATATTCGGCACCGCCTCGAACAGTACAAGCTATTAAAAGCTTCTGCCAAACCAAAGCCGTCAACTAGCCGTCCTGGAAGCATGGTTAGCTATCGCGCTCCTCTCGAAGTTATTGAAGAAGATATACAAAAGAGGAAGAGCGGGCGATCTTCGTTTGAACCCTCACCTGGCCCTCAGCCTCCAGTCCATCCTATCCATGATATTACTGAGGAAGATACTGAGCTTATGCCTTCCCCACATCCGTCCGATAATCCAACCGTCACCCTGATAGACCGCCCTGGTTTGGATCGCAACCCCTTTGCCGGTCACCCGGATCTGGACCCGAGTTCTCAGGACATTTCTTTTGACGAGGCCACGGGCGAGCATCTTCTTCCCGCAATCCCATGGTACGGGTGCTTGATGAGGCTAAGTCCTTGGATCTCGATTTGCTTACAACTCGGATTGTGACTATGGGAGATGAGGCCAAGGAAAACATCGACCGGGTGGCTGAAGAGACCAAGAAGTTAATGGAGCATCATGCTCGACTGGTCAAGGCCGGGGAGGAGATTGGGAGTGCCAACATCCGACTAAGGTTAATAGTTTCTGACCAGGCTAAGCAGCTTGCTGATCAGGCCATTCAGATTTCTCAGCACGAGGCAGCCTCTAGGCAGTTGAAGGAGAGTCTGGAAAAGGCCAGCATGGCAGAATTGCGAAAAATGGAGGCTGGCTGCAAGGGGCGGATTGACATGGCCATTGCGACGGTGGATGAGGTTCGGAATGGGGATCTCGAGCAGGTTGAGGAGTTATCTGGGAGGCTTGAGGCCTCAGAGCTTGCTCAAGCCAAGCTGAAAGAGGAGATGGAGGCGATGCGGGCATCCCTTCAGGCTGACTGCTCGAGATATCGTTTGGAGAGAGACGCTGCCGTTGCACGGTTGTCAGCTTCTGAGGCCCGGATGAAGGAATTTGAAGAGAATGAGGGGATGATGGATGAGACGCTCCAGGACATGTATTTTCGCACCTGGAAGCAGGGCAACTTGTCTTGGATGGATGATTATCCCCGGGTCATGGCTAGGATATATCTTCGGGCTTTGGAGGAGGCAAAGGCCGATGCGGATAAAGAGGGTGATGCGGCCTTCAGAATGGATGTGGTTACCGCCCAGTTCACCAAGGAGGAGAAGATGGCGGTGAAGGAGGGCATGCAGCTGCTCGCTGCTGAGGAGGTAGGCGTGCAGCTAGAGGATGATGATCAAGGAGCAGACGCCGGTAAGTCTTCTCTCTGAATCTTTTCTTAACTCGATTGCTTATCTTTCGTGATTATTGATGGATTCTCTTTTGAATTGGGCAGGCGGGACCTCTAGAATACACGTGGGGAGTTCTGACCCTGCAGTTAAGTAGATCCGGAGGGCTAGCGGGATGGAGGCGAAGTTCCGATTCCTTGATTTGACTTGTACATATTTTGGTTGCTTTCTATGTTAGTCCGAAACATTAATGTAACTTGTAATTATATCATTTGTAAAGAATGACTTTCTGTAATTTTATAACATAAGCTGCTTTTGTTATGTTCGAATGTGGTTGTTATTCTGATATGTTGCATAGGAAATACAGCTGCGTGTTTATGCATGTGATTTAATCGTATTTGATGCTAATTTTCTGCTCAAAATATGGTTTCATGTCTTATAATGCCAATATGATGTGTGAATAAACTAAAGCTACATATTTGTATACAAGAGAAGATATTACCGCCCTTGTGTTTTAATTGTAAAGGGTTGCTTTGAATGTCTTGCGTTACTGAGTATGGAATGTAGCCGAGTGTTCCGTCATCCGGATGTGAGTTCATATTTCCACAAGCGAGAATTCCCTATTTTGTGACATGTACTTTAGGGATTGTTATAGAGGATAGGAGGAAATTTTTTATAAATAAAATGGAAATATAAGAAATAGTAAAACTTCCAATCACGGAAGGTCGTCGATATGCTTAAGTTCGTGGCAAACGGGTTTTGTAGTCACTTTCCCTAGCTGTGGGCCTTGGAGACATTCGTCACCCATATTACGCCTCCGCGGGGAGTTTATCTTTTTTACCACAGCCGCACTTAAGACATACTGGAGCCGAGATCGCGCACAGTAACTACCCGAGCCATTACGGCCCGTAATCGTGGGTATTATTCGATTTACTGTGGCCGACCAGCGTGGGTGCCGATCGTCAACCATGAACTACCCCTGGCTGGCCACACCTTATGTTGGGGATTAAAGTAGGTTCACAGTTGCCGGCGAGCAGAACGCCGTAATGAGCTGCCATCGGCTATAGTCGGCCTTTTTGATGACTTATAATCGGCTCATTACAGTTGTCTTTGAGGGCAGTCGCGAGCAATGAGTTAGCCCGCAGCAGAGGGATGTTGGAGCAAAAGTGTCTCATTGGCGAGTGCATAGAATCGCATAGTACCTGTTGGGTCTTGTCCAGGTGAAGCCGTGTTATGATGCGTCTTGAATGGAGATGCCATAGAATTTTGTTCAAAAGAAAAGGATAAAGCTTAACAAGCAGCCAAGATATAAAGGAACAAGTTAAAAAGAGACAAGATTTTTAAAGTGGTTCGGCACGAAAATGCCTATGTCCACTGATTCTCTTTGTTAATTCACTTCATATGGGCAGTACAAGTTAAGAAAAGTATCGACGGAGGTGTTGGATGTTCCATGCCCTCTGTAACACCTCTACGTCCACCGTTGACAAAATGTAAGCTCCGTTGTGGAGATCTTTATGAATTACATAGGGTCCGTCCTAGATTGGATCCAGTGCTCCGGGGCGCGGGAAGATCCGTTTGAGGACAAGATCTCCCTCTTGTAAGCTGCGGTGCTTGACTTTGGAGTTGTATTGCACTGCCACTTTTTGCTTGTGTGCTGCCGCTTTGAGTGCTGCATCATTTCTTCTCTCCTCAATTAGATCCAAAGACATGAGGAGGAGTTCTTCGTCCTCTTCCGGGTTGTAGTAGATCCTACGGTGAGAGGGCACTACAGTTTCAACTGGGAGCATGGCCTCCGATCCGTATGCCAAAGAGAAAGGAGTATGCCCTGTTGATGTTCTGGAAGATGTGCAATAGGCCCAAAGTGCCGTAGGAAGTTCGTCCACCCAAGCGCCTTTTGATTTTTCAAGTTTCTTCTTGATTAGGGTTTTGAGAATTTTGTTGACAGCTTCGACTTGTCCGTTTTCCTGAGGATAAGCTACAGATGAGAAGCTTTTGTGAGTTCCGTGCTCTTGGCACCAATCGGCGAATTCTTAGCTGTCAAATTGAAGTCCGTTGTCTGATATGATCTTGAGTGGGACTTCGTACCTGCACAGAATATTTTTGATCAAGAAGTTGATAACTTTTGCCGAAGATATTTTATTTAGAGGTTCCGCCTCCACCCATTTGGTGAAATAGTCAACCGCCACTATAGCATATTTGACTCCGCCTCGGCCCGTTGGCAGCTCGCCAATCAAGTCCATTCCCCATACAGCAAAGGGCCAAGGGCTGGTCATTTGAGTAATCTCATTTGTGGGTAGTCGAGGAATCTTGGCAAATTTCTGACATCTGTCACATCTCTTGACGAAGTCTAAGGCGTCTTTATTTAAGGTGGGCCAGTAATATCCATATCGGAGTATCTTTTTTGCCAGAGTCTGCTCTCCAGTGTGATCTCTGCAAATTCCTTGATGGATGTTGAATATTATTTCCTTGGACTCTCTTCCAGCGACGCATCTTAATAAGGGGCTAGAGAAGCCACGCCGATAGAGGATGCCTTCTTGTATTGTGTAGCTGGAAGCTTTCCTCTAGATTTTCCTAACTTCATCACGTCTGTCGGGTAGTGTGCCATCTTGCAAATATTTCCGGATAGGAGTCATCCAAGTTTCTTCTTCGATCGCAGTTATCAGATTCACTTGTTCGAAACTGGGGGCTAGCTGTCTTGAGATGGTTGATGCTCCGGAAATGGTGCTGTTCTTCATACTAGCGTGCTTTGCTAGTTCGTAGGCCTCTTGGTTCTCTTCTCGAGGAATGTGTTTGATTAGATAGTGGTCCAATTGATCGAGCAGCAGCTTGGTCTTCTTTAGATATGTTGTGAGTCGTTCTCCTCGGGTTTGGAACTCTCCTAGTACTTGGTTTACGATAAGTTGAGAATCACTATGAAGACATAAAGAATTGACTCCAATTTCTAAGGCAAGTTCCAATCCTGCTATTACTGCCTCGTACTCTGCATCGTTGTTGGTGGCAGCGAATTCCAACCTTAAGGCATAGTACAGCTTCCTTCCCCTGGGGGTGATTATCACAATACCTGTCCCCGAGCCCTGTTCGTTCGATGCTCCATCTACAGAGAGGTTCCACTTGATATCTTTTGCTATTTCAGACTGATCCTTGCCTTCGTTGGTAGTGAATTCGGCAAGGAAATCGGCCATGGCTTGTCCCTTGATGGCGGTGCGAGGATGGTAGGTGATATCATATTGACTTAGTTCAATGCACCATTTGAGGAGTCGCCCAGAAGTGTCGGGACGATGGAGCACCTGTCTTAGCGGTTGATCTGTTAGAACTCTGATGGAGTGAGACTGGAAGTAGTGTTGCAGTTTTCGTGACGTGATTAGTAAACAATATGCTAATTTCTCAAGTTTAGGATATCTGGCTTCTGCCCCTGTAAACCTCTTGCTTACAAAGTATACCCGGCGTTGCGTGCGGTCATCTTCTCTTACCAAGGCGGTGCTTAAAGCATGAGATGATACGGCGAGGTATAGGTATAGCACTTCGCCTTCATTTGGAGTTGAGAATACTGGTGGTCTCTGAAGGTGTTCGATTAGGTTAAGGAAGGCTTTTAAGCATTCATCAGTCCACTCGAACTTTCCTTTGTCTTTCTTTAGAGCTTCGAAGAAAGGGACGCACTTGTCAGTTGCTTTAGAGATGAATCTGCTTAGGGCGGCCACCTTCCCATTTAGGCCTTGCATTTCTTTTCGAGTGGAAGGTATCCTTATGTCTTTCAGAGCCCGGACTTGTTCAGGGTTTGCTTCAATTTCTCTGGAATGGACGATGAATCCTAAGAACTTTCCCGATGATACTCCGAATGAGCACTTTAGAGGATTCAGCTTCATTCCATATTGGCGAAGCACCTGAAACATCTCGCTCAGGTGGCTTACATGATCGTCGGCTTTCCTTGATTTTACTAGCATGTCGTCCACATATACTTCCATAGTTTGTCCTATTAGTTCTGCGAACATCTTGTTGACGAGGCGCTGATAAGTAGCTCCGGCATTTTTGAGTCCAAAAGGCATGACTTTGTAACAGTATAATCCCCGGTCAGTGACGAAACTAGTGTGGTCTTGATCGGGAGCGTGCATAGGAATTTGGTTATATCCGGAGTATGCGTCCATGAAAGATAAGAGTTCGTGCCCGGCTGTGTTGTCCACAAGTTGGTCGATTCGGGGGAGTGGGAAGCAATCCTTCGGGCAAGCGTCATTTAGGTTGGAGAAGTCAATACATGTTCGCCACTTACCATTGGCCTTCTTTACTAGTACTGGGTTAGCGATCCATTCTGGGTAGATGGCTTCTCGTATGAAGCCATTAGCAAGTAGGTTTTTTACTTCCTCATCGAGGGCTGCTGATCGTTCTGCCCCCATGCTTCTCTTTTTCTGCTTTACTTGTACCTTGGTGGGATCGATGTTCAGTAGGTGGCATGCTACGTCTGGGGAGATTCCAGTCATATCAGCATGTGTCCTTGCAAATACATCCAAGTTGTGGCGGAGAAAATCAATGAGTTGATCCTTCGATTCTGCTTTTAGCTGAGATCCGATTTTTAATAGTCTACTTGAATCATGTTTGTCTACAGATACGAAATCCATAGCCTCTACAGGCTCGGTAGTGGCCACCTCCTCTTTGTCCCTGGGGTCTAGTTCATTGAAAGGATCACTGGTATATCGAAGAGGAGGGGTTTTCTTTAGTTGCTATGCTTCCAAGCTTGTCATGCAGAGAGTTGTCTTTGCATCTTTCCCTTTATCCCTTCTGCGATTATTGCGAAGTTCTGTTACGTAGCAGTCTCGGACAGCGTCTTGATCTCCTTCTACTTCTCCTATTCCGTTATCTGTTGGAAATTTCATCTTTAGGCACCATGGGGCTAGGACAATTTGAAAGTCAGACAAGGCTGGTCTTCCCAAGAAGACGTTGTAGGCCGAGTGGTTCTCTATTAGCACAAATGTTTGTTTTCGCACAACGGAGCGGGGATGACTTCCTATTTCGACAAAGAGGTCAAGTTGCCCGACGGGCATTTTCGTATCTCCAGTGAAACCGTGTAGTGGTTTGTTGCAGGGAGACACATCCTTCATCGACAGCTTCATTTTGTCGAAAGCATGCTTGAATAGGATATTTATGGAGCTTCCTGTGTCTATTAGAATTCGGAAAACTTTGGCTGGATCGAACCAGGCAGAGATGACCATAGGATCCATGTGAGGGTACTGCCTTCCCTCTAGATCACGCCTACTGAATGTGATGTCATCATTCTCTTTCCGTTTGGGGTGGCGTTCTTCCGTAACAGAATTAATGCAGCCCTCGTTGTTTCTAAGCGACCTTCCATATCTTTCCATCTCTGCCCAACTTCTGTCGGCGATGTGCGGTCCTCCTGATATGGTATGGACCACTATCTTCTCCTCACTAGAGCCGCTAGTGTTGCGGTTTCCTCCTCCTAACCACGAAGGGGGTAGCCCTGGGTTCTCATTGGCAGGAGTTGGAGTCCTTCTCTGACCTTTCACATAGCGCTCTAGCCTCTTCCTTCTGATGTGATCTTCAATTAAGTCTCGAAGATGATGACATTCATTTGTGTCATACCCATGTGATTCATGGAAGCGGCAGAACTTTCCAGACTTCACTACGTTATCTGATTCTTTCTTGTGTGGGAGGCGTTTGTATCTAACTTCGTCTTGGGTTGCCAGGAAGATGTTTTCGATTGTTTCATTCAAAGGAGTGTAAGAGTCGAACCTCGGTCCTGGCCGGTATAAACGCTTTTCTCCCTTCCTGCCCCCAGCATTGTCTCTAGAGTCATTTCTCCGAACATCCTTTGCTACAGTGGGAACCTTGTCCGGAGTTGTCTTAGACTGTTGCCCCGACTGCCTCTCAGTGGCAGCGTCTTCAAGTCTCATATACTTTCCAGCTTCATGGAAGAAATCAGGTAAAGTAGCTGGTTTTTCCTTGGTTAGCCTTCTAGCAAATTTAGTATCCGGATGTACACCACTGCAGAGGGCCATTAGGATAAGTTTCTCGTCGGCATCTTGGACTGCGGCCGCTGCGGCGTTGATTCGGGTAAGGTATTGTTGCACTGTCTCTCCGAGCTTCTGTTTGATATTAGATAAGGAATAAGCGTCCTTGGGTTGTTCCTCATGAATGCGGAACTGGCTGATGAACTTTTCTTTCAGCATTTCCCATGAGCTGATGGACCCTTGGGGTAGGTGGCAGAACCAGGAGGTAGCTAGATCTTCCAAGAAAAGTGGGAAACATTTACATAACACTCCCTCTGTTACTCCGCTCATGAGCATATGCTAGGTGTATCTCTGTAAGTGTACGATGGGGTCAGAGGTTCCCTTGTAAGGTTCCATGGTTGGCATTTTCCATTCCCGGGGGGTGATGGCAGTTTTGATATTACTGGAGAAGGGGCTGGTTACCCTAGCGCCTATTCCCCGATCCCTTTGCTCCCGTTAGACGCACTCTCTGAACAACCGTGCCATCCTTTCATCAGAACTTGGAGCGGATTGAAATGAGTTTGGTTCTTCTCTACGGGATTGAGTCCGCCCAGATGACTTGTAGGGATGGTATCGTCCGACATTCCTGACATTCTCCAAAGTCTGCCTTTGGTCTTCTGGGGGCATGCTGGGGTCAGCCGTAGTTGGCCCTTGCCTTGATCATCCCCTGCTGGGTTCTGTTCTCAGCACTTCTTCGGGCCCAACTTCGAGCTGGACTCCAGCTCGGCCCCGTCTACTGGTATTTTCATGTTTAGGTAGCATGACAAGATCAGCTACATCCGACCACTGCCTGGCACCTCCCCCGTTGGGTTCGGTTCCAAGTGTTTCCTCGGGTCGGAATTCGGGCTGAGTCTAGGCTCGGCTCCTACCATGGCTATTTCTGTTGTTAACCTCTTCGAAGAAGAAAGGCCTTTGTCGCCTCCCAGATCCTCCAGATTGGGACTCACCCCATGATTCGGTGTTGCGGTTGGATTCATCAGCATCCCTTAGGCGTGACATGAGTTGGTCCACCAAGGCTTCTTGTTGAGATGCGAAGCGGTTAGTTACTTCAGCCACAACCGTGTCCAAATCAGCCCTAGTAATTGGTTATTCTGCGGCGGGGGCTGTTGGGTTTGCCTGATTTTCATCTGGTACTGCCGTTAAAACGGGATGATTCTCTTGATTTGGGGCCACTGGATCTGGGATACTGCTAGTTGCGACGTTCTTTCCTTTGTTAACATCTCTCCTCTGCCTGGAAGTCATGTTGTCGGATCAAGGAACGATGCTGTTAGGAAGAAGGTTGAGTAGGAGAAGCTGTAGCTTCCAGCTCGATTTCTCAGTGCAAGCACCAAAAATGTTTGCACAAAAAATGGGCAAACACCTCCAAGTCGTGTGATTTAGTTGATTTTGTGTTATTCTTAGTGATTTGGATGAGTTATGCAAATATGTAAAAAGCAGGGGTTAAAATGTAAAAGACACACAGATTTATAGTGTTTCGGCCAGAACGTGCCTATGTCCACTTTATATGTTATTCTCCTTTTTCTTTCAGATTACAAGTACAAAGCTTTGTATACAAGTATATGAAAGTTGTTTGAAAGTTCCTTCCGTGCTTGAGCTCTCAAACTTGTCCGCCATTGTTGTACCCCTGCCCCTCTATTTATAGAGTGAGGCTGGGGGCAGGGGTCCTGGATGTATATAGCTGCTGGTGGGCTTGGGCTGAAGCAATCTGGTCTGGCACATCTGGTTCGGCGTTCTTTGGTTCGGCCGGGTTTGGAGAATTTTGGTTCGGCGTGGTCTGGTCCGGTAGAGGTTGGATTGGTGGAGTTTGGACCGGTGATGGATGGTTCGATAGCGAGTGTGGCGTGGTTGGTTCGGCAGGTGATGGAGAATGCTCGGTTTGGCAGGTGATGGAGAATGCTCGGTTCGGCAGGGGATGGAGAATGCTCGGTTTGGCGGGGGAGTTGGACCGGTAGGACTTGGACCGGTGGGGGTGATTCGGTGATGTTGGTCCGGTTCGGTAGGTGGGTTGGCCCCGTGTGGTTCAGCTGTGTTATGGACCGGTGTTGGTGGAGGATAGGGTTTGGTTCTGTAGTAGGTTGATTTACTCGATGGATTTGGTTCGGTGAAGGGTGGAAACATATGGGTGAAAACACACCCAACAGCGGACGCGAGTATAAACGATTTAAAATCTCCAAGTCCCCGGAGTGCGGACTGGAGTACTCTAAGTCCCCGGAGCGCGGACCCGAGTATAAACGATTTAAAATCTCCAAGTCCATGGAGTGCGGACTGGAGTACTCTAAGTCCCCAGAGCGCGGACCCGAGTACAAACGATTTAAAATCTCCAAGTCCCCGGAGTGCGGACTGGAGTACTCTAAGTCCCCGGAGCGCGGACCCAAGTATAAACGATTTAAAATCTCCAAGTCCCCGTAGTGCGGACTGGAGTACTCTAAGTCCCCGGAGCGCGGACCCGACTATAAACGATTCAAAATCTCCAAGTCCCTGGAGTGGGGACTGGAGTACTCTAAGTCCCCATAGTGCGGACAAGAGTATAAACGATTTAAAATCTCCAAATCCCCGGAGTGCGGACTGGAGTACTCTAAGTCCCCGGAGTGCGGACCCGAGTATAAACGATTTAAAATCTCCAAGTCCCCGGAGTGCGGACTGGAGTGCTCTATGTCCCCGGAGTGCGGACCCGAGTATAAACGATTTAAAATCTCCAAGTCCCCGGAGTGCGGACTGGAGTACTTTAAGTCCCCGGAGCGCGGACTCGAGTATAAACAACTTAAAATCACCAAGTCCCCGTAGTGCGGACTGAAGTACTCTAAGTCCTCAGAGCGCGGACCCGAGTATAAATTATTTAAAATCTTCAAGTCCCCGGAGTGCGGACTGGAGTGCTCTAAGTCCCCGCAGCGCGGACCCGAGTATAAACGATTTAAAATCTCCAAGTCCCCGGAGTGCAGACTGGAGTACTCTAATTCCCCGGAGCGCGGACTCGAGTATAAAAGACTTAAAATCTACAAGTCCCTGGAGTGTGGACTGAAGTACTCTAAGTCCCCGGATCATGGACTCGAGGATAAACGACTTAAAATCTCCAAGTCCCCAGAGTGCGGACTGGAGTACTCTAAGTCCTCGGAGCGCGGACCCGAGTATAAACGATTTAAAATCTCCAAGTCCCCGGAGTGCGGACTGGAGTACTCTAAGTCCCCGGAGCGCGGACCCGAGTATAAACGATTTAAAATCTCCAAGTCCCCGGAGTGCGGACTGGAGTACTCTAAGTCCCCGAAGCGCGGACCCGAGTATAAACAATTTAAAATCTCCAAGTCCCTGTAGTGCGGACTGGAGTACTCTAAGTCCCCGGAGCGCGGACCCGAGTATAAACGATTTAAAATCTCCAAGTCCCCGGAGTGCGGATTGGAGTACTCTAAGTCCCCGGAGCGCAGACCCGAGTATAAACGATTTAAAATCTCGAAGTCCCCGTAGTGCGGACTGGAGTACTCTAAGTCCCCGGAGCGCGGACCCGAGTATAAACGATTTAAAATCTCCAAGTCCCCGGAGTGCGGACTGGAGCACTCTAAGTCCCCGTAGCGCGGACCAGAGTATAAACGATTTAAAATCTCCAAATCCCCGGAGTGCGGACTGGAGTACTCTAAGTCCCTGGAGCGCGGACCCGAGTATAAACGATTTAAAATCTCCAAGTCCCCGGAGCACGGACTCGAGTATAAACGACTTAAAATCTCAAAGTCCCCGGAGTGCGAACTAAAGTACTCTAAGTTCCCGGAGCGCGGACTCGAGTATAAACGACTTAAAATCTCCAAGTCCTCGGAGTGCGGACTGGAATACTCTAAGTCCCCGGAGCACGGACCCGAGTATAAACGATTTAAAATCTCCAAGTCCCCGGAGTGCAGATTGGAGTACTCTAAGTCCCCGGAGCGCGGACTCGAGTAGAAACGATTTAAAATCTCCAAGTCCTCGGAGTACGGACTGGAGTACTCTAAGTCCCCGGAGCGCAGACTCGAGTACAAACGACTTAAAATCTCCAAGTCCCCAGAGTGCGGACTGGAGTACTCTAAGTCCGTGGAGCGCGGACCCGAGTATAAACGATTTAAAATCTCCAAGTCCTCGGAGTGCGGACTGGAGTACTCTAAATCCCCGGAGCGCGGACCCGAGTATAAACGATTTAAAATCTTCAAGTCCCCGGAGTGCGGACTGGAGTACTCTAAGTCCCCAGAGCGCGGACCCGAGTATAAACGATTTAAAATCTCCAAGTCCCCGGAGTACGGACTGGAGTACTCTAAGTCCCCGTAGCGCGGACTCGAGTATAAACGTTTTAAAATCTCCAAATCCCTGTAGCGCAGACTGGAGTACTCTAAGTCCCCGGAGCACGGACTCGAGTATAAACGAGTAAAAATCTCCAAGTCCCCGGAGTGCGGACTGGAACACTCTAAGCGCCGTTGTACAGCCAAAAAAATGTTCTAAGTGCTTGAAGCATGGGAGGAAAACGAATGACTTTCAGGGAATTAACGAACCGTGTGACAACAAACCCAGAAGTCTATGTTACGCACAACGACATGGATTCAAATCACAATCACAAGGGAAACAGAATAATAAGAATCTTCTGAAAAGACATAAAAGGGAAACTAAGTTTTATTCAAGAAAAATTTTCCGCTACAAAACACTCCAAAGTTCAGAGTCGATAGTCTATTTACAAAATCTAAGAAAAATATTACATGAATTAGATTAACCCTCGTTGAACGAGGATAGTGGTCACTTCTTGTGTTTCTTCGACTTCTTCCCTGACGACTCTTCCCTAGAGCGTTTACCATTGGAACCTTTCCTTGATGGAGGAGTAATGACTGAAGAGGTTGGGGGAACGTCCAAGGGCTTGGACTTGCCAGGGAGGATGACCTTTAATGGCTTTTTCAAGGGATCGTCTAGGTCCACCTCCCACGGCTCAACCTTGACCTTGGCTGTATCTTTTTTCTTTTTTTCAAGCTGCTCTTTCATGCCCAATTCAGACGCATGCTCAGAGGCGCCCGTGACTTCTACTTTATAACTCCCAATGAAGGAGTCAGACTTGTCATCGTCAAGTGCCCCGATCACTTGAGCATATGGCCCAGGATCTTCACCAGCATGGCCGGCCTCACCAGCCTTTTGCACCTCCTTGGCGACATCGCTCCTCGAAGTAGGATCGAGACTGGAACAACCTGCACAAAATCGGAGAAGACGAGCATTAGAATGCAATAGTGCTTCACAAAGAGTAACAACTTTCAAAATCCCGAAGAGAAAGGTGATCTACCGGGCCATGGCAGACTCTCTGCCGTCAAAGGCTTTTCGCCCTCCGGGATTAGAGACAAAACATGAACGCCCAGGCCGGGGGCTTTCGGATCATAGCGGATGTGCTATTCGAAAGGATCAAGTATCGGCCGACCGGCCGGCTGAGAAGGCACAGAAACAGGAGACCTGGCCCTGGATGGACTGGCGACAATTTCTTTCCCTTTCCTCGAGGGGGAGCCTTTGTAGTAAAGGGTCTTGGCCGTGGATAGGTCTGAAGGCTCATTTCCCTTCAGGAATTCCTTTATCAAGTCCTCCTCGTCAACCTCTTCGACACCGCGCTCGACCTTCTTAATCTGAATTAAGGTTTCCCACGCCTCAAACAACGACTCAAGATAGCCATCGCCCAAAAAAGTTAGGTCACGGTGCATGAGCACGAAGGCGTTGAACTTCGCAATGAGTGGGTCGAACGCGGTTTAGATCTCCTCTCTGCCTTCCTCCTTGGTTACCTCAAGACGGGAATCGATGTCTGCCAACGCCGTCCTCTTGCCTTCCTCACGGGCCTCACTCCTTAACGTCTTAACCCTGGAGAGCTCGCCCTCTAGTTGTTCTTTTAAAAGTCGGGTGGCGACGATCTCGTCAAAGTATCGCTGTGACTCCTCCTGGGAAGCCGCTTTCTCCTCTCTCTCTTTGCGGAGAAGCTCTTCAAGATCCTTGACCTGGGCGCTGAGCGCATCCCTCTCCTTTTCAATGGAGTCCTTTTCCAAGGCCAAAGCTCCACACCGTTGGACCACCTCGTCAAGCTCTTTCTTGTGAGTTGATTCCAAGCGAGTGACGGCCTCAGCAGTATCCCTAGCACTCCAATGGGCGGCCCCGAGTTCGGATTTATATGTGGTGATTTCTTCGTGTTGGGCCTTAATGATGTTTTTATCATGGGTATCCTCAAGTTTCAAACCTTCTATTTCATGCTGGCGCTCCACAGAGACTTCAGAAAGTTTCTCAGCTAGGTGGACGATGCATCATGTTGAACATAGACGTCGTTGGTACAGGCAATGGCGTTCTCCTTAACATCTCCGGGTATAGGATGAATCGCCAGAAGGAACTTCAACCCATCGAAGCAGATCTTGGGAAATGTCGCCTTGAGCTCGCTCAGTCTCTCTGATACTGTGGGATCCGATGTGGGAGCAGGAGGAGACGGTTTTGCAAGTTCGCCCCTTCTATAAGAATCTTCGGACTGTCGAGTGGAAGATGAATCGGAGCGTTGATCTCGGGGGATATCAGACTGCGACCCCTTGTAACCAGGCTAATCCTTGCTTTGCCCCAAATGAGAAGAGGGGATGTCGGTGCTGCCTGGGCTGGTAATACGATTTCTTTCGAGATGATGTGTCCCGAGAATGACGATCTCCACCACCATCACCATCTCTATCTCGACGTCTCTCGGGACCCGAGTCCCGTCCGGATGAATGAAAAATAGAAGAACCACGGAGACGATCAAATCCATGCGAACGCCCCATGTCACCTGCACGAAATTCAAATACAGCAAATTTGCAAGGGGAGTTATATATAAAAAAATCTAAGTAAGACTTAAAGTGCAAGTTATCGTGTGTGTCCTAGTGTTTCCCCCCGACGGACCAGTACCCTTGCTAATAGGGGTTTTCTCTCCTTGACTTTGGGATGGAATGCCCACATCGCCTCTGGCGGGCGAATGGAATTTAAATGCCTCCGGATTGCCAAAGTCATAGTTAAGCAGATCATCGGTGATGGAGAGATTCGACAGGCCCTTTAAAGAACTTTCCACTCGTTGTGAAGAAGCCTCTTTCTCTGCCAGGATGAGCGCAACTTTGGAAGTTCCGTTAACCTTCTCCTTCCTTATCCTATACATCAACTTCTCTTTTCCCTTCGAAGGGAAAGATGACGTCTCAATATCGTGCACCTCGACCAGTGGATCCGGAGTTAGACCCACATTTTCACCTTGTTTTTCGGGAGTCTCATCCTCTTTGATCTCTCTCTCCTCTTGTGCACTGGGGGTGTGGCGTGATGACGATCCAGCCAACCTTTTCCCTTTACCAGATTTGGGCTTAGGAGCAGAGACGCCCTTGGGAAGACTCACCCGGCGACCTTCGGCTAACAGCCCAAACTTCGACAACGACTCATTCGAGATGAGAGTTTGAATGTCTTGTTCTTCGGTAGGAAGAGCCCTGATGGCTTCAACGGCCTTAGAGTGACCACGGTCCTCGGGATGGGGACTGACATCTGAAAGAATTAGACAAGAGTTAGGAAAGGCGTGACATCGATAAAAACATGAGCAGAGAAGAAGACATACTTCCTTCGACCCATCTCCCCGCGAAGCCGGGAGGGCAGCGCACATAGAACCATTCCTGTTTGTATAAGGAAAACTTGCTCCATGCTCCGGTTAAGATTTGGCACTTGTGATACGGCTCGAGGAACACAAAAGAGGGGCTATCCTACCGCTTCTTGATCATGTAAATATATCTGATGTCGTTGGGAGTTGGAGGTCTAGAGAAGATGGCCATGAAAAGCAGATAAGTCCCATATATGAACGTGTGTCCGTTGGGGTGTAGCTGCGACGGGGCGATGTCGATATGATGCAACACATCCCGAAGAAACAAATTGAACGGAGGCACGCTGCCCACCCAGCATATAAACTTATTACAGGAAGTGTATCCGACCAAGGGCAGGTGTGGACGATCGCGGCCCGACGAAACCAACACAACGGCGAAAGGGATTCCGTGAATCGAACATATTCGCCGGAGCGCGGCGTCGTTAATCTTCGAAGCCTGCGAATTGATCATATTATCCATGGGAATCGTTGACTCTAGGGTATCAGGAGAAAAATCGTGCGCAGGAGAGATTGAAGGATTCAGAACATCGGCGACTTCTTGTCGAGAAGACGGTCCGGGCCTATCTGAGATAGTGGCGGAGCTAGATCTTTTAAACATCTCCAATAAATAATGAATCTGGCTAAGCACCTGTGCGTACTATACTTGAAAAATAATTGATGTCAGAATTAACAACACGAATAACCCCCCACGTGGCGTGTGAACTAGTGCAATCAATCACGTGTAAGCATTAAAAATTTTGAAGTTGTAAGACTACTGATATAAAACAAAGCTTAAAGTCATCGCCTATGAAGATCGTCATCGCTGACCTTCTCCAAAAGCCTTCCTTATGGCGATTACAATTTCAGGTTCAGAAAACGTTAGAGGAAGTTATCCGGTTACATCGAATTAAGTTCAGGTTTATATCTGAAGGTTATCAGTCCAAATTGGTTCGATATGCAAGTATGCTTGAGTTCCTGTCCTTGTTCAGTTAGAAATTGGGCAAGGCAATTGTTTGAATTGGTTTAAGTTATGTTCGGCCAAAAGAATATGACTGGCATGTCACTGTTTGGCATTTATGTTTTGGTTCGGCTAGGTATTGTTCGGCATGTCACCATTCGGCATTTATGTTTTGGTTCGGCTAGGTATTGTTCGGCATGTCACAGTTCGGCATTTATGTTTTGGTTCGGCTAGGTATTGTTCGGCATGTCACTGTACGGCATTTATGTTTTGGTTCGGCTAGGTATTGTTCGGCATGATTAGTGTGGCAACTATGTTTGCTCGGCCTAAACCTCGTTCGACCAAACCCTCGTTCGTCCTAACTATCATTTGACTTAGTAGGCACTCGACATGTTTTGTTCGGCCAAAATCCCATTTCAGCCGAAACAACACTCGACATCCAACTATCTCCTACTCCTACACTCTTTCTTCCACCGATCTCGTTCGGCACGAAGAAACTGTGCTGAACCACCATACATCTAAACAACGAACTCCCACCTTTCTCCTCTCCGTTCCACCCGCTTTGGAATCACCCAAGGTCAAATTGAGTCCCAGCCTCGGGGCACGAGCAAGAACCGTCCCGTCTCCCTCATCCCCCGTACCTCCTACCGATCCTATCATCTAACTAAAGTTTGTGATTAAACGAACACATGCAGAAATTCTTACCAAGAGGAGTGGTAGGAGCTTGGAAAGAGATTGTAGGAAGAACGTGCTGGGCTCAAGGAACGGAAGGGATGATTAAAACTTAAAGGAAATAGGTGTTCTTGAAAAATCATGGTTAAAAAGTGAAAAAGAGAAAAAGGAGTTGAGTACTGGGATTTATAGGAAAAGAGAAGAAGCCGAAACGACTCTGACCGGTAGAACCGGTCAAAGCAAAAAACATCGCTCGGCACAGAGAACGGTCGGCATGGGTCATCTTATTCGGCATTTTTAGTGTCATTCGACCTCGGCAGTGCACCAACTCATAGTTCAAAGCACACCCTATTCGACCACACGATGTACTTTGGGGGGAAAAATGTTACCTGGAGATTTGGCCAGGCAACTTAGTACTCGGCATCATAAGAACGTCCGGCATCAGAAGAGCGCTAGGTATTGAATACCGTTCGGCCAAAGGGGAACGTTCGGCATAAGATCATTCGGAGATTAAAGGCTGCTCGACCTCCCGAGTACGTTAGGCCGAAGCCATCGTTCGGCATCCCAGCTTGGTTCGGTGAACTCGGACCGCTCGGCATTTCAACATTCGGCGTCAGGCAATAGCGTTCGGCATTTCAGAGGTGCACTCGGCATAGAAGAACGTTTGGTATTGAATGTCGTTCGGCCAAAGGGAGACGCTCGGCATAAGGTCATTCAGAGATCAAAGATCGTTCCGCCTCCCGAAGACGCTCGGCCAAAGCCATTGTTCGGCAATCTTGGATGGTTCGGCATTCCAGCATGGGTCGGCGAACTGGGGACGTTCGGCATCCCAGCATGTTCCGGCATGGTACGTTCGGCAAACTTGAATCGTTCGGCACTCCAGCTTCGTTCGGCATTAAAGTGTGGCTCGGTGCGATTACCTTAGTTCGGCATCAAACCATTCTGCTTCCCTGGTTTGGCATATAGAGTTAATGCTATTTGGACCAAGACATTCGGCTACCAGGCCCACCAGGGAAGTCCAACCCACTTTCACCTTTAAATAGAAGGGCAGGGGCACAGAAAAAGAGGGAGATTTTAGAGAACGCTGAGGAGACTCTGCCATTTTCAAGACTCATTCCAGACTTATTTCTTCTACTTTGCAATTGTATTCTAATAAGTGAAAAACGGATTGTATTTGTAATCATCCATCAAGGAAACGAATGGAAATCAACTTCAAAGTGGATGTAGGCAGTTACACCGAACCACTATAAATTTGGTGTTCTTACTTTCTGCATTTAAATTTATGTACTCCTCTCTGTTTTAATTTACTTTCTTCATTAATCTCTCCACACAATCTTTCATAACTCTACTCAAGGGTGTTAGTGACCAATTTTGGTGCTAACAGTAACATAAAATAATTGTCACCGTCAACTTTTTATCACATTTATAAGTTTATTATTTACAACCAAATGTTATAACAACTTACATAATACTACTTCTATCCAATTTCTATTTATTACACATTATTTATTTAATTAGTACATCCTTTGAATTATCAATTACTCATTAAATCCAATTATCAATTAATACATTCATTACTATAATTTATTTTCAATCTGCATCTGTCATAACTCTTGATCATTTTAATTAGTTGGAATCACATTCAAAGCAATTATAGGTTACCTTAAATTAATATTACCTTATATTACTACCGTTACCTTTTTTCCAAATATATTCTTATTATTAAATCCCAATTTTTTATTTTTACCAACATTAAATCACAAATCTCATTAAATTAGCAAATTTAAATTATCGAAAATTATGGGTTGTTACAACTAATCCATGTTCATTAATTTTCATATATTTTGATATATATATATAGGCACACACACACACAATGTTTCAAACAACTTTTAGCCGACGCAAAATCAAAAATTAGGAAAATAGTTTCTGGTCACATTTTTGATTTTTCTTCAAACTAAATATTTTTTTATACCAAATTTTAAAACTATTTCACCATCATTATTTATTATTATAAAGAGTTTTATTTTAATATTATAACTATTATTTGAATATTTAAAATTAATTAAATATCCATAAATTAGAGTAGTGAAATTCAATGTCTTTACATTTTTCCCCTTAAAAGAATTTTGTCCCAAAAATTACACCTCAACCTATCCAAGAAAAAACTTAACACTATACATCAGTTTGTAGGATGTACATAGAACGTTCTTATACAAAAAAATGATTTGATTACTACTCGAATACATTACTCCACTTTTAAACTAGTATCGCACACCCAAGTATCTGGTGCAGACTCTTATAAGGTTCCTCGATTTGTAACCTCTGGTCCCCTTACATAGTTGTAACTATGATAGAAAAACACTGGTCTAATACCAAAAATTCTCATCAAGTGCTCATTGTAAAAAATCGAGTAATGGATCCTTATTTGGAATAATGTGAAACACCTGAAAGCCATGCACTCGAATCTTATATTAAACTATATGGAAACAAGAGATGATCTACGTTCAACCTACACACTTATTTAATTGGTTCCCCCTAACACCATTTCTATTTCCACTAAATTATTTATGAAATCATTTTATAAAACTAAACTTAGGTTCAGCTTGGATGCTACTCCACAACATCCTAAGACTATTTGATTCAACCGTTCCATTATACATTTATTTTCCTTCGAAAACTAAAGATCCAAATACCTGGGTTTTATTTCAAAAACTTTTTGAATTGATACTATAATTTTAAATCTTAGAAAATTTACATACCCAAGTAACTCCAAAATAATATTAAGGAAATGGGTACTACCAAACAGTATCATACACTCCATTACTAGGAAGGGCAATACTCAAGAGAAGTATTTACCATCCGAACACATCTCTTCCTAATTTTAAGTTATTTTAGAGTGACGCAGCGGATTAATCGAAACAAACTTCAATCGATGAAATGTAGCAATCGGTGAGTTGAGAATACTGCAAGGCCCAAATCCGTTGATCCAAAGATACCGGATTCTAGCTATCTTCGTCTCGTTGATCGCGCACGATACCGAGAAACAAAGATCTACGATTCTTCGCACGTTGATCTAGCGCACTAGATTCCGTGAATCGGCTTCTACGATCGTTGAATCGAGCGCACTCGATTAACCGAAAGAGGAGATAGGAGATCACACTCAACTACCAATTTGTATGAAAGCACAAAGCTAACAAAAGAGAATTTTATTCAAAAATAAACAACCTCAAAATGTACAACACACGCGTATTTATAGGAGTTACAACCCAGCCTTAAGTCGTACACGACTCATTCCAACGACTCACGACTTAAGACTCTCGACTCACAACACAAAGCTGTACAACTCATAGATCGGCACCGACTCAACGCAAGCGACTCAACCCCCTACGACTCAGCATAATGCAAACGACTCAAACACGACCGACTCATCACACTAGTATATATACAACGACTCATCACAACACAGTTCATACGACTCATGACTTAGCAACAGCGCAACACATACATACATCAGAACATAGCTCACGGCATACGACTCAAGACAAATACGACTCAACGACAAACAGTTTACAACATCATGTCACAACTTACGACTCAACCATACCAACGACTCAAACTACACACATACGACTCACATATGTCACGACTCACGACTCATGGCTTCACCGACTCAACATTCTTCCAACGATTTAGCTGAGTCGTGACCCGCCTCCAATTCAAAGCTTTGATCACTGAACTTGCCCCTGCTTTTAAAATAAGTCGCGGACGACTCATAGATGAGTCGTTGAGTCGTGTACGACTCATCAAACTCGAACGCCTCAAACTCCTGTTGAGTCGTAATTCCTTCTCTTCTTTCTTGTTAAGCCGTAACTCGTTCCTCCAAGCCTTGTTAAGTCGGAAACGACTCATGTTTCCACTAACCCGTGAACGACTCATTAAGCACGAACGACCTAAGCCGTTAAGAGATGCATCTTTCCCATGTGACTCCATCTTCACTTGACTCGTGCACGACTCAATATGGTCTAACTTCTGAACTTCCATAGGCTTTGCTGCTTCATCCTCCCCTGGTTGAGAAAAATTCGTCCTCGAATTTGCAAATTCTTTCTCATCAAAATGTTCATCTCCATAATATGGCACCAGATGCTTAATATTAAATACGTCAGAAGTGTAAATATCCTCCGGCAGCTTCAACTTATAAGCATTGTCATTAATTCGTCTCACAACTTCGACAGGACCAATTTTTCTGGCTTTCAACTTATTATAAGCGCCCACTGGAAAACGATCCTTGGTTAATATAGCATAAACCAAATCACCTTCCTTAAATTCAACATTTCGTCGTTTCAAATCTGCAAACTTCTTATACTTCTCATTCGATTTCTCCAATCGTTCCTGAACGACTTTATGACATTCAGTCAACTCATCAACAAAATCAGCAGCTCGCTTAACTGTTCCCTTTGACTGTGGTACTACTGCCAAATCTAACGGTCCCCTGGGTAAATTTGAATAAACAATCTGAAATGGGCTGAATCCTGTGCTACGATTCACTGCATGATTATGTGCAAACTCGGCTTGGCATAACTTCATGTCCCAACTCTTCAGATTATCCTGTACAAGACATCGCAACAAATTTCCCAATGCCCTGTTAACAACTTCTGTCTGCCCATCAGTTTGTGGATGGTAAGCGCTACTAAAATTCAGCTTTGTCCCGATCATCTTCCACAAACTCAACCAAAAGTGACTCAGAAAACGAGTATCTCTATCCGACACAATAGACTTTGGCAATCCATGAAGTCGATAGATTTCTTTGAAAAATAACTGAGCAACACGAACAGCATCCGACGTCTTCTTGCAAGCAATAAAATGCGCCATTTTTGAAAATCTGTCAACCACTACATATATAGAATCATTACCACGCTGCGTTCTTGGCAATCCTAATACAAAGTCCATACTGATATCAACCCATGGTTTAGACGGTACAGGTAATGGCATATACAACCCTGCATTCGTCGCTGTTCCTTTTGAAACTTGGCAAATATGACATCGCTCCACAAACCTTCCCACTTCTTTCCTCATTGACGGCCAAAAGTAAGATTGTGAAATCAACTGCAAAGTACGATCACGGCCCACATGTCCTTCCTCGTGTAACTCCTTGATAATTTTCAATCTCAAGCTACAGTCTGGAATGCATAATTGATTTCCCTTGAACAAGAATCCATCAACCATCACAAATTCATCTGAACTTCCATCCTTAACTTTCGCAACAAATTTAGCAAAGTAAGGGTCCTTCCCAAACAATTCTGGCAACATTTCAAACCCTGTCACTTCAACCTTCATTGTCGTTAATAAATGACTCCTCCTACTCAAAGCATCAGCTACCCGATTCGTCACCCCAGATTTTTGCTAAACAACAAAAGTAAACTGCTGTAAATAAGCAATCCATGATGCATGTCTCGCTGAAATCTTATCCTGTCCCTGTAAATGCTTCAAAGCTTCATGATCAGTGTAAAGAACGAATTCCTTCTGAAATAGATAGTGTCTCCAATGCTTAACAGCTTGCACAACAGCATAGAATTCAACGTCATATGTACTGTATCTCATCTTTGCCCCTGACAAATTCTCACTAAAATAAGCAACTGGCTTCCCATTCTGACTCAGAACTCCTCCAATACCAACCTTTGAAGCATCAGTGTGTAATTCAAACAACAACTGAAAATTCGGTAAAACAAGAATCGGTGCTGTCGTTAATAGCTCCTTGATCTTCTCAAAAGCAACCCCGGCTTCTTCTGTCCACGAAAACTGTTTACCCTTCATGCAATCAGTAACTGGAGCCATCACGCTACTGAAGTGTGGAATGAATCTTCGGTAGAATGATGCTAGCCCATGAAAACTTCTCACTTCCGTAATTGTCTTTCGCTGTGGCCAATTCCTGACTGCCTCAACTTTACTCTGATCAACTTGAATACCTTTTCCTGAAACAACATAACCCAGAAATAAAACACTAGGCGTCATAAACACACATTTCTTTGTAGCAGCATAAAATTGTTCTTCACGAAGAATAATCAACACTTCCCTCAAATGTAGAACATGCTCCTCCGTACTCCTGCTGTATATCAGAATATCATCGAAATAAACAACAACAAACTTCCCAATGAATGGTCTAAAGATTTGATTCATCACCCGCATGAATGTACTAGGTGCATTTGACAAACCAAATGGCATAACCAACCATTCGTATAACCCTTCTCTCGTCTTGAAAGCTGTCTTCCATTCATCACCAGGTCTAATTCGGATTTGATGATAACCACTCTTCAAATCAATCTTCGAAAAGATAGTTGCCCCACTCAACTGATCTAACAAGTCATCCAACCTTGGCATAGGAAATCTATAACGAACAGTGATCTTATTCAACGCTCTACTGTCTGTGCACATCCTCCAAGTTCCGTCCTTCTTCAGTACTAACAAAGCTGGCACAGCACAAGGACTCAAGCTTTCCTGAACACGTCCCTGCTCAAGTAACTCTTCCACCTGCCTTCGTAACTCTTCATGTTCCTTCGGACTCATTCGGTAATGTGGTCGATGTGGTAACACTGCTCCTGGAACAAGATCAATTTGATGTTGAATGTCTCTCAATGGTGGTAACTCCTTAGGCAACTCTTCTGGAAAGACATCTTCAAATTCTGTCAAAACTGGCTTTGCTTCTTCTGGAATCTCAACTTCTTCACTACTCTCTCTCCCAATCAACAAAAACACTTCCGGTTCTTCCTCCACTTCCTTAACAAACTCCTTCAAAGTCAACAGAGTTTTCAATTCCTCGATCTCCTCTAGCTTGCTCTCCTTCTGTTGCTGTTTCTTAGGAACTAAAGTGATTTTAGTACCCTCGAACATGAAACTGTAGCTATTGGCACGACCGTCATGTTGAACTGCTCTATCAAACTGCCATGGTCTGCCCAACAACAGATGACACACGTCCATGTCTACAACGTCACACCAAATTTCATCTTTGTACTTCTTCCCAATAGAAAAATTAACACAAGCCCTTCGACACACTTTCACTTCACCTCCCTTCCTTAACCACGTTAGCTTGTACGGTTTAGGATGCTTCTCAGTCTTCAAGTTTAATTTCCTCACAGCCTCTGTAGAAATAATATTATCGCAACTTCCAGCATCAATAACGAACTTGCAAACTTTCCCCAGAATAGTGCATGTCGACTGAAATATGTTACTTCTCAACCAACTACAGTCCTCCTCTTGCTTTGGTGTAAGACATGACCTCCTCATCATAAGATTACAACCTTCATCTCCAAACCATTCTTCTTCCTCCTCAACATAAGGTACATTTGAAAATTCTGCCTCCTCACCATCATCCTCCTCAACTTCTGCAACCATTGCTCTCTTCTTCGGCTTCGGACATTCATTGCTCTTATGACCCAACTCCTGACAATTCTAACATTTGAACCCACTGCTAACCTTCGCCTTCTCAGCCTCCTTCACCACTGGCTTTGTAACAGGTTTAGGAACATTAGAACTTCCACCAACACCCCTTGCTTGATTATTAGAATTAGTAAACACACCACCCCCACGCCTTCCTTGTTTCTCCCAAGCCAACGCCTTCTGATGTGCCTCTGCTACAGATCTTGGATCAAACATATTAACCATATCCTGGATCTGCATTCTCAATCCCCCAATGAATCTAGCAGTTAGTTGTTCTTCTGTTTCTATAATATCATTCCTGGCAATGAGTTGGTAAAATTCATCAGCATAATCACTAACAGACTTCGTCCCTTGCCTCAGATTCTGCAACCTTTGGTACATAAGTGATTGGTAGTTGTAAGGTAAGAAAGTAGATCTCATCAATTTCTTCATCTTATCCCACGATTCTATCTTTGACTTCCCCATTCTCTCCCTGGTAAGTTTAGTTTGCTGCCACCATGCCAAAGCTCTCCCCCTTAACCTAGTAGCAACCAACTTCACTCTCCTATGCTCAGGAACCTCCTTGAAATCAAAGATCTCTTCAACATTAGATAACCAATCAAGAAATTCTTCTGCTACCATCCCTCCTTTAAACTCTGGAATTTCCATCTTTATACCCGATTCCCATCGACGATCATCTTCAACATCCCGATATGAATTTCGAACTTGGTCTCGATCTCGATAATGAATACTAGCTTTATCACCCTCTTCAACAAAATCAAAGGTACGTCTACATCGATCTCGACCATTATCATCCCTTCGTTCATGCATGCTTCTTTGACTATGTCTCTCTTCATCTCTATATGCTTCATTGTCAAATTCACGTTGACTTCTTCTCTCTTCATGTGCATAGTCATGATGATCTCTTCGTGATGAAATTGATGTTTCTCTTCTATCTCTACAAGAATGTGGTGATACCCTCCTCGCTTCCGTAACCGATGGCGAAACTCGGTTTCCTCCATGGTTCGAGTTTGGTGATCTCCTCCTTTGATTCAAATCATTCATCAATTTCTCCAATTTTCCAATGCCTTCATCAAACTTTTCATTAATACGTTGTTCCATAAGCTCGGCTTCTTCTCTACGATACAAAGCTTCAACGTTTTGATGACGATTAGCTCTCCTTGGTGGCATGATTGAAAAACTTCACAAAACTTCAACAATTCGAACAAAACAACAAATCACGACTCACACTAGCCCACCAAAACTCCTTGGCTCGGCACAAAGTATCTCGGTTCAACACTAACTCGGCACACTTGGCTCGGCTCAACTTAGATCGGCAATGGCTCTACACTTGTCTTGGCAAGAACTTGATTCGGCCTCCACTCAAGCACAAGGCACGGTTCAAACCCTTCACAAGGCTCGGCTACTTCCCACAAGTATACACGGCCTTCACACTTCAACACTTTGATCCAAAATGGAATGGATCGAAAGTTCTCCTTTCGTTGCAACTTCAAGATGAACACGACGAACACAACTTCAAACTTCAACTTCAAATACTTGGCTCCAAGAATCAACTTAGCTATGATTGGCTAACCTGGCTCTGATACCAAACTGACGCAGCGGATTAATCGAAACAAACTTCAATCGATGAAATGTAGCAATCGGTGAGTTGAGAATACTGCAAGGCCCAAATCCGTTGATCCAAAGATACCGGATTCTAGCTATCTTCGTCTCGTTGATCGCGCACGATACCGAGAAACAAAGATCTACGATTCTTCGCACGTTGATCTAGCGCACTAGATTCCGTGAATCGGCTTCTACGATCGTTGAATCGAGCGCACTCGATTAACCGAAAGAGGAGATAGGAGATCACACTCAACTACCAATTTGTATGAAAGCACAAAGCTAACAAAAGAGAATTTTATTCAAAAATCAACAACCTCAAAATGTACAACACACGCGTATTTATAGGAGTTACAACCCAGCCTTAAGTCGTACACGACTCATTCCAACGACTCACGACTTAAGACTCTCGACTCACAACACAAAGCTGTACAACTCATAGGTCGGCACCGACTCAACGCAAGCGACTCAACCCCCTACGACTCAGCATAATGCAAACGACTCAAACACGACCGACTCATCACACTAGTATATATACAACGACTCATCACAACACAGTTCATACGACTCATGACTTAGCAACAGCGCAACACATACATACATCAGAACATAGCTCACGGCATACGACTCAAGACAAATACGACTCAACGACAAACAGTTTACAACATCATGTCACGACTTACGACTCAACCATACCAACGACTCAAACTACACACATACGACTCACATATGTCACGACTCACGACTCATGGCTTCACCGACTCAACATTCTTCCAACGATTTAGCTGAGTCGTGACCCGCCTCCAATTCAAAGCTTTGATCACTGAACTTGCCCCTGCTTTTAAAATAAGTCACGGACGACTCATAGATGAGTCGTTGAGTCGTGTACGACTCATCAAACTCGAACGCCTCAAACTCCTGTTGAGTCGTAATTCCTTCTCTTCTTTCTTGTTAAGCCGTAACTCGTTCCTCCAAGCCTTGTTAAGTCGGAAACGACTCATGTTTCCACTAACCCGTGAACGACTCATTAAGCACGAACGACCTAAGTCGTTAAGATATGCCTCTTTCCCATGTGACTCCATCTTCACTTGACTCGTGCACGACTCAATATGGTCTAACTTCTGAACTTCCATAGGCTTTGCTGCATCATAGAGCCACTCGAACTAATTAACTTAAAAATACTACTTTTATTTCAAAATCTCATTTTTGAAATAATGCTTCCCATTTTTCAATAAAACATTCATTACCAACTTATTTGGGTTCGTTGGGTTTGAACTTGTTTCGATTGTACAATGATAAAAAATAATTTACTAAGTGCACCACAATGTTCACCTATGCAAACATTTGATCGTCACTTAGAAGACTATTCGAATCATCATTAAACATTCAAGACTCATTTCCCTTAACCAATCCAAAGAAAACATTTCTTACTTAACATTTTCATCTCTAAAATTTTATTCTTGAACCAAAATTGCTTTCAATAATACTATTATTCTTTCAAAACCTTGAAAACCATTTTCCAAAAACCCCGAGATTTAAGTCCTCAAGTTTTCAATTTAAATTCTTTTTGATTAAAAGACATCTTATAAATCCAGTTTATAAATCAACTTTTATAATATATTTTCCAAATATTTATTTCAAAATATGCTAACTTTTAAATAAACATCTTTTATTAAATCAAATTTAATCCTACATTATCAATCGAACGCCTTATAGCCAAATTATGAAAATTAATTCATAAGGTGTTCGCTTCAATGTTATCCCTATTTCTACTTACCCAACCAAATCTTAAAAAGGAAAGCTACATGTACACACTACCAACAATCAATGCTCAACTGGACAAGCATGACTAACAAAATTTTATTTGATAATAATAGAATATTATTCTCTCTTAACGAACAACACCTTAACTAACTATACTATACTATACTATATTATACTATTTTTGAAAATCATTCTTTATATATAAAGTATATCCTGGGTAAAATTATTTCATTTACCCACTTTCAAAACAATGCTGTGTCGGATGTCCTTGTTCAAGTGTTTAGAGATCCTTATCAATAACGTTAGCTACACGTCTTGACCAAAATCCATAATCCACTTAATAGATCAATCAACACAATATAAAAGTATTTATATCACCAAAAAATACGTGTCTTATATATAATACTCTCATGCTTATTCTAGGGTCTCATTTACTTGATCTCAAATGAGTTTACCCCACCAGGGCCAAGGTTCTCACTTAGCCTTGCGCTCTGATATCATATTGTAATGACCCGCCTTTTCGAAACATAAAAGTCGACACTAATATATCCACGGTATTCACGTGCCAAACAACTAGTGCCGGAAAGGCAGATTTTTAGGGGAAAGAAAGAAGATAGAAGATAAGAAGAAACTAAACAATCACAGAATCTCACAATGCAACGGAACAACATATATTAATCAACATAATACTTTTCAAAATCATTTCAAAAATGATACATCAGAGTCTTACTAACACTATTCTACCCTTGGGTAGTATAATAGCCCGTCCCATCTAAGATACATATAACACAACGAAAACAAGATAATAACTAGCTATCGATAAAGCCCCTGCTCCAAGCTCATCCAAAACGAATCCGTGGGAAAACCTGAACTACCTGGCTACCCATAAAAATTTTAGCACCAAAGAGTTTTAGGAAAGGAAAACAAAATTTTTCGTCAGATATAGGTGTGGTGTGGGTGACACCAAACAATCCAATTATTATTAAAACCCTATTAAAATCAAAGGTGTCTTGCAAGACCACACCGCACATAAACATGAATTGGTTTTTACCTTATAGTAACCAAAACATTTCACATGAATTTCTCTGATATTATTAGTGTCTAAAATACAAATACTTATTAATCATAGGCAAAATTGTTACATTAATTAAATTCCAGCATAATAGGTATACAACTAAAACCGTAAAGGCATGTATTGGAGAATGGATTCCATACAATGACTAGGCTATTGGGTACAGCTCGCCACAGTGCATCTCTGAGTAAATACACCGAGTAACCCACCTAGATTCCCTACCAACACAGGATTGGCCTACCCTTGCGGGATAGTACCAAATACATAACCACCATGGTTGGGAACAACAACCATACCGAAGCATACAAAAATGGGTCAAATATCGATTCTAGATTTGGTGATGACATACCCTAATGGGTTCCACCCACATGGGCCTGCTACATCTCCCATGTTTTAGTCATTCCCGATTGATGAGGCTTGAGTCTACGATTATCTTCTTGTATAGCAACCATCTTGGAATGCTAACACTGCCCTCCAAGTAGTAGTGCAGTGCTAACATTCATCCATACAAGTTCATTCTGGGTCTAAACGAAACCTAAGGCACTACCTCCACTGTACCCATTTTGGAATCACCCTCAAGGTTAGTAGCAAATAGCCCTTGCACTTCAAAATTCTATCTTCGATTCCACACTCTTCAGGACGTCTTTATTTTGAAACTCTTGAGTTGGATCAAAGTGATTTTCAGATAACATATTCTATCCTGGTCTCTTCGAAACAACTTTTGAAAATTTTCGGTAAACTCAACCCCAATTCTTTAGGAAATAAACAGGCAAAGAAAAGAGTGGAGATCACCTCCTAACCGTTAGTGGACAGATTTCCTTTCCATTTACCCCAAAATAATGAAATGAGATTTATGCACGTAGTTCAACATCATTGTGGATGACCGTGCCATAAAACTCACCTGTTTCTCATAGATATTTGCAAAATTACGTTTTGGTCCAGATTTGATAATTGGTTATTTAACTATCAAATAAATAATCATTCACCATTAATTTAGCTCCTTAAGGGATCCACTAAACCTTTATTAATTAATTTTTGATTAATTAAAATTACTTTATAAACATTCAATCAAAAGATCTTTAACACAACACTATTCCAAAACCCTTACTTCTCCTTTATAATTTGGAAAGATTTATACTTTCTTAGTGGTATAAGTATATTATCAAAACATTTGAAAAATTCTCTCTTTTCAAATTCCTTTTGAAGACGTTACTTACAATAAACCAACCCACTTATCCTTTATAATAATTCCCTTTTTAAATGCTCGCTTCATGATTCAAATAACTTATAAATTTCCAAATTCAATTTATAAAACACTTTTATAAGTTTACAAGTCAACTTACAAAACCTCTTTACAGAACTCTAAAATCGTTTAAAAACATCTCCTCATTTAAAACTCCTTTGATAAATCATATTTAAGGAAAATCCTTTACAAATATATTTTTAATCTCATCCTTTTAAATCACTTTAGATAAAACTTTTTACTTAGTAAACCCATTTTATAAAAAAATTATTGTTTACAAATACCTTTATAAAATAATAATGTGACTAGAAAAATCATTATAAACCTTAAACCCCAATTTTTTTAAAGAACTGAAGTTAATTAAAAACCACACTTTATAGTTTCAAATGGAGGCTTAGTAATCCCAACGGTTGTAATTTTAAGTTGCCTTTTCATTTCAATTGTAATTCCAATTCACTTAACCATTTATTGACATAAGTCAACATATACGTAATTGCAATTCGTATCCAAATTAGGGAATAACATGTCAATACAACTCAACTAGCATATACATGTCCAAGTAACATAATAGAAAAATGGTGATTTGTTCTGCTAAATATGTAATGGATCGAGGGTTTCGACCCTCAAAAATCGACATCAATATACCCACTGTATAAAATGCCATGCAATTAAGTGCCAGAAATACCAGTTCATTAGAGGTGAAGAAGAAAAAGGTTAAAGAAAAGGAGCAAACAACAACATAAAATCTCACAATCGCAGTGGAACAAAATATAACATATAACAACAAATTTTTATACAGAAGAATCTGTAACTGTTTAATACTTAAAATCATCAAAGTACACAACCATTACATCGAATATGGATAGTTATAACAACTTGTCCTTATATAGTGGAAATATCCGAGTATGTGATATACGTATAAACTCCACCAGCTCGTCTCCTGAGTTCCATAGCATTTTAACCTAAATCTGTAATACTTGGTCTAACCCGAGCATTATAACAAATTACACCCGGGTCAGTCTGGAAAACCAGCCTGAGAAAACACACTTAATTTGAATTATTAACGTTTTCAAAATCCTTTGAAAACGAAGGTATCCCATAAGACCACGTCACAAATAAACACAACAAGCTTTTACCTTACGATAACTAAAATAGTTTATATCAAATCATCTGATATTATAATAGTGTCTACAGAAAGTAAATAGAAAATAGCTGAAATGCTTGCATCTCACGCTCCAGCGTAGTTGGGCACAATCAAAACCATATGGAGCTTATTGGAGAATGGATTCCATCCATGACTAGGCTACTTGGGTACCGCCCATCACAGTACACCTTACAATGTAACGAGGAACACATTTGGATCCACTACTACACAAGACTAGACTACCCCCAACCTGGATAGTCTGAATAAGATTACCCCACAGTTAGTATCAGCAACCGAACCACACAACCAAATAAAAGGGACTCTAGATAGGGGTAACCTTGCCCTACTTGGGTGTGACCTACTTAGCATTACCGCATCTCCCCTGTTTTAGTCATTCCCCGAACGATGAAGCTCGAGGCTACGCATCATCTTTCAAGAGAAGTTTTACTTAGAATGCTCATCATCCTCCAATGACGATGTTCTGGAGCATTAGTCCATACAAGTTGCCCTAGGTCTGGACAAACTTAATCACCATCTTCATTATCTTCATGGTATTCATTCGTAATGTACAAACCAGATCGAAGTGGTTTTTGGATAATTAAATCTGATCCTGGTCTCTTCGAAACGATTAACAAAATTGGCTAAAATTGATAGTCGGTTATTTAACTATCAATACACATCCATAAACAATCATCAGGCCTTATTATAAATTTTCCAAAAATATATCTCAAAAATCTTTATAAGATATCACTTTCAGTTCCTCAACATTTGAAAACAGTTTTCAAATCCTTTTTATTTTCACGGAACATTTTCAACCCTTCCTAATACTTAGAATATTTTCTTCACTCCATTTTATATTCAACATTTAGAAAATACTCCTTTTGTTTCCTACTTATCTTTCTCATAAATCATTTACAATTTTATTTATAAATTTCCTAACTCATTTCACACGAATTCTATAAATTTCAGAATTCCTTAATTAATTCCCCTTAATATTGTCAAACCAATTATACTTGCTTATAAACTCAATTCCCTTTATACTTCTTTATGAATTCTATTTTCATTCTTCGAAGTTCACTTTTATTTAACTTCTTCGAAAATTTTCCTACCTCCCTTCCCAATTCCATTTAAGATTTTTCTTATAAATCCTATTCATTGAATAACCCATTTTCCTGGATTCCGAGAAGGTTTATAAATAACTTTAAAACATAGGTTAAAAGGAGAAGGGAGCAGCGACTTCATTTAAGTTGATTTGGTTTTGAATAGTTTCGAATTTCTTTTACTTCTCTTTTTTTAGATTCGATTCCTGTTTGTTCACTATTTAAAAGAAGAAGGAAGGGACATTAACTTATTGAAGGGAGAAAGTAGTACAGTGATTGAGTGAAGGGGAAAAGCTAATGTGAAGGAATTGCAGTTCAAAGGTTGATTAAAATATGGGTATATTAAATAAATTTCCAAACGTCTCGTTATACGCAACTCAAAAATCTCGAACTCCTATCGAGGCATGCCGCTAGGCATTTATAATGTTATAACCCTATTCCGAATGCAATGGAAAAGGTTTCAATTCCTAATTTGATCGTATAGAGAAGATATTTTTTTGACCCAATTATAGTATTAAATTTTTGATATTAATTTCATCGTGTTTATATCTCATACGGCTAAACGATAACTCCAAAAGCAATGAAATTCAAAATCCGATAATAATTCAATATTACAGATCCAATAGAACATGTTTCGTCAAATTCCGAGACTATGCCTCGGATCGCTATTTTTAAATGTCAACTTAAATGATATATTTTAAATTTGAACAAACTACTTTTAATTTCAATTTTGAAAACTTTTATTATCTTCACTATTATTAATATAAATTTTATAACCTTTTAAATTATTTTTATCGAGCTCAAAACTCAAGATACAATAATTTAAACAATATTCGATTATAAAATCCAATAATTTAATTATCCAATAAACCACTATATATTAGTTTTTGAATTTATTTTATAAATAAAAGCCAAATTTTCATATTCAATTATCAATCTACAATTCAAATCAAATATTTAAAACCATTTAAATATTCCAAATCAAACGTTGAAATATGTAGGTCGTTCATTCCTCCCCTTTTATAAGAATTTCATCCCCGAAATTTGTTAAGGCAGGAAAAGTGCTCCAAACCCATTATTTATCAAAACCCACTTAGTGAAAGCCTTATACTTAACTTTTCGAACCTTTTATCTTTATTCAAAACCATTTGTTTTCCATCCTAAACCAAAAATCTTTATTTCTATTATAAAATCAAAATAATTTTCCGTTAAAAAAAATTTCAAAATTTTTTTTCAAATTTTTTCTAACACCCTAAATTGTTTTTGGCAGAGTCTCCCTTGTACGGAGAGGCTTTTGCAATATGACAAGAGGGATAAATATATATACATTAACCTATATGGTCGAAAAACAATATATATATATATATATATATATATATATATCAATATTTATATTTTGTAGTATTTAATCTAAAAACGTATCTTATTTAGCTTTTTAAGCATTATATAGCATACAAATTTTAATTCACATGCGATTTCGCAACCCAAATCTTGCCCGACGGCATCCGAGTACCTGTACTTACTTAATTTAAACGAGTAAGTTCCAAGAACATCAAATTCGGTAACATTTCATTCATTTAAATGGTTAAAACACATAGATTTCATAACAATTCATGTTAACATATAATCATAAGCAATTTATGAGGTTCGAATACTAATTTAATTGCTTTCAATTTATCCATATGCTATATCATTTAATCTGAAATGATTTACAACCCAATTTGCTTACATTCAATTCACATTTTTACTAAACAAATTAATATTCTTTCCTGATTGATTAAAAGTCAATTTATTCACTTCTATTCATTTATAGAATTTCATTTACTTCTATTTATACCGAACAACAATTTTCTATGCGAATTTGGGCTATTTATTTAATAGAAAAAACCATTTTAGTTTATCACTATTTTAGATTGATTCCAACTTAATTTATATTTCACTTCTATTCCATTTCCAATTTCATTTACTAGTTAATTAATTAGTCCGTTCATTTAACCCACTTTATTTTAATTCCATACTCAATTCCACTTATTTAATATTCCCAGCCATATCAATTTATTTACGTAGCAATTGAATTTTATTGATAACCTGAGTTATCAACATTTCAAACTATTTCCATTTTACTTGACACATTTCATATTTTTATTTAATTTGCTTACCATCTATCTTGAATTTTATTTATAACTCATGTTTCATTTCCAAATTCAACTAACAATCCAACTTTTAACTTTGCCAAGTTAAATTCCATCTCACATTCATTCGACTAATTAATTATTTAACTAGTTCACTTTAATTTATAACTCAATATCTGACTTTTATCTCAAAATTTGCTTATCCTAAATTTTCTTGAGTTCAAATCCCTTTTTATAATTCAAGTTTGGATTTTTATTTCATTTCCAAAATATCAAACTCTTTTTTTATTTTGGCTTATCTATTTCAAATTTTCAATTTTATAAGTTTCACAACCATTTTTCATATTTCCATCAATTCTATACTCAAATATATCCACATTATATTTTTAACTCGAGAATATTATTTATTTATAGCCTAAGTATATTTTTATCTCATTCCTTTCAATTTTTATAAGCTATTCCAATTTATTCATTCACAATTTCAAATTTTCACCTAAATTCTATTTCATTCAAAATTTATACCTGAAGGCTCTATAATTATTTCACAATTCAAATGCACATTTACTTCAATTCCAAAACTTGCATTTCAATTCGCTTTCTTTTTTTACTTTAAATTTTGATTCCTTTTAAACAGTATTTCAAAACCATATTCAAATTATTTATACTCAAACTAATTTCACTCTAAGTAATTTATTTTTACTTCATTCAATTTCATATCACCATTTGTTTCATTATATATTTTAATTTTTTTGCTTAATTTAGCTCTCATCCATTAATACACTATATTAATTATATTCAAATCCATTCAATTTAATTTTCTAAAATTTAATTTACTCAGTTTAACTTAAGTTGAATTCCATTTCAACTTTCTCAATTTAAATTTTATTTCAACTTCAATTTTTACACTTCTTTCCTTATAACTATCATCTATCACTTATAAGTTTTAAAACTTATTTTTCTGATATTCTCTAGAAATTTTAAATAAGGATTTATAGAATGTTTAAATACCCGGTATTTATTTCACATCACCTTGAAATAAATTATACACACACACTCTTTTGATTACAAACCTTTCCTTTAGAATTTTCAAACAATACTTGTTTTCACCAAAAAATCTCCATACCAATTTATTATGGTAGCAACTCATCACATAAAAACTCAAAAACCAACACTGATGATATTGCAGTCATCACCAGAATTATTTTCCATCGACCGAAGTGAGTTCAGTGCTATATCTCTTCCTAAAACCACTTTAAAGATATTCTCCTTCAAAAATATTCTTAAATTCTTATTATTGTTCTTTTCCACACCACTTTGAAAAACATTTTTCCAAACCTCCAGGGATTTATTTTCCAGATCCTAGTTTGAATCAATTTTAATCAAAATCAATTTTTATAATTTATGCTTATACAAATTCCCATTCGGTTATATAAACCATTTCCAATTTTATAATCTTATTCGATTATAATAACCACCAACACACCAATATACTATAATATTTATACAAAAATTATTTCCCTTTTGTCCAAAAATATAATTTGGGTAAAAATTATGTTGTTTACCTGCTTCAAAACAATATTATGTCAAATTGCTTTATTCAGGTGTTTAGAAACCCCCATTGGTGTAGTTGTACGGACTGTGCCGACCAGTGTTCATATGCCACCCAATAAATTAACCAACACCATATAAATTTTCTTATATTCACTAACAAATGTGCGCTCATATATATTAATACACTCAACTCATTCTAGAGTATTACTAACTCAAGCTCTAATGAGTAATCCCCACCAAAGCCAAGGTTCTCGCTTAACCTTCGCTCCGATAACAAAATGTAATGGACCGGGGATTTTCAACCGTCGAAAATCGATATCGATATCAACACACCCACTGTATAAATTGTCGAGCAGTCGAGTGGGAAATACTTGTTCATTAGAGTTGAATAAGAAAGGTAAAAGAAAAGGAGAAAACAATAATATAGAATCTCACAACCGCAGTGGAACAAAATATATTATATAATAACAAATTTTTGTACAAAAGAATCTCTAACTATTTAATACTTAATATCATCAGAGTACACAATCATTACATCAAATCTTGATAGTTATAACAACTTGTCCTCATACAGCAGAAATATCCTAGTACGTGATATACGTCTGAACTCCTCCAGCTTGCCTCCTGAGTTCCATAGAATTTTAACCTGAATCTGTAATTCTCAGTCTGACCCGAGCATTATAATAAAATAACATCTGAGTCAATTTGGAAAACTAGCATGGGAAAACAAACTCAATTTGAATTATTAACCTTTTCAAAACCCTTTGAAAACAAAGGAAACTCGTAAGACAATGTCACAAATAAACACAACGGCTTTTACCATACGATGACCAAAACAGTTTATATCAAATCATCTGATATTGTAATAGTGTATATAGAAAGTAAATAGAAAATAGCTGAAATGCTTGCTTCTCATGCTCCAGCATAGTTGGACACAATCAAAACCGTACGACGCTTAGTGGAGAATGGATTCTATCAAATCACTAGGCTACTATGGTACTGCCCGTCACAGTACACCTCTAGAATAATGTACCGAGGACCACGCTGGGGTCCCCTGCCACACCAGACCAGACTACCCCCTAACCTGGATCGTCCAAATAAGACTACCCTACGATTGGGATTAGCAACTGCACCGCACAGCCGAATAAAAGGGACTCTGGATAGGGGTAACCTTACCCTGCTTGGGTGCGACCCACTTAGCCTTGCTGCATCTCCCCTGTATTAGTCATTTCCTGGTTGATGAGGCTCGAGGTTAAGCATTACGTTTCAAGAACAGTTTTACTTAGAATGCACATCGTCCTCCAATGATGATGTTCTGGAAGCATTCGTCCATACAAGTTGCCCTGGGTCTCGACAAACCGAATCACCATCTTCATCAACTTCGTGGTATTCATTTGTAACGTTCAAACTGGATCAAAGTGGTTTCCACTTAATTAAAACTGATCCCGGTCTCTTCGAAACGATTAACAAAATTGGCCAAAATTGATAGTTGATTATTTAACTATTAATGCACATCCATAAACAATCATCGGGCCTTATTGTTTTTTTCCAAAAATTTATCTCAAATATCTTTATAAGATATTACTTTATGTACCTCAACATTTGAAAACAGTTTTCAAATCCTTTTTATTTTCACGGAACACTTTTAACCCTTCCCAATACTTAGAATATTTTCTTCACTCCATTTTATATTCAACATTTAGAAAATACTCCATTTATTTCCTACTTCTCTTTCTAAAAAATCATTTACAATTTTATTTGTAAATTTCCCAACTCGTTTTACATGACTTCTATAAATTCCGGAATTCCTTAATTAATTCCCTTTTGTAAATTTCCCAACTCCTTTGAGTTTCACTAAAATAATATCTTTTATAAATTCCATTTTATAAAATAAATTCATTTAAAAATCCATTTATTTTTGCTAATCTATTTTCAATATCGATTTCAACCCCTTTTACCCAAACATCATTTTTAAATCTAGTCTTTAAAAAAATTCCTTTACATAATTTATTTAAAACCCTATATTTAAAATATTTTCTCGTATTGTTTAATACGATCCAAAATTCACCATTCTTATTCAAACCAATCTCTTTTAAATAGTCCAAATTTCGTTATACAAATTTTTATATCTAATTTTTTTTAACTCCTTAAAATTTAAAACAATATTTATGGTATTTAATATTTCCACAATTAATTTCCATGCCATTATATCATTTAAAATTTTACGACACACAATAATCCAGCATTTAGATACATATGAAAAGTAATAATATATTTGATGAATCCAATTGGATCTCTCCAACCTGTTTTTCCTGCATCCACAGATGTTAGACAATAATAAAATTACCAATCCCACTTCGAGGGGGATATTGTGGTATATAGGGTGATCGTCTATTATGCGGGACGCATAGGGTCTCATCCGCTATATTATGCGGGAATATCACTCCAATTACTAATATATATACCAATATATAAACATATAGTCGCCCAATAGATAATTATAAATTTATCAATCCAATCGACATCCAATAAATTAAATTTAAACATTAAAATTTAAATATGGTAATCCAAATGAGTGAGAAATTCTCACCTTGAATTTTTTTAAATTTGTTATCCGTTACAGTTCACGACTATGAACCAAATTCGATTCGTTTTCTCAAAACTCCACGAATAAATTTACGATGTATAAGTTAATGATTTTTTTAACAAACTACACATTCATTAAAATAATTTTAAAGTAAATCATCAAATACTTATTCCTACAGCTTTTAAATATCACGCGACCATTACTGCCCCTAGCAGCTCCACCTGAGACCCCACAACCTCGCAAACCCTCCAACAGATACTCGCCATCACTTGACCACAGCTGCGCGTCAACCACAACGTCGTTGACCACCAAATCGAGAACCGCCTCTCATCTACCATCGCCTAATTCGACAATAGTGCTGCGTCCTCCCATCACCTCGTGCCTGCAGCCGCGACATCGCCTAAGTGCACGTGTGCTATCCAGACAATCAAATGCTGTGCGACTCCAATCCGCATCCTCTCTCGACACTCGTGCCATGCCCCTCCTACTCACGCGATTTCCATCGCGTTTTAACTCCTTTCGTTCAACATAAACGAACTCGCGATTTCATATGATGCGGACATTTTTTTTCATGATCAAATTGATTAGAGGGAAGGGATAATAGTCGTACACAAGGTAAAAAAGAGAAGGGAGCAGCGGCTTCATTTAAGTCGATTTGGTTTGAATGGTTTCGAATTTCCCTTACTTCTCTTTTTTTAGACTCGATTCCAGTTCGTTCACTATTTAAAAGAAGAAGGAAGGGACATTAACATGTTGAAGGGAGAAAGCGGTACCGTGATTGAGTGAAGGGGAAAAGATGATGTGAAGGAATTGCAGTTGAAAGGTTGACTAGAATATAGGTATATTAAAATTAATTTACAAACGTCTCGTTATACGCAACTCAAAAATCTTGAACTCCTATCGAGGCGTTCCGCTAGATGTTTATAATGTTATACACCTATTCCGAACATAATGGAAAGGGTTTCAAGTCCGAATTCGATCGTATGGAGAAGATAGCTTTTTGGACCCAATTATAATATTAAATTTTCGATATTAATTTCTACACGTTTATATCTCATCCGGCTAAACAACAACTCTGAAAGCTACGAAATTTGAAATCCGATAATAATACGATATTACGGATCCAATGGAAGAGGTTTCGTTAAATTCCGAGACTATGCTTCGGATCGCTATTTTTAAATGTCAAATTAAACGATATATTTTTAAATTTGAACAAATCAATTTTAATTTCAGTTTCAAAACTTTTATTATCTTCACTATTATTAATATAAATTTTATAATCCTTTAAATTATTTTTTATCGAGCTCAAAACTCAAGATATAATAATTTAACCAACATTCGATTATAAAATCAATTAATTAGATTATCCAATAAACCACTATATTTTAGTTTCTGAATTTATTTTATAAATAAAAGCCAAATTTTCATAATCAATCTACAATTCAAGTTAAATATTTAATACCATTTAAATAGTCCAAATCAAACGTTGAAATATCCGTGTCGTTACAAAGTAGATATCCAAACAATTCACTACATATAGGGAAATGGGAATTTATTCTAGTAAACATATGTCCACACAATAAACGCTTACATTATAGTAGAATGGAGATTTATGCTAGTATCAGATGTCCAAACAATCAAACAATCAATTTATAGTAGAACAGGGATTTATTCTGCTAACACATGCCCACACAATCAAAACTTTTATATAACTCATTCATAATTGTTGGTCTACTTAATAGTATCGACATTTCAATCCCTTGTGTTCAAAATCATCCTTGGAAAAAGAAGTAACTTTGTAACAATTTGATTCTTGGAGATCAAGAATTAAAAACTTAAAACTCCATTTATAATGATTAATTACATGTTAAACTCTTATTAAACCATAATTAATCTCTATTAAATTTGAACTTAATTTAATTATGAATTAAATAAATAATTAAAGCTTTAATAAATAATTTATTTATATATTAAACCCTTTATTAATTATTAAATAATAATTTAACACCTTTATTTATAATTAACTATTTATTAACCTCAATAAATTAAATAACCTTTTAACTAAAACTTAAATAATAAATTAAAACTTTTATAATTAAAGCCGCCATTAATTAAAAATAATTTAAATAATTGATTTATTTAAATAATTAAACTTATACTTAATTAATAATTAATTAAAAATAAATTATATATTTAAATTATATTTAATAAAAAATTAATCTTACTTTAATTAATAATTAAAATTAATCTTATCTTTAAAAGATAATTAATTAGAAACTAATCTTTACTTAATTATAATTAATAAACCCCATTAAATATTAATTAAATATTAATTTATTAAACTTAATTAATAAAAACTTAGGGTGTGTTTGACATACACCCCTGATAAAGTATGAAAATACAAAAAACATCCCTTTATTTTTTAATATGTTTTTGGTCCGTGTTTTCAAATTCACACGCGCAAAAAGACCCAAATACCTTTATGTTTTTAACATTTCAAACGCTTATAACTTTCTTTAGAAACATCATATCAACAAATCGTTTTCACCGAAAAATCAAAAAATTTAGGATCTTTAAAATGAGATCCATTGTTAATGCTAAAAAAATCATATTTATGGTAAGGGTGTAATTATTCCATACATTTGCAGAGAATTCTATAAATTTTGAACATCGCCGATTTTTCTTCAAATGTGCAACTGTACCATATAATTGCAGACTTGACTGCAACTATTGCATATAATTGTTGACATTTCTGCAACTATTGCATATAATTACAGATAATTATGCAATTATTGCATATAATTGCTGAATATAATTATAGACATTTCTTCAACCATTGCATATAATTGCAGACATTTCTGCAACTATTGCGTATAATTATAGACATTTCTATAGTTATTGCATATAGTTGTTGAATTGTTTGCAACTTTGCATATAATTGTAGACATTTCTACAATTATATGGTATAATTGCAGACATTTTTGCAATTATTGCATATAATTGTTGAATTGTCTGCAATCATATATATACATAATGCCACGCAATAGAAAGATAATCAAATTCGTGATTTAATGGTAAAAACAATTTGTTAATCTGTCGTTTCTACAAAAAGTTATTGTGTTTTAAAGATTGATAATTAATAGGGTGAAAATTTTAATTATGAATGTGAGAATAACATCTACATACGAAAAATCAACATTGCTGCAATGGAGGAGAGAGGTATTGTAGGGAAGAAAATTTTAGTATTTGAAAATAGGGATGTAATTTATATCTTTTTTTACAGAGGATATTTAGTGTATGAATTTGATTATAGTGATGCGTCCCTTATTTTCACAAAAATATAATCATTAAAAAGTTAATCCACTTTTATCTCTAATTAAAAACTTGGAAAAAATATAGTTTTAAAAGTTAAGTAAAAAGCACTTTGCTTAAAAATGTTGATTATTCCTCAAACCACATCCACAGCAACTATCACTATGGATGTAGTAATTTAGAATTTGTTTCTAAATTACTAACCTCTAAACTTCTTCCTTTAACTTGTTTTTAAAACTTAAATCAAGTAAAAGGAAAAACCAAAACAAATTTAAAAAAACAACTTTTACCTTTGATAGTTTTACACAAATAAACAAAGCTTCCAAGGGACTTGGATCTTACTTAACAACTTTGCAAACTAGTTTGCCATCCATCATCACATCCAAATACACTTACAATATCATAACCAAATCCACTTAAACAAAATATCTCATGTTTACATACTATATCACTTCAAAATTCAAAACTTAAACCATACTAAGTGGACTTGAATTGAAGTCCATTTTTTACCATATATCTCATATAAACCATAATCAAAATATCCAACACATAACCAACCAAACATAAGCCAGCATACATAATAAAGTAAATAAACATCACATATTTTGAAGCTAATAACTTTGAACTTTAAACTAATGTTTACTTACCAAAACTTTTTAGAACTTGAAATGCTTTAGGCTTGCAAAGATTGGAAAACCACATAAAAACCACTCAAAATAAGTCATTTTCTCCTCAATTTTTGGCCATCTTAATTATCGAATTTAGACAATTTATTAAAAAGAAAATTTTAGGAAATTCTTTTTTGTAAAATTTGAAAAATGTTTCACTCAATTTTGACTTGTTTTTATGGAGATATGGTCAAAAGAAGGAGTTTTCGTCCTTGATAATACGGGTCAAAAAAATGAGTCAGCAAGAAATACAATTTTGACATAAAAATATTCGAAATTGAAAAAATGATTCAAAGTAAAGTTGTAGCCACTGGAATTATATGTAGTCCAAGCAAAATAAAATCATGATTTTGAGCAGTAAGAAGGATGTAATGGCCGAGTGAAGCGGGAGGAAAGTGGAGAAGGTGGTAAGAAAAATGAAAAGAAGAAGAAACGCCTCCCCTTTTATAATCAAGCCTCCCTAGTCATTGACCCTTTTACCCCTACCCTTCCATCACACATTTCAGCCCACCAACATGTCCGCTCCCCTTCTCTTCCATGATAAACATGTTTATACATATTTTAAGTACCTTTGTACTTAACATCTCCTATAATGTGACATTATATATATATATATATATATATATATATATTAACCTTACTTAACTTTAATTATACTTAACTCTAACTAAATTACTAATCCATGTTCATAACTTTTCATATATATATATATATATATATATATATATATTCAAATGTGCATGTAATATTTCAAATAGATTTTCCGACGAAAATTCAAAAAATTAGGAAAACAGCTTCCGGTCACATTTTCGATTTTTCTTTAAACTAAATATTTTGTAAACCAAGTTTTAAAACTATTTCACCATCATTATTTGTTATTAAAGAGACTTTTATTTTCATTGTAATATCTATTATTTGGATATTTTAATTAAATATTCGAAAATCAAATAGTGAATTTCCAGGCCATTACAATATCATTAGCAAGTAAATATCTACCATACAATCTTTTCATCAACTTTTCGTTTATAGAAAAACCATATATTTTCCAAAGATGAGTCAACCATTGTTTTAAACACTGATTTTTACCAAGATTATTTGGATAAATTTGTATATAACCTTTAAAATTTGATATTTATAATCAAATTAGTGTTAATATTATTAAATTACAGGGAACTACGTCTTAGTAGAAGAATTGCCATACCCAAGAAGGTTCGAAACCTTTAGACATATAATCACCATTTGAAACCACATTTACTAGAAAAATCATCTATATATTTCTGTTTAATCAATTTCTTATTATTTGTAGGAATCCAAAATTTTAAGATTTTTTAATTTGAATTACTTGATTTACCACTATTGTTGGACTTTTTAAACTTGATGTACAAATCACTATATTTCTTATGCCTTTGTTCAGCTTTGAAACCATGTCCATTTCTATTGCCAGATGGTTTTGAAATTTTAATTAAATTTTATAAATTTTGTTTTCCTTTATTAAATTTCGAAACATTATTAGTAATTTGTTCTAATTTTTGCTTTATTTTAAAATTTTCATTTCTAGCTATATCTAGACTAGATTTTAATTCATAGTCCTCTTTGCTATGCTTACCGTTTTCAATTTTGCTAGCTTTAATTTCGTCGGTTAGAGCATTATTTTGAGAAGATAAGTTTTCACAACATTTATACGAAATTTCTTGTTCCTCCTCCAGAATATTTTACTCATCTTTTAGTAAACCAATTTCGAGTTCAACGCTATTTAACTTTCCTATATTCTCTTTATGTAATTTCTTTAAATCTCTAAGTCTATCATCTAGTTCAAAACTTATTTTTAAAATATTATTTTAAGAGAGTTAGGGATTTATCTCACTAGTAGCCATAAAACAAACATTTGCTTGTTTTGAGTCACTAACGCAGTGCGAAGAAGATGTGTTTGGATTAGCCCATGTAACTTTAAAAGCTTTTGTTTTCTTCTCAAATTTGTCATTCTTCTTTTCTTTATTTAGTTGTGGATAATCCTTTTTTATGTGTTCAAATTTGACACACTCAAAGCATTTGATTGAGGAAGAGTTTCCACCAATTTGAACTTTCATGAACTTCTAGAATTTCTTGAATGTTCTTGGAAAAAACCCAATCTCATCGTCAGCTAAGTCTGAGTCATCATCAACTTGGAAAGCTATACTCTTTTTCTCTTGGTTTTGTTCTTTCGTGGCCTATAAATTAGCTTCGTGCAACATCAAATTTCCTATTATTTCTTCAACTTCGAGTCAAGAAAGATTATTAGCTTCATTAAAGGCTAAATTTTTTTCCTTTCCATTCAATAGTTAAAGAGTTTAAAATGTGTGTGATTACATCAAAATTTACAAAAGTAAGTCCTAATGCCATGAGATCTGTTGAATCGTTTGAAATCTGGCATACACGTCTATGATAGTCTCATTTGATTTCATTTTGAATGATGAGAACCGATTCTGTAAAATAGATATTTTGTTTTGTATTACTTTATTCGGGCCTTCATGAGTTGATTTGTAGTGTACGCCAAATATCATATGCTGTTTGACGAAGCATAAATCTTGAGAACTCATTTTATCAAGTGAACAGAATAAGGCATTTATAGCTTTAGCATTGTTGGTCGCTATTGTCTATTGAGCGCCAGTCCAAATACTAATTTCAGTAGTGGGAACTTCATACTTAGTTTGAGTAGCTTGCCAGATTTTATGACCGTTAGCTTCCATAAAGATTCTGATACTGTAGACTAGTAGGCATTGTTAGATTCAGTGAATAGTAGAGGACGTATAGTTGACCGACCCTCTAGAAAAGTACTTTCCATATTATAATGATTGTTCAAATACTTTGGTACATTAATTTGGAATGACTAAGCTTTGATACCGAATGCAATTGAGTAGAGATCCAGTATAATATGGCTAAGTTTTGTATACAAGTGTATATGCATTATCCATCTATATAATAAAGAAAATAGTAAAGCAAAATAAAAAGATCATACCAAATTTTTCATATTGGCTCGAACTTCACATCAAATGTCTAGTCCTAGACTCCTTCAGAAGTTAACCAACTAACCCTCACTTAATCCGAAAGAACAAGTTTCTTACAAATTGCCCAAGCAGCCAAACAGGACTTCAATCTTTTCTCAAAGATCTCCAAGAGGACTTCACAAAACAAGAAAAGTTTTTTGACTTCTGATGGGTTCTTGATAAATCAAATATAGTCAATTGTAGTACAATACTTCCTGTAATATCCTTAATGATTCAAGATGTGTGCTCTATGATTATTGAAGTGCAGCAATTGATTCTTGAAAGATTTCAACGCAGCATCTCAAGAGTGCTTAAAGGAGAGAATAGAGATCAAGAAAGCAAATAGAAAGTTAAAATGATGGTGAAAGTTGATGTCTATTTATAGATATCAAAGACTTGCACCGAATAGTTGTAATAGTTCAGAATAGCCATTACTATTCGTAGAGATGCTTATGAATGAGTACAGCCATTCGAGGTGACTTTTAAGAAAATAGCAGTTATAGGGTAATCAGTCAAATGAGTATAAAAATTCAGTCTATTGAATATAAACATTAATTACGTAGCAAAATTTGAAAATAAGTTTATATAATAAAATGTTTTTATTCGGTCGATTGAATATATTTTTAGTCGACTGCCCTCAAATGACTGCACTCGGTCGACCGGAAAACATATTAAGTCGACTAAACTATATAAAATATGTTATTTTATATATATATCCCATTTTAAAATATTTTTTTAACTCTTTGATCTTTGTAAATATTTTTAAGCAGGTTTGTGTGTGTTGAACTACAAAGGGATTTTACATGTATTTGTGTGTGTGTATAAGACCTAATACATAAATATGATTTAATGCTGTATTTCCTTAGCTTTTGATATGTAAATGACCGACATTATTTTCTCCTTGATTCTTCGATTCAAGAACTTTTTATACCTGCATAATATTATATACTAGATATATGCAGAGATATAGTTGTCATTATTAAAATATATATACATGGTTCGAACACTTATTACTCCTTACTTAAATTGAATGGACCATTCTAATGTACAATCCTTTTCCATCACATATCTTAACTTTCCCTTATGGCTTCTGATGAATAAGGTTCATCCACTACTTCCATTATCTCACATAATTATGGAATAACTATGTATCCTCTCATACTATAGTGGGTTACAAAATATGCACACACTAAATAACTCATTAGCAATTGTCTTTGTAAAATAACTTTTCTACCCTCTACCTTACCATCCATAATTTTAAGTCTATCAATGTCCTACATATGTATTTTCCATCTTATTACCCTATGATACTATCTTCCATTAATCTCAATCTCTCGATGGTATTCTAAAACCTTCGTATTTACTTCCTTTATTCTTGATCTTTCCTACAAGCATATCTTAGAACTCATAGAACTTTACTTTAATACCATTCATCGGTCGTTTGCGGGCTCTTCTTATAGCTTGGACACATGTCTAACAAAAATTCCTATTTTCTCACCAGTATTAATTACACTCCACATGGATTCTTTATTGCTACTCTATTTGTAATAATACGCCTTTTTGACCATTGAATGTTTACATCGAATACATCTAAAATATTCAAATACCGAACATCCAACCCTAGAAAGGCAGATTGTTAGGGTAAAATAAAAACAGAAAACAAAGAAACAATAGGGGAAAATAGAATCTCACAGCGTAAGCGACAACATATAATATAATAAAGACAGTATAAACAATAACTCCAAGATACAAAGTACATCAAAGTTAAAATAAATCTCATCGGTTGGACAGCCATAAATTTCTAACCTTACAATTGTTGACAAGTATATATAACATAGCAGAAAATAAAATACTATGGCGGTGAACATCCAGCTCTATTCCATGATCTTATAACATCCAGATCAGTTTGAAAAACCAACATGAGAAAACTCAACTAATATGTGAAACATACAATAATTTTTTGAGACCTTGCCGCTAAACACAAAACAGGTTTTTACCTCACAAGAACAACACTCATATATAAAGAAATGGGAAATAATCAGAACAACAATAATAAAATATCCACAGACAAGATCGAATCCAAACTTAAAGTGTAACACCCTAGATTTTTTATACATTATTTAGAATATTTAGGTAGATAAATAAATGGTATTGAGATTTGATTTTATTAAAGAGGTAGCTATGCCATTTAATTAAAGAGTTAAAAGAAGATTAAAAATGAATAAGAGGAAGGGGTAAAATGGGAAAGCTATTTCTATATCCCTTAAAATATGGCCGTGTGCACTACATACATATTGATTTCTCATTCTCAAAATTTTTAAAGCTAAGACCGACCACCATTAACAAGGAAAAGAGAAAAAGATAAAAGGAAAGCTAGGAAGAAGCTTAAGCAAATCAAATCTATTCATATCTCAATCTCTTTAATCACAAAGGCTAAGGTGAATAATGTCTACATCTCTACTTCGATTTTTTTTCGGTTTTAAGGTAATTCTGAAATAATTTTCAATGTTTTGCCATGTTTTTGAATGATGGAATGTTTATATATATACTCGTTGATGATTTTTGCATGTTCTTATTGATTTTTATGATATGTTTTAAGGTAAAACCCTATTAAATAACCTCTTTATGCCCTGTGAATTTTTATGAAGGTCCGAATAATATGTTGGAAATGGGTTTCAATTTTCTGGATTTTTGGAATTAATGTGGATTTTATATGAATTTTCTAGTAAAGAAAATGGTATTTTGGGATATAAATTATCTACAGATAAATAATTAATTGTTTGGGATTGAAATTTATATATGTCAGAAAACATTTTAAAAGAGATTTTTTGGAATTTTTCCAGATTATTCCTAAGTATTTTGATAGGTATATAAAATTATTTAACATATGGAACTTAAATGTTTCATATATTTTAAAAGGAGAAAGGGCCTTTTGCAAATAATTTGAATTTATTAATTCTGGAAAATGGAAACACTTATGAAAAAGTAATATGGCAACCAATAGACTTAGACAAACAAAGCAGGTTAGGTGCAAAAGAAGTAGTTTAAAAGTATAAATAGATAAGTTTTTCACTATTTCGTCTCTTTCGACACCAGGTTCCACCTCTATGATATCGCCTCCGACATAGTCGAAACCAATGCATGTGGTATCAGGAAACTGGTACATAATTAATTGGATGTAGGTGAAAGGTATAGGTTCGAAACCAAGGGGCTCCAAAGGGGTTGAAGCTTTGCTTTTGTTTTAAATAAAAATGCACCTGCTTGCTTACGAATAAGATGCTTTCGACTTAGCTGGGTTTCGACTAGGTCAAATGGATTAAAAAAATTGGTTTCGAATAGGTTGCTTCTTTGTTTATAAATGAGTGCTTTCCACTAAGTCAAAACATCTAGCTGCCACCTTTTACCTTTTGACCCAGTAGGTTTCAAAGAGGTTGTTTTGTTTTAGAAAACCTGCCCATTTCTCCAACGCTTTCAAAGGGATGGTTTCGACACCATCACTTCATTACTTAGGAAATGGTTTTTAAACTGACGCTTTCGACTTAAATGTTCTTAGGACCCTTTTTGTACATTTGAAGTAAAAACCAAAATGGTTTTGAAAGAGATAGTTTTAAATGGTTTCAGAACAGATGGTTTCGACACGTTTTCAAAGGGTTTCGAAGGAGTTAACTTTGAATGGTTTTGATAGGTTTCCACATGTCACAGGTTTTAAAATAAACCCAAATGATCCTAAAAGGTTTAGGTTTATTACTTTCTAAAGGTTTAGAAGAGGTTTTAAATGGGTGGTTCCCCAGAGGTTTCGAAGGAGTCGAACGGTGTTGTTTTCCGATGGTTACGAATGGTTTCGAAAGGAAAGGTTTTCCAATGGTTTCGAAGCAATGTTTAAAGGTCTTAAAAGAAAGATTTATAAGGTTTTAAAGCCTTCGAAAGGATGACTTACAAAGGTTTCGAAAGAACGACTTACAAAGGTTTCGAAAGAGTTTCGAGAATGATTTCGAAAGGAAGATTTTGGCCTTTCGGCCTAGATAAAAGAAAGGGTTTTAGTTGGTTTCGAAAGGGGTACTTTCAATGATTTCGAAAGGGGTACTTTCAATAATTTCGAGAGGGGTACATTCAGTTGTTTTGGAATGGGGGCTTTCAAGAGTTAAACATTTTCATCAACTATGATTTAACTAAAGTATATATATAACATAACAAGGTGGTTTTGAGTAAAGCATAAGAGATTATATATTTTCCTAGTGTGAGTTTGATTTGAAGATCTTAAATCATTTTGAAAATGTTTTCTAAGTAAAATGACTCATATATTAGATACCAGATAGGACTGGATAGGATCGTTATATATTAGCTACTATCCCAGCTAAAGTAGTCCAAAATTTCAGTTTGTAGGGCTTGTAATAGGTAAGACTAAAATTATGGATGCACATAGAAAGGAATATATTTTTGTATATAGATAGGTTATTGGTGAGCCGCAAAACTATTAGGGTCAGATGACCCTGGAAGATGATAAGTTAAGGATATACCATCCAAAATAGAAGTATTTAACAGATAGTTAAGGACAGATTATCCAAAGAAGAGGACTGCCTAACAAATGTTAGATAAATTTTAACGTCTTTTGGTAGGACCGAGTAAACGCAAGGTAAAAATTTAGCCAAATAAACCTTTGTGCATGAACAAATAGTTCACTTTATTACCTGATATATTTTTATGTATGTTTACATAACGATGCTTTACTGTTACTTTGGCAGTTTTGGTTGTAGGAAAAGAATTGCAAAAGATATGTTTTAATGAAATGTTAGTAAGAGGAAACCCATTCCGCTAAGCGATGTGGTCTCACTTAACTTAAATTAACAGAAATGAACGGTATTATTCACACCAGGCTTTAAGTCTGACTCGAATTTTTTGTTTCCTCTTAAACTCTTGGGTGCTAAAAATTGATTTGAGTAGGCTGAGGGTTGATGTTTCAAGGTTTTGAAATTTTAGTGAATAAGCTTCCCGAGATGAGCATGTGGTTGACATATAACTATTTTAGGAGTTCAGTTTATTTGTTTCGATTCTACTATGTATTAAGTAAGATACAACTATATTGCTTTGATCATCCAAGGGGGAATCATCGTATATCGCTCTTGGCATATTATTGTAAACTATATTTGATCATTGCTTGGGAAACGTTTTGGGAATTTTTGTAACTTGAATATGATATTGTTTCGTAATGTAATCAGCAAAGTGTTTCATTTTTAAATTTAATGATTTTGTTCATATTCAAGTGCTTCTGATATTGTGGATACAATTAGCATTACCATATTTTATCCCCAGAAGTTAATACTATGGATGACTACATCATTTGTAGCACTTAGCTTTTGGCCTCCAAATAATGGATGTTACAAATTTGGTAACAGAGCACAGGTTTATGTAACACTTTAACTAAAAATGGGTTCGAAAATAAAATCCTAAGGAATCTGAGAAAGATTTAGGGTTTGGGGTAATGATATAATAACCTATTTGTATTTGTTATTTACTTGTATCTTGTCTCCTACCTTTGATTAGGTTATCTTATTGTATCTCATGAGATTTAAATAAAGATATGGATGGTAGAAGAAGAAGAGTTAACTTGGGAAGGGGATGCTTCAAAGGGAATGCTGGACCTAATGCTAGGAGAACCAGGGTCAGGCTCAGGCAGAGAATGTAGGTGGTAGAGTCCCGTAGGTCGGAATTAAAGCTATGTATTAGTTCTTCATGAATATGGCGCAAGCGGGGATTGTTGCTGGAGTAGTAGTTGGAGGAGGAGTTTTAGAGGTACAAGTTGTCCAGGATTATGCTAAGTTGAGTGAGGATTACACTAAGTTCAGAGGAAAGCCTTTTATTAGAACCGACGATGCCTTCGAGGTGGAGAATTGGTTATTGTGTCCGTGAAAGGATTTTTTTGCAGACTTCAGGCTCAATGATGAGCAGAAGAGGAAGTTGGCATCTAGACAGCTTCAAGGAGTTACTTTGTTGTGGTGGAACAGTGTAATTGTGTAAGTAAGTAAGGATGAGATGACATGGTAAGAGTTCAATATGAGGTTCCAGGAAAGGTTCATGTCTGTTATGGCATAGTCGACTCTGATCAGAAAGTTTGCTGAGTTGGAGCAGGGGGAGATGTCAATCATGGAGTATACCTGAAGGTTCGAGGAGTTGGCATGGTATGGGCATACTGCTGTTGATATTGTGATGAGGAGGAACAATAAGTTCCTCAGGTGATTGAAGCTGAGTTGGCTAGGGCTTCTTTACCGTATATCAGATATCCCTATGATATGGTTGTGGAAATGCCTTTGAGGCATGACGGTTTTCTTGATTCTCTAGAGAAGAGCAAGGTTAAGGAGGTCCAGGTTGGGCAGGGCCAGAAGCGGAAGTTTTTCCATAAGAATGGTGCTTAGAAGGGTAGAGCAGCCAAGAGAGGATATTTTGAGATTGTTTGCTTTAAATGCGACAAGAAGGGGCATTTTTCCAATAAGTGTCGTTTTGGGAAGGCTAAGGAAGTGGTCGGGAATCAGAACATTAGGTGCTTCAACTACGATCAAGTTGGCCACTATAAAAAAACAGTGCTAGGAGCCCGCTAAGGAGGGAAAGGGCAAGATTTATGCATTAGAGCATGCCGCTTCTAAGCCGACAGCTAAGGAGAAAGGAAATGTATTTTTAGGAGATACGCTTTATATTCATGGTATGTCTATTAGCATGTTATTTGATATCGGTGCATCGCATTCTTTTCTATCTAGATGTTTGATAGATAAGCTTAACCTAGAACTTACATATTTAATTACTTCTTTATAGGTCGCAAATTCAATAGGAGGGTATGCAACTCTAGGGTTAAGGTGTGACCATTTAGAGTTTGACCTATTTGGTCATACTTTTGTCTAGAGTTTGCATGTGTTTGATTTTTTGGTGTTCGGGATCATTCTTGGGATGAATTGATTAAGTGAGTACGATGATCGGATATTTTGCCAGGATTGGAAAATATTGCTTAGACACCATGATGGTAGCAACATAATAGTTTATACCGTAGAAGGTTCTTCAAGTGAAGTGTATGCTTTGCTGGGTGCCATGGAATTGGAAGATGAGTTGAGTCGAGTTTTCATGGTTAGATAATTGGCCGATGTGTTTGAGCCTATAGTTGGATTACCGCCGAAACGAACCATTAAATTTCATATAGATTTGGTTCTTAGGGCAGAACCGGTGAGTAGACCGCCAAGTGGGATGACACCTTCGGAGATAGGGGGAGTTGAAGGTGCAGTTGATGGATTTAGAAGACAAGAGTTTCATCTTGAGGAGTAGTTCACCTTGGGGAGTAGCCTTAGTGTTTTCTAAGAAGCCGGATGGAACATTGAGGCTTTGTATCGATTATCATAATTTGAATGAGAGAACGATAAAGAATCGATATCCATTTCTGGGATTGACGAATTGTTTGACCAGTTGAGTGGAGCGAAGGTATTTTTCCAATTGGATTTGGCAATAGGTTTCCACCAGTTCAGAGTAACAGTCGATATTATACCTTTAACGGCATTTAGGACCAGATATGGGTCGTACCATTATCCCATTCAGACTGGCTATTGTGCCAGCTTTCTTTGTGGATTTGATGAATTGGGTTACTCGAGAGCACTTGGATAGGTTTGTATTGGTTCTCATAGATGATGACTTGATTTACTTTAAAGATGAAAGAGAACATGAAGTTCATCTTAGAGTGGTGTTTAAGATGCTAAGGCATCATCAGCTGAAAGTGAAGTTTTCAAAGAGTCACTTCTGAAAGAAAGAAGTGAAGTTTCTTAGCCATATAGTCTCAGAGGAAGGGTAGTTAGTAGATCCGACTAAGATTGATGTAGTACATAGTTGGAAGAGACCCGAGAACTTAACCGAGTTAAAGAGTTTCCTTGGGTTGGCTGGTTGTTATCGGAGGTTAATTAAGGATTTTTTCAGGGATAGTGGCATTGATGACCAAGCTAACGAGGAAGGATGTGAAGTTTGTGTGAACCGATAAGTGTGAGTAAGCATTCCAGAGTTTTAAATACATATTGATCCATGCACCTGTGTTGGTTGTTCCAAAGGGGAATCAGGATTTGATGGTTTATACCGATGCTTGTGGAAAAGGTTTAGGAGCTGTGCTGAACCAGAGAGGTAAAGTGATTTCCTATGCTTCTAGACAGCTTAGGCCATATGAAGTCAGATATCCGACACATTATTTGGAATTGGCTGTAGTTATTTTTTCTTTGAAGGTGTGGAGGCATTACCTTTTGGGAGAGAGGTTCAAGTTATATGCAGATCATTAGTCGCTGAAGTATTTGTTCTTTCAGAAGGAGCTGAACATGAGACAACAGAGGTGGTTAGAGTTTGTAGTCGCTTATGATTTTGGGATTGAGTACACATTGGGGAAAGGCAACAAGGTTGCTGATGCACTTAGCAGGAAACATCAGAATGAAGTTTTTGCAATGATTGTTGAGTAGAAGGATTTGGAAGCAATAGCAGATTGCAGAGTGCAGTGGAGATCCGAGGCTGAGTGTAGTGAGATACAGTTGTATTATCTTTTTTGGAAGTTCGACCGATGTTGATCAAAAATATTGCTTCTAAATAGATGGAGGATCCGGTGTTAGTCGAACAATCAGGAAGCTAAGAAAAGGAATTGAGAGCGATGACATGAAAGATTTTAGTGTTGACTAGAATTGATGGTTGAGAAAGAAAGGAAGATTATGTCTTCTGAGTGTAGGAAACATAAGGAAAGAAGTCTTGGAGGAATGCCTTCGTTTCGAAGTTCACCACTTATCCAGGAGGTACTAAGATGTATTAGGAAAGAGGAGTTTCTTCTGGGAAGGTATGAACTGGGATATTGGTTTGTGTGTAAGGTAGTGCTTGAATTGCCAACAGACAAAGGTCGAACACCAAAAGCCGAGTGGTTTGCCGTTAGATATTCTAGTATGGAAGCGGGATTCTATATCCATGGACTTTATTGATAGGTTGCCGCGATCAAATAGAGGAAATGAAAAAATATGGATCTTAGTGGATAGATTAACCAAGAGTGCCCATTTTATTCCAGTTAGTCAACTAGAACGCAACCTGTTTTAGCGAGATTGTTCTTGAAGAATGTGGTTAGACTGAGTTCCTAGTAGTATAGTTAGTGATAGATATCCTTTGTTAACTACCAAGTTCTGGAAGAGTCTGTAGGAAGTTTTGGAAACCAAGTTGAAGGTGAGTACCACTACATATGGGCAAACAGAAAGAGTTAACATGCAACAACCCGGGATTTAGGAGATTAGCGAAATATTAAATTATAATGTAAATTGTAATTTAATATGGGAATTATGAATTTATAAATGGAAAAAACTGATGATAATATTGTTTATTTAAAATAAATAATATTTGTTGATTAAGAGTTGGGTATTTAGTGTAAACAAATGGGAGATAATGTTTAAAACACTTTATTGGTGGTAAAGAATGAGAATAAATGATGAAAATAAATTATTGGGTTAAAATTTATAATATTGGAGTTTTATTCCAATATTAGCCTTTTATCCTAAAACAAAAGGATAAACATGAAGGAAATCAATTATCAAGGATGTGATATTGTAGCAAATGGTGTTTTAATATTTAAAAATTTGTTAAAACACATTTTTATAATTTTTTGAGGTGGGGAATAATTTTTTATAGGGGTAAAATATGTTAAATTTGAATTATTTGTCCTTAAACGACAATATTGACAAATGTTGTTGTAATAAAAGGAAAACACGAAGAAAATAAAATTTTGTGGTATAATTAAGTTTGAAATGATGTTTTAGAGCTATAAAAATGTTAAAAGCATTTTTATACACTTTAATGAACTTAGGTATAAATTTTTATTGGTGGAAAATGATGAAAATAGTGATTTTTCACTAAAAATATGAATATTGGTAAATAATTGGCATTAAATTGTGAAAATAATATTTTTAATTTAAATTTTTAGTTTTTAACATTACTAACATATTCCCTTCGTTAAAACATGAAAAATGCAAATTGCTTTATGTAAATCGGAATTTATATGTGTAAAATATATTGAAAACAAGTTTAAACTTGTAAATAGCAAACTCAAACATGCACTATGTGTTAAAATATGTTTAAAGAGCATTATTAATTTCTCATTAGCCCATCATCTAGATCCTTTTGTTGAGATATGACCCTTTTTCTCCTTATGGTAAATTAAACCATCTTTCTCAAAAGGCTTCTCAAGAGAAAACAAATGCTCCATTTTAATGAAAATCAAATTTATATCAATATCCTTGTGAATTAAGTACTAAGATTCAAGTTAAATACTAAGATACAGGTAGCCTCCATCCTTGAAAACTCTCTAATCCATTCAAATCCGAAATTTTGCTATTGTATGTATCTAATTGCTATATCATTGTTTGCATGTCTCTTTTATGCTAGTTACAGGTTCCTGAAGCAGAAATCTCAGCTAAATCTTCAATCTTTGCTATCAAATCGTGGCTACATCTTGATAAAATTATTCGGCAAGAAAAATTGCTTACAATAAGTCATCTAGAATGTGAATTGCTTGGTTTCAGCGAAGTCCGTATGCAAATATACGTGTCTTTTTGTTTATATTGTTGTTTGAAAAGTGGCATTTTTGAAAAATCATAACTTTCTCATTTTGCATCAAAATGCTATCAAATTTTAATATGTTGTAGATCTTATGTCATAGTTTAATGCTTCATAATTTCACTTGATTCTACATGTCGGAAATTAGTCGTCGAAGTTGGCTTGAAACTAGATCTCCAGTTGAGATCATTTTTGTGTTTGAAAAGTGCCATATTAGAAAAATCATAGCTTTCTCATCTTGCAACATAACGCTATCAAATTTTAATATGTTGTAGTCCTTGTGTGCTATGGATTAATGATGTAAACTTTTACTCTAATCTGAGTTGTCTAGATGTGGGAAATCTGTCGTCGAATTTGGCTAGAAACTAGATCTGCAACTGAGCTCGCTTTTGTGTTTGAAAAGTTTCATTTTAGAAAAATCATAACATTCTCATATTATAGTGAAATGCAGTCAAATTTTAATATACTATAGCACTTTTGTCGTAATTTAATGTTGCAAACTTTCACTCAAATCTGAGTTGTCTAGATGCCGAAAATTAGTCGCTGAAGTTGGCTAGAAACTGGATCTGCAGTAGAGCTCATTTTTGTATTTGAAAAGTGCCATGTTAAAAAAATCTTAACTTTCTCATTTTGCAGTGGAATGCTGTCAAATTTCAATATGTTGTATTCCTTGTGTCTAAGTTTAATGATGCAAAAATTTCACTCGAATCTGAGTTGTCTAGATGTTGGAAATCAGTCCTCGAAGTTGGCTAGAAACTAGATCTATAGCTGAGCTCATTTTGTGTTTGAAAAATGCCACTTTAGAAAAATCATAACATTCTCACCTTGCAGCCAAATGATGTCAAATTTTAATGCGTTATTTTCCATGTGCTAAAGTTCATTGCTGCAGATTTTTGTTCTATTTTGTGCAGTTTTGGTATCTGAAACACATCGTCAAAGTAGGCCAGAAACAAGATTTTCATTTTGCAGCATTCTTCATTAGTTTTCGCTGCTGTTTTTGAGTTAATTGACGATCGAATTCAAAAGTTTGATGATGGATTTTGAAGCTATGATATCTGATATAGGATTAGCTCAGTTTTGAAGAAATTTGAATTTAAATTTTATTTAAATTCAAATATCGGTAAACATCGATAATTGGAGAATTTAATTGTTTTAATTGTTTTTGCTTTCAAATAAATTTTGGAAAATTTCTTTAAAATCATGGTTTGGAAATTAATTGTTTTTAGTCATTTTTAAGGATTTTTAATCAATTATTTAGTATTTTAAAGTATTGTATAAATAGATAATCTATTTAAATAATGGTTTTTCTTTATAAAGCTTATATATATATAAATTTCTCAAAATCGTTTAAAAACCCTATTTTCTCTTTAAAATTATTTTAAATATATTTTAGCTTATTCTTATGAATTTTGGTGTATAAGAATAAGAATTAAACGATTTAGTAAAAATATGTGGTATGGGACATATGTTTTTGCTTTATCGCTCAATATCGGACTTGTACGATCGAAACCAATTTGAAGTGATATTTGAGATGATTTAGAGGTTGCCTAATTTTGGCGAAGGTTACTGGTTCGAGAAATACTCTTTTTGAGTGCATTCGATGATGAACCAATATGGATGTAGTTTTTTTATAATTGTCGATGAAACGAGGCAATTTTTGATGTAAAACTTAAATTTGCGATTATGGTTAGAAATGACCATAATGATGTTGTTTGAATATGGCCTTTAGTATGATATAGGTTATATTTATATTATGCTATATGGTGATTTCGATTATGATTGCCTTTAACTCACATTTAGTTCTTATGATTGATTAAGATGATTTGATGTTTCTTTATGAAGTTATTATATGGTTCTCATCCCTTATCCACTTTACTCATAGATGTCCTTAAGAGAAACCATATGAATGTTACTTATTGAATTCCCTTGAAACAGATAGATGAATCACTGATGTCCCATTTCTTATGAACGATATGATGAATAACATAACATTCTATTGACCACAATGGAGTGATTCTCACCCGCTTATTACTGAGATCCTTACTACTGATAAGTTCTAGCTTGCCTGACTCATGTGTGCTTTTCACTCGAGTCAGACTGATTTGCATGTTAGGTATGGATTACTGCTTCCCTTCAATCGTTTTGTTGGCTTTTGTTGGGCTTTATCATTTCGGATTGGATATCTACTTTTTGAGTAGTCAATCTTATGTTATCATGATGTGTATTCTTTTATGGGATTGTTGTATATGTTATTCCATAGTCCGTGCTACTTATGTATGATGTACTATTATTATGACATATGGTGATGTATATACATATCTGATTTGGGTTTACTGTTCTGTGACTAATATATTTACTTACTCGCATATTGCATTAATTCCGAGACAGTTCGAAACCACCATAGTGTGCATTAGTTATAGACTAAGTGTGTCGACCACTAATGAGGTAATGAAAAAAAATAGGGACATATTCGACATGCTAACTAATTTATTACTACGATGGTCGCCCTTAACCAGCCCTATTCTCTGCATTAGAAGATATGATTGCATTGTAATTCTCTTTACTAATGTAGGTCTCGGAGTGGGGAGTCACAATTTGGTATCAGAGCATTCTTTCAGAATATAATGTAATACATACAAAACAGTATACGAGATACCATACATAAGATATAATACATCTATATACATCATCCCTTAATCGTGATCGGTTTCACCTTGACCTTGCCTTAATCCGTATCTTTGTTTTGATTCGTGTCCCTTTTTAATTCCTTTGGGGTAGATAGAAAGGAATATGTCTAGGAATATTAATTATATTCTATATTATTCCTTCACTTTTGCACTTGAATTGCTAATATATCTGTTTGCCCTATGAATAATCCCATCTTATCTTATCTTTTAGCTATGTTGAGTAGAGGTAGAGGACGCTCTTTGATGGCGGGACAGTCTATTGGTTCTCGTCCTGAAGGCATATATATGTCTACCGATTAGATCCTTGAGCTTATTTGGAGCACTCGGCCTCCTGCTCCAGCTCACTCTTCTCCTCCACGCAGATCCGCATTTGCGCGCATTTGTAGTGACTTCACATACCTTGGTGGCAAGATCTTTAAAGGCACCGAGACTGTCTTAGATGTTGAGGCGTGGCTCAGCTCTTATGAGCATGTCTTTAGTCGTATGGAGATCTCTAGTCATCACTGAGTTCCTGTAGCATCTAGTATGTTGCAAGAACGAGCTTTACATTGGTATAATCTACTTGTTGCTGAGGTTGATGTGTCCACTTTAGAGTGGGATCAATTTCGTGAGAGGTTCGCACTCAAATTTATTCCAGAATCCGAGAAGGCTATTCTTGCTCGACGTTTCCTTAATTTCAAACAAGGGAGCTCGACAGCTTTTGAGTATGTTTCATCTTTTGAAGCCTTATCAAAATATGGTCTCGAGCATATCACCACTCCATATAAGAAGAATCTTAAGTTCATTTCTAGACTTAAGAAATATCTGAAAAAGTCCCTCATGCTTCGTCTTGAGCTCACTTTCGAGAAACTTGTGGATGCGGCTCTTCAGCTTGAAGCGGTCGAGAAGGAGAAAGATCGTGATGATGAGGCCAATGTTCGAGGAAACCCAAATAAGAAGAAATTTTCTGTAATTCTAGGCCGTTCCATCCTAGTAAGAAGAAGAAATAGAGGGGATCTTCTTCCAGGTTTCCAGCTACTCCTTCAGCTAAGCCTTTTTCATGCTTCAATTGTGGTGCGCTTAACCATCGAGTGAGAGAGTGTCCCAAGCCTAAGTGTTGTCTTTATTGTAAGAAGGAGGGACATTTGGTTTCAGCTTGTCCCAAAAGGGAGAAGGGTTCTCATTATGGTCATCTTAGTGTAGCTACTACTTTTGGAGATGCTCTCAGCCTTGAGGTGCTTTTCCTTCCATTCTAGAGGGCTCTATTTTATTCCATGATTATTCTATTCGAGCGCTCTTTGGTACAGGTGCTTCTCATTCATTCATATCGAAGGAACTCGTTGATGCTTTACAATTATATGTTTCTTACATGCTTACTTCCTTACGGATGATGAATGCTATTAGGGAATCTGCAACATTCAGCCTATTTTGTGATGATGTTGAGATTTCGATTTGTGGAGTTTCTTTTCATGTGAACCTGTATGTGATTCCTTTCCTTGGTTTTGACATGATATTGGGTATGGACTGGCTAGTTCGATACGATGCCAGGATTCTAGGTTTTGAGCGAGTCTTATATCTTCGACATCTCAATTCTTTCGATCAGTTATCTCTTTCACTTCGTGATTTCGATTGTGTTTCCATGGCTTCTTTATTTGCACTTGACTTTCGAGAAGATGATGATGATGTATCTCGTATCCTAATCGTTTGTGAATTTTTAGATTTATTCGAGCGTGTTTTCACTTTACCTCCTATGAGAGCTATTGAGTTCCGTATCAATCTTATTCCCGGCATGCAGCCAGTCAGTCATCCTCCCACGAGGACGTCTACACGAGAGAATGAGGAACTCAAAAGGCAACTTCTCGAGCTTGAGGCAAAGCATTTTATTCGTTCTAGTTCTTCACCATATGGAGCCGCGGTAGTATTCATGAAGAAGTCCGATGGAACTCTTAGGTTTTGCATCGAGTATCGTAAGCTTAATGAGTTAACCATCAAGAATTCTTACCCTTTGCCGAGGATTGACGACATGTTCGATCAGTTTAGTGGTGCTAAGGTCTTATCACAGTTAGACCTTACCACTTGTTTTCATTAGCTCCGAGTCGTTGAAGATAGTATTCCTATCACTGCATTCCACACTCGCCATGGTTCTTATGAGTGGCTCGTCATGGCGTTTGGATTGACGAACGCAGCTGCCTACTTTGTCGATCTTATGAATCGAGTACTCCGAGAATATCTCGATAAGTTCATGCTAGTTTTCATCGATGACATTCTTGTATATTCGAAGTCCAAAGAGGACCATGCTGGACATCTTAGAATTGTTTTGAGTACTCTCAAACAGCATCAACTCAAAGCAAAACTCTCTATGTGTCACTTCGGGGAAAAGCTAGTGAAGTTCTTAGGCCATGTTGTAACTTCAAAAGGATTTCCATTGATGCTTCTAAGATCAAGGCTATTCAGAGTTGGGAGAGGCCTGAGAATATTCATGAAATTCGTTTTTTTCTTGGTTTGGCTGGTTATTACCGCCAATTCATCAAAGACTTTTCCCATATTGTCCTTCCTTTGACGAGCCTTACGAGGAAAGGCGTTCGATTTGTTTGGTCCGATAAGTGTGAGGCTTCTTTTTAGAGATTAAAGGAGCTTCTCACTAATGCTCCCGTCCTTGTCGCAAGCATTCAGTTGTTGTTTCTATGATGTTAATCGAATGGGATGTTCTTGAGACTTTATCTTATTGTGATATTCATAATCAAGCTTCTTCTTATGATTCATCTGTCTTATTATTCAATATGGAAGCTCGATCTTCTCTTTTAATTCTTATTTCCAAGGTTCAGCGGTGTGATCCCGAGACGTTGCGCCTTATTCATCTTTGTGAATCTGAATCCCATTATGTTGAGATATGGGATTTCAGAATTGATTCTCACAGTTGTCTTCATACGAAGGACAGGATTGTTGTGCCTTCTGATTCAACACTTAGGCATGATATTCTTGATGATTGTCATCGCTCTAAGTATACCATTCACCCTGCCAGTAGTAAGATGTACGCCAATATGTATTGCCTTTATTATTGTGAAGGCATAAAGCATGATGTTGCAAGTTATGTAAGTAATTGCATGAATTGTCAAAACATTAAGTGCGAGCATCAGCGACCGTCTGGTCTTCTTCAGCCCTTAGAGGTTCCATTGTGGAAATGGGACCAAAATCCGATGGATTTTGTTGACGGCCTACCTCATTCGGGTTGGGTCATTCTAGTATATAGGTTATCGTTGATTGACTCATAACGTCCGCTCATTTTATTCCTATTAAGTCTAATAGGAATGCACCTCTTTTAGTAAAGTTGTATATCAAAGAACTCGTTTGACTCCATGCTTTTCCTTCCTATATTATATTTGATTGTGATCCTTTATTCCCCAGTCATTTTTGGAGCAGCCTTCAGTAAGCTTTGGGAACAAAGCTTATTTCAGTACCGCTTACCACCTACAGTTTGACGGACAGACTGAGAGGGTTATTCATATTCTAGAGGACCTTCTTTATGCTTGCATTCTCGATTTCAGCGGTTCATGGGAGGATCATTTACCTCTTCTGGAGTTCTCTTATAATAATAGCTTTCAATCTAGTATCGGTATGGCTCCTTTCGAAGCCCTATATGGAAGGCCATGTTGATCACCTTCTTGTTGGTTAGAATCTATAAAGAAGTTTGTTTTGGGTCCAGATTCAGTTCGAGATTCTTCTGAGAAGATCATTCTTATCAGATAAAGAATGAAAGAGGCGCAGAGCTGTCAGAAATCCTACACGGACAATCGTAGGAAGCCTCTCGAATTCCCTGTGGGCGATCTTGTTTTCGTTCGAGTTTCTCCACTAAATGGAGTTATGCGATTCAGTACGATTGGAAAATTGGCTCCTCGCTACATAGCGCCATTTTCTATTACTGAATGCATTGGTTCAGTTGCATATTGACTTTCCCTTTCAGCTCATCATTCGGGCATTCACGACGTATTCTAAGTATCTTAGCTTCGGTAGTGCCTTAGAGATTCTAATTCCGTTATTGATCCTTCCGAGCAGTTTAGGCTTGAGATCTCACCGGACCTATCTATTGTTCAGCAGCCTATTCGCGTTCTTGACTCAAAGGCGAGACACCTTAGAAGCAAGAACGTGCCGCTCGTTAAGATTCAATTGTAACAACCCTGTATTTTATGATTGTTTTAATTTTATAATTTAATTATTTTAAATGAATTCCTGATTTAAAAACTTTATTTTATTTAATAAAATGGATAGATTTTGTTATTTAAATATAAATTTTGATTTTTATGTGAATTATGAATTCAAACATGAATAAATAGAATATATATTTTTTCTAACAAATAAACAGTCGGCCATGGCTTCCAGATCGAGATCTGGAGATTAGGGTTTTTCCCTATTCTCCTCTTTCTTTCGATTCTTCCATCATCTTGATTAATTCCTATTTCTGTCTTCAATTCTTTCTCCTCTAACCTGGACGTCATCAATCATGGGACTGCGGGATGAAGAAGGCTGGGAGGAGGTGAGAAGGAAAAGGGGCAAGTTTCCAGCTCCTATTGGACCCGAAACTAGACTCAACCTGGGAGGTCATAGACCGAATAGAATTCGGATCTCAGAACGGAAAACAGAGAGAAGGGTACAGGCGGCTGCAGGTCAGACAACAACAAAACTTTAGAAAACAACAAAGCCGAACGCCTCTCAACCAGGAAGCTATCCGAAAATTAAATTCATTGTCTCACAAAACGCTAAAAAAATTTCTTACAGTGAGGCAGTGAAAATAGGAGCGGTTGGAGATGTAACCTAGATCTTGAATTTATTGAACCTACAATATTAGATGGCAAAAGAATAGGCTCACTTTCGTCTGAAGCTATCAAAGAAGCAGAGGGTGGATAGGATTTATGTATTCTATTGTATGTTGTTGGATATAAACCATGGCTTAAAACTTTTGAAGGTTATGCCAACAGAGTATGGTCTACACAAAAGCCATTTTCTGTTCATTCTAGGAATAACGGATTCTTTGTGGTGAGATTTGGTTCAGAGGAGGACTGCAACAAGATTTTGAAATCAGGTCCATGGTTTATGGACAGGAATCTGATAATCATGAAGCGCTTGTCACCAGACATGAAAATAGATAGAGATCTTCTTACATCTTTGCCGTTGTGGGTTAGACTTCGTGGTCTAAGTTTTAAACTGTGAGGTAATAAAGCTATCAGTGCGCTAACAAGTACTATAGGAATCCCTATAAAGATGGACGAGGCAACAAAAAACAAAACTAGATTAGCTTATGCCAGAGTATTAATCAAGGTTAACGCAACCTATGGAATGCCAAACAGCATCGTAGGTATGGATAATGAAGGGAGGAGCTTCTCTCAGGAAGTGGAATATGAGAACCCCCCTCCCATTTGTGACAAGTGTGTGTGTTTTGGTCATGTATCGGAAGAATGCCTAATGATCATGTTATGGGTTCCTAAACAGAATCAAGTAGCTGACTCTGTTGAAGAAAACCATGTGGAATCAGGTTCTGTAGGAAATTTAGAGGGATTAAGGGAGGTAGATGGAAATAAAAATTCAGATGATCAGGATAAACAGGTGAATGATGGTGGTCCCAATGAATCTATAAATACGGAGGAAACGAACAGTATTTGTTTACCTGATGGAAACACTAGGAACAACGAGGAGGAGGTTTCAAACGGAGAGGATGGAAATCAGATAGCTTCTATTACGAAGGAGAAAGAGAATATGGGAAATACATAACAAAACTCTGCGGCCAGGAAAGATTATGATCTAGGAAACGGTGAATCGACCAACCCTGTGAGATCCATTCCCTCGAGAGACAGCGAATTGAACACATCTCCTCCGCAGTCACCCTCGACTCATATTACAATTCTTAAACGCCCTTCGCCTTTACCGGATAATACTACATTTTCTAACACTTTACTTTCTAATGATATTTGTATTGAAGATTGTATTATTAATAATGTTAATTATAGGAGAGGCACTGAACAATGTATTAATATGCAGGTACAGGAAAATCTGGATCAAGATATAGGATTGATAGAAGTGGAAAAGGAACAATATACATATGATAATGCAGAGTCACCACAGGAGGAGCAGTTTATTCCTAAGCCTCAGGACATAGAATTTGAGAATGTTCTCAAGGACAAGCTTGTTCGCAAGAACCCCAAGTGGGTTCAGATTTTAGGCGTTCCTGCGGAAGACATAGAGGAGTCCTCTAGTAGAAGGTCGCAGAGGACTCGTAATAACAAAGTTGCATAATGTCGTTTGCATGTTGGAATGTTAAGGGGTTCCATAATCCTAACAGAATGAAAGAAGTGAAAAAAATCATTGATAAGTATAAAATAAGTTGTTTCGGTATTTTAGAAAACAAGCTGCTGTTTTCGGATATCATGAAACTGGAAAGATTTATGGATAAAGGGTGGAAAATGATAAGCAATGTTTCTTGTTATTATAAATGCAGAATATTCGTCCTCATCGACGGAAATTCCTGGGACTTTAACTTCATTAATATGAGCGACCAACATATCACTATTGAGCTGATCAACAATTTGAAATTCAAATGTAATTTAACCTTTATATACGCTCAGAATTTTACTAATCTAAGGATTAAGTTGTGGAAAAATTTGCGGGGGGATGCTATTAATATTTACAGGCCATGGTTGGTTCTTGGAGACTTTAATTGTATTCGCAGTCCTTCTGAAAGAAAGGGAGGTAACCAAGTGTCATTTGAAAACCTGTTTGAAGTAGACAATATGTCCAATTATATAGGACTTAAAGAAATTGATATTAAAGGTTATGAGTTCCCTTGTTGGTCTGGTCCTAGTCGCAACATATTTTCTAAAATTGACAGGGTCTTTGCTAACTTAGAATGGATCAACTTATTTCCAGATTTAACGGCTATATATTTACCTCCCTCTATGAGTGACCATAATGCAATCATGGTCTCTCTTTTTCTTAAACCTAGAGACAAGAATAGACCTTTTAGGTTTATGAATCATTGGCCGCTATGTGATCAATACTTTCCTCTCATTGAGGAAAAATGGATTTCTAATCGGGAAGACCGACCGTTATTTCAACTCTTGAATATTCTCAAGAATATTAAGAGAGAGCTTAAGATTTGGAGTGCTAAAATAAGGAATACCAAAAAAGAGGTTCAAGTTCAGAGAGAGAATTGTTCTAGGCTCCAAAAACTCCAAAAACTAGAAATGGCACTCAAAAAAGAATTTCTGGATACCAAACAAAAGGCTAAATGTGATTGGTTGAGGATGGGTGATGAGGCTTCTTCTTTCTTTTATGCTAAAATGTCTAGTAGAAGAAGTAGAAAATGTTTGACTAACATAGTAGTAAATGGCAAAGCGGAGGCAGAGGATACATTTGTTGAATCGGCTATTAATTTCTACAAACAAATTTTTAATCGTCCCTTAGGTGACAAGTTCCCAGAAGTTGTATGTAAATCGATTATCTCTGAATATGGTGCGAATTTCTTGAATAATGGTATATCTATGGAAGAAATTAAATTTGCATTGTGGGACATTAAAGATACGTCTTCCCCAGGTCCGGACGGTTTTAACTCTAAGTTTTTCAAATCACATTGGAATCTTTCAAAAGACCTAATCTTCAAAGCTTTGAATGATATTTTTCAGAAGGGTTTAATAATCAAAGAATGGAATCATACTTTCTTGCACTTGATTCCCAAAAAAGTCCATTCCACCTGTATTCAAGATTTTAGACCCATCGCATGTTGTAATACTTTATATAAGGTTTTCACCAAAGTTCTTTGTAACAGACTTATCCCTTTTATGAATAAGTTGGTGTCCCCGAATCAGACGGCATTTATAAAAGGAAGATCAATAGGGGATGGAATTTTGTTCGCTCATGAAATTATTAGAGGTCTTGGCAGAAAGGATAATAAATATATGTGTATCAAAGTTCATTTAAAGAAAGCATATGATTCGATCAATCGAGCTTTTGTTACACACATGTTAATTAGCCTGGGTTTCCTAGAAAAATGGGTGAACATTATCAACAACATCATATCGACTCCTATGTTTTCAATCATTGTAAACGGGGAATCGCACGGTTATTTCAAGAGTTCAAACGGTCTTAGACAAGGCGACCCAATTTCTCCCATTTTATTTACTTTGGTCATGGAATATTTTACGTTATTAATGGATGAAAAAGTTAGGGAAGGTCAAATCTCTCCAATTACAGACTATGATAATAAGTTGACACACCTTATTTACGCTGATGATATTATTATTTTTACTAAAGCCAATACACAAACTGCAATTGCTATCAGTGATGTCTTTCATGCCATGAGAAGAGTTACAGGCCTGGAACTTAGTTATGAAAAATCCAATGTTTTCTTTGGGAAAGGGGTAGATCACTGCACTGATATTAGCAATATCCTTAATATCCAGCAATCGCATCTCCCAATAAGGTATTTGGGAATGCCCTTGTCTAGTGCCAATTTGAGTGATAGGACTGTTCGCTGTTGTTAGAGAAGATCAAGTTAAGAATTGGAGGATGGGAAAACAGAATGCTTAGCTTAGCTGGGAGACTTGAACTTATTAAATCTACCATTTACCCAATAATACAATTCCGGATGCAATGCTTTTGTCTCCCAGTCTCTATTGTTCAAAAAATTAAACATTTGATTCTTAACTTTCTTTGGAAAAGTCGTAGTAGTAAGATTCCATGGGAAATCTTGTGCAGACAAAAAGAAGAAGGCGGAATGGGGCTAAGAAACTTAGAAGAGATGAACCGAGCGTTATTTACTAAATTGATTTGGAAAATAATAAACGCAAAAGGAATTTGGGCGGATCTTATGCATCGTAAATACATTGGTCATAAAAGTTTCTGGGAAATTAATCAGCGTTCGGACGACTCGGGAGTGTGGAAATTTATCTTGAAAAATAGACATGTAGCTTTGAAATGCCTCTCACTCAATATAGCTGACGGTAAAACTACTTCTTTATGGTACGATCCATGGTTGAATGGTAGCTCTATTATGGAACGGATAGGTCGAGACACAGCTTTTAGAACTGGTACGGAAGATCTATTTCTTAGGAGGATTATAAAGAAAAGAGAATGGAAGTGGGATTCATGTAGTTTTTTATTCCAAATACATGCAGAAATAGAAGGCGTCAAAATTCACAAGGATAGGGAAAGGGACTTTTTGTCTTGGAAGTGTACGAAGATTGGTTCATACCAGTTTAAAAATGTTTGGAACACAATAAGAACCAGTTTTGAAAACAAATATTGGTCGACCTTGGTTTGGAATAAAATACACATCCCAAAAATGGCGGTGTGCCTTTATAAAACCATAAATGACTATTTATTGACAAAAGATAGATTACTTCAGAAGCAGATAGTTGTGGATCCCTTATGTGTATTATGTAATAATTACATTGAAACTATAGACCACCTATTTTTTCAATGTAATTATACAGAAAAAGTTTGGCTCTGGAGTTGTAACAAATTTTTTAAATCACCGAAAAGCTTGCTTTCCTTCTCATTGAAAGAAGATTTACAGAAAATCGTTTCTTACTCAAGAGCAAAAAGTCTCAGCTCAGACTTGTTTCAACTATCTCTCTCTGTTTATGTTTGGCATATATGGAAAGAAAGAAACGATAGAATTTTTCAAAAGCGATTTTCAGACAGTACGCAGATATGTACAAGAATATATTACACAATAAGCATTAGAATGACTAAATCCAAACATTTCAATAACATTACTGGCATGAATGATATAATAGTAAGGAAATGGGGATATACCTCCCAACGCTGAATTGCGGTATTTTCTGCATTATCATATGTTGAGTCCTCCTGATATCTTCTTCTATCCCTATATCCTGGTTTAGGTCATCGTCTACCTGTATTATTTACATTGTCCTCGCCTCCTCTCTTATAATTTACATTTTAATTAACAATTAATAATACATATTGATCTAGTTTGTTAAGTTGCAGAATGCTGTTCCTTAGGTATCTTTGAAGACTGATGTCCTCCTCTGCGTTCTTTTCGTTTTTCTGGAACAACCTAAACACAAATAACATGATTAGTTTCTCATAATCCATTATATTGTTCTCTGTTCAGAATAGCAGAGACTTATCTTATGAAGGTTAGTTCTTTTGGAGAAGACTCAGTTCTCTGGTTTCATCAGTACTGGTTGTAGCAGTCAATGCTTCGAGTTTCAAATGTATTTGTCTACGCTCCTATGAAGTAATTTAGAGCAAAATCTTAGTTTGATGTATATAAAGACGAAAGTCAGATTCTTTCTGGGTGTCAGAGGCTTATCTGGCTGAGATTCATTTTGCTTTACTGGAAAAGAAAGTAGCTTTTTCTGGATCTAAGACCTTCCGATGGCTACCGACTTATATGGATGGAAATTAGGTCAGATTTGGATGAAGAAGTTGTATGCCTTTAGATCCATACACTTCAAGAAGAAAACGAGATTATTCTATATCTACATAGTCCTCTAAAGCTTAAAGACTAAAACTTTTAGTTGACAAACAACTTACCTTGTGCGGTTTCAAGCTTTTCATCTGAAAGAGGAGTATGTCCTCTAGATCTGGTCCCTACTGTCTTCCTCTTGCCTGTATCCTGTTTCATCTTAGTAGTAGAAGAAGAAGTGTTGAGTAAGAGTTGAATACGAAGAGCAACACGAGAAGATTTGCTCATGCCGCCATTATAGATATTTTATTATTTTTCTTTGGAGATGAGTAAATGAAAGTGATGGAAGTGCAGATATACCAAATATGCTTTAAGTCTCTCGAATGTTCTGATATTTAGCATTTCATCATTAGCGTTTTGTTTATATCGGCAGTTTAGTAGAGTGCACGATTTTTAGACCATGTTTTGTATTTGGTATAGTGTTGTTGTGAACTTGCCTTTGGACTATTGTAAATATCTTGCTAATAGTTTTTAATAGAAAAATTTGAACCCACTTTAAAAAAAAATAGAATGTTTTTCAAAAATGTGAATTTTGGTCAATATGGTCAAACTTTGACTTTTAAATTTAAATTTTAAATATTTAAATTTTTTATTTTTATCTTTTATTATGAAAATAAATCAAATTTCAAGAATGTTGCTTTTCGTTTCGTTGAAATCGGATTTATATTGTGAAAGTTATGCTTTTTACAATATCGTGTGTAAATTGTTTTATTTAACAAATTTGTTTATTTTAATTTATATAAATAATATTTTTGGTTGTCATATCTTGTTCTAAATTTGAATATATGTGTAATATGACATGTTATATATATATTTTTATTTTTAAAACTTTTTTAAAAGTGTTGTTATAATTTTTAAATGTTTATTGTACATTGTTTATATGTTAATATGCTAATTTTAATATATTAGCTATTTACTTAATTATTTTTTTATTTTTCCTTCAATTATTTATTTATTTATTTATTCACTTTATTTTTTTCAGTTCTTATTTTATTTTACGTACTTTTATTTAGTTTGTTTGATTAAAAGAAAATTGGAAATCAAAGAGTCAAAACCCTTTCATTTTCCTAGTAACCTTTCATGTGCTTTGACTTTTCATTTTCCAGTTGCCTTTTCATTTAGCTTTTGGCCGTCCTTTTTTTTGTTGCCGTGTATTCTCCTCTTCATTTCACGTGAAAAATTATTCTTCTCTTCAAAAACTCACGGCAAAGAGAAATAGAAAAAAACACTAATGGCATCATATTTCTCACTTTCCTTCTTCATTTTCTACGATTTTGTGCTTTGCTACTCTTCTAGCTTGCTTGACCTAGCCCCTTCTCCATCAGCTCCACCATCACCACCACCATCTACAGTAGCTCCTCCTCCTCCTCCTCTAACCAAGTTCAGGCCGTGCCTCCTTATGATGATAGCTCCACAAATTTGCAAGCTCCAACCCTTGAAAACAATGCCTAGACCACATAACATTACCTACCCTTCCTATTTCACTTTTGCCACCCCCTTAGCCACCACCACCAGCAAGTTCACCTCCTTTTGCCATCACTCCAGCCATCAACACATCTGACCTGACCTGTACTAGCCTGGGCCGAGCCCATATGATGGCATAACCGAGCCAAATGTTGCACAAAACCACTCCATTTTTGCCTTGTCCAATTGCAAGCATCATGTCATAACCCTACCACTTCATACGCCTTCTAGCTGTGAGTTATGGTGCCAAACCTGAGCTATACCATCATCATGGCTGAGCAAATGAACCGAGCTTTTGAATGGTTGCAGCAAGGTCAAGTTATCTTGTCTTTGTTGCTTTTTAATTTCAATTTATTTCAATGTATTTGGTTCAATATTCGTATAATATATTGTCTTGTTTTGGGTTGTTTACAAGATCATATCTTGGCTCTGTCCACTCATTTGAATTATTTGTCGTGCCGTGTCATGCCGTATCATGCTTTCTGGAATTCATTTGTGTAGTTTGATTTGCTAACTTCAGCTTGAAAAGGTGAGTCTTTCTCTCTCTGACATTTCAACTTATGAAATGGTAAATTGATGACAAGTGTTTAGTAACTAAAATGTTATGCAAGTAAATGATGATGATGCGATATGCTATTCCATGTTATTACCATGTAAACTATGTTAATTATCACCTGACTTATGATATATGACATTATATTGTGACATTGACATGTTAATTCAATTGTTTATATTGTTTGTGCATATGATCACACTGCAAGTTCCCTGTTAAAATAGAATCACTATGGGTCAAAATGATACATACCCAAACGGACATTAGAATAGGGATAAATCATTATGGCCTGAAATGATAGGACTGAGCTATTTTCATTTATTTTCATTGACTTGAGATTGCGGGTTTGAAATGATAGAACCCGGTTTTCTTTTTAAATTGCGGATTGAAATGATACATATCTGTATCACTTGACCTAGGTTAGAAAATTATATACATACCATGTGGTATATTTTTAAATGATTATATATATATATATATGTATTTTTAAAAGTATGAAATTTTTAGAAAAAATATATATTTTATAGTTTTAAGAAAATTAAACATTAAGTCTTGAAATTGTGAATTGAAGTATGTAAATTTGAAGTAAATGTGATTTTTGACTTTAAAATTTGTTTTGAAAATGTAACTAAATAATGGAAAATAAATTTAAAGTTTTGAAATGACATTTGAAGCAAAATATTAAGTTTTATTAAATTTATAAGTTAAATAAACAGTGAAATTTTGACTTAACAAACGAATTGAATTTTTAATTGGATATTTGATTTTAAATTTTATTGTGACATATCATATGTTAAAAGTATTTAAATGTGAAATTTTGAAGTCTAGAAATATGATTTGTAATGTTAAATAGAAATTTTTTAAAGTTTTATTGTTTTTGAAAAGTTATAATAAAACCTGGAATTTTATTAATAACATTTCTAAAATGCTGTAGTTTTATGACAGCACTTTAAAATGCTGTAGTTTTGAACTTAACTATGTTTGAAATAACTAAATATCTATTATGGAATTTTATAAATGTCGTTGTTCTTGAACTAAACTATTTTGGAAACTATAAGCTACGATAGCACTTTATAAATGCTGTCGTTGCTATAATTTGACAATGTTTGGAAATGTTATAGATTTTAACACTGTGTGAGTTATATTTTAAAGTGTTAAATGATTTAGCTTTTGAAATTGATTATTTGTGAAACTTTAGGAGTTTTGAATATATTTTTATATTTAAATTTGAAATCTTAAAGAATTTAAATTGAATTTGAATTTAAATAAGGTTTGCTTGGTTATGTGTTAAGTTGAATGAAATGAAATGCGATAAATGTATTTTTGAATGAAATTTTGAAATGTGTTTTGAAATGATATTTAAATGACATATTTGATTTTAAAAGGTATTTAAATTGAATATTTGAATTCAAATAATGATTTGATAATAAGGTTCACCTGAAAGGATATAATATTTTGATGATTGAAATGGTTTTGAAGGACATGATCTTTATTTTGATAAAGAATGTGAATTTAGAATGATATTTGATTTTAATAAATGAATATTTGAAGTTTATATTAATATGATAGGGTATTTGGTTTACTTGCAATTCGGGTTATTTTAATAATATTAAACTTTATTAAGTGATTATTTCAAAGCTAGATAATATGAAAGTGAATTTGAAATATATATATATGAGTTTTCAAATTTAGTTTTGAAATATGGTATATTAAATCTTTGAATTATATTGAAAGATTTAATATTTATTTTGTGGACCAAATCTATATTTGAAATTGAATTGAAATTGATGGTTTGAATTGAATTAAATTGGAAATTTGAGAATTTGGGTTCAATTGAATAAATTTGGAATTAAATGAATGTTTCATGATTTAAAATGTCATGATTCTCAAAGTGTAATGATTTCAAGTATTTTGGTTTTGAAAGAGTTATAACTTTCAAAGTATTATGATTTTTGAAAGTGAATATATGTTTGAGTTAGAAATGATAAACTATTTTGATTTAAAGATAGTTTTGAAATAAAAATGGTTTTGGTTTCAAATTATAAACTATTTTGAAAGCAATATAGTTTTGAAATGAAATGATTTGATTTTTGAAGTATAAATTATTTTGAAATGACCACGGCGTTATAATAACGTTTGGTTGTTAAAGAGACCGGGATCGGGATTGTCACACTCTCTGCCAACTCCGAAAACCACTTTAACAACCGTGTACGTGGTGGAGATTCTAGAATGAAGTAGGATGGTGGCGACTTCCTTGAGGTATGTTACATGGACCTGACTTCTATAAGTTGGCTTAAGGTGGCTAAAACAGGAGCGGTCTCGGGCCAAAAGGGTAGCTCCTCTGTTCGGACGCACTTCTTCGATACTATACTCTTTCTTGTGGTTGATTTGATGGCCATCCTTCGATTTTGATATGGGAGTGTGTTCAAGGTGGGCTTATGTGGCTGCTACGTTACCACCAGTCCGTGTGCGTAATTGGTATATCTACCCTGGCATTGCCTCGTGTATCGTGTCACCTACCATAGCGAGCCTTACTATGAGTTTCAATTTGCCTCATACCTATGGAGTATCTTCTCATAGTCTCTCGATTAGGAGATATGCAGGCACTATATAGACTACTGGCATTATTTTGTGTTAATGGCTATATGGGTAACCCCTTAACGCTATTTTAAAGTAAGTTTATTTTACTATAGACATTATTAATAGCGCAATATTACTACATAGTAAATAGTTTAACGGATCCTTAAAGGATGGGCGGTCCCAAACATCCTTTAAGTTACTGATGCATTTTTGTTACTATTCACTTGAGTTGATTTACAGTTCATAAGTATTTATGTCCTAACTCGAGTGTTTTGTGTTTTGCTTTACGCTCGAGTCAGATTGAGTGATTCGGCATTCAAGATTCACCTTCGGAGTTGGAGCTTTGCTTGAAGATCCAGTCATCTATTTTGCTTTCAGTATCCAATGATTCCAGCATTGTATTCTGATTTGTACTTGATGTATCTTGTTATTCTTCTATTGTATCTTATTTAACTCGGATGTATCTTATATTTTATATAGTAGCTTCATGAACTACTATCTCTTTTACTTTCGCTGCATTATTATATACTCTGTGTTTGTGATTACTTTATTTACTTTATATTCTGAGATTTGCCAAATTTTTTTTACAATGCGGTATTTTGAGCAATTCAAGTCCGACATGTGCAGATGCGAATGGTTGAAAATATCAGGTTGTTACAGTTGGTATCAGAGCTTTGGTAGGTCTAGGCAAAACTTAGCATATATGGTAAATATATTTACAGAATCACTTTAATTTAAGTTTGAATACTTCCTTTTTGACTCGATTCCTTTGAATTTTGGAACATACCCCGAGGTTCCAAAATTCATTCTTGCCCCTCACTATTAGTCTTCTTTCGATTCTGGAGTATCCCATAACTCCGCTTCGAATGATCTTTATAATGAGTAGGCGGTCTCGCCAATCTCAAATTGATTTATAAAGGGGTGAAACTCCTTTATAATAGTGTCGATTCATCAGGGATTTTATATCCTCGATTTAGAAGCTAGTATCTCTTATTATTCCAAAATATATTTCTTGAGATCGAATGTTGATTTACCCCAGAAATCCAGATCGATCTTATTCTTTAAGTCACGGTTGACCCCGTTAAGGTTGCCCGCGATTTATATAAGCTTATCCATCTTCCTATTCTATTATTTGCTCATCTCATCTTTGTTTCCAACTTATCTTCAAATCATTCTTGAAATGTATTTGTAAACTAATATTTAAAATGTTTTATATACTATGTTGTTTGAGTTGTTGATGTGGATTTGGGTTTCTGATCGATTCGTCTGATCAACACTATCAATAAGATTTCCAAAAAACTTGAACCGAGCAAACTGACACGATATGGTTTTTCCAAATTAAGTAATGAAATAAATTTTGTAACTATATTATAAATATTTTTTCTGAATTTTATTGAATTAGTTGTTAAGAAATAATATATGATTTTGTATATCATTATCTCTTGTTTCATATATAAATAATTAAACTATAAACGTGGTTATAAATTTATTTGGAAATTTAAAATGAATTTAAAACAAGAATTTCGGAATTTAATTTCCGATGGATTTCAAATCTTGTGTTTAAAGTTTTAAAGGATATATTATTCCACATATTTTCAAATAGAAATTTGTTTCCAAAGAATTTTTAAGTTTAAAATTAGTGCTCTTCTCTTCGTCGCTGGAAAATATTTTCGGTGATGATTGCAGCATTATCGACTTTCATTTTCGAGTTTCGAAGTGAAGAGACCGTTATGTAGTCTTTCTACAGTTTTGTTTTGGGGAATTTAATTGATTTGAATTTCTAAAATAAGACTGGATTTATAACATATGTTGATATATGATTAGGATATGTGCATTTATTTATCTCTAAATAGTTTGAAATTTATCGAAAATTTAATTCCAAAATTTTATCTTGAAAGATAATTTTCAAGTATAATTTAAAGATTTGGATAAATATTCAAGCTTGAAATGATTACATTAGAAAGTTTTATTTGTATAATACGCAATTTAATTTCCAATATAACTTACCTAAATTATACAGAAGTTGAATATGTGATAGGATTATATACAATATAAAAAGGATTTTTATAAGTAAAAAATGAGCGGTTATAATAAATGTTATACACTTAAATTTTAGTTATAAAAAGATTAATAGTGGTAAATAAAGAAAAGGGTAATGGAATAATGAAATAATGTTAAAGGAACTAAGAATAAATTTAAAGGAGTTATAATAAGTGGAAATATTCATAACATAGGCGATAAAATATATTGAGTGGAATAAATTTAATTTTAATTAGTAATAAAGAAGAATTAAATTTATTAAGTACACTATAAGTATAATAAATTAGATTTCTCAAATCCATGATTTTAGAGATTGTTTATTTAAGATAATTGGAAGATAAGATAATGAAATTAGAGATGGATTTATTTAAATTATGTAAAATTAATTTTCAATTTAAATTGAAATTTTTAGAGTTTTAAATTTAATATCTTATTTAGTTTTTCAAACTATCTTTTGGTTGTCCTTATTTCCCTTATTTTTTTGCAGAATGGGGAGGCTAATGCTTATACCAGTCTGTTGGAACTCTTTTTATAACCTTTATATAATCTTTGGTACTCATCAGAATCTAAGCACTGCTTGCCATCCACAGAACGTCGGTTAAGTTATAAGGAACCGATTCTTCGACTTCCGAAAGTCGACATTAATACGTCCACTGTATCAACTGCCGAGCAATCGAATGTCATAAAACCGTACCCTTAGGGTTTAAGAAGAAGAAAAAGATAGAAGAAGAAAGAAAGAAGAAGCAACAGAAACAATATCAGAATCACACAATCGCAATGGAACAACATCTAATAGATAAATGAATAATCTTTAAATCAAAAGAACTATATCAGTTATTGCATTACATCTCATTACATTACATTATCAGAGTTTACAACAACAAACAGCGGAAAAGAAATACTATACACTAGTTTATACGCCATGCCATCCAGCTTGCTTCCAGATCTCTACAGTAACTCCTGAATTCCAGAATGACCTGATAACCTAACTCTAGACTGTTTGTGTGGAAATTGGTGGGCACCTAGAGTTTAGGAAGGAAACAATAAACTCCAGGTCAGTCATGTAACTACCATAAGGCCTCCCGCCACACACACAATGCAAATGCAGAATTGGAGGAGATTTCTCCTTATGATAGTCAAACATGCTTGATACGAGTGAATTTCTTGATATCATTACTATAAGTGCAAAATGTGGAAAACCATTTCGAAAGTATGATATAAATCTTAGCCAGCATAGGTACCATTATATTATGCCTGCTATAGCTACCTTCTGAGGAGGCAGGTTATACAATTTGCAATCGTAAAGGCTCGTATTGTTTCTTTGGATTTTCCGACAAATTTTCAGGCCAAGGAACTTCCCATTGTCACATGGAAACGCCTCTGGAAAGACGCCCCGAGAACCTAACCGGATCTCTGCCAAAACAAGGCCGGGTTACCTCTGCAAAAGTAGGTAACAACTGACACGAGTATGCCATCACTCGGTTGTAAACAACCTTTATCTGAGGATCCTCAATACCAACAACCACAAAGAAATAAATTTGCAGCCATAACATAGGTTAAGTATCTGGGCTCCATACCATGATACCACCTCTATCCAGATGGAAATGCACATACACTAAGGGGCGCTACTCCCTAAAACCTTGCTGCATCTTTCCTGTTTTGACCATTACAAGGGTGTGAGGTCCGACGAAGTCTCGTCCACAAAGCTACGCTTTACACAAAAGCTATGCTTTGATCAACAAATGATCAGCAATACTTCGTATGCCACATTACCAAATTGGGAATATATCACTAGTAACCATCAACTACATAACCTCTGAGCTCATACGTCTCAGAGAAGGGTGTTAAGCTAAGAGAATAAATTCTCCGCCACCAACAGAAATATATTTGATAGAAACCAGCTTTACATCTCAAATTGTTACGTCAGACACACATCCATACAAGTCCGTTCCGGGATTAAACGGAACCGAAGGCACTTCCAAAGAAGCCCTTGAAATTCAGATATTCACTAATCACGACCGGACTTCCCATCACAAAGGGTGATAAAATCTCTATATCGGAGATCAGACAGTGCAGAGACATTCGACGGTAATCCTTCCGTTTTCTAAAATATTTGGTCTTCAACACCGGTCTTCAAATGCTATCCATTACGACGTTTCACTATTCGGAATGGGATTCATGGCCCAAAGGTCCTCTCCCGGCTAAATCGAATAACGAGCGCTTATTTTAAAATAAGTGTAGCATTCAAATTCAAGCAAATCACAACAAATACCCATTTAAAGGTAAATATTGATAGTTGGTTATTTAACTATCAATAGATATGCACAACATCACCAGATTCCAAATAATTTCCCGAATTATTTATTTTCCAAAAATATCTTTACAAGATAATCCGTAAATTTGTTTCCACACTTCAAAAATAAATCAATGTTTATTTTTAACAAATTTCTCTTTCCTTTATAAATTCCATGGTTAATTTAAATTTCCAAATATCCACTGATATATGATTATCAAATCGATTTCAGATATTCACTTCTAATTTACCTTTAAAAGATAAAATCTCAAAACATTTCACTTCATATTGGAAAACATTTCCATACTTATTTAATGATAAGTAATTTACAAATCTATTTATTTTCAACATTTGGAAAATATTCAATATACTTAAAGCACGATTAAGTATATATTTTATTCTTTCAAGGAAAGCATTCTCTTAAACACATCCATTTGGGTCAAAAACGAATGTTGCGTAAAACATTGTTACGACAACCCAAAATCACTAGTATAGGGATGCGAAATTAAGATAGATATATAAATCCCAATACTATATTAAATATTTCCTTTCGAAAATCATTTACTATAACAACAATGTTATAGTCCACCATTTCCTTATTTCTCAAAAACGTCTATTTCAACAATAAATGTTGAAATCTATGGTTTCGATCCTTAACACATTTAAAACAACTTCAAATCGTTTTAATTCTGTTTAAAATATCACTTCCCTAAAACATTTCTTTAATATATTATTCACTGTCCAAAATCGTGAATATATCTCCTTAATAAGCTATAATAATTAACTTATCAAAATAAGTCGATTTCGGATTTATGAAACAATGTTTATAATTTCCATTTATATTTTAAAACAACTTCAACCTATAAAATCCCTTAATTAACAAATTTTATTTAAATCTCATTTAAATGCCAAAATCCAATTTATAAGTTAATTACTTATAAACCATTTATTTTACAAAATCTATTCATTCTATAACTTCACAATTTATAAATCTATAAATTTTATTCACTTATGAAATCCATTTATACTTCATTTTATCACTTATAAAAACTCGTTTTAAAATTCCAATATTTTAATTTATAAATATCAATTTTATAAATCTTTTATATAAACCGTTTATATTAATTCAAAAATCCCAATTTAAACCATTTTACAAATTAATCAACTACTTATCTCAAAAATCACATTTCGGTTATATTTCAAAAAAATCATAATTTTTATAACATAAAAATTATTACGTTTATTTATTTAAAATGAATCAATTCCAAAATTCAATAAAATGTATATTTTCAAAAATCACTTGAAAATCCTTTTAAATTCGAAATCGTTACTTTAACATTTTAAAACTTCAAAAATAGGGCCAATGCTGTAACAACACCAATACATCAAACACGGCATCCAAAACATCATATATCAATATGATAATAGAATATATCACAATATCTGTAAATAAATCAATACGGTTGAGGAATTCAGTTGGATCCCTCCAACCTTTTTCCCTGCATCCACGGATGTTAGCACAATACCAATCCCTTTCAATACGGAATATCGCGGTATATGGGATTCATAAAATATTATCCGCTATTATGCGGCGCAATAGGGTCTCATCCGCTATATAATGCGGGAAAATCAACTCCAAGTACATATATAATACCAATTCCACTTCAAGGTGAAATATCGCGGTATATGTGTTTAATAAATAACCTCCACTTAATATACGGCGTATAGGGTCTATTTCAATACAATAGATAATAATTTATTATTCAATCACTCAATCAAGCAATTTTAAATCTAACTATTTAAAATTTAAATCGAAACAATTTCGATTGAGTGAGAAGTTCTCACCTTGCTTCCAATAACAGTTTCAGCGTTTTATTTCGAATAAAATTAAACGTGCGTTTAATTTTACCCAAAATTGTCACTAGCTCCAAATGATTCCAATCCAGCTCTATCGCGTAGTGTTCACGAATACGAACCCGATGCAATTCGTTTCGTCCAAAACGGACCTCGTATGAACGAATTACAGCATTTTAAAGATTGTACAACTTAAAATAAAATAAAATAACAATTTTTTTATTATTTTTAAACCTAAACAAATCTGGCCATCCATTTTCCAACAACAAGATCTCGGCTGCCCTTATATTTCTTCCTCCTTCCAGTGAAAAGCATGAACACGAAACCCATCTAGCCGCCTCCCTGCTCGAAATTTCGAGCCTCCATCGTCGACTTCCACGTCGATCAAGCAGCGCCACTTCGAAGCCCATCACAAATGCTACCTTTATCCCGAGTATGGTGAAGCTCGGCCTCCCTTACGCCTCAAATTTCGTGCTCGACCGGTAGGAGGACGCGGCCCCCTAACGACCACCTCGACGCTCCAAATCCAATCTCCATCGTTGATCTTCAAGATCTCGATACCCTCTACAAGTTTGCAGTTGAAAAGTTTTGCTAATTATCGATGGATTTTGAGATATTAGAGGAGAAATAAGATGAATTTTCGGCCATTAATACTGTTGATGGCGGTTGGAAACAAAACCCTAGGGTTTGAGTAAATTGAAATAAATGAGATACTTTTATAGAAAATTGACGAACACTATTCATCCAAAAAAAATCGAACTCCAAACGAAGCGTGCCGCCTGGCGTTTATAATGTTTTACCTCCATTCCGAACGCAATGGAATATATATCGAGAGCCAATTCGATCGTATTTGAAATATAGTTTTTTCGAATCAAATTATTTAAATTCAAAATTCACTCGCATCGATTTCCACGCGTTTTAATTTGCCCCGGACAAACCGTAAATCCGATTGATACAAAATTTGAAACCAAACAATAATATAACATTATGGATCCAATGAAACTAGTTTCGTCGAAATATGAGACTGTTTGAAAAATGGCTATTTTTACTCGTCAATTAAATATTAAAATATTCAATTTCCACTAACTAACTTTTAATTCAATTTTAAAAGTTCTATAACATCATTCTAACTCCAATATGATTTAATACAACTTTATAAATCAATTTTAATCACACTAAACCCAATTTCCAATTATCTCTGTAATTTTATAAATTAAATTATCGATTTAATTATCCAATTAAATCTAGATATTCGAAATAAAATTATTCGACTCACAAATTTTACTTGTTGATATTTAAAATCAATTAAATATACGAATTTCAAATGACAGAAATTCTGGGTCGTTACATAAGTGGAAAGAGTGAATCAGATTCTAGAAGATCTTTTTCGTGTTGTGTTCTTGATTTTGGAGGATCTTGGGAAGATAACCACCACCTTGTCGAACTTACCTATAACAACAGTTATCAGGTATAATTTCAATCTTTTTGTCATCTTGTCTTAATCCGATTTCATTCTATCTTTTTTTGTGCTTTCTTGTACCTCATTCCTTTTCAGGGACGAAAAGTTTTGAGTGGGGGAGAGTGTAACAACCCTGTATTTTGTGATTATTTTAATTGTATATTTTAATTATTTTAAATGAATTCCTGATTTAAAAACTTTATTTTATTTATTAAAATGGCTAAATTTTGTTATTTAAATATAAATTTTGATTTTTATGTGAATTATGAATTCAAACATGAATAAATAGAATATTTTCCAAAAATGTGAATTTTGGTCAATATGGTCAAACTTTGAATTTTAAATTTAAATATTAAATATTTAAATTTTGACTTTTATCTTTTATTTTGAAAATAAATTAAATTTCAATAATACTGCTTTCCATTTCGTTGAAATCCGATTTATATTGTGAAAGTTATGCTTTTAACAATATTGTGGGTAAATTGTTTAATTTAACAAAATTGTTTATTTTAATATATATAAATAATATTCTTGGTTGCCCTATCTTGTTCTAAATTTGTATATACATGTAATTTGACATGTTATATATATATTTTTATTTTTAAAACATTTTTAAAAGTGTTGTTATAATTTTTAAATGTTTATTGTACTTTGTTTATATTTTTAAATGCTAGTTTCAATATATTAGCTATTTTCTTAATTATTTTTTATTTTTCCTCAAATTATTTATTTATTTATTTTCACTTTATTTTGTTCAATTTTTATTTTATTTTGCTTACTTTTATTTAGTTTATTTGATTAAAAGAAAATTGGAAATCAAGGAGTCAAAACCCTTTCATTTTCCTAGTAACCTTTCATGTGCTTTGACTTTTCATTTTCCAATTGTCTTTTCCTTTATCTTTTGGCCGTCCTTTTTTTTTGCCATGTATTCTCCTTTTCATTTCATATGAATAATTATTCTTCTCTTCAAAAAGTCACGGCAAAGAGAAATAGAAAAAAATGCTAATGGCATCATATTTCTCACTTTCCTTCTTCATTTTATATGATTTTGTGCTTTGCTCCTCTTCTAGCTTGCTTGACCCAGCCCCTTCCCCATCAGCTACACCATCACCACCACCATCTACAATAGCTCCTCCTCTTCCTCCTCCTCTGACCAAGTCCAGGCCGTGCGTCCTTATGATGATAGCTCCATAAATTTGCAAGCTCCAACCCTTGAAAACAATGCCTAGACCACATAACATCACCTACCCTTCCTATTTCACTTTGGCCACCCCCTTAGCCACCACCATCAGCAAGTTCACCTCCTTTGGCCATCACTCCAGCCATCAACACATCTGACCTGACCTGTACTAGCCTGGACCGATCCCATATGACGGCATAAGCTTGCCAAATGTTGCACAAAACCACTCCATTTTTGCCTTGTACAATTGCATGCTTCGTGTTATAACCCTACCACTTCATACTCCTTCTATCCATGAGTTATGGTGCCAAACCTGAGCTATATCATCATCATGGCTGAGCAAATGAACCCCCTTGGTCGAGCTTTTGAATGGTCGTAGCAAGGTCAAGTTATCTTGTCTTTGTTGTTTTTTAATTTCAATTTATTTCAATGTATTTTGGTTGAATATTCATATGTTATACTGTCTTTTTTTAGGTTGTTTACAAGATGATATCTTGGCTCTCTCCACTCATTTGAATCATTTGTCGTGCTGTGTCATGCCATATCGTGCTTTCTGGAATTCATTTGTGTAGTTTGATTTGCTAACTTCAGCTTAAAAAGGTGAGTCTTTCTCTCCCTGACATTTCTACTTATGAAATGGTAAATTGATGACAAGTGTTTAGTAATTAAAATTTTATGCAAGTAAATGATGATGATATGAAATACTATGACATGTTAACTCTGTTATTTATAACCCGACTTATGATATATGACATTATATTGTGACATTGACATGTTAGTGTAACTGTTTATATTGTTTATGCATATGATCACACTGCAAGTTTCCTGTTAGAATAGAATAACTATCGTTTGAAATGATACATACCCGAACGGACTTAGAATAGGGAAAAATCATTATGGGATGAAATGATAGGCCTGATCGATTTTATTTATTTTTATTGACTTGGGATCGCGGGTTTGAAATGATAGATCTCAATTTTCTTTTTAAATTGCGGATTGAAATGATACATATCCGTATCACTTGACCTAGGTTAGAAAATTATATACAGACCCGGTGATATATTTTTAAATGATTTATATATATATATTTATATTTATATTTATATTTATTTCTAAAAGTACGAAATTTTGGAAAAAAATATATTTTATGGTTTTAAGAAAATTAAATATTAAGTCTTGAAATTATGAATTTAAGTATGTAAATTTGAAGTAAATGTGATTTTTGACTTTAAAATTTATTTTAAAAATGTAAGTAAATAATGGAAAATAAATTTAAAATTTTGAAATGATATTTGAAGCAAAATATTAAGTTTTATTAAATTTATAAGTTAAATAAACAGTGAAATTTTGATTTAACAAATGAAATGAATTTTTAATTGGATATTTGATTTTAAATTTTATTGTGATAAATCATATGTTAAAAGTATTTAAATGTGAAGTGTTGAAGTCTAGAAATATGATTTATAAATTTAAATAGAAATTTTTTGAAGTTTTATTGTTTTTGAAAAGTTATAATAAAATCTGGAATTTTATCAATAGCATTTCTAAAATGCTGTAGTTTTATGACAGCACTTTAAAATGTTGTTGTTTTGAACTTAGCTATGTTTGAAATAACTAAATATCTATTACGCATTTTATAAACGCCGTTATTCTTGAACTAAACTATTTTGGAAACTATAAGCTACGATAGCGCTTTATAAATGTTGTCGTTGCTATAATTTGACAATGTTTGAAAATGTAATAGATTTTAACACTGTGTGAGTTATATTTTAGAGTGTTAAATTATTTAACTTTTGAAATTGATTATTTGTGAAATTTTAGGAGTTTTGAATATATTTTTATATTTAAATTTGAAATCTTAAGGAATTTAAATTGAATTTGAATTTAAATAAGGTTTACTTGGTTATGTGTTAAGTTAAATGAAATGAAATAAATGTATTTTTGAATGAAATTTTGAAATGTGTTTTGAAATGCTATTTAAATGACATTTGATTTTAAAAGGTATTTAAATTGAATATTTGAATTCAAATAATGATTTGATAATAAGGTTCACTTGAAAGGATATAACATTTTAATGATTGAAATGGTTTTGAAGGACATGATCTTTATTTTGATAAAGAATGAGAATTTGGAATGTTATTTGATTTTAATAAATGAATATTTGAAGTTTATATTAATATGAAAGGATATTTGGTTTGCTTGTAATTCGGGTTTATTTTAACGATATTGAACTTTATTAAGTGATTATTTCAAAGCTACATAATATGAAAGTGAATTTGATATATATATGTGTGTGTGTGTGTGTGTGTGTATTTATGAGTTTTAAAATTTAATTTTGAAATATGGTACATTAAAGCTTTGAATAATATTGAAAGGTTTAAGAGTTTATTTTGTGGACCATATCTATATTTGAAACTGAATTGAAATTGATGGTTCGAATTGAATTGAAATAAATTGAAAATTTGAAAATTTGGGTTTAACCGAATAAATTTGGAATTAAATGAATGTTTCATGATTCCAAATATCATGATTTTCATAGTGTAACGATTTCAAGTATTTTAGTTTCGAAAGAGTTATAACTTTGAAAGTATTATGATTTTTGAAAGTGAATATATGTTTGAAATGGAAATGATAAACTATTTTGATTTGAAGATAGTTTTGAAATAAAAATGGTTTTGGCTTCATGGTATAAACTATTTTGGAAGGAATACAGTTTTGAAATGAAATGATTTGATTTTTAAAGTATAAATTATTTTGAAATGACCACAGCGTTATAATAACGTTTAGTTGTTAAAGAGACCGGGATCGGAAGTTGTCATACTCTCTGCCAACTCCGAAAACCACTTTAACAACCGCGTATGCGGTGGAGATTTCAGAATGAAGTAGGATGGTGACGGCGTCCTTGAGGTATATTACGTGGGCCCGACTCCCGTGAGTTGGCTTAATGTAACGACCCAGAATTTTTGTCGTTAGATTTTGAACATTTAATTCATTTTAAATGTTGAATATGGATTATAATTTGATTTTGAAATAATAAGATTTTGGTTAAATTAATAAAATTAGTTAAAATTCAAATATGGCAATTCAATTGGATTTGGATAATAATAATTAAATATTTGGGATTAGTATAATTTGTGAATCTGGATGTAAATAGATATGAAAATAGTTTCTATGATTATTTTAAGTCTATTTTGAATTTAATTTTAATGTTGGACTTTTGGATGGAATTAAAAATCGATAAGCTAAATTTGGAAATTTTATATTAATTTAATACTGGAATTTAATAATACGAATAATTAGATTTTGATTTAAAACGAATTAGAATGATTTCTAATGTGATTATAAATTCTATATGATTTATAATTAAGATAGTAAAAGTATAAAAGTGAAATTTTAATTGATTTCGACGATTTTGGAAATCGTTCGAATTAGTCGACGAGTTAAAATAGCCTTCTGAGGCACAGTCTCGAAATTCGACGAAACTAGTTTCATTGGATCCGTAATAATGTATTATTACCGGATTTCAAATTTCGTAGCGTTTGGAGTTACCGTTTGTTTCTAAGGGTGAGAAACGCGTTGAAATTAAAACCAAAAATTTGATATTTTAGATCGACTCAAAAAGCTATCTTTCACATATAATCAAATTAGCTTCCGAAACACGTTCCATTGTGTTCAGAAGGCTGGTTAAACCTTATAATCGCCTAGCGGCATGTATTGTTTGGAGTTCGTTTGTAAATGTTCGTTAAAAATTGAATTTAATATTAAATTAATATGTATGTACGTGTGTGTGTGTGTGTGTGTGTATACGTATTTGGGTGAAAAACCCTAGTTTTCACCGGCCGCTACTTCTCTTATTTCAATGGCTGAAAACGTTGAGATCTTCTTCTTCATTTTTCTTCAAATCCATTAAGTTTTTGCAAAAATTTCCAACTAGAGAAACGAAGAGGACCACGGGATCTAAATATATAATAGTGGCGATCGTGTGAAGTTTAGTGGATTGACAGGCATATGCCTCTCGAAGGTCGGCCGTTCATGTGCTGTTTTCAAGAACCGTGGTGTGCCGAGCTTCGTCAATTTTGGACCGATGGTGGAGCACGAAAAGGCTTCGTAGTGGTGGGTCTTGATCATCGTAGTTAGCATCAGGGAGGGGGCGTTGGTCAAGCCCTAAACGGAGACAAGTGGGTTTTGAAGATATGGTGTCGCATGTTGTAGAAGAGATTGCGTACGGCCGTGATCTCCTATTGCGTACATGCGGCCATGATTTTTTTGGTATATAAAAATAAGGAAAAGAAGAAATTGTTTTATAAATTATATTGGAAACTTTTTATAATTCATAACTTTTGTATGCATTATCAGAATTCAACGAAACAAGAAGTGTCGGAATCGCAGCGACGCGGTCCACGCGCTGCAGCAAGTCCATAGATGATTGGAGCAATTGAAAATTTTAGATTAAATCGAATGGTTCGATTTAATTTAAAATTTAAAATGCTCGTCGAAACTCAAGGTGAGTTAATCTCACTCACATCTGGAATGCTAGCTAGTTTTAAATAGCTAATATTTAAATGGTTAATAGGTTGATTTGTTCTATGTGATAATTATTATCAGATTTGATCGATATTTATTGTCATTCTAAAATCTGTGGATGCAAGGAAACAGGTTAGAGGGATCCTTTGGGATTCCTCAAAATGTGAAATTATTTTCATAATTGATGATGCATTTTATTTATATACTGTGATAGATTAATTTGGAATTTGATTGTGCTGTGTTATGATTGGATAAACAAAATTTGGTATTTAAAATATAAATAAAATAAATTGGATTAAAGGCAAATGAAAAGGAATTTTTAAGGAATGAATTTAAGGAAATTAAATTCAGGAAATTGGTTTGAATTTGAAATGTTTTGAAACTGGGATTGGAATGGAAACGAGAAACGGAAATTTATAAACTGGGTTTATAAATAAAATGGAATATTTATGGTGGATAAATTTTTGAAAGATAGGTTTCCGTTGGGAAATTCTATAAGAAGGTATAAATTATTTTAAAAATAAAGATGAGATTATTTTTAAAAGACTGAAGGTGTATTTTCCCTGGGAAGTTATGTATGTTTCCAAAGAAAATCGTTCGAAATATAAATAGTAGTTTGAAAGATGTTTTTTTGGAAATTTTGGAAAAATATTATTTTTAATTAATTTAAGTATAAAGAAAATGTTTATTTAAGTAATTATGGTATTCAATTAATTTAAAGGTGAAGTAGTATAAAGTTTCAAAGGGAAATTTTAATATAAAAATTTGATTTCATAACTTTATTTTAAAAGGGTAATTTTGGTTTAAGTTACTTGGAAACTCCTCTATATTTCCTTAAGTATTATTTTCATTTGTGTAATTTCTTGTAGCTTTATTTTAAATATTTTAAGCATATATTTTAAAAGTTATTTCCAAGAAATGGGGAATGTTTTTAAAAATAAAAGGGAGTTTTATTTTTAAAGTGAGGGAAGAAATTTATGGGATTTAAACATAAATTTGAATTGAGAAAAATCAAGCAGGATTTATAAAAAGGTTCTTTGGCTTATTCTAAAATGGAAATGTAGTTCCCTGAAAAGCCAAGTACGTTTCAAAACAAATTTTTAAGTAAAAATTAAAAAGATTAAATTTGTTTTTTTGAAGGAATGTTTTAAGTAATTATTATTAGTTATAAAATGGATTTATTTTAAAGATAGTTTGGTTGAAGTTTTATTTGAAACTAGTATAGAATTTTGTAACTCCTCCTTTAAAATTTAGTTTGAACCTAGCCTTTATTTTAAAATTAGCTTACATCTTATAAAGTAGTTTGCTTTAAATATTTTTTGAATATATTTTGAATAAAATGTTTAAGTCGTTAATGTAAATATTTTAATGTATATTTTAGAATAAAGTGATTTAATTGTTTTAAAAATCTAAATGTTTGGACTTGGTTGTTTTAAGTGGAAATGAATATTGGGAAATTTATTCCATGACAGAGTGTGAATTGAAACTGTTTTCAAAGGGGTTGAAAATGGAAATATATCCTACGAAGATATTTTTAAGGTTAATAAATAATTTGGTGAAATTATTTATGTTTGATGGTTGGTTGGGAATGTTAATTGATAGTTAAATCACCGACTATCAATATTGGCCAATGCGTTGATCGTTTCGAAGAGACCGGGATTTATTTCTTGAAAACCCCTTCGATCCGGTTTGTACATTTTCAAGGAAAAAACGAGTTCGGAGTCGAAGATGTAGCAGTGAAGTGCAAGGGATAGTCGCTACTAATCCTAAGGATTATTCCAAAATGGATGTAGTAGGAGTGGTGCCACCGGTTCCGTTCGAACCTGGGACAGACATGTATGGATGAATGCTTTCAGTACATCGTCAGGTGGACGATGGGCATTGTAAGTGAAATGTTCTAAAAGGTAACACTTAGCCTCGAGCCTCATCAACAGGGAATGACTGAAAATCAGGGGTTATGCAACAAGGCTAAGTGGGTAGCACCAATTAGGGTAAGGTCATCCCTGTGTAGATGTCCCTTCTTATTCGGCTTAGTGGTGTGGTTGCTGATCCCAAACATGGGGTGATCTTACTCGGGATTATCCAGTAAGGGGTAGTCCCGATCTTGTGTTGCAGGGATTTAGGGTGGATCCTCGGTACGTTGATCTAGACCAGGTACTGTGACAGGTGGTACCCCAGTGCCAAGTCATTAGTTGGAAATCCATACTCCCTACGTGCCTTTATGATTTTTGTTTGTATAACCCACTTTGTGGCTAGTAGTTGGAATTTAATAAATGTAACAATTTCGGCTATTTTGAATAAGTATTTGTATGTAGACACTATTATAATATCAGAGGATTTTGCTAAGAAATGTTTTAGCTATCGTAAGGTAAACACCTGACATGTTTGTTTTTATTTGTGGCGTGGTCTTACGAGATGCTTTGGTTTTCAAAGGATTTTGAAACTTTATTATTCAATTTGGGTGTATTTCTCTCATGCTGGTATTTCAAACCGACTCGGGTGTTATTTCATTGTAATGCTTGGGTCAGACCGAGTATTATAGATTACATGAAATGATGTTATGCAGCTCAGGAGAGGAGCTGCAGTCCGAGACATATTACTGTATATTTTATATTCGCTGCTGTGATTGTATGAAATTGTTGGGCTGGTAATTGTTGTTTTTTTGTGATACTCTGTTGGTGTATTGTATAAAACAGATATAGTTTTCATTTTGTGTAAAGATCTGATATTATCTATTATATTGTTCCGCTGCGATTGTGAGATTCTGTTATTGTTTAGTTCCTTCTTTCTTCTATCCTCTTTTTTTCCCTCAACTATCTGTCTTTTCTGGCACTCGGTCATCAGCATATTATATTGTGGCGTATTTTGTGTCGATTTTCGAGGGTCAAGAAGGGCGGGTCGTGACAGTGGTATCAGAGCTTAGGTTGGCGATAACCTTGGCTCTGGTGGGAAAATTACTCATTATATAGAGTCAATAGTACTCTATAATGAGTTGAGTGTATTAATAGCTATGAGAGCGTACTTGTTAATGAATATAAAAATTGTTTTATACCGTGTTGACTTATCGGTTGAGTGTTTATGAATTCTGGTCGGTACGGGAAGTACAACCGTATCGACATGGGTTTCTAAACTCTTAAACAAGATAAACCGATATGGTATTGTTTTTAAAGCGGGTAAATGAAATAATTTTACCCACAATTATATTTTAATATAAAAGGAATAATTTTCTGAATTTATTATATATATATTTGGATGTTTGGTTATTAATATTATAATCAAATATGAGAATCTAGAATTTGAAATGGTTATAACCAAATAGGATTCTATAAGTAAGATTTATCCGAAAGAAGAATAACTAAAATTTGATTTAGACCAGAATTTAAATCTCGAAATTTTGAAAAGCATTTAAAGCGTATTTAAACAAAGGTTTGGAAATCTTGGGAATGGTGGAGATGTTTTCCAAAAATTTGAAGGAAATAATGGAGTTAGTTTGGGAAATATTTTTTAATGGAAAATTGTTTTGAAAGGAATTTGTGGAAGTAAGGAAGCACTGAACTCACTTCAGTCATTGGAAAATAATCCTGATGATGGTGGCCACATCATCAGGATTCATTTTCAAGTTTTTAAAGTGATGGATTGCTATTGTAGTGATTGGTTATGATATTTGTTTAGACTTGTTGGGTATACCAGTTGTTTAGAAATTTCAAAATGGAAATTTGTTTTGGTAAAAACAAATTGTTTTAGAATCCGAAGATTTGATTTGATATACCAAGTGGGTATGTGTTGATTATTATTTCAAAATGGTTTTGAAATAAAACCGGGCAATTGAATTCTCGGAATTCTATTTAAATAATGTGAAATTTAGATGAATCAACTATTGAACTTACAAAATGAAATTGATTTAAGTAAGAAAGGAAAAATGAAAATTTAATCCTGAAATTAAAATTTAACTTGAGTAAATGGGAGTGAATAAAATATATTTGCATTTAACTCAGGATAAGTTAAAAAGAAAATAAAATTGAAATTGGAATTGAATCGAATTGGATATAAAGCTGAAATATAAAATGATTATATATAACTGTGGGTTATAATCGTGTAATGAAAATTTATATCCTTAAGCTATTATGTATTATATATATAATCTGGGATTGTGATTATAAGATGTAAATGACTTAAATGAGCAATGTAAGCTTTTAAATAAATAAGTTGGTGAACTTAAGAATACGAAATGAAAGTTGTAAAACCAAAATAAATGATTGGTATTTTATGGGAAATTCAAAACTTAATCCAAAATAACATATAAATTGGAATAAGGTGAAGAAAAATAAAATGTGAATGGCTTAGGTTAGTAAATAAGTTTGAACTTATATATAGAGAAATAGGATTTAGTTGAACTTCAATTAAATTGGTCAAGGATTAAATGAAAAGAAAATTTAATTTAGTATAATGATATTGAATGAAGTAAACTCTCACTCAACTAAATCCAAAAGAATTGTTGAGGATGAATTTAGTGTAAGCTAAATTAAATGAATTTGTATTGGAATGAATAAAATTGTGATAGCTTGTTAAAAGTTTGAAAAAAAAAAGCCAGCTCTGGTTTAGAATAATTGGGATGATCATGTTATTAATAAATGCAGAAATGAATTGAGGAGCTGAATTAAAATTAGAATGGATTGAGTAAATAAACAAATTAAATCAAAATCTGTTAATGGATTGGAATTTGATTGGGTAAGAATCAAATTAAAATGAAAATAAAACCAATGTAAGAAGAAATGGAGTTATTTTAGAGTTGAAATAACTTAAGAAATTATGTAAGGGTTGTTGTCGAGTTTTAAGAGATTGTTTTGAATAAACCTATATGGATAATGAATTGGAAGTGTAAGAATAGGAATTTAATTTGATAGTGGAATAAAAATGAGGATGTTTGGGTTTTAAATAATTTCAAATGGAGTAAAATTAATATAGTTTGAGTTGGTATTAATTTAAAATGGTTATAAACTTCAGTAATTGTTGTTTGCTTGAATGATATCAAATTTGCATGGAGATTAGTCGTTTTGTTGTAAACAAAGCTAATAAATTAAGGAAACTAAATAACATTGGTTTTTGAATAAATTGGAATGGGTTGGGATCTAATTAAGTGGTTTTTCATATAAATGAAAGTGGATCATAAAAGAATGAAAATATATCAAATTTATAATAAAAATTTGATTGTGAATCAATTTGCAATTGAATTTAAGTAAATTGATATAAGTAAAGCATAGGTTAATCGTATCGAAGAGAAAATGAATTGGTTATAGTAAATATGAATTGTAAAACGTCAACTTGATTGTAAATCATTCGATTGGAATAAAATTGTAACAACCCGCATATTTGTCGATTTTATATTTAAATATTTTATTTAAATATTTTGCCGATACTCGGAATTTAGTCCGAAAAGCTACTTTTTGCATACGGTCGAATTAGGAACCGGGACCACTTCCATTGAGTTTAAAATGATGTTTGCGATCTTTTTAAGTGTAAACTTTGATATGTTTGGAGTTAGAGGAATTTTGCCACTTTTTACTTAGGGCTTTGGTTTGGGCTGAGCCCAATAACCCCACTTATGTATTCAGTCCCAACCCCTTCTCCTCTTCATTACTTCATTCCTTATTTCCTAATACTCTAGCTTTAGCATCAATGGTGGGAGAGATGGGAAATTAAAACTCAAGCCCTAGTTTTCTTTTGCAAATCAAGTTCTAGCTCCAAACTAATAGAGGAACCCCTTGGTAAGCTTCTCTTCTTCTTCTCCAACTCATTCTCTTATCAATTTCAGAAATTCCTAAACCTAACTTTGGGAATGTTCTTCTTTTAAAGCTTAGAATCAAGCTTCTTGAGTTGGATTTGAAGAGTGGTTGATTCTCCTTTTGCTTTCAAGCTTCTTCTTCATTTATGTGATTTCAAAGGTGAGATTTTTATCTCACATCCATGCTTATATTTATCTTCGATTGTTAGGTATGAATTCCTAACACTTATTTTTGGTACAAATGCTTTTGTTTTGGATTGAATTGGTGAATATCCAAATTTTTAGTGTTTGGGTTCAATTCTTTAAAGATCCTAACTTTGATGTTTGAACATGTTTTTGGTGGCGGATCGGAGAGCTAATGGAGCTGGGGTATAAATTGGCTAAGGCTCCTTAGGTCCATTGCTCGAACGGTCGCGTTTTGGAAGAATTTGCATTTCATTGAAAAAGGGCAGAAACTGTAGAAATTTGCAGTTCGGCCGACCGAGCCCTGTGGCCGGTCGACCGACCTGCTACTCCGAGCAATTTTTCTACTTCTGGCCAGCCGACCGAGCTCTGTAGCCGGCCGACCGACCTGATGCTATTTGGCCTATTTCGCCTATTTTGCGTGTTTCCAACTTTAATCGATTCGTGTTGATTCCCTTTTGTTATTATCGCTTATTATCGACTTTGATGACATTTTCTTCGTGATTTTGGGGATATCCATTCGATGGATTCCGTAATCGATTTCTTTGGATTTTATTCACGTCTTCGAATGTGAATTTTGATGAGTGATTGTTTCTACAATCCTTTCTATGATTTGTCTCTTTAAAATATAAAGGTTTTCTATACTAGTAGTAAATGTCAAAACTCTTTCTTCAAATGATTTCAACACTATTTTATTACAATGCTCGTTTCTTAAACAGTTTTACAATCTATTAGTATATACAAGCCTTTACCTCACTCGTATGAGAAATCTAATTAAACGACCTAGTAAAACGAGTAGTGTGAAACGCTTGCGTTTACTTCGTCGGTTAATTCTTGGACTTGTTCGATTGAATCTCTTGTGACAATTTTCTAGTGGAGATCTACAATTTGTTCGTAAATATTTAAGTTAAGCGAGTGGTTATGGGACATGAAGCTAAATTTATATATTTACTAGCTTAGTGTAATTGACACTTTCTTGATGATCATGACGATCATCTTTGTGATTTAGACTAGTAATGTGCGATGTCTCTTTGTTTGCGAGGGAGACTAAACCCCGTTTTGTGGAGTTTCGACTCAAATTGGTGGGGTAGCAACCCATGGTCTTCGGGCCGTTTGTGCAGCTTCGGCTCAATTTGTGATGGTTAGCAACCATGGAATTTGCGTTCCGTTTGTGATACACGTGTTGGTGAGCTTTATTCTCCCGTTTGTGATAGGCTTTTCCCCCCTTTTGTGATTTCTGGATTTCTTGAGATGATTTCTAGAATTTGTGCTTCACCAATTTTCGTGATTTTCATTGATAAGTTTTATCAATATTCGTGCATTGGTGAATTTGTGCGTCATTGACTTTCGTGATCTTCATTGATAAGTTTTATCAATATTTGTGCATTGGTGAATTTGTGCGTCATTGACTTTTGTGATTGATATTGATATAATCGTCAATATTTATGGTTTGGTGAACGAAATAAAGAGTATGACATTTCTTTTGATCCTTGAGTAGATTTTTGTGATATTGATTAATCTCTTGTTGATTTTCAATTACTTATTTATCACAGCTTGGCATTGTGATTATTGTGCGTTTAGTCATACCTCTTATTCTATATCGTCTCATCTGATATTTATAGCTAGACTGATCCGTTTATTATTTTCTTATTAAATAATACTCGGGTCAGACCGAGATGTTACAGGTGCTTCTGCTTGACTTCTCACTTGGGACTGATTTCTCTGACTTTTGGCTAACTACTTAGATTAGTAGTTTATTTTGGTGTATACATTTGAGATATAAACTCTATGATGTATACTTATTCTTTTGTGTAGTTCTTGTAACTATTCTCTTGTGATAGTGTGGGTCTTGCTTGACCACTACTCTGATGAACACTTTTATGTGTTATATATATTCATATCTATTTCCTCCTTTGTGATATGAATTATATGTGACTGATTTGTGTTATGTTTATTTCTATATTTGTTTCCGAAGATTATTATAGCCACTGTTTAGTAGCTTTGTGTTTGTGTCGGTATGTCGGATTTCCTTTTGAGATAAAATGCATGTTATACTATCTGACATATCGGTGCTCGCGCAAAGCAATTACACGGATGGTCGCTCCTCAACAGCCTTATTCTCCGTGCTAGTTGACAGCATTACTCCGTAGTGTTCTTAGCTAGCGTGGGTATAGAGGTGGGGCGTCACAGCTTGGTATCAGAGCCAAACTTCGGAACAATACGAAATATTATAACAAGGATCATCGTCCTAAGTCCTTCTTAGGAGTCGTGCTTTAGGATTTTATTCGATTCTTCGTACCGTCTAATCCTATCTTCTTTAATGATTCCTTATTTTATCTATCAAGATTGCTTGATATTCATTTGGTGAATAACCTTTTTCTTCTTCTTTATTTTCTTTCTAAAGGAAGAGAAATGGTTAGACCTGGCCGTCCCAGCGCCGGTCAATCTAGTGTTCCACCCCAGGATGGAGTTTTTATGACTACCCAACAACTTTTTGACCTTGTCACGAATGCTCAAGCAGCTGGTTCTAATCCGGAACCTACACACCCTAAATCTGGGTTTGCACGTTTGTGCAATGATTACACCAACCTGGGTGGGAAGCCATTCAAAGGTTCCGAAACTATTATTGAAGTCCAGGCTTGGTTAAGGACATGCGATCGAATCTTTTCTCGCATGAACCTCATTGATCTTCACCGAGTTCAGGTGGCTTCTAGTATGCTCCAAGAAAGAGCATTGGACTGGTACGAACTTCTTATTTCTGAGATTAATGAAGCGGATCTCACCTGGGAGAAATTCTGAGAACGCTTCGAGTTAAAATTCGTACCAGAAGCTGAGAAAGTGACATTGGCTCGACGATTTATAGACCTTGTTCAAGGTGATTCTTCCGTGGCAGATTACGTCGCGTCTTTTGAATCTCTCTCTAAATACGGGGTTGAATACATCAACACCCCATTGAAGAAAAATCAGAGATTTATCTATAGCTTAAAAAAAAATCTCAAGAAGCCATTACTTCTAAAATTAGAAGTTTCTTTCGACCAACTCATTGATATCGCTCCTCGTCTTGAAGAGGCGGATAGGGAGAATGATGTTGAAATGGTGGGTTCTAAACCAAACTTCAACAACAAGAAGAGGCCAAACAAATTCAAAGGTCCTTATCCCTATAAGAAAGGGAAGCAAGCAACCCCAGTGGCAAAGACTTCTTCCTTTGGTCGTGGGGAATGCTATAATTGTGGTTCGAAGGACCATTATTCAAATAAGTGTTCGAAGCCCCTCTCTTGCCGCTATTGCAAAAGTCCCGGCCATGTTATACCTTCATACCCCAAGCTTCAAGGCAAGAGGGAGGGAAAGCATAATGTTGCTCAAGCCCCTGGAAACACATCTCGTGGTCAAGGTATTTCTCATTCTATCCTTGATGGTATTATTTTATTTCGTGGTCTTCCTATTCGAGTTCTTTTTGATACGGGTGCGTCCCATTCTTTTATATCAAAAGAACTTGTTGATACTTTTTCTTTGGATGTTTTGTGTTTAATGACTTCTTTGAGAATTGCGTCCGGTTGGTGTATCCGCAACAATCAGTTTATTGTGTAAAGATGTCGAGATTATTTTGTGTGATTTTTCTTTCCGAGCCGATTTGCATGTTATGCGCTCTTTAGGCTTTGGAATGATTTTGGGAATGGATTGGCTTAACCGTTATGAAGCTCATATCCTATGTCCTGAGCGGACTATTCATCTTCGACATCCTCAATCTGTTAAGCAGATTTCTATTAATCTTAAAGATTCGGATTCCAGCTTGGTTGCATCTTTATATTCTTTAAATCCTCGTGATGACGATAATGACGATGAGGAAAATATTATTTCTTTTATTCACGTTGTTCGTGAATTTTTCGACATATTTGAGCCCGTTTTAGGATTACCACCTAAGCAGCAATTGAGTTCAAAATAATCTCATTCCTAGAGCTCAACCTATTACTCGTCCTCCTTATCGTTTGTCCAATAAAGAAAATGAGGAGATGCGCATACAATTATCTGATTTGGAAACGAAGCAATTTATTCGCTCAAGTTCCTCGCCTTGGGGAGCTTCGGCTATTTTTATGAAGAAATCCGATGGTACACTTAGGCTTTGTGTTGACTACCGCAAGCTTAATGATCTTACTATCAAAAATAAATATCCTTTACCTCGGATTGATGACCTATTCGATCAACTTAATGGTGCTAAAGTCTTTTCACAATTGGACTTGGCAACCGTTTTTCATCAGCTTCGTATTGCAGAGGATAACATTCCTTTGACATCGTTCCGTACCCGTTATGGATCTTATGAATGGCTTGTTATGCAATTTGGTTTAACGAATGCTCCGGCTTATTTCGTTGACCTTATGAATCAAATTTTCAAAAAATTCCTCGATCGGTTTGTTCTCATATTCATTGATGATAGTCTTGTGTATTCAAAAACCAAGGAGGAACATGAGAAACATCTTCGGATTGTATTGGAAACTCTTAGGAGTAATCAATTAAAGGCAAAATTTTCTAAATACCACTTTTGGCAATCTCGTGTGAAGTTTCTCGGTCATATTATTTCCGAATCCGGAATTTCCGTGGATCCTTCAAAGATTGAAGCGATTCAAGATTGGAAAAGACCGAAGAGTGTGACAGAGATTCGTAGTTTTCTCGGATTGGCGGGTTATTACCGTCGTTTTATTAAGGACTTTTCAAAAATTGCCGTGCCTCTCACTAGCTTAACGAAGAAAGGTGTTAAATACATTTGGTCGGACAAATGTGAAACTTCTTTTCAGAAACTAAAAGAACTCCTTTCTGATGCTCCTATTCTTGTTATTCCCGAGGGGAATCAAGATTTTGTTGTTTATACCGATGCTAGTCGTGTTGGTTTGGGTGCCGTTCTTATGCAAAGAGAACGTGTTATTGCTTATGCTTCTAGACAACCGAAGCCTGTTGAGACTAGATATGCCACTCATGATTTAGAGCTCGCGGCTATTGTTTTCGCCTTTCGTATTTGGCGTCATTATCTTTTAGGAGAGAAATTTGTTCTTTATACCGATCATAAATCCTTGAAGTATTTATTCTCTCAAAAGGAACTTAATTTGCGTCAACAGCGTTGGCTCGAATTTCTTGCACCATATGATCTTGATATCCATTATACTCCCGGAAAGGAAAATCGCGTTGCGGATGCACTTAGTCGAAAGCAACAAGCGGTTGTTTCCATGATGATATCCGAATGGAACGATCTCGAGGTTTTATCCACTTATGAAATTCGAGACCGCGTATCCGATTTATGCTCATCATTTGTTTTATGTAGCCTTGAGGCTCATCCTTCTCTTTTTGACCGCATTCTTGAAGCTCAAAGGCTAGATCCCGACTTGGTTCTTCTTGGCCAAAATATTAAGGATAGAATTGATATCGAAGGTTTGAAAGAATTTGATATTGATTCTCGTGGCGGCATTCGAAAATTTGGTAGATTTATCGTGCCAAATATTTGCGATCTTCGTAAAGATATTTTAGAAGATTCTCATCATTCAAAATTTACCATTCATCCCGGTAGTAGTAAAATGTACGCGGATATGAAGCGACTTTATTATTGGGAGGGAATGAAACTTGACATCGCTAACTTCGTTAAGCGTCGCATTACTTGCCAACTTATTAAGGCCGAACATCAAAAGCAAGATGGGTTATTGCAACCTTTAGAAATTCCAATTTGGAAGTGTAACCAAATTTCCATGGATTTTATTGACGGCCTTCCCCGTTATCGTTCGGGTCATGATAGCTTATGGGTGATTGTGGATAGACTTACTAAATCCGCCCATTTTATTCCCGTTCAATCTAACCGAACCATTCCTCTTTTGGCCAAACTCTTTGTTAAAGAGATTGTTAAATTACATGGAGTTCCTACTTCTATTGTTAGTGATCGTGATCCATTGTTTACTAGTGGATTTTGGAAGAGTCTTCAAAAAGCTTTGGGAACGAAGCTTAATTTTAGCACCGCTTATCACCCACAGTCCGATGGACAAACTGAGCATGTGAATCAAACTCTTGAAGATCTTCTTCGTGCTTGTGTGCTTGATTTTGGTGGAAGTTGGGAAGATCATATTTCACTTGTTGAATTTTCCTATAATAATAGCTTCCAATCTAGTATTGGTATGGCACCTTTTAAGGCACTCTATGGAAGACCATGCCGATCTCCTTCTTGTTGGCTTGAGGCTGGTGAGAAGCTGGTTTTAGGTCCAGATTTTATTCGTGATTCCACAGAAAAGATTGAACTTATTCAACATAGGATGAAAGAAGCCCAGAGTAGACAAAAGTCCTATGCCGATAACCGGAGAAGGAAGTTAGAATTTTCTGTGGAAGATCTTGTGTTCATTCGTGTTTCACCTATGAAGGGTGTTGTACGTTTCAGTCGATAGGGAAAGTTAGCGCCTCGATACATTGTACCATTTCCTATCGCTGAACGTATTGGTTCCATGGCTTATCGCCTATCATTACCGGCTCAGTTTTCTGCTATTCATGACGTGTTTCATGTTTCTCAATTACGGAAGTGCCTTCGAGATTCCGATTCCATTTTTGAGCCCGGTGTTGTGGAAGAAATTGAAGTTTTGCCTAATCTAACTTTTGAGCAACATCCTATTCGTATTATTGCTTCGGAAGTCAAACGACTTCGAAATAAAGATGTTCCGCTTGTTAAGGTTCAATGGTCCTCAAATCCTAAGGATTGCTCTTAGGAATCTAGAGAGTTCATCGCGAACACATCCGGACTTATTTTCTCGTGCTCTTTGAGGTGAACTTCTTATTTCAAACTTCTTTTGTGTTGAATATGCTTTTATGGTTGTTACTATATATCTTCTTCTTAAATATTGCGAGGACGCAATTTATTTAAGGAGCGGACTCTGTAACAACCCGTATATTTGTCGATTTTATATTTAAATATTTTGCCGGTACTTGGAATATAGTCCAAAAAGCTACTTTTTGCATACGGTCGAATTAGGACTCGGGACCACTTCCATTGAGTTTAAAATGACGTTTGCGATCTTTTTAAGTGTAAACTTTGATATGTTTGGAGTTAGAGGAATTTTGCCACTTTTTACTTAGGGCTTTGGTTTGGGCTGAGCCCAATAACCCCACTTATGTATTCAGTCCCAACCCCTTCTCCTCTTCATTACTTCATTCCTTATTTCCTAATACTCTTGCTTTAGCATCAATGGTGGGAGAGATGGGAAATTAAAACTCAAGCCCTAGTTTTCTTTTGCAAATCAAGTTCTAGCTCCAAACTAATAATAGAGGAACCCTTTGGTAAGCTTCTCTTCTTCTTCTCCAACTCATTCTCTTATCAATTTCAGAAATTCCTAAACCAAACTTTGGGAATGTTCTTCTTTTAAAGCTTAGAATCAAGCTTCTTGAGTTGGATTTGAAGAGTGGTTGATTCTCCTTTTGCTTTCAAGCTTCTTCTTCATTTATGTGCTTTCAAAGGTGAGATTTTTATCTCACATCCATGCTTATATTTATCTTAGATTGTTAGGTATGAATTCCTAACACTTATTTTTGGTGCAAATGCTTTTGGTTTGGATTGAATCGGTGAATATCCAAATTTTTAGTGTTTGGGTTCAATTCTTTAAAGATCCTAACTTTGATGTTTGAACATGTTTTTGGTGGCGGATCGGAGAGCTAATGGAGCTGGGGTATAAATTGGCTAAGGCTCCTTAGGGCCATTGCTCGAACGGTCGCGTTTTGGAAGAATTTGCAATTCATTGAAAAAGGGCAGAAACTGCAGAAATTTGCAGTTCGGCCGACCGAGCCCTGTGGCCTGTCAACCGACCTGCTACTCCGAGCAATTTTTCTGCTTCTGGCTAGCTGACCGAGCTCTGTAGCCGGCCGACCGACCTGATGCTATTTGGCCTATTTCGCCTATTTTGCGTGTTTTCCAACTTTAATCGATTCGTGTTGATTCCCTTTTGTTATTATCGCTTATTATCGACTTTGATGACATTTTCTTCATGATTTTGGAAATATCCATTCGATGGATTCCGTAATCGATTTCTTTGAATTTTATTCAAGTCTTCGAATGTGAATTTTGATGAGTGATTGTTTCTACAATCCTTTCTATGATTGGTCACTTTAAAATATAAAGGTTTTCTATACTAGTAGTAAATATCAAAACTCTTTCTTCAAATGATTTCAAAACTATTTTGTTACAAAGCTCGTTTCTTGAACCGTTTTCCAATCTATTAGTATATACAAGCCTTTACCTCACTCGTATGAGAAATCTAATTAAATGACCTAGTAAAACGAGTGGTATGAAACGCTTGCGTTTACTTCGTCGGTTAATTCTTGGACTTGTTCGATTGAATCTCTTGTGACAATTTTCTAGTGGAGATCTACAATTTGTTCATAAATATTTAAGTTAAGCTAGTGGTTATGGGACATGAAGCTAAATTTATGTATTTACTAGCTTAGTGTAATTGACACTTTCATGATGATCACGACGATCATCTTCGTGATTTAGACTAGCAATGTGCGATGTCTCTTTGTCTGCAAGGGAGACTAAACCCCGTTTTGTGGAGTTTCGACTTAAATTGGTGGGGTAGCAACCCATGGTCTTCGGGCCGTTTATGGAGCTTCGGCTCAATTTGTGATGGTTAGCAACCGTGGAATTAGCGTTCCGTTTGTGATACACGTGTTGGTGAGCTTTATGCTCCCGTTTGTGCTAGGCCTTTCCCCCCTTTTGTGATTTCTGGATTTCTTGAGATGATTTCTAGAATTTGTGCTTCACCAATTTTCGTGATTTTCATTGATAAGTTTTATCAATATTTGTGCATTGGTGAATTTGTGCGTCATTGACTTTCGTGATCTTCATTGATAAGTTTTATCAATATTTGTACATTGGTGAATTTGTGCGTCATTGACTTTTGTGATTGATATTGATATAAACGTCAATATTTATGGATTGGTGAACGAAATAAAGAGTATGACATTTCTTTTGATCCTTGAGTAGATTTTTGTGATATTGATTAATCTCTTGTTGATTTTCACTTACTTATTTATCACAGCTTGGCATTGTGATTATTGTGCGTTTAGTCATACCTCTTATTCTATATCGTCTCATCTGATATTTATAGCTAGACTGATCCGTTTATTATTTTCTTATTGAATAATACTCGGGTCAGACCGAGATGTTATAGGTGCTTCTACTTGACTTCTCACTTGGGACTGATTTCTCTGACTTTTGGCTAACTACTTAGATTGGTAGTTTATTTTGGTGTATACATTTGAGATATAGACTCTATGATGTATACTTATTCTTTTGTGTAGTTCTTGTAACTATTCTCTTGTGATAGTGTGGGTCTTGCTTGACCACTACTCTGATGAACACTTTTATGTGTTATATATATTCATATCTATTTCCGCCTTTGTGATATGAATTATCTGTGACTGATTTGTGTTATGTTTATTTCTATATTTTTTTTCCGAAGATTATTATAGCCACTGTGTAGTAGCTTTGTGTTTGTATCGGTATGTCGGATTTCCTCTCGAGATAAAATGCATGTTATACTATCTGACATATCGATGCTCGCGCAAAGCAATTACACGGATGGTCGCTCCTCAACAGCCTTATTCTCCGTGCTAGTTGACAGCATTACTCCATAGTGTTCTTGGCTAGCGTGGGTATAGAGGTGGGGAGTCACAAAAATGAAGTTTAGATTTGTTAGGAAAATTAAATGGTGTTGAAAATTTGTGATTGCTATAAAGATGGTACTTGTAGGATTATGAAATTTGTTGTTGGGCTATGTAATTGTTGTGTTTAGCTAAGATAAATGTATGGAAGGTTGTTAAAAATCTTATATTGTTGAAAACTGATATGTATGTTTGAGTAAGTACAGGTACGGAAGGCAAACGATAGAGTTGGAGCGCGTAAATGCAATATAAATTAGTCGCTTGCTTTTAAAATGCTAATCAAAGGTACGCCTATGCAATAAAATTAGAAAAATGATATATATATATATATATATATATATATATATATATATATATATATATATATTGTGGCATTTTTTTTCCGACCGTGTGGGTCGATGTATATATAATTATATCTATTGTGATATTGTGAAACTCTCTCCGTACAAAGGAGTCGCTGTCAAAAAAATTCTGAAATTTTGGGAGATAGAAATTTTTTTTGGGTTTTGAAAATTTTGAGTTAAGAAGAGAAGGTCGATTTTTGAAATGATGTTGAAACATAAGCTTCTGAGTTAAAAATAAAGCAAATGGTTTTAGAATTGAGCTAAAAGTTTTGGTGAAGTGAATGTAATATTTTAACTAAGTAAGCTTTGGGTAAGTAAATGAGTTTAGTAGCATTTTCCTATCTTAGCAAATTTCGAGGACGAAATTTTTATAAGGGGGGAGGAATGTAACGACCCGAAATTTTGGTCGTTCGATTTTGAACATTTAATTCATTTTAAATGTTGAATATGGATTATAATTTGATTTTGAAATAAAAAGATTTTGGTTAAATTAGTAAAATTAGTTAAAATTCCAAATATGGCAATTCAATTGGATTTGGATAATAATAATTAAATATTTGGGATTAGGATAATTTGTGAATCTGGACGTAAATAGATAAGAAAATGGTTTCTAAGATTATTTTAAATCTAGTTTGATTTGAATTTTAATGTTGGAGTTTTGGATGTAATCAAAAATCGATAAGCTAAATTTGAAAATTTTATATTAATTTAATAATGGAATTTAATACAATAATGCAAATAATTAGATTTTGATTTAAAACGAATTAGAATGATTTCTAATGTGATTATAAATTCTATATGATTTATAATTAAGGTAGTAAAATTTTAAAAGTGAAATTTTAAGTGATTTCGACGATTTTGAAAATCGATCGAATTAATCGACGAGTTAAAATAGCCTTCCGAGGCACAATCTCGGAATTCGATGAAAGCAGTTCCATTGGATCCGTAATAATGTATTATTATCGGATTTCAAATTTCGTAGCGTTTGGAATTACCATTTGTCTGTACGGGTGAGAAACACGTTGAAATGAAAATCGAAAATTTGATATTTTAGATCGATTCAAAAAACTATCTTCCACATATAATAAAATTAGCTTCCGAAACACGTTCAATTGTGTTAGAAAGGCAGGTAAAACCTTATAATCGCCTAGCGGCATGTGTTGTTTGGAGTTCGTTTGTAAATGTTCGTTAAAAATTGAATTTAATATTAAATTAATATGTATGTACGTGTGTGTGTGTGTCTATACACATATACATACACGCATTTGGGCGAGAAACCCTAGTTTTCACCGGCCGCTACTTCTCTTATTTCAATGGCCGAAAACATTGAGATCTTCTTCAATTTTCTTCCAATCCATTAAGCTTTTGCAAAAATTTCCAACTAGAGAAATGAAGAGGACCTCGAGATCTAAATATCTAACGGTGGCGATCATGTGAAGTTGAGTGGATTGACGGCATATGCCTCTCGAAGGCTGGCCGTTCGTGCGCCGTTTTCAAGAACCATGGAGGGTCGAGCTTCGTCAATTTTGGATCGATGGTGGAGCACGAGAAGGCCTTCGTAGTGGTGGGTCTTGATCATCGTAGTTAGCGTCGGGGAGGGAGCGTCAGTCGAGCCCTAAACGAAGACGAGTCGGTTTTGAAGATCTGGTGTCGCGTGTTGTAGAAGAGATTGCATACAGCCGTGATCTCCTATTGCATACGTGCGGCTAAGATTTGTTTTGGTACATAAAAATAAGGAAAAGAGGAAATTGTTTTATAATTATATTGGAAACCTTTATAATTCATAACTTTTGTATGCGTTATCAGGATTCAACTAAACAAGAAGCACCAGAATCGCAGCAACGCAGTCTACGCACTGCAGCCAGTCCGAAGATGATTGGAGCAAGTGGAAATTTTAGATTAAATCGAATGGTTCAATTTAATTTAAAATTTATAACGCTCGTCGAAACTCAAGGTGAGTTAATCTCACTCACATCTGGAATGCTAACTAGTTTTAAATAGCTAATATTTAAATGGTTGATTGGCTGATTTGTTGTATGTGATAATTATTATCATATTTAATCGATATTTATTATCGTGCTAAAATCTGTGGATGTAGGGAAATGGGTTGGAGGGATCCACCGGGATTCCTCAAAATGATAAATTTTTTCATAATTGATGATGCATTTTATTTATATACTATGATAGATTAATTTGGAATTTGATTGTGCTGTGTTATGATTGAATAAAGAAAATTTGGTATTTAAAATATAAATAAAATAAATTAGATTAAAGGGAAATGAAAAGGAATTTTTAAGGAACGAATTTAAGGAAATTAAATTCAAGAAATTGGCTTGCAGTTTGAAATGTTTTGAAACTGTGATTGGAATGGAAACGAGAAACGGGAATTTATAAACTGGGTTTATAAATAAAATGAAATATTTATCGGTGGATAAATTTTTGAAAGATAGGTTTCCGGTGGGAAATTCTACAAAAAGGTATAAATTATTTTAAAAACAAAGATGAGATTATTTTTAAAAGACGGAAGGTGTATTTTCCCTGGGAAGTTACGTATGTTTCCAAAGAAAAGCTTTAGAAATATAAACTAGAAGTTTGAAAGATGATTTTTTGGAAATTTTGGAAAAATATTATTTTTAATTAATTTAAGTATAAAGAAAATATTTATTTAAGTAATTATGGTATTCAATTAATTTAAAGGTGAAGTACTATAAAGTTTCAAAGGGAAATTTTAATATAAAAATTTGATTTCATAACTTTATTTTAAAAAGGTAATTTTGGTTTAAGTTATTTGGAAACTCCTCTATGTTTCCTTAAGTATTATTTTCATTTATGTAATTTCTAGTAGCTTAATTTTAAATATTTTAAGCATATATTTTGAAAGTGATTTCCAGGAACCGGGGAATGTGTTTAAAAATAAAAGGGAGTTTTATTTTTAAAGTGAGGGAAGAAATTTACGGGATTTAAACGTAAATTTGAATTGAGATAAATCAAGCAGGATTTATAAAAAGGTTCTTTGGCTTATTCTGAAATGGAAGTGTAGTTCCCTGAAAAGCCAAGTACGTTTCAAAATTGATTTTTAAGTAAAAATTAAAAAGTTTAATTTTTTTTAAAGGAATGTTTTAAGAAATTATTATTTAAGTTATAAAATGGATTTATTTTAAAGATAGTTTGGTTGAAGTTTTATTTGAAACTAGTATAGAATTTTGTAACTCCTCTTTTAAAATTTTGTTTGAACTTAACCTTTATTTTAAAATTAGCTTACATCTTATAAAGTAGTTTGCTTTAAATATTTTTAAAATATATTTTGGATAGAATGTTTAAGTAGTTAATGCAAAATTTTTAAGGTATATTTTAGAATAAAGTGATTTAATTGTTTTAAAAATCTAAATGTTTGGACTTGGTTGTTTTGAGTGGAAATGAATATTGGGAAATTTATTCCATGACAGAGTGTGAATTGAAACTGTTTTCAAAGGGGTTGAAAATGGAAATATATCTTGCGAAGATACTTTTGAGGTTAATAAATAATTTGGTGAAATTATTTATGTTCGATGGTTGGTTGTGAATGTTAATTGATAGTTAAATCATCGACTATCAATATTGGCCAATGCATTGATCGTTTCGAAGAGACCGGGATCGAGATTTATTTCTCGAAACCACTTCGATCTGGTTTGTTCATTTTCATAGGAAAAATGAGTTCGGAGTCGAAGATCGAGCAGTGAAGTGCAAGGGCTAGTCACAACTCATCTTGAGGATGAATCCAAAATGGATGCAGTAGGAGTAGTGCCTTCGATTTCGTTCAAACCCGGGACGAACTTGTATAGATGAATGCTTTTGGAACATTGTCAGGTGGACGATAGGCATTCTAAGTGAAACGTTCTAAAAGGTAACACTTAGCCTCGAGCGTTGTAACAACCCTATATTTTTGTATATTATTTAAATTGGACTTTATTTTATTTTTAAATTATTTTAATTTTTTTTTATTTCAAACATTTCATTTTTAAATATAAATGATGATTATTAAATGATTTATAGTTCAAACCAGTATAATTTGAATATTTTACTGCAAAGTGGATTTCTGGTCAAACTGTTCAAACTGTGACTTTTAAACTTAAAATTTAAATTATTCAAAATCATAAATTTTATCTTTTATTATGAAAATAGAGGTAATAACTTGAACACTGCTTTTCGTTTCGTTGAAAACGGAGTTAAACTGTAAAAGTTATGTACATTTCAATTTTGAGTGTAATTTGATTTATTTAACAATTTTGTCTAATTTAAATTATATAAATCTTATTTTCTTTGTCATATTGTATTTTAATATGTTATTGTATGTATATTTTTGTATTATAATAATTTTAAAATGAAGTAAACAATTTTCCAAAGTCAATGGTGATTTATTTGTAATTTCTGGACACTGTTTTGGATTTTTAAGAAATTTCTTTAAATCTTTTTCTATTTTCTTTAAAAAAAATTCTTATGGGTTAATGGGTTATTTTAAGTATATTTTTTCTTTTAATATTTTTTAAAGTGATGTTATAATTTTTTCAAAGTTTACTGTGTTGATTTCTTCTTTTTTAAAAAGGTTGTTTTCTTATTTTCTGCTATTTTCTTCATTAAAATTATATTTAATTTTTTATTTATTTTGTGGATGTAATTTCATTTTATATTATTATTTATGATTAAAAATGTATTACAAGCTCATATGAATTTTCTAAAATTTATTTCATATAATTTCAAATTTTCTAGACTAGTTTACTATTTTTAGCTATTTTCCTTAATTCAACTTTATATAATTAATAAATATTATATATATTTTTATATTTTGATAATTTTTCGAAATTTTATTAGGGATTATTGTTAGTTCCATAAATATCAAGTTATACAAACAAATTTAAGGAAGTTTGAAAGATTTTAAAAGCTTTGAAACGTAAAGTCGTTTCACCTCCTAAGTCGTTTCTTTTACCGTTTCCTCATTTACTCTTTGACCGTTTTTTTTTTCTTTTTCTATTGAATAGCCATGTATTTTCCTTCCTATTCACGTGAGAAACTTCTCACTTTCTATCGTCAAACTCACGGCTAGAAGTATTGAAGGCAATGGCTTCTATTTCATCTTCTTCTTCCTTTGTTTTCTACTTTTCTATTTGAATTTTGTACTTGTTCTCACCTTCATAGCTTGGCTCCTCCTCAACCAGATCTGACCTGACCTCCATCACCCCCTTCCTCTGACCATCTCCCATCCTAATACCTCTCCATTTCAGGCCAAGCCAATACAAGGTGAAGACCACCACAAAATCCACCAAAAAACCATCACAAACTATCACTTATGGCTTAGAATTGTCATCTCCTCCTTCTACCACCATTAGCCGCCACTACCTCCACCACCACCACCTCTGACCTGACCTCCACCCTCTACCACATCACCCACCACCCTCTGGAAATCAGGCCATGACCATAGAGCATGAGGCCGAGCACCATAGGAGCCAAGATGTGATGATATTTGCTTTGTTTTGTATAGTGTTGCACCTATATCTTCATCTCCTTTAAACCCATGTAGGCCGACCACTTTGCACCCAAACCAGACCTTAATCCATGGCATAGCTGAGCTTAACCCATCTATAATTGAACCATGTGAAGTTGAGAACAAGTGAAAAGCATTTGACTTTGTTCTGGACATTGATTTCTAGTGTTGTTCAAGTGTTACATTGTTTTGTAACTTATATGTTGTATTGTTTGTATAAATATTTAAATAAGGAAATTATCTTTGGCTCTCTCAATATCAAATCTTTGTCATGCCATCGTGCTTTTGAAGATCTTAGTTTGGGTCATTTGTATCGCAATCTCCAGCTCAAACAAGTGAGTATTTCTCACCAGACATTATGTACTTATATAAGTAGTAAATTGACACCCTGTGAATCTGTAGAACTATATGATCATGTTATAACTGCATATATTATTATCATATGATGTTCACACCTGTTATTACACCTATTATGTTATATGTTACTGTTATTTCATGCTATTCTGTTTATTTTATCTGTCTATCACACTGCAAGTTCCCTTTAGATTAGAATCACTATGGGTTGAAATGATACATACCTGAACGGTCTTTAGAATAAAGGAAAATTGTTACGGGCTGAAATGATAGGCCTGAATGATTTTCAACTTATTTCATTTACTTGGGACTGCGATTTGGAAATGATAAAACCCGGATTTTCTTTGTAAATTACGGGTTGAAATGATATATTACCCGTATCACTTTTCCTAGTGTAGAAAATTATATACAGACCCGTAGTTAATATAGGTTTTTCTAAAAAATTTAAAATTATTTTAGAAATGTAAATATTAAAATATTTTGGTTTAAATATAATTAAAAAGGATTTTTGTAAAATATTATTTATTTTCTGAATAATTGTAAGTGAAATGAATTAACGAAAAAGTTAGAGAATTTTGAATGTAAGTTATTTTGGAAAATTTGATTTAATTATAATTGGAAATTAAATTGAATATGAAATTATGATAAATTTATGATAATTTGAATTTAAATGAATATAAAGTGATTTTATATCATATTAATGATTTTTAATAAAGTTGAAATGTGAAATGAATGAATATTTGAGTTGAAATTTTGAAATATAACTAAAATTTGAAATTTATGAAATTGACTTAAAAGTGAATTTTTAGTTAAGTAAATAAAAATAAAACTAAGTTATATTTGAGAATTTGAACTTAAGTGTTAAGTTGAAATTTAATGTAATGAATTTAAATTTGAATGTTGAAATTTAATAAGTGAATTATTAATAAATATTGATTTTTGAAAGGAAACTTAACTTTATAAAATCATGAATTTAAGGAAAATTAAATGATGCTTATAAATGTGAAAACGTATGATTTTTTAAGTTAAAAATGATTTAATAAAAATATAAGCGTTTGTGAAATTCTATTGAATATTTGAAGTTAATTAACAGCATTTTAAATGCTGTCTTTTGTTAAATTAAATTTGTTTTGAATATAACTTTCTATAGCATTTTCCAAATGCTGCGAAACTTGAATTTTCATTGTTTTAATAAATTTAAGTGCATAAATGAACATTGAAAAGTTTAAATTTTTGGGACTTAATAATTTAATTATTAAATGTAATAACTTCATTTTTATGATTTAAAATGAAGTAATTTGTTTTGAAATATAATTATTTGATATATTAAAATTATTGAAATGTGGTTTCGAAACGATATGATATTTTGATATATTAAAATGATTTGGAATGTGGTACTGAAAGATATGATATTTTGGTATATTGAAATGATTTGAAATGTTGTTTTGAAAAATATAGCTATTTTGATATATTAAAATGATTTGAAATGTGGTTTTGAAAAGATATGATATCTTGATACATTAAAATGATTTGAAACGATGTTTTGAAAGATATGATATTTTGATATTAAAATGATTTGAAAGAAGTTTTGAAAGATATGATATTTTGGAAATGAATCTTTGAAAGGTTATGATATTTTGAGATATTAAAATGATTTGAAAGGAAGTTTTGAAAAGATATGATATCTTGATATATTAAAATGATTTGAAACGAAGTTTTGAAAGATATGATATTTTGATATATTAAAATGATTTGAAATGTGGTACTGAAAGATATGATATTTTGGTATATTGAAATGATTTGAAATGTGGTTTTGAAAAATATAGCTATTTTGATATATTAAAATGGTTTGAAATGTGGTACTGAAAGATATGATATTTTGGTATATTGAAATGATTTGAAATGTGGTTTTGAAAAATATAGATATTTTGATATATTAAAATAATTTGAAATGTGGTTTTGAAAAGATAAGGTATTTTGATATATTTAAATGATTTGAAACGAAGTTTGGAAAGGTATGATATTTTGATATTAAAATGATTTGAAAAGAAGTTCTGAAAGATATGATATTTTGGAAATGAAGCTTTGAAAGGTTATGATGTGTTGATATATTAAAATGATTTGAAAGGAAGTTTTGAAAGGATATGATAGTTTAATATATTGAATGGTTAGAAATGACTTGATATTTATTTTGATAAATATTTGAATTTGAAAGATATGGTATGTTGATATATTGAAATAGTTTGGAAATGATTTAATCTTTATTTTGATAAAGATTTGGGTTGAAATATTATTTTATTTTGAAGTATAAAATATTGTTTTAAAGTTATAACTATGGGTTATAATAACGATTGGATGTTAAAGAGACCGGGATCGGATATTGTCTTATAGCCGGCCAATACCGAAAACCACTTTAACAACTGTGTACGCGGTGGAGATTCCGGAATGAAGTAGGATGGTGGCGACGTTCTCAAGGTATATGACGTGGACCCAACTCCCGTGAGTTGGCATAAATGACTAAAACAGGAGCTATACCGGGCTACACAAAGGGCGCACCCTTTCATCGAGCATGCTTCATCGGAAACCATTCTACTACTTTTGTGATTCGATGCGTGGCGCCACTTTGATTCGGGGGTATGTCTTGAGGTGGACGGAAGCTGCTGGCTTGCCGTCACCACCGGTCCGGGAGTGCAAACGGTGTATCCACCCTGGCATTGCCTCGCGTGTCGTGTCATCTCCTTATATCGAGCCCACTACGATTTTGGTTTTAAAGATCCGACCGCGTTAAGGTTCACCATCCCCTTAACGCTATTTTCTATATGATTGTACTTTACTGATTAGACACTACTGTATATAGCTACATAGTAAATGGTTTAACAGATCCTTAGAGGATGGGCGGTCCCAAGCATCTTCTAAGCTAATTGTACCTTTACTACAGTTCACTTGAGTTGGTTTACATTGTATAAGTATGTATGTCCTGACTCGAGTGTTTGTATTTTTATTTACGCTCGGGTCAGCCTGAGTTATTCACAGATTTGGATTCCCACTTTCAGGAGATTGAAATCGCTGGAGATTATCTACTTGTCAAGTTTTATCTTTTGCAGTCTGTTGGTCCTTTCCAGCTATTGTATTAGTAGATTTCTATATATTGAGACTTCTTTTGTACTTTATTTCTTCTGTTGTATCTTATGTAACTTTGATATATTTATATAGTAGCTTCATGAACTACTATCTCTTTTACTTCCGCTGCATTATTATTACTCTGTGTTGTGATCTATGATTTTATTTACTGTATATTCTAAGATTTGCCAAATTTTTATTTACAACACGCTATTTTGAGCAATTCAATTCCAGCATGAGTGTCTACCTATACACTTATAATGGATGTGAATGGTTGAAAATATCGGGTCGTTACAAGCGTCATCAACCGGGAATGACCAAAATTTAAGGGTTATGCAGCAAGGCTAAGCGGGTAGCACCCATTAGGGTAAGGTCATCCCTGTCTAGATGTCCCTTTTTATTCGGCTTAGTGGTGTGGTTGTGTGATGACCCAGAATTTTGAGCAATATCAATTTAATAATCTTTGTTAATAATTAAATTGATTTGATCATTTTATATTATAAATTTGCAAGTTTAATTCTTTTGGAAACTGATAATATTTTAATTTGAAATATTTATTCTAGCAATTTAAAATTGATAAGATTTATCTTTCAAAAGCTAATAAAAATGTTTTCTATTTATAATATATATATATATATATATATATATTGATACATATTGTAAATAGGAAGTCTCTAATGTAATAAAAGCTTTGTTTTCAAATTGTAATATATACATATATATGTATGTATGTATGTATACATATTGTGATTTGAAATTGTGTTTTAAAATTCAATATAGTAATTATCAAAACTTTAAATTTAATAAGGTGTTTTCAAACTTTAAATTTTATATAGTTTGTAATTTGGACATTATAATTTGACTTAATACTTTTAAAGTGATATTTGAGATTTAAATTTTTAACAAAAAAGATAATTTATTATTTATCATAAATATATATATATTAAACTTAAGTTTTAAATAAGATTTAAATTTAAAAGTTTAATTGTTTTTAATATTCGTTCATTTTAAAATTCTAACATAAGATAAATTTGGTTTAGAAATTTTATATGTAAAGTTGAAATAAAAATTTTAAGCATATAAACATATGATGCATTTAATTTGATCAAAATATAAGTTTTTTATAAATAATTGTTTACGTGAAGTCACTTTTATATATTTTTATAAAATCTAAAAGCTTAAGCTATAAAAAGATAAATACACATTATATACATGTAAATATTTCATAATTACGTATACATAACTTAAATAAATTACAAATAAGAAAAGTAACACTTGTAAATCAATAATAAAGCATTAAAACAATTATAAACATTATAATACATGTTAGAGACATTTGTAAAAATATAAGCTTAGGTGTAAGCTAATTAAAACATAAAGGGGACAAATTGCATTTCTCTTTGATAATTTAATTTAAAATTAAATTTTAAAAGATGAAGAAGAGATTTACATTTAATCTTTAGCTTAAATTCTTTCTTCAACTAAAATGAATACAAATTAAAGATAAAAAAAAGAAAAAAAAATCTGGAATCAAGGAACAAGAAGAAGATAAGTTGGAAATTCAAATCAGAGGCAAGAAGATTAATCACCAGTTCAAGTTCTTCAATCAAAGGCAGGGGCAAATACAACATAAATCTCCAGATTTTCAAATATAACCTGGGAATCAGATAAATAAATCAACAGCAGCATGATTAAATTCAACATGCAAAAAGAAAATTCAAGAGCTAATAAAAAACAAGCTTGGAAACAAATATAGTTTTCTGCCTTCTGCTTTAATCTGGTGAGTAAACAAATCTTAAAAACAGTTTAAATCTGGTTTTATTTTGGATGTGTGAATAAAAAAAACCATGCTGTTATTTAAAATTCTTAGAATTAAATGTATGCATGCATGTGCATTTGGGATGAATGCCTGTGTAGACTTAAAAGAATGTACTCTGTTGTTTTTATAGGTTTCAAATTCTCTTTTTGATCCAATATCTCATCTGTGATTCAAAATTATCTTTGATTTGTAAAAGGGAAAATATTAGAAATCATGTAATAACACTATTAAAAATCATTACAGGAAATTACATTGGATATTGCCAGGAAATTTTAAAATTTACAGTGAAATCTTAGTTTTGGTCAAAATTTAATTAATTCAATTTCAAGGTTGAATTACATAATTGAATTCGTGATGCAAAACCATGAATTTTAATGGTTATATCATGATTTTTAGTTCGGAAAATGGGTGTGAATTCTCGGGTTGTCCATTTTAGACAAATTGGCCAAATTACGGCGATCGACGGCGAACTCGACGCCGTGATTGAGCTTGAAGGTCGAGGGGAAGTAGGAGTTCATCATAAAATTGGTGTTGGGATTTTTAGATGGCCGACGTGGAGATGCGAAGGAAAAATAGGGTTAGTGATGGGTTTATGTTGAGGAGAATGTCGAGCTTCCTTCGTTGACAATGGTGCTCCAGGCTCGATCGCGAGGGGTGTAGACGCGACATGGTGATGAGAAGTTGCTCTACAAGAAGTGCGATGGGTTCCGGAAGACGAGATCGACGTCAGCGGGTTGTTTTGGGCTGATCGAGTGTTGTTCCTGTTGGATGAGGTTGCTCAATTTTGATTTATGGGAAGATTGGTCGATCTAATGTTTCGTGAGGGACCGCAAGGAGGACAATGACTTGTCGAAGCCACGACGGTGATCGATGATGGACGGAGCGACGGTGCATGATGCACGCGTGCAAAATGTATCAGGAGAAGAAGAGTTTTGGAAGGTAGCTGTTTCGCTCGGGTTTCTTTTAGGCATATTCGAGTTTTACTCGAAGTAGGAGAATAGGGGGAAAACTCGAGTTTCGTACGAGCATTTGGATGTTTTGCTCGAGTATGCTGTGTTGTGCAGTTTTTTTCGTTGTCCAGGCTTAAGAATTTAACAGCAAATGTTAAAAAAAAATTAAGCAAAGGGAATTGATTTGTAAATGATTCAAGTTTTAAACACAGTTAAACAAGTTTTACTATTATGAAAATAAATTGCTTTCAAAGAAAATTTGATTTTTGGGATGTTTATAAAGTTTTAAACAAAAGTATAACAAGTTTTTACTTATAAAACTAATTTGTTTCAAAGTTAAGTTTTAAATAAGTTTATATTGAAATATAAAAGTTTTTAAAATAAATAAGTGGATTTTCAAAAATGAGGTTTGTATTAAATTTTATTAAATAACTTTGGAAAGTTTTAAAGATTTAAAAGTTTAATTTAAATGTTTAAATTGTTTTAATTATAATTGATTTCTAAAATATTTTATTTTAAATAAAGTTTATTGATTAAGATTTAGTAATCAATTATAATAAAGATTTATCTTAAGTAATTAAGAGTTTGGTTAATTAAAGATAAACAAATGTGTGAAGGTAATTAAGATAATTCAATTATTATTAATAACCAAAGAGTTATTATTTAATATAAATAATTTAATTAAGATAATGATTTTCATAATTAAGGATCATTTTAAGATAAGAAGTAAGGAATTATTTAATTAAGCTTAAATGATTAGTTAAATAATTGATTAAGTAATTAATTAGTGATTAGTTAAAGATAATCACTTATGATTTAAATTAATTAAGTGTAATTACTTGGTGAAGTAATTAGGTAATTAATTACTGGAGGTGATTAAGTAAATGGAAATTATTTAACAAAGTAATTAGAGGTTAATTACTTTATGAAAGTAATTAGGTGGAAGTGATTTAGGGTTAATCACATGTGTTAGTTATTAATTAAAGAATTAATTAATATAATTAACTAAAGGTTTAAATTAATTAATTAATTGAATACTAATTAATTAATGAGAGGATTGAGGGTAATTAATAAAGTGGTTAATTACTTGTTAGATAATTGATTAGAAAGGGTTTGATTAATAGAAGTGATTATTAATTAAATAATTAATTGTTAATTAATAATTAAAGGATAATTAATCTATAATTAATTTTCGATTACTAAATGTAATTAAAAAGTAATTAATCAAGTGTGATTAATTAAAAAGTGATTAATCAAGTGTTATTAATTAAAAAGTGATTAATCAGGTGTGATTAATTAAAAAGGATAATTAAGAGATAACTCTTAGGGTAATTAAAGAAAAATTAATCAAGGGTGATTAATTTAAAGGGTAATTAAGAGATCATTACTTGATATAATTAAGAAGTAATTAATCAAGATGATTAATTAAAATTGTAATTAAGGTATAATTACTTAAAGTAATTAAGAAATAATTAATCAAGGGAGATTAATTAAGGCGGATAATTAAGTGATGTTTAGTTAATTAATTTGCAATTAATTAATGAATAAGTAAGTTGGATTGATGATAATCCAAGTGATTAAGTAAGGAACTAATTTAATTAAAAATTAATTAAATTAATTAAGAGTGGTCCAAACTTGTTTATGGATGATTAATGATTGGATGATAAATATCATTGGATAAGTTAATGATATTGGATGTCATTGGTTGATATTTGGTGGTTTGAATATGATATATCTGAGATGTGATGTATATGCTGCTTTGTGAAATGTGTGGATGAATTAGATAATAGTGGATTATCTATTTGTGTGTTATGAATCATCCATTTATGTTAAGTGATATTCTTAGTATCTACTGTCTAAACCCCTAAGTACAACTTGGCATTAAAATGGCGTTTTGGATTAGGTGAGACCAGGATCAGATTTTTTATCCGAAAATCACATCGATCCAAACTAACGTTAGGTCGTAAATCCAAGTGAAGTGAAGTGAAGACTCAAAGTGTAAGGGCTATTATCGTTATGACTCCGAGGGTGATTCCAGATTGAGTTTAACGGAGATAGTACTTTCAGATTCGAGATGAAGATTCAGAGTGCAAGGGCTATTGTCGTTAACTCTGAGGGTGATTCCAAAATGAGTGTAACGAGATAGTGCCTTCGGCTCCGTTCGAACCTGGAACGGGCTTGTATGGATTGAATGCTTATAGAACATCGTCAGGTGGACGGTGAGCATTCTAAGATAGATGTGTCCTATAAAGGTAATCGCAGCCTCAAGCCTCATCAACCGAGAATGGCTAAAACATGGGAGGTGCAGCAAGGCTAAGTGGGTCATGCCCAAGTAGGACAAGATTTACCCCTCTCTAGATCTCTCTTTTATTTCGGTTGTGTGGGCAGTTGGATCTACAGCCAACTGCGGGGTTGTCTTGTTCGGAACTATTCAGTAAGAAATCGTTCCGGCCTTGTGTTGCAGGGGATTGGGAGTAATCCTCGGTACGGTGATCTAGGCCATGTACTATGAGGAGCGGTACCCCAGTAGCCCTGCCATTGTATGGAATCCAAAATCCAATAAGTGCCATCGGTTTTGATTGTATAACCCACTTTTGTGGCTAGTAGCTGGAATTTAATCATATAACAATTTCGGCTATTTCTTATTTACTTGAAAACCCTAGACACTATTGTAATATCACTGGATTTCCTATCAAATGTTTTGGTTAGCGTAAGGCAAAAACTTTTCGATGTTTATGTGTGGGAACTCTTACGTGATACCTTTCTTTTCAAAGGATTTTCTAAAGTTAAGAAATTTTAAACCGTTAACTCACACCAGACCCCTGTTTGAGCCAAGTGTTTATTTTCTATTTTATTAAACTCTTGGGTACTCATATTTTGTATGAGTTGTCAAGTGATTCAGGTTATCCTTGACGAATTCTGAAGAAGCTTTGGAGCAGTAGGCTTCAGTGTCTAGATATATAGATAGAGTTTCCGCTGTGACGTTATTCTGTATTGATGCTCTTGTATTGTACATTAGACAGAAATGTTATAACTGTCTAAATTAAGATGTATAGTTGTGTACTCTGATGTATATGATACTATATATATGTTATATATTATATTTCATTCGTTCCGCTGTGAGATTCTGATGTGTTGGTGTTCTTTCTTCTCTTTCTTTTCTTCTTCTATCCCTTTCTTTCTTAAGTAATGATGCGTCTTTCTGGTGATAGAAAGGTGGGTCGCTACAGTTGGTATCAGAGTGCTAGGTTGAGTGAATACTTATGCTTTGGAGTGACTTCTTTCTTGAGAGAGCGTACTTGTAATTTATATATATATATATATATATATATATATATATATATATATATATCTACCTAATCTGTTGGGTTATCTGCTCGGATTTTCCAACATAGGTTATAAAGGTAGATAAGGTAGGAGTGTGTGTAACATGACTACCACTAATGGAAGAGGCTCATATGTTGTGGTTGGAGGTGTATCTGTCGAGACTGTAGATCTAATACCGTCTTGAATAAGCTTTGCAGCTTGGTGAAAAAATTTTATTGATCCCAGAGAAAGTCTTTTCAAGGATTGGAGTATATTCTGGAAGTGTGAGGTTGATTTGCTCTCGAGTGAGCGGGATTTCCAAGAGTTGAATTTGTCGAATGAACGGAAGTAGGTGATGGTATCTTGGTGACTTCAGGAAGGAATAGCTGTGTGGTAGGATGCATTATCCATAGATGGTTCTGAAAATGTTCTTTTAGAGCCAGACTAAGATGGTGTTGAAGGAAAAGTGATGCCTACAACAGGGAAGATTCAGATATTTAGGGATCTTCTGGATCTCAAGCAAAGGTGTCTTACCTATATTGAAGTATAAGACTAAGGTCGATGGGCTACCTCATTTCGGACATGGTCTCATTGTTTCCCTTAAGAAGAACAAGTGGTTGGTGTTTGGTTTGGAGCCCGAGTTTCTTGATAAGATGTCTACCTGTCTCAAGGATCTTTTAGTGGAATTGGGTGATAGTTTTGTGTTTCAAGGAGCTTTTGGTTAAGGAAGATCTTTTGGCTTAGCAGTATCATTGAAGTGAAGTTTGGAAGCACCAGCGTGGACCCGTTTCTTAGATGGTTCAGAAATCTTTGGGATTCTACCATCGGCAGACCAGGCAGATAGTGAAGGCTTATCCATTTCTTCGGGAGGCTCAGCAGAGCAGGATATTAGTTGGAAGTGATGTGTCAGTTTTTCAGATAAATAAGTATTCTAGAAAGATTGACCTCGATTAGGAAAGCTGTTCTAGTTGGTGAAGATAGTTTCTTTGGAATCTGTACTGAGTAGGATCGTAAAAGTGACTTGTGATTAGTTTAAGAGTTCATGAGTACTCTTTGGTTTGATATTTAAGGAATCTCATATGGAGGTAAAAGCTATTAAAGTAAGTCGGATATTTTCCAGTTGTTTTTGAGGAAAGCAGAGGTCTACCGCATCAGAGATTGAGTTTTCTTACCGACTTGGATTCCAGGAGCCATACCGATGGTTCAACCATGTAGAGGAATGATTCTTAGAGCGAGAAGAGTTTGGTGAAGCAGCTCAGGATTCTTTGGAGAGGGATTGATCACATCTAGTTTTCTAGTTAAGATTTTGCTGGGATGTTTTGACCAAGTAGAATGGTAACTAAGATTTTATAGGTCGGATTGTGTATGGAGAAAGTTTGTGCTCGAGTTCTTCGATGGTATTCTCATCTACTCCAGATCAGAGTTGTGCAGCGGAAGTGAGAAAGCAGTTATTCTAGAATGGGAGCAACCGGGAGTTGTAGTTTTCTTGGATTAGAGGATTTCTACAGGAAATTCAAGTATGAAGGAATTTTTAGGATTTGAAGGCAAGGTTGTCAAGTGAAACTGTTTGGCTATTCAAGATAAGAGATGTAGGTCTGAAGTCCACTAATACTTGTGGAATAGAGTTGTGTTTTGAATTTCATAAAATTTTTGAGGGAACCATTTTATTGAGTAGGATCTGAAAATTGGTTTGATTTTGGTCCAGTTTGTTTCATGATGCAATCAGCAAGGGTTAAGCTAATCAGGAAAGATGGAGGTGACCCAAGATCATCAGAAGGGTTATGCAGTTAAGAATTGAGGAGATTTGGAATGTGAAGTTGGAATTTGGATATTGTTTTAGTTTTATCCGATCAAAGGAGATATATGATTGGGTAAAACTGGAAAACTAGCTCCGGATGTATTTTGAGATTTTCCTGTGTTCTCTGGAGATTAGATTTTGAACTACAGGATTGAATTGCCAGTTCGGATAGCTGGAATTCATTGTATCTCACGTATCTCTGAAGAATACATATATGATTCATGTGGTAATAGAATCAGCAGTTCAGAAGGATCTGGAAGTTGAGCTAGTTTTCAGTTTAGTCTGATATCTTGTTCAGATTTGTAGATCCAGATGAGAGGGAGTTCTGGGTTATAGTAGCGTAGTTACTTAAGATTCTGTAGAGTGAGTATTCCAGTATAGGTAGCTAGAAACTCTTGATAATATCAGGAAGTTTTATCCAGAATTTTGTCTGGATAGTTAAAATTATTTGTTTGAATTGGTTGCTATGATTGATAGTATATGATTGATTTGTGTGATTGCTGTTTGGAGTTAAAACATTTGCTGGGCCATTAAATTATTTTTGCTTTTAAATTTCGGGGACGAAATTCTTTTAAAGGGGGAGAAATGTGATGACCCGGAATTTTGAGCAATATCAATTTAATAATCTTTATTAATAATTAAATTGATTTGATCATTTTATATTATAAATTGTAAGTTTAATTCTTTTGAAAACTAATAATATTTTAATTTGGAAATATTTATTCTAGCAATTTAAAATTGGTAAGATTTATCTTTCAAAAGCCAATCAAAATGTTTTCTATTTATAATATATATATATATATATATACATATATATATATATATATATATATATATATTGATATATATTGTAAATAGGAAGTCTCTAATGTAATAAAAGCTATGCTTTAAAATTGTAATATATATATGTATATATATTGTGATTTGAAATTGTGTTTTAAAATTCAATATAGTAATTATCAAAACTAATGTTAAAAATGTTTTCTATTTAAAATGAATATATATATGTATATATTGAAAATGGAAAAGTATTGATTTAAATTTAATAAGGTGTTTTCAAACTTTAAATTATATATAGTTTGTAATTTGGAAATTATAATTTGACTTAATACTTTTAAAGTGATATTTGAGATTTAAATTTTTAACAACAAGGACAATTTCTTATTTATTATAATATATATAGATTAAACTTGAGTTTTAAATAAGATTAAATTTAAAAGTTTAATTTTTTTTAATATTCTTTCATTTTAAAATTCTAACATAAGATAAATTTGGTTTATAAATTTTATATGTAAAGTTAAAATAAAAATTTTAAGCATATAAACATATGATGCATTTAATTTGATCAAAGTATAAGTTATTTATAAATAATTGTTTACGTGAAGTCACTTTTATATATTTTTATAAAATCTAAAAGCTTAAGTTATAAAAAGATAAATACACATTATATACATGTAAATATTTCATAATTACATATACATAACTTAAATAAATTACAAATAAGAAAAGTAACACTTGTAAATCAATAATAAAGCATTAAAACAATTATAAACATTATAATACATGTTATGGACATTTGCAAAAATATAAGCTTAGGTGTAAGCTAATTAAAACATAAAAGGGACAAATTGCATTTCTCTTTGATAATTTAGTTTAAAATTAAATTTTAAAAGATGAAGAAGAGATTTACGTTTAATCTTTAGCTTATATTCTTTCTTCAACTAAAATGAATACAAATCAAAGATCAAAAAGAAAAAAAAATCTAGAATCAAGGAACAAGAAGAAGATAAGCTGGAAATTCAAATCAGAGGCAAGAAGATTAATCAACAGTTCAAGTTCTTCAATCAAAGGCAGGGGCAAATACAACATAAATCTCCAGATTTTCAAATATAACCTGGAAATCAGATAAAGAAATCAACAGCAGCAAGATTAAATTCAACATGCAAAAAGAAAATTCAAGAGCTAATAAAAAACAAGCCTGGTAACAAATATAGTTCTCTGTCTTCTGCTTTAATCTGGTGAGTAAACAAATCTTAAAAATAGTTTAAATCTGGTTTTATTTTGGATGTGTGAATAAAAAAATCATGTTGTTATTTAAAATGCTTAGAATTAAATGCATGCATGCATGTGCATTAGGGATGAATGCCTGTGTAGACTTAAAAGAATGCACTCTGTTGTTTTTACAGGTTTTAAATTCTCTTTTTGATCCAATACCTCATTTTTGGTTCAAAATTAGCTTTGATTTGTAAAAGGGAAAATGTTAGAAATCATGTAATAACACTATTAAAAATCATTACAGGAAATTACATTGGAGATTGCCTGGAAATTTTTAAATTTACAGTAAAATCTTAGTTTTGGTCAAAATTTAATCAATTCAATTTTAAGATTGAATTACATAATTGAATTCATGATGCAAAACCATTAATTTTAATGGTTATATCATATTTTTAGTTTGGTAAATGGGTGTGAATTCTCGGGTTGTCCATTTTAGACAAATTGGCTAAATTACGGCGATCGACGGCGAACTCGACGTCGTGATTGAGCTTGAAGGTCGAGGGGAAGTAGGAGTTCATCAGAAAATTGGTGTTGGGATTTTTAGATGGCCGACGTGGAGATGCGAAGGAAAAATTGAGTTAGTGATGGGTTTTTGTTGAGGAGAACATTGAGCTTCCTTCGTCGACAATGGTGCTCCAGGCTCGATCGCGAGGGGTGTAGACGCGACATGGTGATGAGATGTTGCTCTGCAAGAAGCGCGATAGATTCCGGACGACGAGATCGACGTCGGCGGGTTGTTTTTGGTTGATCGATTGTTGTTCCTGTTGGATGAGGTTGATCAATTTTGATTTACGAGAAGATTGGTCGATCTGATGTTTCGTGAGGGACAACAGGGAGGACAATGACATGTCGAAGCCACGGCGGTGATCGATGATGGACGGAGCGACGGTGCATGATGCACGCATGCAAAATGTATCAGGATAAGAAGAGTTTGCGAAGGTAGCTGTTTCGCTCGGGTTTGTGCAGTTTTTTTCGTTGTCCAGGATTAAGAATTTAACAACAAATGTTAAAAAAAAAATTAAACAAAGGGAATTGATTTATAAATGATTCAAGTTTTAAACACATTTAAACAAGTTTTACTATTATGATAATAAATTGCTTTCAAAGAAAAATTATTTTTGGGATGTTTATAAAGTTTTAAACAAAAGTATAACAAGTTTTTACTTATAAAACTAATTTGTTTCAAAGTTAAGTTTTAAATAAGTTTATATTGAAATATAAAAGTTTTTAAAATAAATAAGTGGATTTTCAAAAATGAGGTTTGTATTAAATTTTATTAAATAACTTTGGAAAGTTTTAAATATTTAAAAGTTTAATTTGAATGTTTAAATTGTTTTAATTATAATTGATTTCTAAAATATTTTATTATAAATAAAGTTCAATGATTAATATTTAGTAATCAATTATAATAAAGACTTATCTTAAGTAATTAAGAGTTTGGTTAATTAAAGATAAACAAATGTGTGAAGGTAATTAAGATAATTCAATTATTATTAATAACCAAAGAGTTATAGTTTAACACAAATAATTTAATTAAGATAATGATTTTCTTAATTAAGGATCTTTTTAATATAAGAAGTAAGGAATTATTTAATTAAGCTTAAATGATTAGTTAAATAATTGATTAAGTAATTAATTAGTGATTAATTAAAGATAATCATTTATGATTTAAATTAACTAAGTGTAATTACTTGGTGAAGTAATTAAGTAATTAATTATTGGAGGTAATTAAGTAAAAGGAAATTATTTAACAAAGTAATTAGAGGTTAATTACTTTATGAAAGTAATTATGTGGATGTGATTTAGGGTTAATCACTTATGTTATTAATTAAAGAATTAATTAATTTAATTAATTAAAGGTTTAAATTAATTAATTAATTGAAGACTAATTAATTAATTAAAGGATTAAGGTAATTAATAAAGTGGTTAATTACTTGTTAGATAATCAATTAGAAAGGATTTGATTAATAAAAGTGATTATTAATTAAGTAATTAATTTTTAATTAATAATTAAAGGATAATTAATCTATAATTAAGTTTTGATTACTAAATGTAATTAAAATGTAATTAATCAAGTGTGATTAATTAAAAAGTAATTAATCAAGTGTGATTAATTAAAAAGTAATTAATCAAGTGTGATTTATTAAAAAGTGATTAATCAGGTGTGATTAATTAAAAAGGATAATTAACAGATAATTACTTAGGGGAATTAAAGAATAATTAATCAAGAATGATTAATTTAAAGGGTAATTAAGAGATAATTACTTGATATAATTAAGAAGTAATTAATAAAGATGATTAATTAAAATTGTAATTAAAGAATAATTACTTAAAGTAATTAAGAAATAATTAATCAAGGGAGATTAATTAAATTTTATAATTAAGTGATGATTAGTTAATTAATTTGCAATTAATTAATGAATAAGTAAGTTGGATTGATGATAATCCAAGTGATTAAGTAAGGAATTAATTTAATTAAAAATTAAATTAATTAAGAGTGGTCCAAACTTGTTTATGGATGATTAACAATTGGATGATAAATATCATTTGATAAGTTAATGATATTAGATGATATTGGATGTCACTGGTTGATATTTGATGGTTTGAATATGATATATCTGAGATGTGATGTATATGCTGCTTTGTGAAATGTGCGGATGAATTAGATAATAGTGGATTGTCTATTTGTGTGTTATGAATCATCCATTTATGTTAAGTGATATTCTTAATATCCACTGCCTAAACCCTTAAGTATAACTTGGATATTAAAATGGCATTTTGGATTCGGTGAGACTGGGATCGGATTTTATATCCGAAAACCACATCGATCCAAACTAACGTTAGGTCGTAAATCCAAGTGAAGTGAAGACTCGAAGTGTAAGGGCTATTATCGTTATAACTCCGAGGGTGATTCCAGAATGAGTTTAACAGAGATAGTACTTTCAGATTCGAGATGAAGATTCAGAGTGCAAGGGCTATTGTCGTTAACTCTGAGGGTGATTTCAAAATGAGTGTAACGAGAGAGTGCCTTCGGTTCCGTTCGAACCCGGAACGGACTTGTATGGATTGAATGCTTTCAGAACATCGTCTAGTGGACGATGAGCATTCTACGATAAATGTGTCATATAAAGGAAATCGCAGCCTCAAGCCTCATCAATCGGGAATGGCTAAAACAGGGTAGGTGCAGCAAGGCTAAGTGGGTCATGCCCAAGTAGGACGAGATTTACCCCTCTCTAGATGTCCCTTTTATTTCGGCTGTGTGGGCAGTGGGATCTGCAGCCAACTGCGGGGTTGTCTTGTTCAAGACTATTCAGTAAGGAATGATTCCGGCCTTGTGTTGCAGGGGATTAGGAGAAATCCTTGGTACATGGATCTTGGCCACGTACTGTGACGTGTGGTACCCTAGTAGCCCTGCCATTGTATGGAATCCAAAATCCAATAAGTGCCACCAGTTTTGATTGTATAACCCACTTTTGTGGCTAGTAGCTGGAATTTAATCATGTTACAATTTCGACTATTTCTTATTACTTGAAAACCCTAGACACTATTATAATATCACTAGATTTCCTATCAAATGTTTTGGTTAGCGTAAGGGAAAAACTTTTCCATGTTTATGTGTGGGAAGTCTTACGTGATACCTTTCTTTTCAAAGGATTTTCTAAAGTTAAGCAATTTTAAACCGTTTACTCACACCAAACCCCTGTCTGACCCAAGTGTTTATTTTCTGTTTTATTAAACTCTTAGGTACTCATAATTTGTATGAGTAGTCAAGTGATTCAGGTTATTCTTGACGAATTCTGGAGGAGCTTTGGAGTAGGAGGCTTCAGTGTGTAGATATATAGATAGAGTTTCCGATGTGATGTTATTCTGTATTGATGCTCTTGTATTGTACATTAGACAGAAATGTTATAACTGTCTAAATTGAGATGTATAGTTGTGTACTTTGATGTATATGATTCTATATATATATATATGTTATATATTATATTTCATTCCTTCTGCTGTGAGATTCTGATGTGTTGTTATTCTTTCTTCTCTTTCTTTTCTTCTTCTATCCCTTTCTTTCTTAAGTAATGATGCGTCCTTCTGGTGATAGAAAGGCGGGTCGCTACAGTTTGCCGATCACAACCGTGGGGTGATCTTACTCGTTATTATCCAATAAGGGGTAGTCCCGGTCTTGTGTTGCAGAGGATATAGGGTGGATCCTCGGTACGCTGATCTAGACCAGGTACTGTGACAGGTGGTACACCAGTGCCTAGTCATTATTTGGATATCCATACTCACTACGTGCCTTTACGATTTTTGTTTGTATAACCCACTTTGTGGCTAGTAGTTGGAATTTAATGAATGCAACAATTTTGGCTATTTTGAATAAGTATTTGTATATAGACACTATAATAATATCAGATGATTTTGCTAAGAAATGTTTTAGCTATCGTAAGGTAAAAAACCGATATGTTTATTTGTGGCGTGGTCTTACGACATGCTTTTGTTTTCAAAGGATTTTGAATTTGGGTGTATTTCTCTCATGCTGGTATTCCAGACTGACTCGGGTGTTATTTCATTATAATGTTCGGGTCAGACCGAGTATTGCAGATTACAGGAAAGGATGTTGTGGAGCTCAGGAGAGGAGCTGGAGTCGGAGACGTATTACCGTGTTTGTTTATATCCGCTGCTGTGATTGTATGAAATTTTTAGGTTGGTAATTGTTGTTTGTTTGTGATACTCTGATGGTGTATTGTATAAAACAGATATAGTTTTCATTTTGTGCAAAGATCTGATATTATCTATTATATTTTGTTCCGCTACGATTGTGAGATTCTGTTGTTGTTTAGTTCCTTCTTTCTTCTATCCTCTTTTTTTCCCTCAACTATTTGTCTTTTCCAACACTCGATCATCGGCATATTATATTGTGGCGTATTTTGTGTCGATTTTCGAGGGTCGAGAAGGGCGGATCGTGACACTTAAGGTGGCTACACTAGGAGCGATCTCGGGCCAAAAGGGATAGCTCCTCTGGTCGGATGCACTTCTTCGATACTATACTCTTTCTTGTAGTTGATTTGATAGCCATCCTCCGATTTTGACATGGGAGTGTGTTCGAGGTGGGTGTATGTGGCTACTACGTTACCACCAGCCCATGTGCGTAATTGGTATATCTACCCTGGTATTGCCTCGTGTGCCGTGTCAACTACAATATCGAGCCTTACTACGAGTTTCTATTTGTGTCGTACCTATGGAGTATCTTCACATAGTCTCTCGATCAGAAGATATGCAGGCACTGTATAGACTATTGACATTATTTTGTGTTAAGGGCTATATGGGTAACCCCTTAACAATATTTTAAAGTAAGTTTATTTTACTGTAGACATTATTATAGTAGCGCAATATTACTACATAGTAAATAGTTTTACGGATCCTTAAATGATGGGCGGTCCCAAGCATCCTTTAAGTTACTGATGCATTTTTGTTACTGTTCACTTGAGTTGATGTAACGACCCAGAATTTCTGTCATTTGAAATTCGTATATTTAATTGATTTTAAATATTAATAAGTAAAATTTGTAAGTCGAATAAATTATATTTCGAATATCTAGATTTAATTGGATAATTAAATCGATAATTTAATATATGAAATTACAGAAATAATTGGAAATTCGGTTTAAAGTGATTAAAATTGATTTGTAAAGTTGTATTAAATCATATTGGAGTTGGAATGATGTTATCGAATTTTTAAAATGGAACTAAACGTTAAATTGTGGAAATTGAATATTTAATTAACGAGTAAAAATAGTCATTTTTCAAACTATCTTGGATTTTGACAAAACCACTTTCATCGGATCCGTAATGTTGTATTATTGTAAGATTTCAAATTTCAATTCAATCGGATTTACGGTTTGTCCGGGGCAAGCTAAAACGCACTGAAATCGGTTTAAGTGAATTTTAAATTTAAATAGTCGATTTGAAAATCTATCGTACAAATATGATCGAATTGGCTCCCAATATATATTCCATTGCATTCTAAATAGGGGTAAAACATTATAAACGCCAGGCGGCACGCTTCGTTTGGAGTTTGAAAAATTTGGCGATGAATAGTGTCACGAAATTTTCTATAAAAGGACTTGATTTCTTCCATTTTACTCTAACCTAATCTTCCAAGCCTTAGCCGCCAGAAAATAATTCTATGGCCGAAAATACATCTTCTTCCTCCTCCATTTTATCACAATCCATTGACTTTTACGCGAAGTGTTCGACTGCAAACTTTTAGAGCTCGGCACGATGAGCAAATCCAACGGTGGTGATCGAAAAAAGTCGAGTGGATCGTCGGCAAATCAAGCTATAATGGCCAACATTCGCGCACATTTTTCGGCGCAGGGGGTGACCAAGTGGAGCCGTTCCTTGGTCATTGATGGAGCTTGCGACGAGTTTTCGAACGATGGTGCTCGATCGTCTTCACGTTGATCGGAGGCGGTGCGATAATTGGCGAAAGAAGGCGGCCGTATTGGGTTCAATTGCGTTCGAAGTCACGGAGGGGAGGGGGGAGAAGAACATAGTCACGGCCTTGATTTAATGAAGGAAAAACTAACGGCCAGATGGAACTAGGTTAATTTTTTTTATAAAATATGAATTGTAAATTGATTTATTATAAATTCGTTCAATCTTTAAAAGGCTATAACTTTTTCATACGAGGTCCGTTTCGCACAAAACGACTTGTGTCGGGTTCGTATTGACGAATACTACGTGATGGAGCTGGATTGGAGTTGATTGGAGCTAGTGTGAATTTTGGGTAAAATTAAATGCACGTTTAATTTTATTCGAAATAAAACACTACAACTGTATTTGAACAAGGTGAGAACTTGTCACTCAATCGAATAGTGTTTCGATTTGAATTTTAAATAGTTAAATTTAACATTACTTGACTGTGTGATTGATTGATAAATTGCTCATTGTTGTATTGAAATAGACCCTATACGCTGCATAGTAAGCGGAGGTTATTATATTAAACCCATTTACCGCGATATTCTACCTTGAAGTGGAATTGGTATTATATATGTTTTTGTAGTTGATTTTCACGCATTATATAGCGGATGATACCCTATTGCGCCGCATAACAGCGGATAATATTTTATATAAACCCATGTACCGCGATATTCCGTCTTGAAACATGATTGATATTATGCTAACATTTGTGGATGCCGGGAAACAGGTTGGAGGGATCCAACTGGATTCCTCAAATAATTGAATTTGTTTCAATGTTGTGTGTTGATTATTTACAATCTCTGTGTGATTATCTTTATGATTGAAATCGTTGAAGCCTAAAATTTAGCCGAATATAATTTTGGTATCGTTAGATACCGGAATAAATGAAAATTTGATTTTTGAAAATTCAGGTTGAAAGTTTATATTAAAAATTTATTTTTGAGAATTGGATAAATTTAAATGGAGGAATTCTAAAATAATAAAGTTTTATTTTTAATCTTATTGAATAAAATTTCAAAATATGGGAAAAGCTTTAATAAATGGATTTCAGGTAATATTATTCAAAGGTTGAAGAATTTATTCAAAATACGGATTTTAAAGAGTTTGAAAAATGAAAGAATTTGTTTTCTTTAAAAGGAATTATTTTTTTAAAAGGAAATAAAAATTTGAAATCCATTTGGTAATTGATTTTTGGTAACTGAATTTAAATCGTTTGAAATCCATTTGGAAATTTACATGGTGTTTTGAAAAGAATTTAGAATCAATTTGAAAATTGATTTGGGGTTTAGTAGAAATTGATTTCGATTTGAGATTTGAATGAAATTCACTTGATGTTTAATTTCTTGGAGAATCAATATGTAATTTGATTTGGTTGTCTTTGAAATCAATTGAAAAATTGAATTGTTGTTGTAAGTGAATATTTGAAATCAATTTGAAAATCGTATTATCAGTGGATATTTGGAAATTTAAATTCACCATGGAATTTATAAAGGAAAGGGAAATTTGTTTTAGAAAAATGAACATTGATTTATTTTTGAAGCGTGGAAATAAATTTACGAATTTGGAACGTAAATTTAAAGTAAATCGGTAAGGATTTATTTAATTGGTTTAAATGAACCATTTTGAAATGAAAGTGTATTCTCCTTGGAAAGCCGAATAAAATTTCTGAATAGCTTTGAAATATATATATATATATATATATATATATATATAGACATATGTATGTATGTATGTATGTATGTATGTATGTATGTATGTATATAATTCTAGAATTGGTTTTGAAAGGGATACTTTGGAGAATTTAACTTCTTAAATTGTTTTGAATCCTTTAAGTAAAGATTTATTAAGTTGATATAGAAATGATTATTTCTAAGATTTAAATCAACAATTGTTTTAGAAATTAGTTATTTAAATAGTTATACTCTATCTACTAATTTTATTTTGAAAATTAGTTTGGACATTAAGTTATATGTAATATTGGTATAATATTTTTTTTGTAACTAATATTTTAAGTAAAGTGTTTAAAGAAAAATAGTTTTATTTCAAAGTGTTTTCCCGATATATTTTGGATAAGTAATATAAGTTATTTTCAAGAATTCGGACTCGACAGATTTCCAGTAAAAATGAATAAATATTTGAAAGTGTTTCCGCGTAAGGAAAATGATTTGAAATTTGTTTTCAAAAGTTGTAAAGGTGAAAAGTGATTTGAAAATTTGTTTCAAATGGTTGAAATATGGAAAAATATATCTTGTAAAGATATTTTTGGAAAGTAAATAATTTGGGAAATTATTTGGAATCTTGTGATGTTGTGTATATCTATTGATAGTTAAATAACCGACTATCAATATTTACCTTTAAATGGGTATTTGTTGTGATTTGCTTGAATTTGGATGCTACACTTATTTTAAAATAAGCGCTCGTTATTCGGTTTAGCCGGGAGAAGACCTTTGGGTCATGAATCCCATTCCGAATAGTGATATGTCGTAATGGATAGCATTTGAAGACCGGTGTTGAAGACCAGATATTTTCGAAAACGCAAGGATTACCATCGAATGTCTCTGCATCGGCTGATCTCCGATACAGAGATTTTGTCACCCTTTGCGATGGATGTTCGGACGTGATTAGTGAATATCTGAATTGCAAGGCTTCTTTGGAAGTGCCTTCGGTTCCATTCGATCCTGGAACGGACTTGTATGGATGTGTGTCTGACGTTACACTTTGAGATGTAACGCTGGTTTCTATCAAATACATTTCTGTTGGTGGTGGAGAATTTATTCTCTTAGCTTAACACCCTTCTCTAAGACGTACGAGCTCAGAGGTTATGTAGTTGATGGTTACTAGTGATACATTCCCAATTTGGTAATGTGGCATACGAAGTGCTGCTGATCATTTGTTGATCAAAGCATAGCTTTTATGAAAAGCGTAGCTTTGCGGATGAGACATCGTCGGACCTCACAACCCGTTAATGGTCAAAACAGGAAAGATGCAGTAAGGTTATAGTGAGTAGCGCCCCTTAGGGTATGTGCATTTCCTTCTGGATAGAAGTGTTATCAAGGTATGGAGCCCAGATACTTAACTTATGTGGATATCGCAATTATATATGACTTTGTGATTGTTGTTGGTTGAGGATCCTCGGATAAAGGTTGTTTACAACCGGGGGATGGCAAACTCGTGTCAGTAGTTACCTACTTTTGCAGAGGTAACCCGACCTTGTGTTGGCAGAGATCCGGTTAGGTTCTCGGGGCGTCTCTCCAGAGGCGTACCCATGTGGCAATGGAAAGTTCCTTGGCCTAAATATTTGTTGGAAAATCCAAAGAAACGATACGAGCCCTGTACGGTTTTGTATAACCTGCCATGGAATGTGGCGGTAACCTGCTATTGAACATGGTAGCTACAGTAGGCATAAGTGCGGAATGTCTATGCTGGCTAAGATTTATATTGTACTTTCGAAATATTTTCCTGCACTTTGCACTTATAGCAATATCAAAGAAATTTTTTTGCGTGCCAAGTATGTTTGACTATCATAAGGAGAAATCTCCTTCGATTCAGCGTTTGCATTGTGTGTGTGTGCGGGAGGCCTTATGGTAGTTTCATTTTCCAAAAGCATTGCGGATCTATCTTAAAATATTTCTTTGTTTGTTCTAAGATAAATTGTTTTAACTTCTCACACCAGTCACACGACTGACCTGGAGTTTATTGTTCCCTTCCTAAACTCTGGGTGCCTACCAATTTCCACACGGACAGTCTAGAGTCAGGTTATCAGGTCATTCTGGAATTCAGGAGATGCTGTGGAGCTCAAGATGCGAGCTGGATGGCGAAACGTATCACTTGTATATGATATTATCTTTTCCGCTGTGTATTCAGTTGTGAGGACCGGTTTATATAACTGTCCATTATTGTGTTGTGTTGTATATTGACTCTGATGATGTAATTTATAAAATCTAAAGTTCTTTTGATTTAAAGATTATTCATTTACGTATTATATGTTGATTGTGAGATTCTTTTATTGTTTTTGTTGCTTCTTCTTTCTTTCTTCTTCTACCTTTTCTTCTTTAACCCTAAAAATTCGGTTTTTCGGCCTTCGATTGCTCGGAAGTTGATACAGTGGACGTGTTAATGTCGATTTTCGAGAGTTGAAAATCTAGTCGTTACAATGTGGTATCAAAGCATTTGGTTAAGCGACAACCTTGGCTCTGTTGGGTATTACTCATTAGAGATAGAGACAGCGGTACTCTAGAATGAGTATGAGTGTAATAATAGGTTGAGTGCGTATTTGTTAGTGAATATAAAAATTGCTTTATATTGTGTTGATTAGTTTGTTAAGTGGTATATGGATTCTGGTCAATACGAGTAATTAACGTTATTGATAGGAATCTCTAAACACTTGTACAGAACAAATTCGACACGATATCGTTTTAAAATAGGTTAAATGAAATAATTTTACCTAAATTATTTTCGTATATAAAAGAGAATTTTTTTTGTGAATTATTATAATATATGATTGTTTGGTTGCTAGAAAGTGATGATATTAAATTATTATCATTACTGTTGAAAAAGAAATTGAAATCGTAACTCCAAAGTTAAGAAATAGATTCACATACAAATAGAATTGGAAAATATAAATTGTAAATGTGATTTGTAATTTGAAGTAAAATTCCAGAGGAATATTTGGAAATGTTTTGAAAGGGTTTGCAATTTGGAAAAGATTAAATTCCTTTTTGAGTTTGAAAATGGTTTTCAAGTATTTGGAAAAATGTTTTTGGAGGGATAAAAGCTCTAAACTCTTTTCGGTCGTTGGAAAATAACTTCGGTGATGACTGTGGCATCATCGGTGTTCATTTTCGGGTTTCCAAAAGAGAGATTGCTGCCAAATTGTTTTAAATGGAAGTTGTTTGGAAAATTAGGTTTGGGTTTTGAAATTCAAAGGATAATTTGAATTGGTTTCAAAAATGGTTTGAAATGTTGGAAAGACTCTGGAATCTGATAAAAATAGTTATGGAATAAAATTTATTGAGTTGAAAATAAATTTGGGGTAGAAATAAATGAATTGAAATTGAGTTTGAATCGTGGAAATAAATATATGAAAGAATGAATTTACAATTGCGAGTAGATGAAATTGGAAACTAAATGTTGAAATTCATCTTGAAATTGCAAGTAAATTGAAAATTTGTCAAGTTGGATCAAATGAAGCTAAGTATTAAAATAAAATTAGTAAGTAAAATTAATTGAAGAAATGACAAATTTAATATAGGTTGAAATGAATTGAATTCAACATTTATAAATAAAGGGTAAATTAAATTCATATGGAATTTGAAATCCAGTTTAAATATAAGTGGTTATAAACCGAAATAGTGAATTCAATTGTGTTTGGGAACGAACAAAAGAATAAAAAAACTGAAATTGAAAACTGAACATCGAAAACCAATTTGAATTGTGCGAGATGAAATGAGTTAGATCTTCTAATGAATTAGTAAAAGAAACTAATTTAAAATAACAAGATGAATCAGTTGTGAATGAAAAATAATTGACAAAATTCGACATTCAAAAGGTAAATTGAATCCAAATAGAATTGAAATTGTAAATTGAATTCAAATGAAATTGATAATGTGAGATTGAATGAAAATGGATATTATGGTTAGCAGGATATACAAGTGGATTAAAGGAAACTGCGATTTCAATTTCGAAGATGGAAAAAAATTGAATTGCTCAACAAAAGGTATGTATTTCAATTTCAGTATGAAATTTGATGATTTTCTTGTCCAGCCACTTGGCTTTTTCTTTTCTTTTTGAAATCTAGGGGCCGTGGTGCCATTTTTGTGCTCGTACTGGGCTAGCCGCGCAAAGGAGAAGCTGGCGAAATTTTTCGAAAATTTAAGGCGTTAGAATATTTTTGAGAAAATTGGAAATTTTTGAAAACTATAACTTTGATTTTAGAGTGAAAAGTTAAACGATATAGTTGGTTTTGAAAAGATAACTAAGTATGATTTGAAAACTTAGTATAGTTATTGTATGAAGTTTAACTATGGATTTTGGAAAAGTTAAAATGTTTAAATGAATTTGAAAATTAATTTGAACAAATGGTTTTGAAAAGTTAATGGATTTCAAGACTTTTTCTTACTTGGCAATTTCGAGAACGAAATTCTTTTAAGGGGGAAGTTTGTAACGACCCAGAATTTTTGTCATTTGAAATTCGTATATTTAGTTGATTTTAAATATTAACAAGTAAAATTTTAAGTCAAATAAATTATATTTCGAATATCTAGATTTAATTGGATAATTAAATCGATAATTTAATATTTGAAATTATAGAAATAATTAGAAATTGGGTTTAAAGTGATTAAAATTGATTTGTAAAGTTGTATTAAATCATATTGGAGTTAGAATGATGTTATAGAACTTTTAAAATGGAATTAAACGTTAAATTGAAATTGAATATTTTAATATTTAATTGACGAGTAAAAATAGTCATTTTTCAAACAGTCTAGGATTTTGAAGAAAATAGTTTCATCAGATTCGTAATGTTATATTATTGTAAGATTTCAAATTTCGTGTCAATCAGATTTACGGTTTGTCCGGGGCAAGCTAAAATGCACTGAAATCGGTTTAAGTGAATTTTAAATTTAAATAGTCGATTAGAAAACCTATCTTCCAAATATGATCGAATTGGCTCCCGATATATATTCTATTGCGTTTGGAATAGGAGTAAAACATTATAAACGCCAGGCGGCACGCTTCGTTTGGAGTTCGAAAAATTTGACGATGAATAGTGTCACGAAATTTTCTATAAAAGGACTTGATTTCTTCCATTTTACTCTAACCCTAATCTTCCAAGCCCTAGCTGCCAGAAAATAATTCTGTGGATGAAAATACATCTTCTTCCTCCTCCATTTTCTCACAATCCATCGACTTTTACGCGAAGTGTTCAACTGCAAACTTGTAGAGCTCGGCACGACGAGCAAATCCAACGGTCGTGATCGAAAAAAGTCGAGTGGATCGTCGGCAAATCAAGCTACAATGGCTGGCGTTCGCGCATATTTTTCGGCGTAGGGGGTGACCGAGTGGAGCCGTTCCTTGGTCATTGATGGAGCTTGCGACGAGTTTTCGAACGATGGTGCTCGATCGTCTTCACGTTGATCGGAGGCGGTGCGATAATTGGCGAAAGAAGGCGGCCGTATTGGGTTCAATTGCGTTCGAAGTCAGGGGGGAGAAGAACATAGTCACGGCCTTGATTTGATGAAGGCAAAGCTAACGGCCAGATGGAACTAGGTTAAAAAAATTATGAAATATAAATTGTAAATTGATTTATTATAAATTCGTTTAATCTTTAAAAGGCTATAACTTTTTCATACGAGGTCTGTTTCACACGAAACGACTTGCGTCGGGTTCGTATTAACGAATACTACGTGATGGAGCTGGATTGGAGTTGATTGGAGCTAGTGTGAATTTTGGGTAGAATTAAACGCGCGTTTAATGTTATTCGAAATAAAACTCTGCAACTATATTTGAACAAGGTGAGAACTTCTCTCTCAATCGAATTGTGTTTCGATTTGAATTTTAAATAGTTAAATTTAAATTGCTTGATTGTGTGATTGAATGATAAATTGCTAATTGTTGTATTGAAATAGACCCTATATGCCGTATATTAAGTGGAGGTTATTATATTAAACCCATATACCGCGATATTCCACCTTGAAGTGGAATTAGTATTATATATGTATTTGGAGTTGATTTTCCCGCATTATATAGCGGATGAGACCCTTTTGCGCCGCATAATAGCGGATAATATTTTATATAAATCCATGTACCGCGATATTCCGTCTTGAAACGAGATTGGTACTGTGCTAACATATGTGGATGCAGGGAAACAGGTTGGAGGGATCCAACTGGATTCCTCAAATAATTGAATTTGTTTCAATGTTGTGTGTTGATTATTTATAATCTCTGTGTGATTATCTTTATGATTGAAATCGTTGAAGGCTAAAATTTAGCTGAATATAATTTTGGTATCAAAAGATACCGGAATAAATAAAAATTTGATTTTCGAAAATTCAGGTTGAAAGTTTATATTAAAAATTTATTTTTGAGGATTGGATAAATTTAAAAGAAGGAATTCTAAAATAATAAAGTTTTATTTTTAATCTTATTGAATGAAATTTCAAAATACAGGAAAGCTTTAATAAATGGATTTCGGGTAATATTATTCAAAGGTTGAAGAATTTATTCAAAATACGGATTTTAAAGAGTTTGAAAAATGAAAGAGTTTGTTTTCTTTAAAAGGAATTTATTTTTTTGAAAGGAAATAAAAATTTGAAATCCATTTGGGAATTGATTTTTGGTGATTGGATTTAAATCGTTTGAAATCCATTTGGAAATTTACTTAGTGTTTTGAAAAGAATTTAGAATCAATTTGAAAATTGATTTGGGGTTTAGTAGAAATTGATTTCAATTGGAGATTTGAATTGAATTCACTTAGTGTTCAATTTCTTGGAGAATCAATATGGAATTTGATTTGGTTGTTTTTGAAATCAATTGAAAAATTGAATTGTTGCTGTATGTGAATATTTGAAATCGATTTGAAAATCGTATTATCAGTGGATATTTGGAAATTTAAATTAACCATGGAATTTATAAAGGAAAGGGAAATTTGTTTAAGAAAAAATGAACATTGATTTATTTTTGAAGCGTGGAAATAAATTTACAGATTTGGAACGTAAATTTAAAGTAAATCGGTAAGGATTTATTTAATTCGTTTAAATGAACCATTTTGAAATGAAACTGTATTCTCCCTGGAAAGCCGAATAAAATTTTTGAATAGCTTTGAAAGATATATATATATATATATATATGTATATATATATAATTCTAGAATTGGTTTTGAAAGGGATACTTTGGAGAAATTAACTTCTTAAATTGTTTTGAATCCTTTAAGTAAAGATTTATTAAGTTGATATAGAAATGATTATTTCTAAGATTTAAATCAATAATTGTTTTATAAAATAGTTATTTAAATAGTTATACTCTATCTACTAATTTTATTTTGAAAATTAGTTTGGACATTAAGTTATATGTAATATTGGTATAATATTTTTTTTATAACTAATATTTTAAGTAAATGTTTAAAGAAAAATAGTTTTATTTCAAAGTGTTTTCCCGATATATTTTGGATAAGTAATATAAGTTATTTTTAAGAATTCGGACTTGGCAGATTTCTAGTAAAAATGAATAAATATTTGGAAGTGTTTCCGCGTAAGGAAAATGATTTGAAATTTGTTTTCAAAAGTTGTAAAGGTGAAAAGTGATTTGAAAATTTGTTTCAAATGGTTGAAGTATGGAAAAATATATCTTGTAAAGATATCTTTGGTAAATAAATTATTTGAGAAATTATTTTGAATCTGGTGATGTTGTGCATATCTATTGATAGTTAAATAACCGACTATCAATATTTGCCTTTAAATGGGTATTTGTTGTGATTTGCATGAATTTGAATGCTACACTTATTTTAAAAATAAGCGCTCGTTATTCGGTTTAGCCGGGAGAAGACCTTTGGGTCATGAATCCCATTCTGAATAGTGATATGTCGTAATGGATAGCATTTGAAGACCGGTGTTGAAGACCGGATATTTTTGAAAACGGAAGGATTACCATCGCATGTCTCTGCATCGGCTGATCTCCGACATAGAGATTTTATCACGCTTTGTGATGGAAGTCCGGACTTGATTAGTGAATATCCGGATTGCAAGGGATTCTTTGGAAGTGCCTTCAGTTCCGTTCGATCCCGGAATGGACTTATATAGATGTGTGTATGACGTTACACTTTGAGATGTAAACCTGGTTTCTATCAAATACATTTCTGTTGGTGGCGGAGAATTTATTTTCTTAGCTTAACATCCTTCTCTAAGACGTAGCTCAGAGGTTATGTAGTTAATGGTTACTAGTGATAGATTCCCAATTTGGTATGTGGCATATGAAATGCTATTGTTCATTTGTTGATCAAAACCTAGATTTTATGAAAAGCGTAGCTTTGCGGACGAGACTTCGTCGAACCTCACAACACGGTAATGGTCAAAACAGGAAAGATGCAGCAAGGTTATAGGGAGTAGCGCCCCTTAGGGTATGTGCATTTCCTTCTGGATAGAAGTGGTATCATGGTATGGAGCCCAGATACTTAACTTATGTGGATATCGCAATTATATATGACTTTGTGATTGTTGTTGATTGAGGATTCTCGGATAAAGGTTGTTTACAACCGGGGGTTGGCATACTCGTGTCAGTAGTTACCTACTTTTGCAGAGGTAACCCGGCCTTGTATTTGCAGAGATCCAGTTAGGTTCTCAGGGCGTCTCTCCAGAGGCGTACCTATGTGGCAGTGGGAAGATCCTTGGCCTGAACATTTGTTGGAAAATCCAAAGAAACAATATGAGCCCTGTACGGTTTTAGTTGTATAACCTGCCATGGAATGCGGCGGTAACCTGATATTGAACATGGTAGCTATAGTAGGCATAAGTGTGGAATGTCTATGCTGGCTAAGATTTATATTGTACTTTCGAAATATTTTCCTTCACTTTGCACTTATAGCAATAATATCAAAGAATTTTTCTTGTGTATCATGCATGTTTGACTATCATAAGGAGAAATCTCCTCCGATTTTGCATTTGCATTGTGTGTGTGCGGGAGGCCTTATGGTAGTTTCATTTTCCAAAAGCATTGCGGATCTATCTTAAAATATCTCTTTGTTTTTTAGGATAAATTGTTTTAAGTTCTCACACCAGTCACATGACTGACCTAGAGTTTATTGTTCCCTTCCTAAACTCTGGGTGCCTACCAATTTCCACACGGGCAGTCTAGAGTTAGGTTATCAGGTCATTCTGGAATTGAGGAGATGCTGTGGAGCTCAAGAGGCGAGCTGGATGGTGAAACTTATCACTTGTATATGATATTATCTTTTCCGCTGTGTATTCAGTTGTGAGGACAGGTTTATATAACTGTCCATTATTGTGTTGTGTTGTATATTGACTCTGATGATGTAATGTATAAAATGTACAGTTCTTTTGATGTAAAGATTATTCCTTTATCTATTATATGTTGTTCCGCTGCGATTGTGAGATTCTGTTATTGTTTTTGTTGCTTCTTCTTTCTTTCTTCTTCTACCTCTTCTTCTTTAACCCTAACAATTCGGTTTTTCGGCCTTCGATTGCTCGGCAGTTGATACAGTGGACGTATTAATGTCGATTTTCGAGAGTTGAGAATCTAGTCGTTACAGTTTATTTACAGTCCATAAGTATTTATGCCCTAACTCGAGTGTTTTATGCTTTGCTTTACGCTCGAGTCAGATTGTGTGATTCAGCATGCAAGATTCACCTTCGGAGTTGGAGCTTTGCTTGAAGATCCAGTTATCTATTTTGCTTTCAGTATCCAGTGATTCCAGTGTTGTATTCTGATTTGTACTTGATGTATCTTGTTATTCTTTTGTTGTATCTTGTTTAACTTGATGTATCTTATATTTTATATAGAAGCTTCATGAACTACAATCTCATTTACTTCCACTACATTATTATATACTCTGTGTCTGTGATCTGTGATACTTTATTTACTGTATATTCTGAGATTTGCCAAATTTTATTTACAATGCGGCATTTTGAGCTATTCAAGTCCGACATGTGCGGATGCGAATGGTTGAAATATCGGGTTGTTACATCAATTGTCCGATAATCCCAATGACTGCACTTGGGAAACCAAAGAATTTATCGAGCGATCGTATCCTGGATTCCTTTCTTCTCATGGTGTTGGTGAGAATCCTTTATCTCAAGCATTTGTTCTTTCTTTCTTGAGATGGTTTGATGTGTTGTTTATGGACTTTCCTCTAGGAATTGCGAGGATGCAATTTTGTTAAGGGGGGGTCTGTAATAACCCGTGATTTAAGAGATTATCAAAATATTAAATTATAATGTAAATTAAAATGTAATATGGGAATTATGAATTTACAGATGGAATAAATTGATGATAATATTGTTTATTTAAAATAAACAATGTTTATTGATTAAGAGTTGGGTTTTTAGTGTAAATAAATGGGAAATAAAGTTTAAAACACTTTATTAGTGGTATGGAATGAGAATAAAATGATGAAAATAAATTATTAGGTTAAAATTTATAATATTGGAGTTTTATTCCAATGTTTGCCTTTTATCCTGAAACAAAAGGATAAACATGAATGAAATCAATTATCAAGGATGTGATATTATTGCAAATGGTGTTTCAATATTTAAAAATTTGCTAAAACACATTTGTAACATTTTTTTGAGGCGAGGAATAATTTTTTTAGGGGTAAAATATGTTAAATTTGAATTATTTGTCCTTAAACAACAATATCGACAAATGTTGTTGTATTAAAGGTAAAACACAAAGAAAATAATTTTTTGTCCTATAATTAAGTTTGAAATAATGTTTTAAAGCTATAAAAATATTAAAAGCATTTTTATACATTTTAATGAACTTAGGAATAAATTTTTATTGGTGAAATATGATGAAAATAGTGATTTTCACTAAAAATGTGAATATTGGTAAATAATTGGTATTAAATTGTGAAAATAATATGTTTAATTGAAAATTTTATATTTTAACATTACTCACATATTCCCTTCCTTAAAACATGAAAAATGCAATTTGTTTCATGTAAATCGGAATTTACATGTGTAAAATATGTTAAAAACAAGTTTAAACTTGCAAATAGCAAACTCAAAAATACAGTAAGTGTTAAATGTGTTTAAAGAGCAAAATCAATTTCCTAATAGCCCGTTATCTGGATCCTTCTGTTGAGATACGACCCTTTTTCTTCTTTAGTAAACCGTCTTCCTCAAAAAGCTTCTCAAGAGAAAAAGATGGCTCCATTTTAATGAAACTAAAATTTATATCAATATCCTTGTGAATTTAGTACTAAGATTCAAGTTAAATACTAAGATATAGGTAATCTCCATCCTTTTAAACTCTCTAATCCATCAAAATCTAAATTTTTGCTATTGTACGTTTCTAATTGCTATATCATTGTCTACATGTCTCTTTTACGCTAGCTACAGGTTCCTGTGCTCAAGTCTTAGCTAAACTTCAATCATTGCAACCAAATCGTTGCTACTTCTTTCTAAAACTATTCGATAAGAAAAATCACTTAAATAAGTCATCTAGAAAGTGAATTGCTTAGTTTCAGCGAAGTCCGTATGCAAATTTCTGTCCCTTTGTTTATATTATTGTCTAAAAAGTATCATTTTAGAAAAATCATAACTTTCTTATCTTGCAGAGAAATATTATCAAATTTGAATATTTTGTAATCCTTGTGTCATATTGTAATTGTACAAAATTTCACTTGAAGCTAAGTTGTCTAGATGTTGGATATCAGTCCCCGAAGTTGGCAAGAAACTAGATCTACAGTTGAGCTCATTTTTGTGTTTGAAAAGTGACATTTTAGAAAAATCATAACTTTCTCATCTTGCAGCGAAATGCTATAAAATTTTAATATGTTGTAGACCTTGTGTCATAGTTTAAGTGCTGTGAAATTTCACTCCAATCTGAGTTGTCTAGATGCCAAAAATCAGTCGCCGAAGTTGGCTAGAAATAAGATCTATAGTTGAGCTTATTTTTGTGTTTGAAAAGTGCCATTTTAGAATAACCATAACTTTCTCATCTTGTAGTGAAATTTTGTCAAATTTTATTACAAAATTTCACTCGAATTAGAGTTGTTTAGATGCCAAAAAAGTCGTCAAATTTGGCTAGAAACTGGATCTGCAGCTGAGCTCATTTTTGTGTTTGAAAAGTGCCATTCAGAAAAATCATCACTTTCTCATCTTGTAGACAAATGGAGTAAAATTTTAGTACGTTGTATTCCTTGTGTCATAGTTTAATGCTGCAAAATTTCACTTGAATCTGAGTTGTCTAGATGCTGGAATCAGTCGTCGAAGTTGGCAAGAAACTAGATCCGCAACCGAGCACATTTTTGTTTGAAAAGTGCCATTTTAGAAAAATCATTACTTTCTAATCTTGCAGCGAAATGCTGTCAAATTTTAATATGTTTTTTTCCACGTGATATAGTTTATTACTTCAAATTTTTGTTCAATTATGGGCAGTTTTAATATCTGAAACACATCGTCAAATTTGGCTAGAAACAAGATTTTCAACTTGTAGCATTCTTCATTAGTTTCGCTGTTGTTTTTTTACTTAATTGATGATTGAATTGAAAAGTTGGGTGATGGATTTTGAAGCTTTGACATCCGATAACGGATTAGCACAGTATTGAAGAAATTTGGAATTTAAATTTGGAATTTAAATTCAAATATCGGTAAATATCGATGTTTGGAGAATTTGATGGTTTTAATTGTTTTTGCTTTCAAATGAATTCTGGAAAATTTATTTAAAAATCATGGTTTGGAAAGTGAATGTTTTTAAGACATTTTAAATGATTTTTAATCAATTAATTAGTATTTTAAAGTATTTTATAAATAGATAATCTATTTAAATAAGGGTTTTTTTCCTTATAAAGCTTATATATATATATATATATATATATATATATATATATTTCTCAAAATCATTTAAAATCCTATTTTCCCTACAAAATTATTTTAAATATATTTCAGCTCTTTCTTATGAATTTTGTCGTATAAGAATGAGAATTAAACGATTTAGTAAAAATACGTGGTATGGGACATGTGTTTTTGCTTTATCGCTCAATATCGGACTTGTACGATCGAAACCAATTTGAAGTGATATTTGAGATGATTTAGAGGTTGCCAAATTTAAGAGAAGGTTACTAGCTCGAGGACTACTATTTATGAGTGCATTCGATGACGGAACAATCTAGATGTAGTTTTATTAATAATTACCGATGAAACGAGGCAATTTTGGATGTTAAAACTTTAATTTGCGATTATAGTTAGAAATGTCCGTCACGATGTTCTTCATATTTGCCAAAGAGATGAGGCGAATTGTTTATTTGATGATGTTTTATGTTGGTTTTCTAATGTGGCATCGACTAACGATTAGTAAACCAATAGGTGCGAAACGTATGGTATGGGACGTACATTCACGTCTATCGTGTTCCTATTCGAGAGGTTGAGACACATTCAAGATGTTACTAGTACTATAGACCGAGTACACGATTGGAGTCACTATGATGTTTATGATGTTATTACTAGACTATAATCATCACGGTGTTATTACTGGGGTTTTGTCACTGGGCGTTGTCCTGATATTCCCGACTATAGTCAATGAAGATGATCACGATGTTATGATGTTATGTGACCCAAAGTCATCAGGATGAATGGTACCAAATAATAGTAGTACTAGTCAAGATGAAAAGAACGTGCAATTTTCTATGAAGTTTTTGATGTTTGATTTCACCTTTTTGATGATGTTGTTTGAATACGACCTTGAATATGATATAGGATACATTTATATTATGCTATATGGTGATTTCGATGATGATTGCCTTTAACTCTTATTGAGTTCTTATGATAGATTATGATGATTTGATGTTTCTTTATGAAGTTATTATATGGTTCTCATCCCTTATCCACTTTACTTATAGATGTCTTTAAGAAAAACCATATGCATGTTAGTTATTGAATTCCCATGAAATAGATAGATGAATCACTGATGTCCCCTTTCTTATGAATGATATGATGAATAATATATCGTTCCATTTGCAACAACGGAGTGATTCTCACCCTTCCGCTTATTACTGAGATCCTTACTACTGATAAGTTCTAGCTTGCTTGAGCCGTGTATGCTTTTCACTCGAGTCAGACCAAGTTGCATCTTAGGTATGGATTGCTGCTTTCCTTGGATCGTTTTGTTGGCTTTTGTTGGGCTTTATCATTTTGGCTTGGATATCGCACTTTTTGAGTAGACGACTCTTATGTTATCACGATGTGTATGCTTTTGTAGGATGGTTGTATATGTTATTCGGTAGTCCATGCTACTTATGTACGGTGTACTATTATTATGACATATGGTGATATGTATATATATACTCTGATCTGGGTTTACTGTTCCATGACTGATATATTTACTTACTCGCAAATTGCATTTATTCTGAGACAGTTCGAAACCACAATAGTGTGCAATAGTTATAGACTAAGTGTGTCGACCACTGATGAGGTAATGAAAAAATTAGAGACACATTCGACATGCTTAGACCTTAACTAATTTATTACTACGATGGTCGCCCTTAACCAGCCCTATTCTCTGCATTAGTATAAAAGATTACTTTGTAATTCTCTTTACTAAAGTAGGTCTCGAGATGGGGCGTCACATAACAGAATCTTAAAAGATTTGTTGAGAGATTGTGTTCTAGATTTCAAGTAAACATGGAAAGACCATCTACATCTATTCGAGTTTTCATATAACAGCGATTATCAGACTATTATTGGGATGGCACCGTTTGAAGCTTTGTATGGAAGGCCATGCGAATCTCCCATTTTTTGGTTAAAGACTGGGAATAGGTTGATTCTTGGTCTAGATCCGGTTAGAGATGCCTTAGAAAATATTATGGTTATTCTGGCAAAATAAAGGAGGCTCACTTTAGGCAAAAAAGTTATTCGAATAAGAGATGGAAATAGTTAGATTTCTCAGTTGGAGACCAAGTTTTCGTAAAGGTGTCACCAAGGAAAGGTGTGATTAGACTTATAAAATTAGGAAGTTATCAACGAGATTCGTTGGACCTTTTTATATCATTGAGAGGATCAGTAAACTCGCAAAGTTGAGTTGCCGAGCAGTTTAGCAAGCGCCCACGACATTCTTCATGTTTCTCTTCTCAAATAGTGTGTTAGAGACCTGGAGTTTACTATTGCACTGACTGTGCAAGAAGATTTAGTGGTGGAACCAGATTAGACTATAGGGAGGAAGTTGGTTCGCACTGTTGCGAGAGATGAGAAGAGGCTTAGAACAAGACAGCCAGATTAGCCAATATCCAGTGGAGTGACAATGACAGGGACTGTATTCAGGAGGTTGAGAGAAGGATTAAAGATCCTTATCTGTATTTGTTTGATTTATAGAACTTACGGTAATTTCGAGGAGAAATTCTTTAAGGAGGGGAGTCTGCAGATTTTTGATAACATTATTTATAATATTTTGTTAGATAAATTAAATAAAATAATATGTTGATTAGGGGATTGAGATTTGATTTTATTAAAGAGGTAGTCGTGCCATTTAATTAAAGAACTAAAGGAAGATTAAAAATGAATAAGAGAAAGGGGTAAAATGGGAAAGCCATTTCTATATCACGTAAACTATGGTCGTGTACACTCCATACACGTTCATGTCTCATTCTCAAAAAATTTAAAGCTACGACCGACCAACATTAAGAAGGAAAGGGGAAAAAGATACAAGGAAAGCTACGTAGAAGCTTAAGCAAATCAAATCAATTAATATCTCAATCTCTTTAATCCCGAAGGCTAAGGTGAATAATGTCTACATCTCTATTTTGAATTGTTTTTCCATTTTAAGGTAATTTCAAAACAATTTGCAATGTTTTGCCATGTTTTTGAATGATGGAATGTTTATATATAATTGTTGATGATTTATACATGTACATATTGATTTTTATAACAAATTTTAACCTAAAACCTATTAAATGACATTTTTATGCCTTGCGAATTTTTATAAAGGTCGAAAATAATATTTTGGAGATAGGTTTTAGTTTATAGAGCTTTTAGAATTAATGTTGATTTTATATGAATTTTCTAGTAAAGAAAATGATATTTTAGGTTATAAATTATTTACGGATAAATAATTAATTATTCGGGTCTGAAATTTATATATGTTAGACAACATATTAAAAGAGATTTTATGGAATTTTTCCAAATTTTTCCTAAGTATTTTAAAAGGTATATAAAATTATTTAAGATATGGAACTTAAATGTTTTATATATTTTAAAACGAGAAATGGGCTTTTTGCAAATAATTTGAATTTGTTAATTCTAGGAAATGGCAGCATTTTTGAAAAAATTAGTATGGCAATCAATCAGATTTAGACAAAGAAGGAAGATGAGGTACATAAGAAATAGTTTAAAAGTAAAAATAAATTGGTTTTTTATTGTTTATTCTCTTTCAGCACCAAGTTCTACCTCCATACTATCACCTCCGGCATAGTTGAAACCAATGCATACGTTATTAGGTAACTAGTACGTAATGAATTGGATGTAGACGAAAGGTAGGGGTCGAAACCAAGGGGCTCTGAAAGGGTTGAAGCTTTTCTTTTGTTTTAAAGAAAAATGTGTATGCATGCTTTTGAATAAGATGCTTTCGACTTACTTGGGTTTCGGCTAAGTCAAATGCTTTAAAAGAAAATTGGTTTTGAATAGTTACTTCTTTTTTTAAATGAATGCTTTCGACTAAGTCAAAATACCTAGCCACCGCCTTTTACCTTTCGGCCTAGTAGGTTTCGAAGGGTTTGTTTTGTATTAGAAAACCTGCACATTTCTCCAATGCTTTCGAAGGGATGGTTTCGACACCATCACCTCATTACATAGGAGTTGGTTTCAAAATAGATACTTTCGACTTAAAAGTTTTTAGGACCCTTTTTCTATGTTTAAAGTAAAAATCAAAATGGTTTAAATAGTGATAGATTTAAATGGTTTCGAAACTGATAGTTTCGGCTGAGACATTTTCAAAGGGTTTCGAAGGAGTTAACTTTGAATGGTTTCAAAAGGTTTCCACATGTTTTAAATTGAACCCAAACGCTTTCAAAAGGTTTTATAAGTAGTTTCAAAGGAGTGGTTCCCTATAGGTTTCGAAGGAGTCGAAAGGTTTTGTTTCTCATGGTTTGAATGGTTTCGAAAGGAAAGGTTTTCCAATAGTAATGAAAGGCACTAGTTAAAGGTTTTAAAAGAAAGATGGTCTAAGGTTTTTAAAGCCCTCGAAAGGAAGATTTCCAAAGTTTTTGAAAGAGTTTTGAGAATATTCCGAAAGGAAGGTTTTGGCCTTTTGGCCTAGACGAAAGAAAGGGATTTACTTGGTTTCGGAAGGGGTACTTTCAATTGTTTTGAAAGAGGTACTTCCAATTGTTTTGGATGAGGGACTTTCAAAGTTAAATATTTTAATCAACTATGATTTGATTAAAGTATATATATATAACATGGAAAGGTGGTTTTGAGTAAAGCATAAAATATTATATATTTTCCTTGTTGGAGTTTGATTTAAAGATCTTAAATCATTTTAAAATGGTTTTCAAGGAACATTTTGGGAAGATACCCTAAGCGAAATGATTCAGATATTGGATACCAGATAGGATTGATATAGGGTCGCTTCTTATACATTAACTATTAGCCCCAGCTAATTTAGACCAAAATTCCAATGTGTGAGGCTTTGTCACGGGTGAGACTAAAATTATGGATACACATAGAAATGAATATATTTTTGTATATAAATAGAATATTGGCGAGCCCACAAAACCATTATGATCAGGTGACCTCGGAAGATGATAAGTTAAGGAAAAACCATCCAGAAGAGAAGTATTTAATAGATAGTTAAGGGCAGATTGTCCAAAATAAGAGTATGTCAAATAGATGTTAGATAAATTTTGATCTTGTAAGGTTGGACTGAGTCATCCAAAGGTTAAAAGCTAGCTACTCAAAACTTTGTGCATGAATAGATAGTCCATTTTATTACCAGATATATATTTACGTATGTTTAAATAATGATGCTTTACTGATATTTTGGCCTATTTTGGTTATTGGAAAAGAATTGCAAAAGATATGTTTTAAGAAATGTTAGTGAGTGGAAATCCATTCCGCTAAGCGGCTTGGTCTCACATAACATAAATTAACATAGTTGAACAGTATTATTCACACCAGGTTTTAAGTCTGGCTCGAAGTTTTTGTTTCCTCTTAAACTCTCGGGTGCTCCAAATTGATTTGAGTAGCCTGAGGGTTGAGGTTTTTAGGTTTTGAGATTTTGGCGAATAAGCTTCCCGAGACGAGTAGATGGCTGACAGATAGCTATTTAGGAGTTCAGTTTATTTATTTTGATTCTGCTGTTCATTAAGTCAGATATGACTATGTTGCTTTGATCATCCAAGGGAGAATCGTCATATGTTGTTCTAGGCGTATTATTGTAAATTATATTTGATCATTGCGTGGGAAACGTTTTAGGAATTTTTGTAACTTGAATATGATATTGTTTCTAAATGTAATTAGCAAAGTGTTGCATTTTGAAATTTAGTGATTTTGTACACATTCAAGTGCTTCTGATATTATGGATACAATTAGCATTACCGTATTTTTTCACATTAATACTATGGATGACTGCAGCATCTGTACCACTTAGCTTTTGGCCTCCAGATACAGGATGTTACATAAAGAATGGATAAAAATAATTAAATATCGAGAAGAGCTTCACACAATTCTTGACGAAAACTAGGAAAATGATTCAAATATTTGAATATAACAAGGAAAGTAAAATTTTCAAACAATGGCTAGGAGGTTATGCCCCTTACCAAAAGCCTACCTCTAGAAATATACTTGATAACTCTAATGGCTCTAAGAAACCTCCAAGCCCAACCCGCCAACCTTTACCGAGAATCCGAGTATTTCACGTCTCTGAAGCATACAACCAAATCCAATCCAGAGTACATATGAAGATACCCTAATGGGAATAATTCCACATAACTTGGCCCATCCTCACGCTTTGGTTTTAATTATTTCTGAAAAAGGATAGTAATGCTCAAATGAGCAACAAATTGTCTTGGATTGATGAAACACAAAAGATGAAAAGATTAATTTCAAAATTTGAATAGAACAAGGAAAATGAATTTATCCAACATAACTAGGAGAGTTCTCCTCCCACACTAAAAGTATACCTCTAGATAAAAAATATTTGAGAGTCCACACCAAACGTGCAACACTCTTGAGAACTTCCCAGCTGGACCCCGTTAAATCAACAGGCATTCGAATATACTCACATCAATGCATGCATGATATCGAAAACACTAGATAAATGTGAATATACCCTAATAGGTGCAAACCACTCCCACTTGCTCTTTGGTTTAAGTTTTCACAATGTTGGATGCCAATGCTCAAAATATGAGCGATAACTTGTCTAAAAGTGACAAGTTCAACAATGATTAGGAGGGTGCAACTTCTTATTCGCTCTTTGGTTTTAGTCATTTTGGACAAAGGATATAAAAGCTTAAAGGAACAACACATCGTCTTAGAGTAACGAAATACAAAGAAGATAGCAGAATCGAAATCGATAATTAATTATTCAACTATTAGGAATAACAAAATGGATTATATATAGAAATTAAATCGCATACACTTACCACCAATTAATGAATCAAACTTTTGAAACATTTGATTCAAACTTATGCTTGATTTTCACATTTCCGTTATTTGTAAAACATTTTAAAAGCACTTATTGAAATTGTGACGACCCGGGATTTTCAAGCATTTAAAATTGGAATATTTAATTGATTTTAAATTTTCAATAGAGTAATTTTAACTTGAATTACGAATATCATGATTTATTTGATAATTAAATTATTGAATTAAATAATTTGAAATTGAATAAAATATGAAATCTGATATTTTAAGCCTATTAAAAATAATTTGAAGGCTTATAAAATTTATATTGATAATACTAAAGAGAATAGAAGTGTTGAAATAAAATTTAAAAATGGTTTGTTAAGTTTAAAAATTTTCTAGTTTAAATTTGAATTTAAAAATAGCCTTCCGAGGCACAGTCTCAGAATTCAGCGAAACCAGTTCCATTGGATCCGTAATATTGTTTTATTATCATATTTCAAATTTCGTAGTAATTAGAGTTGTTGTGTGAGCGTACGTTATAAAAACGCGGTAGAAATTTCATCGAGACGGTTTGAAATTTTAATTTTTATATAACGATTCGATGTGACCATACCTGTCGCATCTGCCTACTTTCCTTCCTATAAGCCACCTACCGTTCCTTCCCTTATACGCCACTCCCCTCCCCATTAATTCATTCATCCTTATCTTGTTTTTTTGACGAAAAAAATATATAAGAAAAGAGAAACGCGAGTGCCAGATTGAAGCCAAGCTCCCTCCTTTCATTTTAAAATCAATTCAAAAAAAAATATCAATCAAATTCGAACCCATGGACGAAGCCGACTCATCATCTAAAATCCTTAGTTCCTCTTTCATAAATTGATTCATTCATTCAAGAAATTTGCCGATTTGTGTTCGCGAAAGGGGGAAATGCGGTGGCTGTGCTATACGCATGCGAGGAGACAAAATCGAATCATATACTTCGTTCGTCGAGGGTTTAGCTTCGTAACTGAAGCTTGAAGAGGCCGAACTGGGGTTCGATGATGAGGCTATGGAATCTCCGGTGTCTTGAGAAGCTCGCATAAACCACTGCAGATCGAGGAGAGAGGATCGACAGTTTGTTTCGTGATGATCTTCGATCTCTCTAGGTATTTCTTCCTTTGGTTTACGATTTAATTCCTACAGTAATATATATATGTGGAGATAAGATTTTTGAAGTTGGAAATGTTTAAAATAGGAATATTTATGATATACTAATATACACATTTTTAGTGTACGAGTTATTTTAAAATGATAGATTTGGAGAATAATTTGCGTACTTAGATTATTTTCGATACTAAAAGATTTTATAAAAAAAATAAAAAGAGATCGTATTCAAATTTGCAGTTATTAGATTAAATAAAATTTATCAAATGCAAATTAATTAGGCAGATGTGTTCGAATGTTAACAAACTGGAAAATTTATAATTATCAAATGGAAATTGAGTATTCGATTGTTTCGAATATTAATACAATTATATAATTGTTATACAAGGTTTAAAATCAAGAAAACAAGACAGTTTGGATTGCAAACAGCAAAATCAAAGGTGAGTTAATCTCACTCAGTTAAATTTAAATGATTAAATTTAAATAATAGTTTGAATAGTTGAATTGATTGATGCGATATAGTATGATATTTTGGAATTGGCATATTATATTGTGCTAACATTTGTGGATGCAGGGAAAACAGGTTGGAGGGATCCAACTGGACCCCTCACATTTATTTAAATTATTCAATATTATCTGTTGTGATTATTTGATATCCTATGATGAGTTATATTGGAATATTGAATGTTATGGTTTAATTGGATATTTGGGTATAATGAATTACCAAAATATATGAATTGGATTGTTGAAAAGAAATTAAAGGAAGTAAATTTGTGAGCGAAATAATTCTAGAAAGTTTGAATAAATTAAGAATGAATTGAAAGGAAATAGAAGTAATATGAAAATGATAATAAATAACTTCGAGTATGAAGAGAAATAGAATTTTGAATAAAATGAAATTGATGAATTGTAAACTTAAGTTATATCAATTAAAGAAATAAAGAATTATATAAAATCCAAAGTTTAAATTTATTTAAGGAATAAAGAAGTAATTGGGAAATCTAAAAATTGGAATTTTTAGTTAAAGTATTTTTAAATCATAGTCAAGAAAGGATATCTGAAATTAATAGATTTTGAATTAAAAAGGGAATAAATTGGAAATCAATTTGGGAAATTGATTTAAGTTGGGATTTTCTCTGGATAACCAAGTACATTTTTTTAAAGTAAATTTTTAAATAAATTTAAAGGTTTTAAAGTTGTTGTAAAAAGCAAGTTTTGGCTAATATTTAAGTTCTAAAGTAAGTATTTTCTCAAATCTATTATAGTAGTAATTATTTAAAGAGTGACTTAGTATTTTGTTTTCAAAAGCAATAATCTAGTTTTATACTTTATTTAGTAACCTTAATTTCAAATATTCATATAGTATGTATATTTTTTTCAATGAAGTAGTTTTAAAATAAATATTTCTTTTTTTAGAATATTTCAAAGTAAAGTGTTTTAAATTATTTTTAAAATCTAGTTTTGTGCTTGGTGATTTCAGAGTAGATAGAAAATATTTGGGAAAGTTTATTCTGAAAGGAAGGATGGTTTTGAAAACTATTTTCAAAGGTTTGAAAATAGAAATATATCTTGTGAAGATATTAAGATAAATGAATAATTTGGGAAATTATTTATTGTGTGATGGATGTTTGTGAATATTAATTGATAGTTAAATAACCGACTATCATTATTGGCCAACTGCGCTGATCGTTTCGAAGAGACCGGGATTGAGATTTATTTCTCGAAAACCACTTCGATCCGGTTTGTACGTTGCGTGAAACGAGTTCGGAGTCGAAGATGGAGCAGTGAAGTGCAAGGGCTAGTCGCTACTAATCCTGAGGATATTTCCAAAATGGATGTAGTAGGAATAGTGCCTTCGGTTCCGTTCGAACCCGGGACGGACTTGTATGGATGAATGCTTGCGAAACATCGTCAGGTGGACGATGGGCATTCTACGGGATATATTCTAAAAAGGTAACGCTTAGCCTCAAGCCTCATCAAATGGGAATGACTGAAAATCAGGGGTTATGCAGCAAGGCTAGGTGGGTAGCACCCAAGCAGGGTGAGGTCATTCCAGTCTAGATGTCCCTTTTTATTTCGGCTTAGTGGTGCGGTTGCTGATCCCAACCGCAGGGTGATCTCACTCGGGATTATCCAGTAAGGAGCAGTCCCGGCCTTGTGTTGTAGGGGAGCGGGCGTACTCCTTAGCACGGTGATCTAGGCCCCGTACTGTGACAGGTGGTACCCCAGTGCCTAGTCATTGGTTGGAAATCCATTCTCCCTACGAGCCTTGTACGAGTTTTGTTTGTATTACCCACTTTGTGGCTAGTAGCTGGAATTTAATAGATGTAACAATTTCGGCTATTTTATAAGTGTTTGTATATAGACCCTATTATAATATCAGAGGATTTCTATAAAAATTGTTTTAGCTATCGTAAGGTAAAAACCCGACATGTTTATTTGTGGCGTGGTCTTACGATATGCTTTTGTTTTCAAAGGATTTTTGAAACTTTAATAATCAATTGGCTGTGATTTTCTCACGTTGGTATTCCAGACTGACTCGGGTGTTATTTAACTATAATGCTCGGGTCAGACCGAGTATTATAGGATACGGGATATGATGCTATGGAGCTCAGGAGTCGAGCTGGATTGACGATACGTACACTCGTACTTGTTATATATATATTCTGTTGTTGAGTTGTTGTGTATCCATTGTATGTTATTGATGTGAGCTGTGACTGATGTACTCTGATGATGTAATGTATGTAAATAGATATATTTGATTTTGAGTAAAGATTATTTACTATCTATTATATTTTATTCCGCTGCGAATGGTTAGATTCTGATGTTGATTTTGTTTTCTCTTCTTCTACCTCTTCTTCTTTAACCAAAACGGTTCGTATTTCTGTGCAACTTGAGTTGATTTAGGTAGAATAGTGTTGACTCAAGGGGTACGGATGTGCGGGTCGTTACACTTGGTATCAGAGCTTAGGTTGGTGATAACCTTGGCTCTGGTGGGAATTACTCATAGAATAGAGTCAGTAGTACTCTAGAATGAGTTTGAGCGTATTAATAGATATGAGCGCGTATTTGTTAGTGGATTTAAAAATGGTTTTATATTGTGTTGATTGGTTTATTGAGTGGCATATGAACCTTCGTCGACACAGTCTGGACAACTGTATCGAAGGGGTTTCTAAACGCTTGAATTGAACATTTCGACACAATATTGTTTTAAATAGGGTAAATGAAATAATTTTACCCAAAATTATTTTTGTATAGAAAAGAAATGATTTTTCTTAATTGTTATAGTTATATATGAATGCTTGGTTGTTAGAAATGATAATGTTAAATTATTATCAATGTGTAAAAGTGAATGAAAAATTGAAATAATAACCAAAGGTTAAGGAATCAATTTATAAACAAATAAAATTTGTAAATGTGATTCAATATTGAATAAGGAATAGAAATCATAATTATAAACTAAGAAACAAATTCATAAACAAATGAAATTTGTAAATGTAAATTATGAATGTGAATTATAGTATGATTAATAATAATAATTAAAATAAGATAGATTTCAAGGTAATATTTGAATATAAAATTAAAGGATTGGGAATTTGAAATTTGGAAATTTAAATTCCCTTGAATTTGAGAAAAATTCTCAAAAAGGTTGGGAAAAATAGTATATATTTGAGGAATATTTTGAATTGGATTTAAAATCTGGTGTGACTTGAAATTAAGAACATTCGAAATGTTTTAAAGAGATAAAAGCATTGAACTCTTACGGTCGCTGGAAAATAATTCCGATGATGATCGCGACATCATCGGTGTTCATTTTCGAGTTTCCAAGAGAGAAATTGCTACCAAATTATTTAAAATTGGAAATGGCCTTGAAATAAATTGAATGAGTTGAATCCGAAAAGTTAAATTTTATAATAACTAATCAAAAGAAATTGTAGATTTAAAAATGAGATTTGACTGTGATAGAATGATTTTTTTTTAGTTGGAATTGAATTGAAATTAACTTTAACTTAAAACACTGAAATTGAATTGGTGAGTGGGATTAAAATGAAATAAAATCTAGTTGAATAAAAAGTGGAATAGAAGTGAAAATGTGTTTGGCTGTTGTTATGGTCGGGGAGTATGTGATTAAGTATGGGGATGACTGGTGTATGTGAATGGTCAGTTGGGTGCCCAAAAATTGAAATGAACATGTATTGAAATGAAGCTGTAGTGTTCATGTGATGTTAAGGTAATGAAAGTAAGTTGTAATTGCTTGGTGAAGTGTTGTGACAGAGGTATACAATGTAAGGTGACGGACAGTTGGGGCATTTGATGTAAATGGTGAAAGAAGTGTTGTGATTGAGATGCAACAGTGATGAAGGCAGAAGGCAATGTGGTGATTAGTACACTGGTTACCTAATGTAAGTGTGGTATCAAGATTAGTAGCAGTGAATGAAGTATGATAGTTGGCAGTGTAGTAATAGTGCCAGAGGTAGCAGTAAGTGTTGAAGGCCGGGCAATGTATTGGCAAGGGGGGGTAGTGTTGCAGTAGTGTGTAATTAGGAGTGTTGTAAATGCAGCAAAAGCATTGAAGCTGAAGTGGTGCTAAAGTGTTAGCAGGGTTTTGATTGTTCGCTCAGAATTCTATTTTCTGAAGAAAAAAAATGGTTCAAAAGTGCATAGAAATAGTGATTGGTATACCTGAAGGAGTTTTAGAACAGACACTAGTATAAAGAGGATTTATTTAGGAACAACTTGCTGACAATCAACAAGAACATAATTGGGGGAAATTTTGTCAAAAAAAATATATATATCATTTATTTGACCATCTCCAAAATAGGAGAGAACATAAATGAAGCGAATTTTTGTAATAAAATCGAATATTGATTTAAAAATTGGAAGTAAGCTAATTAGCTAAATAAATTATATGATAGAGTATGTTAATAAAATTTAACTCGGTTAAATAAAATGGAATCGAATTATAATAGAAATAATTTAAGTTACAAATAAAATCCAATTCGAGTATAACTGAGTTAAATATGTTCTTGGATATTATTCTTATAAATTGAGAATGGATAGAGGATTCAGAACTTGAGTTATTAATTTAAATTTAACTTGAAGTGTTAACAAATTTAATATAATTTAAAAGGTATTGACTAAAATTGAAATTGGATTAAAATAATAATGGTTTGTATTGTGGATAAAATCCAAATATATGGAAATAAATTGGATATGGACTTGTAATCAATTGAGTTAAGTTGAGTATAAAAGAGGAAAATTTTCTTGTAAAATGAAAATGAGCTTAAGTATAAAATTTGAATAAATTGAAGTAAATTGACTTAAGCTGAATAAATCGAAGAGGGTTGAATTTAATTCAGCTTAAACTAAATTTAATGATTTTGGGGTGGGTTTAAATCAAGCGAAAATATATTTGAATTGAAATAGAATTTGATGGGTTGTAAATAAAATTTAAGAAGTTGAAAATTCAAATGGATTGAGGGATAAACTAATTATATTGAATAAATGAATGGATGGGATAAAAATGAACCAAATGAAGTATGGTTTAAACAAGTTGAGAAATGGTTATTGAAGGAAATAACATGGTTTGTTTTGAGCTAAATAAAATAGTTTGGAATAAACAAATATGGAATGGAATGTGAATGAATGGATTGTGAATGAAATTTAAATGGAATGTGTCGAGCTAAATAAATAATTATGAATGAATTAAAATAAGAAGGAAATTTAAGTGGTAATGGAGATCGAACCTAAGTGTTAATGGTTTTGAATGGACTAATTTGGTTAATAAAATTGAAATACAATGAAACTGAGAGTATATGGATTGTGAATAAATTTTCAAATGGAATAGAATTAAGAATAAATTGAGTTAAAATCCATTTAAATTGGTTATAAAACATAAATACTTGTTTATTCACACAGATCTCGTCAAGTTGCATAGAATAAATTGTTATTAGATATAAATGGAAGTAATTAAAATTCTATGAATTGATAGAAGTAAAATAAATTGATTTTTGAGATCAATTGAATTAAATATGAGTTCAGTTTGCTTAAAAATAAATTAAATGTAAGCGACTGAGTTTTAAACCATTTAAATTGATGAGGTTGTATATGAATGGATTGAAAACCCTTCGAACGGAATGAAAATGGTTTATGAATTAATTGAAACAGTTGAATTATCATGGAAACTATAAAAATTTATTACGGAAAATGTTGGATGTGCATTTCTTTAGAATTTATATGTTTTATCCATTGCAACTAAGTGAAATATAGTTAAACTGCATATATTTGGCACTTATATGTTTAAATTGAGTAAGTACAGGTATCTGGGAGCCGTGTGGCTGGATTTGGTTGTGCTATTTGCTAAAAATAATAAGCACTTTGCTTAAAATGCTAAATAAGGTATGCCTACGCAATTAAAATAGGAAATATGAACTGTCTTTGGTTTTCCGACCGTGTGGGTCGATGTATATATATTTATCTCTTTTGTCAAATTGCAAAAGAACCTCCGTACAAAGGAGACTCTGCGGAAAAAATTCAGAAATTTTGGGAGTTAGAAAATTTTTGAATTTTTTTTTTTGGAAAATTTTGTTAACGACAAACAAATTCAAATCGGAAACTAAAATAAATTAATAAAGGAAACCAATTTAAAGTAATGACATGAGTTAGTAATAAATGACAAATAAAATTTATATATGAAGAGTTAAAGATAAATTAAATTCATATGATAATGAGGGAATCAATTTGAATAGAAATAGATATAAACTAAACTGGAAGATGAAAATGAATGTAAGAAACATATAAAATGCTTATGTTAATTAAGTAAGGAATGGTGAATTTCTTAATTGGAAATTGATATAGATATATTCCAAGTTAATACTTGGATGAATAACTATTGGCATGTTGTGAAAAAGTCGATAAATGTTTTGGGATATTGTGATTGGATATTAGTGCTAAATAGGATATGCAGGTATTATAAAGAGAAAAGAAAATTGGTTCTTGATTTCAAAGGATAAATTTGAAATGCTCGACAAAAAGGTATGTATTTAATTTTGGTATGAAATTTGACTGGGATTTGGATTGAGCCACTTGGCTTTTTGTTTTCTTTTTGGATTTGGGAGGCCGTAGAGCTATTTTGTAGTTGTACCGAGCTAGCCGCGCAAAGGAGACGCTGGCAAAAAATTTCGGAAATTTAGGGAGTTAGAAAAATTTTGAGAAAATTTTGATAATTCAAATTTTGGTTTTAAATTGGAACTCGAATGATTAAACGAAGGTATAGTTTGAAACTATGGGAAGTTGAGAAGTTAATAAGAATAATAATGGGTCGTTTATAAAAAGATAGTTAGTAAAATTATGGATTGTTTGGTTTTGGGAATAAGTAAACGGGTATTCGACCATTATTCCTAACTAGTAATTTCGGGGACGAAATTCTTTTAAGGGTGGAGGAATGTGACGACCCGGGATTTTCAAGCATTTAAAATTGGAATATTTAATTGATTTTAAATATTCAATAGAGTAATTTTAACTTGAATTACGAATATCACGATTTATTTGATAATTAAATTATTGAATTAAATAATTTGAAATTGAATAAAATATGAAATCTGAGATTTTAAGCCTATTAAAAATAATTTGAAGGCTTATAAAATTTATATTGATAATACTAAAGAGAATAGAAGTGTTGAAATCAAATTTAAAAATGGTTTGTTAAGTTTAAAAATTTTTCTAGTTTAAATTTGAATTTAAAAATAGCCTTCCGAGGCACAGTCTCAGAATTCGACGAGACCAGTTCCATTGGATCCGTAATATTGTTTTATTATCAGATTTCAAATTTCGTAGTAATTAGAGTTGTTGTGTGAGCGTACGTTATAAAAACGCGGTGGAAATTTCATCGAGACGGTTTGAGATTTTAAATTTTATATATCGATTTGATGTGACCATACCTTTCACATCTGCCTACTTTCCTTCCTATCAGCCACCTACCGTTCCTTCCCTTATATGCCACTCCCCTCCCCATTAATTCATTCATCCTTATCTTGTTTTTTGACGAAAAAAAATATAAGAAAAGAGAAACGCGAGTGCCAGATTGAAGCCAAGCTCCCTCCTTTCATTTTAAAATCAATTCAAAAAAAAATATCAAGCAAATTCATATCCATGGCCGAAGCCGACTCCTCATCTAAAATCCCTAGTTCCTCTTTCATAAATTGATTCATTCATTCGAGAAATTTGCCGATTTGTGATCGCGAAAGGGGGAAATGCAGCGGCTGTGCTATATGCATGCGAGGAGACAAAATCGAATCATATACTTCGTTCGTCGAGGGTTTAGCTTCGTAACCGAAGCTTGAAGAGGCCGAACTGGGGTTCGATGATGAGGCTATGGAATCTCCGGCGTCTTGAGAAGCTCGCATAAACCACTGCAGATCGAGGAGAGAGGATCGACAGTTTGTTTCGTGATGATCTTCGATATCTCTTGGTATTTCTGCCTTTGGTTTACGATTTAATTCCTACAGTAATATATATATGTGGAGATACGATTTTTGAAGTTGGAAATGTTTAAAATAGGAATATTTATGATATACTTATATACACATTTTTAGTTTACGAGTTATTTTAAAATGATAGATTTGGAGAATAATTTGCGTACTTAGATTATTTTCGATACTAAAAGATTTTATAAAAAAAAGAAAAAGGGATCGGATTCAAATTTGCAGTTATTAGATTAAATAAAATTTATCAAATGGAAATTAATTAGGCAGATGTGTTCGAATGTTAACAAACTGGAAAATTTATAATTATCAAATGGAAATTGAGTATTCGATTGTTTCTAATATTAATACAATTATATAATTGTTATACAAGGTTTAAAATCAAGAAAACAAGACAGTTTGGATTGCAAACAGCAAAATCAAAGGTGAGTTAATCTCACTCAGTTAAATTTAAATGATTAAATTTAAATAATTGTTTGAATAGTTGAATTGATTGATGCGATATAGTATGATATTTTGGAATTGGCATATTATATTGTGCTAACATTTGTGGATGCAGGGAAAACAGTTTGGAGGGATCCAACTGGACCCCTCACATTTATTTAAATTATTCAATATTCTCTGTTGTGATTATTTGATATCCTATGATGAGTTATATTGGAATATTGAATGTTATGGTTTGATTGGATATCTGGGTATAATGAATTACCAAAACATATGAATTGGATTGTTGAAAAGAAATTAAAGGAAGTAAATTTGTGAGCGAAATAATTCTAGAAAGTTTGAATAAATTAAGAATGAATTGAAAGGAAATAGAAGTAATATGAAAATGATAATAAATAACTTCGAGTATGAAGAGAAATAGAATTTTGAATAAAATGAAATTGATGAATTGTAAACTTAAGTTATATCAATTAAAGAAATCAAGAATTATATAAAATCCAAAGTTTAAATTTATTTAAAGAATAAAGAAGTAATTGGGAAATCTAAAAATTGGAATTTTTAGTTAAAGTATTTTTAAATCATAGTCAAGAAAGGAAATCTGAAATTAATAGATTCTGAATTAAAAAGGGAATAAATTGGAAATCAATTTGGGAAATCGATTTAAGTTGGGATTTTCTCTGGATAACCAAGTACATTTTTTTAAAGTAAATTTTTAAATAAATTTAAAGGTTTTAAAGTTGTTGTAAAAAGCAAGTTTTGGCTAATATTTAAGTTCTAAAGTAAGTATTTTCTCAAATCTATTATAGTAGTAATTATTTAAAGAGTGACTTAGTATTTTGTTTTCAAAAGCAAAAATCTAGTTTTATATTTTATTTAGTAACCTTATTTTCAAATATTCATATAGTATGTATATTTTTTTCAATGAAGTAGTTTTAAAATAAATATTTCTTGTTTTAGAATATTTCAAAGTAAAGTGTTTTAAATTATTTTTAAAATCTAGTTTTGTGCTTGGTGATTTCAAAGGAGATAGAAAATATTTGGGAAAGTTTATTCTGAAAGGAAGGATGGTTTTGAAAACCGTTTTCAAAGGTTTGAAAATAGAAATATATCTTGTGAAGATATTGAGATAAATGAATAATTTAGGAAATTATTTATTGTGTGATGGATGTTTGTGAATATTAATTGATAGTTAAATAACCGACTATCAATACTGGCCAACTGCGCTGATCGTTTCGAAGAGACCGGGATTGAGATTTATTTCTAGAAAACCACTTCGATCCGGTTTGTACGTTGCATGAAACGAGTTCGGAATCGAAGATGGAGCAGTGAAGTGCAAGGGCTAGTCGCTACTAATCCTAAGGATATTTCCAAAATGGATGTAGTAGGAATAGTGCCTTCGGTTCCGTTCGAACCCGGGACGGACTTGTATGGATGAATGCTTGCGAAACATCGTCAGGTGGACGATGGGCATTCTAAGGGATATATTCTAAAAAGGTAACGCTTAACCTCAAGCCTCATCAAATGGTAATGACTGAAAATCAAGGGTTATGCGGCAAGGCTAGGTGGGTAGCACCCAAGCAGGGTGAGGTCATTCCAGTCTAGATGCCCCTTTTTATTTCGGCTTAGTGGTGCGGTTGCTGATCCCAACCGTGGGGTGATCTCACTCGAGATTATCCAATAAGGGGTAGTCCCGGCCTTGTGTTGCAGGGGAGCGGGCGTACTCCTCGGTACGGTGATCTAGGCCCTGTACTGTGACAGGTGGTACCCCAGTGCCTAGTCGTTAGTTGGAAATCTATTCTCCCTACGAGCCTTGTACGAGTTATGTTTGTATTACCCACTTTGTGGCTAGTAGCTCGAATTTAATAGGTGTAACAATTTCGGCTATTTTATAAGTATTTGTATATAGACCCTATTATAATATCAGAGGATTTCTATAAAAATTGTTTTAGCTATCGTAAGGTAAAAACCCGACATGTTTATTTGTGGCGTGGTCTTACGAGATGCTTTTGTTTTCAAAGGATTTTTGAAACTTTAATAATCAATTGGGTGTGATTTTCTCACGCTGGTATTCCAGAATGACTCGGGTGTTATTTAACTATAATGCTCGGGTCAGACCGAGTATTATAGGATACGGGATATGATGCTATGGAGCTCAGGAGACGAGCTGGATTGACGATACGTACACTCATACTTGTTATATATATATATATTCTGTTGTTGAGTTGTTGTGTATCCATTGTATGTTATTGATGTGAGCTGTGACTAATGTACTCTGATGATGTAATGTATGTAAACAGATATATTTGATTTTGAGTAAAGATTATTTACTATCTATTATATTTTATTCCGCTGCGAATGGTTAGATTCTGATGTTGATTTTGTTTTCTCTTCTTCTACCTCTTCTTCTTTAACCAAAACGATTCGTATTTCTGTGCAACTTGAGTTGATTTAGGTAGAATAGTGTTGACTCAAGGGGTACGGATGTGCGGGTCGTTACAGAAATATTCTTTTAAAATAGCTATTTATACTACTAAGAGTATTAAAACAAGGGTCAAAGTAGATGTCATTTAAACATTACTTACTATAAACCCAAAACAATTTACACTTAGCTTTATTTTTAAACAATTTCCTTTTAGGGGAGTTTCTCAATTATAAGCTACCATTAAAAAATTTAAAACAACATTTATTGTCCAAAAGGATAATAAATCAATTTAAACTACATTTATGAGTTTTTAAATCAAATGTTAATATCCTTAATGATAATTTATAAAATCCTTTTATAACTTCAAAACCACATTAATTTTCCCTAAAGAAAAAATAATAATATTTAAAATCATTTCATAAATCTAAAATAACATTAAATATCCCGACAGATAATAAATCAAATCTATGATCTTCTTTAATATACCAATTAATTATCTTCAAACACCTTTGTTAAATTAATTAATTAACTTTAAAAAGATCATTATTAAATTGATTAGTTAACTACAACTATATTAATTAAAAGGATTAAAAACATCATTAATTAAAATGATTAATTAAGTCAAATATCATTAATTAAAATGATTAACCAACTTCACATATCATTAATTCAAATGATTAATTAGATTTAAACATCATTAATTAAAATGATTGATAAAATTTAAAACATCATCAATTTGGTTAATTTCATATATCGTTAATTAAAATGATTAATTAGATGCAAGCATCATTAATCAAAATGATTAACTAAATTAAAACATCATTAATTTAAATGATTAATTAACTTCAAATATCATTAAATAAAATGATTAACTAGATTCGAACATCATTAATTAAAATGATTTACTATATTTAAAACATCGTTAATTAAAATGATTAATTAGTCCCAAATATCTTTAAAATGATTTATTAATTTTTATGTAAATACAAGATCAAGTCAACACATTCAAAAGTTTAGGGAGATGATATTCAATAAACGACGATATATGGAAAAATCGCTATAACAATACTTAAGCAATTTAAACGGAACATCATGATTATTTTCAACCATGCTTTAATATAAGAAGCATAAGGTAAAAAAATAAATAAATATTAATGAGAAACCCCTTAGCGTCTCTCTACAAACATTCCTTGCAAAATAATGCTTACGGACAATATATAGTGTCATAGGGGTTCATTACGAATTAGACAATATGTCACTGTATTCCAGCCAAATTACCAATCAAATAATAACGTAAACTAACATCGAAGCATTCAACAATAATCTATAGCATCAAATATATTATACAGTTTATTTAAAGGTGAGTAAACTCACCAAAATTCCAGTTATCGCTGAAGCGTTCTGGTTCCGACATTTAGCTTGAAATTCTACAAGCCCAGATTCCAACCAATTCAATTTCATTGCGAACATATCATTGATACAAGTATAATGTGACAAACCACGTCAGAATATGACCACGTATGAAATAGATATTTAGTTTATAATATTTAAATCAATTAAAATAATTAATTAACTAATCCATAATTTCTTCCCTAATCTATCACTAAACAAACCCAACTGCACTAATTAACTACGACAAACTACACGATGCCACTCCTGCCATCATCCTTACATCCCCGCACGCCACCAAAATGGAGCTCCGACCACGACGAGCACCCCGACACCCGAATCACCTCCTGCCATCGATGCTTGCTCGAGATCCAACCAAAAAGGAACGTCCCCATTTGATCACGATTTCTCGCCATTAAAGGCAACCTTAGGCCACAAAACTCCTCTTCGAGGTAGCCATCAACAACCCCAACAACTTCCCTTCATGTCTGGCGCCTAAAGAGGAATGACGAGGATGTAAATCTCATCCCTACCCATGTCGTTCATTGGGAATTTTCGGTAGCCCAAAGTCGCCAGCCGATAATCCCACTGGTCACATAACTCAACATACCACCTCGAATATTTTCTTAGTTGGGACCTAAGCCTAATTCGTCCTCTAGAGGTGCTAATCATCTATGGTCGTTAGATGAGGTTAAGGTTTAGAGTTTGGGCCAAATGAGAGAGGATGGGTGTCCTTATATATAGGCTTCGTTAACCGACACTACTCGCGCCAAAATTTTACGAACTCTAATCGAGGCATGCTCACTGGCATTCCCAACTAATTACCCCTATTCCAAAATCAATGAAACTATTAATGGGACCTAATTCCATCATTTACCAAAGTTTTCTTTTCAAAATCCAATTATATTATTCTAATTTTCTAAAAAAATTCGTTATACTTTTCGAGCTTGCAAAATCACATAGTACGTCTGATTGTCATGCAACTCGTTGACGTATAACAATTTTTAATTCCTGATCCAATCGCACTAGTTTCATCAAAATCTTAGATAGTGCACAGGAATGATAATTTCGAAAGAAATTAAAATGTCTTTTATTTTTTCGATCCAATTTCAATATCTAGCCGATCTGTTATTATTGTAAATAAATTTACAAGTTGAATTCATCTATATTATTTGTCAATTAAAAGAAGTTAAACAAGACTATTATATCCATTCAATTAGTATTTAATTCACAAAGTCAAATATTTAAATGATCGCTATATTTGAATTCAAGTTATTAAATTCCAAAATCCAGTTATTTAAATAATTTAAATTAATAAAATATTTAAATTCCAATGACTAAATTTTTGGGTTGTTATGTTCTTCCCACTTAAAAGAATTTCCTCCGCAAAGTTCGAAAATTTAAAAAAATGCCTCCGGCCCTTGAACTTTATTATAAATTAGTTTAAATGGATTATTAAATTTCCTAGTCTCTTAAAGTTATGGAAATTTTCAGTAATGTCTCCTTTGTGCGACTCGATTAGAAAACTACAAATCACCACTACGGGCCCTAAACCGGAAAAAGAAAACCAAAACCAAGAGGACTCCTATATTGGGGCATAAAATCATCAACCAATTTCAATTTCTAGATCTACTATGTACGTTTTGCATTTTATTTATATTTTGCTAGCGACTTATTATCTTGACGCTAATGCAGGCGTGTAAGGAATTAAGTAGAAATCTCTTGCTTACCTATACTTACACAATCCAAAGAGATTCAGGCTGATAAAAGAGCAATAAACTAGCTATCTCTATCCTAAGCTCAAACAGTATAAACAATTTAACAATCACATGCAACCAGGCAATATGATGCAAAAAATAATAATGATGCAACTCCAATGAATAAAGCCACATGCAAACAAAAATAATATATCAACCATATGCAATAAAATATAGAGAATACTCTGCAATAAATGCTATGCATCCAATATTTCCAATAGGAAAATTTAGAACTAAATGCTCGGGTTTTACATTCAAAATATTTTCAAATTCCAAAAAGAAATGTATGAAACCTAAAATTAATTATGATAAGGATAGGGCTCTTCTTACCAAGCATGGTATAACTCTAGAATTAAAACAACATGGAGCACCCAGTGGTATTTTGGTTCTTCTAAAAATAACAACTAGAATAAATAAATATACCCGACGAGTCTTCCGAATAAGGAAAACCTCCAATTGCCCAAATTTACTCATAACAAAAACATTTGAAAAAACACTTCATAGACATTCTTTCAAATGTTTGAAACAAGAACACTTCATCAATATTTTTTTCTCAAAATAACCTTTTTATTTTTTCTTTCACAAATTCTTTGTGAAAATTACTTTTTCAAAAGCACCGGGATTTAAGTCCTAATAGACGAAAATTCAAAAACCTTAGTTTATAAATTCAAATTTATTAACTATGGTATATAAAATAACTCAACCCATCAATCAAATTCCGAAAAGGAATAATTTAACATTTGACATTATTTAAAATGTTAAAGGACTAACAACCAAATCTTGGCTTAGGTTCAAAACTTTCTTGATTGTCCAAGATTATAGATAATTTCCTGAGCGTATCATTTTTGCTCATCATCCTATGGTTATTGCTTAGAAGATCATCTAGGCTCCCTCCAACAAAATTGAAAGTCACTTTTTATAATTATTGGTTTCTTAAATACACTAATTTTTCTAAACCATTTAGATATTTCACTTAGTATTTTATTCGGTACCAAAATTATTTATGAATTATTTCATAAATTTTCACCTAAGTTTGTAAACAGTTTACAAAGTCATTTCTTTACAAAGCATCAATAAAACTTACTCCATTTTATTTACTTATATGATACCCATATAGATCATAAGATAATATATAAAACACTAATTTCATTTTTATTTTCCAAATTTAGATGGAGGATCAATCAAAATATGGGTCTTCAATATTAACTGAATCTTCGTACCTCGTTACCTTAGTGTCTTCTATGGAAAGTTGTTCATGCATTGGCCAAATAAAATCAAATAGTTTACACTACCTAGAGGTTTTAAACAAAATCTATGGTTTTAACAAAACAATGTTTATTAAAGCCTTCCTATCCAATTTAAACCATTTAAAATTTGTGTTGAATTATCCCTTTCCTATTCAAGGGTAAAATTTCATTTGTCCAAAACAATCTTTTTATCAGAGTACGTTTTGTTCTAAGATTTATTCCTCTAACAGAACTTAAAAACTAAATAGCCATTTTTATTTCAAAAACAACTTTTCTGAAAGTATACTACAAATATTTCTATAGAATATAACTTGACAATTTATTTACTAAATTTACTTTAGGTTCATTCAGATTTAACCTCATCTTGATCGCACAATGATAAAGAGAATAATTTACTAAGTGTCCTACAACATTCGCCTAAGCAAACATTCGATTGTCACTTAGAAGAATATTCAGATTACCAAAAAACAAATCAAGACATTTTCCTCCTAATTATCCCAAAGAAAATGCTTTCAATTTAAAATTTCTCTTCCAGAATATTTATATTTAGAATACTTCAAAATAAAAGTACTTTTGCTTTTTCTCAAAACCCTTTCGAAATTATTTCATTCAATTCTGGGATTTAAATCCAAAAATGACTTTTAAAGCACATGTAAACCAAATTTATAAAAAATTAACTTTATATAAAATCGTCTAATATTATAATAATTCTGCTTTTTTTTAATAAGATTTTCTCGATTATTTATTCCCTAAACTTCCTATCATACCATTTAGATTATATTAAACAACTTTTGATTTAGAAGCTTACTTTTAACTTAACAATTTCTCCAAACACCTTATAATCAAATTGTGAAACTTAATTCACGAAGGGGTTCATTCTAATGCTCCCACAATTATCAATAAATGCTCATAACTGGATGAGCATAAATTAACAACAATTGTCGATGCTCTTAAATTATCCTAGCAAGACAAATCAAACAATAATGAATAAATAAATATTATCATTTCTAAACAAGTACATCATAATAAGTATATAAGTTTTGAAAATTATTCCTTTATATATATGTATACATATATATGAAATATATAACCCTAGGTAAATATTTCATTTACCAAAATTTCAAAAATAAATATCGTGTCCGTTTGCCTTTTTCAAGTGTTTGGAAATTCCCATTGACACCATGGCGTCCACGTCTCATCCAGACTTCGTAAATAACTCAATAGACCAATTAACACAATTTTTTTCACAACAATAACAAATATATGCTCACGTATATAATATTTTCAAACTCATTCGAGGGTGTCACTTACCCTATCTTTAATGAGCCATACCCTACCAAAGCTAAGATTCTTGTTTAACCTTTAGTTCTGATACGAAAGGTAACAGCCTCTCTTTTTGACCATCAAGCGTCGACACCGAATACATCCATGGTATTTGAAGGTATCTAGTGTTCGAACATCCAATCATTAAAAAGGCAGATTGTTAGGGTAAAATAAAAAGAACAACATATAAAGAATAGAGGAAAATAGAATCTCATAGTGTAAATGACAATATCTAATATAAAAAAAGTACAAAGTATATTAGAGTTAAAATCAAATCCCATCATCTTGACAGTTATAAATTTTTGAACTTATAATTGCTAATAAGTATATATAATACAATGGAAAATAAAATAATACGTCGGATGAACATCCACCTCTACTCCATGAGCTCCGTTGTCTATGAAGAAAACCTAGAAAAATACTCAGTCTAACTGGAATATTATAATAAAATAACATCCAGACCAGTTTGGAAAACCAACTTGAGAAATCTCATATAATATGAGAAACGTATAATAATACTGTGAGACTACGTCGCTAAATGCAGAATGGATTTTTACCTCACAAGAACAACACCCATATATAAAGAAATGGGAAACAATCAAAATAACAATCCAAACAAGTAAGGATGTACTTAAAGAATGGATCTAAATAACCAAACATCGAGAAGAGCTTTAGATGCTTCTCGATGCAAATTAGGGAAACGATTCAAAAGATTTGAATCAAATAAGAAAAGGTAAATTTTCAAATAATGACTAGGAGGGTGCGCCCCACTTACCGAAAGTATACCTCTAGAAGTATACTTGAGAGCTCTGATGGATCTCAAAAATTTCCATGTCGGATCCCGCCAAACTAAGAATCTGAGTATTTCACATCTTCGAAGCATACAATCGAATCCAATCTAGAGTAGATGTGAAGATACTCTAATGGGAATAATCTCATCTAACTTGGCCCCCATTCATGCTTCGGTATTAGTCAAGGATCAAATGAGCAACAAGTCAACCTGGATTGACGAAATACAAAGAATTAAATGATTAATCCCAAAGTTTGAATAGGACAAGGAAAATGAATTTGTCCAATATAACTAGGAGGTTGCTCCTCCCTCTACCGAAATTATACTTCAAGATAAAATATACCTGAGAGTCCACATCAAACACGCGAAAATCTCATGAGATTCCAAGTCGGACCCCGTTAAATCCATAGGCATCTGAATATAAACACATCAATGCATGCATGATATTGAAACCGCTAGATAAATATGAATATACCTTAATAGGTGCGACCTATATGGCTTGGTTCCCACCCGCTCTTTGGTTTTAGTTTTCACAACGTTAGATGCCAATGCTCAGAATAAACAAAATATTCTCTTAGTGATGAGGAAGAATAATGACTAGGAGGGTGCACCCCCTTACTCGCCCTTTTGGTTTTAAACATTTTCGGCAAAGGATATCAAAGCCCAAAATAGAAACACATCATCTTAGAATGACAAAATACAAAGATGATAGCAGAATTGAAATCGATAGTCGGTAAATTGACAATCGAGGATAAAAAAATTAATTTGTGTATAGCAATTATATCACATATACTTACTGCCAATTAATGAGTCAAACTTTTAAAACATTAGATTCACACTTGTGCTTGATTTTCACATTTCCATTATTTATAAAACATTTTAAAAACACTAATTGAAATTTTCTTTTAAAGGGCATATTATAATACTAAATGTATTAAAACAAGGGTTAAAACAGATTTCATTAAATCATTACTTTCTATAAACCCAAAACAATTTACGCTTAGCTTTATTTTTAAATAATTCCTTTTGAAAGGATTTTCTCATTTATAAACTATCTTTTAAAAATTTAAAACAACAATTATTATCTAAAAGGATAATAAATCGATTTAAATTACTTTTACAAAATTCTAAATTAGATGTTAATATCCTGATTGATAATTTATAAAATACTTTTATAAGTTTAAAACCACATTAGTTTTCCCTAAAGAAAATAAATTAAATTTAAAATCTTTTTTAAATTTAAAATAAAATTAATTATGATGACAGATAATAGATCAAATCAATAATCTTCTTTTAAAATACAACTTAATTATCTTTAAACACCTTTGTTAAAGTAATTAATTAAATTTGAAAAATCTTTATTAAATCGGTTAATTAACTTCAAAAAATTAATTAAAATGATTAACACAATTTAAAACATCATTAATTAAAATGATGAATTAAATCAAATATCATTAATTAAAATGACTAGCTAACTTCAGATATCATTAGTAAAATGATTAACTAGATTCAAACATCATTAATTAAAATGATTAACTAAATTTAAAACATCATTAATTAAAATGATTAATCTATTTCAAGCATCAGTAATTAAATAGATTAACAAGATTCCAACATCATTAATTAAATTGACTAACTAAATTTAAAACATCATTAATTACAATGATTAATTAAGTTCAAATATCACTAATTAAAATGATTAACTAAATTTAAAACATCATTAATTAAAATGATTAATTAATTTCAAACATCATTAATTAAAATGATTAACTAGATTCAAACATCATTAATTAAAACGATTAACTAAATTTAAAACATCATAAATTACAATGATTAATTATGTTCAAATATTATTAATTAAAATGATTAATTGGTTTCAAATATCATTAACTAAAATGATTAAGTAAATTTAAAACATCATTAATTAAAATGATTAATTAGTTTAAAATATCATTAATTAAAATAACTTGTTAACTTTTGTGAAAATACAAGCTTAAGTCAACCCCTCAAAAGTTTAGCGAGATGATATTCAACAAGTGACGATATAGCGAAAAAACGCTATAACGATACGTAACCAATTTAAATGGAATATCTTGGTTATTTTCAACCATATTGCAATATAAGCCGCATAAGGAAACAAATAAACAAATATTGATGAGAAACCACTTAGGGTATCTCTAAAATATTCACTACAAAACGATGGTTACAGATAATATATACAATAATAGGGTTTCACTGCAAATTAGATAATATGTCATCTGTTTTTCAACCAAATAATCAATCAAATAACAATATAAAATAAATTCCAAGCATTCTACAATAATCTATAGCATTACAGATATTATATAGCTTATTTAAAGGTGAGTAAACTCATTGAAATTCCACTAATCACTGAAGCATTCTGGTTTCGACTAAAATCGAATAGCACTCGATTGAGATAGAAATCCTATAGGCTCTAATTCCTGCCAATCCATTTCCATTGCGAAGATATTGTTGATATGAGTCTAATGCGACTGACCGTGTCTAAATCTTAGCCCTAGCTACACCGCTCATAGGCAATTTCCGACCAACATATGTCGCCGATCGACAATCCCACCAGTCACATAACTCAACACACCACCACGAACATTTGCTTAGTTGGGAACTAAGACTAATTCGACCCCTAGTTGATGAAACATATGTACTTTATTTGTATCTGTGGACGTTAGATTAAATTATTTTATGGTTAGAGTTTGGGCCAGATAAGAGAGGTAGGCATCTTTATATAGGCTTATCTAGCTGGCTCTATTCACACCAAAATTTTACAAACTCCCATCAAGGTGTGCTGATTGGAGTTCCTAGCTAATTATCCCTATTTCGAACTCAATTGAACAATTATTAGGACCTCAATCAATTATATATAGAAGTTAGCTTTTTAAAATCTAATTATATTATTTTAATTCTCTAAAATTAATCGTTATGCACTTTGAGCTCGCATGATCACACGGTACATCCAATCGTCACGAAACTCTTCGGCATACGATAATTTATTATTTCAGATACAGTTGCATAAGTTTCATCAAAATTTGAGACAATTCCCCTGAATGATAATTTCTCACATTTTATATATCATTTTATATTTTCGATCCAATTATCGATATTTATCAAATCTATTTATTATTGTAAATAAATTTACAAATTGAATTCATCCATATTATTTACAAAAGGAGTTAAACAGGACTATTAAATCCATCTAATTAATATTTATTAACAAATCAAAATATTTAATTATCACTATATTTGAATTCAAATTACTAAATTCCAAAATCCAATTTTATTAAAATTAATTAAATATTTAAAATCCAATGACCAAAATTTTAGGTTGTTACACTATGAGTAGTCATCATTATTTTCTTCATAGCCTTATCTTTTATCCCGTCTTACCTAGGAAATCATCACTATCTACCCCATATTCAAATATTGATATAGTTTTCGCCACTTTTCCAAAAACTAAAACTTAAAATTTTTTGTTGTATTTCTGATCCTACAACTTTTATCTTTAAAAGTACAACATAAAAACTTTTATTAAATTCACAAAAAACTTTATTTCTTAACTTTTAAAATTATAATGAATTATTTAAAAGTTATTTTCCTTTTAAAGACTTTTTTAAAATTTTGTTTCTTAGAACTCAAACCATTTAATAGTTTTCTTTTAAAAACTTAATTGTTATGACCAACCATTTTTTTTTCAAAAATGTATTTTATAGTATTTGTAACATCCTTTATAAATTTTTAAATAATAAAAATTGGAGTGGATAAGACCAACTCTCACTCTATCATTTTCTTATGACTTATAATATCTCCACTTTCAATCCTTGGTGGAGTCTCTAATATCATACGTGGGGTACTATTAAAAGGTATATATAGTAAATGCGCATAAAAATGAAAAATGTCTATTTTCCTTTGTTTTGTCTTTGTTTTATTCTGTTGCTCCTAGCATTATTTTTAATATATTATCCCAAATGTTATTTCTAATTACTAATATTAATTTATGTAAATCTATAAAAATATTTCTTTCTCCAACCTAAATTACTCTTATTTAGATGGCTTATATTTATATAGCTCTACTCTCAGTTAGCTGTACTCTATATTGGATCATTATAATGCATTCACTCACTATTTTATTTTAAGGTTCTAATCTTCTTTCCCATTCTCTTTACCCCATTTGAAACTTGTACCACTTCCTTTTGTTCATCCTTAAAAAGAAATTTTCAACTTAATTTTTTTTTCATCTTGGAAGAATCAACGAGCTACATAAGATCTAATATATTTTTTTCCAAAAAGAAGTAATCTTTTTATACAAAATATTCTTTACTAAAATTTTAGTTTTCAACAATTTTTAGTTTCTACTAGAACATTATATTTTGTTAAAATATCAATATTATTTTTCAAAAAATAGAACATTCACCTACTTTTCAAAAAATAGGATTCTTTTTATATGGAGTAAGAATAGCCTCCCTTCTTTCCTCCTCTTCCCCAAGCAATAACTTTCTCAAAATAACTCCAAATCAATTGATTCTTTTTTTAAACCACAGGGAATTAAATAAAGAAGATCTTTCATTTATGCTACTTTTTTGAAACTGTAATGAACTAGAATTCCGGACGCTTCGTATTTAAATATCTAAATTGTTTAAATATTCGAATCTTTAATTAAATGTTATTGAAATGATTTAATAAGCATTTTAACCCCCCTTGTAAATCATAACTAATGATGGTAAACTTGTTTTCAAAAAATGTTTAAAAAAATATATTCTGTGGAGAAATATCGATAAAATGATTGAAAATTATTTTATCGATAAACAACTATTTTCTCAACGAAAGTTGTTCAAACTTTTTACATCTGTATAAGTAATCATTATGGAGATAATTAGCAACTAAAAATATTTTCATATTTATGGCTAACTAAATAGAAAAATGAGAAAAAAATGGAAATAATTAACCCTTAAGCTAATGATCAAATGAACACATTAGCAACTAGTTAAACACCATCCTCTTCATAAAACTTGGAAGGTTCTAGAAACTTACATATGAATAAAAGATATTATTATGAGAAGGGTATAAGAGTAATTATCCATAAAAGAGAAGTGGCATAAAGAAGAAAAGACATAAAAGAGAAGTGATGTGCAATTAATGATGTTAGGGTTTTGAAAGGTTTTTGCTTTTTCGCATTCACATTCCTAAGCCTATCTAAGGAGGGCAAACACATAGAAATAATCAAAAAATAAATCTAAGCTTTCTAATGGCTTCCATCTCGTTCTTTCCTCACTAACTTTCTCGAACTATATTCAAACCAAATCCAAACTCAACCAAACTTTGACACAATTCTTAGTAATATATTAGATCACCTTTCACCAAGCCAAAGTCGAAGAAGTGAAGCCAAAATCCCATGGGAGGGGATGATCGTGAGCAATTCTTGAGGGGAAGAAGGAAATAAACAAGGTGAAGGCAAAGAGGAGGAAGAGGAAAGGTGTTGCAAGGTGGAAGCTTGACTTTGGTTCATGGATCTTGGTTGTTTAAGTGGTCAAGGGTGAGTTAAAACCTCACTTCGAATGGAAAATATAGCACATATATGTTGTGTTTGATTGTGTTAATGTTGTTTGAATTGTTGTTAACTTATGTTGAAAACAATAGTTGTGACTTCTTACTTTAAAAGAAAGTGACGTATGTGATCGATGTTCATGGACTTAAACAAACTTGGTATGGACTTATATGACATGTGATTATACCTTGAACAAAGCACATAGGTTACAGATGGACTTTGGTTAGATCGGACTTGGATTTGAAAGTGCACTTTAGCGATTGTCGCTATAGAAGCAGTTCAGAATTGCATTGTTTTTGGCAATTTTTATGGAACTTTGTAGAGAGATTTATAAGGATTTCTCATCATATTCGTATTATTATATACATATCTTTATTTTTAGTAAAAGCTTGAATAGTAAAAGGTTAAGTACTCGAAAACAGCCAAAATTTCACCGGTGCAAAACTGCCCGTTTTACCTTGATTTTTCGATATTAAATGCTTCGAAAAGGATTTTAAGTTTGAGGGACTTATTTCATTCTTTTTAAAAGTATTCCTTAACTATATTTAGAGTATTTTAAAAGTAGTTTGAGATTTTTAAGAACTTATAATAATTGTTGTAAATTTTCAAGGGAGAGATATTTTGTTAAAACATGTCGTTTTCAAGTTTCTAATCATTTTTCAAACTTGTTATTTTCAAGTGATATTTTAAAGGAGCGTTTTAAAATATATTATAAGTATTATGATTTATAAATATCTTTTATAAATATATTTTTTATATTATAAACATAAGGTTTAAAAAGGGGTTAGTAATTGCCTAATGGCCAAATGATTAAATTTTTTAATTGCTTATCAGAAAAATAATTAACAATGCTTAACGCTAATAAGCCATTGATGTAATATTATCTATTTGTGAGAGTTAAGACTGATGTCAAGTAGGGATGAAGCAATAGAGCTTTATCCTACTAGGTTTCCCTCTTAACCGAGTAATAGGTAAGTGGAAAATGTCAAAAACGTGTTAATCATATTGATTTCTTATTGTTTATGGAAATCATTAATGCTATCTTAACACTAAAACTCAACAAGGTTGACTTAGCTTATCTATTTATGAGATTCAAAAATGAAGTGTCTAGGCAAGGCTTGTCACAACCAATGCTCAGACTTACCTAGCTTTACTCTTGGGTGAGGAATTGTTTAGTTGGAATGTTGGAAACGATTAACCTACGAATCGTGATTTGTGTAAGCAATCATTTTTAGAACTGATACTTACCTAGTCTATACTGAACTTGACCAACTATGGATTTAGAACTTTAAAGGGATGTTTTAAATTAAATGGCAAGTATAAAAGCGGTTTTTGGTTTATAATATCAGTGTTTGTGCAACATCTGGTTTAACACGTTTAACTATACTTTTGAAAAGTAAATTGATCTTTGAAATTGAGATTTAAAGATAATAGGAGAGTGAAGTGATTTTGGGTTTGTCAAAAATAATGTTTTAGTAACATTTGTTTTTTTAACCCTTGGATGATATTTTAAAGTGTTAAAATATTGTTAATTGAGTTTGTAAAGTACTTAGATCTTCGAAACAAAGGTTTGTAAAGATAGTAACAAGTCGGAAAAGTGTTTGGGTTTGTTGTGACAATGTGTTAATCATATCCTTCTTTAGCCCATTTTGATTACACTTAGGGATGTAAATAGATTTTTAAAAGAATGATTCAAAGATAAGGAAAAACGAAATGGTTTTGGATTTGTAGTGTGAATGTTTGAGTAACATTCATCCTAAACCTTTTGGATGGATTTGTGAAAGAACTTAAATCCTTAAAATGGATATTTTGAAGTAAATAATAAGTAATGGAATCTTTTGGGAAAGACATAAAAGGTAGAAGTTTATTAGGCAAATGAAGTTTGCTCATAAAGGAGTTTTAATCAATAAAAAAGAATAATTAAATGAAAGTGATTAGGAATTACTTAAGTATCTTAATTGTACTTTGTGTGGCTTGATTATGTTTTGGATGATGATGATGTTTTTGTTTGTTTATTCATTTATGGAAAGTAAATGAAGATTGGTTTCCATTTAGAAACATCTATCTTGTATAAGATAATCGATTAGTCGACTATCGAATTGACCAAAATATGATTTAAGAAGTTACCGGTCGGCTTAGTGATTTTATATCAATAAGGAATCCCGAGGATGATATTTGTACGAAACATCCCTAGCATTCACTTACTTATGAGTGAACCGAAATTGAGTTAACCGGAAAATTCATCGATTGGTTTTGAAGAGACCAGGATCGGTAAGTGTTATACTTATTGAATACCACTTCAAAACCATATAGGTGATCTATATTCTAGAAGTGATTATGAAGTGGAATATTATAGAGTTGAACTGTCCATCCTAAGGTTAAGTCCAAGGGAGAGGTCGGTGTTAACATTTCAAATGATGCTATCGTATGAGGCTGTCTATCTTGAGCGGTGCTCTAAATGAGAGGACAACGTTAGCATTCATCAGGGAACTTATGTGGGCGAACCTATGTAGAGGTCCAAGATCTGTTCAAGATGCTTGAATCCATGCAGTGATTCATGATCTATTCAAGATATGGGAATTCATTTGGGAAGTCGATATTTGTTCAAGATTAATGAATCCATTTGGGGTTCGTGTTCTGTTCAAGTGATGAAGACTTATGTGAAAGATACCAAACGTAACCTCGACATCGAAAATGGCTAAAGACAGAGTAGGATGCATAATATGAGGTGTTGAAATCCCACGTTAGGTTATTGTTAACTCCAGATCTAGAGTATGCTTATCGATGTTGCGCGAAGGAGTTGATCGTATTAGGTTCGCGTTGTGTTTATGTTTATGTTCGGGCATGGGTTTTTGTGTTTACGTTATGGTATATTTTATCTAGAGATATATGACACTCGAAAGGTATTTTCTGATCCTTGTGCATGGAGTATGGATTCAGCTTGCAAACGTTCATTATCGATTTTGGTTGTACCCACTAATATGTTATTAAATGTAACCATTCCAACTATGATTAATATTTATTTTAAACCCAAGACATTATTATAATATTACTGGATTCTTTATAAACGGTTTGGTTAGCTTTACTTAAAAACCCATCCGTGTTTATGTGGGTCATGGTGTTATGAGATACTTTATTTTGAAAGGTTTTTATAACGTTAAAAATCTATTTGATATTTTCCTCTCATGCGGATTTAGTAGGCAGATCTGGTTGTTATTTTCTTAATGCTCGTGTCATCCCTATCTATGGTTCTAGTTTAGCTTTGGATGCTTTAAAGATTCTGGGGAAGAGTTGGAGTTCTACCTATGATAGTATTTATTTCTGCTACATTATTTTGTGTGTATCATCGGCTACCGGGGCCGATTGCTTTATGTTTGAAAAAATTTATATCTGAGGATAAGAGTTTATACTATCTTTTGATATTATATATGATCGTTCTGTTGCAAGATTATGATATATATTATGTTCCCTTCTTCCTTGTTTTTTCCTTTTCTTTTTAATTCACCCTAATTTTTTTTCTTTTCGACTCTTAGATGCTCCATGTGAATGCAATGGATATATTAGTATGGACATTCTGGCGTCAAAAAGATGTATCGCTGTAAAAATCGAAAAAAATCTTATCCAAAAGAAATAAGGAGTCGACCTATTTTCTTACCAAGTTTTGCAAAATGGTGGCGGCTTAACTTGTTTTGGGCTTAGTAAAAATGTGAGTTACTCAATTTTAATGTGACCCTAGAATAAGATTTTTATTCTAAATATAATTGCTTTCTTTTGTTGTTGATATTTGTGTATGAATAGCTATTTTGTATGTTGTATATGTAAGTGTATATGTTATTGGTTGTATTTGATTTTCGCTTTGTAGCGGATGACATATATAATATCTCATTGTAGGGAACTTGAATTGATTTGTTATACACTTAAGTGCATAAACTCAAATAACACGCAAGATTAGATAAAGGACTCATAGAAAAGAATCGAAGTGCTATAGAGCGAATAGGTCGCATGATGAATAGTTTGAATGATTTTATTTTTTATGGAGAAGTACAACGAATTCCTCGCAACCGTTGATTTTAATTTTCTTTTATATTGTTTATATGAAGTACATTTATGTAAAACTCGGTAGCTTGGCTATGTGATGTGTAAACTTTATATGTCCAAAGTTGAATATCGAAGTAGTTGTAGTACCTAAATTTGTTTATGGAAAAAATATTGTCTTATGTTTTGATTTCCTTTATGGAAACATTTGGCTTTCAAATGAATTAATTCCGAGAACGAGTTTTAAAGCGACTGCAAATTTTTCTAAAAATTTACAAAAAGTTGTCTTTTTGTGTTCGGGTTTGAAACGCATTTGAAAAGTGTTTTAAAAACTTTGCTATTTTCTTTCGAACTTTTGGTTATATCCTGTCTAGAAATATTTAAAGGTAGCTTGAGGTTTAAATATTTTTTTAAGGGATTCATTTGGATATTAAATTTTAAATTTTTATAAAGGAAATACCTTTATGTTTTAAAGTCAAAGTTATCGTTTAAGTAAACAATACTTGGAAGGATGCTTTTAAATAAAGTTTTAAACTATTTCTCAAAATTGTTCAAAAGATGTTTTTAAAATGGAAGAGAGCATGGATTTCAACACCATCGTTGTAATAATTCACTTTCGAAAGGTGAGAAACATGGACTTTAACATTTGTTGTTATAGTAAATGTGTTTCCAAAAGATGAAAAGAGAATTTGGTTATAATACTTTGTACAAAAATAGTATACATAATTTATGATGTCTTGTACTTGATATTAAGCTTCAAGCTTGGGAAACTTCTGCCTATCCTGAAAGATAAAAATAAAGTACCGTCGAGTCAGGGGTTTAGGGTTAATAATAGCCAACTTAAATGACTTCTTGTTAATCAAAAAATAGTTTAAGTTTGAAATCGAAGATGTTAAGTATATGGAGTATTATTTTCATATACAAATACAATTACATATGGATATTACGTAGTCCTATACTTGGCACTAAAAGCCAATGGGTAGATTAAACCTCTATCTATGAGATCCAAAATCAAAGTGTTTTAACTAAGCTAGGACTAGAAGCAATCAGTGCCCTAACTTATCTGGCTTCTTTTTTGGGCGAGGGATAGAGAAGTCGAAATGTTGAAAACAAGGAAAGTGGAGGAGATTTAATTTCTATTAAATAATTATTTTGAAACTTATGGTCGTATGGAAATATCTCTTTTCATACTTAACACCAAATTCCAAGGTATGGAAATTCGTCTCTATCTATGATAATTAAGAATGTACGTCAAGGCAAGGATGGTTTTCTAATTTGTCCAACTTTGTTATTAATTAAGTGATAACACAAGTTTGAAATCAAGAAGAGGTGGTAAGTATATTTGGTGCAATTTCCATATGAATTATTTACTTACACTAAAGGAAAGTGGTTTGGGTTTGCAGTAATAATTTTTCACATGACATTTGTTTTTGGCTCATTAAATTTGACTTATTAAAAAATGGAATCTTTGTTAAGATTTGTGAATATACTTATACCATTGATAAAGTATATGGAGACGTTCATTAAGTATTAAAACTTAAATGTTTAATGAATATACTTATACAACTAAGATATATATACTTAACTTTTTCAAGTATTGAAAGAGTAGAGAGGGTCTAGGGATTTATACTTATAAAGTTATTTTTAATACAAGTTTTTACAAAGTGGTTTTAATTAATGAAAGAATTAATTAAAAAAACTTAGTGGTTACTTATGTACTTAATCATGCTTGGTTTCCATATGAAATTAAATCTCTAAATGGATTGTTTTCTTATTTGATAGTTAAATAATCGATTATCCAACCTTAGTCAGTTTTGAAAACTATCGTTTATTAGTTCAGAGAGAACGGGATCGAATAAGAAATAGTTATCAAAAAGTACTTCGAACCAGCATAAGCATTTGAATTGGAGACACTTTGAAGATGATGGAATTGAAGACAGAGTTATTTGAAGTGCAAGGGTTACTTGTTACTTATACTGAGCGCCGCTCCAAAAAGGACGTGGTAGATGTAGTGCCTTTAGTTTTTTCATATCTTAAACAACTTGTATGGATGAATACAGGCATTGCATTATTGTTTGGAGTGTAATGTTAGCATACATGTGAGATTTGCAAAAAGGTAAAATGTATCCTTAGGCCTCACACCTGGTAATGACCAGAACAAGGGATATGCTTCTGGGCTATGTGTTTCTTTTCCCGTAGGGTATGGTCATTACCCGATCTAGATCGATATTTATGGATTTAGGTATGCTAAGGTCTAGTACAGTTGTCAGCTGCAACATGGAAGATGGCATATTCGATACTATCTAGGGAGGGGTAGGCCGGTCTTGATTTGCAAGGATTCAGCTAAAGCTCTTGGTATATTTTTATAAAGGTATACCGTGGTAGGAGATACCCTAGTAGCCTTTCCATTGATGAAATCCATTCTCCAATATATGCCTTCATGGACTTAGTTGTATACCAAATATGATGGAGTGTGAGATGCAAACATTTCAGCTATGTTATAAGTTGATTTTAAACCCTGCACATTATTATAATATTACTAGAGTTTCTCGCGCTTACCAGAATGATTCGGATTCTATTTTCTTATAATACTTTGGTCAGACCCAATTATATTTCTAGATTTAGCGATGAATGCCTAGAGCTTCAGGAGATGAGCTGGATGCCTCCATAGCTAGACGTATTTTATTTTCCACTGTATTTCATGCTTTATATTATAACCATTTGTAAGGATCGGTTGTTATAACTGCCCAAGTTGATAATGTGTCGGTTGCTCTGATTTGGTATATGTATATTAAAGTTTTATTTTGTAAAGACCATTCGGATATTACATATTACTCATTACGATGTGAAATTCTATTATTTCTTTTCTTTTACCTCAACAATTTGTTTTACGGCACTTAGATGCTCGGCATGGGAATACCATGGATGTATTAGTGTTGACTTACGAGTGTGGTAAAGGCTGGTCGTTACATACATCATCAATCGGCATCATACACTGATTTACAATCAATGTGTTGTAAGGAGCCCAATTAGGGAGTCAAGTACTATCTAGCTTCAGGGACTTTCTACCTGCTACATTGACGCTATGTTTATGAATACCTTTCCGTACGACCAATTTCCCATGGTGTAATCGATATAGGTGTATATCTTCAACTTCTTCCATTATTTTGACTTATAATCAACTTATCTATATTTCAGTGTATGCTTGTAACTACTCGATAGTCAAAATTTATAGGTTTTGGCATATAATATATTTAAGGCAAAATATAAATACATTCACTCGATGTTTTCTAATTTTTAGGATCGACTAACCTAAGCTTTGATACCAAATGCAACAACCCGCACCCTAGTGGGCCTATATTTTTGCTACATCGAAAATCCAATTCCGCTAAAGTATGGATCGTTGGTTTACTATCCTACAATTAAACAAGTAAATGCATATCAAAGCACTATCAAATCACTCATAGTGGAAAAGTAAAGTATAACAAAATATATGGTTACCGACCAAGTTGACAATTCAAATATCTAGTGTTTTTGTCAGCGCCAAGCATGCATTAGGAAACGTGACCTTCCACTATTCTCATCTTGTACCAGTACTTGTCCCTCTAAGCTATCCTGTGGGTTTTAATGTGGAGGGAGTTAGAACAACGTTCTGGTGATCAATAAATTATACACTTTGTATATAACTATAGTTTGTGCTGATTGTCTCCCATTACATGTTATATCTTTTATTATTTAATAACTTGTCTCAAATCCATGTCCACTCACAATACGCCACATCTACTCTTTGTAGATTATATCTATGTACATACATGTATAAATATGTACCATGGTCCTCCTCTGGACAAAGATACTATTTTCCTTAGTATCTCTCTATTAGCACCCCATCATGATTCATCGCTCTCGCCGTATTATAATCTCATTGCTGCATATAACGAGGGACTCCCATAGAGTCTAATGAATGTTTTTCAAATATTTTGTTGTGATCTCTCGCTTTAAGGATTTACTACTTGTCTGCTTCTTATTATAGATTTAGCTCCATGGATTACCACGTTCATTTTGAAGGGTCTCTTTATAGGTTAACTAGCCTTGCCCTAACAAACAAACCAACAAACCACTATGGCAGTGCATTACCCAACTTGGTCTACACTAGTATGAGGTATAGCTTGGTAAGGTGTAATCATATCTTTCTTGTTGATCATTAAGGACTGATAACGTTTTCAACCTATGACAACCCTACTACTTCTTTAGTACCAACTAATGTCATTATAATGCCTGATCATACTCACCGTGTCATTTAGATTGCCTATTGCAATCAGGGCAATGCCCTTTTTTTCAAAGTAGAATCCTCTATCCATTAGAGGTATTGCTCCATCTGTATGCAAGCATATACACTCCATGAATCATATGACTGAATATGTTTCACATAAGTGTAATTTATACACAACTGCAGGTATCCCATTCTGGTAGGTAGAATTTTATTATGTAATAGTAATGATCTCACGTTCCAACCCATTCTAATGATTATGTCATTCTTATACATTTAAGTTATTTATGTATACCTGTGCAATTCACCCCCATCATAAATGCATATTTGAGACTACACACATCTATGCATGTTGAAGTATATTTCTATTCATTTATCTTTAACTGCTGTGCCTCTACTTTTTATTGTTAAAAATATTTCTTTACTTCTATACATGCTTACATCTTATCTATTTTATGGCCATTTACTACTTTCTTTTAAATATCTTTTATTTACTTTCAATAATTGATGTTCAATAAATTTTACCTAACTTACTTTTGGTTTATTCTGGTCAGTTATTATCATTTCTTATCCATTTCTAATTTATTGACTTAACTATCACTTATTATTTTCCTTCCACCTAACACTATTGGATGAAATCTCCTATTTTCTTTTTAATTAATATCTATCATTAATTGCCTATTTAGACTTATTACTTCCCAATTCATTTAATTATATCTTTTTTGTTTATTGTTTGTTTTCTACTACACCTTGAATTATACACTTTAGGTTTTTCATTTAAATTTGTGTTATTATTCCTACTTAAATTCCCTTAGTTATGCTTAAGATGCCCTAATACGTTGGAATTACTTCTTTTCCTAAATGAAAATGTTAACATTGTAATTCTCTATAAATTACATAAAACTGGACATGTGTTATATGTGAAATAATGCATTATCTTTTATTTTTCTATTAGAATAGATAGTAAAAATATGTGATTTCATTATTTTGTATATCTCTTACTTTTTTGTTTACCTTTCTTGTTGTTTCAAATACTACACTTTTATTTATATTTCTAGACAATATATAGAATTTCACATTGTTATATAATTCGTGCCAATGTACTAAAATATTGTCTGATCCCAATTTAATTTATAACCAATTCGTATTTATGTTCAATACTGTGTGCGCGTGCATGTGCATTCGTGTGTATATGCATATTTTGCATAATCATTACGCGCATACAGTTAGATATCCAAATCATGACAGATATCTAGGCATATATGAAATAGATCTACAATGATATAAATTAAACATTACTACAAAATATGAAATTTCCCACTCACCTCATTTTAGCTCCATTTCTACAAATATGGATCTATTCCATTTTTAATTGACTTCTTCTTACTTTAAATCCGAAATATAAAATTATACACTTATCAAAACTACAAATATGGAGAAAGGATTGAATTAAATTTATATTTGAGTTTAAGAACCATGATTTACCTTTGTTTTTACATTCTGAATCGATCTCATTCTTCTCTTCTCTTATTCTCTGCTTTTCTTTACTTATATATATATATATATATATATATATATATATATAATAATTTTACTACTTTTACAATCGAAGGAGAAGAGAAAATGGTAGAGTTTTAGTGCGTAGTAAGTTTTCTAAATAAATTAGGCATATGTTAGTTGTTAATTTATATGGGTTATGGAATAATTTGGAGCAATAGATTTAGTCCAGGAAATCTTCAAATCCATTTTGAATGCATAACACTTGTCATGGCCCTCCCTTCACAGCCCTCGAAAATCAACATAAGTACGCCTATTTTATAACATGCCAAACGATCGAGTTTCGGAAAGACATATTGTTGAGGGAAAAGAAAGAAGATAGGAGAAAGAAGGAACTAAAACAATAACAGAATCTCACAGCAGAACAAAATAACATATAATAGTAATAGTTCTTTACACAAATCAGAAACTGTAATATTCATACCACACATCAGAGTACACAAAACAATAACTACCAGCCTGCATAGTTATAACAACCTACCCTCATAATTTGCTGGTATATTTAAAAAAAAACACTGCAATGGAAATAAACAAGTACGAGTAATATGTGTTCGCCATCCAGCTTGCTTTCTGCTCCAAAGCATCCTAACCTGAACCTGAAATACTGAGTCTGACCCGAGCATTATAACAAAATAACACACAAGTAAGTCTGGAAAACCAGCGCGAGAAAATACACTCAATTGAATTATTAAAGTTTCAAAATTCTTAGAAAATCAAAGGTATCTCATAAGATCATGCCACAAATAAACATGTCGAGTTTTTACCTTACGATATCCAAAATTTCTTATCAAAATCCTCTAGTATTATAATAGTGTCTAAGTACAAATACTTATTCAAATAGCCGAAATTATTACATTAATTAAATTCCAACAATAATAGGCTCTACAATCAAAACCGTAAAGGCACGTAGGGAGAATGGATTCCAACTAAATGACCAAGCACTAGGGTACCACCTGCCATGGTACCTGTCTAGAAACACCGTACCGAGGACCACTCCCGATTCCCTACAACAGACTATTCCTAACATGATTGGACTGTATATGCTATCACTCCGGGTGTTCCCACCCATTCCAAGCTCCTTTCACGAGTAGTGATAATATTTGTGGTTATCTAGAAAGGTGATAGACATACCCTACTTGGGTGTGACCCACTTAGCCTTGCTGCATCTCCCTTGATTTTTAGTCATTCCCAGTTGACGAGGCTCGAGGCTAAGCGTTATCTTTTTATAAAGTTCACTTAGAATGCTCATTGTCCTCCGATGACAATGTTATGAAAACATTCATCCATCAAGTTCGTTCCCAGTCCGAATGGAACCGAAGGCACTATTCCTACTACATCTATTTTGGAATCACCCTCAGGATTACTAGCGATTAGCCCTTGCACTTCACTGTTCCATCTTTGACTCCAAGATCTTATCTTCATCACGAAAATGTACTCGTTGGATTGAAGTGGTTTTCGGATCACAAACCCGATCCCGGTCTCTTCGAAACAACATTCGATATTTTCTGCTAAACTTAACCCCGGTTCTTTAGGAAATAAACAGACGAAAATAAGATCGAAGTTCACCTCCTAACTGTTAGTGGACGAATTTCCTTGTAAACGTCATAGAAGAAAGAACTAGTTTATACGTACAGTATAACACCTCGAGCAATAACTGTGCCATATAATTTCCACGCCTCTTTTAGATATTTCCAAAGTTATATTTGCGTCCAGATTTGGTATCCGGTTATTTAACTATCTAATAAAATAATCGTTTTAACCAAATAATTCAATTTCACTGAAACCCAAGTCTTTAATTAAATTAAATTTCTAAATAAATTAAATCTCTTCATCCAAAACTATATACTTATCTTATCGTAATCAGTATATTCACAAGGTATCCTTTCAAAAATATTTGAAACCCTTTTTAATATAAAATATGGGAAGTACCACTGTGGTACCAAACCGCGGATCACAACTCAATAGTTACGTCTCTATCCCAGAGAAATTCAAGTCCTAGCTGCAGGCACTCACTACCTATGATTACACCACGCGAGTATACCATTACTTCCCGAAAACTTTGTTTTAAAAATTATCTCAAAATAGTGCTTATAAGTTCTAAATTAAACTTCAAGTTAAATCTAGGAAACTACACTTAAATAAAAGTTATTACACAAAACCATATCGGAAATTTTTAAGTATCCTTTTAGAACAAAATGACGACCATTTCTAAAATAACAATAAATCTTTCAAAATTATTATAAGGTTACTAGTATATAACTGAATATGTTTAAACAATTTAAAATAATTAAACAACTAATTTTCCAAAATATTTTAACATTGTTTTCACAAATTATCCAATTAATAAATTAAAATCCTGTTTACTATATCCCGATTTAGTTAGGTGGAAATTTCAAACCATTTATTTTATCCAATTTATTAAGCCAATTTTTTTTTAACATTTCACTTCAAAATTCCCTTTTTTCCTTTCCCAAATTAAACCACACTTTTATTGATATTAAAAAGCATCGAAAATGTAGGTTAACTGCCATAACATCAAACTATTTTAAATCGCACAATAACCAATCATAGATTTATTCAAAATAATATATCACCATATATGCAATTTAATTCGACATTTTTTAGGAATCCAGTAGGATCCCTCTAACCTATTTTTCCCTGCATCCATAGATATTAGCACAACATAAAAATACAAATTCCACTTTGAGGTGGAATATCACGGTATAGGGTCATCTGCTATTATGCGGGGCACATAAGGTCTCATCTGCTATATATATGTGCGAATATAAATCACTCCAATATATTTATTTATATATATTAATATATATATTATCACATCCAACCGATAAAAATGCATAATTTAACCATTCAAACATTCATTAATTTTAACTATGTACAACTAATTACTAGTAGTCCAAAATTGAGTGAGATTAACTCACCTTGATTTATATGTTGCTAAAGTTCCAAATTTTAAATTAAATCAAAAACGTTCAATTTAACCCAAAATTTTCACTTGCTCCAAATTTCTTCGGATTTACTCCAATACATAGAGTTCTTACTGTGATTTCGATGCCTATTGTTACGTTCGATTTCGACCTCACATGACAAAGTTATGCTAATTTAAAGTTTGAATATAAATTTAAAATAATAATCTCTTTTTTCATTCTTTTTTTTATTACAAATACCATCTGGGTCGTTGACTTGAATCGAGCAAGACCAGGCCGAATCTCACTATTTCTTCTTCGTTCCCAATCATACGAACACGAACCCAAACATCACTACCTTTTACCCATCGCCGCACCGCGCCATCGCATGGCCGGACATCGATCGAAGGTTGTCATGCCAAAGCCCCACGCGACCCTCACCAACGCCAGAAAACCAATCGTCTAAAACCCTTGCACCATCGCGAAATCAACCCTTAAATGGCGCACGAACGCGGCGAAACCCTGGCATCCACGCTCCATGGAATTCGATCACAACCGTCCACTTCGTAGATCTCGAAACCCTCTACGATCTTCTAGTTGGTAGAATTTTCTATGAGCTCACGGATTTGAAGAAATCGAGAGGAAAACGGAGAAGTTTTGGACCATTAATAACAATAACGACGGCTTGAGATATATCTAGGGTTTAGGCTATTATGTAACAATATATACAATTTTATATATAAGTTTTTATTATTATTTCCAATTTTTAAAGCTTTTCAAACGAACCGCAAAAAAACATATTGCCTGGTGTTTATAATGTTTTACTCCTATTTCGAACACAATAGAACATGTTTCAGGGACTAATTCGATTGTATGTCGAAGATAGGTTTTTGAATCGATTTAAAACATTAAATTTTCGATATTTGTTTCAACGCACTTCTATTTCGTACGACCAAACGATAACTCCAAACGCAAAGAAATTTGAAATCCGATATTAATACACTATTACGGATCCAATGGAACTGGTTCATCGAATTCTGAGACTGTGCCCTTGAAGACTATTTTAACACGTCGATTAAATTGAGTGATTTTCAAAATCATCGAAATCATTTAAAATTTTGATTTTAAAATTTTACTAACTCCATTATAAATCACATAGAATTTATATCCATATTAGAAATCATTCTGATTTATACTGAATCCAAATTCAACTATTTATACTATATATATATATATATATATATATATATATATATTAATTTCCAATACTAATTTAATATATAAATTTCAAACTTCAATTTTATCGACTTTTAATTCTATCCAAAAGTCAAATATTTTAATTCAAATTCAACTACACTTTTAATAAATTTTAGACATCATTTTCATATCCATTTATCTCAGATCCACATATTATACAAAATTTAAATATTAAATTACTATTTATTCAAATCCAATTAAATCATTATATTTAAAATTATCACTCATTTTACTAATTCAACTTAATTCTTCATATTCAAAATCAATTAATAGTTCAATTTCATATTTAAAATAATTAAATGTTCCAAAAACTAATGACCAAATTTCGGGTCGTCGCAACACTAGCTTGGCTGCAAAGAAAAACAATTGAATCTATCAATGTCGTTCAGCTGCACGCTTGTTCACAAATTTTTATATGCCGATGGTCGACCGTTCATGACCTTGGGCCAACCGCTAACAATTGACCAAGGTGCATCTTAAGTCGACTGCGGCGTTTTACTATAGTGATTAATTAGCATGCGTGATTTGTTAAGTATGCTATTTGATTTCTTTATGTTCACTCCTTGTTTAACTAACCGTGATAATTTGTTTCTCTTAACATTTATTTTCCTCAGATTTCATTTAACATTAACATTCCTTAATGTGTAAGCATCCATTAACATTATCAATTAATGATCATTCATTTGTATTATCATAACTGCATATATAATTACTTCCAATTCAAAACTTCAAATGTTAATGACTTTTTCTTTTGAACTGTAATCGAAAAATTTATATAAGAATATTGATCGGAAAATCTCTACGAACCCAACGATAAGCCAAATTTATATTTGTAAAATTCAAATTTTTGATGTTTACATTTACAAATTAATTTCTTTTAAATTAATTGTCGTAAAATTATGGGATGTTACAAAATAACATTTATCTTAGCCAAACAATTCTATCTACGCCTTGGGGCAAATTTTAGACCATAATTACACCGTCTCGTTCATTCATCACATATTCCAATAGCTATAAATGCATCAAGGCATGCATTTGAGTGAGGGTTTAACATCTCAAATTCTCAAGCATTTATTTTTCTTGTTATTATCTCTTTTAATCTAAAATTGTTATAAGAAACTAAGTAAAAAGAAAATTCTCATAGTGGAGATCAACTTTGGTCGAATCACTCTAAATCGTGCCTTTTACATACCACAGTTTATTTTCATCATTTAAATTTCTAATCCAAGTTATTTGTGTATAACCTTCAGTAATTGCCACTCCCAACTATAGGTTCGAGCTTAGCCAAATATTTTGTCAAAAAAATTCTTTCTATGTTAGCAAGTTAGTATTAAATGATTTTGATCATTCAATGTCTTTTAGTAAATAATCATTGAATATATAAATTATGATTTGTGTCTAATTTGTTAAAGCAAATTTAATTTAAATTTAAATAAAGGTATTAATTTTTACCTCCTTGTGATTAATTTTAGCGATGTGTGGTTATAAGAGCTTATTTTACTTAAAAAAATGCAACATTAATATTAAGAAAAACAATTCTGAACGTAAATGCAATTTCAAAATGAAAATGTTAGCTTTTAGTTGAAATAGTAATAATAAATTAAGAAAATGAAAATTTTAAATAACTATATTTTTCTATAAATAATATAAAATTTCATACTTATGAACTTCTAAAATATCAACTTCTTATTTTTCATATAGGGATGTTTTCGTATATTTTCAGATTTCCTGAATTATTAACATTTTGGTTTTCAGGTACATATATTTTCGAGATGCAGAAACAGATATGCACTTTTGGATATCCACAGGTAGCAAATATTTATTCAGATGCAAAGAAATTTCTTGGATATGGATTCAGAAAAAGTAGCATCAGCATCCATTCGCATCCGTTGACAACCCAAGGTATATGTGCAATGGTATCCACTTCTATGTAATTCTTATACAAACAAAATATTGAAGTTAGAGATCCATGGATTTTTCCTTCCATAGGCTGGTTTAAACGTCCTTCTTATATGATTACCTTAAAGATAATAAATCCTAAAATGTCATGTAACTAGTTATTTTCTCGTACAGTAAACCAATTAAATTCAAGACAATTCCCGTAGATGGTTTATTTTGTAATAGCAACTTTAATAAACATTTGGGCATTAGCCGTCAGTTTAAATAAATGTCGAATTATATTATGTATTTAAACAAAAAATTTAAAATTACATTGGTTTTGATATGAATGAAACATGCACTTGTTTATGGAGAATACACCAAAATTTACCAAATCATTATCCGCTTCTATGTTTAATTACACATGCACTATAAGAAAGGCTGGCTATAGTGGCAGCCTTTTGTCCGGCTAGCAATGGCTAAAATAAGTGGCTATTGCTAATCGTTGCAAGCTTACGCAAGCTCATATATATAGCTCGAACCGCGAATTGGAAATCATTCCATTTTCCCACTAAAGCCTAGATAAAACAACGACGAATTTTTGCGCCCATCAGCCACCTCCAGCTTTCTCGACCATCAAAAGCCTCCAAAGCTCACTGTTATCTCCTTTCTCTCCAATTTCAGTTTAATCTTGGTATGATTAAAACCCTAAGTTTGAAATTGGTTGATTATAGGTTAGAAATGGTTGATTATTCTGTATTAGTTGATAATTATAATATATTGGTTGATTTGGGGATATAATTAAAACCATAATTTCGAAAATTAGTTGTTTATGGTTTTGAAGTTAATGATTATTGTGTATTAGTTGATGATAATAGTGTATTATTTGATTTAGGGATATTAATTAGTGGTCTGATGATGAATGCATTTTTCTGCATTTTAAACCGTTTGTTTCATATATTTTTATTTTAATAAAGCGGTATTATACGGGTATTTTGTTTTGGTTTTGCAGAATATAGATTCCGAAGTGCAACGTTGAAATTAATCGGCTGTACCGTCCAATGGTTCAAATGCACACAAAAAAAGAGTGCAGCATTTTGAGTACCGAATAATTCGAAGATAAAGTACATATCGTTCATGAAGAAATGCATCTCACGTCTCCAACATGTGTACTATTTATGCAAGATATCAATTGCAAATATTGAAAATACACTTTCAAAGTTTAGCCTAAAAATCTCTCAAAGCAAGGCCACTTGTTAATCAAATAACAAAGCAAATGCCAATTCAAAGTGAGGTGGCCTTATTATTCTCCAAATATCAAGCACATGGACCTAAATAGTAGGATTATTTTTGGAGGCTGAAGCCTTTAAATAGAGATAGCAAGGCAGATGAAAAATCATCTCTTAACTTATCACTCTTCTTCTAGTTTAGTTTTAATATCAGTAGTGTTTTTATTTCAAACAGAATACGTAGAATTAGATTTAGCAATTTATTTATTCTTGTTCTTAGTTATCTTCTACACTCTTTCCAATTAGTTAATAAATCTTGTTCATTTTATTTCAGTTGTTTGCTCTGTTATTTTCTTGTAAGCACTTTATTTTCTGCTCTGATTTCTACAATTTTATATTTTGATTAGATTCGAAATCAATTTGGAATATATTATTGTTTTTATTTCCTGTTCAAGATCCACCATCCAATTTGTTTAACACGCCTAAGATTTAAATAGGGATTTCAAATATTTTAAAACACAATTCCCTGTGTTCGACCTGCATACTACACGCCTATGCGCTTGCAGAATTAATTAAAATTTGTGTTTTTCCAATCAATAGAAAAGTCGCAACATTTGATTATTTAATTTCTAATTAAAAATTAAAGTTGATTTAAAATCCAACATTTAGTGTATAATTATTGATTAATATACTTACTGATAAGTTTGCACAAATTTTTGTTATAGTTTAGAACAATGTTTGTTATAGTTTACACGAAAATTATTGTATAATTATTGATTAATATGCTGCTAGATTGGTACATTTAAACATAAGTAATATTTTTAATTAATTAGTGTATGTTAATTATAAGTGTTAGTGGTTAGTATAAAATAAATTTATTTTAATTTATTATAAGTGAAAACTTCAAATTTTAGCTTACAAAATTGGTAAATAAAAAATTTAAATATTTAACCGAATTGTAAAATATGTTTTAAAAATTCAAATTTAGTTAATTAAGTATTAAATAGTTGAATGAATTATAAAATTATGAAATGAAGTGAAGTGAAATAATAAAATAAGAAATAATTAATTTTAATTTGAAATAATAAATTTGTTTTGAAAGATATATTGTACTAAAATCAACACTAGCCTTTTTCGTTATCCGGTGACGGCTAGAATAAGCAGCCAATGCTAGCCATTGCTAGACGACACAGATCTATGTACACATATCAAAAACCCACGAACCTGAAAAGTTTTCATTCTTTCGCACAAAAAAGAAAAGTGGATTTAAAATCCAAAAATTAGTGTATAATTATTGATTAATATGCTTATTGATAAGTTTACGCGAATGTTTAGTATAGTTTAAAATAATGTTTGTTAAAATTTGCCACAAAATTAATGTATAATTATAGATTAATATGCTACTAGATAGTTAAAATATGTGCAAAATTTAGTGTATAATTATTTATTAAAATTTGTGCAAACTTTGAATTTTAGTTTAGAAATTCGGTTCAAAAATTAAATAGTTAAATGAATTATAAAATATGTTTTAAAATTTCAAATTTAGTAAATAAAATATTTAGATAGGTGAATAAACTATAAAATTAAGAAATGAAGTAAAGTGAAATAATAAATTAAAGTAGAAAAAAATTTAGTTTGAAATAATAAATTTTTTGAAACAAATGTTGTACTAAAATCTATTTTTTAAAAACTAAGAAATGAACCGTTAAGTATTATTTTAACAAATACAACAACAAAAAATTGAAGCCTTCAGTCCCAAATGGCTTTAATTTATTTTAGAAAATACAACAACAACAATATAGCATTTGGATGAGAAGTTTTGCGTAGAAGTGAAGCGAAGTGAAATGCTATCGAAATTAGACAGAAATGTGGTGTATGAAGTCTTTAACCCCGAAGGGCTTTAATTATGATTTTGACAAAATTTAGGTTCTGTTGAAATTACTAACATATATTTATAAATTAGAAACAATGTTTGATTATTTTCTCGAACGTACTTGGATGTACGAAGTCAGAACTGGTATAAAAGGTTTGGTGAAAGAACATCTCTACAATGATGCACACGAATTATTAGATTCACTACATCTAGTAGTCGAAATAATGAAGAACTTTGTTGCCCTTATAGTAAGTGCCAACATTTGAGGCATTGAAAACAAGATACGGTTAGAGTTTATTTGTATAAATCTGATTTTGTGCCAAATTATTATTTATGGGATCGTCATGGAGAAATTGCTGCACCTACACCTAATCTTATAGTGCCAGAGAACGATTATGTTATGATGAATCTGATAGAAGATATAGTGGAAGATGCAGCATGATCTATGTTCCCTACCATTCAAGTTGACGATGAAAATGTAATATCAAAGAAGAACAAAATGTAGGAGCGAATTTTTTTTTGATTTATTGAACGCCACTAAGAGGACGTTCTAGGATGGAAAAAACGGAGTCAAATTATCGGTAACCTCTGAATACATCACTACAAAATCAAAATTCAACTTTACAGAAGTTGGTTATACAGCAATTTTATAAGCTGCAAAATGACACATGTCGCCCACTAATCTCATGCGCGATAGTCATTATAAAGTGAAAACACTTATATCGGCTTTTGATCTGCCATACCAAAAGATAGATATATGTATATAATGTTGCATGTCGTATTGGAAAGAAGATATTAACCTTAGAAACAGCAAAATATGTAATGACAAAAGATAAAAACCAAGAAAAATGAAAGAAAATGAAGTTCTATACAAGAGAATGCATTATTTAGCAATCATTCCCAAAGTTCAAAGGTTATATGTGTCTTTAGCTACGTCATGTCATATGCGATGGCATAGTTTGAGAACACATGAAGAGGGAACTTTGACACATCCATCTGATAGAGAAGCATGAAAATATTTCGATAAGACGTATCCCGGGTTTATTGTAGAGAGTCGTAATGTCAGACTCGGTTTACGTAATGACCCTAAATTTTGATAAATAAATTGGTTGAATTAATAAGATTTTTGTAATTAAGTTTAGAAAGAAATAATTTTTTTATAATTTATAATGAAGCAAATGTTAAAAATGAAATTCAACCATGGAAATTAAAAATAAGTATTAACGGTTGAAATGAAAATGTTGATTAAATGAAGTAATGTAAATTGTATACTAGGCTAAGAACTGAATATAAGAAAACAAAGACAAATAGTGAATTAATTAATGAATTTATAATAATAAATAGTAATTGAATGTCCTGTAAGTATTTATAATATTGTTTGGAAAAGCAAAACTTATAAAAGTATGAATGAGAGTAAGCATTTAATTAACCAATGCAATAATATATTGATTATTAACAACTGAATGTAAATTAAAGTAGTAATGTTAATGGCAGTTGATAAATAACCAATTTAGTGCAATCCTAATTTAATTGCAACAATTGTAAGGTTTTAATTGATTGAAATTAGTAGATTTGGGAAATATATCCAAATTTTATCAATCGATAGAATAATACGTAATAAATTGTAGATGATAGGATTAATTGTAGAGAGTAATTATAATAGTTATTGTTTGATAATAAAGTAAGAATGGGAACTAAGATTATTAATTAAAATGTAATAAAGTGGATTAATTGGAATTACATGAAAAGATTATTAATTTAAATGTATGTAAAGGTAAATAGGTGACAATCAATATATGTTTTTATTTAGTTAGTATGTTAGATAAAATTTGGAAATCAAATTGTAATTGAAGGAAATTAAGTAGTACGTTAATTTGAAATAAATTTTAATAAATGTTACATTAATGTGAAATGTAATACAATGGTTAGGAGTAGTTAAATTTGGTATATTAAGGTAATGAATGGAAAGAAAACAAGGTAACTAAGTTTATATAGAATAGTAACGAACTTAATAAAAGATTTGAATTGAAGCAAATCAATCCATTGAAATCCAAATTATAATAAGTGTAATTATTGTAGCAATTGAAATTAAAGGTTATGCAATTTGAATCAAAGCAATTGGTTGGATAAGAAGAATGGAAGTCAAGATTTGTCAATTTATTGGGATTTGAACTATGACAATAATTAGAGTAATTGCAATTTAATGAAATTAAATATCTAATTTTTGCGTTAATTGAAATCAATATGGAATGTAAGAATATTAAGGTAATAGTTTGTAAATCCAATGTTAATTTTATCCATTTGATAATAATGAATTGAATAATAGTGTAAATTAATCAACTCTAAATTGGCATTTAAATTTGAGTAAATGATGTAGAAATTTAAAATAATGGAATTTGTTAATTATAGAGTTGAAATTTAAAATTTGATTTAATTTGTTAATTTATTAATTTAGTTTATTAATGTAAAAATAGCTATTTTGGCCACTGACTCGGATTTCGACGAAACAAGTTTTATCGGATCCGTAACGGTGAATTATTGTAGGGTTTCAAGTTTCGTAGCGATCGGACTTCTTGTTTGATCGTACGGACTTGAAACACTCAGAAATCAATGAAATTGAAATCAATTGAAATCAATTTGGAAAAAAATTGATTTTAGCATAACTTCTTCATTCGATGGAATTTGGACTTAAAACCTTTTCCGTTGCGTTTAAATATTTTAAAACATCTATTTGGATATATGGGTTGACCCAATTTCGTTCCGGAGTCAGAACGGGCTTTGCGGGCCATTCATCGTTCAGCGCGTTTACAAATCGGGTCCATCTATTCTATTTCAACCTTGCCTATATATACCCTGTTATAAACCCTAGCCTACCTCTATTTCTCATTTGTCTGTGCGTACAATTCCTCTTCACCTCCTCATTTCAATGGCAGACAATTTCAAATTCAAATTCAATTCAAAAATCATAGTGAAATTTCAAACTTCTCAAAAAATTCAGAAAAATTATATATCGAATCTCTTGATGTACACATCTTAGATCTGCAGTTCGTTTTTGGTTTTGAATCACCGTTTCTCCGGAAATCGAAGAACCATTCACGGCCGTTCATCGCGCGTCGATGAACGCTGTCGGATCGTCAAACCATTTCTTGATATTATAGACTGGACGATGGGGAGTGCATCGGTGGTATTTGTTCTACGAATTGACGGCTAGATCTGTGGCAAGGTTGCATTAGGGTTTCGAGATTGGGTTCGTTCTAGTGGCTGCCGTGGTGGATTTGGGGGACCGGAGTCGTGCGCGTCTGGCCAGTGGGTGCAGCTCGACGTGGACAAGCCGATGGTGTTGGCGGCGTGACGAACGGTGGCCGGTGGCGCATGATTTCATTGGTCAAAGCTTTGGCCAAAGGGGGTCTCGCGTGCGTGCTACCTGGAGAAGAACGTGGTGACGTGTCCCTGGGTGTGAGTTGTTTTTCTTTTTTTGTTATTTAATTTTAAATTTAATTTTGAATCGTTCTAACCAATATAACTTTCACGTACCTGATCCAATTTACACACAGTTTTCTCCGCTAGGTTCGATTGGAATTCTCGACATTTTGGTGCTTGTTTGGATGAATTCTGAGACTTTCCAATTTTTGGGTTTAAATTGGATTTAAATTCAATTTAAATTCAAAATGTGAGTGTTTTAACCCACTTACAATTTCTAAAATTTCTTATGTTTGTTAAATTAATTTTTGATGAGACTAGAAATTTATTTATTGCTTTTTAGTATATTTTTATCATCATTCTAGTTAAATTTAATTTATTGAATTAAATTTTTATTTAATTTATTATTGCAAATAAACTTCCAGTTAGATTAAATTATTATTTTATATAAATTGCCAGTAATTACCTGTTATTTATTATCTGTTCTATATTAATGTTATTGTTTGAATTGGATGATGATTGTGATTAATGGTTGATGATTGATATTGGATGAATGGATGTTGTATTTTATATCGTTATACTGCAAATTGTTGTGCACTTTATTTCATTTGGGATTGCGATTTGAAATGATATATATAACCGTATTTTTATTTTAAATTTTGGATTGAAATGATAAATATCCGTATCACTTGACCATAGGATAGAAAACTATGTACAAACACCGTCGGTTCATATATATAAATATTTTGAAAATGATTTCTATGGTTTTGGATAGAATTATGTGGTTTAAATAAACATTGATTCTTTTTGATATTATATAAAAATAATTTATGTGTAGTTAAATTCATGCATTTAAGCTATGTGTAAATCTATATAATGACAATAAGTTAAATAATGGAGATTGATTTATTAAAGTAAATATGGTTAAGTATTTAAATCATATTTTTATATAAAGGTTATAATGATTTAAATAAATTAAGATTTGAAAGATAAAATATGAAATGGATGTGAATTAAATTATTTAAGAATTTTACTCGAATAAAATTTGATTTAAAATTTAGATAAATTTGAGATTTTATGAAATTGAATTTATTAAAGAATTAAACCAACGGGGTTGATGTGAAATTTATTGAATTAGAAATTTTAAAAGGTATAATTATTATAACTTTATTTTGGTTCTAGGTGAATTAAACGATTATTTCAAGTATAATGAATTGAAGGCAATATCTAGTTATTTGTAATTTGAGTTTTATTCAAATAATAAAGGGTTTATTTTATAAAATATTCCAAAAACTAAATAATAGGAAATTTAATTGTTGAATCAAAATTACCAAATTTAGTTACGAAATTTGGAAAATTTAAAGCCTTGAAATATATCGAAATTGAAATATTTATAGAATTTGAAATGTTTCGAAGTTATGAATTTCATAGCCTTATATTTTAAAGGTGTTAAAATTTCAAATGTTTGGTTTTGAAGTATAAAATTTGAAAGTGCTATGATTTTTAAAAGGGGTATATTTGAAACAAAATGATATTATATTGATTTGAAATAAAAGGGATATCATATTGATTTGGTTTTTAAATTTGAAATGATATCGTATTTATATGGTATTGAAAAAATATTATATCCTGGTTTTGAAGTATAAATTATTTTGAAATGACTGCGGTGTTATAATAACGTTGGGTAATTAAAGAGATCGGGATCGAAAGTTGTCATACTCTTTGCCAACTCCGAAAACCACTTTAACAACCGTGTACGCGGTGGAGATTCCAGAATGAAGTAGGATGGTGGTGGTGTTTCCTTTAAGGTAAATACGTGGACCCGACTCCGGTCAGTTGGCATAAGGTGGCTAAAACATGAGCGATTGACGGGCTAAGAAGGTAGCACCTTTTATCGGACACATCCCTTCGATATTATACTCTGACTTTTGGATTGATTCGGCAACCACTTTCGATTTTTTTTGATTTGGGGGCGTGGCTCGAGGTGGGCGGTAGCTGCGCGCTATGCGTTACCACCGGTCTGAAAGCATAATTGGTATATCTACCCTGGCATTGCCTAGTTGTGCCATGTCACCTACCCTAGCGCGCCTTATACGATTTTGTTTTGTACCATACCTATGGAGTACCCTCTAACGACGCCCAGTACAGGGGAGATTACGGTACTGTATAGACTATGGGAATATAAAAGTGTGTTAAGGTGGAAAATGTAAAGCCTTAATGTTATTTCCAGTATATTATAATTTACTTTAGACACTATTATAATAGCGTTTATTACTACATTGTAAATAGTTTAATGGATCCTTAGGAGATGTGAATCCTGAGCATCTTTTAAGTTACAGCACTCATGTTAGACACTGAATAGGAGATGCCAAATCCCGTAAACATCTCTGACACCGTTTCACTCATATTATTTATTGTTGATTTAACTTACATAAGATCTTTTAGTTCTAACTCGAGTGTTTTGTCTTTTCAATTCGCTCGGGTCAGTCCGAGCATTTCAGGATTTGAAGATTTTATTCTGGAGGAAGAAGACGAAGATTTGTATTACTATTATTTATTATATTATTCCACTGCATCACATTGTTCCACTGCATTAATTATTATTCTACTCTGATAGTATTGTATAAATATAATTAAATGTTTTGTAAAACAGCTTCATGAACTGTATATTTGATTATTATATTTTATCGTTCGGTTGCAAAATTCTATTTTGTTTTATTTCTTTCTGCTTTTTCTTATTTACCCCATAACAGTCGGCCCTTCTGTATGGTTTCAGTCTGACGTGTGTGGTTTATCGTCGATTTAAAGCGTTCGAAAAGGCGGGGCGTTACATCTGGTATCGAAGCTTTGGTTTAGCAATAAACCTTAGCTTTGTGGGTCTGAGTCTTTATTAATAGGGTAGTAATGCCCTATGATGAGTCACTGAGCGTATATATATGAGAGAGCATATTTGTTAGTGTTATAAAAAGGTTTTATATTGTGTTAATTTGTTCCGTTTTGTATTTATAAATTCTGTTTGATGCATGGGACGCTATGACATCAATAGGGATTTCTAAACACTTAATAGGACAGACCGACACAATATTTGTTTTGAATATAGGTAAATGAAATAATTTTGCCTATTATATTTTCTATATATAAAATAAATTTGTACAAGATTATATTTGGTTGTAATGTATTGGTTGTTAGGTAGTGAAAATTTTAGATATTAGTTGAAAATAAGATTTCTAATAAAATAAACGAAAAATGAGAAATTAGAACTTAAGTTTCGCGGTTTTGAAAATTTCTTTCAAATGATTTTGGAATATGATAATAATATTTTAGAAGTATTTTCTGATATAAATATTTCAATATAATTAGAAAGAAATATTTTAAAGGAAAATTTGGGAATGAAATAAGTTTTGTACTCCCCTCTCTGTCGCTGGAAAATAATTTCGGTGATGAGTGCACGCATCATCGACATTCATTTTCGAGTTTCGAAGTAGGAAGGCCACTGTAGTAGTTTTACTGTAGATTTATTTTGATAAACGAATATAAATTTTAAATTGTTTTAAATATAATTGGATATATAAGTTGTAAGTGTGTACATCTATCTATTATTTTAAAATGATTTGAAATTTAACCCGGTATCTAGTTCTTAAGTTTCCGTTAATTAACAATTTCAATTTGTGTAGTGAAATTGAATTTAATTTATAATTGAAACCCAAAATGAAATAAGAGATTTAATGCTAGGTTATAAATGGTATTAAATGAAATTTGAAATTTTAACCTATGAAATAAAGGAAATAATTATTGAACATTCAATTAATTAAAAGAATGAGATAAACTTGTATGATTTTCAATTACATTCTTAAAAGCATATATATAACTCACCCAACTATAAAAGTTGCAATGTTTGATAAGAAATGGTAATAAAATATTATACAAGTAAAAATTTGAAATAATGAACGTATTCAACGAAATTCCTTAATAAATAAGAATTTGGTGTTGTGGTTGTTAGGAACTTAAGTATAATTGAAAGACTGCTAGTTAAAATAGAAAGGTAAGTATTATAAATGGAATTTAGTAATAAATGAAGGTAAATAAATGAAAACTGTAAGAAATAAAATGTAAAATAAAAAGATAAACCATTATATGAATGAAAAATAAATCAAACAACAAATGTATGAAATGAAATTAATAATAAGTAAATTTGATTTGTTATTTGGAAATATTATTTGTTTTGGTTTATGGTTATTTGGGTAAGGAAATTTTTTTGGATGTATAAATAATCTATTTAGCTTCATCAAAGACTGTTGAGTAAATGGTGCACTTAGCAGTTTATTTTTCATTCTGTACAATTTGAAGATTTTGAACCCGAACAACTATTTGTCTTATTTGATATGAATGAATGATTGATTTGTGTTGATTCTATGTGATGGTTGTATGCCATATTGCAAGTGATTGATGTTTGTATTGATTTGTTCGTTTATGGTTGAAACCACTTTAAACATTTCATTTTATATAATTATTAACTCTTTGGATTATATAAGTGAAGTACAGGTTATGGAAGCAATTGCTATTGCTTTTGGTTCCATAAAATAAGCGTTAATTGCCCGACTAATAGGTACATTCTCGGATTACGGTTTATAGCGTTATTATATTGTTTTCCTGTGTCGGGATAGATTATTTTGGAAAATATATGTTGTATATTGTTATATTTGATATTATATTTTCTCCTGAGCCTCCCCATACAAAGGAGACTCTGCCGAAATTTTCCGTAAATTTTGGACTTAGAAAATATTTTGAAAGTGTTTTCCAAACTTTATTAATTTGAATATAAAAGATTTAATTGTTTATAAATCTATATATTTTATTTGAATTATCGTATTCTGTAAATTTAATGTTATGAATTTAATGTTTTGAATAATATATATTGATTTATAAGTTCCTCTTTTTTTTCTTCTTCTCCTTTTCGGGGACGAAAAGTTTTGAGTGGGGAAGAGTGTAAGGAACCGCAAATTTTGATAAATAAATTGGTTGAATTAATAAGATTTTTGTCATTAAATTTAGAAAGAAATGAAAAATTTATAATTTATAATGAAGCAAATGTTAAAAATGAAATGCAACCATGGAAATTAAAGCTAAGTATTAACAATTAAAATGAAAATGTCGATTAAATGAAGTAATGTAAATTGTATACTAGGCTAAGAATTGAATATAAGAAAAAAAACCAAATAGTGAATTAATAAATGAATTTATAATAATAAATAGTAATTAAATGTCCTGTAAGTATTTATAATATTGTTTGGAAAAGAAAAACTTATAAAAGTATGAATGAGAGTAAGCATTTAATTAACAAATGCAATAATATATATTGATTAATAATAACTGAATGTAAATTAGGGTAGTAATGTTAATGGCAGTTGATAAATAACCAATTAAGTGCAATCTCAATTTAATTGCAACAATTGTAAGGTTTTAATTGATTGAAACTAGTAGATTTGGGAAATATATTCAAAATTTTATCAGTTGATAGAATAATACGTAATAAATTGTAGATGATAGGATTAATGCTAGAGAGTAATTATAATAGTTGTTGTTTGATAATAAAGTAAGAATGGGAACAAAGATTATTAATTTAAATGTAATAAAGTGGATTAATTGGAATTACATGAAAAGATTATTAATGTAAATGTAAGTAAAGGTAAATAGGCGACAATCAATATATGTTTTTATTTAGTTAATATGTTAAATAAAATTTGGAAATCAAATTGCAATTAAAGGAAATTAAGTAGTACGTTAATTTGAAATAAATTTTAATAAATGTTACATTAATGTGAAATGTAATACAATGGTTAGGAGTTGTTAAATTTGGTATATTAATTTAATGAATGGAAAGAAAACAAGGTAACTAAATTTATATAGAATAGTAACGAACTTAATAAAAGATTTGAATTGAAACAAATCAATCCATTGAAATCGAAATTATAATAAGTGTAATTATTGTAGCAATTGAAATTAAAGGTTATGCAATTTGAATTAAAACAATTGGTTGGATAAGAAGAATGGAAGTCAAGATTTATCAATTTATTGGGATTTGAACTATGATAATAATTAGAGTAATTGCAATTTAATGAAATTAAATATCTAATTTTTGCGTTAATTGAAATCAATATGGAAATTAAGAATATTAAGGTAATAGTTTTTAAATCCAATGTTAATTTTATCCGTTTAATAATAATAAATTGAATAATAGAATGAAAAGTGAATTTAATAGAATTATTGAAAACAAAATTTATAATTTCTGAATTTAATGAAGTTGTGGTTAACAATGAAATTTGTAAATTAATCAACTCTAAATTGACATTTAAATTTGGGTAAATTAGTGTAAATGATTTAGAAATTTAAAAATAATGGAATTTGTTAATTATAAAGTTGAAATTTAAAATTTGGTTTAATTTGTTAATTTATTAATTTATTAATTTAATTAATTAATGTAAAAATAGCTATTTTGGCCACTGACTCGAATTTCGACGAAATTAATTTTATCGGATCCATAACGGTGAATTATTGTAGGGTTTCAAGTTTCGTAGCGATCGGACATGTCGTTTGATCGTACGGACCTAAACGCCCAGAAATCAATGAAATTTAAATAAATTGAAATCAATTTGGAAAAAATTTGATTTTAGCATAACTTCTTCATACAATGGAATTTGGACTTGAAACCTTTTCGATTGCGTTTAAAATATTTTAAAACATCTATTTTGATATATGGGTTGACCCAATTTCGTTCCGGAGTCAGAACGGTCTTTGCGGGCCATTCTTCGTTCAGCGCATTTATAAATCGGGTCCGTCTATTCTATTTCAACATTGCCTATATATACCCTGTTATAAACCCTAGCCTACCTCTATTTCTCATTAGTCTGTGCGTACAATTCCTCTTCACCTCCTCATTTCAATGGTAGACAAATCCAAATCCAATTGTAATTCAAAAATCAAAGTGAAATTTCAAACTCCTCCAAAAAATTCAAAAAAATTATATATCGAAGCTCTTGATGTACGCATCTTAGATCTGCAGTTCGTTTTTGGTTTTGAATCACCATTTGTCCGGAAATCGAAGAACCATTCATGGCTGTTCATCGCGCGTCGATGAACATTGTCGGATCGTCATACCATTTCTGGGTATTGTAGAGTGGACGATGGAGAGTGCATCGGTGGTGTTTGTTCTGTGATTTGACGGCTAGATCTGCGGCAAGGTTGCATTAGGGTTTTGAGAATGGGTTCGTTCTAGCGGCGGCCGTGATGGATTTGGGCGACCGGAGTCGTGCGCGTCTGGCCAGTGGGTGCGGCTCGATGGGGGCAAGCCGATGGCGTTGGCGGCGTGACGAACGGTGGCCGGTGGCGCGTGATTTCGTTGGTCAAAGCTTCAGTCGAAAGGGGGTCTCGCTTGTGTGCTTCCTGGAGAAGAATGTGGTGACGTGTCCCTAGTGTGTGTTGTTTTCGGTTTTTTTGTTATTTAATTTTAAATTTAATTTTGAATCGTTCTAATCGATATAACTTTCACGTACGTGATCTAATTTATGCGCGGTTTTCTTCGCCAGGTTCGTATTGGAATTCTAGACATTATGGCCCTTATTTGGACGAATTCTAAGACTGTCCAATTTTTGGGTTTAAATTGGATTTAAATTCAATTTAAATTCAAAAAGTGAGTGTTTTAACCCACTCACAATTTCTAAAATTTCTTATGTTTGTTAAATTAATTTTTGTTGAGATTAGAAATTTATTTACTGCTGTTTAGTATATTTTTATCATCATTCCGGTTAAATTTAATTTATTAAATTAAATTGTTATTCAATTTATTATTGCAAATAAACTGCCAGTTATATTAATTTATTATTGTATATAAACTGCCAGTAATTACCTGTTATTTATTATATGTTCTATATTAATGTTATTATTTGAGTTGGATGATGATTGTGATTAATGGTTGATGACTGATATTGGATGAATGGATGTTGTAGTTTACATCGTTATATACTGCAAATTGTTATGCACTTTATTTCATTCGGGATTTTAGTTTGAAACGATATATATAACCGTATTTTTATTTTAAATTGCGGATTGAAATGACAAATATCCGTATCACTTGACCATAGGATAGGAAATTATGTACAGACACCGTCGGTTTATATATATAAATATTTTGAAAATGATTTCTATGGTTTTGGATAGAATTATACGGTTTAAATAAATATTGATTCTTTTTTATATTATATAAAAATATTTTATATATAGTTAAATTCATGTATTTAAGCTATGTATAAATCTGTATAATGACAATAAGTTAAATAATGGAGTTTGATTTATTAAAATAAATATGGTTAAGTATTTAAATCATATTTTTGTATAAAGGTTATAATGATTTAAATAAATTAAGATTTGGAAGATAAAATATGAAATGGATGTGAATTAAATTATTTAAGAATTTTACTCGAATAAAATTTGATTTATAATTTAGATAAATTTGAGATTTTATGAAATTGAATTTATTCAAGAATTAAACCAACAGGGTTGATGTGAAATTTTTTAAATTGGAAATTTTAAAAGGTATAATTATTATAACTTGATTTTGGGTCTAGGTGAATTAAATGATTATTTCAAGTATAATGAATTGAAGGCAATATCTAGTTATTTGTAATTTGAGTTTTATTTAAATAATAAGGGGTTTATTTTATATAATATTTCAAAAACTAAATATTAGGAAATTTAGTTGTTGAATCGAATTTACCAAATTTAGTTTTGAAATTTTGGAATATTTAAAGCCTTGAAATATATCGAAATTGAAATGTTTATAGAAATTTAAATGTTTCGAAGTTATGAATTTCATAGCCTTATGTTTTAAAGGTGTTAAAATTTCAAATGTTTGGTTTTGAAGTATGGAATTTGGAAGTTCTATGATTTTTAAATGGGGTATATTTGAAACAAAATGATATTATATTGATTTGAAATAAAAGGGATATCGTATTGATTTGGTTTTTAAATTTGAAATGATATCGTATTTATATGGTTTTGAAGTATAAATTATTTTGAAACGACCGCGGTGTTATAATAACGTTGGGTTGCTAAAGAGACCCGGATCGGAAGTTGTCATACTCTCTGCCAACTCCGAAAACCACTTTAACAACCGTGTACGTGGTGGATATTCTAGAATGAAGTAGGATGGTGGCTGCGTTTCCTTTAAGGTAAATACGTGGACCCGACCCTCGTGAGTTGGCATAAGGTGGCTAAAACAGGAGCGATTGACGGGCTAAGAAGGTAGCACCTTTTATCGGACACATCCCTTCGATATTATACTCTGACTTTTGGATTGTTTCGGTGGACACTTTCGATTTTTTTTATTTGGGGGTGCGGCTCGAGGTGGACGGTAGTTGCGCGCTATGCGTTACCACCGGTCCGGAAGCGTAATTGGTATATCTACCCTGGCATTGCCTTGTTGTGTCGTGTCACCTACCCTAGCGCGTCTTTTACGATTTTGTTTTGTACCATATCTATGGAGTGCCCCCTGACGACGTCCAGTACCGGAGAGATTACGGTACTGTATAGGCTATGGGAATATAAAAGTGTGTTAAGGTGGAAAATGTAAAGCTTTAACTCTATTTTCAGTATATTATACTTCACTTTAGACACTATCATAATAGCGTATATTACTACATAGTAAATAGTTTAACGGATCCTTGGGAGATGTGAATCCCGAGCATCTTTTAAGTTACGGCACTCACGTTGGACACTGGATAGGAGATGTCAAATCCCATAACTGACGTCGTTTTGCTCATATTATTTATTGTTGATTTAACTTACATAAGATCTTTTAGTTCTAACTTGAGTATTTTGTCTTTTCAATTCGCTCGGGTCAGTCCGAGCATTTTAGGATTTGAAGATTTTATTCTGGAGGAAGAAGACGAAGATTTGTATTACTATTATTTATTATATTATTCCACTGCATCACATTGTTCCGCTGCAATAATTATTATTCTATGGTATGTGTACTCTGATACGTATTGTATAAATATAATCAAATGTTTTGTAAAACAGCTTCATGAACTGTATATTTGATTATTATATTTTATCGTTCCGCTGGAAGATTATGTTTTGTTTTATTTCTTTCTGCTTTTTCTTATTTAACCCATAATAGTCCGCCCTTCTGTATGGTTTAAGTCTGACGTGCATGGTTTATCGTCAATTTAAAGCGTTCGAAAAGGCGGGGCGTTACAGTTAATGTACGGATGGATTTCACCATCCTCTCCGTTTGATAGTTAAATATTCATCTTGTCCTATTATCGTTATAACTTATAATTTACCTCCGTGGATATGCATGAAAACTCCATATATGTTTTTCACTATTGTCATCCCTAGCTCTGATGATCTGACACATGGAATCGATGTTTATTTACAACCTTCGATTGATGAGTTTATAACACTATGGCATGAAGGAGTTGAAACATACGACATTCCAAAAAAAAACAATTTATGTATGTTCATTTCTTTATTATGGACTATTAGCGATTTTCCTACGAATGCAATACTTTCAGGTTGGAGTACCGCTGGTCGTCTAGATTGCCTTATTGCATGGAAGAAACACAAGCGTTTTCTTTACGGTATTGAAAGAAAATTTAATGGTTTGATTGTCATCGGCGTTTTCTCCATGTCAATCATACTTTTAAAGGAGATAATTTTTTTTAAAAGCTAAGACAGAAGAGAGAATGCTGCTACTAAAGATTTGGTTAAGCGAAGAAATATATGAAATTTTAAAGGACTATCCAAAGATACATGAAACTAGAATATGGACTAAAATTCTAAGTAAAGCGGAAATTCATAATGATGCAAACAAAGTATATTTTTAAAGTTGCCTTATTGAAAAGATCTACTACTTTGACATAATATTGACGTGATGTACAATGAAAAAACATGTCTGATAACGTGTTTAATACAATGTTGAATGTTAAGGGCATAACTAAGGACGATTTGAATTCAAGACTTGATATAGCACACTTTTGTAAATGTCCCATACTTCATATGAAGCCCGATGAAAGTAAAAAAACCCAAAGCATGCTATGAGCTAGACACTAAGCAAGTAAAACTCATGCTAAAGTGGGTGGAAGGGCTAAGATATCGCGATGGGATTTCTTCTAATCTCCGTAGATATGTTGACTTTAAAAACATTAAATTGAGTGGGATGAAAAGTCACGATTGTCATATCAAGATGGAGTATTTGTTACTAATGGTTTTCAAAGAACTATTGTCCGTAAAATACATAGTTTATAACGGAATTAAGTTTATTTTATAAAAAGATTTGTTCGACCATGTTAACAGTCGACTGTATACGTAAACTTTAAATAGAAATCCCTATACTGCTCTATAAACTGGAGAAAATATTTCTAGCATCTTTCTTTAATGTAGTGGAGCATTTACCTGTTCATCTTCCATCTGAAGCACTTCTTCGAGGTCCTGTGCAATATGGATGGATGTATCCATTTGATAGCTAGTATAGAATGTTTGTAACATTTATTTTGGTTTAAAATTCAAATTTACATAAGTAAATTTAATTAAATTAATTTTGTAATAGGTACTCGAATCATCTGTCAAAAAATTTTAGACAATAAGCACTAGTTGAAGGTTTGATTTGCAAATCATATCATGAAGAAGAAGCTTCATTCTTTTTTTCTCATTGCTTCAATGACCATGTGGACCTATCATTTGTAAGTCTTTCTCATAATGATGAAGCCACTGAAAAAGATTCTTCTTAAACAATGTTATCTAACTTTAGACTATATGGTCATACTGTTGGAAAATGTTAGAAATATGGTTAGACGATAGAGAGTACAATGTATAACACACATATGTTATTCTTAACTGTGCGGAAGTTACACCATTTGTTAGGTAATAATAAGTTCATATTTATTTCAAGTATACTTACGTATTAATTATAATGGACCATATTGTACATACACACATACACACACATACATATATACATACATATATATATATATATATATATATATTTGTAGTATTTAAGAATCACAACATTAATTTGGCGATCTCAGTAAAAAATTGCTAAATTGTTTTCAAACTTTGTGTATGATCCAAGAAATTGTATCTTTGATGAAGGATTACAACATCTTGCGCTCGGACCAAAAAGAAATGTTAAGACTTATCCAATATTCTTCACCAATGGATTTAAATTCAACACAAATGATTATGGTGCTGAAAAATTAGCATATAACAGTGTTGTATTTGTCAAAGATAGTGATGATCCAAATGGCCGTATATAAGATTTTCATGGCGTATTGAAGTAGGTTTTAAAATCGACATATTATATAGAATCTATAGAAATGGTTTTTTTTTCAAAAGCAATTGGTTCAGCGATGTTCTTGGTTCTAGAATCAGGGTGCGCAAAGATTATAAGCTTATTGAAAAAAAGCAGACCTCGCATTAGTATAAGTGTGATCCTTTTGTATTAACCATCCTTTCATATTAGCCAAGCAGGCATTAAAAGTTTATTTTGCTCCTTGTCCATCCTTAAAAAGAGATAAAGTGAATTGTTTGGCTGTTTTTAATACAAAGGCAAGATTTATGTTTGACGGAAATAATATTCCAAACAACGCAGCATATTAAGTGGATCTTGAGCCAAATAATGAAATATAACTGAGGATATTGATTTAGGGCCGTTGAATGATGAATCGAATATTTTAATAGAAGCACCTGAGAGTATAGAAGAAAACGACATAGAGTACGAGAACGAGACTGAATCAAAATAGGACGAAGACTGATAATTCTGAATATTTGTATTGCTTGTTGTAAAGTGTATATTCTGAGTTTCTGTAGTTATTAATAATGATAATTATGCTGTGAGCTATGTATTATTCTGTTTTGTTAACTCTATGCATGTATCCAGGAGATCTTGTTTCATTTATAATATTTTAGTGCAAGTTTTATGTGATGATTGATCAAACATGTTTTTAATAATAAATTGATATGTTTTTCATTATATGAAATAATATGTTATCGCGGATATATATGTCTTACAGTAGACATTCCAGCAGATCTCGGACTTCTCCTTCTCCTGGCGCGGGTGCCAATGGCACAGTGCTGGATTTATGACTAGAAATGGAGGTTGTTCCGAGGAGTGCAAGGTAAGTCTCAAATTTATTGCAAGTATACTATTTAAATTTTATTAAATGGCTACATCAAAATTTATATAGGGGTTTCGAGGTCGAGCCTTAGGACTACATTATTCAAGTCTCCAAAAAGGCATTCAAGAGTCAGATGTCAGGATGTTAGGCTCATTGGAATGACATCCCAGACCATGTTATGAACGTTATATGGACCGACTTGATGGTAAGTATAAATTTATAATTCATTTGAAAGTTAATATAATGCATATAACTCAACTTAATTTCAGTATGCAGGCTGTTATCCATGTTGATTCGGGAAATATGGATATTTTAGAAATCACTGGAACAATAAGATGCGGGAAAATTATAGGAACGTTTTCTCAAAGGCAAAGAATGCAATTAAAAAACCTGCTTTAATGAGTTTGCTGATGTTTGGGCTGAATTTCTTCTGCTCTGGGATACTCCTAAATTTAAAGTAAGTTATTTAATTTTATATTGTTATTATAATTTATTTAAATTTTGTATATTAGTTGCATTACTTTATTTAAAAATATATTTTAATTTATTGGAAATATCCTCGCGGAACCGTGCAAATATGAATAAAAATCCTGCTGCACACCACGATGGCTCTAAATCTTTCTAACAACATCGAAAGGAATTGGTAAATTTATAAATTTCAATTGTAAATATATTATTGATATTTAATCACAATTGCAACATTGTTTATTCATATATTCAATTTCAATATAAGAAGTATAATCGTGAGCCTATAATGACAAAGGTCTTCACTCACACGCATGCCGTCGAGTAGACAGACGAGGGTGGAAAAATTTCATATGTTTTGACAGACGATTAATCTCAATCCGTAATGATAAACATACTTAATTTTTTTATTTCACATTTCATAAGTCTTAAATTGAATATTTATTGTACCAAACTTCTGTTCGTCGTCGCAGGAAAGATATGAAAAGAAGCAAGCTCGAGTGGCGCAGTCTACTGGCCGTGAGCTGACATTGGAGGATTCAAACCGAATTTGGGATGTTTGATTGACCCTCCATCGCGAAATAGGCGTTACAATTACGAAAATCGGAAGGTAAGCTGCTTCATTAACTAATATATTTATTTAACATTGAGCATAAATTATAACTTGTTATTAACTATTTTACAAGCGATAATGACCCAGACGGCTTATAGAAGATCCTAGGCAGAGGAGGAGATAGCTCAACTTAAACACTAGATGATAGAGTTCAATGATTGGTGGAAGAACGGAGGACTGGCGCAGCTGTTAGATGAGTGGATTGCGTCATATTTAGCAGAGCACGAGAGAATGCCTTGGAGGGATGGGTCAGGAGATGACGATCAGTAGTATGAATGTGGTGTTTGATGGTTTTTTTTTTCATTTTGTTTTGTATTTATTTCACATGTATTGGTGGATTTGATAATTGTTTGACGATTGTGTTGCTTGATGGTTTTGTGGACGTTTTGTTTGATGGACATGAGTATTTGTCGATATAGTTGTGTTCTTTGAAGGATTTGTGGATGTATTGCTTGATGGAATATAGATGTTGTTTGATGGAATGTTGATGTAAATATTAATTTTGTGCTTGCTTATGGGTGATATGTGATGGTTGTACTTGCGAAATTGAATTTATATGTGTTGTAGATGAAATGTATAGAGATATGATGATATTTGAACTATTGGATGAGTAGAATAAAAGCTCTATTTTGAAAAAAATGCAAAGTATCACGATGGCTAGCGACGACCAAGTTGTCCAGCCTTGGATCGGCTAGCGACGGCTTGCTACGGCCTATTTACCTAGCTTTGCGTCGACTAGCATCGATCAGCGACAACATATTAACCTCTCTGGATTTGCCACATGTTTAAGCTAGCGAAGCTAGCCGTCACTAAATTTGTGACGACGCCGTTGCTAAATCCGTCGTCAAACCCATTGGTGTCGACTGTTTTTGCACGGTCTTTTATTGACAGCTTTTGACCGCTAGCTTTGCATTTTAGCCGTCCCTTGTCACGACTCAGAATTCCACGTTCGAAAAATTGACATCAAATACCTCACTTGTATTCGACTGTCAATGATTCAAACATCGAACTCCAGTCGGATGGAGCTTATAACAACATTAGATGAATATAAAGCAGCGGAAATAAAATGAATATCATGCACATATCACAGATACAACAACATAATTGTAACGATTCGGATTTTCGTTGCCGAAAAACCGAATAGTTATGGGTTTTAAAAAGAAAAGAAAAGAAAGAAGAGAGAAAAAGAAGAAAGAAAAAGAAAAATAGAGGGAAAAGAAGATAGACAATTTTTTTTTTTTTAGAAAACAGAGAATTAGAAAAACAGAAGATAGAAGAATTTTAAAAATAGAACGGGACAGAAGAAAACAACAGAACAACAACAGAATCTCACAATTCGCGGCGGAACAACATATAATAATAAATGAATAATCTTTAAACAAAGAACTATATCAGTTATTACATTTCATTTCATTCCATTACATCATATCATATCATCAGAGTGTACAACATCATACAACAACAAACAATACAGCGGAAAAAGAAATACTATATAAGTAATACGCCATGTCATCCAGCTTGCCTCCAGCAACTCCAGAATATCCAGAATATCCTGATAAACCTAACTCTTAACTGCCCGTGTGGAAATTGGTGGGCACCCAGAGTTTAGGAAGGAAAACAATAAACTCCAAGTCAGTCATGTGACTGGTGTGAGAACTCAAAACAGTTTATTTAACTTTAAAATCAAAATAGGAATATATTTATTTCAATTCGCAATGCTTTTAAAAATGAGACTACCATAAGGCCTCCCGCACACACACACAATGCAAACGCAGAATCGGAGGAGATTTCTCCTTATGATAGTCAAAGATGCTTGATACGCATTTAAAAGAACATTTTATATTATTACTAGTGCATAGTGTATAACAAATTCATTTCGAAAGTAGAATATAAATCTTAGCCAACATACGACCATTATCGTATGCCTACTATAGCTACTATCCAAACAGTGGTGACCACCATAAGTGAATAGCAGGTTCTACAACTAATACCGTAAAAGTTTCATATTGGGAATTGGATTTCCAACAAATGGTCAGGCTAAGGAACTTCCTACTGCCACATGGGATCGCCTCTGGCTGGACGTCCCGAGAACTTAACCAGCTCTCTGCCAACACAAGGCCGGGTTACCTTTATCACTAGGTAACTACTACACGAATATGGCATCCCCCGGTCCCATCGGACCTTTAACCGAGCGCTCGTCACCAACAACACCACACAGAAATAGATATAGTGTATCAACATGAGTAAGTATCTGGGCTCCATACCATGATACCACCCTTTCCAGAAGGAAATGCACATACCCTAAAGGGAGCTACCCCTCATAACCTTGCCGCATCATTCCTGTTTTGACCATTACCGGGATGTGAGGCTCGACGAATTCACGTCCACAAAAACATACTTTATACAAAAGCCATGCTTTGGGTCAACAAATGATCAACACAATGATCACAAGGATAGACGATCAAATAAATGATCCTATCACAAATAATCAACACAATGATCATTTCAGCATCACTCAGCATGTCACATTACCAAAATGGGATATATCGCTGATAACTTCAACTATATAACCTTTGAGCTCGTACGTCTCAAAGAAGGGTGTTAAGCAAAGAATAAATTCTCCGCCACCAAAAGAAATATATTTGAAAGAAATCGGCTTTATATCTCAACTTGTAATGTCAGGCATACAATCCATACAAGTCTGTTCCGGGCTCGAACAGAACCGAAGGCACTTCTTACGAAGCCCTTGCAATACGGGTATTCACAATCCCGATCGAATTTCCCATCACTTAGGAGATCTCTATACCAGGAGCTACCCAGTGCAGAGACAATCGATAGGTCATCCTATCGCTTTCACAAATACTCGGTCTTCAACACCGATCTTCAAATGCAATTCATAACGACGTATCACATATTCGGAATGGGTTATACGACCCCATGGTCCTTTCCCGGTTAACCCGAATAGTGAGCGCTTATTCAAAAATAAGTGTGCATTCAAATTCAAACAAATCACATCAATTACCCTTTCAAAGGGAAATATTGATAGTCGGTTATTGAACTATCAATGGATATGCACACATCACCAGATTCCAAATAATTTTCCAAATTATTTACTTTCCAAAATATCTTTACAAGATATATAATTTCAACACTTCAAAAATAAATCAATATTTATTTTTAACAAGTTTCACTTTCACATATAAATTCCATAATGAATTTATATTTCAAAATATTCGTGCATATACGATTTCAATAATTCATTTCAATTTATCCTCCAAAAAGATAAATTCTAATTATTCACTTCATATTGGAAAACATTTCCATACTTATTAAAAATAAGTAATCGACAAATCTTTTTATTTTCAACCTTTGAAAATATTCAATATACTTAAATCGAATTAAGTATATAATTCATTCTTTAAGGGAAATCATTCTCTTAAACATTTTTATTTGGGCCAAAACGAATGTTGCGTAAAACATCGTTACGACAACCCAAAATCACTAGTATAGGGATTCGAATTTAAAATAGATATATAAATCCCAATATTATTCAAAAATATTTCCTTTCGGAAATCATTTACTATAACAACAGTGTTATAGTCCACCATTTCCTTTTATTTCTCGAAAACATCTATTTCAACAATGAATGTTGAAAACTATGGTTTCGAATCTCAACACCTTTTAAAACATCGTTAGATCGTTTTAATTTTTGTTTAAAATATCACATTCTAAAACATTTTCTTTAACATGTTATTCACTATTCAAAAACGTGAATATACCATGTTCACAAATTCCATTATTTCTATTCACTTTAACTTAAAGGATTATTCACTGTCTAAACGTGAATATAATTCCATTTATAAGTTATAACAATTAACTTATCAAAATAAGTCGTTTGCGGATTTATAAAACAACGTTTATAAATTCCTTTTCTATTTATTTATAAAAACTTCCTTTAATAAATTCCTTTATTAACCTATTCCAGTTTATAACTAAATTAGAAACTAAACGTTCATATTATAAGTTAAATACTTATAAAACGATTATTTTGTAAGATCGTTCTTTTAAAGACTTTCCAATTTATAAATCTTATAACTTATAAGATTTAATGATTTATCCAATCTATTCTTCAAATAATCTCACCAAATTTATAAATCTTACTATTTATAAATTTCATTTATAACTTCACGGTTTATAATTCTATAAATTTCATTCTTTAATGAAATTCATTTTCACTTAATTCAAACACTTATAAAAACTCGTTTTATAATGTCTATATTTCAATTTATAAATATCCATTTATAAATCTCTTAATATAAATCAATTAATATTATTCTTTAAAACATCTTTTAATTTCCTTTATAATTTCATCATTTCGATTTATAAAATAATCAAATTTTATAAATCCTATATCTAAACTTTTATTATATATTCAAAAATCCAATCTAAATTATTTTATAAAATCATTAGTTCATATTTCTCAAAAATCGACTTTTAATCGTATTTCTAAAAATCAACTTTTTAACTATATTTCACAAAAACCATAATTTTTATAACTTTAAAAATTATAACGTTTATTTATTTATAATGGATCAATTCCAAAAATATAGTATATTTTCAAAAATCACTTTTAAAATCATTTTAAAATCCCAAAATCTGGGTCCAATGATGCTACACACCAAATAGTCAATCACGACAACAACGATATCATATATCGATATGATAATCAATCAAATATCTAAATATCTGAAATAAAATAAATATTGTTGAGGAATCCAGTTGGATCCCTCCAACCTGTTTCCTGCATCCACAAACATTAGCACAATACCAATTTCGCTCCAGTACGAAATTATCGCGGTACATGTTCTTAATAAATATTATCCGCTTAATAACGGCGTAATAGGGTCTCATCCGCTAAACAAAAAATGCGGGAAATCAACAACTGCAATATATACATATGCCAATATATATATATTGATATTATATATAATACCAATTTCACTGTTTATGAAATATTCGCGGTATATGTTTATAATAAATAACATCCGCTTACTAACGGCGCATAATGTCTATTTTAACAATCAATAATTTACAGTCATCATTCAAACATGCATTCAAATATTTTAAACCTAACTATTTAAAATAAAATCGAAATCTATTCGATTGAGTGAGAAGTTCTCACCTTGGTTTTAAATTCCGTTTTAGCTTTAATTTCGAATAAAATTAAACGCGCGTTTAATTTTACCCGAAATTCTCACTAACTCCAAACGACTCCAAACCAACTCCATCGCGTAGTGCTCGTCCATACGATTCCAACGCAACTGAGTTTGCATTTTTTCGACCTCGTATGAAAAAGTTATGAATTATTGAAGTTCGTACACGATTTATATAACTTAAATTACAACTAACTTAATTAATTTTAAACCTAAGCAAGCCATAGCCACATGATCCAGATCCCTTGCATCAAGACCGTCCATCCCACTTCTTCTTCCTCACGCAAGTCTCCAGTAAACACAATTTTGAGGCCGAACCCATAGCTTGAACTAGGGTTTAATTATGCTCTCACCACACACGATTATATTCGATCACATCTCCGCCATCGCGAAGCACACGACGCTAGCTACCCACGCCTACCACCATTGGAAGTTCGGCCCCCTATTCCACCCTGTAGGGCGTGCGCACCTGACCACGAACGGCCCATCATAGCTCACCCCTCGTCGCTCCATTTTACATCACAGCCGTTGAATCTCTAGCTCTCGATGCGCTCTACCTCTTTGTAGTTGAACATTCTTGCTAATTGTCGACGGATTTCGAGATTTGGAGGGAGGAATGAGATTGATTTTCAGCCTTAGAATTGTAACTGGCGGCTATGCATATAGAATTAGGGTTAGGGTTGTTATTTCTAATTTATGAAGGGTATAGGGTCTATTTATAAGGAACCGTTCGACACTATTCATCCCGGAATTTCCGAACTCCGATTTAGACGCCGTAACCAGCGTACCTAGGGTTTATCCCGCGTTCCGGACACAATGGAACAGGTTTCGGAAGCTAATTCGGAAGTATGTGCGAGTTATGGCTGAAAACGTTCAATTTGAATTAAACCGATTTAAACCGATTTCTAGGCGTTTTAATTTGTACCGGACAAACGGTAAATCCAAACGACTTGAAATTTGAAACCTTACAATAATATCACATTACGGATCCGATGAAACTGGTTTCGTCGAAATCCGAGACTTTTTGAAAAATGGCTATTTTGACTCGTCAAATTTAAATTAAAAACGATTCGATGCGTTTCGAGCTGCCACGATCAAACGATAGCTCCGATTGACACGAAAATTGAAATCCGGTAATAACTAACTATTACGGATCCAATGGAACTGGTTTCGTTCAATTCTGAGACTGTTCAAAAATTGGCTATTTTACAGTCGATTATTAAATATTAAAATATTCAATTTTCACAGATTAACTTTTAATTCGATTTTAAAAGTTCTAAAATATTTCTATAACTCCAGTATGATTAAATAAAATTTTACAAATTATTTTCTATCATATTTAACTCTATTTTCAATTATTTCCATAATTTAACATATTAAATTATCGATTAAATTATCCAATTAAATCCAATAATTCAAATAAAAATTTATTTGACTTATAAATTCACTTATAAATATTTAAAATTAATTAAATATTCAAATTTAAATTATTAAAAATTCTGGGTCGTTACAATCTTTCCCCCTTAAAAGAATTTCGTCCTCGAAATTACAAGTAAGAAAATTACAGAATCTATTAATTTTCCCAAAATTCATAATTAAACTCCTTACAAATCTTTACTAAGTTTTCAAATCATACTTAGTTATCCTTTCAAAAACAACTACTATTGTTTAACTTTCAATTCCAAAATCAAAGTTAAAGTTTTCAAAATTTTTTTCAAATTTTCTCAAATTTTTTCTAACGCCTTAAATTTTCGGAAAAATTCGCCATAGTCTCCTTTGCGCGGCTCGATCCGAAAAAAAAATGACAGTATATATATCACAAATATACATCTCATCAAGTAATGAGGCATCCCGAAGGGAAAAAAGTGTAAAAGTGCGATATTTAATCCGAGATATGTACCTTATATTTTATTAGCGAGCATATACGGCTAATATAGCGCTAAAGCGAACTCCAAATGCGAAGCAACGCGATCCGCACCTACTAAACTCAACAAACAACATGAGATTCATGCATATAGACAATAATCTCAATATACAACATATAGCAACATATCAACTATATATGTCACATAGAAATGCAACCAAACAACAAATGCAAACATCAACCAACTACCATTCATAATCAAATAAACATTCATTCATATTCTTATTAATATTCAATGAATTGGTTTTCAATTTATCACATTTGATTTATTAACATTGGATTTTATCAACATTCATTCTCAATTTTAATTTGTTTGCATTCACTAATTAAATCCAATTCACTTTCAATTTTATTCAAATTTATTTACTTCTAATTTGAATTCAATTACATAGCTTCCAATTTCATTAACACTTAATGAATTACATATAATCAACTACAATCATATAACAACCAATGTATATTAATTATAACCAAATTCCTTTGCTTATATTCATTCTTATTCAATTTATTCAACTTCCAATAACATTAGATTTTAATGAATTAACACTTTCATTCATTATTCCATATCAATTATTCACATTCAATTGATTAACAGCCAAGCCATTCATTCAATTCAATTACAAAGTTGAATTCTATTACATAACTCAAGTTCACATTTCTTTTAATCCACTTGATTATTTACTTCGATACCAAAATCAACTTAATTCAATATCTCTTAAGTTATATTCCATTTAACTTGAAATTCACCTTTATTTACAACTCATATTCATAGATATATTTTACTTCTTATATATGTAAGTTTATTTCACAATTGTAAATACTTTAATTATAATTTCAATTCTTATAATTCTTTTGCTTATACAATTATTCTTTATTTAGATTATTCAAACAACCTAAACAATCACTTATATACACTTTAATAATTTTGAAAAATTATTTCTTTACATACAAAATGTACTTAAGGTAAAATTATTTCATTTACCTAATTTTAAAACAATATTGTGTCGAATTGTTCTATTCAAGTGTTTAGAAACCCCTTCGGCTCAGTTTCGAGGCTGTGCTGACGAAAGTTCATATGCCACTCAATAAACCAATCATCACAATATAAAACAATTTTATATTCACTAACAAATACGCTCTCATAGCTATTATTACACTCAAACTCATTCTAGAGTACTGCTGACTCTATCTCTAATGAATTAATACCCAACAGAACCATGGTTGTCGCTTAACCATCAGCTCTGATACCAAATGTAACGATTCGGATTTTCGTTGCCGAAAAACCGAATAGTTATGGGTTTTAAAAAGAAAAGAAAAGAAAGAAGAGAGAAAAAGAAGAAAGAAAAAGAAAAATAGAGGGAAAAGAAGATAGACAATTTTTTTTTTTTAGAAAACAGAGAATTAGAAAAACAGAAGATAGAAGAATTTTAAAAATAGAACGGGACAGAAGAAAACAACAGAACAACAACAGAATCTCACAATTCGCAGCGGAACAACATATAATAATAAATGAATAATCTTTAAACAAAGAACTATATCAGTTATTACATTTCATTTCATTCCATTACATCATATCATATCATCAGAGTGTACAACATCATACAACAACAAACAATACAGCGGAAAAAGAAATACTATATAAGTAATACGCCATGTCATCCAGCTTGCCTCCAGCAACTCCAGAATATCCAGAATATCCTGATAAACCTAACTCTTAACTGCCCGTGTGGAAATTGGTGGGCACCCAGAGTTTAGGAAGGAAAACAATAAACTCCAAGTCAGTCATGTGACTGGTGTGAGAACTCAAAACAGTTTATTTAACTTTAAAATCAAAATAGGAATATATTTATTTCAATTCGCAATGCTTTTAAAAATGAGACTACCATAAGGCCTCCCGCACACACACACAATGCAAACGCAGAATCGGAGGAGATTTCTCCTTATGATAGTCAAAGATGCTTGATACGCATTTAAAAGAACATTTTATATTATTACTAGTGCATAGTGTATAACAAATTCATTTCGAAAGTAGAATATAAATCTTAGCCAACATACGACCATTATCGTATGCCTACTATAGCTACTATCCAAACAGTGGTGACCACCATAAGTGAATAGCAGGTTCTACAACTAATACCGTAAAAGTTTCATATTGGGAATTGGATTTCCAACAAATGGTCAGGCTAAGGAACTTCCTACTGCCACATGGGATCGCCTCTGGCTGGACGTCCCGAGAACTTAACCAGCTCTCTGCCAACACAAGGCCGGGTTACCTTTATCACTAGGTAACTACTACACGAATATGGCATCCCCCGGTCCCATCGGACCTTTAACCGAGCGCTCGTCACCAACAACACCACACAGAAATAGATATAGTGTATCAACATGAGTAAGTATCTGGGCTCCATACCATGATACCACCCTTTCCAGAAGGAAATGCACATACCCTAAAGGGAGCTACCCCTCATAACCTTGCCGCATCATTCCTGTTTTGACCATTACCGGGATGTGAGGCTCGACGAATTCACGTCCACAAAAACATACTTTATACAAAAGCCATGCTTTGGGTCAACAAATGATCAACACAATGATCACAAGGATAGACGATCAAATAAATGATCCTATCACAAATAATCAACACAATGATCATTTCAGCATCACTCAGCATGTCACATTACCAAAATGGGATATATCGCTGATAACTTCAACTATATAACCTTTGAGCTCGTACGTCTCAAAGAAGGGTGTTAAGCAAAGAATAAATTCTCCGCCACCAAAAGAAATATATTTGAAAGAAATCGGCTTTATATCTCAACTTGTAATGTCAGGCATACAATCCATACAAGTCTGTTCCGGGCTCGAACAGAACCGAAGGCACTTCTTACGAAGCCCTTGCAATACGGGTATTCACAATCCCGATCGAATTTCCCATCACTTAGGAGATCTCTATACCAGGAGCTACCCAGTGCAGAGACAATCGATAGGTCATCCTATCGCTTTCACAAATACTCGGTCTTCAACACCGATCTTCAAATGCAATTCATAACGACGTATCACATATTCGGAATGGGTTATACGACCCCATGGTCCTTTCCCGGTTAACCCGAATAGTGAGCGCTTATTCAAAAATAAGTGTGCATTCAAATTCAAACAAATCACATCAATTACCCTTTCAAAGGGAAATATTGATAGTCGGTTATTGAACTATCAATGGATATGCACACATCACCAGATTCCAAATAATTTTCCAAATTATTTACTTTCCAAAATATCTTTACAAGATATATAATTTCAACACTTCAAAAATAAATCAATATTTATTTTTAACAAGTTTCACTTTCACATATAAATTCCATAATGAATTTATATTTCAAAATATTCGTGCATATACGATTTCAATAATTCATTTCAATTTATCCTCCAAAAAGATAAATTCTAATTATTCACTTCATATTGGAAAACATTTCCATACTTATTAAAAATAAGTAATCGACAAATCTTTTTATTTTCAACCTTTGAAAATATTCAATATACTTAAATCGAATTAAGTATATAATTCATTCTTTAAGGGAAATCATTCTCTTAAACATTTTTATTTGGGCCAAAACGAATGTTGCGTAAAACATCGTTACGACAACCCAAAATCACTAGTATAGGGATTCGAATTTAAAATAGATATATAAATCCCAATATTATTCAAAAATATTTCCTTTCGGAAATCATTTACTATAACAACAGTGTTATAGTCCACCATTTCCTTTTATTTCTCGAAAACATCTATTTCAACAATGAATGTTGAAAACTATGGTTTCGAATCTCAACACCTTTTAAAACATCGTTAGATCGTTTTAATTTTTGTTTAAAATATCACATTCTAAAACATTTTCTTTAACATGTTATTCACTATTCAAAAACGTGAATATACCATGTTCACAAATTCCATTATTTCTATTCACTTTAACTTAAAGGATTATTCACTGTCTAAACGTGAATATAATTCCATTTATAAGTTATAACAATTAACTTATCAAAATAAGTCGTTTGCGGATTTATAAAACAACGTTTATAAATTCCTTTTCTATTTATTTATAAAAACTTCCTTTAATAAATTCCTTTATTAACCTATTCCAGTTTATAACTAAATTAGAAACTAAACGTTCATATTATAAGTTAAATACTTATAAAACGATTATTTTGTAAGATCGTTCTTTTAAAGACTTTCCAATTTATAAATCTTATAACTTATAAGATTTAATGATTTATCCAATCTATTCTTCAAATAATCTCACCAAATTTATAAATCTTACTATTTATAAATTTCATTTATAACTTCACGGTTTATAATTCTATAAATTTCATTCTTTAATGAAATTCATTTTCACTTAATTCAAACACTTATAAAAACTCGTTTTATAATGTCTATATTTCAATTTATAAATATCCATTTATAAATCTCTTAATATAAATCAATTAATATTATTCTTTAAAACATCTTTTAATTTCCTTTATAATTTCATCATTTCGATTTATAAAATAATCAAATTTTATAAATCCTATATCTAAACTTTTATTATATATTCAAAAATCCAATCTAAATTATTTTATAAAATCATTAGTTCATATTTCTCAAAAATCGACTTTTAATCGTATTTCTAAAAATCAACTTTTTAACTATATTTCACAAAAACCATAATTTTTATAACTTTAAAAATTATAACGTTTATTTATTTATAATGGATCAATTCCAAAAATATAGTATATTTTCAAAAATCACTTTTAAAATCATTTTAAAATCCCAAAATCTGGGTCCAATGATGCTACACACCAAATAGTCAATCACGACAACAACGATATCATATATCGATATGATAATCAATCAAATATCTAAATATCTGAAATAAAATAAATACTGTTGAGGAATCCAGTTGGATCCCTCCAACCTGTTTCCTGCATCCACAAACATTAGCACAATACCAATTTCGCTCCAGTACGAAATTATCGCGGTACATGTTCTTAATAAATATTATCCGCTTAATAACGGCGTAATAGGGTCTCATCCGCTAAACAAAAAATGCGGGAAATCAACAACTGCAATATATACATATGCCAATATATATATATTGATATTATATATAATACCAATTTCACTGTTTATGAAATATTCGCGGTATATGTTTATAATAAATAACATCCGCTTACTAACGGCGCATAATGTCTATTTTAACAATCAATAATTTACAGTCATCATTCAAACATGCATTCAAATATTTTAAACCTAACTATTTAAAATAAAATCGAAATCTATTCGATTGAGTGAGAAGTTCTCACCTTGGTTTTAAATTCCGTTTTAGCTTTAATTTCGAATAAAATTAAACGCGCGTTTAATTTTACCCGAAATTCTCACTAACTCCAAACGACTCCAAACCAACTCCATCGCGTAGTGCTCGTCCATACGATTCCAACGCAACTGAGTTTGCATTTTTTCGACCTCGTATGAAAAAGTTATGAATTATTGAAGTTCGTACACGATTTATATAACTTAAATTACAACTAACTTAATTAATTTTAAACCTAAGCAAGCCATAGCCACATGATCCAGATCCCTTGCATCAAGACCGTCCATCCCACTTCTTCTTCCTCACGCAAGTCTCCAGTAAACACAATTTTGAGGCCGAACCCATAGCTTGAACTAGGGTTTAATTATGCTCTCACCACACACGATTATATTCGATCACATCTCCGCCATCGCGAAGCACACGACGCTAGCTACCCACGCCTACCACCATTGGAAGTTCGGCCCCCTATTCCACCCTGTAGGGCGTGCGCACCTGACCACGAACGGCCCATCATAGCTCACCCCTCGTCGCTCCATTTTACATCACAGCCGTTGAATCTCTAGCTCTCGATGCGCTCTACCTCTTTGTAGTTGAACATTCTTGCTAATTGTCGACGGATTTCGAGATTTGGAGGGAGGAATGAGATTGATTTTCAGCCTTAGAATTGTAACTGGCGGCTATGCATATAGAATTAGGGTTAGGGTTGTTATTTCTAATTTATGAAGGGTATAGGGTCTATTTATAAGGAACCGTTCGACACTATTCATCCCGGAATTTCCGAACTCCGATTTAGACGCCGTAACCAGCGTACCTAGGGTTTATCCCGCGTTCCGGACACAATGGAACAGGTTTCGGAAGCTAATTCGGAAGTATGTGCGAGTTATGGCTGAAAACGTTCAATTTGAATTAAACCGATTTAAACCGATTTCTAGGCGTTTTAATTTGTACCGGACAAACGGTAAATCCAAACGACTTGAAATTTGAAACCTTACAATAATATCACATTACGGATCCGATGAAACTGGTTTCGTCGAAATCCGAGACTTTTTGAAAAATGGCTATTTTGACTCGTCAAATTTAAATTAAAAACGATTCGATGCGTTTCGAGCTGCCACGATCAAACGATAGCTCCGATTGACACGAAAATTGAAATCCGGTAATAACTAACTATTACGGATCCAATGGAACTGGTTTCGTTCAATTCTGAGACTGTTCAAAAATTGGCTATTTTACAGTCGATTATTAAATATTAAAATATTCAATTTTCACAGATTAACTTTTAATTCGATTTTAAAAGTTCTAAAATATTTCTATAACTCCAGTATGATTAAATAAAATTTTACAAATTATTTTCTATCATATTTAACTCTATTTTCAATTATTTCCATAATTTAACATATTAAATTATCGATTAAATTATCCAATTAAATCCAATAATTCAAATAAAAATTTATTTGACTTATAAATTCACTTATAAATATTTAAAATTAATTAAATATTCAAATTTAAATTATTAAAAATTCTGGGTCGTTACAATAATAATATCTGTTACAACATCAGAGTACATAATACATGAATAACATCTCCAAATAGAATGACATAATAGGACAACTACATATCATATGCCAAAAGTCTTCAATAAGATAGAGAATGATAGTGAACACCAAACTAAGCACCTCAAGATCCAAAAGCTTCCAAAATGTCTCTAAGGCGTGAGCTTCCCAAAAACGTATAACTAGAGCCAAAATACTGAAAACCTACTACTAGGCTGCTCGTGTAGAAATGGTGGGCACCCAGAGTTTAGAAAGGAAACAATAAACTCCGGGTCAGTCATGGGACTGGTATGAGTAAACAAAGATAGTTGCCTTCAAATAAAACAGATTTTATACAAGAAAAATCGGTATGCTTTTGGAAAATGAAACTACCATAAGACCTCCCGCCACACACACAATGCAATCGCAGAATTGGAGGAGATTTCTTCATATGATAGTCAAATATGCTTGATACAGGAAAATTATTTGATATTATTACTAGTGCATAGTGTAGAAAGCCATTTCCAAAGTATAATATCAATCCTAGCCAACATACGACCAGTATCGTATGCCTACTATAGCTACCATCTAAACAGTGGGGTGCTCCCATAAGTAAATGGTAGGTAATACAACTAAAACCGTACGGGGTTCGTATTGGGAATTGGATTTCCAACAAATGGTCAGGCTAAGGATTTTCCTATGCCACATGGGTACGCCTCTGGCGGGACGTCCCGAGAACCTACCCGGCTCTCTGCCAACACAAAGCTGTGTTACCTCTGTAATTAGGTAACTACTACTCGAGTATGCCACTCCCCAGTCCTTTGGGACCTTTATCCGAGGGCCCTCCATCATAAAGCAACAACCACACAGAATAATGAGATTGAAGCAACCACATAGGTAAGTATCTGGGCTCCATACCATGACACTACCTTTTTCCAGAAGGAAATGACATACCCTAAAGGGCGCGACCCTCATGACCTTGTCGCATCTTTCCTGTTTCGACCATTTCCGGGGTGTGAGGTCCGATGAGGTCTCGTCCACAAAGCTACGCTTTACACAAAAGCCATGATTTGATCACAGATGATCAACAGATGATCATCACTATACAGCTGCACTTAGTATGCCACACTACCAAATTGGGAGTATATTGCTGATAACCTTCAACTACATAACCTCTGAGCTCGTACGTCTCAGAGAAGGGTGTTAAGCTAAGAGAATAATTTCCCCGCCACCAACAGATATGTATTTGAAAGAAATCGGCTTTATATCTCAAAGTGTTGTGTCAGACACACGACCATACAAGTCTGTTCCGGGTACGAACAGAACCGAAGGCACTTCGTCCAATAAAGGAAGAAGCCCTTGCAAATCTGGGCATCCACAATCCCGATCGGACTTCCCAACACTTAGGGAATCCCTATACCGGAGCAACTCGGTGCAGGGACAATCGATAGGTTATCCTATCGTTTTTGAAGACACCCGGTCTTCACCGCCGGTCTTCAAATGCAACCCATTCGTCGAATCACTATTCGGAATGGGTTATATGACACAAAGGTCCTCTCCCGGCTAATCCGAATAGTGATCGCTCAAATTTAAAACATGTGGGTGTATCAATCACAAAGGTTCATGTTAAAGGTTCGATGTGGGTTTCGGATAACAATTGAAATCCGACTCCCTGTCGCATCGAAGTTTGAATGCCGTTTTACGTGCAAAAGGGGTTTCACAAACATATAGGAACAAATCATAAATCATAGTCCATCACAAAGCAATCACAGCATCACAACAAAAATGTCAATACAGTATAGAGTATTTGATGATGGTCAATCATTGTTGATTCAAGTGATTGTGATTAAAGGGGATTTGCCATATAAATGTCTTTACTAATTTTTTTAAATCAATGTTGAATTTTAATTAATTATAAATTAGTTTAATTGGCTTAATTAGTTAATTATCCTTTGATTTATTATTTTAAACTTATGAGTTCTTAATTTTTTTATTAATTAAGTTTTAATTATATTTTATAAATTCCCTATTCTTTATTTACTTTTAGATTGTAAAATCATTGAAAGCCTCAAGGGTTAATTATTCTTTATTTTTATAATCAATTTAGTTTTTTAAATTAGCATTTAAACATTTATTTTACTTTTAAAATTTTTGTTAAATTAAACTTTAAAAAACAACTTTTATAAAATTATAAATTTTGAAATGCCATTTGTTTCATATGCTACTTATCATCATCATTAAATTTACCCAGAACATAAATTTACTTGAGTTTCAAAAAAAAAAATTGGCAAAAACAAACTGATTGTTGCTTTCAAATCCACTACCCTGAGACCTGCTTCGGGTTTGCCCCGAGAAAATCCCCCTTTCACTTCGGGTTTTCCCCAAAATGACCCCTGCCTCATTTTTTTTCTTTCTGTTTTTAAATTAACCCGTCACCACGCTAAACGCCCCGAGTCCCTCTTCGAGTTTTCACTCGACTTACCCGTGTTGTGCTTCGAGTCACCACTCGTCCTCCCCAACCTAGCACACTGACACGCCACCCATCAACGTGCACGTGCACGGCTATTTTCGCCGCCGTTGGACGGTGCTACGGCCACCAACATGACAACGTCCACCCCCCAAATCAATTCGAACACCCTGATTTCGAATTTATTTCGAAATCACCAATCGAGCAACCGGACCCAAAAAGTATCAGACACGCCAATACGAATTTGCCTCGCGCCACCTCCCCAGGCCACCAGAGGCCGTGAAAAATCGCCAGAAGCTTCGCCGCGACCAGACGCTCCTATCCCCATCGTAGGCTCGAAGTCCGATCGCCCCTAGAAGGCGCAGTGCTATGCCTTCTGTCACGAATGAAATTGGGTTCCTAAACCCTATTTTAAATTCGAATTGAAAATTCAAAGATTTAAAAATTATCCTAGTATTTTTCTGGAAATCACGAACCCTCAGTGCATCTACGTCAGCGAATTCGAGGCCTATAACTTCTTCGATCATCAGATTTTCCCAAAAACTCAATTTTCAATCAACTGCTAATTTCCTGAGAAATATGCAATGAAAAAATTGATTTTTGTTTCTAAAATCATTAATTTTGATGGTGATTCAAATGGTCTTACTGAAATTCAATCCATGAGGTTCGAATTCTCATCTATTTTGAATTATGGCAGTGTTTACATCTTCCAATGAAGATAAAACCTGTTTTTATTTGCTTTAATTAATTGTTTGGATGAAATATAAGTTTAAACAATCATTTTATCTAAATTTCTAACATGTTTCAGGAGCAAGGAGGGAAAAAGAATATTGTATTTGGATGTGTCTCATTCTGTAACCAGAGTTTAAGCCTGACAACAATTTTTTTTCTTTTTTCCAAAGTTTCTAGTAAGACTACAACCTGTTTTAATTTGTTTCTGAAGCATGGTACAAGTCCAAACACAACTTCAGCTCATTACAATTCAGTTCAGAAGGAATAAGGAAGAGACAGATTAAACTGGGTTTTGATATGTTTTATTCTTGCAAAACAAAGAAGGCTGTATGAAATTTGAGTTTCATAGTTTCCAGGAAATCAACTTTGTTTTGATTTATTTCTAAAGAAAAATATTAGTTAAAGTTTGAACAAAATCTATCTTGTTTACTGAAACAAGAATGCATGGCTAACCTTAGTTAATCATTCAAATCAAATAGAGACAGGGGGGAAAAGAAGATGGATTTTACAGGTTTCACTTTGGTTTTTCCTGCAACTAAACAGTGACCAATATTTTGTGCAGTCAACATGACAAACCAAGCATTCAATCATACATTCAAATCTCTTGCATGAAAACAAGATTTAAGTTCCCTATATCACCCAAAACATACACATAGCAACCATGATAAAAGAAAAATAGGGTTTACTCACCTGTTTTCCTAAGATTACTGACAGTTTTCAAACAGAGGGATGAGGCCTGCAACTTCCCCTCTTTTCTACTTAATTCTCTTGGTTTTTTTTAGATCTGAAATTGATGTGTACAAATCTATGATTATTTGTAGTTGTATTCATGCATTTAAATTATCAATAACAGGGGTTTCCATTGTACTTACTTTTGAGATTAGGAGAGAAAACCTTTTTTTTTCTCTTTCTGAAACTTGAAACCAAAAAAAAAAGATTAACCTTGATTCTTCCTGCAATACAATTAGATATGGTTGTATTAATCCCATGTTATTTTCATTTATTCTAATCATTAAAAATAACAAAAAAAATTCTTACAGCTTAAATCCTTAACATAGAACCATTTCCTGAACTTGAAAAACAGTAATAGCCTAAGACTTTGATCTTGATTTTCCTGCAACCAATTAAATATTGTTGAATTAAACCCTTGCTTCATTAGGAATTACAACTTCAAATTCAAAATAAATAAATAAAGTTACTTGCCTTTTTAAATTTTTATTTCCAGAAAGAAAAACTTCGCTGCATTTAAAACCAGAAACTTCCCCTTACAAATCTGCAGTTTAAGTTTGAATTGATTGTTGAAACTTGATTTAAAAATCAAAATTTCATAAACTACAAACTTTAAAACAAAACTTACCTGAAAGTATCACAATACTGATTGAAACACTTCAGGTTTAACTTTGAAATTGAAGAAGACAGTTTTTTCCTCTTTTATTTCTTTGAATGTTGAAGAAAAAATTGCAAAGATCTTTTGATTACTGAACATCAGGTGAATAGGGGATTTAAAAATTCGAATTTTAGAAGGTGAAGAGTTTCCTGAATTCTTTATTTGAATATTTTATTAAAGAGATGATGGTTTGTGCCATTTGTAAGGAAATATCTTAAACACTAGATTTTGTTAATCATTCAACTTTATTGTGAATATATGTTTCAGCCTATGTTATTTTCAAAGCAAAGAAATCTTTATAAATTTTATTTCCTATATTATATACATATACTTTTATAAACCCATACATGTATATATTCTTATTCATTTGTATATATATGCATATATACAATGTCAAAAGAAAAGTTGTTTTGACCATTGTATACTTTATTTCTCAATGATTTTTAATGCTACTTAATTTTAAAACATTTATTCCAAATTCATATTCAAACTTAAATTTTTAAACTTGAAACATAAACACCAATGTCCATTTGTATATCCACCCTTATCTTTGAACCAATTAAAATTTTTTTTTTTTTAAGGTGTATCCAATGTTACTAATATATGTCATGTTCATATATATAAGATTTTAAATCCAAATGACTTTCAAAACATTTAAAATTTCAATATTTTCAACTCAAAATAAAATTAGAATTTATTCCATATATTATTCCCACTAATTTTTATTTGTTTTTAGACTTTCCTTCTAATTTATTCTCAAGTTAAACCCCAAGAGTTTAAAATATATCATTTGTTTTAATTAAAAAATTTGGGATGTTACAAATACCCCCTCCTTAAAAAATTTCATCCTCGAAATTGAAAAAGAGAGAGAAAATAAACAAATGAAGAATATAGGAATTCAAAAAGAATAAGGAAATGGCTTACCGGCTAAGCCGAGATATCCACTCTGCATTTGGGATAAGATTTCTGCATATTATCTTCAGTTTCCCAAGTGCAGTCCTTTGGATCTCCACTCCACTGAACTTTTACTAGCTTTACAACCTTGTTCCTTAATTTTCACGATCCACAATCTTTATCGGTTCTCTTTTGACGGTTAGATTGGGAGTGATGTCGAGATCTTGTTGGGAAGCTTCTTCAATGATACAATCCGGATCGTGCACATACTTCCGAAGGCTGGAAATGTCGAATACATCATGCACACCCGATAACCAGCTGGGCAACTGCACACGGTAGGCTAGAGAACCAATCCTCTCCAAAATAGGAAAAGGACCAATATATCGTGGTGCTAGCTTACCAGTCTTCCCAAATCTCAATACACCTCTCATAGGAGATACTTTAAGAAAAACAGAGTCCCCAACCTGGAATTCCAAATCCCGTCTTCTACGATCGTAATAGCTCTTTTGACGACTCTGAGCTGTCTTCAATTTCTTTCGAATAAAATCAATTTTCTCAGTGGCTTCTTTAATCATGTCCAGCCCAAGAATAAGTCTATCACCTGTCTCGATCCAGCATGCCGGTGATCGACACGGTCGGCCATATAAAGCCTCAAAGGGAGCCATCTCGATACTTGCCTGATAGCTGTTGTTATAGGAGAACTCGACCAGATGCAAATGATCCTCCCAAGAACCACCAAAATCAAGAATACAAGCTCGCAATAGGTCCTCCAAGTTTCGATTGATCCTTTCTATCTGCCCATCAGACCGTGGGTGATAAGCAGTACTGAAATGCAGCTTAGTTCCCAATGCGTCTTGAAACGCCTCCCAAAATCTACTAGTGAAGATCGGGTCACGATCACTCACTATGCTACTAGGAATGCCATGGAGACAGACAATTTCTTTCACATATAAATTAGCTAGACTTGCAGCCGTGCGGGTAGCTTTTACTGGCAAGAAGTGGGCTGACTTAGTCAAACGATCTACGATGACCCAAATCGCTTCATTGCCCTTTCGAGTGCGAGGAAAACCGTCAATGAAATCCATCGACACTTGGTCCCATTTCCACTTGGGCACCTCTAAAGGCTGAAGCAAACCTGCCATCTTCTTTTGGTCGCTCTTGATTTGTTGGCAAGTAGCACAACGACTCACTTAAATAGATATATCTCTCTTCATCGTCTTCCACCAGAAAGTTCTTTTGATATCTCTATACATCTTGTTGAATCCTGGATGGATGCTGAATTTTGATTTGTGACATTCATCTAACACTTCTCGTTTCAAATCTAGAATGTCGGAGACACAAATTCTTCCTTTCATCTTTATAACTTCATTATCATCAATTTCAAAACTGGAATTCTCTCCTAGAACTATTCTTCTACGAATTTCCCGAAGAAATTTGTCTTCGGTCTGCTGTTTTGCAATCCTCTTAAGAAGAGTAGGGGCAATAACAAGGTATGCGAGAACAACGTGTCTTCTGCTTAAAGCATCGGCAACCACATTGGCTTTTCCGGGTGTATATAGAATGTCTAGGTCATAAGATGCCAGAAATTCCAGCCAACGTTGTTGTCGCAAATTCAGATCTTTTTGGGTGAAGAGATATTTCAAGGATTTATGGTCGGTGGATAATTCGAATTTTTCACCTAGAAATAAAGAGAATTCGATAAGTATATTGGTTAAGTTAAATTAAATTAAATTCATAGATTGTTAAGAAAGCTGAAAAGATTCTTACCTAGAAGATAATGTCGCCATATTTTTAAAGCGAAGATAACAACTAGAAGCTCTAAATCATGGGTCGGATAATTTCTTTCATGAGAACGTAATTGTCTACTCGCGTAGGCAATCACCTTCCCGTTTTGCATCAATACTGCACCCAAGCCTTCACCGCAAGCATCGGTATAAATAGATAAACCCTGATTCCCGTTGATAATAGCGAGAACAGGAGCGGTGGTTAATCTCTTCTTCAATTCCTCAAAAGCTTCTTCACATTTTGGAGTCCAAATAAACTTTGCATTCTTCATTGTTAGCTTGGTCAATGGACTAGCTAACTTCGAGAAGTCCTGAACAAACTTCCGATAATAACCTGCTAGCCCCAAAAAGCTTCGAACTTCCTTTGGGGTAGTAGGTCTCCTCCAATCAAGAATGGCCGAAATTTTGCTAGGATCAACAGAAATTCCTTCTTCATTAACAATATGGCCAAGAAATTTGACTTCTTTGACCCAAAAGTGGCATTTGGAAAATTTAGCATATAGAATGTTTCTCCTCAATATCTCCAAGACAATTCTAAGGTGTTCGACATGCTCCTCTTCGGTCTTAGAATAGACCAAAATATCATAAATGAATACAAGCACAAATTTATTCAATACATCCCGAAACACACGAGTCATAAGGTCCACAAAGTATGCTGGGGCATTGGTTAGCCCAAAAGGCATGACTAACCATTCGTAGAACATATTGGGACCCCTGAAAGCTGTCAAATGAACACAGTCTTCGGCGATTCGTAATTGATGGAATCCTTGAGCCAGATCCATCTTCGAAAAGAAACAAGCGTCGTGCAACTGATCAAATAAATCATCAATTCTGGGCAGTGGGAATTTATTCTTGAGAGTCTGCTTATTGAGATCGCGGTAATCAACACACAACCTCAAAGATCCGTCTGACTTAGCAACAAATACGACGGCTGAGCCCCATTCAGAAACACTGGGTCGAATCAACCCTTTTTCTAGTAAATCTCTAGTTTGCTCGACTAATTCAACCCTTTCTCTAGGTGCCATCCTGCGACTTGGATGAACGACAAGACGAGCATTAGGTACAAGGTCGATTCTAAATTCTATTTCTCGGTGAGGAGGTAGAGATTTCACTTCTTCAAATACATATGGAAAATCTCTAACAATAGGAATAAACTCCAAGCTGGGTTCAGGATAACCCAAATTATACATCAACCCTTCCCTCTTAGGACTATGGTCCTCAGAAGAAATTTCGATAAAATCCCCAAATTCGGTTTTGATTGAAATCAACCGATTATTGCAATCCAATTTGGCTTCATATTTTGCTAGCCAATCCATCCCGAGTAAGACTTCAAATTCGTTGAAGTTTAGGACAAAGAGACCCATAGGGAATTGATGGCAAGAATATGAGATAGGAACATCTCTACATCGAAGACAGAGGTTTGCGAGACCTCCAACTGGATTCCTTACACATATAGGCTCATCAACAAAATCAGGTTCAATATTCAATTCATTAATAGCTTGTTGAGAGATAAAACTGTGTGTAGCGCCAGTATCAAAAAGAACTCTAACAATGCTATCATAAATGGTAAGATTACCTTCCAGAACTCCCTTTCCCTTTTCTGATTTGGAAGATGTAGGCTTGTCTTTGACTGAGTATACTTTAGCTGTCTGGGCTTGCTTCATAGTTGGGCAGTCTTTCACCTCATGTCCCACCTTCTGACAATAGTAGCACTTCCTGGGCTTTGCTTGAGCGAATTGATCTCTCTTTGGCTTCTTGCAGTTGTTAGAATAGTGGCCCTTCTCCAAGCAATTATAGCAAGTGACATTCTCTGTTGTGCTCCCTTGATTGCTCTTCTTTCTCTCCTTGCCTTGCCATGGTTTCTTGCCTCTAAATTTCCTCTTCTTCCAATTCTGATTGCTTGAGTTTCCCTTCTCCCTCGGTGCTTCTTGCATGTCTAGTGTAGCTTAACGGTATCCCATATCAACCAAATCTGAGAAGGATTCCTTGACGTGGCCAGTCATCCTTTCGTGGAACTTTTTATTCATCCCACGAATGAATCTCTCATTCTTCTTCAAAGGTGTATTCACTAATTCTGGACCAAAGCGAGACAATTCATTGAATTTGTTGAGATACTCCTCGAATGATAAACTTCCTTGCTTTAAGTCCATGAACTCCTGGTACATACGAGAAATCCCGGCTGATGGCATATAGCGCTTCTCAAATACTTCCTTGAATCTGCCCCAAGTGAACTCATCCTCAGGCTCATCAATAGTGACTGTCTCCCACCATGCTGAAGCTTCACCTTGAAGTTGCCAAGTAGCTATGAGACGCATCTGATCATCCTGCAGCTTAAGCCCCTTAAAGATATTCTCACAAGATCTAATCCATGCCTGGGCCTCAACGATCGTCTCTTTGCCGGTGAATGGCTTACCCCCAAGCCTTGAGAAGTTCTTATATAAGTCAGCCAGATTTGGATGATTCTGAATAGGTAATGCTGCCTCGGTGGTAGGGGGACTTGGTTAGATGTTGTGGCATTTCCTCGCCGCCTAACTCTGCCTCTTCGGCCGCTCATCCTTACTATCTGTAATTAGTAAGAAAATTGGTTTAGATATTTGGACGAGACATCTTAAGAAATATTGGCAGTTAAAGGAAATAGACTATGAAAAATTTGAGGTGTTAATCGATTATACTCATTCTAGGGCATACTTCACCCTATCTCTAATGAGCCATCTAATGCGTTATACTCCGTAGCTAAAGTTCTTACTCAACCTTTAGCTCTGATACCACATTGTCACGACCCAGAATTCCACGTTCGAAAAATTGACATCAAATACCTCACTTGTATTCGACTGTCAATGATTCAAACATCGAACTCCAGTCGGATGGAGCTTATAACAACATTGATGAATATAAAGCAGCGGAAATAAAATGAATATCATGCACATATCACAGATACAACAACATAATAATATCTGTTACAACATCAGAGTACATAATACATGAATAACATCTCCAAATAGAATGACATAATAGGACAACTACATATCATATGCCAAAAGTCTTCAATAAGATAGAGAATGATAGTGAACACCAAAATAAGCACCTCGAGATCCAAAAGCTTCCAAAATGTCTCTAAGGTGTGAGCTTCCCAAAAACGTATAGCTAGAGCCAAAATACTGAAAATCTGCTACTAGGCTGCCCGTGTAGAAATGGTGGGCACCCAGAGTTTAGAAAGGAAACAATAAACTCCGGGTCAGTCATGGGACTGGTATGAGTAAACAAAGATAGTTGCCTTCAAATAAAACAGATTTTATACAAGAAAAATCGGTATGCTTTTGGAAAATGAAACTACCATAAGACCTCCCACCACACACACAATACAATCGCAGAATTGGAGGAGATTTCTTCTTATGATAGTCAAATATGCTTGATACAGGAAAATTCTTTGATATTATTACTAGTGCATAGTGTACAAAACCATTTCGAAAGTATAATATCAATCCTAGCCAACATACGACCAGTATCGTATGCCTACTATAGCTACCATCTAAACAGTGGGGCGCCACCATAAGTAAATGGTAGGTAATACAACTAAAACCGTACGGGGTTCGTATTGGGAATTGGATTTCCAACAAATGGTCAGGCTAAGGAACTTCCTATGCCACATGGGTACGCCTCTGGCGGGACGTCCCGAGAACCTACCCAGCTCTCTGCCAACACAAGGTCGGGTTACCTCTGTAACTAGGTAACTACTACTCGAGTATGCCACTCCCCGGTCCTTTGGGACCTTTATCCGAGGGCCCTCCATCATAAAGCAACAACCACACAGAATAATGAGATTGAAGCAACCACATAGGTAAGTATCTGGGCTCCGTACCATGACACTACCTTTTTCCAGAAGGAAATGACATACCCTAAAGGGCGCGACCCTCATAACCTTGCCGCATCTTTCCTGTTTCGACCATTTCGGGGTGTGAGGTCCGATGACGTCTCGTCCACAAAGCTACGCTTTACACGAAAGCCATGCTTTGATCACAAATGATCAACAGATGATCATCACTATACAGCAGCACTTAGTATGCCACACTATCAAATTGGGAGTATATTGCTGATAACCTTCAACTACATAACCTCTGAGCTCGTACGTCTCAGAGAAGGGTGTTAAGCTAAGAGAATAAATTCCCCACCGCGAACAGATATGTATTTGAAAGAAATCGGCTTTATATCTCAAAGTGTAGTGTCAGACACACGACCATACAAGTCTGTTCCGGGTTCGAACAGAACCGAAGGCACTTCGTCCAACAAAGGAAGAAGCCCTTGCAAATCACGGCGTCCACAATCCCGATCGGACTTCCCATCACTTAGGTAATCCCTATACCGGAGCAACTCGGTGCAGGGACAATCGATAGGTTATCCTATCGTTTTCGAAGACACCCGGTCTTCACCGCCGGTCCTCAAATGCAATCTATTCGTCGAATCACTATTCGGAATGGGTTATATGACACAAAGGTCCTCTCCCAGCTAATCTGAATAGTGAGCGCTCAAATTTAAAACATGTGGGTGTATCAATCACAAAGGTTTATGTTCAAGGTTCGATGTGGGTTTCGGATAACAACTGAAATCCGATTCCCTGTCGCATCGAAGTTTGAATGCCGTTTTACAGGCAAAAGGGGTTTCACAAACATATAGGAACAAATCATAAATCACAGTCCATCACAAAGCAATCACAGCATCACAACAAAAATGTCAATACAGTATAGAGTATTTGATGATGGTCAATCATTGTTGATTCAAGTGATTGTGATTAAAGGGGATTTTCCATATAAATGTCTTTACTAATTTTTTTAAATCAATGTTGAATTTTACTTAATTATAAATTAGTTTAATTGGCTTAATTAGTTAATTATCCTTTGATTTATTATTTTAAACTTATGAGTTCTTAATTTTTTTATTAATTAAGTTTTAATTATATTTTATAAATTCCCTATTCTTTATTTACTTTTAGATTGTAAAATCATTGAAAGCCTCAAGGGTTAATTATTCTTTATTTTTATAATCGATTTAGTTTTTTAAATTAGCATTTAAACATTTATTTTACTTTTAAAAATTTTGTTAAATTAAACTTTAAAAAACAACTTTTATAAAATTATAAATTTTGAAATGCCATTTGTTTCATATGCTACTTATCATCATCATTAAATTTACCCAGAACATAAATTTACTTGAGTTTCAAAAAAAAAAAATTAGCAAAAACAAACTGATTGCTGCTTTCAAATCCACTCCCCCGAGACCTGCTTCGGGTTTGCCCCGAGAAAATCCCCCTTTCACTTCGGGTTTTCCCCAAAATGACCCGTGCCTCATTTTTTTCTTTATGTTTTTAAATTAACCCGTCACCACACTAAACGCCTCGAGTCCCTCTTCGAGTTTTCATTCGACTTACCCTTGTTGTGCTTCGAGTCACCACTCGTCCTCCCCAACCTAGCACACTGACACGCCACCCATCAATGTGCATGTGCACGGCTATTTTCGCCGCCCTTGGACGGTGCTGCGGCCACCAACATGACAACGTCCACCCCCCAAATCAATTCGAACACCCAGATTTCGAATTTGTTTCGAAATCACCAATCAAGCAACCGGACCCAAAAAGTATCAGACACGCCAATACGAATTTGCCTCGTGCCGCCTCCCCAGGCCACCAGAGGCCGTGAAAACTCGCCAGAAGCTTCGCCGCGACCAGACGCTCCTATCCCCACTGGAGGCTCGAAGTCTGATCGCCCCTAGAAGGCGCAGTGCTGTGCTTTCCGTCACGAACGAAATTGGGTTCCTAAACCCTATTTTAAATTCGAATTGAAAATTCAAAGATTTAAAAAATATCCTAGTATTTTTCTGGAAATCACGAACCCTCAATGCATCTACGTCAGCGAATTCGAGGCATATAACTTCTTCGATCATCAGATTTTGCCAAAAACTCATTTTCCGATCAACTCCTAATTTCCTGAGCAATATGCAATGAAAAAAATTGATTTTTGTTTCTAAAATCATTAATTTTGATGGTGATTCAAATGGTCTTACTGAAATTCAATTCCATGAGGTTCGAATTCTCATCTATTTTGAATTATGACCGTGTTTACATCTTCCAGTGAAGATAAAACCTGTTTTTATTTGCTTTAATTAATTGTTTGGGTGAAATATAAGTTTAAACAATCATTTTATCTAAATTTCTAACATGTTTCAGGAGCAAGGAGGGAAAAAGAATATTGTATTTGGATGTGTCTCATTCTGTAACCAGAGTTTGAGCCTGACAACAATTTTTTTTTCTTTTTTCCAAAGTTTCCAGTAAGACTACAACCTGTTTTAATTTGTTTCTGAAGCATGGTACAAGTCCAAACACAACTTCAGCTCATTACAATTCATTTCAGAAGGAATAAGGAAGAGACAGATTAAACTGGGTTTTGATAAGTTTTATTCTTGCAAAACAAAGAAGGCTGTATGAAATTTGAGTTTCACAGTTTCCAGGAAATCAACTTTGTTTTGATTTATTTCTAAAGAAAAATATTAGTGAAAGTTTGAACAAAATCTATCTTGTTTACTGAAAAAATAATGCATGGCTAACCTCAGTTAATCATTCAAATCAAATAGAGACAGGGGGGAAAAGAAGATGGATTTTACAGGTTTCACTTTGGTTTTTCCTGCAACTAAACAGTGACCAATATTTTGTGCAGTCAACATGAAAAACCAAGCATTCAATCATACATTCAAATCTCTTGCATGCAAACAAGATTTAAGTTCCCTATATCACCCAAAACATACACATAGCAACCATGATAAAAGAAAAACAGGGTTTACTCACCTGTTTTTCCCAATATTACTGACAGTTTTCAAAGAGAGAGATGAGGCCCGCAACTTCCCCTCTTTTCTACTTAATTCTCTTGGTTTTTTTTAGATCTGAAATTGATGTGTACAAATCTATGATTATTTGTAGTTGTATTCATGCATTTAAATTATCAATAACAGGGGTTTCCATTGTACTTACTTTTGAGATTAGCAGAGAAAACCTTTTTTTTCTCTTTCTGAAACTTGAAACCAAAAAAAAAGATTAAACCTTGATTCTTCCTGCAATACAATTAGATATGGTTGTATTAATCCCATGTTATTTTCATTTATTCTAATCATTAAAAATAACAAAAAAAATTCTTACAGCTTGAACCCTTAATAGAGTACCATTTCCTGAACTTGAAAAACAGTAATAGCCTAAGACTTTGATCTTGATTTTCCTGCAACCAATTAAATATTGTTGAATTAAACCCTTGCTTCACTAGGAATTACAACTTCAAATTCAAAATAAATAAATAAAGTTACTTGCCTTTTTAAATTTTTATTTCCAGAAAGAAAAACTTCACTGCATTTAAAACCAGAAACTTCCCCTTACAAATCTACAGTTTAAGTTTGAATTGATTGTTGAAACTTGATTTAAAAATCAAAATTTCATAAACTACAAACTTTAAAACAAAACTTACCTGAAAGTATCACAATACTGATTGAAACACTTCAGATTTAACTTTGAAATTGAAGAAGACAGTTTTTTCCTCTTTTATTTCTTTGAATGTTGAAGAAAAAATTGCAATGATCTTTTGATTACTGAACATCAGGTGAATAGGGGATTTAAAAATTTGAATTTTAGAAGGTGAAGAGTTTCCTGAATTCTTTATTTGAATATTTTATTAAAGAGATGATGGTTTGTGCCATTTGTAAGGAAATATCTTAAACACTATATTTTGTTAATCATTCAACTTTATTGTGAATGTATGTTTCAGCCTTTGTTGTTTTCAAAGCAAAGAAACCTTTATAAATTTTATTTCCTATATTATATACATATACTTTTATAAACCCATACATGTATATATTCTTATTCATTTGTATATATATGCATATATACAATGTCAAAAGAAAAGTTGTTTTGACCATTGTATACTTTATTTCTTAATGATTTTTAATGCTACTTAATTTTAAAACATTTATTCCAAATTCAAATTCAAACTTAAATTTTTAAACTTGAAACATAAACACCAATGTCCATTTGTATATCCACCCTTATCTTTGAACCAATTAAAATTAAATTTTTTTTAAGGTGTATCCAATGTTACTAATATATGTCATGTTCATATATATAAGATTTTAAATCCAAATGACTTTCAAAACATTTAATATTTCAATATTTTCAACTCAAAATAAAATTAGAATTTATTCCATATATTATTCCCACTAATTTTTATTTGTTTTTAGATTTTCCTTCTAATTTATTCTCAAGTTAAACCCCAAGAGTTTAAAATATATCATTTGTTTTAATTAAAAATTTTGGGATGTTACATCCCTAGTGGCAATGCCAACTATTGTGATGCATCCCTTCTTTCAAGACAACGTTCGTCCCCCTTATGGTGGTTTCATCGTTCGCCCTACATAATCTGAGAAACTTAGAGCTTGCTCCATCTTCCCTATCTCAGTCACCATGTCTGCTGTCATTTGCACTATACCCTACTTCTGGATTGATCTTCCACTTCCGCTGCTGCAAACATGGCACGTAATTCTCTTCATGTTGTTGAAAATTAGTGAAAAAATTAGAAAGATTTAGTTAATTTGGGCAGGGTCGCTCCCTAGATTGTTGCAAATGCATAAGTTTATCCGATATTATGAATGCATCGTAAACATCTTACTGGTTTAACTGATTTGCAGACGTTGATGGACGTGAGGGAATGCTGAATTGCTCAATTAGCTGTTATAGATTCCAAGAATAGTAGAAAATTTAATAGCGGAAGATATACGTCCATTAATAAAAATAGTTTGTTAATTTTCAGGGAAGAAGTAAACTTTGGTGCTTTGTCCCATCAAATTTATTAGTCATAAAACCTGTACAAAATCAAGCATATCTAAAAGATTTATCGCACTTAACCCTACATCTATCATAATTTTCACCTGTCAAATTTACAACATTCAGATTTGTATTACATATATCCATCAACTTGTTTAAATCCAATCAAATTTATCATATAATTTTCCATGAAATAAAACCTATATATGCACTCAAATATCAGCCCAATCCCAAATAAGATGGCAAGTGCTGCTGATGCATACACTAACCATACACAGGAAGGACCACCTACTAACAATACACAGGAGAATATTACACGTCCAAGGAGAATGATAAAGCTGCCAAAAAGGCTAATGGACTAGGAGTTTCAAATGACACCATACAGTTGTATTTACTAGCTACTTTTCTAATTTCTGTTTTTAATTGCTTTGTTTTAGCGCTATTATATTTTCTGTTATGAGTTTGGCGCCTAAATGCAGCCACGTCATCAAAGTTTGTTGAGAGGAATGCTATATGGTTGTACCTTTGTCAGTAGAAGAAAGGAAGAATATTATTGTGAACTTTCTCTCTTTGTCTTAATCTTCTTCTCCAATCTTACTTCGTTTCCCCCTTTTTGCCCCAGTAATTCTTCTGCTCTCTTCATCCTTGCTATAACCATATCATTTTTGGTGCTTTCACTCGTGATCTCCACCTCTTTTCCCTCAATATCCAAATCCACTACCCCATGACTCGCCTCGAAGACGCTGTAAATCAGCTTAACAACCATGCCAACACCATCTCCACCATTCAAGCCACACAAACCAGCCATGGCACGTTGCTTGAATCTCAAAACGCCGATATCGTTGACATCAAATCAGCAATCCAAATCCTCACTCAATCCACCCAAACCCTTAACCAATCATTATCAGATCTAAACCAAAAATTTGATAACCTCCATCCATCATCCCCATCTAATCAAACCGCAGTTTCTCACAACCAAACCCTACCCACCAGACAACCACCACTGTTATCCACACCTAACCACAACAGAAACCCAAAAATTACTCTCATAATCTTTGATGGCTCGAACCCACATGACTGGATCTTCCAGGCGGATCGATACTTTGCATACTATTCGACTCCGGAAGATCAGCGAATGGAGCTCGCTAGTTTTCATATGCAAGGTCAGGCTCTTACCTGGTTCCAGTGGATGCATCGTAACAACCAACTATCATCATGGCTAGCCTTGTCAAAAGCAGTTGAAAAACGATTCGGTCCTCCCACATTTTTAAACCCACAGGCAACTCTATTTAAACTCAAACAGCTCACTAACGTGGACAACTACCAAGCTACATTCGAGACACTTTGCAATCGTATCACTACACTAAACCCAGAATCAATCCTCCAATGTTTCATTTCCGGCCTCAAACCCCATATCCAAAATGAACTACTTCTTCTTACACCACCATCCCTTTCCGATGCCATTGATACAGCCAAGCTCATCGAAAGAAAACTCACCGATCAACACAAACACCCATTCACCAAATTCAACCAGTACACACCTAAACAATATTCTTCACCAAACACAGCTCAAACATTTCCTCAAACACCTTCCATGCAAACAAACAAATCATCAATACCCATCAAACAACTTTCTCAAACTGATATGAACATTCGCAAACAGCAAGGGCTCTGTTTTAACTGTGATGAAAAATACCACTTCGGCCACCGTTGTAAACCAACTCACATCCTCATGATACTCCCTGATATTAACCCCGATGAAACCAAACCCCCTGATGATACCAAAATCGAACCACCCCCCACAACTGATCAAACAAACACCATTGAAAACCCTGACGAATCATCACAGGAAATATCCTTTCACGCACTTACTGGATCCTCACACCCAAGAGCAATTCGACTTCCAGCTTTTGTAAACGGAAACCCAATTTCCATATTGGTTGATTCAGGTTCCACACACAATTATTTACACCCCAAAACAGCGAAGTTTTTGGGACTCGATATCAACAAGGAAAGCTCATTCACAGTAACAGTCGAAAATGGTGAAAAATTGTGAAGCGCTGGATGCTGCAAACAGGTCGCGGTAATTATTCAAGGGTACAAATTCTTAATCGATTTTCATTTACTTGAAATTGTCGTTTCTGATGCAGTGTGTGGAATACAATGGTTGGAAGAGTTGGGTCCAATTACTATGGACCACCGTAAATTAACAATGTTATTTATGGTTGATAACAAACCCATTTTCTTGACTGGGCTTGGCCCATCCACTAACCCAACCCCCAAAACCATACACCAACTCAAAATATTTGAGACCGCTTCTGCTATCACCAGTTTCTATTACTTGCAACTATAGCACACCACTGGCTCCAAAACCCACACCAGTAGTAATCCCGATAAGCCCGAACTCCATGCAATTTTGAACTCATTCCAACATATTTTCTTCCCACCGACCACACTCCCACCCGACCGTCACCTTAACCATCACATTAATCTCCAACCCAATGCCGAGCCAGTAAATATAAAACCATATCGTTACCCATATTTTCAAAAAAATGAAATAGAAAAGCAAATCCACGAAATGATTAACTCCAAAATTATCCAACCTTCAACAAGCCCGTTCTCCTCTCTCGTTCTTTTGGTCAAAAAGAAAGATGTTTCATGGAGTTTTTGTGTTGACTATCGTGCACTTAACGAGATAACTATCAAAGATAGACTTACAATACCAACTGTTGATGAGCTATTAGATGAACTACATGGGTCTATTTTTTTTTTCTAAATTAGACCTTCGAGTGGCTATTTTCAAATTCGCGTCCACCAACCTGACATTCCAAAAACGGCTTTCCGTACCCACGAATGCCACTATGAATTTCTTGTAATGCCATTTGGCTTAACTAACGCACCATCCACTTTCCAAGCAAACAATAAACCACATATTCCGACCACATTTACGAAAATTCGTACTCGTTTTCTTCGATGATATCCTCATTTATAGCCCTTCTTGGACCGACCATTTAGACCACCTTCGACAAACTCTCACCATCCTTGACCACAATCAATTCTATGCGAACCAAAATAAATGCATGTTTGGACTGACCGAAATTGAGTACTTGGGCCACATAATTTCGGGCACCGGTGTCCGTGTCGACCCATCAAAGATTACAGCAATGGCCACGTGGCCTACTCCAACTTCTTTAACAGCAGTCCGCGGATTCTTAGGCCTAACAGGCTATTATCGCAGATTCATCAAACAATATGCTGCAATAGCTAGCCCGATTACTAATCTGTTGAAACAAAACACTTTCAGTTGGACCAATGAAGCCCAATTAGCTTTTGAGCAAATGAAATATGCAGTCACCAATACACCGATCCTATCTCTTCTCAATTTCAACCAACCATTTACCATCACCACCGCCTCTTCCACTGCCATTGGCGCCGTACTCTCCCAAGCCGACCACCCAATTGCCTTTTTCAGCCTCAAATTACCTCGCCTCCTTCAAAAATCCTCCCCTTACTCGAGAGAAATGTTCGCAATTACTTCTTCCATAAAAAAATGGCGTCACTATTTATTAGGCCGCCCTTAAAAAATCATTACCGACCACTGGAGTCTTCGAGAGCTCATGTCGCAGACTATTCAAACACCAGAGCAACAGAAGTGGTTGACCAAATTGTTAGGGTTTGATTTCACCATCCACTACAAACCAGGCAAGCAAAATATTGTAGCAGATGGACGATCACGATATTCTGCTGCCGCCACCATGCAAGCTATCTCAGGCCCATCTTTTCCACTACCGGCAGCAATTCAATCTTCGTTGAGTACAGACACAACGGCGCAATCAATCATTCAACAACTAGCAGCAGGTACATGCCCTAACCCAAATTTTCAATTTCGTCATAATCTATTATTTTGGGGAAGCAGAGTTTACATTCCTAATGACGCTGAGCTTAAAACCAAATTATGAATGAGTTGCATGCCTCTAAAATTGGTGGCCATTCCGGCATTAAGGCCACTATTGCACGAGTGTCAAGCAATTTTTATTGGCCAAAGCTAGCCGCCTCGGTTCATGATTTTGTCCGTCAATGCCAAACCTGCCTCCAAACAAAGCCTGATAACACACTATACAAAGGACTACTTCAACCTCTACTAATAACAGCTCAAATATGGGAGGACATTGCAATGGATTTCATTACTCATCTACCCTCTTCATATGGTCGCATGGTGATATGAGTGATTGTTGATCGACTTTCCAAATATGCACATTTTTGCGCTCTGCCAACATTAGTATCAGCATCTCAGCTCGCCACTTACTTCCTCCAAGAATATATCAGACTTCATGGTTTTCCACGATCTATAGTTTCGGACAGAGATAGGCTATTTACAAGCCAATTTTGGAGAGAGTTGTTCCGTCTGCATGGCACTAATTTACAGATGAGCAGCACTTACCACCCCCAGACGGACGGACAATCCGAAGTAGTCAACCGTTGTTTGGAAATGTACTTACGTGCAGTGATCGGAGACACACCAACCAAATGGGCAAAATGTTTGCCTTGGGCAGAATGGTGGTACAACACCTCAAAGCACACATCAATCGGAATGTCTCCATTTCAGGTAGTTTAGGGCCGGCCACCACCTATTCTGTCTGACTACATTAACTGCTCATCTACCATACATGCTTTACACGAATGGGCTTCTGCAAGAGACAATCTACTCTAAGTTATCAAAACAAATCTTCACCGCGCACAACAACGAATGAAAGCACACGCAGACCAACATAGAAGTGATAAACAATTTGAAGTGGGCTCCTGGGTCTTTCTGAAGTTACAACCCTACCGCCAACAAACCATGCGAAATAACCACCACAAGCTCGTAAAGAGGTACTATGGACCTTTTCAAATCGTTGAACGAATTGGTCCGGTTGCGTATAGATTACGGTTGCCATCTACAGCTCGCATACATGCAGTATTCCACATTTCCTTGCTTAAATCCTGCCCAAACCCGACTGCAACTCAACCAATACAGCTTCCAGACACTATTGCTAATGACTATACCGACCTTGGACAAGGTCGTTCTTGATGGGATAGGCACTGATGCACACACTAACCATACACAGGAAGGACCACCTACTAATAATACACAGGAGAATATTACACGTCCAAGGAGAATGATAAAGCTGCCAAAAAGGTTAATGGACTAGGAGTTTCAAATGACACCACAGTTGTATTTACCAGCTACTTTTCTAATTTCTGTTTTTAATTGCTTTGTTTTAGCACTATTTTATTTTCTGTAATGAGTTTGACGCCTAAATGCAGCCACGTCATCAAAGTTTGTTGAGAGGAATGCTATATAGTTGTACCTTTGTCAGTAGAAGAAAGGAAGAAAATTATTGTGAACTTTCTCTCTCTGGCTTAATCTTCTTCTCCAATCTTACTTCATTTCCCCCTTTTTGCCCCAGTAATTCTTCTGCTCTCTTCCTCCTTGCTATAACCATATCAGCTACCATCATCTTCGTGAACCTCCTCCTTTATGCCACCATAGAGTCATGCTTAGGAGTTCACATACCCACTCAGTGCAGTAACTAGGGGTATGCCTAAATGTGCTCAGTTTGATCAAAGTCAACGTAGGGGGGACCCCAGCGCCTAACGCCAACCTTGAGGCTGCCCTCTGCCTTTGCCTTGCAGCTAATGCCAACCTGCTCGGGACTAACCTTAATCTGCCTCTTCAAATTCCCCTTTTGTTGAGCTCTTGTGGTCGGAATATGCCTGTTGGGTTTCTCTGTCCTCCTCCTTGATTCTTTATTTGCTGTTGCATTAATTATCATGCATCTTTTCTTTTTATTTACTGTCTATGTCGTGTATACGTGGGAAGGTGTGTGTATGTCTGTCCTAAATAAAGTATTTTTATCTGGTTTTTTATGATCTGCCTGTGTGTCTGCTTGTATACAGGTACAGGAACGATTAATAACCTTCTACCGTGTTATAGTTCTTTTCTCAATGGATCTTAACATTTGCATAAAAAACAATAAAATAAAATAGATCGACGGCTCCAATAAATTCGCCGCACGTTCTTATTTAGAGAATATAGATTAAGATTTATTCTCTGTAGATATTACCTTTAAATTATAGGAGTCGTCTTCATCAAAAATTATTGCATTTCAGCAAAAAACTAAAACTAGTAAATGTGACCGAATTCCTTTTTGAGAAACCAATCCGCTATGTAATACACGTTTTTCACTTGCACGCCTTCTGAACATCAGCTCATGTTTGGGCAATTGTCCAATGTTTCTGCTTAGCATTCTGGAACTATTATGGAACCAAAAAGTGAAATAATTGTTCCAGCCTTTTAACCATTGTCTTAGGAGTTCCTCTGTAAGATATATTTTGTGCTGAACTTTGCCTATACAATTATTGATGCGACGAATAAGACTGCTGAATGATCATATATGTTAGTATGATTTTGAAAACAGTGACAAACAAATATAACATGACATTTAGATGCTCGAACACATGATGTGATATTGAATCACTGATAATTTAAGTTTATTGATTTCATGATGTTTAGGTTATGATTTGGTAAGCTATGTTTGTGTATTGCATGTATGTGAATATATGACAGATACATGTATAGGATATAAATTTTTGCCCAAGAATACGAGTTTCCCCTTTCCCAGAATATCATTTTGCGTATTTCCTTGCAAATTCCCAACATTAATGAATCGATTCTAATGATCATTCAGGCCAATATTTTATGCACACCTAAAAGTAGCTTTTATTTCTCACGTATGAATTTGGACTAATACAAAGATAGTATTCATGGCAGATATTATATATATACTAGTGATAAACAAGGTATAAGAAAACACTACACATAAAACTAGGTCCTTGACAAATTTTTAAAAGGGTCTCCAGTACTTTAAAGATGGATATAGATAGTTAGCACTTTTGGTTAAATAGTTTGGAAACTAATATTAATTTCCATACAACGTTAAAATTAAGGGGTACTATTTAGTCATGGTTAAGTAGTATTTACATTGATGCATGTTGTAATGCACATAAAAATTGTTGTCAGAAAGGAAACTACTTTAATGAAAAATGATCGGTTAGACAAAAAAAATTACAGTGGAAAAAACTCATTTTAGCAAAATCCATTACGAGAAACTTTGTATAACATAACTTATTGAGTAAAGTCAGATAATACCAATTGCAACAAAAGTTGCATTAATAAAATATTCATCATACTACGCATGCCATTATATAAAATCACATAAACTTACCAAGGCACAAAATTTTTTTTCCTTGATTAAGCCAAAACAAAAGATACAAAAGGGAAAACGTTCATGGGCAAAAAGGAGTAACATAAACATGTTGCAAATTTGGATTAAATAACCCCCAATTTTGTTCCACTCCAGGCTGTTTCAGATTCTCATTGAACATTGCAAACACAAATAAATCTCCAAACCCATTCGGCCTTTTTGGCGAACCCCCGACTTTCAAGTAATGATCGTATAGATTTGTCGAATAAGTGCTCGCTATCGCCGGAGTCGTTGACTCTCCACCGCCTGCCGAAGGCCATCCTGTCTCCCCAACAGTTAGTCCAATACTGCCACCACCAATTTTCTCCAACGCCCACACAAACCCATCGTACATCGCATCAAACAAATTCGTGTAAGACAAGTCCCCATCTTGAAACTTCGGCTCCTTCATCTCAAACAGCGCATAATCCAACGGAACATTTGCTGGGTCCTGCGCATGGGCAAAGTACGGGTGCACATGAATGTACAAATTCGGCTGATGCCCTGGCGGCAAGCTGGTGAAATACTGTACTAGGTCTGTCATCACTTCAATTGAATTAGGAGCGAAGACAGTGCTCGATGGTGGGTAGCTGTTGGCCAAAGCTGCGCCAGAGATGGTAGTCGTTACCTAGAAATAAGATAGTTTGACATCAAATATATGGTGAATTGAATCAGTTTAGCATATAGACAAAATCATTTAGTGCTTTAATTTTCAGATGGTATATGGGTTCTGAAATGTTACATGGCACCTATATGTTACAATTATACTGACGGACTTTGATTTTTCTTTTTTTACTTTCAATTGTACACTTGCTAATCACAGCCTAAAGCTAACTTTCATGTTAAGCCCCCAAGCATGCGTTGGCTGATTACAATAACACTTCACATAAACATTTGAACATTTTCGATTATTAACGATCAAAACTGACTCTTAGTACTACATGATTCCCCAGAAAAACCTTATAGGTAACAGTTAGTATATGATTTTCGATTTTCTAATTTAAACATGGAAAATTATTAAATTTATTATTTATTATTTGTGTAATTTTTTTGATAAAATCTAGTCTTTATCTATAGCAAAAGGTGAAATACATCATGTATTTATTAGGTATACATTAATATCACACCAACGAAAAAAACAAACATATGATATTACCAGGACTTCAGGTTTGGAGGATTGATCTAGTGCGACACGGAGGTTGCGGATGGCGGGAACCACGTACTCAGCGTATTGTCCTGAAATGACTTCGTTGCCGACAATGATGTCGAGGACATTATTGTAGGGAAGGTAGTTGTTTTCAATCCATTGCATTGCGTATTGGGGATCAATAGCAAGTTTGGGAAGGTCCTCGTTTTTGGTGCCAATTGTGATAAGACGATCGGTTATATTCATGACTTCCGGGTGAGGATCATATAGTCGGAACTTGGAAAAGCCGCATGTTTTGATCTGTGCAGTTGCTTGTGCTGGTGGTGGTAAGTTGTCCGCTATCATGCCATAGCATATGCCAAATTCGGTGGAAGCTACATGCAAATTGTTTCTCTAATTGTTAATAGACAAATTTATTGAAATCTACATTCAAAACATTGATAGAACCATGAATATAAAGGGAGGACATCAATACTCATATTCTTTTGTGTTATTGGTGTTTTAAAGGAACATAGAAAATGGAGATCAATATGAGAAGTTGGATAGAGATTTAGAAGAGTTCTTTTCCATGACACTATTTTACTTTTATTTCTTATTTATTTTTTTATTAATTTATTTGTTTATTTTTTTTGGTTTAGGATATAGGGATTACAGATGAAGAATGTGAAGGAAAAGTCTAACAAAAGGGAGAAAGAGCATTTAGAAAGAAGATAAAAAGAATTAATTATGTAGAATTCAATTGAACATTTTTTTTTATAAGGAGAGTAGAATCTGTAATAATTTGATTTTTCAACAAAATACTCAATAAAAAATTTCATTTTTTTATTCCTTTTTACCAAAACTATTCTATGTTTAACATGAAATCGTCTATCCCGAGAAAAAACCCTTCAACAAGAAATTTGTTCTACCATAAACATACATTGTAAAGGATAAAATGTAAGTAATCACATTGATATCAAATTGTTATATATATATATATATAAATATATATATATATATATATATATATATATATTTATGTGTGTGTGTGTTTGTGCATGTACATATGTATATGTTTATGTTCATATACGTGTATACACTCTATTGTGAGAACAATTATGACTAAAAAAACATACACAATTAGGAAGACTCATCTTAGAAATGTAACATTCAAATAGATTTACCTGAAAGAACCAACTCTCCAAATATATGGGTTGAAAGGAGAAAAATATACGTTTTGAAAATGATTGATGCCATTAGATTACTGGAGAGGGTTCTTTTTACTTTATATTTATACTTGATGTACGCCATAAATGTGAACTGAAAAATAAAAAATTAACGTGGTCTATGGATACATTTAACGCAATCAATTTTAAACTTTTTTGGTTATCAATACATGGATTTAGGGTAGGATGATGCATTCCTTATGTGGCAAAAATAATGCATTTATTTTAGTTAAAAAATTTATTGTTGATTTAAATTGTAAAACGCTCCATTTCTCTCTTTAGTATAATTGGATTTGAATGGTAAGGTTACTTAATATGCACTGTGTCATTCAAAAATACTGATTGTATATATAGGATTAATCATCTTGTATAAAATAATCTCATTTCCTTAATAGTACATTAGGACATTTATTTGATGATAATAGTACGTATTTATTTGATTGCCTTCCCATAATACGGTGTCAAAGATCAAAATAGCATGGTACTAATTTGAATTATAAATAGTTACATTTTTTAATTACAAACAAGGAACACTATACAACTACAATTTTATTATGGAGCCAAATTATCTGTTAAAATCTAGGATAAAATAACTGTGGTTATAAAATTATCTATTAAAATCTAGGATAAAATAACTGTGGTTATCTTTTGTTTATTTAATTGTGGTTCGGTGATCATATAATTGCGGTTTGGTGTAATATAATAATGCATTTATGTACAATATATCATCCAAAGTTGTCCACAAATAGATAACTGCATTTTCAAGATGCAGCCACAAACTATACCGTTTATTGAAGTTACAAATAGTTGTATTTCTCACTTGTTTAAATTAGTTGCATTTAAATGACAACAACATTTATTCATACCCTATAGATCACAAAAAATTATTTGTAACAATGACTATATTTCCCTCATACTACACCAGAGATACATAATTATTGCTTTCACATAAAAATATTAAATTTTGCATAATGCATTTACATTATAATAAAATTTCATTTAAACAATTTATTTAATTTCAAATAGGCTATAAAACACATAATAATATAAAACTGTATTTCTCTTATGCAGTCAAAAATTAGGTTAAAAAGTCTAAAGTAATTGCTTTTCTTTCCTATTTATTTAACTGAATTACATTTGAGCAACGCAGTTTTAATAACATCTCATTCATATAATTATTTCATACATATAATTAAAATTGTTAAGCAGTCATATTTATATTGCTTTTTAAGGATATTTTATTTATAAAATGCATAAAATTTTAACTGTCTTTCTCAAAGCAGCTAAACCTACATTAAATAGAATATGACTTTAAAGTTGTTAATCTTTATATATCAATATTGGATAACATTAGAAACTTAAAATATTTATGATTTATTAGTGAAAACAGTCCTTGAATCTAACTTAACTAAAAGATATTATATTATGTTTTAAAGATCGAAGTTACACATCATTAATTTACATAAATTATAAGTAAAAGATAGGATTTTTACGATGAATGGAGACCCAATATCATTATTAAATACATCTAACAATTCAATTTGTGCACAAGGGGCCCCATTTATAGAATGTGGAGAGTAAATGTACATTGAAATACAAACACGTAACGCAGTTTACACATAAATTTAACGCATTCAATTTAGAATTTCGTTTTATTCATCAAGCATTCTTGTAACTAGATGGTGCATTTAGGTGCTAAAAATAATGCATTTTGTTTTATCCTGCCATTAATTACATTATAACATGAAGCTATTGACATTCATGTTACTATTTTAATTTGCACTTAAATATGGAATTTTACCAAACCCACCCTATTTTGCATTAAATTAATTAATCAGTTGATTAAAAGACACGAATGATGTTGATTTCAATGGTACAAGGGACACACAACATTTGGAAATAGAGGATTTGGTAACCTCTACTTCATTAATTAATGTTTACCACATATATTTTATTCTATAAAAGACCACATCGTTTTGATATTTTTAATAACATAATTAGGAGAGAAGAGATGTATCAGATTGAGCAAAGTGTACACTGTCACAGTTACAATAGGATGTATCAATGGACTTTTGAAATTCATATAATTTATTTTACTTTATGTTAGTTTATATCATGTAATACAAAAAGGTCGATACCAACAGTTATGACATTTACTTAATTAGGTAATCTAATTTTATTTTTGAGCACCTAATAAAGGACATACACAAATTTTGTTATGTAAGATGCTAAAATATCATGAATTGATCTACTTTTATCGGGTACGTTAAAAAGAATATTCGATCAAATAATATAATAAAATTTATCTGTATGTAAAATTTTACCCTTTTCATCTTAGATCATATGAAATTAACAAAAAAGAACAATGAGAATGTAGTAAATTTATTTTTAATGCATGTGGTTGAGTATGATAATTATTGTTATAAACTTTTAGTTATCACTATCCTACGACACATTTTCAAATCGTTTGGTAAACCATGGCAACCAAATTGATTATAGATTTTTCTTGTATCCGTATTATTTGTAAGGATTGGTAATTGTGTGCAAATGATGATATGGTTAAAACAATGTGTTTGGCTTAGGCAACTTAAAGAAGCATATACCAAAATAGTACGATCCTTTGAACTATAATTTGTATTTTCATATGCATATATGCACTTTCTTTACACAAAAGACACTGCCCAAAATCCATGAAAATAACTATGAATTTATGGTTGACGGACCCTAACATGGTGAAGCTTAATATATGTTGTCGGTTTTTCTTGAATAAAAATTAGTTAAAATGAAAGTAATATGACAGAATTTTAAGGCAAACTTCTCTCACCTATTTATCCTCTCGTGCAATTAAATATTTCATTCCCTACCCACACACCTTTTTTTAATTGTCTTATAATCATAACTCAATTTCTCCTTCTGCTCTTCAAACAAAGAATTCATTCAATTTTTTCACAAATGATATTTTTCATCAATACATTCAAATCCAACAAATTATGTTGTAACTATGGTTGTAGGTTTTCATGGCTTTTTTTTTCTAATTATTTAACCCTAACTAAGACTGAAAAAGAAATAATAATATACAACTCAAATACGGTGCTATTGTAGAACGTATAAAAAACTTTCATTATTGCTTTAATAACAAATATCTAATCATTATTACTTTGGGTGCCATTTCAATAAGAATAAACAAATATCTAATCCCTACACTTTCACAAGCTAGCACTCTTAAATAACATATATGCTTAAAACAATGCTATTTTCCATTAAGATGGGTAAATCATAATTGTTATAAAAAAATATTTTGTTCTGTTGTGTTTTACTAGAGAAACAAAGCCAAATAGATCCAAATTTGGGGTTTCATGTCAAACAAAAGTTCGAGTGCTATTTCTAAGGTGAAAATTTGAACTACATGGATTGACAGATCTTTAGGTTAGTTATGCAAGTTATATAACACTACTTCTTATTCCAGCATCTAAGATGTTGGATTAGCAATGAATTTGTTTCGAACATTACGTTTGCCTTTCGCGCAGTTGCCTTTAATTTTTACAAGATACAATCAATTTGGCAATTTAAAATGAGGAGCAAATGAGCGGCATATGGAAATTGGTTGTTGGCTAGTTAAATTATATGTTACTTATTCATTGATGGACAGAGTCATTTGGTTAACAATAAATGCTAACTATTCAAATTTTAATTTTGCTTTTGAAAATTGAGCGTTTTAACATTGAAAATGAGGAACTAATTTTATTTAATATTTTTAAGAATATCAAAAACATAATTATAATAATTGTAATTTTATTTTGTTATAGTAAATAAATTTTCCACATAATTACTACCTACCCTTATAGATGAAAATTACCATATGTGTGTGTGTGTGTGTGTGTGTGTGTCTATATATATTGTGTGTGTGTGTGTGTTTTATTTAGTAGTTATTCACCTTTTTCACCATAACCTAATATCATCTAAATTATTTCTTTTTGCACATCCTTCGCTATAGGATTGCCAAACTACCAGACATCAAACAAGAAAGGATTAGTGAGCCCGCAATCTTCTAAGAAAGAATATAAGTTTAGTTACTTGGGTAACGTTTGCACCAAAAAAGGGCAAAAACACCCGATAAATTATGGTGGAGAACGAAATGAAGAAATACAACTGGAAAATGAGTAAAAACAAAATATTAAACTTTTATATAGTGTTTCGTCCAACTACTGCCTGAGTCCACTTGAGATTTCTATTGATTATATTATTGCTGTGCAGGTACAGCTCTTATGAAGCGATATCACTTCACGGGTGATCATAAAAAAAATGTAATAATTGCAAAGAAAAAAGGATTCCCAAAAATAAGCCGCTGGCTTTCAATTTATAACCATAGGTTGCTGGGATTTTCTCCTCTTCGATCTTGACCACATTGCCCATGTCCCAGTAGCTATCTAACTAAAAGAAACATGGCTATATCTGCGCTGGCTATGGATCCATACTGATCCGTAGGCATGGATCGATATAGATCAATAAGATCGCCATATGGATTGACTCTACCCCTTTATGTCATAGCGACTTACTGTTAGCGTCATGTTTTCCATCTTGTGTGCACTTCTAGGGGCATGTTTCTTGGTCAAAGTGATGGAATGGAGTTGCAAATTTCAGATGCTTAAGGAGATCGATGGTGAATTACATGCGTACGGTTCTTCAAAGCTTGGAATGGCTTGCTTACATCAACACTTGGGCATAGGAAGAAAGTGGAGCATTTTTGATGAAGTATTATGGATCGATACCGATCCATAAGGATGGCTCCATACAGATCCATAACTTTGATGGATCTTGATGTTGAATGTTCACGATTCTTTAAGTTTCACCTTGTGACCTTAGTTGAACCGGGCACCTACGCTTGTTTATGTAGATTTGAGGATTCGAGTCCTTGCTTAAGCGTCAGTCACAGATAATGATTTTGTCTCTTCTCTAAATCGGTAAGTATTGTGTCACATCATGAATTAGGATCATCCCGTGTCCTATTCGGAGGTTTGTAGTCAAGTGTTGAAATCAATTGCATGGTTTGATAATCACTACCGAGTCGCTTCAAGGTCAATTCGAGTTTAAAGCCAAGGGTTAGATCTCAATTTCTTCGAGTCACGCATTCAATGATCGATTCAATTCCTGATCGCTCTGGATCGTTAGTTGAAAGCTCGATCTCTCTGGATCCCTACTTTATATCTCGATCTCTCCATATCGTTAGTGGAAATTTTGATCTCTTTGGATCGTTAATTGAAACCCAACACATGTCCAGTTGGATAGTTAAATCCATGATCTCTCCGAATCGTTAATTGAAATCATGGATGTTCAGGACCGATAGATAAGTCCATGACCTCTCCAGATTGTTAATTGAATTTTTGGCTTATCACGGCCGATAGTTAAGTTCATGGTCTCTCTTTGGACCCTTGCTGAGCCTAATCTGCTCGTACTCCGACGTGGAGACTCAACGATCAAGCAAGCCCATCCATTTACGCTCCAGAGAGGTGGCTTACTTTTCTTACAAGGCTGATCCACTTGCTCTCCGGCAAGGGAAGTTGCACCATACACTCCAATCCCGACTCTCCGAATCAGACTTAACATGATCAATATCATACAAGTCCATCCATTTGCTCTCTGACAAGAGAACTTATACCTTGCGTCCATCACCCGTTTCTCTAGTCTGGTCTACCGCGATCAATATAAGTTATCACATTCATGTGGATTTCAACAATCAAGGATTCATCTATTGGATTCGAAATCAAGAATTAATAAACATAGAGACAAATATCTTGATAACTTCCTCATCGGGCTTTACAGCCTAGTACCTAGCTCAGAGCATACCTAAAGACCGATCGAGATCCCATACAGGAGTAAGTGGCTCGATTCTAATATTGCATTATTTGCTGAAAGTGAAAATAAAGTGTGAGGACTGAACCTGATTCCATACCATCCTAATCTAGATATGACTATCCTCGATTTTGATCCAAGGCCATTTCCATTCAGTGAAGATGATGGCTGCTCCTGTTCCACCATCGCTGCTTGGATTTTCATATACTATTGTAATTGGTTGTTTCTGACTATTCCTTGATCAAATAACACAAGTGCCTATGGTCATTTGTGTTATGTCCATCCAGCTCATGGAATAGGTAATACTTCCCCGACCTCTTCTCAAGGTCAATGGGATCTCTGCTTACTAGTTTTCGATGCGGGATCTGTCCTCGAAGTCAAGGTAAATATGCTTTGGTGTCTCGTTCAATTCCATGTAAGAAGAGAATTTTGTCTCCCTTCTTGGCCACGATGATCCTTAAAAGCCATCATCGGCTTTTTGCTTAACTTTGTCTTTGCTTGATCCTACCCCAGATGGGTCCCTCTTCCACCCACTACATTGACTTTTTTCTTCTTATCCACAACGTTCTCTTGACGCACGTATCTCTTGGCCCTAGGATAAAATTCTTTAAGATCCATCAGAGGATCATGTTCCAAGCAACCTTGAAATCCTTCTTACTAGCTACTTCTGAAACCGCCTCCATCAGAACCAATGATCGGTCCAGCTTATCAACCGCGGCAACTGTAACGATCGCGATTTTTCGTTGCCGAAAAATCGAACCGTTAGGGTTTTAGAAGAAGAAAGAGGTAGAAGAAGAAAGAAAAGAAAGAGAGGAGAAAACAGAAAACAAGTAACAGAACGAGAAACAATAACAGAATCTCACAGTCGCAGCGGAACAACATATAATAGATAAATGAATATTCATTAAAACAAAAGAACTATACATTTTATACATTACATCACATTACATTACATCAATCAGAGTGTACAACAATAAAATAGCGGAAAGAATACTATATACAATAGATAATAGACTACGCTATCCAAGCTCGCCTCCAACATCTGCACAGCAACTCCCGAATCCAGAATAACCTGATAACCTAACTCTAGACTGCCCGTGTGGAAAATAGTGGGCACCCAGAGTTTAGGAAAGGAACAATAAACTCCAGGTCAGTCATGGGACTGGTGTGAGAACTCAAAACAGTTTATCTTTAAACAAGCAACAAGAAAATTTAAATTTCGAAATCCGCAATGCTTTTTGGAAAATGAAACTACCATAAGGCCTCCCGGCACACACACAATGCAAACGCACACATGGGGGAGATTTCTCCTTATGATAGTCAAACATGCTTACTACGAGAAAAATTCTTTGATATTATTACTAGTGCATAGTGGAAAATATTTCGAAAGTATAATATAAATCCTAGCCAGCATAGGTACCATGATACTATGCCTACTATAGCTGCCATGTTAAATGGCAGGTTCTACAACTAAAACCGTACAAGGCACGTATTGGATGAATGGATTTCCAACAAATGGTCAGGCTAAGGAACTTCCTACTGCCACATGGGATCGCCTCTGGCGGGACGTCCCGAGAACTAACGTTACGGTTAGATCTCTGCCAACACAAGGCCGGGTTACCTCTGTAACTAGGTAACTACTACACGAATATGTCATCCCCCGGTCCTTTGGGACCTTTATCCGAGCGCTCGATACCAACAACACCACACAGAAATAGATATAGTGTTTCCACATGAGTAAATATCTGGGCTCCATACCATGATACCACCCTTTTCCAGAAGGAAATGACATACCCTAAAGGGCGCGACCCTCATAACCTTGCCGCATATTCCTGTTTCGACCATTTCCGGGGAGTGAGGTCCTGACGAAGTCTCGTCCACAAAGCTACGCTTTGTGCAACAAAGCCATGCTTTGGGTCCACAGATGACCAAAGCAATAATCACAAAGATAAATGATCAAACAAATGATCATATCCAAACGATCAACCAATGATCATCACACAGCAGCACTCAGCATGCCACATTACCAGATTGGGAAATATCGCTGATAACCTTCAACTACATAACCTCTGAGCTCGTACGTCTCAGAGAAGGGTGTTAAGCTAAGAGAATAAATTCTCCGCCACCAACAGAAATGTATTTGAAAGAAATCTGCTCTATCTCTCAAAATGTAATGTCAGACACGTAACCATACAAGTCTGTTCCGGGTTCGAACAGAACCGAAGGCACTTCCAAAGAAGCCCTTGCAATCCGGGTATTCACAATCCCGATAAAATTTCCCATCACAAAGGAAATCTCCATATCGTAGCTAACGATGCGGAGACAATCGATAGGTCATCCTATCGTTTTCACAAATACCCGGTCTTCAACACCGGTCTTCAAATGCAATCCAAACGACGTATCGCATATTCGGAATGGGATATATGACACAAAGGTCCTCTCCCGGCTAAACCGAATAGCGAGCGCTTATTTTAAAAATAAGTGTGGCAATTCAATCACAACAATCACAACAAATACCATCCAAGGGTAAATATTGATAGTCGGTTATTTAACTATCAATAAAGATGCGCCACATCATCAGATTCCAAATAATTTTTCCAAAATTATTAAGTCCCAAAATATCTTTACAAGATATATATACACAATTTCCAAATAATTGTCCAATTTATTTGCTTTACCAAAACCACTTCACGATAAAATTTCCACACTAAATCAATTGAAAAACCAATTTTCAATTTACCTTTACCATTTGAAAACCAATTTTCAAATCACATTAACCATTTGCAAACCAATTTCAAATCACCTTAACCATTTGAAAACTAATTCCAAATCACCTTAACCATATATACCTTTTGAAAACAAATTTCAAATTACCAAATAAATCTTTACCGATTTATTTTAACTTACGTTCCAAATTCGTAAATTATATTTTCATTTTTAAAAATAAATCAACATTTATTTTTAAACAAATTTCCCTTCCTATTTATAAATTCCAAAGTGAATTTCCAATTTCCCAAATATCTACACATACACGATTTCAAATCAATTTCCATCTATTCACTTCGATTTACCTTTAAAAGGTGAATTTTCAAAATGTTCCATTTCATATTAGAAAATCATCTCTAAACTTATTTAATAATAAGTAATTCACACTTTCAATTTGTTTTCAACAATTTTGAAAATATTCAACATACTTAAGTTACCGTTAAGTATTTTATTCCATTCTCTTTAAGAAAACATTCTTTTATTCACATTTATTTGGGTCAAAACGGATGTTGCGTAAAACATCATTTACGACAACCCAAAAACACTAGTATATGGATTTGAAATTAAAAATAGGTATATATAAATCCAATACTATACAAAACACCTTTAATTCGTTTTAAATTCCATTTAAAATATTTCTTTCCCAAACATACCCATTTTATTTAATAATCTATTCAATATTCAAAATAGTGAATATAGCCCACTTAACAAATTTCCATATTTCAATTTATCAAATTCGATGGATTTCAAATTTATAAACATAGTTTATAAATTCCATTTCTATTATAAACCCCAATTTTATAAATTCCTTTATTAATCCGATGCAATTTACATAACCCAATTTCATACCCAAAAGCCATATTGTAAGTTAAATACTTATAATATTATTTATTTACCAAATCGTTCCTTTGAACTTCACCAATTTAAAATCTTATCACTTACAAGATTTCTTTATGGTTTAAAATAATTTCAACTAATGAAATCTTCATTTATTAACAATTTCTATAAAATTCCCCTTTTTAATGCCCAAATCCATTTCTATAAGTTAATAACTTATAAACTTAAAATTTTTCCAATAACCATTCGTTTATAAATTTCACATTTATTAATCTATAAATCCTAGTGAAATTCATGTTATACATCAACTTAACACTTTATAAATTTATTCTATAACTTCAAAAATTTTTATTTAAAAACATCCATTTATAAAATCCTTTATATAACCCATTAATAATAATAACTTCCCAAAAACCAAATTTAACTATTTTATAAAAACCTATTATTGTTAAAAATTTCTTTTAAGTTATATTTTATAAAAATATAAATTTTTAAAACATAAAATTTTATCCATCTATTTATTTTAAAATTTAATCAATTCAAAATTTTTAATAAACCATATTCTTTGAAAAATCGATTTAAAACCCCTTTTAAATTCAAAAACGTTATTTTAATTTTTTTTAAAAATTTGAATCCGATGATGCAACAACATTAGATGGTCAATCACGGGAATAAGTGTCATATATCAATATGATTATCAACAATCAACATAATATTTATAAACAAATAAATATGTGAGGAATCCAGTTGGATCCCTCCAACCTGTTACCCTGCATCCACAGACGTTAGCACAATACCAATTCCACTTCAAGGTGGAATATCGTGGTATATGGGATTTTATAAATATCCGCTTAATAGGCGGCGCAATAGGGTCTCATCCGCTATACGAGGCGGGGAATCAAATCCGATATATACATATGCCAATATATATATATCGCTATATATAGTATATATCCTACTATATCTACTAGCACAATCAATCAACCATCAACAATCAATATTAACTATTCAAAATTTTAAACAAAACCTTTCGATTGAGTGAGGAGTTCTCACCTTGATTTTGTTTCCGTTTTCGCGTTCGTTTCGAATAAAATTAAACGAACGTTTAATTTTACCCAAAATTCAAACGAGCTCCAATCGACTCCAAACCAGCTGCATTGCGAAGAGCACGACGATACGAAGCCAACGCAAAAAATCTCGTCCGAATCTGACATCATATGACAAAGATATCGCATTTTAAACGTTGTACAATCGTTAATATAGTAAATTATTTACAAATCTCTATTACAAACCCTTCCCCAAATCACAGCCGCACATCAAGCTTCCCCCCCTTCCTTCTTGCGCACGGCTATAACCATCTCCAGGAACAAAACGCACGTATAGAACCCATAGAAGCTCCAACTAGGGTTTGAATCTTCGACCACCACGAGCCACTTGAAGGCGATCAGGAAGTGCCACTTCGTAGCCCACGACAAGAGCCACCTTCGGCCAGAGCTAGGCCAAACTCGGCCCCACCTGGTGCCTAGGGTTGCGTGCGCAACATCAGGGAAACGCGGCCCTGTAGCTTTCAATCCAACGCTCCAATCCCGATCTTAACCGTTGGATAACGAGATCTCATCATCCTCTACGACTTTCATGTTGGAACTTTTGTGAATCGATGCATGGATTTGGAGAAAATGGGGGAGGAAGATAGGATATTTTCGGCCATTAACCCTATATGGTGGCGGCTGGTGATAGTAGGTTAGGGTTTAGAAGTGAAAATGTTAATATATTATATGTTATTTATATTATTTTAATAATAAAATCTCCAATTTAACACTTATGCAAACGACCTCCAATCTACGCGTTCCGACAGGCGATCCTAAGGTTTTTCCACGTTCCGGACACAATGGAACAGGTTTCGTAAGCTAATTCTATCGTATGTGTGAGATACGGCAATAAACAGTCGATTTAAATTTAAACCGATTTAAGCGATTTCTAGGCGTTTTGGCTTGTACCGGACAAACGATAAATCCGATTGACTTGAAATTTGAAATCTTACAATAATATCACATTACGGATCCGATGAAATTGGTTTCGTCGAAATCCGAGACCGTTTGAAAAATGGCTATTTTAACTCGCCGAATTAAAATTAAAACGATATCGATGCGTTTCGAGCTGCCACGGTCAAACGACAACTCCGTTTGCTACGAAAATTGAAATCCGATAATAACTAACTATTACGGATCCAATGGAACTCGTTTCGTTCAATTCCGAGTCTGTTCAAAAATTGGCTATTTTTCAGTCGATAATTAAATATTAAAATATTCAATTTTTACAAATTAACTCCAAATTCAATTTTACAAGTTCTAAAACATTTCTATAACTTTAATATGATTAAATAAAATTTTCCAAGTCATTTCCAATCATATTTAACCCAATATTAAATTATTTGTGGAATCTCACTATTAAATAAATCGATTTAATTGCAAAATTAAATCCAAAATTCAAAATAAAATTTATTCGACTCCAAAAATTCACTTATTAATATTTAAAATTAATTAAATATTCAAATTTAAATTATTAAAATTTCTGGGTCGTTACAATCTTCCCCCCTTAAAAGAATTTCGTCCTCGAAATTGCAAGTTAAGGAGAATAATTCATAATCCGTTTATTATTTTTCCAAAACTAATAGTTTTATCAACCTTCTAACACCAATCTTTTTATTAAAGATTTACTATCATTTCAATTAGCTTTCCAACTTCAATTATAGGTTTCAAACAACATTGTTTACTCAACAATTCAAATTTAAATTTAAATTCAAATTTCAAACTTTCAAAATTTCTCAAAATTTTACTAACTCCCTAAATTTTCGAAAAATTTCGCCAGAGTCTCCTTTGCGCGGCTAGATCGGTACGACTACAAAACGGCTCTACGGCCCCTCAGAATCAAAAAGAAAAGAGAAAGCCAAGTGGCTGGAGAAGGAAATCATCAAATCTCATATTAAAATTGAAATACGTACCTTTTTGTCGAGCCATTCAATTTTTTTAAATTCAAAATCAAAATTCCAATTCCTTTATATACCTGTATATCCTACTAGTAGTAGTATCCAATTCCAACATTCAAACTATTTTGCCAATTCAAGTTCAAAATTTCCAATACATGCTTCTTACACATTTTTTTAGTTTATTATTGAAGTTGCATATTCAATTCATTCGTTTCAATTCCAATTCAATTCTATTCAATTTCATTTGAATTCAATTACATAGCTTCCAATTGCGCTAGTTCAATTTCATTAACACTTAATGAATTTACATACAATCAACCAACAAGCAAATAACGACCAATGTACATTCAATACAACCAAATTTATTTATTTTACTTACATTCAATTTGGTTCAACTGTTTTAATTCCAATTGGTTTAACATTCAATTGATTTTCATTCTATTATTCAACTATCTTCAATGAATTTACACTTACATACATCGTTTCATATCAACTTACTTACATTCGATTGATTAACATTCAATCCATTCTTTAATTCAATTGCTAGTTCTTTTTACAAATAAAATTGAATTTCATTTATATAACTTAAGTTCACACCTTTAACAATTTCATTTACTCACTTTATTCATTTACTTTGATATTAACATCAATTCTTTCAATATTACTTAAGTTATATTCCATTTCAACTTTATTTACCTCATTTAATTCACTTGATTATTTAACTTTGATACAAATATCAATTTTTATTCAACTTTGCTTAAGTTATTCCATTTAAACATCATTTGTTAATTAAACTTAAGTTTTACTTATCAATTCAATTCGGATTTTAAATTCCAAAATAAATCCTATTTAACTTTTACTTAAGTCAAATTCATATCAATATTTCAATTCATATTCCATTTTACTTAACTTAATTGTTTAACCACTTCAATAACTGGTTTCACTTACATTTTCCCATTCTATAACTTATAAAACCTTTTATTCAACTTCTAACTTATGTTATAACTTCAAAACCTTTTTCACTTATATTTATCAATTTCAAATTGAATTTTAATTTCAAATTGGTTTATTACAACAAAACTTCAATTTTTAATTCATTTTTGTAGCAAATCCATCACATAGAAACTCGAAAATGATACTGATGATGCTGCAGTCATCACCCTTATTATTTCCCAGTGACAATAGTGAAATCAATGCTAATTATTCTTTCAAAAAGTTTTCTTTTATTCATAAATCACTTTTATAAACCTTTTACTTATATAATTTTACTTCTTATATACATACATGATTATCTTACAATTGTAAATCATTATTAATTATAATTTCATCTTATGATTCATTGGTTTATACCATTATTCTTTTACAATAGTTGCTTTTATTAGCTTATTCAAACAACTTTTAATTATTTTATATATATATATCATTTACAACAACCAAGCAATCAATTATATACACACTTCAATAATTCCTGAAAAATTATTTTCTTTTTATATATAAAATATAATCGAGGTAAAATTATTTCATTTACCCAATTTAAAACAATATTGTGTCGAATTGTTCTATTCAAGTGTTTAGGAACCCCTTCGATTCAGTTTTCGAGGCTGCGCCGACGAAGGTTCATATACCACTCAACAAACCAATCATCACAATATAAAACAATTTTATACTCACTAACAAATACGCACTCATATCTATTATTACACTCACACTCATTCTAGAGTACTGCTGACTCTATCTCTAATGAGTAACACCCAACAGAGCAGGTTGTCGCTTAACCATAAGCTCTGATGCCAAATGTAACGATCCTCATTTCCGTCAGCAGTAACCGGTAGGCTTTTCAACCATCCCAGCCCCACCGTGGCTTACACTGATACCCCAGACCTTGCTTTTACAGCCAGCCTCTCGACTGTCACGGCTTACGCCTAACCAACCCCGTAAAGAGGACGTGTAGGGGTAAGAGTCTCCCGTTCGCCACCTAACGCAAAGCGAGAACCCCCCATCACGTTTCACCTAGATAAGCAAGTCTGTTCCGGGTTCGAACAGAACCGAAGGCACTTCCAAAGAAGCCCTTGCAATCCGGGTATTCACAATCCCGATAAAATTTCCCATCACAAAGGAAATCTCCATATCGTAGCTAACGATGCGGAGACAATCGATAGGTCATCCTATCGTTTTCACAAATACCCGGTCTTCAACACCGGTCTTCAAATGCAATCCAAACGACGTATCGCATATTCGGAATGGGATATATGACACAAAGGTCCTCTCCCGGCTAAACCGAATAGCGAGCGCTTATTTTAAAAATAAGTGTGGCAATTCAATCACAACAATCACAACAAATACCATCCAAGGGTAAATATTGATAGTCGGTTATTTAACTATCAATAAAGATGCGCCACATCATCAGATTCCAAATAATTTTTCCAAAATTATTAAGTCCCAAAATATCTTTACAAGATATATATACACAATTTCCAAATAATTGTCCAATTTATTTGCTTTACCAAAACCACTTCACGATAAAATTTCCACACTAAATCAATTGAAAAACCAATTTTCAATTTACCTTTACCATTTGAAAACCAATTTTCAAATCACATTAACCATTTGCAAACCAATTTCAAATCACCTTAACCATTTGAAAACTAATTCCAAATCACCTTAACCATATATACCTTTTGAAAACAAATTTCAAATTACCAAATAAATCTTTACCGATTTATTTTAACTTACGTTCCAAATTCGTAAATTATATTTTCATTTTTAAAAATAAATCAACATTTATTTTTAAACAAATTTCCCTTCCTATTTATAAATTCCAAAGTGAATTTCCAATTTCCCAAATATCTACACATACACGATTTCAAATCAATTTCCATCTATTCACTTCGATTTACCTTTAAAAGGTGAATTTTCAAAATGTTCCATTTCATATTAGAAAATCATCTCTAAACTTATTTAATAATAAGTAATTCACACTTTCAATTTGTTTTCAACAATTTTGAAAATATTCAACATACTTAAGTTACCGTTAAGTATTTTATTCCATTCTCTTTAAGAAAACATTCTTTTATTCACATTTATTTGGGTCAAAACGGATGTTGCGTAAAACATCATTTACGACAACCCAAAAACACTAGTATATGGATTTGAAATTAAAAATAGGTATATATAAATCCAATACTATACAAAACACCTTTAATTCGTTTTAAATTCCATTTAAAATATTTCTTTCCCAAACATACCCATTTTATTTAATAATCTATTCAATATTCAAAATAGTGAATATAGCCCACTTAACAAATTTCCATATTTCAATTTATCAAATTCGATGGATTTCAAATTTATAAACATAGTTTATAAATTCCATTTCTATTATAAACCCCAATTTTATAAATTCCTTTATTAATCCGATGCAATTTACATAACCCAATTTCATACCCAAAAGCCATATTGTAAGTTAAATACTTATAATATTATTTATTTACCAAATCGTTCCTTTGAACTTCACCAATTTAAAATCTTATCACTTACAAGATTTCTTTATGGTTTAAAATAATTTCAACTAATGAAATCTTCATTTATTAACAATTTCTATAAAATTCCCCTTTTTAATGCCCAAATCCATTTCTATAAGTTAATAACTTATAAACTTAAAATTTTTCCAATAACCATTCGTTTATAAATTTCACATTTATTAATCTATAAATCCTAGTGAAATTCATGTTATACATCAACTTAACACTTTATAAATTTATTCTATAACTTCAAAAATTTTTATTTAAAAACATCCATTTATAAAATCCTTTATATAACCCATTAATAATAATAACTTCCCAAAAACCAAATTTAACTATTTTATAAAAACCTATTATTGTTAAAAATTTCTTTTAAGTTATATTTTATAAAAATATAAATTTTTAAAACATAAAATTTTATCCATCTATTTATTTTAAAATTTAATCAATTCAAAATTTTTAATAAACCATATTCTTTGAAAAATCGATTTAAAACCCCTTTTAAATTCAAAAACGTTATTTTAATTTTTTTTAAAAATTTGAATCCGATGATGCAACAACATTAGATGGTCAATCACGGGAATAAGTGTCATATATCAATATGATTATCAACAATCAACATAATATTTATAAACAAATAAATATGTGAGGAATCCAGTTGGATCCCTCCAACCTGTTACCCTGCATCCACAGACGTTAGCACAATACCAATTCCACTTCAAGGTGGAATATCGTGGTATATGGGATTTTATAAATATCCGCTTAATAGGCGGCGCAATAGGGTCTCATCCGCTATACGAGGCGGGGAATCAAATCCGATATATACATATGCCAATATATATATATCGCTATATATAGTATATATCCTACTATATCTACTAGCACAATCAATCAACCATCAACAATCAATATTAACTATTCAAAATTTTAAACAAAACCTTTCGATTGAGTGAGGAGTTCTCACCTTGATTTTGTTTCCGTTTTCGCGTTCGTTTCGAATAAAATTAAACGAACGTTTAATTTTACCCAAAATTCAAACGAGCTCCAATCGACTCCAAACCAGCTGCATTGCGAAGAGCACGACGATACGAAGCCAACGCAAAAAATCTCGTCCGAATCTGACATCATATGACAAAGATATCGCATTTTAAACGTTGTACAATCGTTAATATAGTAAATTATTTACAAATCTCTATTACAAACCCTTCCCCAAATCACAGCCGCACATCAAGCTTCCCCCCCTTCCTTCTTGCGCACGGCTATAACCATCTCCAGGAACAAAACGCACGTATAGAACCCATAGAAGCTCCAACTAGGGTTTGAATCTTCGACCACCACGAGCCACTTGAAGGCGATCAGGAAGTGCCACTTCGTAGCCCACGACAAGAGCCACCTTCGGCCAGAGCTAGGCCAAACTCGGCCCCACCTGGTGCCTAGGGTTGCGTGCGCAACATCAGGGAAACGCGGCCCTGTAGCTTTCAATCCAACGCTCCAATCCCGATCTTAACCGTTGGATAACGAGATCTCATCATCCTCTACGACTTTCATGTTGGAACTTTTGTGAATCGATGCATGGATTTGGAGAAAATGGGGGAGGAAGATAGGATATTTTCGGCCATTAACCCTATATGGTGGCGGCTGGTGATAGTAGGTTAGGGTTTAGAAGTGAAAATGTTAATATATTATATGTTATTTATATTATTTTAATAATAAAATCTCCAATTTAACACTTATGCAAACGACCTCCAATCTACGCGTTCCGACAGGCGATCCTAAGGTTTTTCCACGTTCCGGACACAATGGAACAGGTTTCGTAAGCTAATTCTATCGTATGTGTGAGATACGGCAATAAACAGTCGATTTAAATTTAAACCGATTTAAGCGATTTCTAGGCGTTTTGGCTTGTACCGGACAAACGATAAATCCGATTGACTTGAAATTTGAAATCTTACAATAATATCACATTACGGATCCGATGAAATTGGTTTCGTCGAAATCCGAGACCGTTTGAAAAATGGCTATTTTAACTCGCCGAATTAAAATTAAAACGATATCGATGCGTTTCGAGCTGCCACGGTCAAACGACAACTCCGTTTGCTACGAAAATTGAAATCCGATAATAACTAACTATTACGGATCCAATGGAACTCGTTTCGTTCAATTCCGAGACTGTTCAAAAATTGGCTATTTTTCAGTCGATAATTAAATATTAAAATATTCAATTTTTACAAATTAACTCCAAATTCAATTTTACAAGTTCTAAAACATTTCTATAACTTTAATATGATTAAATAAAATTTTCCAAGTCATTTCCAATCATATTTAACCCAATATTAAATTATTTGTGGAATCTCACTATTAAATAAATCGATTTAATTGCAAAATTAAATCCAAAATTCAAAATAAAATTTATTCGACTCCAAAAATTCACTTATTAATATTTAAAATTAATTAAATATTCAAATTTAAATTATTAAAATTTCTGGGTCGTTACAGCAACCATCGCATTGAACCTCGTCAAAAAATCCTAAGGGTCTCTTTGCGCTTTGCTTCATACTCGATGGTGTCATTACAATCTTCGATCGTGAAATATAGGCTTGGAACCATTCCATGATTTTATCTGCCAGTTTGAACCATGTGCTAATGGAACTGTTCTCCAACTGTCTAAACCATAACACTATTAAATCTATCAACAACAAAGGGTAATATCGTCCTATCACTTCTTAAAATGCAATCGACACTTCCATATGCCGGATGTGCCTCATCAGATGAATAGTTAGATCCATCTTTCTATTATACGTCTCTAATGTCCGCAGCTTGAAATTAGATGGATTCCTAGTGTATTGAATGTCCAGAGTGAATGGAATCCTATTCACATCCTTTAGGCTTCGGTTAGGTGGTCCACCCTTTATTTCTCATCCAGCTATCTTAGCAAGTCTGTCATTATCATCCAACAGAACTCTCAAGTTTTCATTCTCAGCTGCCTCCCATTCCCACGAGGGAATTCCTGCATGTACTCCTTCGGTCATGCATAAACATTCTGATTCACATTCAAAAGCTCAACATTATTTTTCGAACGTGCATCATTTCTACCCAAGTCAACATTGGCCATGCCTCCGTATTTTTTGGGATCGGTGCCGATCGATGCCCTAGGATCCGTACAGAGTCATACAACTCCTTTGGGGGTCCCTTCGGGTTGCTCAATTTCACTCGCATGTGCATTTATTCCAGATTTAGGCTTTTGATTCTGGTTTGTATCTACTCCAACTGTTCTCATATGTCCCATTCTCCTAAAAAAATCCTTTCATCATCACTTCCTTACTGGTGATCATCATTTCTTGCATTTCCATCATCACGGTCTCCCCCTTATCCCTTCTTGTGTAGATGGATGATGGTTTAGCTCTTAAGGATGCCTTTTGACTACCTACTTGTTGATTTCTTCCACCAGTGGTCTTCCTAACATATTGTATCATCATTTTTCACTCTTTCAAATTTCAGGTCATTGAGTTCAAGTTTTCTCAATGAAAGAACAAAAAAGTTTGCACCAAAAAGTGGCACAAACACCCGAGAAATTATGGTAGAAAATGAAGTGAAGAAATGTAATGGGAAAATGAGTAAAAATAGGACAACAAACATTTGTAGTGTTTCGGCTAACTATTTCCTACGTTCACCAGAGATTTCTATTGGTTATATCGCCATTTTATAGGTAGAGTTTTTATAAATCGGTACCGCTCCACGAGTAATTACAAAGAAATATGTAATAATTACAGGAAAGCCAAAGGATCTCCAAAAATGAGCTCCTAGCCTCCTATTTATAGCTGTTGGTTGCTGGGGTTTGCTCCTCCACGATCTCCACCATATTCCCCATGTCTTAACACCTGTCCAACTTCAAGAAACATGGCCATGTCAGCATTGGCTATGGATTGATACTGATCCATAGGCTTGGATTGCTATCGATGAAAAAGATCACCTTGTGCGTCGATTATACTACTTCATGCTATGGCGACTTGTTGTTAGCTTTGCTTTTTCCATCTTTTTTGCACTATTAGGAGCTTGTTTACTGGCCAAAGTGATCGATCAATGGTGAAATTGAGTTGCAGATTTCAGGTGCTTGAGGCAAATCGATGGTGAATTGCATACGAATGGTTCTTTCAAGCTTGGAATGGCTTTCTTACATCAACAATCGGGCATAGGAGAAATTGGGGGCATTTTGGATGAAGTGTTATGGATCGGTATCACTCCCTAAGGATGGCTCGGTACTGATCCATCACTTTGATGGTTCTTGATGTTGAATGTTCATGAGTCCTTAGATTTCACTGTATGGACTTGGTTGAACCTGGTTTCTAGGTTGTTTTATGCGGATTTGAAGTGGTGCTAGACAAAAAGTAGGGATTAGTACCGATCCATAAGCATGGATTGGTACTGATCCATAAGCATGGGTTGGTACCGACCCATAACTTTGCTTTAATGTTGGACTCGGGTTCTAGTATTTGAACCAGTATAGCATATGGACCACTTTAGAAGGTCGTTTACAAATTGGAAACCTTATCTCTTGACTCTATTTGATATTCAATTTAGCGGTTATCATTCTAGATTCTTGTTTGACCGGTTCGATCCATTGGAAAATGACCTAGCCAAAAGGTTGGATATCAGGTAACATTATGATTAATTATGAAAATAATATCTATATCCAAAAGGTCCCAATTAAGTAGTTAATTGGAAGTAATTAATTTATGGGATATAGATAAATTTGTGGGTCAAGTGAGAAGAAACATAGTGAAGGGAGGGAAAAATTTCTGACGTTATGTTTTACTCGTAGCTAACACAAATACACAATCTGTTATAGCCAATATGCACAGATAATTCCACTTTATTCCACTAAATCCAATATAACCAAATAACTACAAATGTATATTATAGGGAATGTTTCATGCATCTAGTATATCAGACCAATGAACTAAATGATTTGCACCAAAATGAAGTAATTTATATGAAGCTAGTAAGCATCGATCGATCGACATATAACATATGGCACTCATTCCACCTACACACATAATGTGTGCATGTTCACGTGCACACATTCCTTGCAATTCACTTAATACCATTGAAAACCTACTAATTAGCCTTATTCCATGCAACTATAACATTAACCATTATATTCTGACAACAGACACGAGTTTAGAAAAAGTGAGAAAACACCATTTCCTATGTTTGTAATTAGTGTAAGTAAAGGGAAACAATAAATAAGTGTTTATTGAAATTTGATGGGATCTGCTTTTGTAATCTCCAAATAAATAATTTCCCAAGAACAAACTATTAAAAACCATTTAATGGTAGAAAAATTACAAATGAATAAATGATAATAAAGATACTCTTTACCTCGTAGACATAGGAGCGTTGCTTCTAAACTAAGTAAAATTTTGTATTGTTTCTTTTTCTTTCTACAACTTTCATTTTAATTATCTTTCATAATTTTTTAGTTTAATTTATTAGGTATATTTTCAAACAAAGAAAAAATGACTTTCGATTTTTGTGCTACTCCATATGTGAAAGCAACCCCACATTATATAAAAGAATCCGTATTTTTAAATGCCTAGTGTTTTAATAATTAAATATTAATTAGTTTAATCATTGTAAATTTTGAAGGAATTCGGTTTAGATCTCTATCTTTGAATCTGGGATAATGGCCGAGGAGAGTTTTTAGTATAAACATCGATTAGTTCGATGTCGATTTAAATACAGGATTTATTTGTAGTTATAAGTATTAAACGGAATACGTGCATAGCCAGGTTCAGGGAATTCCTGTAGGAGGTTATTTTTTTGGAAAGTGAAAAATAATACAAGTAATGTGGACAAAGAATTTCCTTAATCGAATAATCCAATAGGCTCTAAGACTTTAAAATGTTTAAAACGGGAATCTTGGGACTCTATCATGGATGGCATCAAACTATATACCATCACGAATAAAAAAGTTAGACAAAGTGTGATATGAAAGAACCATCACACTATTATTACTACTTTAATACTCCAAACAAAATCTGTAGGAAGAAAAAATATTATTATTTTACATAGACAAGTCGGATTATTGTGGACGTACCACTTTACAACAATAATAACATGTGTAAGGCAAAGACTCCTCAATAACTTACAACTCACATATGAGTACATCACATATACAACTGTACATTAGCACCGCGTACGGTGTAAACATATAACAACCAAGTTGCATAAGGTAGTCTCTCAAACAATCACCATCCAAAACTCATAATTACTCCCATAAGAGTAAGTTAGAACAAACTATAGATATTACAAAGCATACCGAAGGAAAACGATTACAAAGATGCTAGCAATGAAACTATGATAGATAAACAAGCTAAAGGTTCAACCCAAAAAACTTTTACCAAATTATACATTGGATCCAAGAAAGAGAATGCACAACATTCCAATTGCGCACATGAAGCGATATCCAGTTCTAATTAAAACCTACTTCGTTACACAGGTGGTCCATTGAAGTCATAATAGAGTGGATCTAAGGGAACAAGAAGAAGACGTTGAAAAGTTCAAGCTTACCCAAAAATTTATCACACCCAAAAGAAAAAGTAGATGCAACACACAACTGCATGAATCATGCATTAATTTTCTTGCTTGGGAATAGAAATTTTGTAGATCTTTACAGCCGTTGATATAAAGATCTTCCCAGAATGGGTTTTGCTTGATCAACCCTGATCGAACCGCCATTAGCTTTTCTCTCTTGGTTATACGTACTACCTTTAATGCCTCTATATGAAACCTTTTTAAATATTTATCAAGAGATTCTCTAGATCTTTGTCTGATAGTAGCTAACAAACTAAAGCCCATAGTTGGATCTTTGAATGCACAAAATTAAGTCACGAATTTATAAGAAAATTGTTCCCATGAACGGATTAATTTTTCCAGGCAATTATTAAACCATTTGATAGTGTCTCCTTGTAAAGTAATTGGGAAAAGCTTGCAGTAGATTGGCCCTTGAGAATTAGACAAATCCATTCGTATTTCAAAGGCTGCTTAGTGATCTTCAAGGTTAGAAGTTCCATCGTACTTCAATATAGGGATTTGAATGTGAGAAGGGATGTTAATTGCCATTATCTCTTCTTAGAAAGGAGTTCTTTGCTGGATAACATATTTCTCTGGGCTAGTAATTCCTTTTCCCTTTGGTGTATCCATCATTATTCGCTGTATGGGGTCTTTATGGTCAGCTTCATTTTTATGGAGACTTTCATTGTTTCTTTGGATTCGACTGTTTGAATGCTTGAGGGACTTGTTTGCCTGACTTTCTTGGTTTAACTCTTGGTCGTTTACCTTATTTGGAGGTTGTGCTTCTTCTCCTTCTTCCACAATCTTTATTGATTCTTGAGATGGAGCTCTTTCAGAAAGTTCTTGCATCCCCGTCATTTGTTGTGGTTGATTCTGAACTGTAATTTCATTACTCTCTATTCTTATCAATGTCGACGGTTGTCCAATTTCCATCTTCTCTAAGTTGAAATTTGGAACTAGGTAATTTTCCAAAGTGGATCATGGCATTGCTTCTTCGTTTGAGGTATTAATGTTATTCACTGCTTCCTCCATCTTCTTCTTTGGACGAAATACTCTATGCTATTAATCTATGATGAAAGTGATCAGGGATCGGACATTCGAGCCCTCCATCTAGTGCCAAAAATGCTGACAAGAAAACTTGTCAACACCCCAAATTTTAAGTTGAAGTAGGAATAAATGCCTACGAAACCTCCTTTCAAATAGGCGAGGTTGGCTTGAACTTTTCAGATAAATAAACAAGTTAAAGATTTGTCTTTGGGACCTTTCTACATAGTCAAAAGGACAGAAACTCTTCAAATAGCTCTCGAATGATTTGATGGAGGACTTAGTCGAAACCACCTTTCGACACAATTCAAGGTGTTTGGTTTCGGATCCTAATAGTTTTTGGAAATAGTTGAGTTGGGATGTCTTCGAGAAGTAAAATAGGGTAACTCTTGCAATTAAGTAGATCTGAGTTTAGGCTTCTAGGAAATTCGACTGGGTCGAAATGGGGACCTTTCAACCAGGTAAGTTGTAGGTTGACATATCGATAGAAAATGTGGAAGTCTAACTGATAAGTAAAAAAGATTATTCCAATCCTCTTTTTATTTAACTCAACTGTACAAATTGACCAAATCCCCAATTTGATTTGAGAATTACGATTTACAAGTTTAGGAAATTACAAGTAAGAGAAAAAGAAATCGAATCCTCTACAATTGATCTCTACGGTCATATTTATAGGTGCGGGTTGGGTCCCTTTCGACATGGTTGAAAGATCAGTCTTTCTGCTTTCATGAATGTTTCTTAAGCCATACCTTTTGAATTGGTTGAAAGGGTTTGAGTTATTCTTCCGCTACCTCTTAAAATTGGGCTTCTCTCTTGCTTTGTTTCCTTTTGGACTTCGTCAATGGGTTCTACTTGATAACCTTCAACCTCGTTGAAGGGTCTACCAATGCACTTTTGTCTTGAGTTTTGATGTGTTGCATAATTTTACTCTGGTGTCATCCTTAGATACTGTCAAAACATGTCCTCCTTTGGCTTTGAATGTGTGAAACACCCTAAACAGCCATGTTGTACATGGTCTCTTTCGGATACCTCTTTCCCATACAATTCAGAATTATGCCTTTATAGTAATGGACGTGTAGTTCTTTTTTAGGTGAAGGTGGCCCTAACCGTTTCGAAAGGTTGTATATGCTTTTCAAAGCGTTGAATTGGTTAAATAATTCCCTCATGGATGTTAATTAAGGTGAAACCAAGTCATCTCTATTGTTTTGGCGCAAAATGTAGAGTGCCTGCTTTCTATTGCCTTCGAGAGGTGTTCTTTTGAGTGATTTAAATGCTGCTAGCATGCTTGCTATCGCGTTCGTAAGGTAGCCTCCGACCTTGTTGAAAGCTCTTCTTTGACACAATCGAAACATCCCTTTGTCTTAATCGAAAGGTTTTTCCACCGTTGCTACATCCTTGTTGTAAGCTCTATTTAACTTGATCATCTTGGTGCCTTTTGATTCTTGTCAATGCAACAGTGTTCCTTCTTTCATACTTTTATTCCTAAGAATATTTTATGGATAACATTTATTAATAATTAACTATTTATTAACTCAATTAATTAAAAGATCTTTTAATTAAAACTTAAATAATCAATTATAACCTTTGATAATTAAAGCCTTAATTAATTAAAAATAATTTAAATAATTAATTTATTTAAATAATAAACCTTATACTTAATTAATAATTAATTAAAAATAAATTATACACACACATTATATTCAATTAAAAATTAATCTCGCTTTAATTAATATTTAATTTGAAATAATCTTATCTTTAAAAGATAATTAATTGGAAATTAATCTTCACTTAATTATAATTAATAAACTCTATTAAATATTGATTAATTATTAATTATTTAGACTTAATTACTAAAAATTTAATCATTAGAAACTTAATTAACTTTTATCTCTAATTAAAAATATGGAAAAAATATTGTAACGACCCGGAATTTTAGACATTTGAAATTGGGATATTTAATAAATTTTAAATATTTAAAAGTTAGACTCTAACTTGAATTTCAAATGCCACTAACTAATGAGCAATTTAATTATTCAATTAATTAATTGGAAATTGGGTAAAATGTTGAATCTGGAGTTTTAAGCCTATTAAAATATAATTTGGAGGCTTGTAAAATTTATATTGATAGTACTGATGATAGTAAAGGTGTTAAAATTTAATTTCGAAGTGTTTTGTTGAGTTTTGAAAGTTTATCGTTTAAATCGATATTTAAAAATAGCCTTCCAAGGTGCAGTCTCGGAATTCGATGAAACCAATTCCATTGGATCCGTAATATTGTATTACTATCGGATTTCAATTTTCGTAGTGTTTGAAGTTGTTGTGTGAGCGTACAATATATAAACGCGCTGAAATTTATATCGAAAATTCAATATAATAACTGATCCAAAAAGCCATCTTCTCCATACGATCGTGTTAGGACTCGAAACCTTTCCATTGCATTCAGAATAGGGGCATAACAATTATGAACGCTTAGCGGCATGCCTCGATAGGAGGTTGGGTTTTTGAGTTACAAATTTGAGAAGATTTTTTTAAAATATATTATATATATAACACACACATATATATATATACATTGACCAGTCAAAGCTATATCAACATCAGAACTTTTTGGCATCAATTCAAATTACTGTAGCAAGGCGTATTCTGTACGCAAAGCAATTTCTTCACATAAACTTTTCAAATCACATCTCCCTTTCAATTCATACCAGCCGAGCCTTCTTCCCAAAAAGAAAAAAAAAATCTCAAAAGAAAAGGGAAAGGCCGATACTTCAAAACAAAATATATACGTATGAAGAAGAAAGTTGTCTAAAGAAATCAAGCAAAATCGCGTGTATCTTCCCTCCCACTATCTTCAATTCGTTCAAATCAGTTTATAAGAAAAATGGTCGGCAAATCGAACAGCAAAAAAAGCGGGTTTCTTTCTCGAACGAATGAGCGGGATGCTCGTGAGCACAGGACTATTGGGAGGGTGGAATTGCTGAGGCGAGGCAAGGGGTGTGTCGTCATGGTCGAGGCGAAGTCTGGCGATCAAAACGCTAATGGCATCGGTATGGCAACGCATCGTGTAAATCGATCGCGACCCGGAGAGTTCGAGTAGAATCAGGTGGAGGATGGTGGTCATGATGTTTGGTGGCGGTGGCAATCGCGTGGTCTGTCTTCGCGGCGGTGAGGAGGCACAGTTCGATTCGCGTGAGGAGAAATGCTAGGTTTGTGTTCAGTCAAGGCAGTGGAGGCTGTGAGGTATTTGAACTCGTTTTACGATTTAGCTTGATTTAATATATATATATATATATATATATATATATATATATATATATATATATATATATATATATGCAGATGAAAATAAAAAGAAGTTATATACTATTGGGTAATCATGTTTAAAACGGGATATAGTATAGATAAGATTTATGAAAACAAGGATTTTAAATGTTCTGAATTGAAAAGTATATAAAATTTGTATTTTTAAATCTTCTAGGTCATTTATATATTGGACGGGTTTCTAAGAGGAAGTTTAAATTAGTTACAATAATTTATAATTTGTATATCAACTTTAATTTAAATCAAAAATTTAATTAACTCAGTGAGTAATAAAGATATGTAATTTGCTTATACAAGGTCTGAAATCGTGAAGAATACAAGCCGGTTTGTATCGGATTGCAAAACAAAGGTCATAGGTGAGTTAATCTCACTCATCTGGTTTTAATTTAAATTTAAATAGTTATATTTAAATAATTGGTTGAATGATTGAATTGATTTGATGTGTTATATAGTAGTATATAGTATATATTGGAGTGATTGATTTTCCCGCATTTTATAGCAGATGAGACACTATGCGCCGCATAATAGCGGATGATATTATATTTAAAACTCATATACCGTGATATTCCACCTCGAAGTGGAATTGGTATTTTATTGTGCCAACATCTGTGGATGCAGAAAAATAGGTTGGAGGGATCCAAATGGATTCCTCAAAATATTTAGATTGTTCTAATAATTTTGTGTTATGATTATTTGATATGCTGTGATGAATTATATTGATAATTGGAATATTGGATACCGTGGTTTGATTTAATATATTTTGGTACACCGAGTCATCAAAATATTTAGAATTGGATTTTTTAATGAAATATAAGAGTAAATTTTTAAGTGAAATAATTATAGGGAATTTGAATAAAAATAAGAATGAATTGGAAAGGAATAAAAGTGATTTTAAATCCTAATAAACTTTGGGTATGAAAAGGGAATTTTGAGTAAATTGAGAAATAATGAATTTTAAACTTAAGTGATGTTATATCAAGGAATAAAGAATTTATTTAAAATTCAAGGTTTAAATTTATTTGAAAGGATAAAGAAGAAATTTTGAAAACATGAAATGGGTATTTTCAGTTAAAAGGATTTTAAATCATAATTAAGAAATAAAATCTGAATTCTATGGGTTTGAAATATAAATGAGTAAGAAAAGAAATTTATTTCAAATGGAGCAAATTGAAAATCAATTTGGAAATTGATTTAAATGTTTGAAGTTGGAAATTTAAATGAGAATGTGACTATGGAATTTATAAACCAGGTTTATAAACGTGAAGTAATACATCAGTGGATATTTGGAAGGATCACGGTGGGAATTTATTAAAGGAATGGGTGAATTTGTTTAAAAATAAATAGTGATTTATTTTTAAAAGGATGTGAAAGAGAAGTGTATTTTCCTGGATAGCCAAATACGTTTTTGAAGAAAATTTTAAGTATAAGTAAATGTTTTAAAGTTGATTTAAAAGGTACGTTTTAGAAAATTTATTATTTTTAAATGTTTAAATTCTAAAGTAAATATTTTTAAAATCTATTATCGTAGTAATTAATTAAAGGTGACTTGGTATTTTGTTTTGAAAAGAGAAAAATCTAGTTTTATATTTTATAAAGTAACCTCATTTTCAAATATTCCTATAGTATATATTTTTAATAAAGTATTGAAGTAGTTTTAATTTAAATGATTTAAAGTATATTTTATAATAAAGTGTTTTAAATTATTTTGAAAATCTAAAGTTTTTTGTGCTTGGTGTTTTCAGTGGAAATAAATTTTGGAAATTTATTTCATGAGAAAAGTGTGGTTGAAACTGTTTTCAAAAGGGTTGAAAATGGAAATATATCTTGTGAAGATATTTTGAGGATAATAAATAATTTGGGGAAATTATTTATGTTGATGGATGTTTGTGAATATTAATTGATAGTTAAATAACCGACTATCAATATTGGCCAATGCGCTGATCGTTTCGAAGAGACGGGGATAGGGATTTATTTCTCGAAAACCACTTCGATCCGGTTTGAACGTTTTCGTGTGGAAAAAAAGAGTTTGGATTCGAAGGTGGAGCAGTGAAGTGCAAGGGCAAGTCGCTACTATTCCTGAGAATGATTCCAAAATGGATATCGTAGGGATAGTGCCTTCGGTTCCGTTTGAACCCGGGACGGACTTGTATGGGTGAATGCTTTCATAACATCGTCAGGTAGACGGTGACCATTCTAAGGGATATGTTCTAAAAAGGTAACGCTTAGCCTCGAGCCTCATCAACTGGGAATGACTGAAAATCAAGGGTTATGCAGCAAGGCTAGGCAGCTAGCACCCATTAGGGTAAGGCCATCCCTGTCTAGATGTCCCTTTTTATTTGGCTTAGTGGTGCGGTTGCTGATCCCAACAGTGGGGTGATCTTACTCGGGATTATCCAGTAAGGGGTAGTCCCGCTCTTGTGTATTAGGGGATTGGGAGTAATCCTCGGTACGGTGATCTAGGCCACGTACTATGACAGATGGTACCCCAGTGCCTAGTCATTAGTTGGAAATCCATTCTCTGTACGCGCCTTTTACGGTTTTTGTTTGTATTACTCACGATTGTGGCTAGTAGCTGGAATTTAATGAATGTAACAATTTTGACTATTTTAATAAGTATTTGAAAATAGACCCTATTATAATATTAGAGGATTTTATAAGAAATGTTTTAGCTATCGCAAGGTAAAAACCCGACATGTTATTTGTGGCGTGGTCTTATGAGATGCTTTTGTTTTCAAAAGGGTTTTGAAACTTTAATAATCAAGTTGAGTGTGGTTTTCTCGCGTTGGTATTCCAGACTGACTCAGATGTTATTTAACTATAATTTTCGGGTCAGACCGAGTATTATAGGATACAGGAAAGGATGCTGTGGAGCTCAGGAGACGAGCTGGATGGCGATACGTACTTGATTATTATTCTGCTGTGTATTCAGTTTTGAGGACAAGTTTAAATGTCTGTCCAGTCGTATTATATGATGTTGTTTAACTCTGGTGATGTATTCTGATGATGTATATATATAAAACAGATATAGTCTTCTTTTGTGTAAAGGTCTGTTATTATCTATTATATTTTATTCCGCTGCGATGGTAAGATTCTGATGTTGTTTTCTATATTCTTCTCCTACCTCTTTTTCTTTAACCCAAATGGTTCGTATTTCCATCCATCTTGAGTTGATTGATGGAGAATAGTGTCGACTCAAGGGGTATGGATTTGCGGGTCGTTACATTTGGTATCAGAGCCGAGGATTGGCGATAACCTTGGCTCTGGTGGGGATTACTCATAGAATATAGTCCATAGTACTCTAGAATGAGTTTGAGTGTATTAATAGATATGAGCGCATATTTATTAGTAAATATAAAAATAGTTTTATATTGTGTTAAATTATAAATTAAGCGTTTATGAATTCTGGTCAATATGTGAGATGCCATTTTATCGATAGGGATTTCTAAACTCTTAAACAAGATAAACCGACACAGTATTGTTTTAAATAGGGTAAATGAAATAATCTTACTCGAATTATTTTTGTATATAAAGGAAATAATTTTTCATAAATTATTATAGTTATATATGGATGGTTGGTTGTTAGGAATGATAATATTAAATTATTATCATTGTTGTGTAAAATTGAATAATATATTGGAATCAAAACCAGAAGCTAAGAAATAAATTCATATACAAATGGGATTTGTAAACGTGATTCATAACTTAAAATAGAATTCCAGAGAAATATTTGAAAACAATTCGTGATGAAAATTCAAGAGTAATATTTGAATGTGAATTGAAGGGGTTTGGAATTTGAAATTTTGAGAAAATTTAATTCCCTTTGAGTTTGAAAATGGTTTTCAAAAGCTTTGGAGAAATAATGGTGGTAGTATTTGAGAAATATTATGAATTGGATTTGAAATTAAGAATATTTGAAAATGTTTTTAAAGTGATAAAAGCATTGAACACTTTTCGGTCGCTGAAAAATAATTCCGATGGTGATCGCGACATCATCGGTGTTCATTTTCGTGTTTCCAAGAGGGGATTGCAACCTGGATGTTTTGGATTAATGTTTGTTTGCGGAATTGGGTTTGATTTTGAAAATGAAAAGGAATAGTTTGATTTAGATATATATGTTTTCAAAAATGGATTTGAACATTTTAGTAATGGTTTAAACTCTAGAGGACTTATAGAAACTTAAAATTTGAATTAAATTATAATGTAACTAAATCAAGTTAAATAAAAAGTGAATGTGAGGAAATAAATTTAAGTAGGCTAAATGAAATAAGTTAATGAAATAAAATTTATCAGTTAGAAATGAATTTGTGAATGCATAAATGAGTTTAAACTTGTAAACAAAAAAGGGAATCAAAACTGAACGTTGAACTTAAGTTGAATGGAAAATTAGTCAAGTTGGACCGTATCAAATAACGTTTTGAGATAGAAATTATTAACTGATTGATTTATATGGCATGCAAATGAAATGAAATTTGAACATTGGATAATGTTTGATTTGAAATTGTGTAAAATGAAGTGTAGAATTAGTTCAAATGGACTAAAATTAATTAATGTGTGGGAATAAAATGTATTGGTTGAAAATAATTTGTGAATGAACAAATGAATTTATAAATGTAAGTAAATGAATTGAATTGTAAATTGGAAGTGAGCCAATTGGATAAATAAAAGTTGAAATTTGACTTAATGAAGGGTTTGTAAATGAAACCCGAGTTGTAAATAGAAATTCAACTTAGAACTGTAAGTGAATTAAACATGAATTAAAATTGTTATGGAATTGGATTAAATTCGAAATGATTTGGGTTGCAAATAAATCCAATTCAAGTATAAATGAGTTAAATATAAACTTGAATATTATCTTAACAAACTAAGAATGGGATTAAAATTAAAATTGATATGCCATTAAGGGAATAGCATCGAAATTGCGTAGAGATGATTGTCGTTTGATGTAAATGAGATTTAATAAAATTCTATGAATTAGTGGAAGAAAATATAATTGAATTTTTGAATCAGTTAATAAGAATATGAGTTTGTTTGGAATTATAAAGTTAGGTAAGTGAGTTGTACATCACTTAAAGTGAATGCAAGGGTAAGAAAAGTAAGTGAAAGTAATTGAATTGGTGATTGAAACCTTATTAATTAATTTTAAGTGCTGTTTGGTAGGTATGACTTATGAAATCCATGTGTTAGCTACTCAAAATGAGTGAAATGTAAATAAATTTCCTATATACCTCACTTACATATTTAAATTGAGCAAGTACAGGTATCTAAAGGCCGTTTGGCAGGATTTTGCTCGCGTTACTTGCTAAAATAATAAGCCGCTTGCTTAAAAATGCTAAATAAAGTACGCCTACGCAATAAAAATAGGAAATATGAACTGTTTTGTTTTTCCGACCGTGTGGTTCGATGTATATATATTTATATCTCTTGTCAAATTGCAAAAGCTCCTCCGTACAAACGAGACTCTGCCAAAAAATTTCAGAAATTTTGGGACTTAGAAAAATTTTTGCAATTTTTTTGGAAATTTTCACTAATGGCAAATGATTTAAAATTGGAATTAGAGATAAGGTAAATAGAATTCAATATCTAAAATGAAGTAAATTGAATTCATACGGAATTGGTGATCCAGTTTAAAAATAAGAGGATATGAAGGCTAAAGTGGTAAAGTAATAATATAAGAGTATATAAAATGCTTATATTAAACTTAAGGAATGAATGGTGAAATTCTTAAGTAATTTGGTATTTAGAAAATTATTCCAAGTGAATAATTGAATGAAGATTAAAACTGGAAGTTGTGCAATGGGATGATTGTGGATAAGTGAAGGGAAATCAAAATGAATGTGAATAAAAGAGAATTGATATAGCTAATAATCAATTGGGGCAATTACGTAGGATGTATGTATATTATTTATTCGCATAGCGGTTTGATCCAGATTCGAACACAGAATTTCGTGATAGTTATATCGATACAAGTTAGGATTTTTCACTCAATTTTCGACGGCAAACCCTAGATATGGATTTTGATTTGATTCTGGATATTCTCTATCATAGTTTGTGGCTATGCAAGGAGAATGACGGTTTCTGATCAAGAAACCAGATCTGAGTCCGCACTAGAGAGTCGGGTGGACAATACTAGTTCGGAAGGGAAATTGTGTGACCGGGTGAGCGTTCGAATTTGAAATTGCGTACGAATGATATATGTGCATCGTACGGCTTAAATAAAGCAAGTATTTAAAATTTTAAAAAGAAAGTGAATAGATTGATTTTGTAAACTGTAAATTGATAGTACTACTTAGTAAGGTACATGTATTTAAAAGCAGAGGAAAATTGATGATTTTTACTTCACAAGATAAAATTTAATGGCCCGACAAAAAGGTATGTGTTTAAATTTTTGTATGAAATTTGATGGTTTTCTAATCTAGACACTTGGCACTTTGTTTTCTTTTCAAATCTGGGGGCCCGTAGAGGCATTTTGTAGTTGTACCGAGCTAGCTGTGCAAAAGAGATGTTGGCGAAATTTTTCGAAAATTTAGGGAGTTAGAAAAATTTTGAGAAAATTTTGATAATTCAAAATTTGGTTTTAAATTTAGATTTGAATTATTGGTAAGTGATATGGGTGGGAACCTATAAATAAGTTTGGGAAGTTAGTAAGAGGGATAGTGTGTCTTTAAATGAAAGTTTATTTTGGAAAGTTGTTAAAAACTATTTGGGTTGAGAAAATAGTTAATGGGTTATAGATCGTTCCTCTTAACTAGTAATTTCGGGGACGAAATTCTTTTAAGGGGTGAAGAATGTGACGACCCATAATTTTGGACATTTGAAATTGGAATACTTAATAAATTTTAAATATTTAAAAGTTGGATTCTAGCTTGAATTCCAAATGCCACTAACTGTTGAGCAATTTAATTATTTAATTAATTAATTGGAAATTGAGTAAAATGTTGAATTTGGAGTTTTAAGCCTGTTAAAATATAATTTGGAGGCTTGTAAATTTATATTGATAGTACTGAAGATGGTAAAAGTGTTAAAATTGAATTTGGAAGTGTTTTGTTGAGTTTTGAAATTTTATCGTTTAAATCGATATTTAAAAATAGCCTTCCGAGGCACAGTCTCGGAATTTGATGAGATCAGTTCCATTGGATCCGTAATATCGTATTATTATCGGATTTCAATTTTTGTAGTGTTCGGAGTTGTTGTGTGAGCGTACGATATATAAACGTGGTGAAATTTATATCGAAAATTCAATCTAATAACTGATCCAAAAAGCCATCTTCTCCATACGATCGAGTTATGGCTCGAAACCCTTTCCATTGCGTTCGGAATAGGGGTATAATATTGTAAACGCCTAGCGGCATGCCTCGATAGGAGGTCGGGATTTTGAGTTGCAAATTCGATACGATTTCTTTTTTAAAAATATATATATAATTTATATATATATATATATATATATATATATATACACACATTGACTAGTCAAAGCTATATCAACATCAGGATTTTTTGGCCTCAATTCAGATTACTGTAGCAAGGCGTATTCTGTACGCAAAGCAATTTCTTCACACAAACTTTTCAAATTACGTCTCCCTTTCAATTCATACCAGCCGAGCCTTCTTCCCAAAAAGAAAAACAAAATCTCGAAAGAAAAGGGAAAGGACGATACTTCAAAACAAAATATATACGTATGAAGAAGAAAGTTGGCTAATGAAATCAGGCAAAATCGCATGTATCTTCCCTCCCACTATCTTCAATTCGTTCAAATCGGTTTATAAAAAAAATGGTGGCCAAATCGAACAGTAGAAAAAAAGGGTTTCTTTCTCAAACGAATGAGCGGGATGCTTGCGAGCGCAGGATGGTGGGAAGGGTGGAATTGCTGACGCGAGGCAAGGGGTGTGTCGTCACGGTCGAGGCGAAGTATGACGATCAAAACGCTAATGGCAGCGGTGTGGCGACGCATCGTGGAAATCAATCGCGACAAGCGGAGTTCGAGTAGAAGCAGGTGGAGGATGGTGGTCGCGATGTTTGGTGGCGGTGGCAATCACATGGTCTGTCTTCACGGCGGTGAGGAGGCCGGTTCGATTCGCGTGAGGAGAAATGCTAGTTTTGTGTTCTGTCAAGGCAGTGGAGACTGTGAGGTATTCGAACTCCTATTTCGATTTAGCTTGATTTAATAAATATATGTATATGAAGATGAAAATAAAATGAAGTTATATACTATTGGGTAATCATGTTTAAAACGGGATATAGTATAGATAAGATTTCTGAAAACAAGGAATTTAAATGTTTTGAATTGAAAAGTATATAAAAATAATATTTTTAAATCTTCTAGGTCATTTATATATCGGACGGGTTTCCAAGGGGAAGTTTAAATTAGTTACAACAATTTAAAATTTTTAAATCAAATTTAATTTAAAACAAAAATTTATTTACCTCAGTGAGTAATAAAGATATGTAATTTTCTTATACAAGGTCTGAAATCATGAAGAATACAAGCCGGTTTGTATCGGATTGCAAAACAAAGGTCATAGGTGAGTTAATCTCACTCATCTGGTTTTAATTTAAATTTAAATAGTTACATTTAAATAATTGGTTGAATGATTGAATTGATATGATGTGTTATGTAGTAGTATATAGTATATATTGGAGTGATTGATTTTCCCGCATTATATAGCGGATGAGACCCTATGCGCCGCATAATAGAGGATGATATTATATTTAAAACCCATATACCGTGATATTCCACCTCGAAGTGGAATTGGTATTTTATTGTGCCAACATCTATGGATGCAGGAAAACAGGTTGGAGGGAACCAACTGGATTCCTCAAAATATTTAGATTTGTTCTAATAATTCTGTGTTATGATTATTTGATATGCTGTGGTGAATTATATTGAGAATTGGAATATTGGATACCGTGGTTTGATTTAATATATTTCGGTACACTAAGTTATCAAAATATTTAGTATTGGATTTTGCAAGAAATATAAGAGTAAATTTTTAAGTGAAATAATTATAGAGAATTTGAATAAAAATAAGAATGAATTGGAAAGGAATAAAAGTGATTTTAAATCCTAATAAATTCCGGGAATGAAAAGGGGATTTTGAATAAACAGAGAAATAATGAATTTTAAACTTAAGTGATGTTATATCAAGGAATAAAAAATTTATTTAAAATTCAAGGTTTAAATTTATTTGAAAGGATAAAGAAGAAATCTGGAAAATATGAAATTGGTATTTTTAGTTAAAAGGATTTTAAATCATAATTAAGAAATAAAATCTGAATTCTATGGGTTTTGAGATATGATTGAGTAAGAAAAGAATTTTATTTCAAATGGAGTAAATTGGAAATCAATTTGGAAATTGATTAAGTGTTTGAAATTGGAAATTTAAAGGAGAATGTGACTATGGAATTTATAAACTGGGTTTATAAAAGTGAAGTAATATATAAGTGGATATTTGGAAGGATAAATTCACGGTGCGAATTAATTAAAGGAATGGTTGAATTAAAAATGAATAGTGATTTATTTTTATAAGAATGTGAAAGAGAAGTGTATTTCACTGGATAGCCAAATACTTTTTCGAAACAAATTTTAAGTTTAAGTAAAAGTTCTGCTTTAGAAGGTATGTTTTAGAAAATTTATTATTTTTAAATGTTTAAATTCTAAAGTAAATATTTTTCAAATCTATTATCTTAGTAATTAATTAAAGGTGACTTGGTATTTTGTTTTGAAAAGAGAAAATTCTAGTTTTATATTTTATAAAGTAACCTCATTTTCAAATATTCCTATAGTATATATTTTTAATAAAGTATAAGTAGTTTTAAATTTAAATGATTTAAAGTATATTTTATAATAAAGTGTTAAATTATTTTGAAAATCTAAAGTTTTTTGTGCTTGGTGTTTTCAGTGGAAATAAATATTTGGAAATTTATTTCATGAGAAAAGTGCGGTTGAAACTGTTTTCAAAAGGTTTAAAAATGGAAATATATCTTGTGAAGATATTTTGAGGATAATAAATAATTTGGGAAAATTATTTATGTCGATGGATGTTTGTGTATATTAATTGATAGTTATATAACCGACTATCAATATTGGCCAATGCGTTGATCGTTTCGATGAGACCGGGATCGGGATTTATTTCTCGAAAACCACTTCGATCCACTTTGAACGTTTTCGTATGGAAAACAAGAGTTTGGATTTGAAGGTGCAGCAGTGAAGTGCAAGGGCTAGTCGCTACTAATCCCGAGGATGATTCCAAAAGGATGTAATAGGAATAGTGCCTTCGGTTCCGTTCGAACCCGGGATGGACTTGTATGGATGAATACTTTCAGAACATCGTCAGGTGGATGGTGAACATTCTAAGGTATATGTTCTAAAAAGGTAACACTTAACCTCGAGCCTCATCAACCGGGAATGACTGAAAATCAAGGGTTATGGTGCAAGGCTAGGTGGGTAGCACCCATTAGGGTAAGGTCATCCCTGTCTAGATGTCCCTTTTTATTCGGCTTAGTGGTGTGGTTGTTGTTCCCAACCGTGGGGTGATCTTACTCGAGATTATCCAGTAAGGGGTAGTCCTGGTCTTGTGTTATAGGGGATTGGGAGTAATCCTCGGTACGGTGATATAGGCCACGTACTGTGACAGGTGGTACCCCAGTGCCTAGTCATTAGTTGGAAATCCATTCTCCCTACGCGCCTTTTACGGTTTTTGTTTGTATTACCCATGATTGTGGCTAGTAGATGGAATTTAATGAATGCAAAAATTTTGGCTATTTTAATAAGTATTTATAAATAACCCTATTATAATATCAAAGGATTTTGTAAGAAATGTTTTAGCAATTGTAAGGTAAAAGCCCGACATGTTTACTTGTGGCGTCGTCTTACGAGATGCTTTTGTTTTCGAAAGGATTTTGAAACTTTAATAATCAAGTTGAGTGTGGTTTTCTCACGCTGGTATTCTAGACTGACTCGGGTGTTATTTAATTATTATGCTCGGGTCAGACCAAGTATTATAGGATACAGGAAAGGATGCTATGGAGCTCAGGAGACGAGTTGTATGGCGATACGTACTTCCATACTTGATTATTATTCCGTTGTGTATTCGGCTTCGAGGACAAGTTTAAATGTCTATCCAGTTGTATGATATGATGTTGTTGAACTTTGATGATGTATTCTGATGATGTGTGTATATATATATAACAGATATAGTCTTCTTTTGTGTAAAGGTCTGTTATTATCTATTATATTTTATTCCGTTGCGATGGTAAGATTCTGTGTTGTTTTCTATTTTCTTCTCCTACCTCTTCTTCTTTACCCAAACGGTTCATATTTCCGTTCATCTTGAGTTGATTGATGGCGAATAGTGTCGACTCAAGGGGTATGGATTTGCGGATCGTTACAAGTATAGTTCTAAAAGTTAAGTTAAAAGGACGTTACTTAAAAATGTTGATTATTCCTTGAACCGCATCCATAGCGACTATCGCTATGGATGTAGTGACTTGGAATTTTTTTTATGAATCACTAACCTCAAAACTTCTTCCTTTAACTTGTTTTTAAACTTAAATCATGTGAAAGATCTGAAAAAACAAAACAATGTTTAAAAAATACTTTAACTTTTAAAAATTTTAAACAAATAAACAATGTTTCCAAGGGACTCAAATCTTACTTATTAACTTTGCAAAATAGTTTGCCATCAATCATCACATCCAAATATACTTACAATATCTTAACCAAATCCACTTAAACAAAATATCTCATGATCATATACTATGTCACATCCAAGTTCAAAACATTAAACCATAGTAGGTGGACTTCAATTCAAGTCCATTTCTACCATATATCTCATATCAACCATAATCAAAATATCCAACAAATGACCAACCAAACATAAGCTAGCATACATCATAAAGTAAATAAACATCATATATTTCAAGCTAATAACTTTGAACTTTAAACTAATGTTTACTCACCAAAACATTTTAGAACTTGAAATGCTTTAGGCTTGCAAAGCTTGGAAAACCAACCTAAAATGAAACATTTTCCCCGTAATTTTTGGCTATCTTAAAGAATAGTTTTAGAAAATTCTTTTCCCTACAGTTTGAAAAAAAGATCAATCAATTTGGATTAGTTTTGATGGACATATAGTCAAAATATGGAGCAGTATTTTCGGCACTGATAGTATGGCTCAAAAAAATGAGACGGAAAGAAATTCAATTTTGACAAAAAAATATTAAAAGTCACATGGTTTCCACTAGAATTATATATGGTCAGAAAAAAGAAAATCATGATTTGGAGTAGTATGCAAGAAGCAATAGCCGAGTGAAGTGGAAGGAAAAAAAGGAGGTAAAAAATGAAAAGAAGTAGAAAGCCCTCCCTTTTTATAAGTAAGCCTCCCTAGTCATTTACCCTTTTACCCCTACCCTCCCATCACTCATTTCAGCCCACAAGCATGTCCCATCCTCTTCTCTTCCTTGATAAACCTTTTTTAAATGCCTTTGTACTTAATGTCTCCTAATTTGACATCATATACATACATACATACATATATATGTATACATACACATTAACCTTACTTAACTTTACTTAATTACACTTAACTCTAACTAAATTACTAATGTAACGACCTGCATTTTTGGATGTTTTAAGCAGACACACATGCCTGGCTCAAACCAATCAAAAGGGCAAATTGTTATTGGTAAATGAGAAAAAGAGAAAGAAATAAAACAAATACAGAATCTCGCAGCGGAATGACAAAATATAGTAATCAAATAACTACAACAGTCAACACTGGAAGTTACATATACAAGTACATTATTGTAAATAATATACATGATACATATCATCTTATAAAATAACACTGACTACTCCAAAATATATGAAGAGACTTTATAGCTCAAGCAGCAACCCAAAGCGAGATATCAACAGCCTGTAATAACTCGGTCTGACCCGGGTATTAATTCAAAAGAAAATAATACGCGGGTCAGTCTAATTCAAACTCGGTTATTAATGCACGGAAGCAATAATAATTAAATAACAAATAGACGACAATCACAATAAATCTCACAAATCTAATCCTTCAATAAGAGAACCGAATATCGGTAGATATAACACGTAATAGCAATAAGCAGCGAATCATCAAAGCCAAATCATCAACAAAGGTAAATAAAAGGATTATCAATGAAGATGATTTAGAAAACAACAGAATTGCCTGAACAGCAATTAACAGCAAGTGGTCGAAGCAAAACCTAAGCTAGTGAAACATCATAAACAACAAAATCTAATTATCGATACGATAATTAGAAAACAGATAATCTAATTATTTAGCATATAATTGGATAGCAACAAAATAATTAAATTAAACCAAATCAAAGTACAATTTCAAAATATTGATTTGGACACACGAAAGAATTCAAGCAATTGAAAAATCTATTAAAAATTCAATTCTGTTTTGGCTGCAGTACACGCTCACGTGCACTGCCCCGCCAAAATTCATATGTACACTTGAACCCAAGCAACAATAACAATATGTGCAGCGAAACTCAGAGCAATCAGAAATTATGCAAACAAAATATGCAGTGCAAACTCGACTAACAGGTTCAGGTAGACAGTGAACAACATAATGGTATAGATACAATGTTCAAATTAAACAAAACATCTGCACCAGTGAAATGTCGAATAAACCAGACCTAGCAACAAGTATACATCAACCAAAATTGTTGTAACATGATGCAATACTCAGTACACAACAGCTGCTCATCAACTCAAACTAAAAATATCAGGTGAACATCAAAATGTAGAATCAAGAGTACCAAGTGTACATGTCCAGTTACAACAAAGAGCAAGGCTCGGTAGAGAAGCAAATGGCACCAAACCACAAACATCAAAACAAAGGCTAAAAGTTCAATTTACTGCTACAACGACTCGAAGCATATTTAGGAATGCAACTGTAAAACACAGTGACCATGTGCAAACAAATTTCAAACGACACGTGAACTACATGCCTCGAAAAGCAGTGGACAAAGCTCAATGCAAACTCAATGCAACCCAGACTCAGATTTCGTGTACCAGAACTAAGGCAACATGTACTCGATGCAACTAGATTATATGTAAATGCAAGGTTATAACTTCAATCGTGAATACAATGAACAACATTTATTAATATACAGTGAATGTATAAAGCAAGTCAAAGACTGCAAGGCAACTCAACGCAAATGCAAAGCACAAAGGCTCGAGGGACCAAGTGCACAAAGGCAGTGGCACAAACTACATAAAGACAACAGAACGAAGGTGAAACACCAAGTCAGCCGAGAAGGTCAAGGGTAAAATCGAACAAAGATAGAGGTAGCAGTTTCAAAATCCAACAGAAAATTCCAAGCTACAGCTAACGGCCGAAGTCAGCACTTAAGCAAATGCAAAGTCAAATTGAATTCTCATCAAAAAATATATTTTCACAAAATCATGCTTGCAGATTTCAAACCAAAATCAGTGCCGTGGTATACAGAAATCGAACTAAGACAGAAAAAAAATCATCAACATCGAAACAAAATCGAACGACCTAAGCACGACATTAATAATGAATTAGGATGTGAGTGAAAATCACTCACCTTATTTCAACGAGCGCAAATCCAAAGATCGAACAGTTCATAGCCGAAGCCGTGGCCCTCAAGAAATCGAGCGGAGTCAAAAACCCTAGCAGCCATTGTCCTTTTTTTCCGTTTGCTTTGATGGGCTTGCGAAAAAATGAATAAAGGAGGAATGGGTATCTGCTTGATATAACACGGCACCAAGAATAATAAAAGAAACGTGGGCCGAGATTAAATTTTAAAGCCTGCATAACTCTTAACAATGTTTGAAAAGAATTTCAACCCGATTCAATACTCCCAACAGCAATTAACTAGCACTTTTAATTGTCTGATGACGATAATTAACTGGTGCAAAACACCGAGTTGTTACAGACTCTCCTCCTTATAAAAATTGCGTCCCCGCAATTTTCATAATTAAAGTCGTCATTAACAATTATTTTTCTAACATAAACTGGTTAAGCTAGAAAAATAAAGGTCAAGAATGCAAACGCCAGAGAAGTCATTTAATTTCATAAACAAAATTCACAAATTCCCAACAAAATCTAATTATTAAATAAATAATCAGAAACAACAAAACTGAATAAATACAATTATCAGCAATATTTAATTATCAATTAGATAATTAGAATGCAGAAATCACAAAACAGCAATATCTAATTAATACGATAATTAGAAAACAGCAAAATCTAATTATCAACAAAGATAATTAGAAAACACAAATTACAAATCGCAAAACCGCAAATATCTGGTTACCTAAAACGATAATCAGAATACAACAAATATCTAAGTATCAAAAACGATAATCAGACGACAACAAATATCTAAGTATCAAAAATGATAATCAGAAAACAACAAATATCTAATTATCAAAAACGATAATCAGAAAACAACAAATATCTAATTATCAAAAACGATAATCAGAAAACAACATTTATCTAATTATCAAAAACGATACTCAGAAAACAACAAATATCTAATTATCAAAAACGATAAGCAGAAAACAACAAATATCCAATTATCAAAAACGATAAGCAGAAAACAACAAATATCCAATTATCAAAAACGATAACCAGAAAACAACAAATATCTAATTATCAAAAACGATAAGCAGAAAACAACAAATATCTAATTATCAAAAACGATAATCAGAAAACAACATATATCTAATTATCAAAAACGATAATCAGAAAACAACAAATGTCTAATTATCAAAAACGATAATCAGAAAACAACAAATGTCTAATTATCAAAAACGATAATCAGAAAATGTCTAATTATCAAAAACGATAATCAGAAAACAAAAAATTATATAAAATAATAATCAGAAAGCAACAAATATCTAATTATCAAAAACGATAATCAGAAAGCAACAAATATCTAATTATCAAAAACGATAATCAGAAAACAACAAATATCTAATTATCAAAAACGATAATCAGGAAACAACATATATCTAATTATCAAAAACGATAATCATAAAAGAACAAATATCTAATTATCAAAAACATAATCAGAAAACAACAAATATCTAATTATCAAAAACGATAATCAGAAAACAACAAATATCTAATTCTCAAAATTGATAATCAGAAAACAACAAATATCTAATTGTCAAAAACGATAATCAGAAATCAACAAATATCTAATTGTCAAAAACGATAATCAGAAATCAACAAATATCTAATTATCAAAAACGATAATCAGAAAACAACAAATATCTAATTCTCAAAAACGATAATCAGAAAACAAAAAATTATCAAAAACGATAATTAGAAAGCAACAAACATCTAATTATCAAAAACGACAATCAGAAAGCAAAAAATTTCTAATTATCAAAAACGACAAACAGAAAGCAACAAATATCTAATTGTCAAAAAGACAATCAGAAAACAACAAATATCTAATTATCAAAAACGACAACCAGAAAACATGTATCTAATTATCAAAAACGATAATCAGAAAACAACAAATATCTAATTCTCAAAAACGATAATCAGAAAACAATAAATATCTAATTGTCAAAAACGATAATCAGAAAACAACAAATATATAATTATCAAAAATGATAATTAGAAAATAACAAATATCTAATTATCAAAAACGATAATATATCTAATTGTCAACAAAGATAATTAGAACTCAAATCAACAAATATCTAATTATCAACGAAGATAATTAGAAAACACAAATATCTATTTATCAACAAAGATAATTAGAACTCAAATCAGCAAATATCTAATTACTTGCAGATAATTAGAACAACAAATATCTAGAAATCAATTAAGATGACTAGAAAATCAACATAAATGATGGATCGATCCCAGCAGATGGCGAGTTTTAGCTACGCCGCACGTGCATCTCAGATGGCCGAAGCCTACTAAGTACTATAAATTTTGGCACCCATTAGATGACCCGAAGGTCCGTAGAGTGACCCGAAGGGCTAGTACTGGTAATTGACCCCAAGGTCCATCAGATGACCCGAAGGTCCAACAAAAGACCCGAAGGTCCAACAGAGTGGCTCGAAAGCCCAACAAAATCACCAAACAGCAGATGTTTCAATTAACGAGTCCGGAATTAATCGAAATAGTAAAAGTGTGGTTCCATACTCCGCACTTTTGCTAAATCGTTTAAATCTCTTCATCGTTTCCTTGAAAGTGCAAAATCGTGTATTTTAAATAAATAACATTTTATGTTCTCAAACGGACAAGTCCGGAATTAAGAGATTCAGTAAAAGTGAGGGTTCATAGTCCTCAATTAGTTGAAGCGTTTAAATCGCTTCCTCATTCTTTTGAAAGCGTAAACTATAAAAAAATTGAAAACAATTTTGTTTCAAATCGATTTGAAAACCCGTGATTAAAACAGCAATATCTTTAGCAATTTTGATAAGGAAATTCACTTCTCAAAACACCGTAAAAACGGGTACCAAATCAACATTGCGGGATAACCGCTTAAAATTCACTTTAAAAAAGACGGTTACTGAAGTCAAGGCGACAGTAATTTTTATACTTCAAAATCTCATCAAAATAATTTGCATCGAATTATACTAACGGTGAAAAAAATCCCGTTATAAAAATAACTGCAACCAAATACGTTTTAAAACCAAACACCGATTCAACATAAAATTAATGCAGTAACGTGCAACTCATATTTGCACGCACACTACAAGATGAACAAAGAAATCACTCGATTATATCTTCGATGAAGATAATTTAAAACAACAAAATCTCAACAAAATCACATAACTGCAATCGCTTCGGATCCTCAAATCGGATTCAAAATTTTCAAAGAAAACAAAAATAAACACATCTATGTAACAACACAATGAATTTAATTTCATTTTCATATTTGGATTTTTAATCAAAAGGGTTATCAGCTGTGCTCAGCGAAGGCAGTCTCACTGTTTCCGCTGCGCACTCTGATAAACAGAACACAAATTAATCGATCATCAAAACACAATTGCACTTGTATTTTTAAATAAAGATATTTAAAAAATTCATCCTAACTTCAAAACTTTAGTTTTGACACAGGAACAAATAAAAACATCAACAAATAGTTGTAACACATGTTCCATCTATGTTCTGTTCTGTATTATGTCCATAAACCCCTCGCTCTTATACCAATTGTGACGCCCCACCTCTATGCTCACAATAACAAAGAGTATTAAAAGGAAATACTGTCTGTTATTACGAAGAAGAAGGCTGGATAGGAGCGGCCATCCGTAGTTAGGCCTTACACTAGTATTGGTTATCTCGATAGGAGTGGTATATAATTATTTTTTTCATCTCTTTATTTATTTACTCCCATCGACATATTCAATTCCAGTATAAAACGAACTACGATGGTTCATAATAGTTTAGGACAACATATATATAATAATAACACAGATAAGCTAAACACAGAACATAGATAATATCAAATCTCATATATATAACTGAAGTCGGTTACAATACATGTGATACAATACATGTGATACAACTACAACAGTCAACCTGGAAGTTACATATATAAGTATATTATTGGAAATAATATACATGAATACATATCATCCAATAAAATAACACTGACTACTCCAAAAGATATGAAGAGACTTCATAGCTCAAGCACCAACCCAAAGCGAGATATCAACAGCCTGTAATAACTTGGTCTGACCCGAGTATTAATTCAAAAGAAAATAATACGCGGGTCAGTCTAATTCAAACTCAGTTATTAATGCACAGAAGCAATAATAATTAAATAACAAATAGACGATAGTCACAATAAATCTTGCATATCCAATCTTCAATAAGAGAACCGAATATCGGTAGATATAACACGTAATAGCAATAAGCAGCGAATTAGCAAAGCCAAATCATCAACAAAGATAAATAAAATGATTATCAATGAAGATAATTTAGAAAACAACAGAATTGCCTGAACATCAATTAACAGCAAGTGGCCGTAGCAAAACCCAAGCCAGTGAAACATCATAAACAACAAAATCTAATTATCGATACGATAATTAGAAAACAGATAATCTAATTATTTAGCACATAATTCGATAGCAAAAAAATAATTAAATTAAACCAAATCATAGTAAAATTTCAAAATATTGATTTGGACACACGAAACAATTCAAGCAATTGAAATATCAATTAAAAATTCAATTCTATTTTAGCTGTAGTACACGCTCACGTGCACTGCCTCGCTAAAATTCATATGTACACTTGAACCCCAAGCAACAATAACAATATGTGCAGCGAAACTCGGAGCAACCAGAAATTATGCAAACAAAATATGCAGTGCAAACTCGACTAACAGGTTCAGGTAGACAGTGAACAACATAATGGTACAGATACAATGTTCAAATTAAACAAAACATCTACACCAGTGAAATGTCGAAGAAACCAGACCTGGAAACAAGTATACATCAACCAAAATTGTTGTAATATGATGCAATACTCAGTACACAACAGCTGCTCATCAACTCAAACTAAAAATATCAAGTAAACATCAAAATGCAAACTCAAGAGTACCAAGTGTACATGTCCTGTTACAACAAAGAGCAAGGTTAGTAGAGAAGCAAATGACACCAAACCACAAACATCAAAACAAAGACTAAAAGTTCAAGTTACTGCTACAACGACTCGAAGCATATTCAAGAATGCAACTGTAAAACACAGTGACCATGTGCAAACAAATTACAAACGACACGTGAACTACATGCCTCGAAGAGCAGTGGACAAAGCTCAATGCAAACTCAATGCAACCCAGACTCAGATTTCGTGTACCAGAACTAAGGCAACATGTACTCGATGCAACTAGATTATATGTAAATGCAAGGTTATAACTTCAATCGTGAATACAATGAACAACATTTATTAATATACAGTGAATGTATAAAGCAAGTCAAAGACTGCAAGGCAACTCAACGAAATGCAAAGCACAAAGGCTCGAGGGACCATGTGCACAAAGGCAGTGGTACAAACTACATGAAGACAGCAGAACGAAGGTGAAACACCTAGTCAGCCGAGATGGTCAATGGTAAAATCGAACAAAGATAGAGGTAGCAGTTTCAAAAGCCAAAAGAAAATTCCAAGCTACAGCTAATGGCCGAAGTCAGTACTTAAGCAAATGCAAAGTCAAATTGAATTCTCATCAAAAAAAATATTTTCGCAAAATTATGCTTGCAGATTTCAAACCAAAATCAGTGCCGTGGTATACAGAATTCGAACCAAGACAAAACAAATCATCAACATCGAAACAAAATCGAACGACCTAAGCACGACATTAAGAATGAATTAGGATGTGAGTGAAAATCACTCACCTTATTTCAACGAGCGCAAATCCAAAGATCGAACAGTTCATAGCCGAAGCCGTGGCCCTCAAGAAATCAAGCGGAGTCAAAAACCCTAGCAGCCACTGTCCTTTTTTTCGTTTGCTTTGATGGGCTTGCGAAAAAATGAACAAAGGAGGAACGGGTATCTGCTTGATATAACACGGCACCAAGAATAATAAAAGAAGCATGGGCCGAGATTAAACTTTAAAGCCCGCATAACTCTTAAAAATTTTTGAAAAGAATTTCAACCCGATTCAAAACTCCCAACAGCAATTAGCTAGCACTTTTAATTGTCTAATGACGATAATTAACCGGTGCAAAACCACGGGTTGTTACAATTATACTTCGTTATAAGCATTTAATTCTATAGTACTAGTTTGAGGGGGAGTTATGTAGTTTAGGATTAGTTTTTGCCGATGACAAAAGGGGAGAATTAAAAAATAGGTTAGGTAGGCTTAGATTACAGGGATGTTAGTAGATTAAGGAGGAGTTGTTGGAGTAAGAGGGAGTTAGAGTAGAATCAAAGTTTTGTGGAGTGGACTTTGTAAACAAAGGTTGTCATCATCAAAAAGGGGAGATTGTTAGTTCCTGAGATGATGGTTTTGATGACAACAACCTTAGGACTTGTTATAAAATATAAATACTAATATTCTTGTCTATATATATATATATGTATGTATATGCTAGATATATATATATGTATATGTAGGTACTGAGAATGAAGACTGTACAATATAGAGATTGAAGACTGACGAGACCGATGAATTCAAAATTGAAGAAACCAAGGCTGAAGACTCATGAGTATCAAGAATTCAAGAATTCAAGATATCAAGATAAGTAATAGTGTCTAGATTTATGTTAAAACTTCACAATAGCACTAAAATCTTTATTCGGGTTTTGGTTGTGGAATGGAATCCACCTTCTAGCTTTAATAGTGGGATGGAACCCACGACCTCTTTAGTGGGATGGAATCTACGATCTTCTCTAGTGGAATGTAATCCATGAAATTTTCAAAATGATTTATTTTAAATATTTTTCCAAAAATCTTTTAAAGTCTCTCTCTCAGTTTAATATTTTCTCCGTAAACTATTTTTATTATCTTTCATATTTTGATTTCAAAATCATCTCTTGTTTTAAAACTATCTCCTGATTTTAATATTATAAGCTTTAAATCCCAAAAATATATTCTATGCTTAGTTTTTAATATTACTTTTATATTATAAATTATATATTTTTAAGATTACTTTTTAAATCTCTTTTTTAAGTTTAAACTATAATCAAAATGGTTTATAAACTTCAAAAATTGTTTTAATAAGTTTTAAAAAGAAAACTCTTTTATAAACAAAAATCAATTTTCAAAATATACATAGGCACGTCGACATACCCCAACCCCCCACCCCCCATGTCGACATGGTAGCCGTAGAATTTAAAGTTCAAATTTTCAAATGAAATGTTTATTCGTCATAACTTTTCGAAAATGGACTTGACTGTTGTCCTTCTATAAACACCTATCGTTTTCAACGAATTTTGAGTTAGTTTTTCTTCATTTCTTCACCCCTTCTCCACTCAAATATTCTTTTATATTTTAAAAAACTCTGCCGGAATCCCAACTGAATCAAACTTTATCATCACCAGTTTGATTCTCTGTCACTCTCTCTATCAAAGATCTCAGTGCTATTTAAAGTTATAGGATCATTTGTAATCAAAGAAGTATATCGAGTCTCTCTATCTATCAAAGTGTTAATGGAAACGGTGATTGTGACCCATAAATCAATTGGGTGTGATTGTAGCCCATAAATCAGTTAGGTGATCTTGTAGCCTGAATAAATCAAGATAGTTCGCCCTGGACTCGAAGACAGGAGGGTGTATCTTGTGGCCTTGAAATCGATGTTGTAATATCGACATTATATTTGAAAAGAAATCTGCACAAGAAATTGTATGGGACTAAATGTAGCGTAACTCCAAACCAGTATAAATTTTCGATGTCTTCTTTCTTTTTACTGCTTTATTTACTATTACATCTGTGATTGATTCTGTAATTATTTCTGTGTTTGTGAATTGAATCTGTTTGTGTCTAATTTCAAAAGGTTTTAGAAAGATTCATAAAACTAATTAAACACTATTCACCTCCAATCTAGCGTTAATTCTGCCATAAGATCTGTAATATGCATTTTCAACATTTGGTATCAGAGCATTGGTTTTCAAAGTTATCATAATCTGAATTTTGAAAAAGTTTCAAATGGTAATCTTTGAAGATTCTGTTAACACTAGTTCAAAACTACCCAAATCATCATTGTCTCATAAGTCTACATATTGTTGTTATAGAAAATTAAGTTATCTAACAAATTGGTGTGTTATACAGGAACAGATGTGTTTTATAGCTTTTAAGCAACCAACATTCAACAGATAAATATTGCAAATCAAGAAAAACAAATGGATACTTGATAGTGGATGTTCAAGACACATGATTGGTAATCCAAAATACTGAATGACATAATTTATGAAGATGGAGGACTGGTCAACTTTGGAGACAACTCAAAAGGATATGTGATTGACATCGGCACTATCGGTAACTTTTAATCCCGTACTATTTCTGAAGTTTTGTTTTTTTGGAATCTAAAAGACAATTTACTTAGCATTAGTCAACTATGTGATAATGGGTACAAAATTAAATTTGAAAAGGATAAGCTTCACATCGAAGATAATAAATAAAATATTATCTTTGAAGGAATTAGGAAGAAAAATATTTATATTCTTAGTACGAAAATATTAAATGATAACCTAGAAGACGATAAAGTTTCTTGTGTTGGAGAAGTCTGTTTTGATAAAGATGGTAATTTGGTCGAACAACGTGGAAAGTTTTGTCTACATTACCCAAATTGTTCGATTCACAAGTCACCAATTATCAAAGACTCTCATTATTGTTTTTATGATAATGTTTTTATATATTGTGTGTATTTTCATATATTTGCGTTTATATATGTAATATAACAACATAATAAAATTATATTTACGTTTTGCTTAATTATACTTCGTTATTAGCATTCAGTTCTATAGTATTAGTTTAAGGTGAGTTATATAGTTTAGGATTAGTTTTTGTTGATGAAAAAGGGGAGAACTATAAAATAGGTTAGGTAGGCTTAGATTAAGGGGGATTTAGTAGATTAAGGAGGAGTTGTTGGAGTAAGGTGGAGTTAGAGGAGAATCATAGTTTTGTGGAGTAAATTTTATAAACAAAGGTTGTCATCATCAAAAGGGGGGAGATTGTTAGCTTCTGAGATGATGGTTTTGATGACAACAACCCTAGAACTTGTTATAAAATTTAAATACTAATATTCTTGTCTTGATATATATGTATATGCTACATATATATATATATATATATATATATATATATATATATATGCAGGTATTGAGAATGAAGATTGTACAATATAAAGATTCTAGATTGACGAGACTGATGAATTCAAGATTGAAGAAACCATGACTGAAGACTCATAAGTATCAAGGATTCAAGATATCAAGATAAGTAATAGTTTCTAGATTTATGTTCAAACTTTATAATAGCATTAAAATCATTATTCGAATTTTAATTATGGAATGAAATCCACCTTCTCGCTTTAATAGTGGGATGGAACCCACGACCTCTTTAGTGGGATGGAACCCACGACCTTCTCTAGTGGAATTGAATCCACAAAATTTTCAAAATGATTTATTTTGAATATTTTTCTAAAAACCTTTAAAAGTCATCTCTCTCAGTTAGATATTCTAGCCTGAAATTAATTTTATTATCTTTTATGTCAAAATCATCTCTTGTTTTTGAACTATCTCCTGGTTTTAATATTATAAGCTTTAAATCTCAAAAACATATTACATACTTAGTTTTAATACTACTTTTATATTATAGATAATATATTTTTAAGATTACTTTTAAAATCTCTTTTTTAGGTTTAAATTATATTCAAAATGGTATATAAACTTAAGAAATTGTTTTGATAAGTTTTAAAAAGAAAATAACTTTTAAAAACAAAAATCAATTTTCAAAATATACATAGGCATGTCGACATACCCCATCTCCCCATGTTGACATGGTAGCCGTGGAATTTAAAATTCAAAATTTCAAATGAAGCGTCTATTCGTCATAACCTGTTGCGAATGGGCATGACTGTTGTTCTTCAATAAATACCAGTTGTTTTCAACGAATTTTAAGTTAGTTTTTCTTCGTTTCTTCACTCCTTCTCCACTTAAATATTCACTTATATTTTAACAAAACTCTACCGAAATCCTAAGTGAATCAAATTTGATCATCTCTAGTTTGATTCTCTGTCACTCCCTCTTAAAGACCTCAGTGCTATTCAGAGTTATAGGATCATTTATAATTAAAGAAGTGTATCGAGTCTCTCTATCTATCAAAGTGATATTGGAAACGGTGTGATTGCGGTCTGTAAATCAATTGGGTGTGATTGTAGCCCATAATCAATTAGGTGATATTGTAGCCCGGTTAAATCAGGAGAGTTTGCCTTGGACTCAAAGATAGGAGGGTGTATCTCGTGGCCTTGAAATTGAGGTTGTAATATTGACATTATATTTGAAAAGAAATTTGCACAAAAAATTGTGTGGGACTGGATGTAGGGTAACTCCAAACTAGTATAAAATTCCGTTTTGTTCTTTCTTTTACTGATTTTATTTCCTATTTGCACCTGTGACTGATTCTGTAATTGTTTCTGCGTTTGTGAATTGCATCTGTTGTGTTTAATTTCAAAAGATTTCAGAAAGATTCATAAAATTAATTAAACACTATTCATCCCCTCTCTAGTGTTAATTCTGCCTTAAGATCCATAATAAGCATTTCCAACAATCACAATCTTCTTGTCCAATCAAACAAATTTAAATTAGTGTTAAATTATCCTTCATCTTATCTAAGGGTACAAATTCATTTATCAAAACAATCTCTTATTTGAAACACTTTTTATTTGAAATCAATTCCCTTTAAAGGAAATTAAATTAATTATCTGGTTTTTATTTCAAAACTCCTTTTTAAAGCATACTTCATGTATTTCATTCTGAAATAATTTCAAACAATTGATCTACTAAAACCCACTTTGGGTTCGCGTGGTTTTGAACTAATTTCGATCGCACAATGATAAAGAGGATAATTTACTAAGTATTCCACAACATTCGTCTGAGGAAACATCCCATGATACTTAGAAGATTATTCAGATTACCATAAAACTAATCAAAATATTTTCCCATAAATTATCCCAAAGAAAATGCATTCTACTTAAAATTCATTTCCCAAAGTATTTATGCTTAGAAATAGATCCAAATAACACCACTATTACTTTTCACAAATCCTTTGAGATTATTTCAAACAAATCCAAGATCTAAATTTTTCAAAAACTCTTTAATATGTTCTTTAAAAACAAAAATGTATAATACTAAGGGTATTAAAACAAGGGTCAAAACAAATGTCATTTTAATCTATAAACCCAAAACAATTTTTTTTACTTAGCTAAATTTTTAGACAATTACTTTTAAAGGATCTCACATTTATGAACATCGATTATAAATTTAAAACAATATTAATCATCTCGAGGGATGATTTAATAAATTCTTTGTAAAACTTTATAACCACATAAATTCTCTCAAAGTAATAAATCAAACTTTAAAGTATTTCTATAAATTTTAGAACAACATCAACTATTCCGAGAGATAAGTAATCACATTTATAATCTTTTATCAATCCAAAACAATATTAATTATTCTTAAAGGTAATTGATCAAATTTACCAAATGATTAATTATATTTCAAATATCATTAATTAAAATGATTAACTAAATTTGCAAAACACTATCAGTTAGAATTAACTAAATTTAATCAATCATTAACTAAAATGATTAATTAAATTTCAATATCAATAATTAAATTGATCTAATTAAATTCAAATCTCATTAATCAAAAAGATTAATTAATTTTAAACATCATAAATTATAATTATTAATAAATTTAAAATATCATTAATCAAAATGATTAATGAATTTTAAGCATCTACTCAAGTTCAACACATACCCAAGGGTTTAGGGAATAATGTTCAATAAATAATGGTATGGCAAAAACTGCTAAAACGACACTCACCCGGTTTAAATTTAATATCCTGATTAATTTTAGTTAAATAATTAATCAAATGAATCAAACCATCATCCAAGAAATCAACAATAGTTTAGACCATCATAGATATGATATAACAAACTTGGATGCGGTTAAACTTACATTAAATAATTCTCCTTTATTATAACTAGATTTTCTTAAATTTTTATCGTAAATTTTTATTTATTTATTTTATATCACTTAGATTGTATTAAACAACTTTTTATTTAAAGTTTTCTTTTAGCTTAACACTATTAAAAGTGACTTTTAACATAACCCTTTCACCGAGCACCTTATAAACAAACTGAGAAACTTAATTCATACGGGGTTCGTTCCAAGGTTCCTTAATTCCTATCTACGTGACCTATACCTTATTAAGGAAAATTCCTTATGAACAATTCAACAACAGTTAACGCTCAAACCTAACAAGCATAACTCAACAAATCCTAAATGATAACAATAAAATATTACCATTTAAAAATAATCAACTCACCACTACCACTATATAAATTTTGAAAACCATTCTTGCATACATAAAATATATTTCTAGGTAAAAATATTTCATTTACCAAATTTAAAAAATTATGTGTAAATTTTTCCGTTCAAGTGTTTTGGATCCCTATCGATAACTGTGATCAGGCACATCAATCTGAATCCCAAAATTCAAACTATACAAATACACAGTGACAACCCGGATTTTTACATCGGATAATTGGGGAATCAACTGATTTGAATTTTTGAAATATTAATATAAATTAGTCAAACAAATAAATTTCTGATAATTAAAATACCGAGACATATATAAATCGGTTTAAAAACAATATTATATATTTAAATTTAAAATTTTCTAGGTATGATAAATCCTATAGAAAAGAAAAATAAATTTTTTGTATGGGTAAACTTCAACATTGAAATCACGAGAAAGTATCCTTAAATATATGTATATATAAATATATACAACTTTATGATGTTGAAAATATATACACAAGTATATAAATGTATATATATGTCTATGTGAAATAAAATATAAAAAAGTTTGTATAAATGGGAATATATACATATAATGACAGAGTATACATAAGCAATGTATGTTAAAGTACGTATAAGTATAAGAGTGTGTATATATGAAAGCAAATAAATAAATGGACATATATGATATGCTAACTATTTACTGTTTTTATATATATACACATATAGATTTTGATGAAAACTATGATTTGGAATTTCAAAATAAATATCTCAAAGATAATTAAAAATAAAACTCTACCTTTTAAACACTACATATAAGTATATGTATATAAGAATATAATTAAGTGATGACACTTAAGCTGAAAATAAAAATAAAAATATATGATTAAGAAATAGGAATAAAAGAATATAAGTGATTATATGTTGTTGTATGAAACATGAAGTAAAACATATAATATAACCATGGTAAAATGTATGAAAATATTTATGTATGTATATAAGGCAAATAAGGCAAAGAAGTATATGCATGCATATGTATGACATGTATATACATATGAATGGATGAGCATGTAAAAATGAAGGGGAACACACATTTAATGCCTATCTACTCAAACACATAAAAGGTCAATTCTCCTTTTAATAAATCAAATTTTCATTTCAATAAATCTCTTCAACTTCAAGGGATCGCTTCAGGTCATAGCAAAATTTCTAACCAAAGAGAAGATAAAATAGAATTAAAAAGAAAAGTGGAAAAAAGGGATTTACTGTGTACAAAGCTGCAGCCTATACCTTCTTATATATTCCGTCTCACTGTTTCATTTTCTTTCATTCGAGAACAAGCTAAGTAAAACAAAGAAAAATATATACTAAGCCTTGAAGCAAGTACCAGGCAGAGGAAAAAAGAAAACACCGCTCTGTCTAAAAGAAAGGAGGTGAGTAGAATCTATTAAAACTAAAATCCTTTTACAAATCTATGTGTTGCCTGATAGGAATAGCAGTGTTGATAAGTTCGCTTGTATAGAAATGGACATATATATATATATATATATATATATATATATATATGATATGGGTGTATATGTCAAGCCTGTACAACATGCTGTTCTGCTCTGTTGTTTTTTTAAATTTCCTGTCATGCTTAGCCTTTAAAAATTCATATCTCTTCTTATAAGCTGTTATAGGATATGATGTTAAGAAGTAAACCATTTGTTTTCACTCGACTTTGATAAATAATTTGTTTTATCAAATATTATAAAGTCTAAAGTAATAAAAATGCATATGATAGTAGGTAACCCAATATAACAAGAAATTCAAACATCATAATAGTGTTTTTATTTATATAATCGGGGTTAGCATTGAAAATGGTGAAATTTTGTGGGTATTTCACGATTTTTAATCGTTTATGTCAAGAGATAATTGGAGATGACTGGTTTCCAGTTTTGGCTCAAATTCTCGCAAGGAGGTCGATGGTGGGGACGACATTGGGTCAAAAGGAAGCTGCGGGGTTGAGCGACTTCGAGAAAAATGGCTTGATATTTTTTAGATGGTCGGGATGGTCGATCATGGATGAAGTAGGGTTAGTAGTGGGTTGTTTTGGAGGTTTCGGTCAAGCATAAATGTCGACGGTAAGGCATCGAGAGGGGACTGCGCACTGGGGGAAAAGGGCTGGGGACGTGTTGCAAGCGTATGGCTAAGGTCTGATAGGCGATGGAGGTGAAGAGAGGCAAGGTGAAGCGACGGAACGGTGATGGGTTGTTCCAGTTTTTTTTAAAGGTGAATTTTTCAGAACTAGGTGGTTGAACTTGGTATCAGGAGGGTAGATGGGGCCAATGCATCGCGGGTGGCTTGTGAGGCCGGACGGCGGCAGGAAGGGTGGTCGATATTGATGTGCATGTGTACATATCCGATCGTGCAAGGGGAAAAGAAGGAAGAGGGAATGTTGGAATAAAAGAAAACAAGGGGAGAGGAGAAGGAAGAACGAGTCAGGTTTGGGCCATAGGGAAAAGAACCCAGGAAAAATAAAATAAAGAAAGGAAATAAAAAAGAAATAAAGAAAAAGTAAAAGAAATGAAAAAAAGAATAGAAAAAAAGAGTAAAAGAACAAAAGGAAAACGAAGGAACAGAAAAGTAGAAGATAAAGAAAATTAAGAAAAGAAAAAAGAGAAGGAATAGGATTTAGAATATATGCTAAAGATAATTCATGTTCCTATTTTAATTTTTAAGCAAAATGTTATTTTAAAATTTTAAAGAGGAAAATTTAATGGTAATAAATCATTATTGCTGTTTGACTTAAACTTATGGATAATGATTGGTATTTTATAATATTTATTATTTAATAATTCGTTTAAATTTGTAATTTACTTGTTTTCAAATATAAATGAATACGGTTAATCAAGTGAATTCAAAACCAATAGTAATCATTTGGATATTGATTTATAGATCATTGATTGGGTTAACGATCTATATCCTTGTTTAGTTCTGTGTGACATTCAATTCAAATTTAAATGGTGAGACTAAAGTAATGATGTGTTTTATTTGAAATACGACATCTATAAATAAGTTACCACTAATAATATTGATACCCTGAGTAATAAATTGTTCATTTAAAAACAATTATTTTTTGCTAAATGTTTTGTTTGACTCAAAGGACCAGGATCAGATATTAGCGTTATCCGAAACCATTTCGAATTAAAAAAAATCACTCTGAACCTTTATGGGTTTGGTTGTTGAGATTGGTTGTTGAGATTCATAAACTGGAATTGGTTTTCTTTAACAAAATTTAACCATTTCAAATAAATGACTTGTAACGACCCGAAAATTTTCGATCCCGAAAATTCCAGATAGTTATGAAAAAGAAGAAAGAGATAGAAGAAGAAGAAGAACAGAAACAACATCTCACATTCGCGGCGGATAAAATATAATAATAAATAATAATAGTTTACAAAAAATACTATTCTGTTGATTACATTAATATACATCACTGAATATATATACAAGTATCATATCTCAGTTTATCAATAATATATATACAGTGGAAATATTCTATACGCTATTGCCATCCAGCTCGCCTCCTGAGCTCCAGAACGTATCTACCTGAAAATCTATAATACTCGGTCTGACCCGAGCATTACACCAAAGTAACACCCGGGTCAGGCTGGAAACCAGCGTGAGTAATCTCAACTAACAAGGAATACTAAAGAAATCAACTTATATAAACCCGGGGTGACAATATCAATTTAACAAATTCGCAATTAGCTATAAACAATACTTATTTCACATATAAATTTCTAAGTACCAAACTTAGATAAAATAATCCAATTCGCTTAAATCATTTCATTCCAGCCTATTGATTTCACAAATCAATTTATAAAAATTCGAAGTGATTTCGGGTATTTCCCAATACCCGACCCCGGTCTCTTCGAAACTCATGTTATCCTATCCCAAGTTATTCAAATGAAATACACAACATTTCATATCAGCGATATCAACTCATTCAAAACATCCAATACCATTCAATCATCCATAAACAAAGCCTTATCACATACAAATCAATTCAATTGATTCAAATTGAATTTCAAACCTCAATCGCTTAGATTCTTTCATTAATTAATTCCAAATCAATTAATTAATTAACTAATCAATTCTTCCATAACCATTCATCTTAATTAACAACCCTGAATTAATTATCTTCCAATTCCATTCAAGTGATTATCTTTAATTCATTTCACAATATTAAATATTCTTAGCCCATAATCAATAGGTAATCTTTAATTACTCCACAAATTAATTAACTATAATCAATTACACTAAGTATTCTTAATTACTTATATTAATTAACTTCTCATAAGTCACTTACTATGAATTAATGAACCTCAATTATTCAAATCTTTAATTACTTCATTATTTATATAAATTACCGATTTCCAATTATATATCAATTTATCTTAATCTGAATTAATTACATTAATTAAAATACCATATTAATAATTCTTGATTTATCATACCCTGCAATTAACTATCCATTTATTTTCTTCATTAAATAAATCAATTTTTCCTTAATTAATTTATCTTAATTTATCTTTGGTTTAATTACACAGTAATTGTATTTTATTAACATCATTAAACAATTATTTATCAAGTCATCAGATGATTATTCTAAATTACTCACTTAATTAATTAATTAACTTATAACTTAAGTTATTGATTAATTCAAACCCTTAAATACTAAATTAGTTAACCCAAACCATTAATTAATTGAATTAATCAATTATCCAATATTTACTTACCTTGATTTAATTATCCCTCAAATAATCACATGCATTAACTAACTAACCCTTTAATTTATTCCTTAATTCAACCATACTTTCAGATTACATTAAATAATTACTTCCCGATTACTTACATTAAGTAATCATCATCATTAAATAATCACATTTAGCAAGCTTTCATTATTTCCCCGCTTAACAAATGACATTAAGCCATTATCCTTTAATTTCTTTCATACTTATTTATCAATTTATTAAGTGATAAATCTTAGTTAATCGTCTTCATATTAATTACTTAAATTAATAAACCTCAACAACAAATCGATCCTTAAAATTGAATACTCAAATTACTCAACCTTTGTTAATTATCTAATAATGATATTAATTTGATGTTTCCTTATTTGAGTACACTAATCAACTAACCACCCCTAATCACTAAATAATCAATACTTTATTCATCATTTAATTTTACCCCAAAAAAAACAAACAGATGGGGTTAACCCAATATATAATTGTTTAATTACCAAATTTGGAAAAGATTTAAAACTTCATATCTCGATTTTAACTTTGTTAACACACCTTGTATGTATATAAACTTGGTTTAACACTTCCTTTGAAAAAAATTTCTTTTTTTCTTTCTACAACAAGATACATAACCACAACTATTTTTAAAACAAAGTTTAAAATTGTAAATCCATATTTTTAAAACTAAAATCATGTTCAATCAGCATATGCTAAAGCATTACTTGAAAAGTTTAAACCTGGACAGAAATAAACCCTGTAAACAAAATTTGTCACAAATTTTGTTTGCTCATTCAGTTGAAAACAAGTCCAGGCTTAAATCCTGGAACCAACTTTTCACGAGACAACACGCGCAACTTAACTCCTCCAAAACTTCGAGTTACTCACCCCAAAACGCGAGAACTAACCCGAGCTCAAACCCATCTTCTTCACCAAACAACTCAGATGCACGACATCACCCTCGTGCACGTGCACCATCACCGAAGCCGTCTCCGACTTCTGGCGAACCCTCCAATGCGTCGCTCTACATCGCAGCATCCCCCTCTAATCATTAACCCACACTTACACGCCTTCGAATAAGTTCGAGCTACTCAGTCGAATCCTGGAACCAATCAACTTCCGTCACATCCCTTCGACCAGTCAACTCCGGCCACCCGAGGTCGGCCTACTCTGGCCATACCCTTCCGACCCACAACGCCACCCTTTCCCTGAGTTACGCGGCACTCGGTCCATCTAGGTCGACATGGCGACCCAAACCCAAACTAGTTCAAAAACTAGGGTAAAAAAACTTGCCTCGACCACCGCCGACGCCTCTGCAACATATCCACCCTCCAGATATTTTTGCTTGGACCACCTGACCTCACTCCAACTCTGGTGATGTTCACGACCACCCCCGAAAGCTCCGGCCACCAGAAATCACCCAAAAACCCAATTCTGTTCAACATCCCTTAACTCCTCATCCACTTAATTAAAAATCAAAAGGGCTGCACCTCAATTTATCATTTTGGTCATAGATTTCAGAGATATAAGTGAAAACTTGAAATTCCCTGATTGAATTTCCTTGAAATTTGATAATCCACCGTAATCTATTATTATCCAGATGATAACTAAATAATTAATATCGAGACTATTTTTAAAAATAATTTTTCATTGATACAAACACATTTCCTTTTTACAACATAACTTATAATTGCTTGAGTGAAAAGAAATGGATTTATGTGTGGTTGTTTGGGTCATTAAATCAAAACAGAGGTTAAAAAAAACAAACTCAGACATGCATATAACATATACACAGCAACTATAAACTAATACTCATTCACCTATTCATACAGTCATTCTTCAAGTCATATCCACATGCATCAGGTAAAAGAAATGAAGAAAACAAAAAAAAAACAGCTTACTCACCTGTAAATTTTTGAATCAGAGAAAACCACCTGGATGTTAGAAAATAACAGTTTGATCTTGACTTTCCCCGTCCTTGTTTGATGATGAAAAATAGATTTTAATCTCATCGCTTGTTGATTGTGTTACTGTATTTAGTTTCATGTTTGCTTTACTTTTATTTTCAGAGAAAATTTCTTTTCAGGTTGAGATGAAAACTGTCTTTGAAACTGCCTTTAATTCTTGTCTGAAAATAGGAGATGATGCTTTATTTTCTTTTCTTTTCCTCAAGTTTACTTATCAGGTTTACCCCTTTTTTTTGAACGAGTAAGCAAAGTATGATGTATATATAGGAATAGTTTTTGAACGGCTGTAGGTTAAAACTAGTACACTCCCTACCCTTTTTTTAGCAGAGATGTTTTACTGCAAAACTAGAAAAAATATTGTACATTTCGGCTGAAAGATTTCTAGACAAAAAGTTGTGCTAATTTAATGCATATGTCTTCCAATCAGTTTACATCTAATAAATATTATCTGTTACCTAGATTTGGCACAAAGATGTTTTTCTTATCTCGGCTAAACATTTTCTGTGCAAAGATATTTTTGCAAATATGTTGTGAATACTCTATCTTCTTAGGATACATATATGTATATTTTGTTCTTGTTTCATTTCATACTTAACATTATTTCTTTGTTTGTACAACCTGATTTGTCTTTTTTTTGTGAGCATATATATGTATGACCTGTCTTGTTTTAATTTTCTTAAGTGTGCATTAATATGTTACTTGACTAAGATATGTATTTCACATCAATGTTTATTCTATCATATATTTTTTTATACTTACGTTCATTGATAGTCCTCTTGTTTTAATATAAATGTAGATGTTCATAACCATATATTTACATTTTTAACTATATTTGAGTTGTACTTATGTTTAAATTTATAAGATTCAATTCTTTTCCAACCATGTAATTGTTTAAATATCTAAAAGATATTTTTGTACTTTTTAAAACATTATTGAAATTTTAAAACTCTTTGTTTTATATTCCAGACCATATTCATTTTATTTTTATGTTTAAATATGGATAAGGTATATTTTACTTATATTAAAACACATATTTGTAGATGTCTTGGATATAATAAGTTTATATTTCATTTAATCTGATTAAATACTCATAAATAAAATGTTGCAAAATTTCCAGGATGTCACATTCCTTCCCCCATAAAACTTTTCGTCCTCGAAAAGGAACGAAGCCAGAATTTATAAAAACGCTTAAAACCAGATAAATATTCTTTGATCATTTTAAAATGCCATTAAATGCCCATATAATATTATCCAAGGTCGTTTTAATACAAATGCTTTTATTGAAATAAACAACTTTACCCTTTCAAATTAATATGCCTCATAACTTGAGTTCACTCTAACAACCCTATTCCAATTAAAACTTTGATTTAGTTTTTATTCAATCAGACTTCATTCATTTATTATTTAATTCAATTAACCCATTTAAATTTTTAATTTACTTACTTAATTCATTTCTGAATTTATTTCATTTATACAAGGCCATTCTCAATTTATTTCTATTCACTTGGGTTTTGTTTTGCAACTCAAACCATATCTATTATAATCACTTCTATTTCATATAATCATCACTTCTCTTATATCCAATTTACTTGCAAATTTCATTAAATATTATTCAAATAACCCTTGAATTTTATTTGTAATTTAAACCATCACATTTACAATCCAACTCTATTTGATTTTTATTTTACAACATCTCCTCTTATTTAATTCATTATCAAATCTAAGTCGAATTCTATTTAAAATTCGAATTCATTTCCAAACCAATATCAAATTACAATCCATTTTATTTAACCGAGTTAAATTTTATAAATTATTTATTTAGCTAATTAGCTTACTTCCACTTTTAATTCAACATTGGATTTTCAATTACAAAGAATCACTTCACTAAATTTTCCTGAGTTTCAATTTTATTTTACAATTTCAGTTTGGATTTCCCTTGATTTTCCAAAATTCCATCTCTTTTATTTTAAAATTTTAGAAATGCCTATAAAATCTCATAATTTTATTAAAATAGCTTTTATAAAATATTTCTTATAACTCGATGTCTCAACCAGTCCATCCTTGTTCTCACAGAAATTCAATCATACGTTGATCAGGCGTAGAACTGAATATCTATAAGTACTTGGTAAACCCGTTTTCAACACCCAGTGAAAATACTTGAAAAATAATTTTATTAAAAATATAGAAAACAGTTTTGTTGAAAATAGAAGAAATATCTTTGGTGACAATGCTCTGAAAATCATCGCCCTCATCCATGGTCACAGTTACATCCCAGGGTTACGTTGCCATTGCAGCAAAAGTCCATGCAACTGCAGGCTCTCCGCGGCCTCTCGATTTCGCCATGGAATCCCCAACAAATCACGGTTACATCTAGGGTTACGTTGCTGTCGCAGCAAAAGTCCATGTAACTGCAGGCTCTCTGCAGCCTCGGATTTTCGCTGACGAACTGAAACTTCTCCACTCCTAAATAGGTCGCAGTCTGCCGATATAAAATTAACCGCAGACTGTTGGCTCTCAGCGGCACACACGACTTTCGCTATGTTATACCATAGGTCGCAGTCTACCGATATAAAATCAAACGTAGACTGTTGGCTCTCAGCGGCGCACACGACTTTCTCTATGGTATACTTAACTCATAATCCTCAGGAACTAGTTTTGTCCGAACTCCTCACAGGATCAACTTTAGAACCCCCCATTGGGGCTCAAGGCAGCACCACCCGGTGGCACTCCTGAGAAGTTCATTTCAAGGAAGCGCCTTTTTCCCCAGATCCATCATCAAAACACTTTATACTATACACATATAGTATCTTTCAAATCATACACTTAGTATGATCTCATACAAAGCTCCTTTACACAAAATCGATTATCCCAAAATCGATAGTTCTCAAAATAGGCTTTCCAAATTCCAATATTGATTTTACCCAAAAATCAAAAGCCTTTCCAAATCCAAAGGTTCCCAAAACCTTTTCCAAAATCCTCATAAGATCCTTTATATATAAATTTTTAAAACTTTGGATCTTTTCAAACTTGTACAAAATTCCTTTTATACTTCAAACATTTTCAAAAACCCCTTTTTCTTCCAGAAATAAATTCCACAAGGAAAGATTTATCTTATATAACAAAGATATATAACTTTGCTTATTAAAAATCAAATACTCAAATTTGATTACTCTTTCCTATATCAATTTCTTTTAAATCCGTACAATGTACACATATCATCCGTACGCTATACCAATCTGATCGCTCGCTTGATCACACAATTTCACTTCCGAACTAGCATTGTCCACCCGACTTCCAGTGCGGACTCAGATCTAGTTTCTTGATCAGAATCCGTCATTCTCCTTGCATAGCTATAACCATGATAGAGAATATCCAGAACCAATCAACAATCCATATCCAGGTTCGCCGTCGAAAATCGAGTGAAAAATCCCAACTCGGATCGATAAACTATCTCGAAATTCTATGCTCGAATCTGGATCAAATCACTATGTGAATAGAATAATATACGTACATCCTACGTATTTATTTTCATTGATTATCAGCCAAATCAATTTCCTTTCTATCCACATTTCCATTAATTCCCTTTTTCACTTCTTTACAATTGCCTTAATTCTCATTGAATTATCACTTCAATCCTTATCTCAGTTGGGTATGTAATCATAACAGTTTAAACTCCGACCATTTTATATTTAGAAAATAGCTTTGAAATTTTAAAATAGATAAGTAGTTGAAAAATAATTATTAATTTGCAAAATAGCTATAAAATAGTTAACTAATTGTAAAATAGTTGAAAAATAGTTAAATAGTTATAGAAATTTTAGATAATTGCAAAATAGTTGTAAAATAGTAATTTATTTGTAAAATAGTTGAAAAATAGTAATTAGTTTACAAAACAGTTGAAAAACAGTTAAATAGCTCCAAAAATAATTGCAAGTATAAAATAATTTGACTTTAAGCATAAAGGTTGTAGATACTAAATAGCTTGGAAAATAAGTTTATATCAAAACAATTTATATTGAAAATAGTCAAGAGTCAACTATTCCCTTCCCCAACAATTCAATTTAAATTTCCACTCCCAATTAAATTGACCCCAACTCCAAGTTAAACAGTCTTCTATTTCCATTGAAATAGATTTAATCCCAATTCAAGTTGAATTGATTCTCAATTTCCTTCCAACATCAAATCAAATTCCGTTTGATCTTTAAATTTGTACAACTTTAATTACAATTTCTATTTTACAATTTCTATTTATAATCAATTACATTCACATTTTGCTTTTAACTCGGAATTATACATTTTATTTAGCCAATATATATTTTTATTATTCCATAAACATTTTAATCAAGATTCCAGAGTTTAAACAAATTTCCAAAATTCCAGTATCACTTTAGAATTCAACTATATCCAAAATTCTTTGGTAAATTCAATTACCCCTTTGAATTTCAAAACCAAACTCAGTTCACAAACAATTCCAATTTAAAACAATTTGGTAGCAATTCTCTTCTAGAAACTCGAAAATAAACATCGATGATGCTGCAGTCATCACCGACGTTATTTTCCAGTGACCGAAAGAGTTCAATGCTTTTATCTCTTTAAAAACATTTCCAAATATTTTTAATTTCAAATCTCCCAGGTTTCAAATTCAACACCAAAAATATTTTTGAAATAATACTATTACTTCTCAAAACCTTTGAAACCACTTTCAAATCCAAAGGAATTTTAAATTTTCCCAAAATTTCCAAATTCCCAATCCATCCAATTCATATTTAAATATTACTCTGGAATTCTATTTCAAATTAAAATCTCATTTATTTATGAATTTTATTTCAACTTATAAATTTCTTTTACAATCTATATTTCAAATTCCATTTTGTTATATAAGTTTATTCTTTGGTCGTATTTTATATTACCTCTTAACTTAATTCCAATAATTTAACAACCATTTTCTTAATTGTTATTAGAATTAAATATTGCTTTATATATCAAAATATAATCTTATATGAAATCATTTACAATCCTTATATAGGAAAATAACAAGTACGCTCTCTCATATATATATACTCTCAACTCATTCTAATGTACTATTGACTCTATCCTTAATGAGTAATCCCAACAGAGCCAAGGTTCTCGCTTAACCTTCCAGCTCTGATACCAAATGTAACGACCCAAAAATTTTCGATTTCGAAAATTCCAGATAGTTATGAAAAAGAAGAAAGAGATAGAAGAAGAAGAAGAACAGAAACAACATTTCACATTCGCAGCGGATAAAATATAATAATAAATAATAATAGTTTACAAAAAATACTATATCTGTCGATTACATTAATATACATCAGAGTGTCACATATATACAGTCACTGAATATATATACAAGTATCATATCTCAGTTTATCAATAATATATATACAGCAGAAATATTCTATACGCTATTGCCATCCAGCTCGCCTCCTGAGCTCCAGAACATACCTACCTGAAAATCTGTAATACACGGTCTGACCCGAGAATTACACCAAAGTAACACCCGGGTCAGGCTGGAGACCAGCGTGAGTAATCTCAACTAACAAGGAATACTAAAGAAATCAACTTATATAAACCCGGGGTGACAATATCAATTTAACAAATTCGCAATTAGCTATAAACAATACTTATTTCACATATAAATTTCTAAGTACCAAACTTAGATAAAATAATCCAATTCGCTTAAATCATTTCATTCCAGCCTATTGATTTCACAAATCAATTTATAAAAATTCGAAGTGGTTTCGGGTATTTCCCAATACCCGACCCCGATCTCTTCGAAACTCATGTTATCCTATCCCAAGTTATTCAAATGAAATACACAACATTTCATATCAGCGATATCAACTCATTCAAAACATCCAATACCATTCAATCATCCATAAACAAAGCCTTATCACATACAAATCAATTCAATTGATTCAAATTGAATTTCAAACCTCAATCGCTTAGATTCTTTCATTAATTAATTCCAAATCAATTAATTAATTAATCAATTCTTCCATAACCATTCATCTTAATTAACAACCCTGGATTAATTATCTTCCAATTCCATTCAACTGATTATCTATAATTCATTTCACAATATTAAGTATTCTTAGCCCATAATCAATAAGTAATCTTTAATTACTCCACAAATTAATTAACTATAATCAATTACACTAAGTATTCTTAATTACTTATATTAATTAACTTCTCATAAGTCACTTACTATGAATTAATGAATCTCAATTATTCAAATCTTTAATTACTTCATTATTTATATAAATTTCCGATTCCAATTATATTTCAATTTATCTTAATCTGAATTAATTACATTAATTAAAACACCATATTAATCATTCTTGATTTATCTTACCCTGCAATTAACTATCCATTTGTTTCCTTCATTAAATAAATCAACTTCTCCTTAATTAATTTATCTTAATTTATCTCTGGTTTAATTACACAGTAATTGTATTTTATTAACATCATTAAACAATTATTATCAAGTCATCAGATGATTATTCTAAATTACTCACTTAATTAATTAATTAACTTATAACTTAAGTTATTGATTAATTCAAACCCTTAAATACTAAATTAGTTAACCCAAACCAATAATTAATTGAATTAATTAATTATCCAATATTTACATACCTTGATTTAATTATCCCTCAAATAATCACATGCATTAACTAACTAACCCTTTAATTTATTCCTTAATTAAACCATACTTTCAGATTACATTAAATAATTACTTCTCGATTACTTACATTAAGTAATCATCATCATTAAATAATCACATTTAGCAAGCTTCCATTATTTCCCCGCTTAACAAATGACATTAAGCCATTATCCTTTAATTTCTTTCATACTTATTTATTAATTTATTAAGTGATAAATCTAAGTTAATCGTCTTCATATTAATTACTTAAATTAATAAACCTCAACAACAAATCGATCCTTAAAATTGAATACTCAAATTACTCAACCTTTGTTAATTATCTAATAATGATATTAATTTGATGTTTCCTTATTTGAGTACACTAATCAATTAACCACCCCTAATCACTAAATAATCAATACTTTATTCATCATTTAATTTTACCCAAAAACAAACAAACAGATGGGGTTAACCCAATATATAATTGTTTAATTACCAAATTTGGAAAAGATTTAAAACTTCATATCTCAATTTTAACTTTGTTAACATACCTTGTATATATATAAACTTGGTTTAACACTTCCTTTGAAATTTTTTTCTTTTTTTCTTTCTACAACAAGATACATAACCACAACTATTTTTGAAACAAAGTTTAAAATTGTAAATCCATATTTTTAAAACTAAAATCATGTTCAATCAGCATATGCTAAAGCATTACTTGAAAAGTTTAAACCTGGACAGAACTAAACCCTGCAAACAAAATTTGTCACAAATTTTGTTTGCTCATTCAGTTGAAAACAAGTCCAGGCTTAAATCCTGGAACCAACTTTTCACGAGACAACACGCGCAACTTAACTCCTCCAAAACTTCGAGTTACTCACCCCAAAACGCGAGAACTAACCCGAGCTCAAACCCATCTTCTTCACCAAACAACTCAGATGCACAACATCACCCTCGTGCACGTGCACCATCACCGGAGCCGTCTCCGACTTCTGGCGAACCCTCCAATGCGTCGCTCTACATCGCAGGATCCCCCTCTAATCATCAACCCACACTTACACGCCTTCGAATAAGTTCGAGCTACTCAGTCGAATCCTGGAACCCATCAACTTCCGTCACATCCCTTCGACCACTCAACTCCGACCACCCGAGGTCGGCCTACTCTGACCATACCCTGCCGACCCACAACGCCACCCTTTCCCTGAGTTACGTGGCACTCGGTCCATCTGGGTCGACGTGGCGACCCAAACCCAAACTAGTTCAAAAACTAGGGTAAAAAACTTGCCTCGACCACCGCCGACGCCTCTGCAACATATCCACCCTCCAGATATTTTTGCCTGGACCACCTGAACTCACTCCAACTCTGGTGATGTTCACGACCACCCCGAAAGCTCCGGCCACCAGAAATCACCCAAAAATCCAATTCTGTTCAACATCCCTTAACTCCTCATCCACTTAATTAAAAATCAAAAGGGCTGCACCTAAATTTATCATTTTGGTCATAGATTTAAGAGATATAAGTGAAAACTTGAAATTCCCTAATTGAATTTCCTTGAAATTTGATAATCCACTGTAATCTATTATTATCCAGATGATAACTAAATAATTAATATCGAGACTATTTTGAAAAATAATTTTTCATTGATACAAACACATTTCCTTTTTACAACATAACTTATAATTGCTTGAGTGAAAAGAAATGGATTTATGTGTGGTTGTTTGGGTCATTAAATCAAAACAGAGGTTAAAAAAAACAAACTCAGACATGCATATAACATATACACAGCAACTATAAACTAATACTCATTCACCTATTCATACAGTCATTCTTCAAGTCATATCCACATGCATCAGGTAAAAGAAATGAAGGAAAAAAAAGCTTACTCACCTGTAAATTTTTGAACCAGAGAAAACCTCTTGGATGTTAGAAAATAACAGTTTGATCTTGACTTTCCCCGTCCTTGTTTGATGATGAAAAATAGATTTTAATCTCATCGCTTGTTGATTGTGTTACTGTATTTAATTTCAGGTTTGCTTTGCTTTTATTTTCAGAGAAAATTTCTTTTCAGGTTGAGATGAAAACAGTCTTTGAAACTGCCTTTAATTCTTGTTTGAAAATAGGAGATGATGCTTTATTTTCTTTTGTTTTCCTCAAGTTTACTTATCAGGTTTACCCCTTTTTTTTGAACGAGTAAGTAAAGTATGATGTATATATAGGAATAGTTTTTGAACAGCTGTAGGTTAAAACTAGTACACTCCCTACCCTTTTTTTAGCAGAGATGTTTTACTGCAAAACTAGAAAAAATATTGTACATTTCGGCTGAAAGATTTCTAGACAAAAGTTGTGCTAATTTAATGCATATGTCTTCCAATCAGTTTACATCTAATAAATATTGGTTGTTACCTAGATTTGGTACAAAAATGTTTTTCTTATCTCGGCTAAACATTTTCTGTGCAAAGATATTTTTGCAAATATGTTGTGAATACTCTATCTTTAGCATACATATATGTATATTTTGTTCTTGTTTCATTTCATACTTAACATTATTTCTTTGTTTGTACAACCTGATTTGTCTTTTTTTTGTGAGCATATATATGTATAACCTGTCTTGTTTTAGTTTTCTTAAGTGTGCATTAATATGTTACTTGACTAAGATATGTATTTCACATCAATGTTTATTCTATCATATATTTGTTTATACTTATGTTCATTGATAGTCCTCTTGTTTTAATATAAATGTAGATGTTCATAACCATATATTTACATTTATAACTATATTTGAGTTGTACTTATGTTTTAAATTTATAAGATTTAATTCTTTTCCAACCATGTAATTGTTTAAATATCTAAAAGATATTTTTGTACTTTTTAAAACATTATTGAAATTTTAAAACTCTTTGTTTTATATTCCAGACCATATTCATTTTATTTTTATGTTTAAATATGGATAAGGTATATTTTACTTATATTAAAACACATATTTATAGATGTCTTGGAAATAATAAGTTTATATTTCATTTAATCTGATTAAATACTCATAAATAAAATGTTGCAAAATTTTCGGGATGTCACATGACTGCATTTGTGCATTATTTATATCAATGGATTTTTTACCAAGTGTTTGGTTATAAAGAGATAAAATTCGTAGCTTTGTATGAATTACCTCTGTTTCGAGTGAAGTAATAACTTAAGTATTTCTAGTTAAGTTGGTGTACTCATGCTGGTTTCCAGCTTGACTCGGATTTGTAATGCTCGGGTCAGACCGAGTATTGTAAATTTTTAGGTTAGGACGTTTGGAGCTCAGGAAACGAGCTGGATGGCAGAGATGTATTTATTAGATTCCTCTATGTATTATAAACTGTATAGTCTGTATATTGGGACAAGTTATTATAATTGTCCAAATTTGTGTACTCTGATATCTTGTATGTATTTTGACAGCTACAGTTTTTTTTTGTATAAATGCTGTTCTTTTATATTATATTTATTCCGCCGCGATTGTGAGATTCTGTGCTGTTGTTTTCTATTTCTTATTCTATCTTTTTTCTTCTAAACCCTAACAGTCTGGGATTTCCAACATTCGATTTCTCGACACTCTATACAGTGGATGTATTAGTGTCGATTTTAGAGTCAAAAATCATTCGATCCATTACATTTGGTATTAGAGCTGAAGGTTAAGCGGGAACCTTGGCTCTGGTGGGGATTACTCATTAGAGATGGGGTCAGTAGTACCCAAGAATGAGTTGAGAGTATTATATAAGGGCGTACTTGTTATTTTCTTATACAATGATTTTCAATTGGTTTTAAAAATAATTTTTGTAAGCTTATATTATGATATATAAAGCAATAATTTTTCTAATTATTAAGGAAATTGGTTGTTGTTATAAAATTTTAAATAAGATCATAAGAATTAAGTGGTAATATATATATATATATATATATATATATATATAACCAAATAGAAATTTGGGTGAAGATTAAATATACAAATAAATTAAGCTATGAATGGATCCAAACCTGAATTTAAATCCTGGAAAATTCAAAGGAAATTGCAAGGAATTTGAAACAAGTTAACCAGATTATATTTTTCGGCATATCATGGAATATATGGTGTGTTTGATTTCTAGATATGATAATTATCATAAAATTTGTTGTTGTATCTTAATAAAGGATGTTTATTTTAAAATAAAAAATGATGGAACAGAGTGAAATGTTATTAGTGGAATGTATAAGTGTGACTTATAGAATTTAAAAATGAAACTAAAACGGATTTAAATTGTGAAGTTTTAAATTTAGACCCAGAGAAATTTGGAATTGTTTCATAGTGATTAGGGCAACAATAAGTAAAATTATTCGGAACATTTTTGAATAGAGGAATCTTGTTTTAAAACAGGAGTTTTTTTTAATTTCAAAGGAATTTGTGTTGAATTAAAAACCAAGAATGGTTCAAAAATTGAAAGTACAACTTGGTGTGCAAATGAAATAAATGTATACATATGTGGATATATATAATAACAAAGTTGATTTGAAGTAAACACTAAGTGTTGAATTCTGAATTCCCCCTTTAAGTGAGAGTATAACCCAAAGAGAAATAAGTTTTAACTTATAAGTGGGAAGTGATATTGATAGAAAACTTAAATTAGAATGGAGAATTTAAATTGAGTAAGGTTGAATGGATTAAATGAACTGAAATTTAACTTAGAGGAAGTCAAATAAGTTTTGAACGTACAACTTGAATTGAAAATTCAAGATGAAATTAAGATTTAACTTAGGGAAGCTAAATTGATTAAACAAAAAAGAAAAGTATGGACTTGACAATAAGTATGTATGGATAATTTCAAACAGCTTTTGAAATAAAAACGGGTTTTGAATTTTGGAAATTGTGATGGATGCTATTGATTGGTGCTTTAGATCAGTTGGATGCTTATTTACTTCGACCTATCCTGCTATCATCCTGTTTGTTATTGACGGTATATATATAAAACAATAAATTGGATTATTTTGGAATGAATTGAGCAGTGGAGTGAAATGATATATATATATATATATATATATATATATATATATATATATATCCATTCCTGAAATTAAATAAAAGTAAAACTTTATTGTGAAACTATTTAAAAAAATCTTGATTCTTTGAAATGAGATTGAAATTATGGAAATGGAATCACTTTGAACTTAAGATTGAAATGATAAAAACGGATTTATCAACCGGAATTTATCAATATCGGACTTGTACGATCGATACCAATTTGAAGTGATATTTGAGATGATTTAGAGGTTGCCTAATTTTAGCGAAGGTTACTAGCTTGAGAACTACTATTTATGAGTGCATTCGATGATGGACCAATCTAGATGTAGTTTTATTAATAATTACCGATGAAACAAGGCAATTTTGGATGTTAAAACTTTAATTTGCGATTATGGTTAGAAATGTCCATCACGATGTTCTTCATATTTTCCAAAGAGATGAGGCGAATTGTTTATTTGATGATGTTTTATGTTGGTTTTCTAATGTGGCATCGACTAACGATTAGTAAACCAATATGTGCGAACGTATGGTATGGGACGTACATTCACGTCTATCGTGTTCCTATTCGAGAGGTTGAGACACATTCAAGATGTTACTAGTACTATAGACCGAGTACACGATTGGAGTCACTATGATGTTTATGATGTTATTACTAGACTATAATCATCACAGTGTTATTACTCGGGTTTTGTCACTGGGTGTCATCATGATATTCCCGACTATAGTCAATGAAGATGATCACGATGTTATGATGTTATGTGACCCCAAGTCATCCGGATGAATGGTACAAAATAATAGTAGTACTAGTCAAGATGAAAAGCACGTGCAATTTTCTATGAAGTTTTCGATGTTTGATATCACCTTTTTGATGATGTTGTTTGAATACGACCGTGAATATGATATAAGATACATATATATTATGCTATATGGTGATTTCGATGATGATTGCCTTTAACTCTTATTGAGTTCTTATGATAGATTATGATGATTTGATGTTTCTTTATGAAGTTATTATATGGTTCTCATCCCTTATCCACTTTACTTATATATGTCCTTAAGGAAAACCATATGCATGTTAGTTATTGAATTCCCATGAAATAGATAGATGAATCACTGATGTCCCCTTTCTTATGAATGATATGATGAATAATATATCGTTCCATTTGCAACAACGGAGTGATTCTCACCCTTCCGCTTATTACTGAGATCCTTACTACTGATAAGTTCTAGCTTGCTTGAGCCGTGTGTGCTTTTCACTCGAGTCAGACCGAGTTGCATCTTAGGTATGGATTGCTACTTTCCTTGGGATCGTTTTGTTGGCTTTTGTCGGGCTTTATCATTTTGGCTTGGATATCGCACTTTTTGAGTAGACGACTCTTATGTTATCACGATGTGTATGCTTTTGTGGGATGGTTGTATATGTTATTCGATAGTCCATGCTACTTATGTATGATGTACTATTATTATGACATATGGTGATATGTATATATATACACACTCTAATCTGGGTTTACTGTTCTATGACTGATATATTTACTTACTCGCATATTACATTTATTCTGAGATAGTTCAAAACCACAATAGTGTGCAATAGTTATAGACTAAGTGTGTCGACCACTGATGAGGTAATGAAAAAATTAGAGACACATTCGACATGCTTAGCCCTTAACTAATTTATTACTACGATGATCGCCCTTAACCGGCTCTATTCTCTACATTAGTATAAAAGATTACTTTGTAATTCTCTTTACTAGAGTAGGTCTCGGGGTGGGGCGTCACATAACATAATCTTAAAAGATTTGTTGAGAGATTGTGTTCTAAATTTTAAGTGATCATGGGAAGACCATCCACGTCTATTCGAGTTTTCATATAACAACGGTTATCAGACTATTATTGGGATGGCACCATTTGAAGCTTTGTACGGAAGGCCATGCGAATCTCCCATTTGTTGGTTAAAGACCGGGGATAGGTTGATTCTTGGTCCAGATCTGGTTAGAGATGCCTCCGAAAATATTATGGTTATTCTGGCAAAAAAAGGAGGCTCAGTTTCGGCAAAAAAGTTATGCGGATAAGAGATGGAAAGAGTTAGATTTCTCAGTTGGAGACCAAGTTTTCGTAAAGGTGCCACCAAGGAAAGGTGTGATTAGACTTATTAAATTGGGTAAGTTATCAACGAGATTTGTTGGACCTTTCTATATCATTGAGAGGATCAGTAAACTCACAAAGTTGAGTTGCCAAGCAGTTTAGCAAGTGCCCACGACATTCTTCATGTTCCTCATCTCAAATAGTGTGTTAGAGACCCGGAGTTTACTATTGCACTGACTGTGCAAGATGATTTAGTGGTAGAACCAGATTTGACTATAGTGAGGAAGTTGGTTCGCACTGTTGCGAGAGATGAGAAGAGGCTTAGAACAAGATGGTCAGATTAGCCAATATCCAATGGAGTGACAATGAGAGGGACCATATTTAAGAGGTTGAGAGAAGGATTAAAGATGCTTATCTTGATTTGTTTGATGGTATGTTTTACTCTTTGTTTGATTTATATAACTTACGGTAATTTCGAGGATAAATTCTTTAAGGAAGGGAGTCTGCAGATTTTAGATAACATTATTTATAATATTTAGTTAGATAAATTAAATAAAATAATATGTTGATTAAGGGATTGATATTTGATTTTATTAAAGAGGTAGTCGTGCCATTTAATTAAAGAATTAAAGGAAGATTAAAAATGAATAAGAGGAAGGGGTAAAATGGGAAAGCCATTCCTATATCACGTAAACTATGGCCGTGTACACTCCATACACGTTCATGTCTCATTCTCAAATTTTTTAAAGCTACGGCCGACCAACAATAAGAAGGAAAGGGGTAAAGGATACAAGGAAAGCTAAGTAGAAGCTTAAGCAAATCAAATCAATTAATATCTCAATCTCTTTAATCCCGAAGGCTGAGGTGAATAATGTCTACATCTCTATTTTGAATTATTTTTTGATTTTAAGGTAATTTCAAAACAATTTGCAATGTTTTTCCATGTTTTTGAATGATGGAATGTTTATATATAATTGTTGATGATTTATACATGTACATATTGACTTTTATGACAAATTTTAACCTAAAACCCTATTAAATGACATTTTTATGCCTTGCGAATTTTTATAAAGGTCGAAAATAATATTTTGGAGATAGGTTTTAGTTTATAGAGCTTTTGGAATTAATGTTGATCTTATATGAATTTTCTAGTAAAGAAAATGATATTTTAGGTTATAAATTATTTGCGAATAAATAATTAATTATTTGGGTCTGAAATTTATATATGTTAGACAACATATTAGAAGAGATTTTATGGAATTTTTCCAAATTTTGCTAAGTATTTTAATAGGTATATAAAATTATTCAAAATATGGAAAAACAGTTTTATATATTTTAAAAGGAGAAATAGGCATTTTGCAAAGAATTTGAATTTGTTAATTCTAGAAAATGGCAGCATTTTTGAAAAAATTAGTATGGCAATCAATCGGATTTAGACAAAGAAGGCAGATGAGGTACAGAAGAAATAGTTTAAAAGTAAAAATAAATAGGTTTTTTATTGTTTATTCTCTTTCAGCACCAGGTTCTGCCTCCATACTATCACCTCCGGCATAGTAGAAACCAATGCATATGTTATTAGGCAACTAGTACACAATGAATTGGATGTAGACGAAAGGTATGGGGTCGAAACCAAGGGGCTCCGAAAGGGTTGAAGCTTTGCTTTTGTTTAAAGAAAAATGTGCATGCGTGCTTTTGAATAAGATGCTTTCGACTTACTTGGGTTTCGGCTAAGTCAAATGCTTTAAAAGAAAATTGGTTTTGAATAGTTGCTTCTTTTTTTAAATGAATGCTTTCGACTAAGTCAAAATACCTAGCCACTTCCTTTTACCTTTCGACCTAGTAGGTTTCGAAGGGGTTGTTTTGTATTAGAAAACCTGCACATTTCTCCAATGCTTTCGAAGGGATGGTTTCGACACCATCACTTCATTACATAGGAGTTGGTTTCAAAATAGATTCTTTCGACTTAAAAGTTTTTAGGACCCTATTTCTATGTTTAAAGTAAAAACCAAATGGTTTAAATAGAGATAGATTTAAATGGTTTCGAAACTGATAGTTTCGGTTGAGACAGTTTCAAAGGGTTTCGAAGGAGTTAACTTTGAATGGTTTCAAAAGGTTTCCACATGTTTTAAATTGAACCCAAATGCTTTCAAAAGGTTTTAGAAGTGGTTTCAAAGGAGTGGTTCCCTATAGGTTTCGGAGGAGTTGAAAGGTTTTGTTTCTCATGGCTTGAATGGTTTCGAAAGGAAAGGTTTTCCAATAGTAATGAAAGGCACTACTTAAAGGTTTTTAAAGAAAGATGGTCTAAGGTTTTTAAAGCCCTCGAAAGGAAGATTTCCAAAGTTTTCGAAAGAGTTTTGAGAATATTTCCGAAATGAAAGTTTTGGCCTTTTGGCCCAGACGAAAGAAAAGGATTTACTTGGTTTCGGAAGGTGTACTTTCAATTGTTTTGAAAGAGGTACTTCCAATTGTTTTGGATGAGGGACTTTTAAAGTTAAATATTTTAATCAACTATGATTTGAGTAAAGTTTGTGTGTGTGTGTGTGTGTGTATATATATATATATATATATATATATATAACATGGCAAGGTGGTTTTGAGTAAAGCATAAGAGATTATATATTTTCCTTGTTTGAGTTTGATTTAAAGATCTTAAATCATTTTAAAATGGTTTTCAAGGAACATTTTGGGAAGGTACCCTAAGCGAAATGACTCAGATATTGGATACTAGATAGGATTGATATAGGGTCGCTTCTTATACATTAACTATTAGCCGCAGCTAATTTAGACTAAAATTCCAATGTGTGAGGCTTTGTCACGGGTGAGACTAAAATTATGGATACACATAGAAATGAATATATTTTTGTATATAAATAGGATATTGGCGAGCCTACAAAACCATTATGATCAGCTGACCTTACTAAAAGCATACCTCTAGAAATATACTTGATAACTCTATTGGCTCTAGGAAACCTCCAAGCCCAACCTCGCCAACGTTTACGAGAATCTGAGTATTTCACGTCTCTGAAGCATACAACCGAATCCAATCCAGAGTACATATGAAGATACCCTAATGGGAATAATTCCACATAACTTGGCCCTGCCTCACGCTTTGGTTTTAATTATTTCTGAAAAAGGATAGTAATGCTCAAATGAGCAACAAATTGTCTTGGATTGATGAAACACAAAAGGTGAAAAGATTAATTTCAAAATTTGAATAGAACAAGGAAAATGAATTTATCCAACATAACTAGGAGAGTTCTCCCCCACACTGAAAGTATACCCCTAGATAAAAAATATTTGAGAGTCCACACCAAACGTGCAATACTCTTGAGAACTTCCTAGCTGGACCCCGTTAAATCAACAGGCATCTGAATATACTCACATCAATGCATGCATGATATCGAAAACACTAGATAAATGTGAATATACCCTAATAGGTGCGAACCACATGTCTTAGCTCCCACTTGCTCTTTGGTTTTAGTTTTCATAGTGTTGGATGCCAATGCTCAAAATATGAGCGATAAATTGTCTAAAAGTGACGAAGTTCAACAATGATTAGGAGGGTGCAACTTCTTATTCGCTCTTTGGTTTTAGTCATTTTGGACAAAGGATATAAAAGCTTAAAGGAGCAATACATCGTCTTAGAGTAACGAAATACAAAGAAGATAGCAGAATCGAAATTGATAATTGATTAATCAACTATTAGGAATAACAAAATGATTTATATATAGGAATTAAATCGCATACACTTACCACCAATTAATGAATCAAACTTTTGAAACATTTGATAACTTATGCTTGATTTTCACATTTCCATTATTTGTAAAATATTTTAAAAGCACTTACTGAAATATTCTTTTAAAATAGCAATTTATACTACTAAGAGTATTAAAACAAGGGTCAAAGTAGATGTCATTTAAACATTACTTTCTATAAACCCAAAACAATTTACACTTAGCTTTATTTTTAAACAATTCCCTTTTAGGGGATTTTCTCAATAATAAGCTACCATTTAAAAATTTAAAACAACATTTATTGTCCAAAATGGTAATAAATCAATTTAAACTACTTTTATGAGTTTTTAAATCAAATGTTAATATCCTTAATGATAATTTATAAAATCCTTTTATAACTTCAAAACCACATTAATTTTCCCTAAAGAAAAAAAATAATATTTAAAATCATTTCATAAATCTAAATTAACATTAAATATCCCGATAAATAATAAATCAAATCTATAATCTTCTTTAATATACCAATTAATTATCTTCAAACACCTTTGTTAAATTAATTAATTAACTTTAAAAAGATCATTATTAAATCGATTAGTTAACTACAACTATATTAATTAAAATGATTAAAAACATCATTAATTAAAATGATTAATTAAGTCAAATATCATTAATTAAAATGATTAACCAACTTCACATATCATTAATTCAAATGATTAATTAGATTTAAACATCATTAATTAAAATGATTGATTAAATTTAAAACATCGTCAATTTGGTTAGTTTCAAATATCATTAATTAAAATGATTAACTACATTAAAACATCATTAATTTAAATGATTAATTAACTTCAAATATCATTAAATAAAATGATTAACTAGATTCAAACAACATTAATTAAAATGATTTACCATATTTAAAACATCGTTAATTAAAATGATTAATTAATCTCAAATATCTTTAAAATGATTTATTAATTTTTGTGGAAATACAAGCTCAAGTCAACACATTCAAAAGTTTAGGGAGATGAAATTCAATAAACGACGATATAGGGAAAAATTGCTATAACAATACTTAAGCAATTTAAACAGAACATCATGATTATTTTCAACCATGCTTTAATATAAGCAGCATAAGGTAAAAAATAAATAAATATTGATGAGAAACCCCTTAGGGTCTCTCTACAAACATTCCTTGCAAAATAATGCTTACGGACAATATATAGTGTCATAGGGATTCATTACGAATTAGATAATATGTCACTGTATTCCAGCCAAATTACCAATCAAACAATAATGTAAACTAACATCGAAGCATTCAACAATAATCTATAGCATCAAATATATTATACAGTTTATTTAAAGGTGAGTAAACTCACCAAAATTCCAGTTTATCGCTGAAGCGTTCTGGTTCCGACATTTTAGCTTGAAATTCTACAAGCCCAGATTCCAACCAATTCAATTTCATTCCAAACATATCATTGATACAAGTATAACGTGACAAACCACGTCAGAATCTGACCACGTATGAAATAGATATTTAGTTTATAATATTTGAATCAATTAAAATAATTAATTAACTAATCCATAATTTCTTCCCTAATCTATCACTAAACAAACCCAACCGCACTAATTAACTATGACCAACTACACGATGCCACTCCAGCCGTCATCCTTACACCCCCGCATGCCACCAAAATGGAGCTCCAACCACGACGAACACCCCGACACCCGAATCACCTCCTACCATCGATGCTTGCTCGAGATCCAACCAAAAAGCAACGTCCCCATTCGATCACGATTTCCCGCCATCACAGGAAAACTTAGGCCACAAAACTCCTCTTGGAGGTAGCCATCAACAACCGCAACAACTTCCCTTCATGACTGGCGCCTAAAGAGAAATGTCGAGGCTGTAAATCTCATCCCTAGCCATGCCGTTCATAGGGAATTTTCGGCAACCCAAAGTCGCCAGCCGATAATCCCACTGGTCATATAACTCAACATACCTCCTCGAATATTTTCTTAGTTGGGATCTAAGCCTAATTCGTCCTCTAGCGGTGCTGATCGTCTATGGCCGTTAGATGAGGTTAAGGTTTAGAGTTTGGGCCAAATAAGAGAGGATGGGTGTCCTTATATATAGGCTTCGTTAACCGACACTACTCGCGCAAAAATTTTACGAACTCTAATCGAGGCATGCTCACTGGCATTCCTAGCTAATTACCCCTATTCCAAAATCAATGAAACTATTAATGGGACCTAATTCCATCATATACCAAAGTTTTCTTTTTAAAATCCAATTATATCATTCTAATTTTCTAAAAAAATTCGTTACACTTTTCGAGCTTGCAAAATCACATAGTACGTCTGATCGTCATGAAACTCGTTGACGTACAACAATTTTTAATTCCTTATCCAATCGCACTAGTTTCATAAAAATCTTAGATAGTGCCCTGAAATGATAATTTCAAAAAAAATTAAAAGACTTTTATTTTTTCGATCCAATTTCAATATTTAGCTGATCTATTATTATTGTAAATAAATTTACAAGTTGAATTCATCTATATTATTTATCAATTAAAAGGAGTTAAACAAGACTATTATATCCATTCAATTAGTATTTAATTCACAAAGTCAAATATTTAAATGATTGCTATATTTGAATTCAAGTTATTAAATTCCAAAATCCAGTTATTTAAATATTTAAAGTTAATAAAATATTTAAATTCCAATGACCAAATTGTTGGGTTGTTATGTTCTTCCCACTTAAAGGAATTTCCTCCCCAAAGTTCGAAAATTTGAAAAAATGCCTCCGATCCTTGAACTTTAAAATCTAGTAGTTTAAATGGATTATTAAATTTCCTAGTCTCTTAAAGTTATGGAAATTTTCAGTAGTGTCTCCTTTGCGACTCGATTAGAAAGCTACAAATCACCACTACGGGCCCTAAACCGAAAAAAGAAAACCAAAACCAAGCGGACTCCCATATTGGGGCATAAAATCATCAACCAATTTCAATTTCTAAATCTACAACGTACGTTTTGCATTTTATTTATATTTTGCTAGGGACTTATTATCTTGACGCTAATGCAGGCGTATAAGGAATTAAGTAGAAATCTCTTGCTTACCTATACTTACACAATCCAAAGAGATTCAGGCTGATAAAAGAGCAATAAACTATATTTCTCTATCTTAAGCTCAAACAGTATAAACAATTTAACAATCACATGCAACCAGGCAATATGGTGCAAAAAATAATAATGATGCAACTCCAATGAATAAAGCCACATGTAAACAAAAATAATATATCAACCATATGCAATAAAATATAGAGATTACTCCGTAATAAATGCTATGCATCCAATATTTCCAATAGGAAAATTTAGAACTAAATGCTCGGGTTTTACATTCAAAATATTTTCAAATTTCTCTAAAAAGAAATGTATGAAACCGAAAATTAATTATGATAAGGATAGGGCTCTCCTTACCAAGCATGGTATAACTCTAGAATTAAAAAACATGGAGCACCCAGTGGTATTTTGGTTCTTTTAAAAATAACAACAAGACTAAATAAATATACCCGACGAGTCTTCCGAATAAGGAAAACCTCTGATTGCCCAAATTTACTCTATAACAAAAACATTTGAAAAATCACTTCATAGATATTCTTTCAAATGTTTGAAACAAGAATACTTCATCAATATTATTATTTTTCAAAATAACCTTTTTTTTTTCTTTCACAAATTCTTTCTGAAAATTACTTTTTCAAAAGCACCGGGATTTAAGTCCTAATAGACGAAAATTCAAAAACCTTAGTTTATAAATTCAACTTTATTAACTATGGTATATAAAATTACTCAATCCATCAATTAAATTCCGAAAAGGAATAATTTAACATTTGACATTATTTAAAATGTTAAAGGACTAACAACCAAATCTTGGCTTAGGTTCAAAACTTTCTTGATTGTCCAAGATCATAGATAATTTCCTAAGCGTATCATTTTTGCTCATCATCCTATGGTTATTGCTTAGAAGATCATCTAGGCTCCCTCCGACAAAATTGAAAGTCAATTTTTATAATTATTCGTTTCTTAAATACACTAATTTTTCTAAACCATTTAGATATTTCATTTAGTATTTTATTCAGTACCAAAATTATTTATGAATTATTTCATAAATTTTCACCTAAGTTTGTAAACAGTTTACAAAGTCATTTCTTTACAAAGCATCAATAAAACTTACTCCATTTTATTTACTTATATGATACCCATATAGATCATAAGAGAATATATAAAACACCAATTTCTTTTTTATTTTCCAAATTTAGATGGAGGATCAATCAAAATATGGGTCTTTAAAATTAACTGAATCTTCGTACCTCGTCACCTTAGTGTGTTCTATGGAAAGTTGTTCATGCGTTGGCCAAATAAAATCAAATAGTTTACACTACCCAGATGTTTTAAACAAAATCTATAGTTTTAACAAAACAATGTTTATTAAAGCCTTCCTATCCAATTTAAACCATTTAAAATTTGTGTTGAATTATCCATTTATTATTCAAGGGTAAAATTTCATTTGTCCAAAACAATCTTTTTATCAGAGTACTTTTTGTTCAGAGATTTATTCCTCTAAGGGAACTTAAATACTAAATAGCCATTTTTATTTCAAAAACCACTTTTCTGAAAGCATACTACAAATATTTCTATATAATATAACTTAACAATTTATTTACTAAATTTACTTTAGGTTCATTCGGATTTAACCTCATCTTGATCGCACAATGATAAAGAGAATAATTTACTGAGTGTCCTACAACATTCGCCTAAGCAAACATTCGATTGTCACTTAGAAGAATATTCAGATTACCAAAAAAAATCAAGACGTTTTTCTCCTAATTATCCAGAAAAAAATGCTGTCAATTTAAAATTTCTCTTCCAGAATATTTATATTTAGAATACTTCCAAATAAGAGTACTTTTATTTTTTCTCAAAACCCTTTCGAAATTATTTCATTCAATTCTGGGATTTAAATTCAAAAATGACTTTTAAAGCACATGTAAACCAAGTTTATAAAAAATTAACTTTATATAAAATTGTCCAATATTATAATAATTCCGCTTTATTTTAATAAAATTTTCTCAATTATTTATTCCCTAAACTTCTTATCCTACCATTTAGATTATATTAAACAACTTTTGATTTAGAAGCTTACTTTTAACTTAACAATTTCTCCAAACACCTTATAATCAAATTGTAAAACTTAATTCACGAAGGGGTTCATTCTAATGCTCCCACAATTATCAATAAATGCTCATAACCGGATGAGCGTAAATTAACAACAATTGTCGATGCTCTTAAATTATCCAAGCAAGACAAACCAAACAATGATGAATAAATAAATATTATCATTTCTAAACAAGTACATCATAATAAGTATATAAGTTTTGAAAATTATTCCTTTATATATATATATACATATATATGAAATATATAACCCTAGGTAAATATTTTATTTACCAAAATTTCAAAAATCAATATCGTGTCCGTTTGCCTTTTTCAAGTGCTTGGAAATTCCCATTGACACCATGGCGTCCACGTCTCATCCAAAATTCGTAAATAACTCAATAGACCAATTAACACAATTTTTTCGCAACAATAACAAATATATGCTCACGTATATAATACTTTCAAACTCATTCGAGGGTGTCACTTACCCTATTTTTAATGAGCCATACCCTACCAAAGCTAAGATTCTTGCTTAACCTTTAGTTCTGATACGAAAGGTAACAGCCTCTCTTTTTGACCATCAAACGTCGACACCGAATACATCCATGGTATTTGAAAGTATTCAGTGTTCGAACATCCAATCATTAAAAAGGTAAATTGTTATGGTAAAATAAAAAGAACAGCATATAAAGAATAGAGGAAAATAGAATCTTATAGTGTAAATGACAATATCTAATATAAAAAAGATATAAAGCATATTAGAGTTAAAATCAAATCCCATCAGCCTGACAGTTATAAATTTTTGAACTTACAGTTATAAATTTTTGAACTTATAATTGCTAATAAGTATATATAATAGAGTGGAAAATAAAATAATACGTCAGATAAACATCCACCTCTACTCCATGAGCTCCATGATCTATGAAGACAACCTAGAAAAATACTCAGTCTAACCGGAATATTATAATAAAATAACATTCAGACTAGTTTGGAAAACCAGCTTGAGAAATCTCAAATAATATAAGAAACATATAATAAGACTGTGAGACTACGTTGCTAAATGCAGAATGGATTTTTACCTCACAAGAACAACATCCATATATAAAGAAATGGGAAACAATCAGAATAACAATCCAAACAAGTAAGGATGTACAAAGACAAGATCAAATCCAAACTTAAAGAATGGATCAAAATAACCAAACATCGAGAAGAGCTTTAGATGCTTCTCGATGCAAATTAGGGAAACGATTCAAGGATTAGAATCAAATAAGAAAAGGGAAATTTTCAAACAATGACTAGGAGCGTGCGCCCCACTTACCGAAAGTATACCTCTAGAAGTATACTTGAGAACTCTGATGGATCTCGAAAATTTCCATGTCGGACCCCGCCAAACTAAGAATCTGAGTATTTCACATCTTAGAAGCATACAATCGAATCCAATCTAGAGTAGATGTGAAGATACCCTAATGGGAATAATCTCATCTAACTTGGCCCCCATTCATGCTTTGGTATTAGTCAAGGATCAAATGAGCAACAAGTCAACCTGGATTGACGAAATACAAAAGATGAAATGATTAATCCCAAAGCTTGAATAAGACAAGGAAAATGAATTTGTCCAATATAACTAGGAGGTTGCTCCTCCCTCTACCGAAATTATACTTCAAGGTAAAATATACCTAAGAGTCCACATCAAACACGCAATAATCTCATGAGATTCCAAGCTGGACCCCGTTAAATCCATAGGCACCTGAATATAAACACATCAACGCATGCATGATATTGAAACCGCTAGATAAATATGTATATACCTTAATAGGTGCGACCTATACGGCTTGGTTCCCACCTGCTCTTTGGTTTTAGTTTTCACAACGTTAGATGCCAATACTCAGAATAAACAAAATATTCTCTTAGTGATGAGGAAGAATAATTACTAGGAGGGTGCACCCCCTTACTTGCTCTTTGGTTTTAAACATTTTCGGCAAAGGATATCAAAGCCCAAAATAGAAACACGTCATCTTAGAGTGACAAAATACAAAGATGATAGCAGAATTGAAACCGATAGTCGGTAAATTGACAATCGAGGATAAAATATTAATTTGTGTATAGCAATTATATCACATATACTTACCGCCAATTAATGACTCAAACTTTTAAAACATTAAATTCGCACTTGTGCTTGATTTTCACATTTCCATTATTTATAAAACATTTTAAAAACACTAATTGAAATATTCTTTTAAAGGGCATATTATAATACTAAATGTATTAAAACAAGAATTAAAACAGATGTCATTAAATCATTACTTCCTATAAACCCAAAGCAATTTACATTTAGCTTTATTTTTAAATAATTCCCTTTGAAAGGATTTTCTCATTTATAAACTATCGTTTAAAAATTTAAAACAACATTTATTATCTAAAAGGATAATAAATCGATTTAAATTACTTTTACAAAATTTTAAATTAGATGTTAATATCCCGAATGATAATTTATAAAATACTTTTATAAGTTTAAAACCACATTAGTTTTCCCTAAAGAAAATAAATTAAATTTAAAATCTTTTTTAAATTTAAAATAAAATTAATTATGATGACATATAATAGATCAAATCAATAATCTTCTTTTAAAATACAACTTAATTATCTTTAAACACCTTTGTTAAAGTAATTAATTAACTTTGAAAAATCTTTATTAAATAGCTTAATTAACTTCAAAAAATTAATTAAAATGATTAACACAATTTAAAACATCATTAATTAAAAAGATGAATTAAATCAAATATCATTAATTAAAATGACTAGCTAACTTCAAATATCATTAGTAAAATGATTAACTAGATTCAAACATCATTAATTAAAATGATTAACTAAATTTAAAACATCATTAATTAAAATGATTAATCAATTTCAAGCATCAGTAATTAAATAGATTAACAAGATTCAAACATCATTAATTAAATTGACTAACTAAATTTAAAACATCATTAATTACAATGATTAATTACGTTCAAATATCACTAATTAAAATGGTTAACTAAATTTAAAACATCATTAATTAAAATGATTAATTAATTTCAAACATCATTAATTAAAATGATTAACTAGATTCAAACATCATTAATTAAAATGATTAACTAAATTTAAAACATCATAAATTACAATGATTAATTAAGTTCAAATATTATTAATTGAAACGATTAATTGGTTTCAAATCTCATTAACTAAAATGATTAAGTAAATTTAAAACATCATTAATTAAAATGATTAATTAGTTTCAAATATCATTAACTAAAATAACTTATTAACTTTTGTGAAAATACAAGCTTAAGTCAACCCCTCAAAAGTTTAGCGAGATGATATTCAACAAGCGACGATATAGCGAAAAAACGCTATAACGATACGTAACCAATTTAAATGGAATATCTTGGTTATTTTAAACTATATTGCAATATAAGCCGCATAAGGAAACAAATAAACAAATATTGACGAGAAACCACTTAGGGTATCTCTACAAATATTCACTGCAAAACGATGGTTGCAGATAATATATACAATAATAGGGTTTCACTGCAAATTAGATAATATGTCATCCGTTTTTCAACCAAATAATCAATCAAATAATAATATAAAATAAATTCCAAGCATTCAACAATAATCTATAGCATTACAGATATTATATAGCTTATTTAAAGGTGAGTAAACTCACTGAAATTCCAGTAATCACTGAAGCATTATGGTTTCGACTAAAATCGAATAGCACTCGATTGAGCTAGAAATCCTACAGGCTCTAATTCCTACCAATCCATTTCCATTGCGAAGATATTGTTGATATGAGTCTAATGCGACTGGCCGTGTCTAAATCTCAGCCCTAGCTACACCGCTCATAGGCAATTTCCGACCAACATATGTCGTCGATCGACAATCCCACCTGTCACATAACTCAACATACCACCACGAACATTTGCTTAGTTGGGAACTAAGACTAATTCGACCCCTAATAGTGCCAATTATCTGTGGACGTTAGATTAAATTATTTTATGGTTAGATTTTGGGCCAGATGAGAGAGGTAGGCATCTTTATATAGGCTTATCTAGCAGGCTCTATTCACATCAAAATTTTACAAACTCCCATCAAGGTGTGCTGATTGGAGTTCCTAGCTAATTATCCCTATTTCGAACTCAATGGAACAATTATTAGGACCTAAATCAATCATATACAGAAGTTAGCTTTTTAAAATTTAATTTTATTATTTTAATTCTCTAAAATTAATCGTTATGCACTTTGATCTCGCATGATCACACGGTTCATCCAATCGTCACGAAACTCTTCGGCATACGATAATTTATTTTTCCAGATACATTTGCATTAGTTTCATCAAAATCTGAGACAATTCCCCTGAATGATAATTTCTCACATTTTATATATCATTTTATATTTTCGATCCAATTATCGATATTTATCAAATCTATTTATTATTATAAATAAATTTACAAATTGAATTCATCCATATTATTTACAAAAGGAGTTAAACAGGACTATTAAATCCATCTAATAAATATTTATTGACAAATCAAAATATTTAATTATCACTATATTTAATTCAAATTACTAAATTCCAAAATCTAATTTTATTAAAATTAATTAAATATTTAAAATCCAATGACCAAAATTTTGGGTTGTTACACTATGAGTAGTCATCATTATTTTCTTCATAGCCTTATCTTTTATCCCGTCTTACCTAGGAAATCATCACTATCTACCCCATATTCAAATATTGATATAGTTTTCGCCACGTTTCCAAAAGCTAAAACTTAAAATTTTTTGTTGTATTTCTGATCCTAGAATTTTTATCTTTAAAAGTACAACATATAAACTTTTATTAAATTCACGAAAAACTTTATTTCTTAACTTTTAAAATTACAATGAATTATTTAAAAGTTATTTTCCTTTTAAAGACTTATTCTAAATTTTGTTTCTTAGAACTCAAACCATTTAATAGTTTTCTTTTAAAAGCTTAATTGTTATGACCAACCATTTTTTTCAAAAGGGTATTTTATAGTATTTTTAACATCATTTATAAATTTTCAAATAATAAAAATTGGAGTGGATAAGACCAACTCTCACTCTATCATTTTCTTATGACTTATAATATCTCCACTTTCAATCCTTGGTGGAGTCTCTAATATCATACGTGGGGTACTATTAAAAGGTATAAGTAGTAAATGCACATAAAAATGAAAATCGTCCATTTTCCTTTGTTTTGTCTTTGTTTTATTCTGTTGCTCCTAGCATTATTTTAATATATTATCCCAAATGTTATTTCTAATTGCTAATATTATTTTATATAAATCTATAACAATATTCCTTTCTCTAACCTAAATTACTCTTATTTAGATGGCTTATATTTATATAGCTCTACTCTCAATTAGCTGTACTCTATATTGGATCATTATAATGCATTTACCCACTATTTTATTTTAAGGTTCTAATCTTCTTTCCCATTCTCTTTACCCCATTTGAAACTTGTACCACTTCCTTCTGTTCATCCTTAAAAAGAAATTTTCAACTTAATTTTTTTTTCATCTTGGAAGAATCAACGAGCTATATAAGATCTAGTATATTTTTTTCCAAAAAGAAGTAATCTTTTTATACAAAATATTCTTTACTAAAATTTTAGTTTTCAACAATTTTTAGTTTCTACTAGAACATTATATTTTGATAAAATATCAATATTATTTTTCCAAAAACCAAACATTCACCTACTTTTCAAAAAATAGGATTCTTTTTATATGGAGTAAGACTCGGAGTGGATTTTTATCTGTCCCTTCTTTTGAACTTTTCTTCTTTTTTACTAACTTTCTAACTTATATCCTTTTTCCAAATATTAAAACCCGACTATCAGCTTGGAATAATTACTACATGCCTTCGTTCAGGAACTTAATGCTTCTGGGTATCTACACATGTGGATTCTTACTTTCCTCTTGTTTGGACCTTCTATACATTGTAAGGACCTAAAATTTTATCACTTTGATTTAGATATTTAATTCATTTTGAGTACTTAAATAGTTGATTTCAAAATCTTAAATAAGTCATTTTTATTATTTAATAATGATGGTTGACTCATTTTAAAAGTTTGTTTATAAAAATAAATAGTTCATTTAAAAATGGAAAATATGACCGAAAATTATATTTTGGATTTTGACTTTTTATCGAACAAATTTTTTTGCAGCATTGTTGCACACATATATATACATGTATAACACGCTCATATACATATAATATGTGTCTAAATAGTGCAAAAACAATAAGCCAAAAGTAAGAATAATTAAGAGAATTCTAGAAGCAATTAAGAGGTATATTGAGGGATGTGACTTTTTCTTTTTTCATTTTAAATAATAAAGTACTACTGTACTACTTAAGGGTCTTATTCAAGCATGTGAGGGGAGATTTTTGCAGACAAAATCATGATGATGGGGAGGTAGTTTGAGGATATGTCTCACTGAATCTATAGTTATAAATATGCACCTAAGTCTCACAGATTTGTGTTACTCATTTCTTGAAAAAGAATAGCCTCCCTTCTTTCCTCCTCTTCCCCAAGCAATAACTTTCTCAAAATAACTCCAAATCAATTGATTCTCTTTTTAACCCACAGGGAATTAAATAAAGATCTTTCATTTATGCCACCTTTTTGAAACTGTAATGAACTAGAATTCCAGACGCTTCGTATTTAAATATCTAAATTGTTTAAATATTTGAATCTTTAATTAAATGTTATTGAAATGATTTAATAAGCATTTTAACCCCCCTTATAAATCATAACTAATGATGGTAAACTTGTTTTCGAAAAATGTTTACAAAAATATATTCTTTGGAGAAATATCGATAATATGATTGAAAATCATTTTATCGATAAACAATTATTTTCTCAACGAAAGTTGTTCAAACTTTTTACACCTGTATAAGTAATCATTATAGAGATAATTAGCAACTAAAAATATTTTCATATTTATGGCTAACTAAATAGGAAAATGAGCAAAAAATGGAAATAATTAATCCTTAAGCTAATGATCAAATGAACACATTAGCAACTAATTAAACACCTTGCTCTTCATAAAACTTGGAAGGTTCTAGAAGCTTACATATGGATAAAAGATATTATTATGAGAAGGGTATAAGATTAATTATCCATAAAAGAGAAGTGGCATAAAGAAGAAAAGACATAAAAGAGAAGTGATGTGTAATTATTGATGTTAGGGTTTTGAGAGGTTTTTGCTTTTTCCCATTCACATTCCTAAGCCTATCCAAGGAGGGCAAACACATAGAAATAATCAAAAAATAAATCTAAGCTTTCTAATGGCTTCCATCTTGTTCTTTCCTCACTAAATTTCTCGAACTATATTCAAACCAAATCCAAACTCAACCAAACTTTGACACAAGTCTTAGTAGTATATTAGATCACCTTTCACCAAGCCAAAGTTGAAAAAGGGAAGCCAAAATCCCATGGGAGGGGATGATCGTGAGCAATTCTTGAGGGGAAGAAGGAAATAAACAAGGTGAAAGCAAAGAGGAGGAAGAGGAAAGTGTTGCAAGGTGGAGGCTTGACTTTGGTTTATGGATCTTGGTTGTTTTAGTGGTCAAGGCTGAGTTAAAACCTCACTTCGAATGGAAAATATAGCACATATATGTTGTGTTTGATTGTGTTAATGTTGTTTGAATTGTTGTTAACTTTTGTTGAAAACAATAGTTGTGACTTCTTACTTCAAAAGTAAGTGACGTATGTGATCGATGTTCATGGACTTAAACAAACTTGGTATGGACTTATATGACATGTGATTATACCTTGAACAAAGCACATAGGTTACAGATGGACTTTGGTTAGATCGGACTTGGATTTGAAAGTGCACTTTAGCGATTGTCGTTATAGAAGCAGTTCGGAATTGCATTGTTTTTGGCAATTTTTGTAACGACCCGAAAAATTTCGATCCCGAAATTTCCAGATAGTTAGTGAAAAGAAGAAAGAGAAAAGAAAGAGATAGAAGAAGAACAGAAATGAAACACACAATCTCACATTCGCAGCGGACAAAATATGATAGTAAATAAACAACAGTTAATAAAACAGAACTGTATCAGTATATTTACATTTATATCAGAGTTACAATATCCCATACAAACTGGATAGTTTAACAACTTGTCCAGATAACAACAATACTATATCAGGATCCACTCCATACGCTCCTGCCATCTAGCTCTCCTCCTGAGCTCCAGAACGTCCTTACCTGAAAAGCTGTAATACTCGGTCTGACCCGAGCATTACATCAAAGTAACACCCGGGTCAGGCTGGAAACCAGCGTGAGTAAACCCATCTAACTTGGAATACAAAAGCATACAATATAAATGAACCCGGGGTAACTTATATCAATCTACACTTCACAAGTTATAATAGACATCAACCATTTCACACATCAATTTCTAAGTGTTCAAAAACTTAGATTAAATGAACAAATATTCTTAAATCATTTCATTTCACTCTATTGATTCCACACATATCAAATTACAAAGAATCGAAGTGGTTTCGGGTATTTACTAATACCCGACTCCGGTCTCTTCGAATCCAATGTCATCTTAACTTAAATTATTCAAGTGAAATACAATTCTACTTTTTAATACAGGATGTCACAGTAATTCTTCATCAATAGATAACCACATTATCACACTTTAAATCAACCTATCTTATCATATAGCATCACGAACCATACATTAGAGATAACAATTAATCAAAGGCTTCCAATTTCTTTCTATTAATCCCTTAATTAATTTCACTAATTAATTTTATCCTTAACCAAATACTGTAATTAACCTTTAATTACTTCACAAATTAATTACTATAATTAATTACACTAATTCTTAGTTAATTATATTAATTAATTACCCTTAATCACTTATCATTAATTAATTAATCTTAATTAATCAGTCTAAATTACATCATAAATTATATTAATTAATGATTCCAAATTTCAATTTAATTAAGTACCTTATTTAAATTAATTAATTTAAACCATAATTGTTAATCACCCTGGATTAACCCCATTTAGTAATTAACTATCTTTAATTACTTTCCCTAATAAATTAACTATTCCTTAATCAATTATCTCAAATTAATGCCTTGATTAATTATAAAAGTAATTACCCAAATTACTTTATTAAAAATCATCTTCACTAATTACATTTAAGTAATTATCATTTATTACTTCTCTAAGTAATCATGCTCTATTAGTTACATTAAGTAATTACTCTAATTAAATCATCAAATGATTTACTTAAATTAATTAAACTAAATTAACTAACTTAAATTAATCGCGTTTATCAAAATTGATTACAATAAGTAATTAATACCTTAATTACTTTTATCAAGTACTTATCCTTAATAATATACAATTGATTATATTCAATTAATTAATCTAGTTAATTATCAAAATTAATCACATTAGTTAATTAATTAATTATCCTAAGATAATTATCTATTAATTAGCAACATTTTCATTAATTGCTTACTTAAGAAAATTTATCTTAGATTAATCATCATTAATCATCTCTAATTAAAATAAATCTAAATCATTAATTAAAATCAATTAAATAAGTAAATTCCTTAATTAAATCCTTTCATTATTTTAATTATTTTCAAAATAATTCATTTACTTATTAATGATTTCATTAACATTCAAATGTATTTAAACAATATATTTCTAAATTAAATTTAAATTCCATTTTAGAATTTAAAATTAAAAATGTTTAACTATTTAAACATTATCCAAATTTTAAATAAACTTATAATCCTTAAATAGAAATAAATGTTAGAGAACATTCATTATATAAATATATAAGAAAAGTTTAAAAACCAAATTACTTAATTTTATTAAAGAAACAAGTTTTTGAATGATTATTTAACTTTTCAAATTAAAGTTAAACACTTCATATCTTAATTCAAATATTAAAAGGAAAGAAGTCTTCCAATTTAATTTCTTTATTTGGAAACAAACTTATATATTTTTTTTAAAAACTTACTTTAAAACATTTTAAAACTAATTGAATTAAATCTGGTTTGAAAATAAACCTGAAAACTTAATTTTAGTTTGATTTTTAAAACTAAATTTAAACCTTACCTAAATTTAAATTCTTCATCTTTAAAACTTAAATTCAAAAGCTCACTTGAATTAAAATCTTAACCTTGAACTTAAAACCCTGTTATCAATCCTGCATTTAAAATTCAAATTTCATTTGAATTTGAGAAACTGCACATATACAGGTTATAAGAAACTGGAACTAAAATGGCCCGAGTCCCCCTAGCATCTACTTCGAGTTCACAAACCACTTACTTCGAGAAAAAACTATAAACACCCGAGAAACCCTTCGAGTCATCTCCTTGCATTACCCCAAACAAGTTCACCAGATCTACATATGCACGGTGCATATGCACCGACTCTCTGATGATCTCCAGCCACCATAGCTAACTCCACCAAGTCGCCTACCATCCTCAAACTTGTTCGCGACCACCAAAATCCCTACTGCAGCTCTTTGTCGAAATCGAGTAAACCAAATCCCTGGAACTCATCACTACATCAAAACCCCCAACCTGTCAACGCCGAGGAATCCCACCTCTGACCACCATCGTTGACGCGACCTTGACCATAGCTCCCTCTACACCCCCTCTACAAACTTCCAAATCCCTACTTCACTCGATGCATTACAGAAAAATCAAGAAGCTATCAAAACCCGATCCCTCCAAGTTAGGGTTAAAACCTGGAATTAGTCACCACAGTCACCACATCCACTATCAACACATCTGACAATTTTCCTTCACCCTCCCATCAATACTCTATCTCCAGACAGATTTACAACATTCCATAATCACTAGGAATTTAAAAAGACCCAAATTCCTCAATTCTGTTCAAACCAGAATTGTTCATACCCCAGTTTATTTAAAAAAAAATGTGAAATCTGTTTAAAATTTAATGATTTCTAACTTACATTCATGTTATAATCTTGTTTACATAGTTAATGAAGTTTGATATTCTGATTTTATTGAAAATACTTCTGTTGTAGGTACTTCAGAGGTAACAGATTTCAATTTTTAACTTATATTAACTAATCATGATTTTACAAAACCTAAATTTATACTAAACAAACATAATTTGTTTGCACATAAAATTACTAACTGAAACCATTCAAATAATAAAGATTTACTATTAAAGAATATCCTAATTTACCACTAATTAGATATGCAGATTCAGGAAATCAATAACGTATAAACGTATTCACTTCTATACACACAGCAGATTCATCACAATACAATCATACAAGCATACTTATTTCTATCAATACACATGCAACAGATATAATTAAGCTTTTTAAATTGTGAAGTTGCTCATTTTTAAAATGAAGACAGAGCAGTTATACCTATAGCAGTTTTGATTTTTGAAAGCAGTTTGCATTTGAAACTTGAGTTCTAGTGTTTTCTTTAGCATTGATTTTTAAAAGAAATAACAGTTTAAAAATAGGAATTTACTCACATTTTTATGAAGATGCAGAAATACTCAGATGCATTCATATTTCCAGGAACAGATTTTGCATTAGTTTGCTGAGTTCACTTCCAGTTTTGACCACTGAAGTAGATTTAAATTTCACAGCTGACCTCTGATTTCTTGTTTGCTTAGATTTGAAGTTGATTTTAACTTTTGCAGAAGTTGTAGTTGATTTCGATCATGCAGCTGAACTCCATCTTCATGAATTTGAAGTTGAACTTCAACAGATTACAGTTTTTGGGATTTGCAGATTTTATATTGAAGTTGTTTTGTAGAATTTTATATAGATTTGGTTTTCTGTTTTCTCTTAAAATCTGATCTTAGATTCAAATGAAGATAATGTTTAAACAAAATGCATTGTTAAGTTTCTTTTATCTAAAATAATTATTTTAAAAAAATAATAATAAACTAGCATTGCCACTTGTTATCTTATGGATGATAAATGTTTACAAGTGTCTCTTTATTAGTCAAATGTTTAACACATGTTCAATTTTAATATAAAAATAAATTTCTTTATTTATAAATGTTTTTTTTTTTAAATCCTTCTAAAACCATTTCTAATTCAATTTAAATTGACTCATATACATATTTTAAACAAACACACATTACATGTGTTTTGAAAATAATGATTTTTTTTGCAAATTTCAAAATTACTATACTAGAAGATTATCAAATAAATATTTATCCCAGTCTAAATATTTATCATCAGATTATTTATTTAATCCATAAATCAATATTCTATATTTTATTTTATATATATTTATTTAAATCAGATAATTATACAATTATCTAATGCCAAAGATATCCGGGTTATCACATTCCTCCCCCCTTTGAAACTTTTCGTCCTCGAAAAGGAACGAAGCCTGATTTTATTAAAATGCTTGTAATCAGATAAATTTCTCTTTGATTCTTTAAAATACTTCCAAAATCTATATAGTATTATAAATTAGTTTTTATGAAAGTAGTTTTTATAACTCGATGTTTCAATAAGTCCATCATCGTTCTCACAGAAATTCGGTCATACGTTGATCAGGCGTATGACTGAAAATCTATAAGTACTTAGCAGACCCATTTTCAACACCTAGTGAAAATGCTTGGAAAATAATTTTATTAAAAATATAGAAAACAGCTTTTGAAAATAGAGGATATATCTTTGGTGAGAATGCTCTGGAAATCATCACCCCCATCCATGGTCACAGTTACATACCAGGGTTACGTTGCAGTCACAACAAAAGTCCATGTAACTGCAGGCTCTCCGCGGCCTCTCGATTACGCCATGGATCCCCACACAACAGATCACAGTTACACCCAGGATTACGTTGCCGTCGCAGCAAAAGTCCATGTAACTGCAGGCTCTCAGCGGCCCTCTGATTTTCGCTGTCAAAATGAAACTCCTCCACTCCTACATAGGTCGCAGTCTGCCGATATAAAATCAAACGCAGACCGTTAGCTCTCAGCGGCACACACGACTTTCGCTATGTTATACCATAGATCGCGGTCTACCGATATAAAATCAAACGTAGACCTTGGCTCTCAGCGACACACCCGACTTTCGCTATGGTATACTCTACTCATAATCCTCAGGAACTAGTTTCGTCCGGACTCCTCACAGGATCAACTTTAGAACCCCCCTTGGGGCTCAAGGCAGCACCACCCAATGGTACTCCTGAGAAGTTCATTCCAAGGGAGCGCCTTTTTCCCCAGAGCGATTTTCAAAACATTTTATACTATACATATATAGTATCTTTAAATCATACACCTAGTATGATCTCATTCAAAGCTCCTTTATACAAAATCGATTATCCCAAAATCGATAATTCTCAAACTAGGCTTCCAAATATAATATTGATTTTACCCAAAAATCAAAAGCCTTTCCAAATCCATAGGTTCCCAAAACCTTTTTCAAAATCCTCATATGATCCTTTATATATATACATATATATATATATATATATATTCAGATATATAAAATCTTCCAAAACTATGGATCATTCCAAATTTGTATAAAATTCCTTTTATACTTCAAACACTTCCAAAAACCATTTTTCTTCTGGCAATAGATTCAATCAGGGAGTATTATTTTATAAAACAAAGATATTTAACTCTGTTTACTTGAAATCAAATATTCAAATTTGATTACTCCTTTCAATATCATTTTCATTCAAATCCGTACGATGTACACATATCATTCGTACGCCATACCAATCTGATCGCTCACCCGATCACACAATTTCACTTCCGAACTAGTATCGTCCACCCGACTTCCTAGTGCGGACACAGATCTAGTTCCTTGATCAGAAACCGTCATTCTCCTTGCATAGTCATAACTATGATAGAGAATATCCAGAACCAATCAACAATCCATATCCAGGTTCGCCGTCGAAAATCGAGTGAAAAATCCCACTCGGATCGATATAACTATCTCAAAATTCTGTGCTCGAATCTGGATCAAATCACTATGCGAATAGAATAACATACGTAAACCCTACGTATTTATCTTTATTGGCTATTAGCCAAATCAATTCCATTTCTATTCACATTCATTTAAATTTTCATTTACTAACTCACAAATGCTTCAATCCATTGGGATTATTACCTCTATTCTTATCTCGATCGGGTATCCATCCAATAACAGTTTGGACTCCGTCCGGTTTATTTAGAAAATAGCTTAAAAAAAATACAGAAATAGATAAGTAGTTGAAAAATAATTACTAGTTTGTAAAATAGCTATAGAATAGTTCGGTAATTGTAAAATAATTGCAAAATAGTTAAATAGTCATAGAAATTTTAAATAATTGCAAAATAGATATAAAACAATAATTAGTAGTTGAAAATAATAATTAGTTTATAAAATAGTTAGAAAATTGTTAAACAGTTTCAGAAATAATTGTAAAACCAGTATAAGATAGTTTGACTTTTTAAAAGAAAAGTTGTATATATAATAAATAGCTTTGAAAATAGGTTTATATTAAAAACAATTTATATTAAAAATAGTCCAGAGTCAAAACTGTTCTCTCCCCAATCTCCATTCTCATCAATTCAATTTAAATTTCCACTTCAATTTAAATTAACCCAATTCCAATTTAAATAATTCCAATTTCCATTGGACTTGATTTATTCCAAATTCAAGTTGAATTAATTCTCTATTCCCTTTCAAATTTAAATCAAATTCCATTTGATTTTAAACATATTCAACTTTAGTTACAATCCCAAGTTATTCCAATCACTTTGGACTAATATTCATTCAATTGAACCCACTTCAATTCCAATTCATTTCAACTTCAGTTTGAATTAATCCCAATTTCAAATTCCATTTTCAGATCAAGTTGGATTAATCTTGATATCCTCCCAAATTCAATTCAAATTCCATTAGAATTTAAAACTATTCAACTTTAGTTACAATACCAAATTATTCAAATCAATTTGGACTAACCTACTTCAATTTCAAATCATTTCACATTAATCCAATTTAAATTTTCCATTTCAATCTTATACTCATACATCTTCAATCACCATTTCAATCAATTCCAATCAAATTCAAATTTGAACTAATCCAAATTTCAAATTTAAACCATCCCGAATGATATAAATTCGAGTTAAAACTACAAATGTTGATTTAATTCCTTTAAATCAATTTACCTCTTTATTCCAATAATGGATTACCATACTCCATTTCTCATTTATTTAAACAAATCTAATCCATCACTTAAAGATTTTTAACAACAATATGATGATACTATCCAATCCATCTTAAACCATCCATCAATTTACAATTTTCAGATCTCAAACCCATTTTGAGATCACACAATCCCCCAATTCAGATTAACCATTTAACTCCCCAAATTAAATCTCAATTTCATCTTGAAATTTCCAAATCATGTTATTCATTCAAACTTATTTAACTTCTTTCAAGTTAAATTCAATCAATCCTACCCAATTTAAACTTCCATTTCAAATTTTAAACTTCACGTAAATAATCTTCCCACTTATTAAGTTCAAAAACTTATCACTTTGGGTGTCACATCTTATTCCAAATTTAAAACTCAACATTTAGAGTTTATTTTAAACCATATTGATATTATGTATATCCACATATATACATATTAACTTCTTCTACATACCAAGTTACACTTCAAAATTTTAAACCACCTTTGGTTTTTAATTTAATCAAATTCCTTTAAATTTTCAAACAACTCTTGTTTGAAATAGGATCGTTTCATTCAAATGTATTAAATAATATTATTTATTATTTCTTTAAATTAATTACATCATTAATTAATTCCAATTAATTACATTCGGTAATTAACTTATTTCTTAATTACTTTCATTAACAAATTGTCCCTTAAATTACTTGCCTCTTTATTTACCATTTTCATTGATTAATCTCATTAAATAAAGTTTAATTAATTACATAAATTAATTGATTATCCTTATCCTGAAAACTTTCCCAAATTAAATTTTAATTCGAATCCATTCAGACTTGTCTTTAATTTCAATTTGGTTGTAATTCTATTACCATTAATTCTTACTATTATTTTTAATTTAATTAATACTACAACCAATTTCCTTAATATAATAGATAATCTATTTCTTATATAAGATTCATTTACTTTTGAAATCATTTAAAAACCTTTATATAAGAAAATAACAAGTACGCTCTCTCATATTAATATACACTCAACTCATCCTAGGGTACCATTTACCCTATCCTTAATGAGTAATCCCAACAGAGCCAAGGTTCTCGCTTAACCTTTAGCTCTGATACCAAATGTAACGACCCGAAAAATTTCGATCCCGAAATTTCCAGATAGTTAGTGAAAAGAAGAAAGAGAAAAGAAAGAGATAGAAGAAGAACAGAAATGAAACACACAATCTCACATTCGCAGCGGACAAAATATGATAGTAAATAAACAACAGTTAATAAAACAGAACTGTATCAGTATATTTACATTTATATCAGAGTTACAATATCCCATACAAACTGGATAGTTTAACAACTTGTCCAGATAACAACAATACTATATCAGGATCCACTCCATACGCTCCTGCCATCTAGCTCTCCTCCTGAGCTCCAGAACGTCCTTACCTGAAAAGCTGTAATACTCGGTCTGACCCGAGCATTACATCAAAGTAACACCCGGGTCAGGCTGGAAACCAGCGTGAGTAAACCCATCTAACTTGGAATACAAAAGCATACAATATAAATGAACCCGGGGTAACTTATATCAATCTACACTTCACAAGTTATAATAGACATCAACCATTTCACACATCAATTTCTAAGTGTTCAAAAACTTAGATTAAATGAACAAATATTCTTAAATCATTTCATTTCACTCTATTGATTCCACACATATCAAATTACAAAGAATCGAAGTGGTTTCGGGTATTTACTAATACCCGACTCCGGTCTCTTCGAATCCAATGTCATCTTAACTTAAATTATTCAAGTGAAATACAATTATACTTTTTAATACAGGATGTCACAGTAATTCTTCATCAATAGATAACCACATTATCACACTTTAAATCAACCTATCTTATCATATAGCATCACGAACCATACATTAGAGATAACAATTAATCAAAGGCTTCCAATTTCTTTCTATTAATCCCTTAATTAATTTCACTAATTAATTTTATCCTTAACCAAATACTGTAATTAACCTTTAATTACTTCACAAATTAATTACTATAATTAATTACACTAATTCTTAGTTAATTATATTAATTAATTACCCTTAATCACTTATCATTAATTAATTAATCTTAATTAATCAGTCTAAATTACATCATAAATTATATTAATTAATGATTCCAAATTTCAATTTAATTAAGTACCTTATTTAAATTAATTAATTTAAACCATAATTGTTAATCACCCTGAATTAACCCCATTTAGTAATTAACTATCTTTAGTTACTTTCCCTAATAAATTAACTATTCCTTAATCAATTATCTCAAATTAATGCCTTGATTAATTATAAAAGTAATTACCCAAATTACTTTATTAAAAATCATCTTCACTAATTACATTTAAGTAATTATCATTTATTACTTCTCTAAGTAATCATGCTCTATTAGTTACATTAAGTAATTACTCTAATTAAATCATCAAATGATTTACTTAAATTAATTAAACTAAATTAACTAACTTAAATTAATCGCGTTTATCAAAATTGATTACAATAAGTAATTAATACCTTAATTACTTTTATCAAGTACTTATCCTTAATAATATACAATTGATTATATTCAATTAATTAATCTAGTTAATTATCAAAATTAATCACATTAGTTAATTAATTAATTATCCTAAGATAATTATCTATTAATTAGCAACATTTTCATTAATTGCTTACTTAAGAAAATTTATCTTAGATTAATCATCATTAATCATCTCTAATTAAAATAAATCTAAATCATTAATTAAAATCAATTAAATAAGTAAATTCCTTAATTAAATCCTTTCATTATTTTAATTATTTTCAAAATAATTCATTTACTTATTAATGATTTCATTAACATTCAAATGTATTTAAACAATATATTTCTAAATTAAATTTAAATTCCATTTTAGAATTTAAAATTAAAAATGTTTAACTATTTAAACATTATCCAAATTTTAAATAAACTTATAATCCTTAAATAGAAATAAATGTTAGAGAACATTCATTATATAAATATATAAGAAAAGTTTAAAAACCAAATTACTTAATTTTATTAAAGAAACAAGTTTTTGAATGATTATTTAACTTTTCAAATTAAAGTTAAACACTTCATATCTTAATTCAAATATTAAAAGGAAAGAAGTCTTCCAATTTAATTTCTTTATTTCGAAACAAACTTATATATTTTTTTTAAAACTTACTTTAAAACATTTTAAAACTAAAAAAACTGTTTGAATTAAATCTGGTTTGAAAATAAACCTGAAAACTAAATTTTAGTTTGATTTTTAAAACTAAATTTAAACCTTACCTAAATTTAAATTCTTCATCTTTAAAACTTAAATTCAAAAGCTCACTTGAATTAAAATCTTAACCTTGAACTTAAAACCCTGTTATCAATCCTGCATTTAAAATTCAAATTTCATTTGAATTTGAGAAACTGCACATATACAGGTTATAAGAAACTGGAACTAAAATGGCCCGAGTCCCCCTAGCATCTACTTCGAGTTCACAAACCACTTACTTCGAGAAAAAACTATAAACACCCGAGAAACCCTTCGAGTCATCTCCTTGCATTACCCCAAACAAGTTCACCAGATCTACATATGCACGGTGCATATGCACCGACTCTCTGATGATCTCCAGCCACCATAGCTAACTCCACCAAGTCGCCTACCATCCTCAAACTTGTTCGCGACCACCAAAATTCCTACTGCAGCTCTTTGTCGAAATCGAGTAAACCAAATCCCTGGAACTCATCACTACATCAAAACCCCCAACCTGTCAACGCCGAGGAATCCCACCTCTGACCACCATCGTTGACGCGATCTTGACCATAGCTCCCTCTACACCCCCTCTACAAACTTCCAAATCCCTACTTCACTCGATGCATTACAGAAAAATCAAGAAGCTATCAAAACCCGATCCCTCCAAGTTAGGGTTAAAACCTGGAATTAGTCACCACAGTCACCACATCCACTATCAACACATCTGACAATTTTCCTTCACCCTCCCATCAATACTCTATCTCCAGACAGATTTACAACATTCCATAATCACTAGGAATTTAAAAAGACCCAAATTCCTCAATTCTGTTCAAACCAGAATTGTTCATACCCCAGTTTATTTAAAAAAAATGTGAAATCTGTTTAAAATTTAATGATTTCTAACTTACATTCATGTTATAATCTTGTTTACATAGTTAATGAAGTTTGATATTCTGATTTTATTGAAAATACTTCTGTTGTAGTTACTTCAGAGGTAACAGATTTCAATTTTTAACTTATATTAACTAATCATGATTTTACAAAACCTAAATTTATACTAAACAAACATAATTTGTTTGCACATAAAATTACTAACTGAAACCATTCAAATAATAAAGATTTACTATTAAAGAATATCCTAATTTACCACAAATTAGATATGCAGATTCAGGAAATCAATAACGTATAAACGTATTCACTTCTATACACACAGCAGATTCATCACAATACAATCATACAAGCATACTTATTTCTATCAATACACATGCAACAGATATAATTAAGCTTTTTAAATTGTGAAGTTGCTCATTTTTAAAATGAAGACAGAGCAGTTATACCTATAGCAGTTTTGATTTTTGAAAGCAGTTTGCATTTGAAACTTGAGTTCTAGTGTTTTCTTTAGCATTGATTTTTAAAAGAAATAACTGTTTAAAAATAGGAATTTACTCACATTTTTATGAAGATGCAGAAATACTCAGATGCATTCATATTTCCAGGAACAGATTTTGCATTAGTTTGCTGAGTTCACTTCCAGTTTTGACCACTGAAGTAGATTTAAATTTCACAGCTGACCTCTGATTTCTTGTTTGCTTAGATTTGAAGTTGATTTTAACTTTTGCAGAAGTTGTAGTTGATTTCGATCATGCAGCTGAACTCCATCTTCATGAATTTGAAGTTGAACTTCAACAGATTACAGTTTTTGGGATTTGCAGATTTTATATTGAAGTTGTTTTGTAGAATTTTATATAGATTTGGTTTTCTGTTTTCTCTTAAAATCTGATCTTAGATTCAAATGAAGATAATGTTTAAACAAAATGCATTGTTAAGTTTCTTTTATCTAAAATAATTATTTTAAAAAAATAATAATAAACTAGCATTGCCACTTGTTATCTTATGGATGATAAATGTTTACAAGTGTCTCTTTATTAGTCAAATGTTTAACACATGTTCAATTTTAATATAAAAATAAATTTCTTTATTTATAAATGTTTTTTTTTTTAAATCCTTCTAAAACCATTTCTAATTCAATTTAAATTGACTCATATACATATTTTAAACAAACACACATTACATGTGTTTTGAAAATAATGATTTTTTTTTTGCAAATTTCAAAATTACTATACTAGAAGATTATCAAATAAATATTTATCCCAGTCTAAATATTTATCATCAGATTATTTATTTAATCCATAAATCAATATTCTATATTTTATTTTATATATATTTATTTAAATCAGATAATTATACAATTATCTGATGCCAAAGATATCCGGGTTATCACAATTTTTATGGAACTTTGTAAAGAGATTTATAAGGATTTCTCATCATATTCGTATTATTATATACATATCTTTATTTTTATTAAAAGCTTGAATATTAAAAGGTTAAGTACTCGAAAATAGCCAAAATTTCACCAGTGCAAAACTGCCCATTTTACCTTGATTTTTCGACATTAAATGCTTTGAAAAGGATTTTAAGTTTGAGGGATTTATTTAATTCTTTTTAAAAGTATTCCTTAACTATATTTAGAGTATTTTAAAAGTAGTTTGAGATTTTTAAGAACTTATAATAATTGTTGTAAATTTTCAAGGGAGGGATATTTTGTTAAAACATGTCGTTCTCAAGTTTCAAATCATTTTTCAAACTTGTTATTTTCAAGTGATATTTTAAAGGAGTGTTTTAAAATATATTATAAGTTTTATGATGTATAAATATCTTTTATTAATATTTTTTTATATTATAAACATAAGGTTTAAAAAGGGGTTAGTAATTGCCTAATGGCCAAATGGTTAAATTGTTCAATTGCTTATCAGAAAAATAATTAACAATGCTTAACGCTAATAAGCCATTGATGTAATATTATCTATTTGTGAGAGTTAAGACTGATGTCAAGTAGGGATGAAGCAATAGAGCTTTATCCTACTAGGTTTCCCTCTTAACCGAGGAATAGGTAAGTGGAAAATGTCAAAAATGTGTTAATCATATTGATTTCTTATTGTTTATGGAAATCATTAATGCTATCTTAACACTAAAACTCAATGAGGTTGACTTAGCTTATCTATTTATGAGATTCAAAAATGAAGTGTCTAGGCAAGGCTTATCTCAACCAATGCTCAGACTTACCTAGCTTTACTCTTGGGTGAGGAATTGTTTAGTTGGAATGTTGGAAATGATTAACCTACGAATCGTGATTTGTGTAAGCAATCATTTTTAGAACTGATACTTAACTAGTCTATACTGAACTTGACCAACTATGGATTTAGAACTTTAAAGGGATGTTTTAAATTAAATGGCAAGTATAAAAGCGGTTTTTGGTTTATAATATCAGTGTTTGTGCAACATCTGGTTTAACACGTTTAACTATACTTTTGAAAAGTAAATTGATCTTTGAAATTGAGATTTAAAGATACTGGGAGAGTGAAGTGATTTTGGGTTTGTCAAAAATAATGTTTTAGTAACATTTGTTTTTTAACCCTTGGATGATATCTTAAAGTGTTCAAATATTGTTAAATGAGTTTGTAAAGTACTTAGATCTTCGAAACAAAGGTTTGTAAAGATAGTAACAAGTCGGAAAAGTGTTTGGGTTTGTTGTGACAATGTGTTAATCATATCCGTCTTTAGCCCATTTTGATTACAGTTAGGGATGTAAATAGATTTTTAAAAGAATGATTCAAAGATAAGCAAAAACGAAATGGTTTTGGATTTGTAGTGTGAATGTTTGAGTAACGTTCGTCCTAAACCTTTTGGATGGATTTGTGAAAGAACTTAAATCCTTAAAATGGATATTTTGAAGTAAATAATAAGTAATGGAATCTTTTGGGAAAGATATAAAAGGTAGAAGTTTATTAGGCAAATGAATTTTACTCATAAAGGAGTTTTAATCAATAAAAAAGATTAATTAAATGAAAGTGATTAGGAATTACTTAAGTATCTTAATCGTACTTTGTGTGGCTTGATTGTGTTTTGGATGATGATGATGTTTTGTTTGTTTATTCTTTTATGGAAAGTAAATGAAGCTTGGTTTCCATTTAGAAACATCTATCTTGTATAAGATAATCGATTAGTCGACTATCGAATTGACCAAAATATGATTTAAGAAGTTATCGGTCGGCTTAGTGATTTTATACCAATAAGGAATCCCGAGGATGATATTTGTACGAAACATCCCTAGCATTCACTTACTTATGAGAGAACCGAAATTGAGTTAACCGGAAAAATTCATCGATTGGTTTTGAAGAGACCGGGATCAGTAAGTGTTATACTTATTGAATACCACTTCAAAACCATATAGGTGATCTATATTCTAAAAGTGATTATGAAGTGGAATATTATAGAGTTGAACTGTCGATCCTAAGTTAAGTCCAAGGGAGAGGTCAGTGTTAACATTTCAAATGATGCTATAGTATGAGGCTGTCTATCTTGAGCGGTGCACTAAATGAGAGGACAACGTTAGCATTCATCAGGGAACTTATGTGGACGAACCTATGTAGAGGTCCAAGATCTATTCAAGATGCTTGAATCCATGCAGTGATTCACGATCTATTCAAGATATGGGAATTCATTTGGGAAGTCGATATTTGTTCGAGATTAATGAATCCATTTGGGGTTCGTGTTCTGTTCAAGTGATGAAGACTTGTGTGAAAGATACCAAACGTAACTTCGAAATCGAAAAGGGCTAAAGACAGAGTACGATGCATAATATGAGGTGTTGCAATCCCACGTTAGGTTATTGTTTTTTTTTTTTTTTGAACTGGTACTTTATATACAACAAATTATTGGGACAACATATCCCATGTGGAATAAACGTTCGAAAGCAAGTTTCGAACTTGTGACATCCTGCACCAAAGCTGAATCAATTAACCACTTGGACAAAGGTGCTTGTCGGTTATTGTTAACTTAAGATCTAGAGTATGCTTATCGATGTTGCGCGTAGGAGTTGATCGTATTTTGTTCGCGCCGTGTTTATGTTTATGTTCGGGCGTGTGTTTTTGTGTTTACGTTATGGTATATTTTATCTAGAGATATATGACACTCGAAAGGTATTTTCTGATCCTTGTGCATGGAGTATGGATTCAGCTTGCAAACGTTCATTATCGATTTTGGTTTTAGCCACTAATATGTTATTGAATGTAACCATTCCAACTATGATTAATATTTATTTTGAACCCTAGACATTATTATAATATCACTGGATTCTTTATAAACGGTTTGGTTAGCTTTAATTAAAAACCCATCCGTGTTTTGTGGGTCATGGTCTTATGAGATACTTTATTTTGAAAGGTTTTTATAACGTTAAAAATCTATTTGATGTTTTCCTCTCATGCGGATTTATCAGGCAGATCTGGTTGTTATTTTCTTAATGCTCGTGTCATCCCCATCTATGGTTCTAGATTTAGCTTTGGATGCTTTAGAGATTCTAGGGAAGAGTTGGAGTTCTACCTATGATATTATTTATTTTTGCTACATTATTTTGTGTGTATCATCGGCTACTAGGGTCGACTGCTTTAACTTTGAAAAAATTTATATCTGAGGATGAGAGTTTATACTATCTTTTTATATTATATATGATCGTTCTGTTGCAAGATTATGATATATATTATGTTCCCTTCTTCCTTGTTTTTTCCTTTTCTTTTTATTTCACCCTAATTTTTTTTCTTTTCGACACTTAGATGCTCCATGTGAATGCAATGGATCTATTAGTATGGACATTCTGGGATCAAAAAGATGTATCGCTATAAGAATTGAAAAAAATCTTATCAAAAAGCAATAAGGAGTCGACCTATTTTCTTACCAAGTTTTGCAAAAAGGTGGTGGCTTAACTTGTTTTGGGCTTAGTCAAAATGTGAGTTACTCAATTTTAATGTGACCCTAGAATAAGATTTTTATTCTAAATATAATTGCTTTCTTTTGTTGTTGATATTTTTGTATGAATAGTTATTTTGTATGTTGTATATGTAAGTGTATATGTTATTGGTTGTATTTGATTTTCGCTTTGTAGCGGATGACATATATAATATCTCATTGTACGGAACTTGAATTGTTTTGTTATACATTTAAGTGCATAAACTCAAATAACACGCAAGATTAGATGGAGGACTCGTAGAAGAGAGTCGAAGTGCTATAGAGCGAATAGGTCGCATGATGAATAGTTAGAAAGATTTTATTTTTTATGGAGGGTACAATGGAATTCCTCGCAACCGTTGCTTTTAATTTTGTTTTATATTGTTTATATGAAGTACATTTATGTAAAACTCGGTAGCTTGGCTATGTGATGTGTAAACTTTATATGTCTAAAGTTGAATATCGAAGTAGTTGTAGTACCTAAATTTGTTTATGAAAAAAATATTGTCTTATGTTTTGATTTCCTTTATGGAAACATTTGGTTTTCAAATGAATTAATTCCGAGAATGAGTTTTAAAGCGATTATAATTTTTTCTAAAAATTTACAAAAAGTTGTCTTTTTGTGTTCGGGTTTGAAACGCATTTGAAAAGTGTTTTCAAAACTTTGCTATTTTCTTTCAAACTTTTGGTTATATCCTGTCTAGAAATATTTAAAGGTAGCTTGAGGTTTAAATATTTTTTTAAGGGATTCATTTGGATATTAAATTTTAAATTTTTATAAAGGAAATACCTTTATGTTTTAAAGTCAAAGTTATCATTTAAGTAAACAATACTTGGAAGGATGCTTTTAAATAAAGTTTTAAATTATTTTTCAAAATTGTTCAAAAGATGTTTTTAAAATGGAAGAGAGCATCGATTTCAACACCATCGTTGTAATAATTTATTTTCGAAAGGTGAGAAACATGGACTTTAACATTTGTTGTTACAGTAAATGTGTTTCCAAAAGATGTAAAGAGAATTTGGTTATAATACTTTGTACAAAAATAGTATACACAATTTATGATGTTTTGTACTTGATATTAAGCTTCAAGCTAGGGAAACTTCTGCCTATCCTGAAAGATAAAAATAAAGTACCGTCGAGTCAAGGGTCGAGGGTTAATAATAGACAACTTAAATGACTTCTTGTTAATCAAAAAATAGTTTAAGTTTGAAATCGAAGATTGATGTTAAGTATATGAAGTATTATTTTCATATACAAATTCGATTACATATGGATGTTACGTAGTCCTATACTTGGCACTAAAAGCCAATGGGTAGATTAAACCTCTATCTATGAGATCCAAAATCAAAGTGTTTTAACTAAGCTAGAGCTAGAAGCAATCAGTGCCCTAACTTACCTGGCTTCTTTTTTGGACGAGGGATAGAGAAGTCGAAATGTTGAAAACATGGAAAGTGGAGGAGATTTAATTTCTATTAAATAATTATTTTGAAACTTATGGTGGTATGGAAATATCTCTTTTCATACTTAACATCAAATTCCAAGGTATGGAAATTCGTCTCTATCTATGATAATTAAGAATGTACGTCAAGGCAAGGATGGTTACCTAATTTGTCCGACTTTATTATTAATTAAGTGATAACACAGGTTTGAAATCAAGAAGAGGTGGTAAGTATATTTGGTGTAATTTCCATATGAATTATTTACTTACACTAAAGGAAAGTGGTTTGGGTTTGCAGTAATAATTTTTTTTACATGACATTTGTTTTTGGCTCATTAAATTTGACTTATTAAAAAATGTAATCTTTCTTAAGATTTGTGAATATACTTATACCATTGATATAAGTATATGGAGACGTTCACTAAGTATTAAAACTGAAATGTTTAATGAATATACTTATACAACTAAGATATGTATACTTAACTTTTTCAAGTATTGAAAGAGTAGAGAGGGTCTAGGGATTTATATTTATAAAAGTTATTTTTAATACAAGTATTTACAAAGTGGTTTTAATTAATGAAAGGATTAATTAAAAAAACTTAGTGGTTACTTATGTACTCAATCATGCTTGGTTTCCATATGAAATTAAATCTCTAAATAGATTGTTTGCTTATTTGATAGTTAAATAATCGATTATCCAACCTTAATCAGTTTTGAAAACTATCGTTTATTGGTTCAGAGAGAACGGGATCGAATAAGAAAGAGTTATCAAAAAGTACTTCGAACCAGCATAAGCATTTGAATTGGAGACACTTTGAAGATGATGGAATTAAAGACAGAGTTATTTGAAGTGCAAGGGTTACTTGTTACTTATACTGAGCGCCGCTCCAAAAAGGACGTGGTAGATCTAGTGCCTTTAGTTTGTTCATATCTTGAATAACTTGTATGGATGAATACAGGCATTGCATTATAGTTTGGAGTGTAATGTTAGCATTACATGTGAGATTTGCAAAAAATTAAAATGTATCCTTAAGCCTCACACGTGGTAATGACTAGAACAAGGGATATGCTTCTGGGCTATGTGGTTCTTTTTCCGTAGGGTATGGTCATTACCCAGTCTAGATCGATATTTATGGATTTAGGTATGCTAAGGGTCTAGTACAGTTGTTAGCTGCAACATGGAAGATGGCATATTCGATACTATCTAGGGAGGGGTAGGCCGGTCTTGATTTGCAGGGATTCAGCTAAAGCTCTTGGTATATTTTTCTAAAGGTATACTGTGATAGGAGGTACCCTAGTAGCCTTTCCATTGATGAAATCCATTCTCCAATATATGCCTTCATGGACTTAGTTGTATACAAAATATGATGGAGTATGAGATGCAAACATTTCAGCTATGTTATAAGTTGATTTTAAACCCTGGACATTATTATAATATTACTAGAGTTTCTTGCGCTAGTTTACCAGACTGATTCAGGTTCTATTTTCTTATAATGCTTTGGTCAAACCCAAGTATATTTCTAGATTTAGCGATGAATGCCTAGAGCTTTAGGAGATGAGCTGGATGCCTCCAAGGCTAGACGTATTTTATTTTCCACTGTATTTCATGCTTTATATTATAACCATTTGTAAGGATCGGTTGTTATAACTGCCCAAGTTGATAATGTGTTGGTTGCTCTGATTTGGTATATGTATATTAAAGTTTTGTTTTGTAAAGACCATTCGGATATTACATATTACTCATTACGATGTGAAATTCTATTATTTCTTTTCTTTTACCTCAGCAATTTGTTTTACGGCACTTAGATGCTCGGCATGGGAATACTATGGATGTATTAGTGTTGACTTTCAAGTGTCGTAAAGGCTGGTCGTTACATACATCATCAATCGGCATCATACACTGATTTACAATCAATGCGTTGTAAGGAGCCCAATTAGGGAGTCAAGTACTATCTAGCTTCAGGGACTTTCTACCTGCTACACTGATGTTATGTTTATGAATACCTTTCCGTACGACCAATTCCCCATAGAGTAATCGATATAGGTGTATATCTTCAACTTCTTCCATTATTTTGACTTATAATCAACTTATCTATATTTCAGTATATGCTTGTAACTACTTGATAGTCAAAATTTATAGGTTTTGGCATATAATATATTTAAGGAAAAATATAAATACATTCACTTGATGTTTTCTAATTTTTAGGATCGACTAACCTAAGCTTTGATACCAAATGCAACAACCCGCACCCTAGTGTGCCTGTATTTTTTGCTACATCGAAAATCCAATTCCGCTAAAGTATGGATCATTGGTTTACTATCCTACAATTAAACAAGTAAATGCATATCAAAGCACTATCAAATCACTCATAGTGGAACAGTAAAGTATAACAAAATATATGGTTACCGACCAAGTTGACAATTCAAATATCTATTGTTTTTGTCGGTGCCAAGCATGCATTAGGAAACGTGACCTACCACTATTCTCATCTTGTACCAGTATTTGTCCCTCTAAGCTATCCGGTGGGTTTTAATGTGGAGGGGGTTAGAACAACATTCTGGTGATCAATAAATTATACACTTTTTATATAACTCTAGTTTGTGCTGATTGTCTCCCATTACATGTTATATCTTTTATTATTTAATAACTCGTCTCAAATCCATGTCCACTTACAATACGCCACATCTACTCTTTGTAGATTATATCTACGTACATATATGTATAAATATGTACCATGGTCCTCCCCTGGACAAAGATACTATTTTCGTTAGTATCTCTCTATTAGCACCCCATCATGATTCATCGCTCTCGCCGTATTATAATCTCATTGCTACATATAACGAGGGACTCCTGTAACGACCCAGAATTTTTATTAATTAAAATTTGAATATTTAATTAATTTTAAATAGTAATAAGTGAAATTTATTAGTCGAATAAATTTTATTTCTAATTATTGGATTTAATTGGATAATTAAATCGATAATTTAATATGTTAAATTATGGGAATAATTGAAAATGGGGTTAAATATGATTGAAAATGATTTGTAAAATTTTATTTTATCATATTGGAGTTAGAATGATATTTTAGAACTTTTAAAATCGAATTAAAAGTTTATTTGTGAAAATTGAATATTTTAATATTTAATCGACTAGTGAAAATAGCTAATTTTTGAACAGTCTCAGAATTGAACGAAACTAGTTCCATTGGATCCGTAATAGTTCGTTATTACCAGATTTCAAATTTCGTGTCAATCGGAGTTATCGTTTGATCGTGGCAGCTCGAAACGCATCGAATTATTTTTAATATTAATTTGGCGAGTTAAAATAGTCATTTTTCAAAAAGTCTCGGATTTCGACAAAACAAGTTTCATCGGATCCGTAATGTGATATTTTTGTAAGGTTTCAAATTTCGTGTCAATTGGATTTACCGTTTGTCCGGTACAAATTAAAACGCCTAAAAAATCGTTTAAATCGATTTAATTTAAATTGAACGTTTATTGCCATAACTCGCACAGATGACCGAATTAGCTTCCAAAACCTGTTCCATTGTGTCCGGAACACGGGATAAACCCTTGGAACGTCGGTCACTGCGCGTAAATCGGAGTTTGGAATTCCCGGATGAATAGTGTTCGTTCGATTCTCTATAAATAGCCCCCACCCTTCATAAATAAATAAAAAATTATCTAAACCTAATTTCTAGCAGCCGCCGCCAGTTACAACCGAAGGCCGAGATTTTCATTTTTTCTTCTTTATTTTTCTCCCAATCCACTCAACGATTCAACAAACTCTCAACTAGAGAATCGAAGAGCACGAAGAGCTCTATAATATCAACGGTGATGATCGAAACCGGGGTGGTGGATTGACTGCAGCACGCGTTCAAAGCCCATGCGTTCGGCCTCGAACTATGAGCGAATGAAGCAACCGAGCTTCACCATATTAGGCGCGGTGGTGCTCTTCGAGATGCTCTTCAACGTGGCGCTTCCTGATCGAATTATCGTCGAGTGGTGTGGCGTGCGTTTTAAATCCTAGGAGAAGCTAATGGGTTCGGCCTAATACCTGTTGCGTGCGTTCGAATACGAGAGGGAAGGAGATGAAGACGTGCGGCCCTGATGCAAAACAGTGGGATCTTGTGGCTAGGAATAGATGTAGGTTGAAAATAATAAAATTATGTTGTAATTTGTTTATAAAAAAATTCGTGTATCTTTAAAAAATTATATCTTTTTCATACGAGGTCGAAAACGCGCGAAACCAGTTGCGTTGGAATCGTATCGACGAGCACTACGTGATGGAGTTGGATTGGAGTCGTTTGGAGTTAGTGAGAATTTCGGGTAAAATTAAACGTCCGTTTAATTTTATTCGAAATAAATCGCTAAAACGAAATTGAAATCAAGGTGAGAACTTCTCACTCAATCGAATCGGTTTCGATTTTATTTTAAATAGTTAAATTTAAAATTGTTGAATGCATGTTTGAATGATGATTGTTATCTATTGATTGTTAAAATAGACATTATGCGCCGTTAGTAAGCGGATGTTATTTATTAAAAACATATACCGCGAATATTTCATAAACAGTGAAATTGGTATTATATATGATATCAATATATATATATTGGCATATGTATATATTGCAGTTGTTGATTCCCGGCATTTTTTAGCGGATGAGACCCTATTGCGCCGTTATTAAGCGGATAATATTTTAAATCCCATATACCGCGATAATTTCGTACTGGAACGGAATTGGTATTGTGCTAATGTTTTTGGATGCAGGAAAACTGGTTGGAGGGATCCAACTGGATTCCTCAACAGTTTTTTATTTGATTTCAGATATTTTGATATTTGATGGATTATCATATACGATATATGATGTCGTTGTAGTCGTGATTGACTATTTGGTGTGTAGCATCATTGGACCCAAATTTTGGGATTTTAAAATGATTTTTAAAGTGATTTTTGAAAATATACTTTATTTTTTGGAATTGATCCATTTCAAATAAATAAACGTTATAATTTTTAAAGTTATAAAAATTATGATTTTTGAGAAATATAGTTAAAAGATTGATTTTTGAGAAATATGGATTAATAATTTTATAAAATAGTTTAAATTGAAATTTCTGAATTTATTGTAAAAAAGCATATATATAGGATTTATAAAATTGGTTATTTTGTAAATCAAAAGGATGAAATTATAAAGGAATTTAAAGACGTTTTAAAGAATAATATAAATTGAATTATATTAAGAGATTTATAAATGGATATTTATAAATTGAAATATTGACATTATGAAACGAGTTTTTATAAGTGTTTGAATGAAGTGAAAATGAATTTAGTAAATGAATGAAATTTACAGGATTATAAACAGTGAAGTTATAAATGAAATTTTATAAACAGTAGGTTTATAAAATTTATAAAGTTATTAAAAGAATGGATTTTTGATAAACAAATCTTATAAGTTATAAGATTTATAACTATGAAGTTTAAAGGAACGTTTTTGCAAACGAATAAATTATAAGTATTTAACTTGTAATATGAACTTTTGGTTTATAATTGAGTTATAAATCGAATAGGTTAATAAAGGAATTTATAAAAGGAGTTGTTATAAAATAAATAGAAATAGAATTCATAAACGTTGTTTTATAAATTCGCAACAACTTATTTTGATAAGTTAATTTTTTATAACTTACTTATGGAGTTATATTCACGTTTTAGACGGTGAATAATCCTTTAAAATGAAATGTATAAAAAGGATGAAATTTGTTAACGAAGTATATTCACGTTTTTGAATAGTGAATAACATGTTAAAGAAATTGTTTTGGATGTGATGTTTTAAATAGAATTAAAACGATCTAACGATGTTTTAAAATGTGTTGAGATTCGAAACCATAGATTTCAACATTCATTGTTGAAATAGACGTTTTCGAGAAATAAAAGGAAATGGTGGACTATAACACTGTTGTTATAGTAAGTGATTTCCGAAAGGAAATGTTTTGTATAGTATTGGGATTTATATATCTATTTTAATTTTGAATCCCTATACTAGTGATTTTGGGTTGTCATAACGATGTTTTACGTAACATTCGTTTTGGCCCAAACAAATATGTTAAAGAGAATGATTTCCTTAAAAAATGAAATATATACTTAATTCGATTTAAGTATATGGAATATTTTCCAAGTGTAGAAAATAAAAAGATTTGTGAATTACTTATTTAACAAGTATGGAAATGTTTTCCAATAATAAGTGAATATTTTGAGAATTTATCTTTTTGAAGATAAATTGAAAAAGAATATTAGAAATCGAATTGAAACGTATATTCACAGATATTTTGGGAATTATAAATTCACTATGGAATTTATAAAAGAAAGTGGAATTTGTATGAAAATAAATATTGATTTATTTTTGAAGTATTGAAAATTATATATCTTGTAAAGATATTTTGGAAAATAAATAATTTGGAAAATTATTTGGAATCTGGTGATGTTTGCATATCCATTGATAGTTCAATAGTCGACTATCAATATTTCCCTTTGAATGGGTATTTGATGTGATTTGTTTGAATTTGAATGCCACACTTATTTTTGAATAAGCGCTCACTATTCGGGTTAACCGGGAAAGGACCATGGGGTCGTATAACCCATTCTGAATATGTGATACGTCGTTGTGAATTGCATTTGAAGATCGGTGTTGAAGACCGGATATTTGCGAGAGCGATAGGATGACCTGTCGATTGACTCTGCACCGAGTTGCTCCGGTATAGAGTTCTCCATATGTGATGGGGAATCCGATCAGGATTGTGGATATCCGGATTGCAAGGACTCTTTGTAAGTGCCTTCGGTTCTGTTCGAGCCCGGAACAGACTTGTATGGATTGTGTGTCTGACATTACAAATTGAGATATAAAGCCGACACTAGTACAAAACTGGTCATTTGTGTCGGTTGTGTAACCCCTGTTGTGTCGGTTTTACAACCGACTCATATGAAGACGACACAAAAGACAATTTTCTGTTGTGTCGGTTGTACGACCGACACAAATATCAATCATTTGTGTCGGTTGTTATTAAAGAACCGACACAAAACTATGAACAGTTGTGTCGGTCTTTCTAAAAGGACCGACACAAATCAGCTTGTATAGTGAAGCACACCACTGTTTATTGTGTCGGTCCTTTTATAAAAACCGACACAACTGTTCATAGTTTTGTGTCGGTTCTTTATTAACAACCGACACAAATGATTGATATTTGTGTCGGTTATGTATGTTTTTTCAACCGACACAACTGATATAAAGTTGTATCGGTTCCCTTTGAAGTAACAACCGACACAAGTAATATCTGAAGCAAAAAAAATATTATTACCGTTTAAGATTATAGAAACAGTATGAAATTGAATTTTAATTTTTTATAAACCGACGTTACTATGAACTGATTGAACAAAAAATATAATTATATTATCCATCAACATAATTCATGTTTACGGACCAAAATAGAATAAAATCTATCACAAACATAACGTACATAACAAAATACCAACGTACGTTACAAAAGATCAGCATACACAACCAACTACATCCAATTATACATGATATAACTAGGTAAATTCTCTCGAACCTCGTCTATCCCTTGTTGGTTATAAGAACCGTCTCGTACAAAGTCCTGCAATTAGGAGAATTGTTATACAAAAGACAATAATTAAGTCAGGAATACTCTGCAATTATATATAAAAGATCAGTCTGAGAGGAATGTAATTCAAACACAGGTTGAACCATGCATAAGCTGAATATTGGAAACTTGATATCAAAAATTTCATAATGAAGGACCGGTTAAGCAACTGTTTTCTAGGGTTGGAACATAACAAGTTATGGTAATCCTATGTATGTGCTCCAATCAAAACTAAAGAACATTAAACTTGCTTTGAAACTTTGGGTTAAAACAACATATCGTTATGGTACCAAGCATCTGCTGACATAAGGAAAATACTTGAGGAAGTCCGGAGAAACTTGATGCTTCACCCAGATGATATCAATATTTCTATTATTGAACATTATCTAAACAAACAGCTTATGGAAAGCTTGAAATACGTAATGGACATCGTGAAACAAAAATTGGGCAAAGCTTTCTTTCTGGCTGGAGACAGAAACACATCCTTTTTTCATAACTCACTAAAGCTAAACCATGCTAAATCTAAAATTCACTCCCTGAATGATATTAATAGTGTAGCCCAGATTCACCCCTCTAAAATCCAAAATGCATTATTAGAATATATTTGTTCACCAGCTTCAACAAGCCACCTAATGGAAGCTACAAACCTAGAAATACGGAATAAAGCAGCTGCTTCCAAATACCTCAACGCACTTCTTCTTAATAGTCAAATTTTGTGGACTCAATTCACCAAACCCCCTGCACAAACTGTCACACCTCTGCCTTCACATCAGTGCAACACTACCTCCAATTCATTTACTCTGACCAATCATATACAGTACACAATCATTCACCATCCATTGATCAAACAACCAATACCATCATCACAACCTGACATCTACACAGTGCATACTACTCCCCAAATACAACTGTGGCTCCTTCTACCCAACCACTTGTATTACTGCTGCACTGTCATACCTCAACAACTTCACTCCCATGTTGCACACTGCATCAACCCTCAAGTTCATCAGCAACCAATCCATATCATTCCATTGCCTCCACCACATATAATATACCTGTGCACTGACAAATCTGCCTACTACAACTCACGTCCACATTTCTACAATCATCCCACCAACACCATCACAACATTTCCCCAATACATTCATTTCATTAACATCTCACTGACAAACTTCAAAAATCATCAGCCACATCCCCTTTTCAACCATCAACTTACCCATACATCATTCACTACAGACCTTTCTACCATATCGGTACGAACCATATCACTGCACAACCATCCCCCACTGCAATATACAATTTCCAAAAACCATTTTACAACTGCATTTTCAAAACTGCATTATCTTTTATTTTGCAACAAATTCACAACATCCACATACCACTGATACACCTTTCCTGTTGCTCCCTGACCACCCTCCCAATAAACTGCATCACAACAATAGAAAAACAACACCCCCTGTCTGCTTAACATCCTTCTTCCTACTGCACACAATAACATCATCCCATTGCTGCCTCCATTGCTACAGCCATTCAAAACTGCAACCTTCAACACTTCACGCCCACATTTCTACAATCAACAATCAACAAACAGTACACAATTGCTCTGCTGCCTTCCTCCACATAAACTTCATACAACATATCACCATCACTCTGTAAAACTGCGGCATACCTCCTCTAACTGCCACTACACCCAGAAACTCCACAGTGACCACGACCTCGTCATAATGCCCTTCACTTAACTTCAACATCGAGCATCATCCTCACCAAAATCGCCAACTCCAAAATCGAGCCTCCTATTGCCGCGACTCCTACAACCACGACTTCGATTCTCCATATAATAATCACTAGCGATCGCCTTCAAATACACGAAATTCTCCATATAATAATCACTGCAGTTTCAACCTCCCTGCAACATAACATAACATCAGCTTCCACAACCAAAACTACCACCATCCATCAAATTCCTCTGCATATATCACTGCCACCCTGCATAACACTGCCACCCTGCATATACCATCCATCAAATTCCTCTGGCCAAACTGTCATTCCCTATCCACCACTACACTCCCCCACAACAGTAGTCAACCACACCAGACAATCCCCACCCTCAAACAACTTGCCTGTGCCATTCTTCCACTTGCCTGTACCACTTCTTCAAGCTGCCATCATTTCTAATGACCATTCTTTGCAACTGCAAGAAGCACTAACCGCATCAATTGCCTACAAATATCTCCACTGCACTTGCCTGTTTGTTTCAACTGCCTCCTCTATCATTCAACCAACTTCCAATCCAAACAACACTGTGAACAATCCACAAATACCCTTGCTCTTCTTCATTCCAGCAATCATCCACAACCCCACAGCTGCAATCTCATCACTGACATTACTGCAATCAAATCCCAACATATATCTATCTGCACTTACAACCATAGTTTACTCTTTGCACAATCACAGTTGCACTTTAACTCAATCATCCCTCCGCTTTACTTCAGTTCATCCCCTGACCTCCACCACCATCAACTGAATCACTACCTGCATCTACAACACTTCAATTCAACATCCATCATCATCACACTGCAATTAATACAACATACTTCACTTGCAATTCCCTGTCCACCACTACACTACTGCACATCACTTTGCCTCCTCCTCTACAATTCCTCTACTCGAAAACAAACTCACACCCACTGTCTCCACTTCATTCATCATCCCCCTGTCACCCTCTTCACACCTTCATTTCCATAAAACTGCAACATCAAAACCACCCTCACCATCACCTCTGCCCCTGCCCACTACTTTTCAGTTACAAGAAAACCTCAATCTGCCATAAACTAACCCATTACCATCCAAAAATGTTGCCTTCCCGCTGAAACCACTGTACCATCTCAATCATCTATCCACCCCTTAGCAAACTTCAACTTCCTTTCTATTCCACCCATCGTCCTACAACTTACAGCCTTCTCCAACCCATCCTCCTACAGCTTTGTTGGAATATATTGAATATCACATTAGTTGACGTAAACTATCCTATTGTTTCTTTTTTTTCGTTTTTTTCTTTTTTTTTGTCAAAATGCAATTTATTGCAGTGAACAAGTCATTAAACCACTATAGTTTGAAGGGTTAATTGTAGTGTAGTAGGTCAACATAGGACAACTAAACATTAAGAATGAATACTAGGTATAGTTTTACTGTACGATAGAGGATCGGAAGAGCAATTCATATAATGCCTGGCATTGTTTAGCCAACTTAACTTAGCTTAAGTTCTATAATCAATCAAATTCTAGTTCTTATATATCTCTTACAAAATTCGAAGGAGAAATCAAAGTGAAAGACTCGAACAGGCTTTGAAAAGATGAGAGAATTCACCTAAACTTAAGAAACGATTTCGGCAGGAACTTGATTTGAGGAACCCGAATTTTAAAATTCGAGAAAACCTAGTCTCCTAAATCGCCCAAATGATTTCGACAGCAAAGATGATATAAAGGTACTGTAATATTCAAGTACCATTACCCCTTCTTCTATTAATTTGAGGATGGGTTTCAAGTGAAATCTAAACCAAGCAATGAATAGTTTATTAAGAAGGTGAATAACAATAACGAATTACCATGCAAGTCATCTCCATTCCATCCCAACTGAATCTGCATACTGTTTCATGATAACTATAAGATCAAACTGTTCAAAAAATATGCTGCAAAAACCAAGTATCCAAGCTTACATTTCAAACCTGAAAATACTTAATAATTTCTTTGCATTCTACTTTTGCCTACGTGGTAAATTTAGGGGAAACAACATTAATATTAATTATATCATTGCTCACATGATACTCTAATATTACATCAGAGCATCTGATCCAAATCAATATATTCGCTCTGCTTATCGAAGTCAAAAAGTGTATCATTGTTAGTTCTCATGTAAAATCAAGGAGTAATATTCTAGTTTGATTAATTTTTAGCCCCCATATTTACTTGTCCATTTTTTTTGCAATTTTGTACATAAAGCTTAATTGATGATCAAACCAGAGAACCAAATGAATATAATGATATGCCAACTATTTAATAAATATAAATACCTTTCACGATCATACGCCTAGGCAAGAAACCACCAACCACAGCATCATCTTCTATAAGCTCAACCGAAACAATGTCAGTATCAACATACTGAAAAAATATGATCATATTATAGACATATCTTTACTAAAGAGAAGGAAAAACTGTCCAATTTGTAGGGTCGTTTAAATTCAGAAATGGCTGCTGTTTGTTTTTTTCTTTTAATTGCTTGTTTAGTAGCTTTGGCTCACTTTTAGGTTCTGGCAATGGATTTGCCTATCCACCTGAAAAGCATGCATTCAATATGATGACAATGTAAAAAAGAGGAAAAACGCGGGTACTAAGTTGTAACCAAAATAGATACTAAACATCATCCACTATTTTGATATAATAATCAGATATGTTCATTTTCATCTATACAGCAAGTAGGAAGAAATAATACGACTTAGAGTAAGGCAAATGTAACGTATCAAACCTGTAAACATAGTGGAAAAAACTCATCTGAGCTCATTTGAGTATTGTGTTTTGCATTTACATCTTATCTTACATCTCAAGCTCTTTTGAAAGAAAACTTAGTATTATACAACATAATGGTGGTTCAAAATTAATCAATTAAATTTGCTTTTTGGTTAAAATAATTCATGACAATAATAAGAAGGTAAAGTATGCATAGTGCCAAATACTTAAAAATTAGGAATTTAGCTAACAAAGTATCTGGTTGGAGTAATTGCCTCGGTAGTTGCATCTTGGGATTTAAAGAAGGGCATTAAATATAGGGGAATTAAAGAAGCCGGATCTAGAGAATTCAAGAAAAAACTATAATCATTGAAACAGAAGAGTGAAAGCTATGTATTTCAAATATCAGAAATCAATAAAACCTCAAAAGAAGGGCAAATGAAGACAAATACAATCGTAGACTGCAACAGGATAAAGAGAAGGCAGCTAGTGTTATCGGATACATGGACTAAAATTTGTCTACTGAAAGAACTAGAAGTGAAGAAAATAAGTTTGAATTTTACAGATATTTTGTAATGCTAAAAGCACAATAAAGAAGCTGCAATAGCCCTTGGTGAACAGCTACTAAATTTCCTTCTTTCTGAGTTGGTAAAAGAGCTACTTATTTTGTAAATTAGAAATAATGTATTTTATTATTACTTTGCAAAAACTTTCTGTATTTTATCCTGCAACAAATGTAATATATGCTCCCTATTTTCCATGTCCATGCAATTCTTTGTTTTCCATAACCACCAGAAGTCTTCTAAACAAAGCAAAAATTCATGAGGAAGAGGCCTTCATCATCTACAAATGCAACAACCTTTTCAGTCTTGTACTCATGCTACTCTCCATTGTACATGTCTATTTTATAATTTTGTAAATATGTTGGGTCTTTTTTATTCTATTGTCATGATTATAGTTGTTTTTTTATTCTTGTAAGGTACTTGACTTATCTGTACCTAACATTTGAACAAACATTTTGCAGTCAAAATATAAATATCAAATGTTACACCAAAATAACTCACCATATAAAGCACATATCACCTCAGCAAAACAGCCTTCTTCCCATTCAGATCTCTCAAAGAATGTGCAACACATCTGTATTATGACATTGATGCCTAACTAAATGCTAGTTCTCATGCAATTAACATACTGAAACTCAAAGGATGTTATTTTAGTTCTTTACAAACCAACTAACAGTAGTGATATATGGCTATTGTCCCATGATTATATATCCTTAATATCGTGAAAATAAAATTAATTTTCATTTAAATTCATGGCTACAAACTCAGCATTCACATATTACTTTCACCTTTTAAGTAAATATCCATTATTATATAACCAACAGCAAAAAGTAGTCCCAAATCATGATAACAGATTTTGCTAGAACCATTTGAGCTTGGCCGCAAACTTTTAAAATATAAGAATCTAACAAATTGTAATTGAAAGTACATTTTCGATGGCTCACATTATTTACTGGTTAAAGTATCCTAATCATTTCAGCTAAAAGACTTGAACTTTATGTATGTGAACATCTAGTACTAGCAAATTATTTCAGCATAAAATTATGTGTAATCGCTAACCAGAAGATAATTTCTCCAAAATTTCACAACTGCTAGATTAAGCAGCAGTAAGTGCTTTCAGGGCTGCAAGCCTCCTGGGATGAATGACAAAATAGTGATTATTATATAAATATATGGAAATATACAGAAACAAATATATTTACTCGGTGAAATTTGTTCCTGCAATTTTATTCGGGTTCTAATTAGATGGTATTAGCTGAAGAAATATACAGAAACAAATATAAATTCAAACAATTAAAATAAAAAGGGGGGACAGTCAAAATACTTTCGACAATAACAAAAGGCATACCACTGAAAGCGCTTCCACTTCCAAATCTGCAATTAGGCAACCATCCTCACTTCCAAATCTATAACCCCACCGAGTTGCTCGAGACTACGAGCTTCATTTTGCATGCGAACTTAGCCATTTAGGAATATTAGCAGTGGAGAATGACGTCAATCCAAATGCAGAAGGATTTCTAACATGAAGCGGGAAAATGATAAACCGCTATAAGAAACTTTGACAAAGAGTTCCATTTTGAAAAGTTTATTACAAATTTTTGAAAAGCAGAGTTGTAAAAAACCTTTATTACAACTGACATTTTTTAGCAGTTGTAAAAATACAGTTGTAATATGGTCATTTTGTTGTAGTGATAAAACCTGTATACAATTCATGTATAAAATAAGAACATGCTATTGTATATTAGATTTAAACAAGAAACATGACATGCTGACGTGTATATTTATAAAAGTCTGACATGCTGCTGTTAAAATTAATTTTTATTTCGTTTGTATAGAAACATGTACCTCATTCATAAAACATGTACAAGTTAGTATTTCATTGTACATCATTCAACAAGTTATACAACAACAGTCAAATACCACAATAAACACAGCAACCAATTCATGTTTCAGGGTCATCAAGTTTAGGAATACACACAACAACTAAAAAGTCACAAAGTGAACATCTCAAAGTATCATGTCTTAGCAATGAAAAAAGTTACAAGGTCCTTCAGTAACACATCACAACAATGATATGTGTTACGGTGTCAACAAATTTAGAAGCAACAACAAACAATTATGTCTCAGGGTCATTAATAGTGCTGCTAAAACAACCTAAATAAGTTACAGAGCAAGCATCACATTCAATAACAATCAAAGCCATGAAACAGTGAAGGACAAGATATATATACTTACCAACATATGAGCGTATCTATTGATTGTTATTCTTTGCACATATTTTAATATTCTATGTAATAAGTTAGGTTATGGGCATACATTTATGAGCAATCAATCGCTTTAATTAGATGGAAAACAGCTTTCATAAATTCTTATCAATTTAATTCTAATTACATGGAAATTTGATGTTCGTGGAAACAACACAATACAAAAGGAAATAAAACAGTAATCAGTTTTCTCATGTGCTCTAAAGGAGTCGATAATTCAGAAGCAAGAATAAAGCTTTTACCAAATTCAAAATCAGTTACGATGGCCATATTTACATATTATTCCTAATAATATTTTAGTCAATAGTCAACTTTTTTATAATAATACGATACAAAAGGTTTGTCGTTACTGTAATATTATATGAACCAAGATTTTAATATTCTAGCTCATTTCATGGTTACATGAGCTAATTACTTTTTCGGTGGTGCTATACAGCGGGTCTCAACAAAAGTGCTATAATGGTTATACGCTCGATCATGATATCGTCGATATAACAAAGAGTACTCTGGTCTAAAATTGAGAACTCTCAAATATACACTAGCATAGCTGGAATAAATTCGGCGATGTGGGAGATTAAACATAAGGCAGCGTTGGTCCAATTTAAAACCCATTACCAAGTTCAATTACATTTTTACGCATAAATCCATGGGATTTGCATTCATACTGGTAATGTTAAATAACGATTTTGCCTAAACAATCCTATTTTAGATATACAAATTTTTTAAACTTGATTTCATTTTATTTCTCGTATTTAATAAAATTATATATAATTTCAGTTTTAATTTTGATCACAGCAAACATAAAATCTATATCGCTAGTCTCAAAATTTCTAATATATAAGTATCAAATTTTGAACGTATGAACCAAACTAAGTTCTAGAGCATAATAAACCTCTTTGTTTCTTTATCACGCATTTTATAGGAGAAAAATTCATTTACTTATTGAATTTTCATATCATCGGACGAACAGTATAGGTAAAAGTGCAACGAATAAAAATGGTTAAAACTGACCATCAAAAGCATGATAAAAAATGGATTGCAAACATAATGGGTCATAAATGGAGACTTAGTGGAAGTAAATGGCAATCAGGGAGATGAAGGTGGTACACATAAGACCGACAATGAATTTGATTATATAGGAACGTACAAATTAGTTTAAGTAGCAACATGTAATTTGAATTGCAGCTTGCAGTAGGAGCTGAACCGCACATCAAAAATAAATAAAACATGTTGATTATTACTTCTTTTGGTGAAAGAGGGATGCTTTAGTATTGAAGTAAGTGGCATACCTACTCACTGTACACTTGGAATGAAAGTGCAGATTGATACGGTTGCATCATCAACACCGACTCCTGCTCCTCCGTCTACGCCTACATCACCACCTCCACAGTCGGGTCCCTCGACCCCAACAATGGGCCCACCAACATCGACCCCAACAACGATGCCGCCACCACCGCTGGCCCCCTCAATGATGCCGCCGCCACCGACCTCGACACCGTCGAGAAGTAGCAATCTGCAAGCTATGGCTGCAGGTGGGGTTGGATTTGGACTTGGACTACTCCTGCTTTTTGCTTTTTAATCATACTTACAGATATTATTTTTGTGTTTGTTTCCACGAACATAAAATTTGTTTTACGAAGAAGAAACGAAGAGACGGGTCGGGTACTAAATTTTCCCTCTAAAATTTAGGGTTCGCGGGAAAATATGGGGCGGCTGAAATGGATTTGGGGGAAAAGTTGTGTGCCTATTGTGTCGGTTCTTGAACAACCGATGCTATTGTATTTAATTGTGTCGGTTGTTCAAACAGCCGACACGAGTAGATCTATTGCTTCCCTTCAATTGTGTCGGTTTCTTAAGAACAACAGATGCAAATTACATTTTTAAGATTTTCTTTTTACCCATAAGTCAATAGTTTCAGTTGTTAATGAACAACCGACACAAATTACACTATTTGTGTCGGTTTTATGGACAACCGACACAAATGAGGCGAAGCAACTGATCTGTTTTGTACTAGTGCGATTTCTTTCAAATATATTTCTGTTGGTGGCGGAGAATTTATTCTTTTAGCTTAACACCCTTCTTTGAGACGTACGAGCTCAGAGGTTATGTAGTTGAAGGTTATCAGCAATATATTCCCATTTTGGTAATGTGACATGCTGAGTGTTGCTGTGAAATGATCATTGTGTTGATTATTTGTGATAGGATCATTTGTTTGATCGTCTATCTTGGTGATCATTTCTATGATCATTTGTTGACCCAAAGCATGGATTTTGTATAAAGTATGTTTTTGTGGACGAGACTTCGTCGAGCCTCACATCCCGGAAATGGTCAAAACAGGAAAGATGCGGCAAGGTTATGAGTGATAGCGCCCTTTAGGATATGTGCATTTCCTTCTGGAAAAGGGTGGTATCATGGTATGGAGCCCAGATACTTACTCATGTTGAAACACTTTATTATTATGATTGTGTGAATTGATTAGAGAGCTCTCGGATAAAGGTCCCAAAGGACCGGGGGATGGCATATTCGGTCAGTTGTTACTCAGTTAGGGGTAACCCGGCCTTGTGTTGGCAGAGATCCGGTTTGGTTCTCGGGGATGTCCATCCAGAGGCATTCTCATGTGGCAATGGGAAGTTCCTTGGCCTGACCATTTGTTGGAAATCCAATTCCCAATACGAAACTTGTACGGTATTAGTTGTAGAACCTGCCATTTACTTATGGTGGTCACCACTGTTTAGATGGTCGCTATAGTAGGCATACGATAATGGTCGTATGTTGGCTAAGATTTATATCTTTATTTTCGAAATGATTTGTTATACACTATGCACTAGTAATAATATCAAATGTTATTTTAAATGTGTATTAAGCATCTTTGACTATCATAAGGAGAAATCTCCTCCGATTCTGCGTTTGCATGTGTGTGTGTGCGGGAGGCCTTATGGTAGTCTCATTTTTAAAAGCATTGCGAATTGACTTTAAAAATATTCTTCTATTTTGATTTTAAAGAAAATAAACTGTTTTGAGTTCTCAGACCAGTCACATGACTGACTCGGAGTTTATTGTTTTCCTTCCTAAACTCTGGGTGCCCACCAATTTCCACACGGGCAGTCAAGAGTTAAGGTTTATCAGGATATTCTGGATATTCTGGAGTTGCTGGAGGCAAGCTGGATGGCATGGCGTATTACTTATATATAGTATTTCTTTTCCGCTGTTTGATGTTGTTTGTAGTTGTACACTCTGATGATATGTTGTAATGAAATGTAATGTAATAACTGATATGGTTCTTTGTTTAAAGATTATTCATTTATCTATTATATGTTGTTCCGCTGCGAATTGTGAGATTCTGATGTTGTTCTGTCGTTTTCTTTCTGTCCCGTTCTATTTTCTATTCTCTGTTTCCTTTTCCCCTCTATTTCATATCTTCTCTCTCTCCTTCTTTCTTTTTCTTTTCTTTTTAAAACCCTAACTATTCGGTTTTTCAGCAACGAAAAATCGCGTTTGTTACATTTGGTATCAGAGCATATGGTTAAGCGACAACCATGGTTCTGTTGGGTATTACTCATTAGAGATAGAGTCAGTAGTACTCTAGAATGAGTTTGAGTGTAATAATAGCTATGAGAGCGTATTTGTTAGTGAATATGAAATTGTTTTATATTGTGATGATTGGTTTGTTGAGTGGTATATAGATTCTGGTTAATACGAGTAATTAACATTGTTGATAGGGATCTCTAAACACTTGAATAGAACAATTCGGCACAGTATTATTTAAAATTGGGTAAATGAAATAATTTTACCTTGATTATATTTTCATATATAAAGGAATAATTTTTCAGAATTATTAAAGTATTTATAAGTTGATTGTTTGGTTGTTAAATAAGTTGTTTGAATAATCCAAATAAAAGAATAATTGTATAAGCAAAAGAATTATAAGAATTGAATTATAATTAAAGTGATTTACAATTGTGAAATAAACTTATATATATAAAAAAGTGAAACTATATTTATGAATATGAGTTGTAAATAAAAATGAATTTAAAGTTAAATGAAAATTTACTTCAGAATTGGAATCTGAATTTATTTACAAGTGGGAATTTAAGTTATGTAAAACTAAGTGATGTTTAAATGAAGTATAACTTAAGAGATGTTGAATGAAGTTGATTTTGATATCAAACTAAAGTAAATTAATAAAGTTAAGTGATAAATGTGAACTTGAGTTATATGAATGAAATTCAACTTTGGAAATTGAATTGAATGAATGGATTGAATGTAAATCAATTAAAAGTAAATCAAATTGATATGGAATAATGAATATAAGTGTAAATTCATTAAAAACTAATGTTATTGGAAGCTGAAAGATTGAATGAAAATCAATTTAATTAAACCAATTGAAAGTAAAGGTGTTAAACCGAATTGAATGAATAAGCAAAGGAATTTGGTTATAATTAATATACATTGGTTGTTATATGATTGTTAGTTGATTGTATATAATTCATTAAGTGTTAATGAAAGTGAATTAATGAAATTGAAAACCATTTCATTGAATATTAATGAGAATATGAATGAATATTGTTGGTTATGAATGATAGTTGGATGATAGTTGGTTGATGTTTGCATTTGCTATGTTGGCATATATAGTTGTTATGTTGCTATATGTTGTATATCGATACTATTGTCATATATGCATGTTCTCATGTTGTTTGTTGAGTGTTTAGTAGGTGCAGATCGCGTTTGCTTCGCATTTGGAGCTCGCTTTCGTGCTATATTAGCCGTATATGCTTGCTAATAAAATATAAGGTACATATCTCGGATTAAATATCGTACTTTTAAACTTTTTTCCCTGCGGGATGCCTCATTACTTGATGAGATGTATATTTGTGATATATATACTGTCATTTTTTTTCGGATCGAGCCGCGCAAAGGAGACTATGGCAAATTTTTCCGAAAATTTAAGGCGTTGGAAAATTTTGAGAAAATTTGGAAAATTTTGAAAACTTAAACTTTGATTTGGAATTGAAAGTTAAACAATAGTAATTGTTTTCGAAAAGATAACTAAGTATGATTTAAAAACATAGTAAAGTTATTGTAAGAAGTTTAACTATGAATTTTGGAAAATTAATAGATTCTGTAACTTTTCTTACTTAGTAATTTCGAGGACGAAATTCTTTTAAGGGGGGAAGATTGTAACGACCCAGAATTTTTATTAATTAAAATTTGAATATTTAATTAATTTTAAATAATAATAAGTGAAATTTATTAGTCGAATAAATTTTATTTCTAATTATTGGATTTAATTGGATAATTAAATCGATAATTTAATATGTTAAATTATGGGAATAATTGAAAATGGGGTTAAATATGACTGAAAATGATTTGTAAAATTTTATTTTATCATATTGGAATTAGAATGATATTTTAGAACTTTTAAAATCGAATTAAAAGTTTATTTGTGAAAATTGAATATTTTAATATTTAATCGACTAGTGAAAATAGCTAATTTTTGAACAGTCTCAGAATTGAACGAAACCTGTTCCATTGGATCCGTAATAGTTAGTTATTACCGGATTTCAAATTTCATGTCAATCGGAGTTATCGTTTGATCGTGCAGCTCGAAACGCATCGAATTATTTTTAATATTAATTTGGCGAGTTAAAATAGCCATTTTTCAAAAAGTCTCGGATTTCGACGAAACTAGTTTCATCGAATCGTAATGTGATATTATTGTAAGGTTTCAAATTTCGTGTCAATTGGATTTACCGTTTGTCCGGTACAAATTAAAACGCCTAGAAAATCGTTTAAATCGATTTAATTTAAATTGAACGTTTATTGCCATAACTCGCACAGATGACCGAATTAGCTTCCGAAACCTGTTCCATTGTGTCCGGAACGCGGGATAAACCCTAGGAACGTCGGTCACTGCGCGTAAATCGGAGTTCGGAATTCCCGGATGAATAGTGTTCGTTCGATTCTCTATAAATAGCCCCCACCCTTCATAAATAAAAAAAATTATCTAAACCTAATTTCTAGCAGCCGCCGCCAGTTACAACCGAAGGCCGAGATTTTCGTTTTTTCTTCTTTATTTTTCTCCCAATCCACTCAACGATTCAACAAACTCTCAACTAGAGAATCGAAGAGCACGAAGAGCTCTATAATATCAACGGTGATGATCGAAATCGGGGTGGTGGATTGACTGCAGCACGCGTTCAAAGGCCATGCGTTCGGCCCCGAACTACGAGCGAATGAAGCAACCGAGCTTCACCATATTGGGCGCGGTGGTGCTCTTCGAGATGCTCTTCAACGTGGCGCTTCCTGATCGAATTATCGTCGAGTGGTGTGGCGTGCGTTTTAAACCCTAGGAGAAGCTAATGGGTTCGGCCTAATACCTGTTGCGTGCGTTCGAATACGAGAGGGAAGGAGATGAAGACATGCGGCCCTGATGCAAAACAGTGGGATCTTGTGGCTAGGAATAGATGTAGGTTGAAAATAATAAAATTATGTTGTAATTTGTTTATAAAAAAATTCGTGTATCTTTAAAAATTCTTATCTTTTTCATATGAGGTCGAAAACACGTGAAACCAGTTGCATTGGAATCGTATCGACGAGCACTACGCGATGGAGTTGGATTGGAGTCGTTTGGAGTTAGTGAGAATTTCGGATAAAATTAAACGTCCGTTTAATTTTATTCGAAATAAATCGCTAAAACGAAATTGAAATCAAGGTGAGAACTTCTCACTCAATCGAATCGGTTTCGATTTTATTTTAAATAGTTAAATTTAAAATTGTTGAATGCATGTTTGAATGATGATTGTTATCTATTGATTGTTAAAATAGACATTATGCGCCGTTAGTAAGCGGATGTTATTTATTAAAAACATATACCGCGAATATTTCATAAACAGTGAAATTGGTATTATATATGATATCAATATATATATATTGGCATATGTATATATTGCAGTTGTTGATTCCCCGCATTTTTTAGCGGATGAGACCCTATTGCGTCGTTATTAAGCGGATAATATTTTAAATCCCATATACCGCGATAATTTCGTACTAGAACGGAATTGGTATTGTGCTAATGTTTTTGGATGCAGGAAAACAGGTTGGAGGGATCCAACTGGATTCCTCAACAGTTTTTTATTTGATTTCAGATATTTTGATATTTGATGGATTATCATATACGATATATGATGTCGTTGTAGTCGTGATTGACTATTTGGTGTGTAGCATCATTGGACCCAAATTTTGGGATTTTAAAGTGATTTTTGAAAATATACTTTATTTTTTGGAATTGATCCATTTCAAATAAATAAACGTTATAATTTTTAAAGTTATAAAAATTATGATTTTTGAGAAATATAGTTAAAAGATTGATTTTTGAGAAATATGGATTAATAATTTTATAAAATAGTTTAAATTGAAATTTCTGAATTTATTGTAAAAAAGCATATATATAGGATTTATAAAATTGGTTATTTTGTAAATCAAAAGGATGAAATTATAAAGGAATATAAAGACGTTTTAAACAATAATATAAATTGAATTATATTAAGAGATTTATAAATGGATATTTATAAATTGAAATATTGACATTATGAAACGAGTTTTTATAAGTGTTTGAATGAAGTGAAAATGAATTTAGTAAATGAATGAAATTTACAGGATTATAAACAGTGAAGTTATAAATGAAATTTTATAAACAGTAGGTTTATAAAATTTATAAAGTTATTAAAAGAATGGATTTTTGATAAACAAATCTTATAAGTTATAAGATTTATAACTATGAAGTTTAAAGGAACGTTTTTGCAAATGAATAAATTATAAGTATTTAACTTGTAATATGAACTTTTGGTTTATAATTGAGTTATAAATCGAATAGGTTAATTGTAACATTATCGATTTTTCGTTGCCGAAAAACCGAATAGTTAGGGTTTTTAAAAAGAAAAGAAAAAGGCAGAAGTAGAAGAAGAGAGAAAAGATAGAGAAAATAGAGGGAAAAGAAAACAGAAAATAGAAGATATAGAAAAGAAAATAGAACGGGACAGAAGAAAGACAACATAACAAAAAGAACAACATCAGAATCTCACAATCGCAGCGGAACAACATATAATAATAAATGAATAATCTTTAAACAAAGAACTATATCAGTTATTACATTTCATTTCATCATATCATCAGAGTGTACAACATCATACAACGACAAACAGCGGAAAAGAAATACTATATACTAGTAATACGCCATGCCATCCAGCTTGCCTCCAACAACTCCAGAATATCCAGAATATCCTGATAAACCTAACTCTTGACTGCCCGTGTGGAAATTTGTGGGCACCCAGAGTTTAGGAAGGAAAACAATAAACTCCGAGTCAGTCATGTGACTGGTGTGAGAACTCAAAACAATTTATTTACTTTAAAAATCAAAAAGAGGAATATTTTTAAATTCAATTCGCAATGCTTTTAAAAATGAGACTACCATAAGGCCTCCCGCACACACACACAATGCAAACGCAGAATCGGAGGAGATTTCTCCTTATGATAGTCAAAGATGCTTGATACGCATTTAAAATAACATTTGATATTATTACTAGTGCATAGTGTAGTAAAATCATTTCTAAAATAAAGATATAAATCTTAGCCAACATACGACCATTATCGTATGCCTACTATAGCTATCATCCAAACAGTGGGGCGCCACCATAAGTGAATGATAGGTTCTACAACTAATATCGTACAAGTTTCGTATTGGGAATTGGATTTCCAACAAATGGTCAGGCCAAGGAACTTCCCATTGCCACATGAGAATGCCTCTGGATGGACATCCCCGAGAACCAAACCGGATCTCTACCAACACAAGGCCGGGTTACCCCTAACTGAGTAACAACTGACCGAATATGCCATCCCCCGGTCCTTTGGGACCTTTATCCGAGAGCTCTCTAATCAATTCACACAATCATAAAAATAAATTATTTCAACATTAGTAAGTATCTGGGCTCCATACCATGATACCACCCTTTTCCAGAAGGAAATGCACATATCCTAAAGGGCGCTACCCCTCATAACCTTGCCGCATCTTTCCTGTTTTGACCATTTCCGGGATGTGAGGCTCGACGAAGTCTCGTCCACAAAAACATACTTTATACAAAAGCCATGCTTTGGGTCAACAAATGATCATAGAAATGATCACCAAGATAGACGATCAAACAAATGATCCTATCACAAATAATCAACACAATGATCATTTCAGCAACACTCAGTATGTCACATTACCAAATTGGGAATATATTGCTGATAACTTCAACTATATAACCTCTGAGCTCGTACGTCTCAGAGAAGGGTGTTAAGCTAAAAGAATAAATTCTCCGCCACCAACAGAAATATATTTGAAAGAAATTGGCTTTATATCTCAAATTGTAATGCCAGACATACAATCCATACAAGTCTATTCCGGGCGCGAACAAAACCGAAGGCACTTACAATGAAGTCCTTGCAATCCGGATATCCACAATCCTGATCGGATTCCCCATCACATATGGAGAACTCTATACCGTAGCTACTCGGTGCAGAGTCAATCGACAGGTCATCCTATCGCTCTCGCAAATATCGGGTCTTCAACACCGATCTTCAAATGCAATTCACAACGACGTATCACATATTCGGAATGGGTTATACGACCCTATGGACCTTTCCCGGTTAACCTGAATAGTGAGCGCTTATTCAAAAATAAGTGTGGCATTCAAATTCAATCAAATCATATCAAATACCCATTCAAAGGGAAATATTGATAGTCGGTTATTGAACTATAAATGGATATGCACACATCACCAGATTCCAAATAATTTTTCCAAATTATTTACTTTCCAAAATATCTTTACAAGATATATAATTTCAATACTTCATAAATAAATCAATATTTTTTTTTAAACAAATTCCACTTTCTTTTATAAATTCCATAGTGAATTTACTTTCCAAAATATCCATACATATACGATTTCAATTCGATTTCTAATATTCATTTTCAATTTATCTTCAAAAAGATAAATTCTAAATATTCACTTTATATTGGAAAACAATTCCATACTTATTAAAATAAGTAATTCAAATCTTTTTATTTTCAACCTTTGGAAAATATTCCATATACTTAAATCGAAATTAAGTATATATTTCATTCTTTAAGGAAATCATTCTCTTAAACATATTTATTTGGGCCAAAACGAATGTTGCGTAAAACATCGTTACGACAACCCAAAATCACTAGTATAGGGATTCGAAATTAGAATAGATATATAAATCCCAATACTATACAAAACATTTCCTTTCGGAAATAATTTACTATAACAATAGTGTTATAGTCCACCATTTCCTTTTATTTCTCGAAAACGTCTATTTCAACAATAAATGTTGAAATCTATGGTTTCGAATCTCAACACATTTAAAAATATCGTTAGATCGTTTTAATTCTATTTAAAACATCACATTCAAAAATTTTCTTTAACGTGTTATTCACTATTCAAAAATGTGAATAAACTTCGTTAACAAATTTCATTCTTTTATTCATTTTAATTCAAAGAATTATTCACTATTCAAAAATGTGAATATAACTCCATTAATAGGTTTCAAAAATTTTCTTATCAAAATAAGTCGCTTGCGAATTTATAAAACAACGTTTATAAATTCCATTTCTATTTATTTATAAAAACTTCCTTTTTATAAATCCTTTTATTAACCTATTCCAGTTTATAACTCAATTATAAACTAAAAGTTCATATTATAAGTTAAATACTTATAAAACGATTATTTTACAAAATCGTTCTTTTAAAGACTTTCCAAATTATAAATCTTATAACTTATAAGATTCATTTATTTAACCAAATTTATTCCTCAAATAACTTCACAAATTTATAAATCTTACTATTTATAAATTTCGTTTATAACTTCACCGTTTATAAATCTATAAATTTCATTCTTTAATGAAATTCATTTTCACTTCATTCAAACACTTATAAAAACTCGTTTTATAATGTCTATATTTCGATGTATAAATATCCATTTATAAATCTCTTAATATAAATCAATTCATATTAATATTTTAAAACGTCTTTAAACTCCTTTATAATTTCATCCTTTTGACTTATAAAATAATCAAATCTTTATAAATTCTATTTTTAAACTTTTAATAATAATAAATTCAAAAATCCAGTTTAAACTATTTTATAAAATCATTTGTTCATATTTCTCAAAAATCAGCTTTTAACTATATTTCACAAAAACCATAATTTTATAACTTTAAAAATTATAGCGTTTGATTATTTAAAATGGATCAATTCTAAAAATATAGTATATTTTCAAAAATCACTTTAAAAATCATTTTAAAATCCCAAAATCTGGGTCCAATGATGCTACACACCAAATAGTCAATCACGACTACAACGACATCATATATCGTATATGATAATCCATCAAATATCAAAAGATCTGAAATCAAATAAAAACTGTTGAGGAATCCAGTTGGATCCCTCCAACCTGTTTTCCTGCATCCAAAAACATTAGCACAATACCAATTTCGTTCCAGTACGAAATTATCGCGGTATATGTTTTTATTAAATATTATCCGCTTAATAACGGCGCAATAGGGTCTCATCCGCTAAAAAATGCGGGGAATCAACAACTGCAGTATATACATATGCCAATATATATATATATATATATATATATATATTGATATTATATATAATACCAATTTCACCGTTTATGAAATATTCGCGGTATATGTTTTTAATAAATAACATCCGCTTACTAACGGCGTATAATGTCTATTTTAACAATCAATAGATAACAATCATCATTAAAACATGCATTCAATAATTTTAAATCTAACTATTTAAAATAAAATCGAAACTGATTCGATTGAGTGAGAAGTTCTCACCTTGATTTAATTTCGTTTTAGCGATTTATTTCGAATAAAATTAAACGTGCGTTTAATTTTACCCAAAATTCTCACTAACTCCAAACGACTCCAATCCAACTCCTTCGCGTAGTGCTCGTCCATACGATTCCAACGCAACTGGTTTCGCGCGTTTTCGACCTCGTATGAAAAAGTTACAAATATTTGAAGTTCGTACACGATTTATATAAACTAATTACAACATAATTTATAATTTAAAACCCTACACTCAATATAGGCCGTTGGATCTGCATCTAAGGCCTCACGTTCATCTCCTACATCACGCGCTTCAACTCGAGACAATCATACGCGCATAGAACCCACTCCTCAATTACTAGGGTTTCAATTTGCACCATCTATACTCGATTAAACTTCATCAAACCACCGCCATCTCGAAGCACATCACCTCCTCTACCCACGCCTGCCACCATAGCAAGCTCGGCCACCGTATGAGCATGGAAATGCGTGCGCAAGCTGTCACGGTCGGCCTCCCATAGCTCCCTCCACGCGACACTAAACCCCATCATATCCGTATAGATTTAAAGCCCTTGATACGCTCTACGATCTTCTACTTGAAAGTTTCACCTAATTACTCACGGATTGGAAGAGATTAAGGAATGAAAATTGACAATTTCTGGCCTTTGAACCTAGGGTGGCGGCTGCGTTTATAATTAGGGTTTGTTAATTTTTTTTCTCTAATTTATGAAGGTGTTGGTCTCTATTTATAGAAGAACGAACGAACACTATTCATCCGGGAATTCCGAACTCCGATTTACGTGCCGAAACTGACGTTCCTAGGGTTTATCCCGCGTTCCGGACACAATGGAACAGGTTTCGGAAGCTAATTCGGACATCTGTGTGAGTTATGGCTAAAAACGTTCAATTTAAATTAAACCGATTTAAATCGATTTCTAGGCGTTTTAATTTGTACCGGACAAACGGTAAATCCAATCGACACGAAATTTGAAACCTTACAATAATATCACATTACGGATCCGATGAAACTGGTTTCGTCGAAATCCGAGACAGTTTGAAAAATGGCTATTTTAACTCGCCAAATTAATATTAAAATAATTCGATGCGTTTTGAGCTGCCACGATCAAACGATAGCTCCGATTGATATGAAATCTGAAATCCGGTAATAACTAACTATTACGGATCCAATGGAACTGGTTTCGTTCAATTCTGAGACTGTTCAAAAATTGGCTATTTTACAGTCGATAATTAAATATTAAAATATTCAATTTTCACAATTTAACTTTAAATTCGATTTTAAAAGTTCTAAAACATCGTTCTAACTTCAATATGATAAAATAAAATTTTACAAATCATTTTCAATCATATTTAACTCAAATTTCAATTATTTCCATAATTTAACATATTAATTATCGATTTAATTATTCAATTAAATCCAATAATTCGAAATAAAATTTATTCGACTTATAAATCTCACTTATTAATATTTAAAATTAATTAAATATTCAAATTTTAATTAATAAAAATTCTGGGTCGTTACAATCTTCCCCCCTTAAAAGAATTTCGTCCTCGAAATTACAAGTAAGAAAAGTTACAGAATCCATTAACTTTCCCAAAATTCATATTTAAACTTCTTACAATTCTTACTAAGTTTTCAAATCATACTTAGTTATCTTTTCAAAAACAATTACTATTGTTTAACTTTCAACTTCAAATCAAAGTTTAAGTTTTCAAAATTTCCCAATGTTCTCAAATTTTTCTAACGCCTTAAATTTTCGGAAAAATTCGCCATAGTCTCCTTTGCGCGGCTCGATCCGAAAAAAAATGACAGTATATATATCACAAATATACATCTCATCAAGTAATGAGGCATCCCGAAGGGAAAAAATGTAAAAGTACGATATTTAATCCGAGATATGTACCTTATATTTTATTAGCGAGCATATACGGCTAATATAGCGCGAAAGCGAGCTCCAAATGCGAAGCAAACGCGATCCGCACCTACTAAACACTCAACAAACAACATGAGAACATGCATATATGAAAATAATCTCAATATACAACATATAGCAACATCTATATATGCCAACATAGCAAATGCATTAAAAGCAATATATATTCAACCATCAACCAACTAACATCCATAACCAATAAATATTCATTCATATTCTCATTTGTATACAATGAAATGGTTTTCAATTTAATCACATTTGATTCATTAACAGTGGATGTTCTTTTACTAACATTCATTTTCAATTAGTTTATATTCACTAATTCATATTCAAGTTGGTTCACTTTCAAATCAAATTCAATTCCATTTAAGATTCACTTAACTTGAATTGAATTTCAATTACTTTAGCTTTCAATTTCATTAATACTTAATGAATTATATACAATCAATCAACAATCATATAACAGCCAATGTATATTAATTACAACCAAATTCCTTTGTTTATATTCATTCAGTTTGATTTAACACCATCACATTCAATTGGTTTAATTAAATTGATTTTCATTCAATCTTTCAACTTCCAATAACATTAGATTTTAATGAATTAACAATTACATTCATTATTCCTTCAACTTAATTTACATTCAATTGATTAACATTTAATCCATTAATTCAAATCAATTTCTAAAGTTGAATTTCATTTACATAACTTAAGTTCACGTTTATCATTAACCTTTATTAATTTACTTCGATACCAATATCTACTTCATTCAACATCACTTAAGTTATATTCCATTTAACTTTAAATTCATTATTATTTACAACTCATATTCATAAATATATCCATATAGTTTCACTTCTTATATATATAAGTTTATTTCACAATTGTAAATCACTTTAATTATAATTCAATTCTTATAATTCATTTGCTTATACAATAATTCTTTTATTTGGATTATTCAAATAACCTAAACAATCAACTTATATACACTTTAATAATTCTGAAAAATTACTTCTTTATATATAAAAATATAATCAAGGTAAAATTATTTCATTTACCCAATTTAAAACAATATCATGTCGAATTGTTCTATTCAAGTGTTTAGAAACCCCTTCGGCATAGTTGTACATACCGTGCTGACGAAGGTTCATATGCCACTCAATAAACCAATCATCACAATATAAAACAATTTTTTTATTCCACTAACAAGTACGCTCTCGTATCTATTATTACACTCAACTCATTCTAGAGTACTACTGACTCTATCTCTAATGATTAATACCCAACAGAACCATGGTTGTCGCTTAACCATAAGCTCTGATACCAAATGTAACATTATCGATTTTTCGTTGCCGAAAAATCGAATAGTTAGGGTTTTTAAAAAGAAAAGAAAAAGGCAGAAGTAGAAGAAGAGAGAAAAGATAGAGAAAATAGAGGGAAAAGAAAACAGAAAATAGAAGATATAGAAAAGAAAATAGAACGGGACAGAAGAAAGACAACAGAACAAAAAGAACAACATCAGAATCTCACAATCGCAGCGGAACAACATATAATAATAAATGAATAATCTTTAAACAAAGAACTATATCAGTTATTACATTACATTTCATTTCATTTCATCATATCATCAGAGTGTACAACATCATACAACAACAAACAGCGGAAAAGAAAAACTATATACTAGTAATACGCCATGCCATCCAGCTTGCCTCCAACAACTCCAGAATATCCAGAATATCCTGATAAACCTAACTCTTGACTGCCCGTGTGGAAATTTGTGGGCACCAAGAGTTTAGGAAGGAAAACAATAAACTCCGAGTCAGTCATGTGACTGGTGTGAGAACTCAAAACAGTTTATTTACTTTAAAAATCAAAAAGAGGAATATTTTTAAATTCAATTCGCAATGCTTTTAAAAATGAGACTACCATAAGGCCTCCCGCACACACACACAATGCAAACGCAGAATAGGAGGAGATTTCTCCTTATGATAGTCAAAGATGCTTGATACGCATTTAAAATAACATTTGATATTATTACTAGTGCATAGTGTAGTAAAATCATTTCTAAAATAAAGATATAAATCTTAGCCAACATACGACCATTATCGTATGCCTACTATAGCTATCATCCAAACAGTGGGGCGCCACCATAAGTGAATGATAGGTTCTACAACTAATACCGTACAAGTTTCGCATTGGGAATTGGATTTCCAACAAATGGTCAGGCCAAGGAACTTCCCATTGCCACATAAGAATGCCTCTGGATGGACATCCCCGAGAACCAAACCGGATCTCTACCAACACAAGGCCGGGTTACCCCTAACTGAGTAACAACTGACCGAATATGCCATCCCCCGGTCCTTTGGGACCTTTATCCGAGAGCTCTCTAATCAATTCACACAATCATAAAAATAAAGTATTTCAACATGAGTAAGTATCTGGGCTCCATACCATGATACCACCCTTTTCCAGAAGGAAATGCACATATCCTAAAGGGCGCTACCCCTCATAACCTTGCCGCATCTTTCCTGTTTTGACCATTTCCGGGATGTGAGGCTCGACGAAGTCTCGTCCACAAAAACATACTTTATACAAAAGCCATGCTTTGGGTCAACAAATGATCATAGAAATGATCACCAAGATAGACGATCAAACAAATGATCCTATCACAAATAATCAACACAATGATCATTTCAGCAACACTCAGTATGTCACATTACCAAATTGGGAATATATTGTTGATAACTTCAACTATATAACCTCTGAGCTCGTACATCTCAGAGAAGGGTGTTAAGCTAAAAGAATAAATTCTCCGCCACCAACAGAAATATATTTGAAAGATATCGGCTTTATAACTCAAATTGTAATGTCAGACATACAATCCATACAAGTCTGTTCCGGGCTCGAACAAAACCGAAGGCACTTACAATGAAGTCCTTGCAATCCGGATATCCACAATCCTGATCGGATTCCCCATCACATATGGAGAACTCTATACCGTAGCTACTCGGTGCAGAGTCAATCGACAGGTCATCCTATCGCTCTCGCAAATATCGGGTCTTCAACACCGATCTTCAAATGCAATTCACAACGACGTATCACATATTCGGAATGAGTTATACGACCCCATGGTCCTTTCCCGGTTAACCCGAATAGTGAGCGCTTATTCAAAAATAAGTGTGGCATTCAAATTCAATCAAATCACATCAAATACCCATTCAAAGGGAAATATTGATAGTCGGTTATTGAACTATCAATGGATATGCACACATCACCAGATTCCAAATAACTTTTCCAAATTATTTACTTTCCAAAATATCTTTACAAGATATATAATTTCAATACTTCATAAATAAATCAATATTTATTTTTAAACAAATTCCACTTTCTTTTATAAATTCCATAGTGAATTTACATTCCAAAATATCCATGCATATACGATTTCAATTCGATTTCTAATATTCATTTTCAATTTATCTTCAAAAAGATAAATTCTAAATATTCACTTTATATTGGAAAACAATTCCATACTTATTAAAATAAGTAATTCAAATCTTTTTATTTTCAACCTTTGGAAAATATTCCATATACTTAAATCGAAATTAAGTATATATTTCATTCTTTAAGGAAATCATTCTCTTAAACATATTTATTTGGGCTAAAACGAATGTTGCGTAAAACATCGTTACGACAACCCAAAATCACTAGTATAGGGATTCGAAATTAAAATAGATATGTAAATCCCAATACTATACAAAACATTTCCTTTCGGAAATCATTTACTATAACAACAGTGTTATAGTCCGCCATTTCCTTTTATTTCTCGAAAACGTCTATTTCAACAATAAATGTTGAAATCTATGGTTTCGAATCTCAACACATTTAAAAACATCGTTAGATCGTTTTAATTCTATTTAAAACATCACATTCAAACATTTTCTTTAACGTGTTATTCACTATTCAAAAATGTGAATAAACTTCGTTAACAAATTTCATTCTTTTATTCATTTTAATTCAAAGGATTATTCACTATTCAAAAATGTGAATATAACTCCATTAATAGGTTTCAACAATTTTCTTATCAAAATAAGTCGCTTGCGAATTTATAAAACAACGTTTATAAATTCCATTTCTATTTATTTATAAAAACTTCCTTTTTATAAATCCTTTTATTAACCTATTTCAGTTTATAACTCAATTATAAACTAAAAGTTCATATTATAAGTTAAATACTTATAAAACGATTATTTTACAAAATCGTTCTTTTAAAGACTTTCCAAATTATAAATCTTATAACTTATAAGATTCATTTATTTAACAAAATTTATTCCTCAAATAACTTCACAAATTTATAAATCTTACTATTTATAAATTTCATTTATAACTTCACCGTTTATAATTCTATAAATTTCATTCTTTAATGAAATTCATTTTCACTTCATTCAAACACTTATAAAAACTCGTTTTATAATGTCTATATTTCGATGTATAAATATCCATTTATAAATCTCTTAATATAAATCAATTCATATTAATATTTTAAAACGTCTTTAAACTCCTTTATAATTTCATCCTTTTTACTTATAAAATAATCAAATCTTTATAAATTCTATTTTTAAACTTTTAATAATAATAAATTCAAAAATCCAGTTTAAACTATTTTATAAAATCATTTGTTCATATTTCTCAAAAATCAGCTTTTAACAATATTTCACAAAAACCATAATTTTATAACTTTAAAAATTATAGCGTTTAATTATTTAAAATGGATCAATTCTAAAAATATAGTATATTTTCAAAAATCACTTTAAAAATCATTTTAAAATCCCAAAATCTGGGTCCAATGATGCTACACACCAAATAGTCAATCACGACTACAACGACATCATATATCGTATATGATAATCCATCAAATATCAAAAGATCTGAAATCAAATAAAAACTGTTGAGGAATCCAGTTGGATCCCTCCAACCTGTTTTCCTGCATCCAAAAACATTAGCACAATACCAATTTCGTTCCAGTACGAAATTATCGCGGTATATCTTTTTATTAAATATTATCCGCTTAATAACGGCGCAATAGGGTCTCATCCGCTAAAAAATGCGGGGAATCAACAACTGCAATATATACATATGCCAATATATATATATTGATATTATATATAATACCAATTTCACTGTTTATGAAATATTCGCGGTATATGTTTTAATAAATAACATCCGCTTACTAACGGCGTATAATGTCTATTTTAGCAATCGATAGATAACAATCATCATTCAAACATGCATTCAATAATTTTAAATCTAACTATTTAAAATAAAATCGAAACTGATTCGATTGAGTGAGAAGTTCTCACCTTGATTTAATTTCGTTTTAGCGATTTATTTCGAATAAAATTAAACGTGCGTTTAATTTTACCCGAAATTCTCACTAACTCCAAACGACTCCAATCCAACTCCATCGCGTAGTGCTCGTCCATACGATTCCAACGCAACTGGTTTCGCGCGTTTTCGACCTCGTATGAAAAAGTTACAAATATTTGAAGTTCGTACACGATTTATATAAACTAATTACAACATAATTTATAATTTAAAACCCTACACTCAATATAGGCCGTTGGATCTGCATCTAAGGCCTCACGTTCATCTCCTACATCACGCGCTTCAACTCCAGACAATCATACGCGCATAGAACCCACTCCTCAATTACTAAGGTTTCAATTTGCACCATCTATACTCGATTAAACTTCATCAAACCACCGCCATCTCGAAGCACATCACCTCCTCTACCCACGCCTGCCACCATAGCAAGCTCGGCCACCGTATGAGCATGGAAATGCGTGCGCAAGTTGTCACGGTCGGCCTCCCCTAGCTCCCTCCACGCGACACTAAACCCCATCATATCCGTGTAGATTTAAAGCCCTTGATACGCTCTACGATCTTCTAGTTGAAAGTTTCACCTAATTACTCACGGATTGGAAGAGATTAAGGAATGAAAATCGACAATTTCTGGCCTTTGAACCTAGGGTGGCGGCTGTGTTTATAATTAGGGTTTGTTATTTTTTTTTTCTAATTTATGATGGTGTTGGTCTCTATTTATAGAAGAACGAACGAATACTATTCATTCGGAAATTCCAAACTCCGATTTACGCGCCGAAACTGACGTTCTTAGGGTTTATCCCGCGTTCCGGACACAATAGAATAGGTTTCGGAAGCTAATTCGGACATCTGTGTGAGTTATGGCTAAAAATGTTCAATTTAAATTAAACCGATTTAAATCGATTTCTAGGCGTTTTAATTTGTACCAGACAAACGGTAAATCCAATCGACACGAAATTTTAAACCTTACAATAATATCACATTACGGATCCGATGAAACTGGTTTCGTCGAAATCCGAGACTGTTTGAAAAATTGCTATTTTAACTCGCCAAATTAATATTAAAATAATTCGATGCGTTTCGAGCTGCCACGATCAAACGATAGCTCCGATTGATACGAAATCTGAAATCCGGTAATTACTAACTATTACGGATCCAATGGAACTAGTTTCGTTCAATTCTGAGAGTGTTCAAAAATTGGCTATTTTACAGTCGATAATTAAATATTAAAATATTCAATTTTCACAAATTAACTTTAAATTCGATTTTAAAAGTTCTAAAACATCGTTCTAACTTCAATATGATAAAATAAAATTTTACAAATCATTTTCAATCATATTTAACTCAAATTTCAATTATTTCCATAATTTAACATATTAATTATCGATTTAATTATTCAATTAAATCCAATAATTCGAAATAAAATTTATTCGACTTATAAATCTCACTTATTAATATTTAAAATTAATTAAATATTCAAATTTTAATTAATAAAAATTCTGGGTCGTTACATTAATAAAGGAATTTATAAAAGGAGTTGTTATAAAATAAATAGAAATAGAATTCATAAACGTTGTTTTATAAATTCGCAACAACTTATTTTGATAAGTTAATTTTTTATAACTTACTTATGGAGTTATATTCACGTTTTAGACGGTGAATAATCCTTTAAAATGAAATGTATAAAAAGGATGAAATTTGTTAACGAAGTATATTCACGTTTTTGAATAGTGAATAACATGTTAAAGAAATTGTTTTGGATGTGATGTTTTAAATAGAATTAAAACGATCTAACGATGTTTTAAAATGTGTTGAGATTCGAAACCATAGATTTCAACATTCATTGTTGAAATAGACATTTTCGAGAAATAAAAGGAAAGGGTGGACTATAACACTGTTGTTATAGTAAATGATTTCCGAAAGGAAATGTTTTGTATAGTATTGGGATTTATATATCTATTTTAATTTCGAATCCCTATACTAGTGATTTTGGGTTGTCGTAACGATGTTTTACGTAACATTCGTTTTGGCCCAAACAAATATGTTAAAGAGAATGATTTCCTTAAAGAATGAAATATATACTTAATTCGATTTAAGTATATGGAATATTTTCCAAGTGTAGAAAATAAAAAGATTTGTGAATTACTTATTTAATAAGTATGGAAATGTTTTCCAATAATAAGTGAATATTTTGAGAATTTATCTTTTTGAAGATAAATTGAAAAAGAATATTAGAAATCGAATTGAAACGTATATTCACAGATATTTTGGGAATTATAAATTCACTATGGAATTTATAAAAGAAAGTGGAATTTGTATGAAAATAAATATTGATTTATTTTTGAAGTATTGAAAATTATATATCTTGTAAAGATATTTTGGAAAATAAATAATTTGGAAAATTATTTGGAATCTGGTGATGTGTGCATATCCATTGATAGTTCAATAGTCGACTATCAATATTTCCCTTTGAATGGGTATTTGATGTGATTTGTTTGAATTTGAATGCCACACTTATTTTTGAATAAGCGCTCACTATTCGGGTTAACCGGGAAAGGACCATGGGGTCGTATAACCCATTCCGAATATGTGATACGTCGTTGTGAATTGCATTTGAAGATCGGTGTTGAAGACCGGATATTTGCGAGAGCGATAGGATGACCTGTCGATTGACTCTGCACCGAGTTGCTCCGGTATAGAGTTCTCCATATGTGATGGGGAATCCGATCAGGATTGTGGATATCCGGATTGCAAGGACTTCTTTGTAAGTGCCTTCGGTTCTGTTCGAGCCCGGAACAGACTTGTATGGATTGTGTGTCTGACATTACAAATTGAGATATAAAGCCGATTTCTTTCAAATATATTTCTGTTGGTGGCAGAGAATTTATTCTTTTAGCTTAACACCCTTCTCTGAGACGTACGAGCTCAGAGGTTATGTAGTTGAAGGTTATCAGCAATATATTCCCATTTTGGTAATGTGACATGCTGAGTGTTGCTGTGAAATGATCATTGTGTTGATTATTTGTGATAGGATCATTTGTTTGATCGTCTATCTTGGTGATCATTTCTATGATCATTTGTTGACCCAAAGCATGGCTTTTGTATAAAGTATGTTTTTGTGGACGAGACTTCGTCGAGCCTCACACCCCGGAAATGGTCAAAACAGGAAAGATGCGGCAAGGTTATGAGGGGTAGCGCCCTTTAGGATATGTGCATTTCCTTCTGGAAAAGGGTGGTATCATGGTATGGAGCCCAGATACTTACTCATGTTGAAACACTTTATTATTATGATTGTGTGAATTGATTAGAGAGCTCTCGGATAAAGGTCCCAAAGGACCGGGGGATGGCATATTCGGTCAGTTGTTACTCAGTTAGTGGTAACCCGGCCTTGTGTTGGCAGAGATCCGGTTTGGTTCTCGGGGATGTCCATCCAGAGGCATTCTCATGTGGCAATGGGAAGTTCCTTGGCCTGACCATTTGTTGGAAATCCAATTGCCAATACGAAACTTGTACGCTATTAGTTGTAGAACCTGCCATTTACTTATGGTGGTCACCACTGTTTAGATGGTAGCTATAGTAGGCATACGATAATGGTCGTATGTTGGCTAAGATTTATATCTTTATTTTCGAAATGATTTGTTATACACTATGCACTAGTAATAATATCAAATGTTATTTTAAATGCGTATTAAGCATCTTTGACTATCATAAGGAGAAATCTCCTCCGATTCTGTGTTTGCATGTGTGTGTGTGCGGGAGGCCTTATGGTAGTCTCATTTTTAAAAGCATTGCGAATTGACTTTAAAAATATTCTTCTATTTTGATTTTAAAGAAAATAAACTATTTTGAGTTCTCACACCAGTCACATGACTGACTCGGAGTTTATTGTTTTCCTTCCTAAACTTTGGGTGCCCACCAATTTCCAGAAGGGCAGTCAAGAGTTAAGGTTTATCAGGATATTCTGGATATTCTGGAGTTGCTGGAGGCAAGCTGGATGGCATGGCGTATTACTTGTATATAGTATTTCTTTTCCGTTCTTTGATGTTGTTTGTAGTTGTACACTCTGATGATATGTTGTAATGAAATGTAATGTAATAACTGATATGGTTCTTTGTTTAAAGATTATTCATTTATGTATTATATGTTGTTCCGCTGCGAATTGTGAGATTCTGATGTTGTTCTGTCGTTTTCTTTCTGTCCCGTTCTATTTTCTATTCTCTATTTCCTTTTCCCCTCTATTTCATATCTTCTCTCTCTCCTTCTTTCTTTTTCTTTTCTTTTTAAAACCCTAACTATTCGGTTTTTCGGCAACGAAAAATCGCGTTTGTTACATTCCCATAGAGTCTAATGAATGTTTTTCAAATATTTTGTTGTGCTCTCTCGCTTTAAGGATTTACTACTTGTCTGCTTCTTATTACAGATTTAGCTCCATGGATTGCCACGTTCATTTTGAAAGATCTCTTTATAGGTTAACTAGCCTTGCCCTAACAAACAAACCAACAAACCACTATGGCAGCGCATTACCCAACTTGGTCTACACTAGTAGGAGGTATAGCCCAGTAAGGTGTAATCATATCTTTCTTGTTGATCATTAAGGACTGATAACGTTCTCAACCTATGACAGCCCTACTACTTTTTTGGTACCAACTCATGTCATTATAATGCCTGATCATACTCACCATGTCATTTAGATTGCCTATTGCAATCAGGGCAATACCCTTTTTTCAAAGTAGAATCCTCTATCCATTAAAGGTATTGCTCCATCTGTATGCAAGCATATACACTCCATGAATCATATGACTGAATATGTTTCACATAAGTGTAATTTATACACAACTGCAGGTATCCCATTCTGGTAGGTTGAATTTTACTATGTAATAGTAATGATCTCACTTTCCAACCCATTCTAATGATTATGTCATTCTTATCCATTTAAGTTATTTATGTATACCTGTGCAATTCACACCCATCATAAATGCATATTTGAGACTACACACATCTATGCATGTTGAAGTATATTTCTATTCATTTATCTTTAACTGTTGTGCCTCTACTTTTTATTGTTAAAAATATTTCTTTACTTCTGTACATGCTTACATCTTATCTAATTTATGTCCATTTACTGCTTTCTTTTAAATATCTTTTATTTACTTTCAATAATTGATGTTCAATAAATCTTACCTAACTTACTTTTGGTTTATTCTAGTCATTTATTATCATTTCTTATCCATTTCTAATTTATTGAATTATATATCACTTATTATTTTCCTTCCACCTGACACTATTGGATGAAATCTCCTATTTTCTTTTTAATTAATATCTATCTTTAGTTGCCTATTTAGACTTATTAATTATATACTTTAGGTTTTTCATTTAAATTTGTGTTATTATTCCTACTTAAATTCCCTTAGTTATGCTTAAGATGCCCTAATACGTTGGAATTACTTCTTTTCCTAAATGAAAATGTTAACATTGTAATTCTCTATAAATTTCATAAAACTGGACATGTGTTATGTGTGAAATAATAATGCATTATCTTTTTTTTCTATTAGAATAGATAGTAAAAATATGTGATTTCGTTATTTTGTATATCTCTTACTTTTTTGTTTACCTTTCTTGTTGTTTCAAATACTACATTTTTATTTGTATTTTTAGACAATATATAGAATTTCACATTGTTATATAATTCGTGCCAATGTACTAAAATATTGTCTGATCCCAATTTAATTTATAACCAATTCGTATTTATGTTCAATACTGTGTGCGCGTGTATGTGCATGCATGTGTGTATGCATATTTTGCATAATCATTACGCGCATACAGTTAGATATCCAAATGATGACAGATATTTAGGCATATATGAAATAGATCTACGATGATATAAATCAAACATTACCACAAAATATGAAATTTCCCACTCACCTCATTTTAGCTCCATTTCTCCAAATCTGGATCTATTCCATTTTTAATTGACTTCTTCTTACTTTAAATCCGAAATATAAAATGCTACACTTATCAAAACTACAAAAATGGAGAAAGGATTGAATTAAATTTAGATTTGAGTTTAAGAACCATGATTCACCTTTGTTTTTGCATTCTGGATCGATCTCATTCTTCACTTCTCTTATTCTCTGCTTTTCTTTACTTATATATATATAATAATTTTACTACTTTTACAATCGAAGGAGAAGAGAAAATGGTAGAGTTTTAGTGCGTAGTAAGTTTTCTAAATAAATTAGGGATATGTTAGTTGTTAATTTATATGGGTTATGGAATAATTTGGAGCAATAGACTTAGTCCAGGAAATCTTCAAATCCATTTTGAATGCACAACACTTGTCATGGCCCTCCCTTCACAACCCTCGAAAATCAACATAAGTACGCCTATTGTATAACATGCCAAACGATCGAGTTTCGAAAAGACATGTTGTTGAGGGAAAAGAAAGAAGATAGGAGAAAAAGGAACTAAAACAGTAACAGAATCTCACAGCAGAACAAAATAACATATAATAGTAATAGTTCTTTACACAAATCAGAAACTGTAATATTCATACCACACATCAAAGTACACAAAACAATAACTACCAGCCTGCACAGTTATAACAACCTTCCCTCATAATTTGTTGGCATGTTTAAAAACAAAACACTGCAATGGAAATAAACAAGTACGAGTAATATGTCTTCGCCATCCAGCTCGCTTTCTGCTCCAAAGCATCCTAACCTGAACCTGAAATACTGAGTCTGACTCGAGCATTATAACAAAATAACACGCGAGTAAGTCTGGAAAACCAGCGCAAGAAAATACACTCAATTGAATTATTAAAGTTTCAAAATTATTAGAAAATCAAAGGTATCTCATAAGATCATGCCACAAATAAACATGTCGAGTTTTTACCTTACGATATCCATAATTTCTTATCAAAATCCTCTAGTATTATAATAGTGTCTAAGTACAAATACTTACTCAAATAGCCGAAATTATTACATTAATTAAATTCCAACAATACTAGGCTCTACAATCAAAACCGTAAAGGCACGTAGGGAGAATGGATTCCAACTAAATGACCAGGCATTAGGGTACCACCTGCCATGGTACCTGTCTAGAAACACCGTACCGAGGACCACTCTCGATTCCCTGCAACACAAGACTAGACTATTCCTAACATGATTAGACCGTGTATGCTATCACTCCGGGTGTTCCCACCCGTTCCAAGCTCCTTTCACGAGTAGTGATAATATTTGAGGTTATCTAGAAAGGTGATAGACATACCCTACTTGGGTGCGACCCACTTAGCCTTGCTACATCTCCCTTGATTTTTAGTCATTCCCAGTTGATGAGGCTCAAGGCTAAGCATTACCTTTTTATAAAGTTCACTTAGAATGCTCATTGTCCACCGATGACAATGTTATGAAAGCATTCATCCATCAAGTTCGTTCCCGGTCCAAATGGAACCGAAGGCACTATTCCTACTACATCCACTTTGGAATCACCCTCAGGATTACTAGCGATTAGCCCTTGCACTTCACTGTTCCATCTTCGACTCCAAGCACTTATCTTCATCACGAAAATGTACTCATTCGATTGAAGTGGTTTTCGGATCACAAACCCGATTTCGGTCTCTTCGAAACAACATTCGATATTTCCCACTAAACTTAACCCCGGTTCTTTAGGAAATAAGCAAACGAAAATAAGATCGAAGTTCGCCTCCTAACTGTTAGTGGACGAATTTCCTTGTAAACGTCCTAGAAGAAAGAACGAGTTTATACGTATAGTATAACACCTCGAGCAATAACTGTACCATATAATTTCCACGCCTCTTTTAGATATTTCGAAAGTTATATTTGGGTCCAGATTTGGTAGCCGGTTATTTAACTATCTAATAAAATAATCGTTTTAACCAAATACTTCAATTTCACTGAAAACCCAAGTCTTTAAATGATTTAAATTTCTAAATAAATTAAATCTCTTTATCCAAAACTATATACTTATCTTATCGTAATCAGTATATTCACAAGGTATCCTTTCAAAAATATTTGAAACCCTTTTTAATATAAAATGTGGAAAGTACCACTGTGGTATCAAACCATGGATCATAGCTCAATAGTTACGTCCCTATCCTAGAGAAATTCAAGTCCTAGCTGTAGGCACTCACTACCTATGATTACACCACGCGAGTATACCATTACTTTCGGAAAACTTTGTTTTAAAAATTATCTCAAAATAGTGCTTATAAGTTCTAAATTAAATTTCAAGTTAAATCTAGGAAATTATACTTAAAAAAAAGTTATTATACAAAACCATATTGAAAATTTATAAGTATCCTTTTAGAACAAAATGATGACCATTTCTAAAATAATAATAAATCTTTCAAAATCATTATAAGGTTACTAGTATATAATTGAATATGTTTAAACAATTTAAAATAATTAAACAACTAATTTTCCAAAATATTTTAACATTGTTTTCACAAATTATCCAATTAATAAATTAAAATCCTGTTTAAAATATCCCGATTTAGTTAGGTGGAAATTTCAAACCATTTATTTTATCCAATTTATTAACCCAAATTTTTTTATAACATTTCACTTCAAAATTCCCTTTTCTTTTTTCCCAAATTAAACCACACTTTTATTGATATTAAAAAGCATCGAAAATGCAGGTTAACTGCTATAACATCAAACTATTTTAAGTCGCACAATAACCAATCATAGATTTATTCAAAAAATAATATATCACCATATATGCAATTTAATTCAACATTTTTTAGGAATCCAGTTGGATCCCTCCAACCTATTTTTCCCTGCATCCATAGATATTAGCACAACATAAAAATACAAATTCCACTTTGAGGTGGAATATCGCGGTATATAGGGTCATCCGCTATTATGCGAGGCACATAAGGTCTCATCCACTATATATATATGTGCGCGAATATAAATCACTCCAATATATATATATATATTACTATATAATTCGAAGATAAAGTACATATCATTCATGAAGAAATGCATCTCACGTCTCCAACATGTGTACTATTTATGCAAGATATCAATTGCAAAAATATTGAAAATACACTTTCAAAGTTTAGCCTAAAAATCTCTCAAAGCAAGGCCAAGTGTTAATCAAATAACAAAGCAAAGACCAATTCAAAGTGAGGTGGCCTTATTATTCTCCAAATATCAAGCACGTGGACCTAAATAGTAGGATTATTTTTGGAGGCTGAAGTCTTTAAATAGAGAGAGCAAGGCAGATGGAAAATCATCTCTTACCTTATCACTCTTCTTCTAGTTCAGTTTTAATTTCAGTAGTGTTTTTATTTCAAACATAATACGTAGGATTGTTAATTAGATTTAGCAATTTATTTATTCTTGTTCTTAGTTATCTTCTACACTCTTTCCAGTTAGTTAATAAATTCAGTTCATTTTATTTCAGTTGTTTGCTCTATTATTTTCTTGTAAGCACTTTATTTTCTGCTCTGATTTCTACAATTTTATATTTTGATTAGATTCGAAATCAATTTGGAATATATTATTGTTTTTATTTCCTGTTCAAGATCCACCGTCCAATTTGTTTAACATGCCTAAGATTTAAATAGGGATTTCAAATATTTTAAAACATAATTCCCTGTGTTCGACCTGCATACTACACGCCGTGCGCTTGCAAAATTAATTAAAATTTGTGTTTTTCCAATCAGTAGAAAAGTCGCAACATTTGATTATTTAATTTCTAATTAAAAATTAAAGTTGATTTAAAATCCAACATTTAGTGTATAATTATTGATTAATATACTTACTGATAAGTTTGCACAAATGTTTGTTATAGTTTACACGAAAATTATTGTATAATTATTGATTAATATGCTGCTAGATTGGTACAGTTAAACATAAGTAATATTTTTTAACTAATTAGTGTATGTTAATTATAAGTGTTAGTGGTTAGTATAAAATAAATTTATTTTAATTTATTATAAGTGCAAACTTCAAATTTTAGCTTACAAAATTGGTAAATAAAAAATTTAAATATTTAACCGAATTGTAAAATATGTTTTAAAAATTCAAATTTAGTTAATAAAATATTAAATAGTTGAATGAATTATAAAATTATGAAATGAAGTGAAGTGAAATAATAAAATAAGAAATAATTAATTTTAATTTGAAATAATAAATTTGTTTTGAAAGATATAGTGTACTAAAATCAAAACTAGCCTTTTATTTATCCGGTGACGGCTAGAATAAGCAGCCAATGCTAGCCATTGCTAGACGACGCAGATCTATGTACACATATCAAAAACCAACGAACCTGAAAAGTTTTCATTCTTTCGCACAAAAAAGTAAAGTGGATTTAAAATCCAAAAATTAGTGTATAATTATTGATTAATATGCTTATTGATAAGTTTACGCGAATGTTTAGTATAGTTTAAAATTATGTTTGTTAAAATTTGCCCCAAAATTAATGTATAATTATAGATTAATATGCCACTAGATAGTTAAAATATGTGCAAAATTTAGTGTATAATTATTGATTAAAATTTGTGCAAACTTTGAATTTTAGTTTAGAAATTCGGTTCAAAAATTAAATAGTTAAATGAATTATAAAATATGTTTTAAAATTTCAAATTTAGTTAATAAAATATTTAGATAGGTGAATAAACTATAAAATTAAGAAATGAAGTGAAGTGAAATAATAAATTAAAATAGAATAAATTTTAGTTTGAAATAATAAACTTTTTGAAACAAATGTTGTACTAAAATCTATTTTTAAAAAACTAAGAAATGAAGCGTTAAGTATTATTTTAACAAATACAACAACAAAAAATTGAAGCCTTTAGTCCCAAATGGCTTTATTTTATTTTAGAAAATACAACAAAAATAATATACCATTTGGATGAGAAGTTTTGCGTAGAAGTGAAGTGAAGTGAAATGCTATCGAAATTAGACAGAAATGTGGTGTATGAAGTCTTTAATCCCAAAGGGCTTTAATTATAATTTAGACAAAATTTAGATGTTGTTGAAATTACTAACATATATTTATAAATTAGGAACAATGTTCGATTATTTTCTCGAACGTACTTGGATGTACGAAGTCAGAACTGGTATGAAAGGTTTGGTGAAAGAACATCTCTACAATGATGCACACGAATTATTAGATTCACTACATCTAATAGTCGAAATAATGAAGAACTTTGTTGCCTTTATAGTAAGTGCCAACATTTGAGGCATTGATAACAAGATACGGTTAGAGTATATTTGTATAAATCTGATTTTGTGCCAAATTATTATTTATGGGATCGTCATGGAGAACTTGTTGCACCTACACCTAATCTTATAGTGCCAGAGAACGATTATGTTATGATGAATCTGATAGAAGATATAGTGGAAGATGCAGCATGATCTATGTTCCCTACCATTCAAGTTGACGATGAAAATGTAAATATCAAAGAAGAACAGACTGTAGGAGCGATTTTTTTTTGATTTATTGGACGCCACTAAGAGGACGTTCTAGGATGGAAAAAACGGAGTCAAATTATCGGTAACCTCTGAATACATCACTACAAAATCAAAATTCAACTTTACATAAGTTGGTTTTACAGCAATTTTATAAGCTGCAAAATGACACATGTCGCCCACTAATCTCATGCGCGATAGTCTTTATAAAGTGAAAACACTTATATCGGCTTTTGATCTGCCATACCAAAAGATAGATATATGTATATAATGTTGCATGTCGTATTGGAAAGAAGACATTAACCTTAGAAACAGCAAAATATGTAATGACAAAAGATACAAACCAAGAAAAATGAAAGAAAATGAAGTTCTATACAAGAGAATGCATTATTTACCAATCACTCCCAAAGTTCAAAGGTTATATGCGTCTTTAGCTACGTCATGTCATATGTGATAGTATAGTTTGAGAAAACCTGAAGAGGGAACTTTGACACATCCATCTGATAGAGAAGCATGAAAATATTTCAAACAGACGTATCCCGGGTTTATTGTAGAGAGTCGTAATGTCAGACTTGGTTTATGTAACGACCCTAAATTTTGATAAATAAATTGGTTGAATTAATAAGATTTTTGTAATTAAATTTAGAAAGAAATAAATTTTTTATAATTTATAATGAAGCAAATGTTAAAAATGAAATTCAACCATGGAAATTAAAAATAAGTATTAACAGTTGAAACGAAAATGTTGATTAAATGAAGTAATGTAAATTGTATATTAGGCTAAGAACTGAATATAAGAAAACAAAGGCAAATAGTGAATTAATTAAAAAAATTATAATAATAAATAGTAATTGAATGTCCTGTAAGTATTTATAATATTGTTTGGAAAAGAAAAACTTATAAAAGTATGAATGAGAGTAAGCATTTAATTAACCAATGCAATAATATATTGATTAATAATAATTGAATGTAAATTAAAGTAGTAATGTTAATGGCAGTTGATAAATAACCAATTTAGTGCAATCCCAATTTAATTGCAACAATTGTAAGGTTTTAATTGATTGAAATTAGTAGATTTGGGAAATATATTCAAAATTTTACCAATCGATAGAATAATGCGTAATAAATTGTAGATGATGGGATTAATTGTAGAGAGTAATTATAATAGTTGTTCTTTGATAATAAAGTAAGAATAAGAACCAAGATTATTAATTTAAATGTAATAAAGTGGATTAATTGGAATTTCATGAAAAGATTATTAATTTAAATGTAAGTAAAGGTAAATAGGTGACAATCAATATATGTTTTTATTTAGTTAGTATGTTAAATAAAATTTGGAAATCAAATTGCAATTAAAGGAAATTAAGTAGTATGTTAATTTGAAATAAATTTTAATAAATGTTACATTAATGTGAAATGTAATACGATAGTTAGGAGTTGTTAAATTTAGTATATTAAGGTAATGAATGGAAAGAAAACAAGGTAACTAAGTTCATATAGAATAGTAACGAACTTAATAAAAGATTTGAATTGAAACAAATCAATCCATTGAAATCCAAATTATAATAAGTGTAATTATTGTAGCAATTGAAATTAAAGGTTATGCAATTTGAATTAAAGCAATTGGTTGGATAAGAAGAATGGAAGTCAAGATTTGTCAATTTATTGGGATTTGAACTATGATAATAATTAGAGTAATTGCAATTTAATGAAATTAAATATCTAATTTTTGCGTTAATTGAAATCAATATGGAATGTAAGAATGTTAAGGTAATAGTTTTTAAATCTAATGTTAATTTTATCCATTTGATAATAATGAATTGAATAATAGAATGAAAAGTGAATTTAATAGAATTATTGAAAATAAAATTTATAATTTCTGAATTTAATGAAATTGTGGTTAATACTGAAATTTGTAAATTAATCAACTCTAAATTGGCATTTAAATTTGAGTAAATTAGTGTAAATGATGTAGAAATTTAAAAATAATGGAATTTGTTAATTATTGATTTGAAATTTAAAATTTGATTTAATTTATTAATTTAATAAATTAATGTAAAAATAGCTATTTTGGCCATTTACTCGGATTTCGACGAAACAAGTTTTATCGGATCCGTAACGGTGAATTATTGTAAGGTTTCAAGTTTCGTAGCGATAGGACTTATCGTTTGATCGTACGGACTTGAAACGCCCAGAAATCAATGAAATTGAAATAAATTGAAATCAATTTGGAAAAAATTTGATTTTAGAATAACTTCTTCATACGATGAAATTTGGACATGAAACCTTTTCCATTGCGTTTAAATATTTTAAAACATCTATTTTGATATATGGGTTGACCCAATTTCATTTCCGGAGTCAGAACGGGCTTTGCAGGTCACTCATCGTTCAGCGCGTTTACAAATCGGTTCCATCTATTCTATTTCAACCTTGCCTATATATACCCTGTTATAAACCCTAGCCTACCTCTATTTCTCATTTGTCTATGCATATAATTCCTCTTCACCTCCTCATTTCAATGGCAGACAATTCAAATCCAATTGCAATTCAAAAATCAAAGTGAAATTTCATACTCCTCAAAAAAATTCAGAAAAATTATATATCGAATCTCTTGATGTATGCATCATAGATCTATAGTTCATTTTTGGTTTTGAATCACCGTTTGTCCGGAAATCGAAGAAACATTCACGGCCGTTCATCGCGCATCGATGAACGCTGTCGGATTGTCAAACCATTTCTGGGTATTGTAGATTGGACGATGGGGAGTGCATCGGTGGTATTTGTTCTGCGGTTTGACGGCTAGATCTGTGGCAAGGTTGCATTAGGGTTTCGAGATTGGGTTCGTTCTAGTCGCGGCCGTGGTGGATTTGGGGGACTGGAGTCGTGCGCATCTGGCCAGCGGCTGCGGCTCGACGTGGGCAAGCCGATGGTGTTGCCGGCATGACGAACGGTGGCCGGTGGCGCGTGATTTCATTAGTCAAAGCTTCGGCCGAAAGGGGGTCTCGCGTGCGTGCTACCTGGAGAAGAACGTGGTGACGTGTCCCTAGGTGTGAGTTGTTTTTCTTTTTTTGTTATTTAATTTTAAATTTAATTTTGAATCGTTCTAATCAATATAACTTTCACGTACGTGATCCAATTTGCACACGGATCTCCGCTAGGTTCGTATTGGAATTATGGACATTTTGGCGCTTGTTTGGATGAATTCTGAGACTGTCCAATTTTTGGGTTTAAATTGGATTTAAATTCAATTTAAATTCAAAATGTGAGTGTTTTAACACACTTGCAATTTCTAAAATTTCTTATGTTTGTTGATGAGACTAGAAATTTATTTATTGCTTTTTAGTATATTTTTATCATCATTCCAGTTAAATTTAATTTATTGAATTAAATTGTTATTTAATTTATTATTGCAAATAAACTTCCAGTTAGATTAATTTATTATTGTATATAAACTGCCAGTAATTACCTGTTATTTATTATCTGTTCTATATTAATATTACTGTTTGAATTGGATGATGATTGTGATTAATGGTTGATGATTGATATTGGATGAATGGATGTTGTATTTTATATCATTATACTGCAAATTGTTATGCACTTTATTTCATTCGGGATTGCGATTTGAAATGATATATATAACCGTATTTTTATTTAAATTGCGGATTGAAATGATAAATACCGTATCACTTGACCGTAGGATAAAAAACTATGTACAGACACCGTCAGTTTATATATATAAATATATTAAAAATGATTTTTATGGTTTTGGATAGAATTATACGGTTTAAATAAATATTGATTCTTTTTGATATTATATAAAAATATTTTATATATAGTTAAATTCATGTATTTATGCTATGTATAAATCTGTATAATGACAATAAGTTAAATAATGGAGTTTGATTTATTATAGTAAATATGGTTAAGTATTTAAATCATATTTTTATATAATGGTTATAATGATTTAAATAAATTATGATTTGAAAGATAAAATATGAAATGGATGTGAATTAAATTATTTAAGAATTTTACTCGAATAAAATTTGATTTAAAATTTAGATAAATTTGAGATTTTATGAAATTGAATTTATTCAAGAATTAAACCAACAGGGTTGATGTGAAATTTATTAAATTAGAAATTTTAAAAGGTATAATTATTATAACTTGATTTTGGGTCTAGGTGAATTAAATGATTATTTCAAGTATAGTGAATTGAAGGCAATATCTAGTTATTTGTAATTTGAGTTTTATTTAAATAATAAGGGGTTTATTTTATAAAATATTTCAAAAACTAAATAATAGGAAATTTAATTGTTGAATCGAAATTACCAAATTTAGTTTCAAAATTTGGAATATTTAAAGCCTTGAAATATATCGAAATTGAAATATTTATAGAATTTGAAATGTTTTGAAGTTATGAATTTCATAGCCTTATGTTTTAAAGGTGTTAAAATTTCAAATGTTTGGTGTTGAAGTATAAAATTTGGAAGTGTTGTGATTTTTGAAAGGGGTATATTTGAAACAAAATGATATTATATTGATTTGAAATAAAAGGGATATCATATTGATTTGGTTTTTAAGTTTGAAATGATATCGTATTTATATGGTTTTGAAAAAAATATTATATCCTGGTTTTGAAGTATAAATTATTTTGAAATGACCGCGGTGTTATAATAATGTTGGGTTATTAAAGAGACCGGGATCGGAAGTTGTCATACTCTCTACCAACTCCGAAAACCACTTTAACTACCGTGTACGCGGTGGAGATTCCAGAATGAAGTAGGATGGTGGTGTTGTTTCCTTTAAGGTAAATACATGGACCCGACTCCCATCATTTGGCATAAGGTGGCTAAAACATGAGCGATTGACGGGCTAAGAAGGTAGCACCTTTTATCGGACACATCCCTTCGATATTATACTCTGACTTTTAGATAGATTCGGTGACCACTTTCGATTTTTTTTTATTTGGGGGTGTGGCTCGAGGTAGGCGGTAGCTGCGTGCTATGCGTTACCACCGGTCCGAAAGCGTAATTGGTATATCTACCCTGGCATTGCCTAGTTATGTCATGTCACCTACCCTAGCGTGCCTTATACGATTTTGTTTTGTACCATACCTATGGAGTGCCCTCTAACGACGCCCGGTACGGGGGAGATTATGGTACTCTATAGACTATAGGAATATAAAAGTGTGTTAATGTGGAAAATGTAAAGCCTTAATGCTATTTTCAGTATATTACACTTTACTTTAGACACTATTATAATAGCGTATATTACTACATAGTAAATAGTTTTACGGATCCTTAGGAGATGTGAATCCTGAGCATTTTTAAGTTACGGCACTCATGTTAGACACTGGATAGGAGATGCCAAATCCCGTAAACATCTCTGACACTGTTTCACTCATATTATTTATTGTTGATTTAACTTACATAAGATCTTTTAGTCCTGACTCGAGTGTTTTGTCTTTTCAATTCGCTCGGGTCAGTCCGAGCATTTCAGGATTTGAAGATTTTATTCTGGAGGAAGAAGATGAAGATTTGTATTACTATTATTTACTATATTATTCCACCGCATTACATTGTTACACTGCATTAATTATTATTCTATGGCATGTGTACTCTGATTGTATTGTATAAATATAATCAAATGTTTTGTAAAACAGCTTCATGAACTGTATATTTGATTATTATATTTTATCGTTCCGTTGTAAGATTCTGTTTTGTTTCATTTCTTTCTGTTTTTTCTTATTCACCCCATAACAGTCCGCCCTTCTGTATGGTTTCAGTCTGACGTGTGTGGTTTATCATCGATTTAAAGCGTTCGAAAAGGCGGGGCGTCACATTTGGTATCAGAGCTTTGGTTTAGCGATAAACCTTAGTTTTATGGGTCCGAGTCTTTATTAATAGGGTAGTAATACCCGATGATGAGTCACTGAGCGTATATATATGAGAGAGTGTATTTGTTAGTGTTATAAAAAGGTTTTATATTGTGTTAATTTGTTCCATTTTGTATTTATAAATTCTGTTTGATGCATGAGACGCTATGACATCAATAGGGATTTGGCAACACTTAATAGGACAGACCGACACAATATTTGTTTTGAACATAGGTAAATGAAATAATTTTGCCTATTATATTTTCTATATATAAAATCAATTTTTACAAGATTATATTTGGTTGTATTGTATTGGTTGTTAGGTAGTGAAAATTTTAGATATTAGTTGAAAATAAGATTTCTAATAAAATAAACGAAAATTGAGAATTTAGAACTTAAGTTCCGGGGTTTTGAAAATTTCTTTCAAATGATTTTGGAATATAATAATAATATTTTAGAAGTATTTTTTGATATAAATATTTCAATATAATTAGAAATAAATATTTTAAAAGAAAATTTGGGAATGAAATAAGTTTTGTACTCCCCTCTCTGTCGTTGGAAAATAATTTCGATGATGAGTGCACCATCATCGACATTCATTTTCGAGTTTCGAAGTGGGAAGGTCACTGTAGTAGTTTTACTGCAGATTTATTTTGATAAACGAATATAAATTTTAAATTGTTTTAAATATAATTGGATATATAAGTTGTAAGTGTATACATCTATTTATTATTTTAAAATGATTTGAAATTTAACCTGATATCTAGTTCTTAAGTTTCCGTTAATTAACAGTTTCAATAGTGTAGTGAAATTGAATTTAATTAATAATTGAAACCCTAAATGAAATAAGAGATTTAATGCTAGGTTATAAATGGTATTAAATGAAATTTAAAATTGTAACCTATGAAATAAAGGATATAATTATTGAACATTAAATTAATTAAAAGAATGAGATAAACTTGTATGATTTTCAATTATATTCTTAAAAGCATATATATAACTTACCTAACAATAAAAGTTGCAATGTTTAATAAGAAACGGTAATAGAATATTATACAAGTAAAAATTTGAAATAATGAACGTATTCAATGAAATTCCTTAATAAATAAGAATTTGGTGTTGTAGTTGTTAGGAACTTATGTATAATTGAAAGACTACTAGTTAAAATAGAAAGGTAAGTATTATAAATGGAATTTAGTAATAAATGAAGGTAGATAAATGAAAACTGTAAGAAATAAAATGTAAAATAAAAAGATAAACCATTATATGAATTAAAAAGAAATCAAACAACAAATGTATGAAATGAAATTAATAATAAGTAAATTTGATTTGTTGTTTGGAAATATTGTTTGTTTTGGTTTATGGTTATTTGGGTAAGGAAAATTGTTTGGATGTATAAATAATCTATTTAGCTTCATCAAAGACTATTGAGTAAATGGTGCGCTTAGCAGTTTATTTTTCATTCTGTACAATTTGAAGTTTTTGAACCCGAACAACTATTTGTCTTGTTTGATATGAATGAATGATTGATTTGTGTTGATTCTATGTGATGGTTGTATGCCATGTTGCAAGTGATTGATGTTTGTATTGATTTGTTCGTTTATGGTTGAAACCACTTTAAACATTTTATTTTATATAATTATTAACTCTTTGGATTATATAAGTGAAATACAGGTTATGGAAGCAATTGCTATTGCTTTTGGTTCCATAAAATAAGCGCTAATTGCCCGACTAATAGGTACATTCTCGGATTACGGTTTATGGCGTTATTATATTGTTTTCCCGTGCGGGGATAGATTATTTTGAAAATATATGTTGTATATTGTTATATTTGATATTATATTTTCTCCCGAGCCTCCCTATACAAAGAAGAATCTGCCGAAATTTTCCGTAAATTTTGGACTTAGAAAATATTTTAATTTGAATATAAAAGATTTATTGTTTATAAATCTATATATTTTATTTAAATTATCATATTCTGTAAATTTAATGTTACGAATTTAATGTTTTGAATAATATATATTGATTTATAAGTTCCTCTTTTTTTCTTCTCCTTTTCGGGGACGAAAAGTTTTGAGTGGGGGAGAGTGTAAGGAACCGTAAATTTTGATAAATAAATTGGTTGAATTAATAAGATTTTTGTAATTAAATTTAGAAATAAATAAAAAATTTATAATTTATAATGAAGCAAATGTTAAAAATGAAATGCAACCATGGAAATTAAAGCTATGTATTAACAATTGAAATGAAAATGTCGGTTAAATGAAGTAATGTAAATTGTATACTAGGCTAAGAATTGAATATAAGGAAAAAAAGGCAAATAGTGAATTAATTAATGAATTTATAATAATAAATAGTAATTGAATGTCCTGTAAGTATTTATAATATTGTTTGGAAAAGAAAAACTTATAAAAGTATGAATGAGAGTAAGCATTTAATTAACCAATGCAATAATATATATTGATTAATAATAACTGAATGTAAATTAGGGTAGTAATTTTAATGGCAGTTGACAAAATAACCAATTTAGTGCAATCCCAATTTAATTGCAACAATTGTAAGGTTTTAATTGATTGAAATTAGTAGATTTGGGAAATATATTCAAAAATTTATCAATTGATAGAATAATACGTAATAAATCGTAGATTGTAGGATTAATGCTAGAGAGTAATTATAATAGTTGTTTTTTGATAATAAAGTAAGAATGGGAACAAAGATTATTAATTTAAATGTAATAAAGTGGATTAATTGGAATTACATGAAAAGATTATTAATGTAAATGTAAGTAAAGGTAAATAGGTGACAATCAATATATGTTTTTATTTAGTTAGTATGTTAAATAAAATTTGGAAATCAAATTGCAATTAAAAGAAATTAAGTAGTATGTTAATTTGAAATAAATTTTAATAAATGTTACATTAATGTGAAATGTAATACAATGGTTAGGAGTTGTTAAATTTGGTATATTAATGTAATGAATGGAAAGAAAACAAGGTAACTAAATTTATATAGAATAGTAACGAACTTAATAAAAGATTTGAATTGAAACAAATCAATCCATTGAAATCAAAATTATAACAAGTGTAATTATTGTAGCAATTGAAATTAAAGGTTATGCAATTTGAATTAAAGCAATTGGTTGGATTAGAAGAATGGAAGTCAAGATTTTTCAATTTATTGGGATTTGAACTATGATAATAATTAGAGTAATTGCAATCTAATGAAATTAAATATCTAATTTTTGCGTTAATTGAAATCAATATGGAATGTAAGAATATTAAGGTAATAGTTTGTAAATCCAATGTTAATTTTATCCGTTTGATAATAATGAATTAAATAATAGAATGAAAAGTGAATTTAACAGAATTATTGAAAATAAAATTTATAATTTCTGAATTTAATGAAATTGTGATTACTACTGAAACTTGTAAATTAATCAACTCTAAATTGGCGTTTAAATTTGGGTAATTTAGTGTAAATGATTTAGAAATTTCAAAATAATGGAATTTGTTAATTATAAAGTTGAAATTTAAAATTTGGTTTAATTTGTTAGTTTATTAATTTATTAATTTAATTAATTAATGTAACAATAGCTATTTTGGCCACTGACTCGATCTTGACGAAACCAGTTTTATCGGATCCGTAATGGTTAATTATTGTAGGGTTTCAAGTTTCGTAGCGATTGGACTTGTCGTTTGATCGTACGGACCTAAACGCCTAGATATCAATGAAATTGAAATCAATTTGGAAAAAATTTGATTTTGTCATAACTTATTCATACTATGGAATTTGGACTTGAAAACTTTTCCATTGCGTTTAAAATATTTTAAAACATCTATTTTGATATATGGGTTGATCCAATTTCGTTCCGGAGTCAGAACGGGCTTTGCGGGTCATTCATCGTTCAACGCGTTTATAAATCGGGTCCATCTATTCTATTTCAACCTTGCCTATATATATCCTGTTATAAACCCTAGCCTACCTCTATTTCTCATTTGTCTATGCGTACCATTCCTCTTCACCTTCTCATTTCAATGGTAGACAAATCCAAATCCAATTGTAATTCAAAAATCAAAGTGAAATTTCAAACTCCTCCAAAAAATTCAAAAAAATTATATATCGAAGCTCTTGATGTACGTATCTCAGATCTGCAGTTCGTTTTTGGTTTTGAATCACCATTTTTCTGAAAATCGAAGAACCTTTCACGGCCGTTCATCGCGCGTCGATGAACGTTGTCGGATCGTCAAACCATTTCTGGGTATTGTAGAGTGGACGATGGAGAGTGCATCGGTGGTGTTTTTTCTGCGATTTGATGGCTAGATCTGCGGCAAGGTTGCATTAGGGTTTTGAGATTGGGTTCTTTCTAGCGGCTGTCGTGGTGGATTTGGGGGACCGGAGTCGTGCGCGTCTGGCCAGTGGGTGCGGCTCGACGGAGGCAAGCCGATGGTGTTGGCGGCGTAACGAACGGTGGCTGGTGGCGCATGATTTCGTTGGTCAAAGCTTCGGCCGAAAGGGGGTCTCGCATGTGTACTACCTGGAGAAGAACGTGGTGACGTGTCCCTGCTGTGAGTTGTTTTTTTTTTGTTATTTAAATTTAATTTTGAATCGTTCTAATCGATATAAATTTCACGTACGTGATCCAATTTACGCGCGGTTTTCTCCGCTAGGTTCGTATTGGAATTCTAGACTTTATGGCCCTTATTTGGACGAATTCTGAGACTGTCCAATTTTTGGGTTTAAATTGGATTTAAATTCAATTTAAATTTAAAAAGTGAGTGTATTAACCCACTCACAATTTCTAAAATTTCTTATGTTTGTTAAATTAATTTTTGATGAGATTAGAGATTTATTTATTTCTGTTTAGTATATTTTTATCATCATCCCAGTTAAATTTAATTTATTGAATTAAATTGTTATTCAATTTATTATTGCAAATAAACTGCCGGTTGTATTAATTTATTATTGTATATAAACTGCCAGTAATTACCTGTTATTTATTATCTATTCTATATTAATGTTATTATTTGAATTGGATGATGATTGTGATTAATGGTTGATGATTGATATTGGATGAATGGATGTTGTATTTAACATCGTTGTATACTGCAAATTGTTATGCACTTTATATTATTCGGGATTGCAGTTTGAAATGATATATGTAACCGTATTTTCATTTTAAATTGCAAATTGAAATTACAAATATCTGTATCACTTGACCATAGGATAGAAAATTATATACAGACACCGTCGGTTTATATATATATATATATATATATATATATATATATATATATATATATATATTTTGAAAATGATTTCCATGGTTTTGGATAGAATTATACGGTTTAAATAAATATTGATTCTTTTTAATATTATATAAAAATATTTTATATATAGTTAAATTCATGTATTTAAGCTATGTATAAATCTGTATAATGACAATAAGTTAAATAATGGAGTTTGATTTATTAAAATAAATATGGTTAAGTATTTAAATCATATTTTCGTATAGAGGTTATAATGATTTAAATAAATTAAGATTTGGAAGATAAAATATGAAATGGGTGTGAATTAAATTATTTAAGAATTTTACCCGAATAAAATTTGATTTAAATTTTAGATAAATTTGAGATTTTAAGAAATTGAATTTATTCAAGAATTAAACCAACAGGGTTGATGTGAAATTTATTAAATTGGCAATTTTAAAAGGTATAATTATTATAACTTGATTTCGGGTCTAGGTGAATTAAATGATTATTTCAAGTATAATGAATTGAAGGCAATATCTAGTTATTTGTAATTTGAGTTTTATTTAAATAATAAAGGGTTTATTTTATAAAATATTTAAAAAACTAAATAATAGGAAATTTAGTTGTTGAATCGAATTTACCAAATTTAGTTTTGAAATTTTGGAATATTTAAAGCCTTGAAATATATCGAAATTGAAGTGTTTATTGAAATTTAAATGCTTTGAAGTTACGAATTTCATAGCCTTATGTTTTAAAGGTGTTAAAATTTCAAATGTTTGGTTTTGAAGTATAAAATTTGGAAGTTCTATGATTTTTAAAAGGGGTATATTTGAAACAAAATGATATTATATTGATTTGAAATAAAAGGGACAACATATTGATTTGGTTTTTAAATTTGAAATGATATCGTATTTATATGGTTTTGAAAAAAATTATTATATCCTAATTTTGAAGTATAAATTATTTTGAAACGACCGCGGTGTTATAATAACGTTGGGTTGCTAAAGTGACCGGGTTCGGAAGTTGTCATGCTCTCTGCCAACTCCGAAAACCACTTTAACAACCGTGTACGCGGTGGATATTCCAGAATGAAGTAGGATGGTGGCGGCGTTTCCTTTAAGGTAAATACGTGGACCCTACCCCCGTGAGTTGGCATAAGATGGCTAAAACAGGAGCGATTGACGGGCTAAGAAGGTAGCACCATTTATCGGACACATCCCTTCGATATTATACTCTGACTTTTGGATTGATTCGGTGACCACTTTCAATTTTCTTATTTGGGGGTGTGGCTCGAGGTGGACGGTAGCTGCGCGCTATGCGTTACCACCGATCCGGAAGCGTAATTGGTATATCTACCGGAACGAGGTGGACGGTAGCTGCGCGCCTTATACGATTTTGTTTTGTACCATAGCTATGGAGTGCCCCCAGACGACGTCCAATACCGGGGAGATTACGGTACTGTATAGACTATGCGAATATAAAAATGTGTTAAGGTGGAAAATGTAAAGTTTTAACGCTATTTTCAGTATATTATACTTTACTTTAGACACTATTATAATAGCGTATATTACTACATGGTAAATAGTTTAACGGATCCTTGGGAGATGTGAACCCCGAGCATCTTTCAAGTTATGGCACTCATGTTGGACACTGGATAGGAGATGTCAAATCTCATAACTGATGCCGTTTTACTCATATTATTTATTGTTGATTTAACTTACATAAGATCTTTTAGTTCTGACTCGAGTGTTTTGTCTTTTCAATTCGCTCGGGTCAGTCCGAGCATTTTAGGATTTGTATATTTTATTCTGGAGGAAGAAGACGAAGATTTGTATTACTATTATTTATTATATTATTCCACTGCATCACATTGTTCCGCTGCATTAATTATTATTCTATGGTATGTGTACTCTGATACGTATTGTATAAATATAATCAAATGTTGTGTAAAACAGCTTCATGAACTGTATAATTGATTATTATATTTTATCGTTTCGCTGCAAGATTATGTTTTGTTTTATTTCTTTCTGCTTTTTCTTATTTACCACATAACAGTCCGCCCTTCTGTATGGTTTAAGTCCGACGTGTATGGTTTATCGTCAATTTAAAGCGTTCGAAAAGGCGGGGCATTACAGTTTATGTACGGATGGATTTCACAATCCTCTCCGTTTGATAGTTAAATATTCATCTTGGTCTATTATCGTTATACCTTATAATTTACCTCCGTGGATGTGTATGAAAACTCCATATATGTTTTTCACTATTGTTATCCCTGGCTCTGATGATCTGACACAAGGAATCGATGTTTATTTACAACCTTCGATTGAAGAGTTTAAAACAATGTGGCATGAAGGAGTTGAAACATACGACATTCCAAAAAAAAAAAATTCTGTATGTTCATTTCTTTGTTATGGACTATTAGCGATTTTCCTGCGAATGCAATACTTTCAGGTTGGAGTACCGCTGGTCGTCTAGCTTGCCTTATTGCATGGAAGAAACACAAGCGTTTTCTTTACGGTATGGAAAGAAAATTTCATGGTTTGATTGTCATCGGCGTTTTCTCCATGTCAATCATACTTTCAGAGGAGATAAATTTTTTTAAAAGCTAAGACAGAAGAGAGAATGCTGCTTCTAAAGATTTGGTTAAGCGAAGAAATATATGAAATTTGAAAGGACTATCCAAAGATACATGAAACTAGAATATGGACTGATATTCCAAGTAAAGCGGAAATTCATAATGGTGCAAACAAAATATATTTTTAAAGTTGCCTTATTGAAAAGATCTACTACTTTGACATAATATTGACGTGATGCATAATGAAAAAACATGTCTGATAACGTGTTTAATACAATGTTGAATGTTAAGGGGATAACTAAGGACGATTTGAATTCAACACTTGATATAGCACACTTTTGTAGATGTCCCAAACTTCATATGAAGCCCGATGAAAGTAAAAAAAACCCAAAGCATGCTATGAGCTAGACACTAAGCAAGTAAACTCATGCTAAAGTGGGTGGAAGGACTAAGATATCGTGATGGGATTTCTTCTAATCTCCGTAGATATGTTGATTTTAAAAACATTAAATTGAGTGGGATGAAAAGTCACGATTGTCATATCAAGATGGAATATTTGTTACCAATGGTTTTCAAAGAACTATTGCCCATACAATATATAGTTTATAAGGAATTAAGTTTATTTTATAAAAAGTTTTGTTCGACCATGTTAACAGTCGACTGTATACGTAAACTTGAAATAGAAATCCCTATACTACTCTATAAACTGGAGAAAATATTTCCAGCGGCTTTCTTTAATGTAGTGGAGCATTTACCTGTTCATCTTCCATCCGAAGCACTTCTTCTAGGTCCTGTGCAATATGGATGGATGTATCCATTTGATAGGTAGTATAGAATGTTTGTAACATTTATTTTGGTTTAAAATTCAAATTTACATAAGTAAATTTAAATTAAATTAATTTTGTAATAGGTACTTGAATCATCTGAAAAAAAAAGTTAGACAATAAGTACTAGTCGAAGGTTCGATTTGCAAATCATATCATGAAGAAGAAGCTTCATTCTTTTTCTCTCATTATTTCAATGACCTGTGGACCTATCATTTGTAAGTGTTTCTCATAATGATGAAGTCATTGAAAAAGATTCTTCTTAAACAATATTATCTAACTTTAGACTATATGGTCATACTGTTGAAAAATGTTAGAAATATGGTTAGACGATAGAGAGTACAATGTATAACACACATATGTTCTTCTTAACTATGCGGATGTACACCATTTATTAGGTAATAATAAGTTCATATTTATTTCAAGTATACTTACGTATTAATTATAATGGACCATATTGTACATACACACATACACGCACACATACATTGGCTGTTACATGTCCCAAGATTGTTGCAAATGCATAAGTTTATCCGATATTATAAATGCCTCGTACACATGTTATTGGTTTAACTGATTTGCAGACGCTGATAGGCGTGAGCGAATGCTGAATTGCTCAATTGGCTGTTACAGATCCCAAGTGCTACCATCATCTTCGTGAACCTCCTCCTTTATGCCACTCAGTGCAGTAACTAGGGGTATGCCTAAATGTGCTCAGTTTGATCAAAGTCAACGTAGGGGGGACCCCAGCGCCTAACGCCAACCTTGAGGCTGCCCTCTGCCTTTGCCTTGCAGCTAATGCCAACCTGCTCGGGACTAACCTTAATCTGCCTCTTCAAATTCCCCTTTTGTTGAGCTCTTGTGGTCGGAATATGCCTGTTGGGTTTCTCTGTCCTCCTCCTTGATTCTTTATTTGCTGTTGCATTAATTATCATGCACCTTTTCTTTTTATTTACTGTCTATGTCGTGTATACGTGGGAAGGTGTGTGTATGTCTGTCCTAAATAAAGTATTTTTATCTGGTTTTTTATGATCTGCCTGTGTGTCTGCTTGTATACAGGTACAGGAACGATTAATAACCTTCTACCGTGTTATAGTTCTTTTCTCAATGGATCTTAACATTTGCATAAAAAACAATAAAATATACTAGTAATCATTTTGCGTGTTTCCTTGCAAATTCCCAACATTAATGAATCGATTCTAATAATCATTCAGGCCAATATTTAATGCACACCTAAAAGTAGCTTTTATTTCTCACGTATGAATTTGGACTAATACAAAGATAGTATTCATGGCAGATATTATATATATACTAGTGATAAACAAGGTATAAGAAAACACTACACGTAAAACTAGGTCCCTGACCAATTTTTAAAAGGGTCTCCAGTACTTTAAAGATGGATATAGATAGTTAGCATTGCTTTAGTATTTATTTATCACTTTTGGTTAAATAGTTTGGAAACTAATATTAATTTCCATACAACGTTAAAATTAAGGGGTACTATTTAGTCATGGTTAAGTAGTATTTACATTAATGCATGTTGTAATGCACATAAAAATTGTTGTCAGAAAGGAAACTACTTTAATGAAAAATGATCGGTTAGACAAAAAAAATTACAGTGGGAAAAACTCATTTTAGCAAAATCCATTACGAGAAACTTTGTATAACATAACTTATTGAGTAAAGTCAGATAATACCAATTGCAACAAAAGTTGCATTAATAAAATATTCATCATACTACGCATGCCATTATATAAAATCACATAAACTTACCAAGGCACAAATTTTTTTTTTTCCTTGATTAAGCCAAAACAAAAGATACAAAAGGGAAAACGTTCATGGGCAAAAAGGAGTACCATAAACATGTTGCAAATTTGGATTAAATAACCCCCAATTTTGTTCCACTCCAGGCTGTTTCAGATTCTCATTGAACATTGCAAACACAAACAAATCTCCAAACCCATTCGGCCTTTTTGGCGAACCTCCGACTTTCAAGTAATGATCATATAGATTTGCCGAATAAGTGCTCGCTATCGCCGGAGTCGTTGACTCTCCACCGCCTGCCGAAGGCCATCCTGTCTCCCCAACAGTTAGTCCAATACTGCCACCATCAATTTTCTCCAACGCCCACACAAACCCATCGTACATCGCATCAAACAAATTCGTGTAAGACAAGTCCCCGTCTTGAAACTTCGGCTCCTTCATCTCAAACAGCGCATAATCCAACGGAACATTTGCTGGGTCCTGCGCATGGGCAAAGTACGGGTGCACATGAATGTACAAATTCGGTTGATGCCCTGGCGGCAAGCTGGTGAAATACTGCACTAGGTCTGTCATCACTTCAATTGAATTAGGAGCGAAGACAGTGCTCGATGGTGGGTAGCTATTAGCCAAAGCTGCGCCAGAAATGGTAGTCGTTACCTAGAAACATGATAGTTTGACATCAAATATATGGTGAATTTAATCAGTTTAGCATATAGACAAAATCATTTAGTGCTTTAATTTTCAGATGTTATATGGGTTCTGAAATGTTACATGACACCTATATGTTACAATTATACTGACGGATTTTGATTTTTTTTTTTACTCTTAATTGTACACTTGCTAATCACAGCCTAAAGCTAACTTTCATGTTAAGCCCTCAAGCATGCGTTGGCTGATTACAATAACACTTCACATAAACATTTAAACATTTTCAATTATTAACGATCAAAATTGACTCTTAGTACTGCATGATTCCCCAGAAAAACCTTATAGATAACGGTTAATATATGATTTTCGATTTTCTAATTTAAACATGGAAAATTATTAAATTTATAATTTATTATTTGTGTAATTTTTTTGGATAAAATCTAGTCTTTATCTATAGCAAAAGGTGAAATACATCGTGCATTTATTAAGTATATATTAATATCACACCTACAAAAAAAACAAACATATGATATTACCAGGACTTCAGGTTTGGAGGATTGATCTAGTGCGACACGGAGGTTGCGGATGGCGGGAACCACGTACTCAGCGTATTGTCCTGAAATGACTTCGTTGCCGACAATGATGTCGAGGACGTTATTGTATGGAAGGTAGTTGTTTTCGATCCATTGCATTGCGTATTGGGGATCACTAGCAAGTTTGGGAAGGTCCTCGTTTTTGGTGCCAATTGTGATAAGACGATCGGTTATATTCATAACTTCCGGGTGGGGATCATATAGTCGGAACTTGGAAAAGCCGCATGTTTTGATCTGTGCAGTTGCTTGCGCTGGTGGTGGTAGGTTGTCCGCTATCATGCCATAGCATATGCCAAATTCGGTGGAAGCTACATGCAAATTGTTTCTCTAATTGTTAATAGACAAATTTATTGAAATCTACATTCAAAATATTGATAGAACCATGAATATAAAGGGAGGACATCAATACCCGTATTCTTTTGTGTTGTTGGTGTTTTAGAGGAACATAGAAAATTGAGATCAATATGAGAAGTTAGATAGAGATTTAGAAGAGTTCTTTTCAATGACACTTTTTTACTTTTATTTCTTATTTATTTATTTTTTATTTTTTTGGGTTTAGGATATTGGGATTACAGATGAAGAATGTGAAGGAAAAGTCTAACAAAAGAGAGAAAGAGCATTTAGAAAGAAGATAAAAAGAATTAATTATGTAGAATTCAATTGAACAATTTTTTTTATAAGGAGAGGAGAATCATTAATAATTTGATTTTTCAACAAATAATTCAATAAAAAATTTCATTTTTTTATTCCTTTGTACCAAAACTATTCTATGTTTAACAGGAAATTGTCTACCCCGGTAAAAAACCCTTCAACAAGAAATTTGTTCTACCATAAACATACATTGTAAAGGAAAAATGTAAGTTATCACATTGACATCGAATTGTGTTATATATATATATATATATATATATATATATATATATATATATATATTCGTGTGTGTGTGTACATGTACATATGTATATGTATATGTTTATGGTCATATACATGTATACACTCTATTGTGAGAACAATTACGACTAAAAAAACATAAGCAATTAGGAAGACTCATCTTAGAAATGTAACATTCAAATAGATTTACCTGAAAGAACCAACTCTCCAAATATATGGGTTGAAAGGAGAAAAATACACGTTTTGAAAATGATTGATGCCATTAGATTACTGGAGATGGTTCTTTTTACTTTATATTTATACTTGATGTGCGCCATAAATGTGAATTGAAAAATAAAAAAATTAACGTGGTCTATGTATACATTTAAAGCAATCAATTTTAAACTTTTTTGGTTATCAATACATGGATTTAGGGTAGGATGATGCATTCCTTATGTGGCAAAAACAATGCATTTATTTTAGTTAAAAAATTTATTGTTGATTTAAATTGTAAAACGCTCCATTTCTCTCTTTAGTATAATTGGATTTGAATGATAAGGTTACTTTATATGCACTGTGTCATTCAAAAATACTGATTGTATATATAGCATTAATCATCTTGTATAAAATAATCCCATTTCCTTAATAGTACATTTTAGGACATTTATTTGATGATAATAGTACGTATTTATTTGATTGCCTTCCCATAATACAGTGTCAAAAATCGAAATAGCATGGTACTAATTTGAATTATAAATAGTTACATTTTTTAATTACAAAAAAGGAACAATATACAGCTACAATTTTAATATGGAGTCAAATTATCTGTTAAAACCTAGGATAAAATAACTGTGGTTATAAAATTATCTGTTAAAATCTAGGATAAAATAACTATGGTTATCTTTTGTTTATTTAGTTGTGGTTCGGTAATATAATTGTGGTTCGGTGTAATATAATAATGCATTTATGTACAATATATCATCCAAAGTTGTCCACAAATATATAACTGCATTTTCAAGATGCAGCCAAAAACTATACCGTTTATTGAAGATACAAATAGTTGTATTTCTCACTTGTTTAAATTAGTTGCATTTAAATGACAACAACATTTATTCATACCCTATATATCACAAAAACTTATTTGTAAACAATGACTATATTTCCCTCATACTACACCAGAGATACATAATTATTGCTTTTACATAAAAATATTAAATTTTGCATAATGCATTTACATTATAATAAAATGTCATTTAAAAAACTTATTTAATTTCAAATAGGCTATAAAACACATAATAATTTAAAACTGTATTTCTCTTATGCAGTCAAAAATTAGGTTAAAAAGTCTAAAGTAATTGCTTTTCTTTCCTATTTATTTAACTGAATTACATTTGAGCAACGCGGTTTTAATAACATCTCATTCGTATAATTATTTCATACATATAATTATAATTGTATAGCAGTCATATTTATATTGCTTTTAAAGGCTATTTTATTTATAAAATGCATAAAATTTTAGCTGTCTTTCTCAAAGCAGCTAAACCTACATTAAATAGAATATGACTTTAAAGTTGTTAATCTTTATATATTAATGTTGGATAACATTAGAACTTAAAATATTTATGATTTATTAGTGAAAACAGTACTTGAATCTAACTTAACTAAAAGATATTATATTATGTTTTAAAGATCGAAGTTACAAGGCATTAATTTACATAAATTATAAGTGAAAGATAGGATTGTTACGATGAATGGAGACCCGATATCATTATTAAATACATCTAACAATTCAATTTGTGTACAACGGACCCCATTTATAGAATGTGTAGAGTAAATGTACATTGAAATACAAACATGCAACGCAGTTTACACATAAATTTAACGCATTCAATTTAGAATTTTGTTTTATTCATCAAGCATTCTTGTAACTAGATGGTGCATTTAGGTGCTAAAAATAATGCATTTGTTTTGTCCTGCCATTAATTACATTATAACATGAAGCTATTGACATTCATGTATCTATTTTAATTTGCACTTAAATATGGAATTTTACCAAACCCACCCTATTTTGCGTTAAATTAATTAATCAGTTGATTAAAAGACACGAATGATGTTGATTTCAATGTTACAAGGGACACACAACATTTGGAAATAGAGGATTTGGTAACCTCTACTCCATTAATTAATGTTTACCACATATATTTTATTCTATAAAAGACCACATCGTTTTGATATTTTTAATAACATAATTAGGAGAGAAGAGATGTATCAGATTGAGCAAAGTGTACACTGTCACAATTAAAATAGGATGTATCAATGGACTTTTGAAATTCATATAATTTATTTTACTTTATGCTAGTTTATATCATGTAATACAAAAAGGTCGATACTAACAGCTATGGCATTTACTTAATTAGGTAATCTAATTTTATTTTCGAGCACCTAATAAAGGACATACACAAATTTTGTTATGTAAGATGCTAAAATATCATGAATTGATCTACTTTTATCGGGTACATTAAAAAGAATATTCGATCAAATAATATAATAAAATTTATATGTATGTAAATTTTTACCCTTTTCATCTTAGATCATATGAAATTAACAAAAAAGAACAATGGGAATGTAGTAAATTTATTTTTAATGCATGTGGTTGAGTATGATAATTATTGTTATAAACTTTTAGTTATCACTATCCTACAACACATTTTCAAATCGTTTGATAAACCATGGCAACCAAATTGATTATAGATTTTTCTTGTATCAGTATTATTTGTAAGGATTGGTAATTGTGTGCAAATGATGATATGGTTAAAACAATGTGTTTGGTTTAGGCAACTTAAAGAAGCATATAGCAAAATAGTACGATCCTTTGAACTATAATTTGTATTTTCATATGCCTATATGCACTTTCTTTACACAAAAGACACTGCCCAAAAATCCATGAAAATATCTATGAATTTATGGTTGACGGACCCAAACATGGTGAAGCTTAATATATGTTGTTGGTTTTTCTTGAATAAAAATTAGTTAAAATGAAAGTAGTATGATGAAATTTTAAGGAAAACTTCTCTCACCTATTTATCCTCTCGTGCAATTAAATATTTCATTCCCTACCCACATACCTTTTTTCAATTGTCTCATAATCATAACTCAATTTCTCCTTCTGCTCTTCAAACAAAGAATTCATTCAAATTTTTCACAAACGATATTTTTCATCAATACATTCAAATCCAACAAATTATGTTGTGACTATGGTTGTAGGTTTTCATGGCTTTTTTTTCTAATTATTTAACCCTAACTAAGACTGAAAAAGAAATAATAATATACAACTCAAATACGGTGCTATTGTAGAAGTATAAAAAACTTTCATTATTACTTCAATAACAAATATCTAATCATTATTACTTTTGGTGCCATTTCAATAAGAATAAATGAAATACGAAACCAGTTGTAATAAAAAAAGTATAATATAGTCAATATAATTAATTATCTTCATTTTTTCTAGAACATTAAGGGGGTCAAAAAAATATCGATGTGTATGCACATTTTTAATATAATTACTTAATTTAACTCACCAACTTCTAATATGAAATTTTTATGATTTAATTTTATCAAATGTTAAGATGGGGTTTTGAAGTAATTTTTATGATTTAGTTTTGTTAAATGTTTGATCGGTATTAGTAAGTTTGTAGCTGGGTGTTGATAGTAACATCAAGTTTTAAACAGTTAATAGTAGCTGGGTGTTAATAGTGAGACAAGCACTATTGTCTCACTGGTTAAGTGTTTTGACTTTGGTGCTAAAGGTCAAAGGTTCGAAACTTGAACAACGTGATTCGAATATATATTGACATGTGCTTTGTGATTTCATGTATATAAAGTACCATTTCAAAAAAAAACTTGGAACTTTTGATGATATAATTTTCTCCACTATTAAGAAATTTTCACCTATAATGTTTTTAAATTATCTGTTGCACCCAGTTTATTACATGGAAAAACAAAGTAAGCATTGACGATAAAGTGGTACATTAACCTTGTGCATTTATATCCCTGCTAAAAAGCAATGCTACAATAGTGATCGAAGTTGGATCCCTACACTTTCACAAGATAGCACTCTTAAATAACATATATGCTTAAAACAATGCTATTTTCTATTAAGATGGCTAAACCATAATTGTTATAAAAAAATTATTTTGTCCAGTTTTGTTTTACTCGAGAAACAAAGCCAAAATAGATCCAAATTTGGGGTTTCGTGTCAAACAAAAGTTCGAGTGCTATTTCTAAGGTGAAAATTTGAACTACATGGATTAACAGATCTTTAGGTTAGTTATGCAGGTTATATAACACTACTTCTTATTCCAGCATCTAAGATGTTGTATTAGCAATGAATTTGTTTCGAACATTACGTTTTCCTTTCGCGCAGTTGCCTATAATTTTGCAAGATACAATCAATTTGGCAATTTAAAACGAGGAGCAAATGAGCGGCATATGGAAATTGGTTGTTGGCTAGTTAAATTATATGTTACTTATTCATTGATGGACATAGTCATTTGGTTAACAATAAATGCTAGCTATTCAAATTTTAATTTTGCTTTTGAAAATTGAGCGTTTTAACATTGAAAATGAGGAACTAATTTTATTTAATATTTTTAAGAATATCAAAAACATAATTATAATAATTATAATTTTATTTTTGTTATAGTAAATAAATTTTCCACATAATTACTACCTACCCTCATAGATGAAAATTACCATATATATATATGTGTGTGTGTGTGTGTGTGTGTGTGTGTGTCTATATATATACTGTGTGTGTGTGTTTTATTTTGTAGTTATTCACCTTTTTCACCATAACCTAATATCATCTAAATTATTTCTTTTTGCACATCCTTCGCTATAGGATTGCCGAACTACCAAACATCAAACAAGAAAGGATTAGTGAGCCTGCAATCTTCTAAGAAAGAATATAAGTTTAGTTACTTGGGTATTGTTTGCACCAAAAAATGGCAAAAACACCCGATAAATTATGGTGGACAACAAAATGAAGAAATACAACTGGAAAATGAGTAAAAACAAAATATTAAACTTTTATATAGTGTTTCGACCAACTACTGCCTGAGTCCACTTGACATTTCTATTGATTATATTATTGCTGTGTAGGTACAGTTCTTATGAAGCGATGCCACTTCACGGGTGATCATAAAAAAAATATGTAATAATTGCAAAGAAAAAAGGATCCCCAAAAATAAGCCACTGGCTTTCAATTTATAACCATAGGTTGTTGGGATTTTCTCCTCTTCGATCTTGACCACATTGCCCACGTCCCAGTATCTATCTAACTCAAAGAAACATGGCTATATCTGCGCTGGCTATGGATCCATACTGATCCGTAGGCATGGATCGATATTGATCAATAAGATCGCCATATGGATTGATTCTACCCCTTTATGTCATAGCGACTTACTGTTAGCTTCATGTTTTCCATCTTGTGTGCACTTCTAGGGGCCTGTTTCTTGGTCAAAGTGATGGAATGGAGTTGCAGATTTCAGGTGCTTAAGGAGATCGATGGTGCATTACATGCGAACGGTTCTTCAAAGCTTGGAATGGCTTGCTTACATCAACACTTGGGCATAGGAAGAAAGTGGAGCATTTTTGATGAAGTATTATGGATCGATACCGATCCATAAGGATGGCTCTGTACAGATCCATAACTTTGATGGATCTTGATGTTGAATGTTCACGATTCTTTAAGTTTCACCTTGTGACCTTAGTTGAACCGGGCACCTACGCTTGTTTATGTGGATTTGAAGCGGTGCTGGACAAAAAGTGAGGATTGGTGCCGATCCATAGGCATGGATTAGGGCTGATCCATAGGCATAGGTGGGTACTGATCTATAACGTTGCCTGAATGTTGGACTTCTGTTCTGGTTCTTGGAGTAGTATGGTGCACGGACCACTTTGGCAGGTCATTTATACCTTGGCCACCTTATCTCTTGACCTGAACAAAAGGATTGATTCCATTTTCCCTCCAAAGCACGTATTGTTTTACAAGTTGTGCATTGAATTGAGAACAAATGTCGGAGTCAATGGAACATCAATAGTTGATTTTTCTGGTTATCAGCCGATCGGCTATGGAAAATCATCTATTCCTTTGGATTTAGTTGTAAATCAAACATTGTTCTAGACCGTGATAGTTTAAGGATTCGAGTCCTTACTTAAGTGTCAGTCACAGATAATGATTTTGTCTCTTCTCTAAATCGGTAAGTATTGTGTCGCATCGTGAATTAGGATCATCCCGTGTCCTATTCGGAGGTTTGCAGTCAAGTGTTGAAATCAATTGCTTCGTTCGATAATCACTACCGAGTCGCTTCAAGGTCAATTGGAGTTTAAAGCCAAGGGTTAGATCTCAATTTCTTCGAGTCACGCATTCAATGATCGATTCAATTCCTGGTCGCTCTGGATCGTTAGTTGAAAGCTCGATCTCTCTGGATCCCTACTTTATATATCGATCTCTCCATATCGTTAGTGGAAATTTTGATCTCTTTGGATCGTTAATTGAAACCCAACACATGTCTGGTTGGACAGTTAAATCCATGATCTCTCCGAATCTTTAATTGAAATCATGGATGTTCGGGACCGATAGATAAGTCCATGATCTCTCCAGATCGTTAATTGAATTTTTGGCTTATCACGGCCGATAGTTAAGTTCATGGTCTCTTTGGACCCTTGCTGAGCCTAATCTGCTCGTACTCCGACGTGGAAACTAAACGATCAAGCAAGCCCATCCATTTACGCTCCAGAGAGGTGGCTTACTTTTCTTACAAGACTGATCCACTTGCTCTCCTGCAAGGGAAGTTGCATCATACACTCCAATCCCGACTTTTCAAATCAGACTTAACACGATCAATATCATACAAGTCCATACATTTGCTCTCTGACAAGAGAACTTATACCTTGTGTCCATCACCTGTTTATCTTGTCTGGTCTACCGCGATCAATATAAGTTATCACATTCATGTGGATTTCAATAATAAAGGATTCATCTATTGGATTCCAAATCAAGCATTAATAAACATAGAGACAAATATCTTGATAACTGCCTCATCGGGCTTTACAACCTAGTACCTAGCTCAGAGCATACCTAAAGACCGATCGAGATCCCATACAAGAGTAAGTGGCTCGATTCTAATATTGCATTATTTGTTGAAAGTGAAAATAAAGTGTGAGGACTGAACCTGATTCCATACCATCCTAATCTAGATATGACTATCCTCGATTTTGATCCAAGGCCATTTCCATTCACTGAAGATGATGGCTGCTCCTGTTCCACCACCGCTGCTTGGATTTTCATATACTATTGTAATTGGTTGTTTCTGACTATTCCTTGATCAAATAACACAAATGCCTATGGTCATTTATGTTATGTCCATCCAGCTCATGGAATAGGCAATACTTCCCTGACCTCTTCTCAAGGTCAATAGGATCTCTGCTTACTAGTTTTCAATGCGGGATCTGTCCTCGAAGTCAAGGTAAATATGCTTTGGTGTCTCGTTCAATTCCATGTAAGTAGAGAATTTTGTCTCCCTTCTTGGCCACCATGATCCTTAAAAGCCATATCAGCTTTTTGCTTAACTTTGTCTTTGATTGATCCTACCCCAGATGGTCCTCTGCCACCCACTACATTGACTTTTGTCCTCTTAGCCACAGCGTTCTCTTGACGCACGTATCTCTTGGCCTAGGATAAAATTCTTTAAGATCCATCAGAGGATCATGTTCCAAGCAACCTTGAAATCCTTCTTACTAGCTACTTCTGAAACCGCCTCCATCAGAACCAATGATCGGTCCAGCTTATCAACCGCGGCAACCATCGCATTGAACCTCGTCAAAAAATCCTAAGGGTCTCTTTGCGCTTTGCTTCATACTCGATGGTGTCATTACATTCTTCGATCGTGAAATATAGGCTTGGAACTGTTTCATGATTTTATCTGCCAGTTCGAACCATGTGCTGATGGAACTGTCCTCCAACTGTCTAAACCATAACACTACTAAATCTATCAACTGCAAAGTGTAATATCGTCCTATCACTTCTTAATATGCAATCAACACTTCCATATGCTGGATGTGCCTCATCAGATGAATAGTTGGATCCATCTTTCCATTATACGTCTCTAATGTCTGCAGCTTGAAATTAGATGGATTCCTAGTGTATTGAATGTTCAGAGTGAATGGAATCCTATTCACATCCTTTAGACTTCGGTTAGGTGGTCCACCCTTTATTTCTCATCCAGCTATCTTAGCAAGTCTGTCATTATCATCCAACAGAACTCTCAAGTATTCATTCTCAGCTGCCCCCCATTCTCACGAGGGAATTCCTGCATGTACTCCTTCGGTCATGCATAAACATTCTGATTCACATTCAAAAGCTCAACATTATTTTTCGGACGTGCGTCATTTCTACCCAAGTCAACATTGGCCATGCCTCCGTATTTTTTGGGATCGGTACCGATCGATGCCCTAGGATCCGTACAGAGTCATACAACTCCTTTGCGGGTCCCTTCGGGTTGCTCAATTTCACTCGCATGTGCATTTATTCCAGTTTTAGGCTTTTGATTCCGGTTTGTATCTAATCCAACTGTTCTCATATGTCCCATTCTCCTAAAAAAATTCCTTTCATCATCACTTCCTTACGGGAGATCATCCTTTCTTGCATTTCCATCATCACGGTCTCCCCCTTATCCATTCTTGTGTAGATGGATGAGGGTTTAGCTCTAAAGGATGCCTTTTGACTACCTACTTGTTGATTTCTTCCACTAGTGGTCTTCCTAACATATTGTATCATCATTTTTCACTCTTTCAAATTTCAGGTCATTGAATTCAAGTTTTCTCAATGAAAGCACAAAAACTTTTGCACCAAAAAGTGGCAGAAACACCCAAGAAATTATGGTAGAAAATGAAGTGAAGAAATGTAATGGGAAAATGAGTAAAAATAGGACAACAAACATTTATAGTGTTTCGGTTAACTATTTCCTACGTTCACCAGAGATTTCTATTGATTATATCGCCATTTTGCAGGTAGAGTTTTTATAAATCGGTACCGCTCCACGAGTAATTACAAAGAAATATGTAATAATTACAGGAAAGCCAAAGGATCTCTAAAAATGAGCTCCTAGCCTCCTATTTATAGCTGTTGGTTTCTAGGGTTTGCTCCTTCACGATCTCCACCATATTCCCCATGTCCTAGCACCGGTCCAACTTCAAGAAACATGGCCATGCCAGCATTGGCTATGGATTGGTACTGATCCATAGGCATGGATTGCTATCGATGCAAAAGATCACCTTGTGCGTCGATTATACTACTTCATGCTATGGCGACTTGTTGTTAGCTTTGCTTTTTCCATCTTGTTTGCACTACTAAGAGCTTGTTTATTGGCCAAAGTGATCAATCGATGGTGAAATTGAGTTGCAGATTTCAGGTGCTTGAGGCAAATCGATGGTGAATTGCATACGAATGGTTCTTTCAAGCTTGGAATGTCTTTCTTACATAAACAATAGGGCATAGGAGAAAGTGGGGGCATTTTGGATAAAGTGTTATGGATCGGTGTCACTCCCTAAGGATGGCTCGGTACCGATCCATCACTTTGATGGTTCTTGATGTTGAATGTTCATGAGTCCTTAGATTTCATTGTGTGGACTTGGTTGAACCTGGTTTCTAGGTTGTTTTGTGCGGATTTGAAGTGGTGCTAGACAAAAAGTAGGGATTAGTACCGATCCACAAGCATGGATTGGTACTGATCCATAAGCATGGGTTGGTACCGACCCATAACTTTACTTTAATGTTGGACTCCGGTTCTGGTATTTGAACCAGTATGGCGTATGGACCACTTTAAAAGGTCGTTTACAAATTGGCAACCATATCTCTTGACTCTATTTGATATTCAATTTAGCGATTATCATTCTAGATTCTTGTTTGATCGGTTCGATCCATTGGAAAATAGCCTAGCCAAAAGGTTGGATATCAGGTAACATTATGATTAATTATGAAAATAATATCTATATGCAAAAGGTGCCAATTAAGTAGTTTATTGGAAGTAACTAATTCATGGGATATAGATAAATTTGTGGGTCAAGTGAGAAGAAACATAGTGAAGTGAGGGAATATTTTCTCACATTATGATTTACTCGTAGCTAACACAAATACACAATCTGTTATAGCTAATATGCACATATAACTCCACTTTATTCAACTAAATCCAATATAACCAAATAACTACAAATGTATATTATAGGGCATGTTTCATGCATCTAGTATATCAGACCAATGAACTAAAATATTTGCACCAAAATGAAGTAATTTATATGATGCTAGTAAGCAACGATCGATCGACATAGAACATATGACACTCATTCCACCTGCACACATTAATTCGTGCACGTGCACGTGCACACATTCCTTGCAATTCACTTAATACCATTGAAAACCTACTTATTAGCCTTATTCCATGCAACTATAACATTAACCATTATATTCTAACACCGGACACGAGTTTAGAACAAGTGAGAAAACAGCATTTCCTATGTTTGTAGTTAGTGTAAGTAAAGGGAAACAATAAATAAATGTTTATTGAAATTTTGATGGGATCTGCTTTTGTAATCTCCAAATAAATAATTTCCTAAGAAAACTATTAAAAACCATTTAATGGTAGAAAAATTACAAATGAATAAATGATAATAAAGATACTCTTTACCTCGTGGACATAGGAGCATTGCTTCTAAACTAAGTAAAATTTTGTGTTGTTACTTTTTCTTTCTACAGCTTTCATTTTAATTATCTTTCATAATTTTTTAGTTCAATTTATTAGGTATATTTTCAGACAAAGAAAAAATGACTTTCGATTTTTGTGCTACTCCATACGTGAAAGCAACCCCACATTATATAAAAGAATCCGTATTTTTAAATGCCTAGTGTTTTAACAATTAATTTAAATATTAATTAGTTTAATCATTGTAAATTTTGAAGGAATTCGGTTTAGATCTCTATCTTTGGGTCTGGGATAATGGCCGAGGAGAGTTTTGAGTATAAACATCGATTAGTTCGATGTTGATTTAAATACAAGATTTATTTGTAGTTATAAGTATTAAACGGAATACGTGCACAGCCAGGTTCAGGGAATTCCTGTAGGTGGTTATTTTTTTGGAAAGTGAAAAATAATACAAGTAATATGGCCAAAGAATTTCCTAAATCGAATAATCCAATAGGCTCTAAGACTTCAAAACGTTTAAAAAGGGAATCTTGGGACTCTATCATGGATGGCATCATGCTATATACCATCACGAATAAAAAAGTGAGACAAAATGTGATATGAAAGAACCATTACACTATTATTACTACTTTAATACTCCAAACAAAATCTGTAGGAAGAAAAAATATTATTATTTTACATAGACAAGTCGGATTATAGTGGACGTACCACTTTACAACAATAATAACATGTGTAAGGCAAAGACTCCTCAATAACTTACAACTCACATATGAGTACATCACATATACAACTGTACACTAGCACCATGTACGGTGTAAACATATGACAACCAAGTTGCATAAGGCAGTCTCTCAAACAATCACCATCCAAACTCATAATTACTCCCATAAGAGTAAGTTAGAATAAACTATAGATATTACAAAGCATACCGAAGGAAAACGATTACAAAAGATGCTAGCAATGAAACTATGATAGATAAACAAGCTAAAGGTTCAACCCAAAAACCTTTTACCAAATTATACATTGGATCCAACAAAGAGAATGCACAACATTCCAATTGCACACATGAAGCGGTATCCAGTTCCAATTAAAACCTACTTCGTTGCACGAGGTGGTCTATTGAAGTCATAATAGAGTGGATCTAAGGGAACAAGAAGAAGACGTTGAAAAGTTCAAGCTTACCCAAAAAGTTATCACACCCAAAAGAAAAGGTAGATGCAACACACAACTGCATGAATCATGCGTTAATTTGCTTGCTTGGGAATAGAAATTTTGTAGATCTTTGCAGCCATTGATATAAAGATCTTCCCAGAATGGGTTTTGCTCGATCAACCCTGATCGAACTGCCATTAGCTTTTCTCTCTTGGTTATACGTCCTACCTTTAATGCCTCTATATGAAACCTTTTTAAATATTTATCAAGAGATTCTCCAGATCTTTGTCTGATAGTAGCTAACAAACTAAAGTCCATAGTTGGATCTTTGAATGCACAAAATTAAGTCACAAATTCATAAGAAAAATGTTCCCATGAACGGATTAATTTTTCCAGGCAATTATTAAACCACTTGATAGTGTCTCCTTGTAAAGTAATTCGGAAAAGCTTGCAGTAGATCGACCCTTGAGAATTAGACAAATCCATTCGTATTTCAAAGGCTGCTAAGTGATCTTCTAGGTTAGAAGTTCCATCGTACTTCAATATAGGGATTTGAATGTGAGAAGGGATGTTAATTGCCATTATCTCTTCTAAGAAAGGAGTTCTTTGCAGGATAACATATTTCTCTGGGCTAGTAATTCCTTTTCCCTTTGGTGTATCCATCATTATTCGTTGTATGGGGTCTTTATGGTCAGCTTCATTTTTATGGAAACATTCATTGTTTCTTTGGATTCGGCTGTTAGAATGCTTGAGGGACTTCTTTGCCTGACTTTCTTGGTTTAACTCTTGGTCATTTACCTTATTTGGAGGTTGTGCTTCTTCTCCTTCTTCCACAATTTTTATTGATTCTTGAGATGGAGCTCTTTCAGAAAGTTCTTGCATCCCTATCGTTTGTTGTGGTTGATTTTGAACTGTAATTTCATTACTCTCTATTCTTATCAATGTTGACGGTTGTCCAATTTCCATCTTCTCTAAGTTGAAATTTGGAACTAGGTTATTTTCCAAAGTGGATCATGGCATTGCTTCTTCATTTGAGGTATTAATGTTATTCACTGCTTCCTCCATCTTCTTCTTTGGACGAAATACTCTATGCTATTAATCTATGATGAAAGTGATCAGGGATTGGAAATTCGAGCCCTCCTTCTAGTGCCAAAAATGCTAACAAGAAAAATTTTCAACACCCCAAATTTTAAGTTGAATTAGGAATAAATGCCTACGAAACCACCTTTCAAATAGGTGAGGTTGGCTTGAAATTTTCAGATAAATAAACTAGTTAAAGATTTGTCTTTGGGACCTTTCTACATAGTCAAAAGGACAGAAACTCTTCAAATAGCTTTCGAATGATTTGATGGAGGACTTAGACGAAACCACCTTTCGACACAATCCAAGGTGTTTGGGTTCGGATCCTAATAGTTTTTGGAAATAGTTGATTTGGGATGTCTTCGAGAAGTAAAATAGGGTAAATCTTGCAATTAAGTATATCAGAGTTTAGGCCTCTAGGAAATAAGAAAATTCAAGGCTTTGACTGGGTCGAAATGGGGACCTTTCAACTATGTATGTTGTAGGTTGACATATCGATAGAAAATGAGGAAGTCTAATTGATCAGTAAAAATGATTATTCCAATCCTCTCTTTATTTAACTCAATTGTACAAATTGACCAAATCCCCAATTTGATTTGAGAATTACGATTTAGAAGTTTAGGAAATTTCAAGTAAGAGAAAAAGAAATCGAATCCCCTACAAGTGATCCCTGCGGTCATATTTATAGGTGCGGGTTGGGTCCCTTTCGACTCCAAGCATTCGACATGGTTGAAAGATCAGTCTTCCTGCTTTCATGAATGTTTCTTAAGCCATACCTTTCGACTTGGTTGAAAGGGTTTGAGTTATTCTTCTGCTGCCTCTTAAAGTTGGGCTTCTCTCTTGCTTTGTTTCCTTTGGGACTTCGTCAATGGGTTCTACTTGATAACCTTCAACCTCGTCGAAGGGTCTTCCAATGCACTTTTGTCTTGAGTGTTGATGCGCCGCATAATTTGACTCTGGTGTCATCCTTAGATACTGTCAAAACATGTCCTCCTTTGGCTTTGAATGTGTCGAAACACCCTAAACGGCCATGCTGTACAAGGTCTCTTTCGGATACCTCTTTCCCATACAATTCGGAATTATGCCTTTATAGTAATGGACGTGTAGTTCTTTTTTAGGTGAAGGTGGCCCTAACCGTTTCGAAAGGTTGTATATGCTTTTAAAAGGGATGAATTGGTTGAATAATTCTCTCATGGATGTTAATTATGGTGAAACCAAGTCGTCTCGAATATTTTGGCGCAAAATGTAGAGTGTCTGCTTTCCATTGCCTTCGTGAGGTGTTCTTTGATTGATTTGAATGTTGTTAACATGCTTGCTATCACCTTCGAAAGGTAGCCTCCGACCTTGTTGAAAGCCCTTCTTTGACACAATCGAAACATCCCTTTGTCTTAATCGAAAGGTTTTTCCACCGTTGCTACATCCTTGTTGTAAGCTGTAAGACTCGGAAAATTTTAAAATTTTTAATTGATTTTTATAACGTATTTAATTGAAAATTTTTGAATTTTATAATAATTAAATCTTTAGAATATAATGTTCATGTATTTAGAATACGTATACATAAATATAGCAGGTTGTAAATTTTCAATTAATTTTATCAAAGTTTATTTCATTGTGACTTTATTTCTTTCCTACGGTTTCAAATGTTGAAGCTTGCTGCACACACTAATATTTATTGCTTTAAATTTTTACCGGATTTTAAGGCAGTGACAGTTGCAATTTTATCAACTCTTTTTATTCAAGCCTTTCCATTTTTTTTCTTTCCTCTCTCCACTGAAATCAGGGGACTGGACAGTTATAATTATTCTCATTTATAGGTCCATTTAAATTTCCATCGGTTATAAGGAAAGATTCTAATTAAAACAGTAGCTTACTTTGGTTGCTCCTTGATTCACATCCAATTTGCCTTCTATTTCAAATTTGATCCAATAAAACAGCCACTAATGTTTATTTCCAGCTGTTTACATTTATTTTGCTATTTCGCATGCGTGACTTTTGCCATGCTCATGGTAATACGTTGTAGCATAGTTTGGTTCTTTATCTCTGTAGATAATCATATATGTGGAGTGCTGTCGCATTTCTCTCCTCTAATCTTTCCTATTTATCTTTTCCCCTAATAAATTGCTTTAAACAACTTCGCCAAACAAGGGACAACCGTTCCTATAAAAAAAAAATTCTTTTGATCTGATTTGTAACTTACCTTACTTTGAATATAACTTTTTCGATATCATAGCGTCTGTCACTTCCTTTTTCCACTTTGAACCCTTTATTTAACTATTCCTTTTCTGTACTTAGACGTTATCAAATAAATAAAGTATATATTTATAGTCAAGTTTTCACCGTTCCATCCGTTTCATTTTTAATTGCTGCCACATTTAAGCCATTAATTGTTTTAATTATTTTTCTTAATCGACATATAACCGTTGCTTTTTATTATTCCTGAATTAATGTTTAGCAGTTTCGAAAATCAAACGTATACATTTGTATACACTGTAATTATTATTTTAAAACGATTCACTTTATTTTTCTTTCCCTTTTTTCGTTTCTCTCTCATTATTTTATATTGGGACTTTTGGTTTCCTTTGCTTTTCAATCTGAGCCTTGCTTGCCAAGAAATTAATTTATTGCTTAAATAATTTTCAGCTGAAATCAAGGAATTGGATCGTTGCCATTTTGGTTATATTTATTTCCCCATTTATTTCTGGCTCTTATTGCTCTGACTTTTCCTTTCCTTTTCTATACTTACGTTTCAAAAAAATAAATAGTACTTCTAATAACGTATATAAAATTGCTGCCAGCTCATTCTTTATATATATTAATCTCGTGCCTTTTATTCCATCATTCACGTTCTCCTCTTCTTCCATCTTCTCCCATCCTCTTCCTTTGGGTCTGGGTTCATTCAAAAAAAAAAAAGAGAAAAAGAAAAGAAAAAGAGAAATCCTCTGTTTATAATCCTAGCCTGTTCATTTTTCCACCGCTCTCTCTCTCTCTCACGCTACCTCGCTAATCAACCCTATATAACTCACGCAATATTCATTTCTCAACAAAATTTCTTCCACTTTCTTGCCTGCGTGTGCTGAAGGTATGACATCTCTCTTTTATTTTTATTTTTTCTACTTTATATGCTTTTCATGATTTTATGCTTGGCTCCTTCTCATCTCTTATTTTTTTTCTTCTTCATTTCTTTTATTTCACCTTTATAAGCTTTACAAAATTTCAAATTTTCTGGTTTTGTTTGTTGGTTTCAAATCTTATTTATATAAATACAGTGAAACTATACATGTGTTTTATTTTATGAGTTAAAATTTTGATTGTATGTATTGGGTTTAAAATGTAAATTTTATATTTACCTGGATTTTTTTTAAATGAATGTGTTTTTTTTTGGATACAATATTGGTTCCAAAATATAATATATGTATAATACGTATATGTGTAAACTTGGTTTTTCAAATTTTATGGATATAGTACATTTTGGGATTTAACTATTGATTCAAATTTTAGATACATATATCTATATTTTTATAACTTTTAAAAGGCCGTTATTTATTTGTATATATTTAATTGTTGAATGTTATTTATTGATTTTAAATTTTATACGGAATTAAAATAAGGTGGTATTTGCTGTTATTGATAATATTTAAGTAAGATTTTATATATGTTTAAGATTTTTACTTAGGTGTATATTAATATATTAAAACAGACCTTTGGAATAACATTTATAAATAGGTTGCTGAATAAAAAAAAAAACTTGAGTCGACATCTTTGTTTACAATAAGGTTTATACATATAGTATCGACATGCGCAGGTTTAAGTATATATAGTATTTTTATAATATAAAGTTTATTTAGTTATATAAGCCTATACAGTTTATATTTTATAAGATATATAAAGTTTAAAAGTTTATATAAGCGGCAGATGATATGTTGCAATGAAAATACAGTATTTTATATTTTTAATAAGTATTATTTCAACATGTATATTGTATATATGTATGATTTTATTGTATATGCGTTAGTTATTTAAAAACAATAAGTTTTGAAATACAAGGATACATATTTTATTTATAAATGTTGAAATCAGAATATGATTTTGGATATATGCTATATCTATACAAATTCATTTATATCAATTATCTTTATCGATCTAGTTCTGATTCGTTCCCATCACTTCCATTATCAGCTTGTCGGTCGAACTCGAGTCCATCGTGCTTTCTTTTGAGATCCGTGTTGTGATCCGTAATTCATCCCGCTGTTTTCTCTCTGGCCTCGAAAGGTGAGAAATCACTCACGATTAACGTTCTTTTATTTATTAAATTGATTTCAATTAAGACGACAATTGAAATATGAGGCTGTAGTTATTTAAATTGTTATATATGCTGTTATCTGTAACTGTTCACTTATGGGATATGACACCATATCCTATTGTTTATATATTTATTTTGATGATATATGCCTGTTGTTATTATTATTTTCATATCTGTTATCACTCTGCAGGTTCCCTGTTAGTATAGAAATCACTATGGGTTGAAACGATACATACCCGAACAGACTTTAGAATAGGAGAAAATCGTTATGGGTTGAAATGATAAACCCAAGCGATTTTCATTTAATTGAATTGGGATTACGGGTTGAAATGCTAACCACCCGTATACATTTAGTATACGGATTGAAATGTTAAATATCCGTAACACTTGACCATATGATAAGAAATATATACAGACATCGTTGGTCCATATATATAAATGTTTTGAAATTCAATTCATTGTTTTGGAAAGAAAAATATGGTCTTATTAAATGTTAATTCTTAAATTTTTTATATATAAAGGGTAATGATACATATAGATTTAGTAATATTTAATTTAGTCAAAATTTGATTTAATACATAAACTATGTTAAATATTTATGTAAATTTTATTCCAAATAGTATTCTGCAAATCAACTAAGATTGGGAGATAAATGTGGGTTTATCTAAATGGTATTTAAATAAGGATTTATATATTTAAATCAATTTGAAATTATTGAATGGGAAATTCAAGGGTATGATTTTGTAACTGGATTTTTATTTAAGTGATTTAATGAATATTTCACGTTTAAATAAATTAATGAAAATATTGAGTAAAATGTAATTTGAGGTTACTTAAATAATATTGTATCTAATGAGGGAGTATTTTAACACTAAATAAAAATGAGGTTAAATCGAGATCTATATGAAACTATTAAATTGAACATTTAATTAAATATTAAGCTTTGAACTATATTGGGATTTAAATGGTTTATTTTGAGATTCGGATCTGTATTTGAAATCACTATAGTTGAATTTATAATTTAGAAAGCTAAATTGAATAAAAAGTTAGTTTGAAACGTTGAATACTTAAAGTTTTGAAATATATTGAATATAAAGGGTATTTGGTGATTTCAAATTCGAATTTGAGATCAATAAAATTGAAATGGTTATTTTAGAAATTGAGTTGAATTTAAATTGATAAATTGAGATTTAAAAAAGATTTAAATGGGAAGGTCGGGTTGATGTTAAACGATTTGTTAAGTTGAGGGAATTGAAATTTCTTTACTGTATAAATTATTTAATATATATAAATACTATTTGGGAAGTATAGAGATTTTTGAAGTGAAAATGATAGTTGGTTTTGAAGTATAAATTAAGTTGAAAGACTACGGTGTTATAGTGTATATTTCTATCTTTTAGATAGTTCCATGGACCCTTAGAGGATGGTTATCCCAAACATCCTCTAAGTTAATTATATTTCAGTTGATATTTCACTTGAGTTAGATTTATAGATATAAGAATGTTAATCCTGACTCGAGTGTTTTGTGTTTTGCTTTACGCTCGGGTCAGACTGAGTGATACAGCATTTGAGACTCACCTTAGAAGTTGGAGCCTTGCTTGAAGATCCAGCTATCTATCCTTTCATTCATCCTGTTGATTTGTTCAGAGAAGTCATCTGCGCATACTGGAGACTTCACTACATCTAAGATATTCAATTGTATTTATTTCTATCTCTAATGTATATAGTAGCTTCATGAACTACTATTTTTTTATCTATTCCGCTGCATTGTATTACTCTGTGTAAGTGATCTATGATTGATTTATTTACTGTATATTTTAAGTTTTGCCAAATTTTTATTAACAATTCGGTATTTTGAATTATTCAAGTCGGACATGTACGATTTTATTGTCGATTTGAATGGTCCAAAATAGCGGGTCGTTACATAAGCTCTATTTAACTAGATCATTTTGGTGCCTTTTGATTCTTGTCAACGCACCAGTGTTCCTTCTTTCATACTTTTATTCCTAAGAATATTTTACGGATAACATTTATTAATAATTAACTATTTATTAACTCTATTAATTAAAAGATCTTTTAATTAAAACTTAAATAATCAATTATAACCTTTAATAATTAAAGCCTTAATTAATTAAAAATAATTTAAATAATTTATTTATTTAAATAATAAACCTTATACTTAATTAAAAATTAATTAAAAATAAATTATATACACACATTATATTCAATTAAAAATTAATCTCACTTTAATTAATATTTAATTTGAATTAATCTTATATTTAAAAGATAATTAATTAGAAATTAATCTTCACTTAATTATAATTAATAAACTCTATTAAATCTTGATTAATTATTAATTATTTAAACTTCATTACTAAAAATTTAATCATTAGAAACTTAATTAACTTTTATCTCTAATTAAAAATTTGGAAAAAATATTGTAACGACCCAGAATTTTAGACATTTGAAATTGGAATATTTAATAAATTTTAAATATTTAAAAGTTAGATTCTAACTTGAATTTCAAATGCCACTAATTGTTGAGCAATTTAATTATTTAATTAATTAATTGGAAATAGGGTAAAATGTTGAATCTGGGGTTTTAAGCCTGTTAAAATATAATTTAGAGGCTTGTAAAATTTATATTGATAATACTGAAGATAGTAAAGGTGTTAAAATTGAATTTGGAAGTGTTTTGTTGAGTTTTGAAATTTCATCGTGTAAATCGATATTTAAAAATAGCCTTCCAAGGCGCAGTCTCGGAATTCGATGAAACCAATTCCATTGGATCCGTAATATTGTATCATTATCTGATTTCAATTTTTGTAGTGTTTGGAGTTGTTGTGTGAGCGTACAATATATAAACGCGCTAAAATTTATATCAAAAATTCAATATAATAACTGATCCAAAAAGCCATCTTCTCCATACGATCGAGTTAGGACTCGAAACCATTTCCATTGCGTTCGGAATAGGGCATAACAATTATGAACGCCTAGTGGCACGCCTTGATAGGAGGTCGGGTTTTTGAGTTGCAAATTTGAGACGATTTTTTTTAAATATATTATATGTATATATAACATATATATATATATATATATATATATATATACACACACACACACATTGACCAGGCAAAGCTATAACCACATCAGAACTTTTCAGCCTCAATTCAGATTACTGTAGTAAGGCGTATTCCGTACGCAAAGCAATTTCTTCACACAAACTTTTCAAATCACATCTCCCTTTCAATTCATACCAGCCGAGCCTTCTTTCCAAAAAGAAAAACAAAATCTCAAAAGAAAAGGTAAAGGTCGATACTTCAAAACAAAATATATACGTATGAAGAAGAAAGTTGGCTAAAGAAATCAAGCAAATCGTGTGTATCTTCCCTCCCATTATCTTCAATTCGTTCAAATCAGTTTATAAAAAAATGGTGGCCAAATCGAACAGCAAAAGAAGGGGGTTTCTTTCTCGAACGAATGAGCGGGATGCTCGTGAGCACAGGACTGTAGGGAGGGTGGAAATTGCTGAGGCGAGGCAAGGGGTGTGTCGTCGTGGTCGAGGCGAAGTCTGGCGATCAAAACGCTAATGGCAGCGGTATGGCGACGCATCGTGTAAATCGATCGCGACCCGGAGAGTTCGAGTAGAAGCAGGTGGAGGATGGTGGTCGTGATGTTTGGTGGCGATGCCAATCGCGTGGTCTATCTTCATGGCGAGAGGACGCTCGGTTCGATTCGCGAGAGGAGAAATGCTGGGTTTGTGTTCAGTCAAGGCAGTGGAGGCTGTGAGGTATTTGAACTCGTTTTTCGATTTAGCTTGATTTAATAAAAATATATATATATATATATGCAGATGAAAATAAAAAGAAGTTATATACTATTGGGTAATCATGTTTAAAACGGGATATAGTATAGATAAGATTTATGAAAACAAGGATTTTAAATGTTTTGAATTGAAAAGTATATAAAAATTGTATTTTGAAATCTTCTAGGTCATTTATATATCGGACAGGTTTCCAAGAGGAAGTTTAAATTATTTACAACAATTTATAATTTGTACATAAACTTTAATTTAAAACAAAAACTTAATTACCTCAGTGAGTAATAAAGATATCTAATTTGCTTATACAAGGTCTGAAATTTAAAACATCATTAATTAAAATGATTAATCAATTTCAAGCATCAGTAATTAAATAGATTAACAAGATTCAAACATCATCAATTAAATTGGTTAACTAAATTTAAAACATCATTAATTACAGTGATTGATTAAGTTCAAATATCACTAATTAAAATGATTAACTAAATTTAAAACATCATTAATTAAAATGATTAATTAATTTCAAAAATCTAATTAAAATGATTAACTAGATTCAAACATCATTAATTAAAATGATTAACTAAATTTAAAACATCATAAATTACAATGATTAATTAAGTTCAAATATTATTAATTAAAATGATTAATTGGTTTCAAATCTCATTAACTAAAATGATTAAGTAAATTTAAAACATCATTAATTAAAATGATTAATTAGTTTCAAATATCATTAATTAAAATAACTTATTAACTTTTGTGAAAATACAAGCTTGAGTCAACCCCTCAAAAGTTTAGCGAGATGATATTCAACAAGCGACGATATAGCGAAAAAATGCTATAATGACACGTAACCAATTTAAATGGAATATCTTGGTTATTTTCAACCATATTGCAATATAAGCCACATAAGGAAACAAATAAACAAATATTGACGAGAAACCACTTAGGGTATCGCTACAAATATTCACTGCAAAACGATGGTTACAGATAATATATACAATAATAGGGTTTCACTGCAAATTAGATAATATGTCATCCGTTTTTCAACCAAATAATCAATCAAATAACAATATAAAATAAATTCCAAGCATTCAACAATAATCTATAGCATTACAGATATTATATAGCTTATTTAAAGGTGAGTAAACTCATTGAAATTCCAGTAATCACTGAAGCATTATGGTTTCGACTAAAATCGAATAGCACTCAATTGAACTAGAAGTCCTACAGGCTCTAATTCCTACCAATCCATTTCCATTGCGAAGATATTGTTGATATGAGTCTAATGCGACTGACCGTGTCTAAATCTCAGCCCTAGCTGCACCGCTCATAGGCAATTTCCGACCAACATATGTCGTCGATCGACAATCCCACCTGTCACATAACTCAACACACCACCACGAACATTTGCTTAGTTGGGAACTAAGACTAATTCGACCCCTAATGGTGCCAATTATCTGTGGACGTTAGATTAAATTATTTTATGGTTAGATTTTGGGCCAGATGAGAGAGGTAGGCATCTTTATATAGGCTTATCTAGCATGCTCTATTCACACCAAAATTTTACAAACTCCTATCAAGGTGTGCTGATTGGATTTCCTAGCTAATTATCCCTATTTCGAACTTAATGGAACAATTATTAGGACCTAAATCAATCATATACAGAAGTTAGCTTTTTAAAATTTAATTATATTATTTTGATTCTCTAAAATTAATCGTTATGCACTTTGATCTCGCATGATCACACGGTTCATCCAATCGTCACGAAACTCTTCGGCATACGATAATTTATTTTTCCGGATAAATTTGCATTAGTTTCATCAAAATCTGAGACAATTCCCCTGAATGATAATTTCTCACATTTTATATATCATTTTATATTTTCGATCCAATTATCGATATTTATCAAATCTATTTATTATTGTAAATTAATTTACAAATTGAATTTATCCATATTATTTACAAAAGGAGTCAAACAGGACTATTAAATCCATCTAATTAATATTTATTAACAAATTAAAATATTTAATTATCACTATATTTAATTCAAATTACTAAATTCCAAAATCTAATTTTATTAAAATTAATTAAATATTTAAAATCCAATGACCAAAATTTTGGATTGTTACACTATGAGTAGTCATCATTATTTTCTTCATAGCCTTATCTTTTATTCCGTCTTACCTAGGAAATCATCACTATCTACCCCATATTCAAATATTGATATAGTTTTCGCCATGTTTCCAAAAACTAAAACTTAAAATTTTTTGTTGCATTTCTGATCCTAGAACTTTTATCTTTAAAAGTACAACATAAAAACTTTTATTAAATTCACAAAAAACATTATTTCTTAACTTTTAAAATTTCAATGAATTATTTAAAAGTTATTTTCCTTTTAAAGACTTTTTTTAAATTTTGTTTCTTAGAACTCAAACCATTTAATAGTTTTCTTTTAAAAACTTAATTGTTATGACCAACCATTTTTTTTCAAAAAGTTATTTTATAGTATTTTTAACATCCTTTACAAATTTTTAAATAATAAAAATTGGAGTGGATAAGACCAACTCTCACTCTATCATTTTCTTATGACTTATAATATCTCCACTTTCAATCCTTGGTGGAGTCTCTAATATAATACGTGGGGTACTATTAAAAGGTATAAGTAGTAAATGCGCATAAAAATGAAAAACGTCCATTTTCCTTTGTTTTGTCTTTGTTTTATTCTGATGCTCCTTGCATTATTTTTAATATATTATCCCAAATGTTATTTCTAATTACTAATATTATTTTATATAAATCAATAACAATATTTCTTTCTCGAACCTAAATTACTCTTATTTAGATGGCTTATATTTATATAGCTCCACTCTCAATTAGCTGTACTCTATATTGGATCATTATAATGCATTCACCCACTATTTTATTTAAGGTTCTAATCTTTTTTCCCATTCTCTTTACCTCATTTGAAACTTGTACCACTTCCTTTTATTCATCCTTAAAAAGAAATTTTCAACTTAATTTTTTTTCATCTTGGAAGAATCAACGAGCTACATAAGATCTAGTATATTTTTTCCCAAAAAGAAGTAATCTTTTTATACAAAATATTCTTTACTAAAATTTTAGTTTTCAACAAATTTTAGTTTCTACTAGAACATTATATTTTGATAAAATATCAATATTATTTTTCCAACAACCGAACATTCGCCTATCAAAAAATAGGATTCTTTTTATATGGAGTAAGACTCGGAGTGGATTTTTACATGTCCCTTCTTTTGAACTTTTCTTCTTTTTTACTAACTTTCTAACTTATATCCTTTTTCCAAATATTAAAACCCGACTATCAGCTTGGAATAATTACTACATGCCTTCCTTCAGGAACTTAATGCTTCTGGGTATCTACACATGTGGATTCTTACTTTCCTCTTGTTTGGACCTTCTATACATTGTAAGGACCTAAAATTTTATCACTTTGATTTTAGATATTTAATTCATTTTGAGTACTTAAATAGTTGATTTCAAAATCTTAAATAAGTCATTTTTACTATTTAATAATGATGGTTGACTCATTTTAAAAGTTTGTTTATAAAAATAAATAGTTCATTTAAAAATGGAAAATATGACCGAAAATTATATTTTGGATTTTTGACTTTTTATCGAACAAATTTTTTTGCAACATTGTTGCACACATATATATACATGTATAACACGCTCATATACATATAATATGTGTCTAAATAGTGCAAAAACAATAAGCCAAAAGTAAGAATAATTAAGAGAATTCTAAAAGCAATTAAGAGGTATATTGGGGATGTGACTTTTTCTTTTTTCATTTTAAATAATAAAGTACTACTGTAGTACTTAAGGGTCTTATTCAAGCATGTGAGGGGAGACTTTTGCAGACAAAATCATGATGATGGGGAGGTAGTTTAAGGACATTTCTCACTGAATCTATAGTTATAAATATGCACCTAAGGCTCACAGATTTGTGTTACTCATTTCTTGAAAAAGAATAGCCTCCCTTCTTTCCTCCTCTTCCCCAAGCAATAACTTTCTCAAAATAACTCCAAATCAATTGATTCTTTTTTTAAACCACAGGGAATTAAATAAAGAAGATCTTTCATTTATGCCACCTTTTTGAAACTGTAATGAACTAGAATTCCAGACGCTTCGTATTTAAATATCTAAATTGTTTAAATATTCGAATCTTTAATTAAATGTTATTGAAATGATTTAATAAGCATTTTAACCCCCCTTATAAATCATAACTAATGATGGTAAACTTGTTTTCGAAAAATGTTTACAAAAATATATTCTTTGGAGAAATATCGATAATATGATTGAAAATCATTTTATCGATAAACAGTTATTTTCTCAACGAAAGTTGTTCAAACTTTTTACACCTGTATAAGTAATCATTATAGAGATAATTAGCAACTAAAAATATTTTCATATTGGCCAACAGGGTTGGCTCAGTTGGTTGATGGTCCGGACTGCGTGATCGAAGGTCACAAGTTCGAGCCTCGAAACTGACAACTCTGTAACAAGTACCCGAAGTATGTGTTTGGCAGGCACATACTTCCCTAGAGTTTACAAGCGAAGCTTAGTTCTCTAGGTAATTCAAAAAAAAAATATTTTCATATTTATGGCTAACTAAATAGGAAAATGAGAAAAAAATTGGAAATAATTAATCCTTAAGCTAATGATCAAATGAAAACGCTATAACTAATTAAACACCTTCCTCTTCATAAAACTTGGAAGGTTCTAGAAGCTTACATATGGATAAAAGATATTATTATGAGAAAGGTATAAGAGTAATTATCCATAAAAGAGAAGTAATGTGTAATTATTGATGTTAGGGTTTTGAGAGGTTTTTGCTTTTTCCCATTCACATTCCTAAGCCTATCAAAGGAGGGCAAACACATAGAAATAATCAAAAAATAAATCTAAGCTTTCTAATGGCTTCCATCTCGTTCTTTCCTCACTAACTTTCTCGAACTATATTCAAACCAAATCCAAACTCAACCAAACTTTGACACAAGTCTTATTAATATATTAGATCACCTTTCACCAAGCCAAAGTGGAAGAAGTGAAGCCAAAATCCCATGGGATGGGATGATCGTGAGCAATTCTTGAGGGGAAGAAGGAAATAAACATGGTGAAGGCAAAGAGGAGGAAGAGGAAAGGTGTTGCAAGGTGGAGGCTTGACTTTGGTTCATGGATCTTGGTTATTTAAGTGGTCAAGGGTGAGTTAAAACCTCACTTCGAATGGAAAATATAGCACATATATGTTGTGTTTGATTGTGTTAATGTTGTTTGAGTTGTTGTTAACTTTTGTTGAAAACAATAGTTGTGACTTCTTACTTCAAAATTAAGTGACGTATGTGATCGATGTTCATGGACTTAAACAAACTTGGTATGGACTTATATGACATGTGATTATACCTTGAACAAAGCACATAGGTTACAGATGGACTTTGGTTAGATCGGACTTGGATTTGAAAGTGCACTTTAGCGATTGTCGCTATAGAAGCGGTTCGAAATTGCATTGTTTTTAGCAATTTTTATGGAACTTTGTAGAGAGATTTATAAGGATTTCTCATCATATTCGTATTATTATATACATATCTTTATTTCTACTAAAAGCTTGAATATTAAAAGGTTAAGTACTCGAAAATAGCCAAAATTTCACCAGTGCAAAACTGCCCGTTTTACCTTGATTTTTCGACATTAAATGCTTCGAAAAGGATTTTTAGTTTGAGGGATTTATTTAATTCTTTTTAAAAGTATTCCTTAACTATATTTAGAGTATTTTAAAAGTAGTTTGAGATTTTTAAGAACTTATAATAATTGTTGTAAATTTTCAAGGGAGGGATATTTTGTTAAAACATGTCGTTTTCAAGTTTCTAATCATTTTTCAAACTTGTTATTTTCAAGTGATATTTTAAAGGAGTGTTTTAAAATATATTATAAGTATTATGATGTATAAATATCTTTTATTAATATTTTTTTATATTATAAACATAAGGTTTAAAAAGGGGTTAGTAATTGCCTAATGGCCAAATGGTTAAATTGTTTAATTGCTTATCAGAAAAATAATTAACAACACTTAACGCAAATAAGCCATTGATGTAATATTATCTATTTGTGAGAGTTAAGACTGATGTCAAGTAGGGATGAAGCAATAGAGCTTTATCCTACTTGGTTTCCCTCTTAACCGAGGAATAGGTAAGTGGAAAATGTCAAAAACGTGTTAATCATATTGATTTCTTATTGTTTATGGAAATCATTAATGCTATCTTAACACTAAAACTCAATGAGGTTGACTTAGCTTATCTATTTATGAGATTCAAAAATGAAGTGTCTAGGCAAGGCTTGTTTCAACCAATGCTCAGACTTACCTAGCTTTACTCTTGGGTGAGGAACTGTTTAGTTGGAGTGTTGGAAATGATTAACCTACGAATCGTGATTTGCGTAAGCAATCATTTTTAGAACTAATACTTAACTAGTCTATACTGAACTTGACCAACTATGGATTTAGAAATTTAAAAGGATGTTTTAAATTAAATGGCAAGTATAAAAGCGGTTTTTGGTTTATAATATCAGTGTTTGTGCAACATCTGCATTAACACATTTAACTATACTTTTGAAAAGTAAATTGATCTTTGAAATTGAGATTTAAAGATAATAGGAGAGTGAAGTGATTTTGGGTTTGTCAAAAATAATGTTTTAGTAACATTTGTTTTTTAACCCTTGGATGATATCTTAAAGTGTTAAAATATTGTTAAATGAGTTTGTTAAGTACTTAGATCTTTGAAACAAAGGTTTGTAAAGATAGTAACAAGTCGGAAAAGTGTTTGGGTTTGTTGTGATAATGTGTTAATCATATCCGTCTTTAGTCCATTTTGATTACACTTAGGGATGTAAATAGATTTTTAAAAGAATGATTCAAAGATAAGCAAAAACGAAATGGTTTTGGATTTGTAGTGTGAATGTTTGAGTAATGTTCGTCCTAAACCTTTTGGATGGATTTGTGAAAGAACTTAAATCCTTAAAATGGATATTTTGAAGTAAATAATAAGTAATGGAATCTTTTGGGAAATACATAAAAGGTAGAAGTTTATTAGGCAAATGAAGTTTACTCGTAAAGGAGTTTTAATCAATAAAAATAGATTAATTAAATGAATGTGATTAGGAATTACTTAAGTATCTTAATCGTACTTTGTGTGGCTTGATTGTGTTTTGGATGATGATGATGTTTTGTTTGTTTATTCTTTTATGGAAAGTAAATGAAGCTTGGTTTCCATTTAGAAACATCTATCTTGTATAAGATAATCGATTAGTCGACTATCGAATTGACCAAAATATGATTTAAGAAGTTATCGGTCGGCTTAGCGATTTTATACCAATAAGGAATCCCGAGGATGATATTTGTACAAAACATCCCTAGCATTCACTTACTTATGAGAGAACCGAAATTGAGTTAACCGGAAAAATTCATCGATTGGTTTTGAAGAGACCGGGATCAGTAAGTGTTATACTTATTGAATACCACTTCAAAACCATATAGGTGATCTATATTCTAGAAGTGATTATGAAGTGGAATATTATATAGTTGAACTGTCCATCCTAAGTTAAGTCCATGGGAGAGGTCAGTCTTAACATTTCAAATGATGCTATCGTATGAGGTTGTCTATCTTGAGCGGTGCTCTAAATGAGAGGACAACGTTAGCATTCATCAGGGAACTTATGTGGGCGAACCTATGTAGAGGTCCAAGATCTGTTCAAGATGCTTGAATCCATGCAGTGATTCACGATCTATTCAAGATATGGGAATTCATTTGGGAAGTCGATATTTGTTCGAGATTAATGAATCCATTTGGGGTTCGTGTTCTGTTCAAGTGATGAAGACTTGTGTGAAAGATACCAAACGTAACCTCGACATCGAAAAGGGCTAAAGACAGAGTACGATGCATAATATGAGGTGTTGCAATCCCACGTTAGGTTATTGTTAACTTAAGATCTAGAGTATGCTTATCGATGTTGCGCGTAGGAGTTGATTGTATTTGGTTCGCGCCGTGTTTATGTTTATGTTCGGGAGTGGGTTTTTGTGTTTACGTTATGGTATATTTTATCTGGAGATATATGACACTCGAAAGGTATTTTCTGATCCTTGTGCATGGAGTATGGATTCAGCTTGCAAACGTTCATTATCGATTTTAGTTTTAGCCACTAATATGTTATTGAATGTAACCATTCCAACTATGATTAATATTTATTCTGAACCCTAGACATTATTATAATATCACTGGATTCTTTATAAACGGTTTGGTTAGCTTTAATTAAAAACCCATCTGTGTTTATGTAGGTCATGGTCTTATGAGATACTTTATTTTGAAAGGTTTTTATAACGTTAAAAATCTATTTGATGTTTTCCTCTCATGCGGATTTAGCAGGCAGATCTGATTGTTATTTTCTTAATGCTCGTGTCATCCCCATCTATGTTCTAGATTTAGCTTTGGATGCTTTAGAGATTCTAGGGAAGAGTTGGAGTTCTACCTATGATATTATTTATTTTTGCTACATTATTTTGTGTCGGCTACCAGGGCTGACTGCTTTAACTTTGAAAAAATTTATATCTGAGGATGAGAGTTTATACTATCTTTTGATATTATATATGATCGTCCTGTTGCAAGATTATGATATATATTATGTTCCCTTCTTCTTTGTTTTTTCCTTTTCTTTTTATTACACCCTAATTTTTGTTCTTTTCGACACTTAGATGCTCCACGTGAATGCAATGGATGTATTAGTATGGACATTCTGGGGTCAAAAAGATGTATCGCTATAAAAATTGAAAAAAATCTTATCAAAAAGCAATAAGGAGTCGACCTATTTTCTTACCAAGTTTTGCAAAAAGGTGGTGGCTTAACTTGTTTTGGGCTTAGTCAAAATGTGAGTTACTCAATTTTAATGTGACCCTAGAATAAGATTTTTATTCTAAATATAATTTCTTTCTTTTGTTGTTGATATTTTCGTATGAATAGTTATTTTGTATGTTGTATATGTAAGTGTATATGTTATTGGTTGTATTTGATTTTTGCTTTGTAGCGGATGACATATATAATATCTCATTGTAGGGAACTTGAATTGATTTGTTATACACTTAAGTGCATAAACTCAAATAACACGCAAGATTAGATAGAGGACTCATAGAAGAGAGTCGAAGTGCTATAAAGCGAATAGGTCGCATGATGAATAGCTTGAAAGATTTTATTTTTTATGGAGGGTACAATGGAATTCCTCGCAACCGTTGCTTTTAATTTTGTTTTATATTGTTTATATGAAGTACATTTATGTAAAACTCGGTAGCTTGGCTATGTGATGTGTAAACTTTATATGTCCAAAGTTGAATATCGAAGTAGTTGTAGTACCTAAATTTGTTTATGGAAAAAATATTATCTTATGTTTTGATTTCCTTTATGGAAACATTTGGTTTTCAAATGAATTAATTTCGAGAATGAGTTTTAAAGCGACCGTAAATTTTTCTAAAAATATACAAAAAGTTGTCTTTTTGTGTTCGGGTTTGAAACGCATTTGAAAAGTGTTTTAAAAACTTTGTTATTTTCTTTCAAACTTTTGGTTATATCCTGTCTACAAATATTTAAAGGTAGCTTGAGGTTTAAATATTTTTTTAAGGGATTCATTTGGATATTAAATTTTAAATTTTATAAAGGAAATACCTTTATGTTTTAAAGTCAAAGTTATCATTTAAGTAAACAATACTTGGAAGGATGCTTTTAAATAAAGTTTTAAACTATTTTTCAAAATTGTTCAAAAGATGTTTTTAAAATGGAAGAGAGCATCGATTTCAACACCATCGTTGTAATAATTTATTTTCGAAAGGTGAGAAACATGGACTTTAACATTTGTTGTTATAGTAAATGTGTTTCCAAAAGATGAAAAGAGAATTTGGTTATAATACTTTGTACAAAAATAGTATACATAATTTATGATGTCTTGTACTTGATATTAAGCTTCAAGCTAGGGAAACTTCTGCCTATCCTAAAAGATAAAAATTAAAAATAAAGTAAATCGAGTCAAGGGTTGAGGGTTAATAATAGCTAACTTAAATGACTTCTTGTTAATCAAAAAATAGTTTAAGTTTGAAATCGAAGATCGATGTTAAGTATGTGAAGTATTATTTTCATATACGAATTCGATTACATAATATTACGTAGTCCTATACTTGGCACTAAAAGCCAATGGGTAGATTAAACCTCTATCTATGAGATCCAAAATCAAAGTGTTTTAACTAAGCTAGGGCTAGAAGCAATCAGTGCCCTAACTTACCTGGCTTCTTTTTTGGGTGGGGGATAGAGAAGTCGAAATGTTGAAAACATGGAAAGTGGAGGAGATTTAATTTCTATTAAATAATTATTTTGAAACTTATGGTGGTATGGAAATATCTCTTTTCATACTTAACACCAAATTCCAAGGTATGGAAATTCGTCTCTATCTATGATAATTAAGAATGTACGTCAAGGCAAGGATGGTTTTCTAATTTGTCTGACTTTATTATTAATTAAGTGATAACACAAGTTTGAAATCAAGAAGAGGTGGTAAGTATATTTGGTGTATTTTCCATATGAATTATTTACTTACACTAAAGGAAAGTGGTTTGGGTTTGTAGTAATATTTTTTTTTACATGACATTTGTTTTTGGCTCATTAAATTTGACTTTTTAAAAAATGGAATCTTTCTTAAGATTTGTGAATATACTTATACAATTGATATAAGTATATGGAGACGTTCACTAAGTATTAAAACTGAAATGTTTAATGAATATACTTATACAACTAAGATATGTATACTTAACTTTTTCAAGTATTGAAAGAGTAGAGAGGGTCTAGGGATTTATATTTATAAAAGTTATTTTTAATACAAGTATTTACAAAGTGGTTTTAATTAATGAAAGGATTAATTAAAAAAACTTAGTGGTTACTTATGTACTCAATCATGCTTGGTTTCCATACGAAATTAAATCTCTAAATGGATTGTTTGCTTATTTGATAGTTAAATAATCGATTATCCAACCTTAGCCAATTTTGAAAACTATCGTTTATTGGTTCAGAGAGAACGGGATCGAATAAGAAAGAGTTATCAAAAAGTACTTCGAACCAGCATAAGCATTTGAATTGGAGACACTTTGAAGATGATGGAATTGAAGACAGAGTTATTTGAAGTGCAAGGGTTACTTGTTACTTATACTGAGCGCCGCTCCAAAAAGGACGTGGTAGATCTAGTGCCTTTAGTTTGTTCATATCTTGAATAACTTGTATGGATGAATGCAGGCATTGCATTTTTGTTTGGAGTGTAATGTTAGCATTATATGTGAGATTTGCAAAAAAGTAAAATGTATCCTTAGGCCTCACACCTGGTAATGACTAGAACAAGGGATATGCTTCTGGGCTATGTGGTTCTTTTTCCGTAGGGTATGGTCATTACCCGGTCTAGATCGATATTTATGGATTTAGGTATGCTAAGGGTCTAGTACAGTTGTTAGCTGCAACAAGGAAGATGGCATATTCGACACTATCTAGGGAGGGGTAGGCCGGTCTTGATTTGCAGGGATTCAGCTAAAGCTCTTGGTATATTTTTCTAAAGGTATACCGTGGTAGGAGGTACCCTAGTAGCCTTTCCATTGATGAAATCCATTCTCCAATATATGCCTTCATGGACTTAGTTGTATACCAAATATGATGGAGTATGAGATGCAAACATTTCAGCTATGTTATAAGTTGATTTTAAACCCTGGACATTATTATAATATTACTAGAGTTTCTTGCGCTAGTTTACCAGACTAATTCAGATTCTATTTTCTTATAATACTTTGGTCAGACCCAAGTATATTTCTAGATTTAGCGATGAATGCCTAGAGCTTTAGGAGATGAGATGGATGCTTCCAAGGCTAGACGTATTTTATTTTCCACTGTATTTCATGCTTTATATTATAACCATTTGTAAGGATCGGTTGTTATAACTGCCCAAGTTGATAATGTGTTGGTTGCTCTGATTTGGTATATGTATATTAAATTTTGTTTTGTAAAGACCATTCGGATATTACATAATACTCATTACGATGTGAAATTCTATTATTTATTTTCTTTTACCTCAGCAATTTGTTTTATGGCACTTAGATGCTCGGCATGGGAATACTATGGATGTATTAGTGTTGACTTTCGAGTGTCGTAAAGGCTGGTCGTTACATACATCATCAATCGGCATCATACACTGATTTACAATCAATGCGTTGTAAGGAGCCCAATTAGGGAGTCAAGTACTATCTAGCTTCAGGGACTTTCTACCTGCTACACTGATGCTATGTTTATGAATACCTTTCCGTACGACCAATTCCCCATAGAGCAATCGATATAGGTGTATATCTTCAACTTCTTCCATTATTTTGACTTATAATCAACTTATCTATATTTCAGTGTATGCTTGTAACTACTCGATAGTCAAAATTTATAGGTTTTGGCATATAATATATTTAAGGAAAAATATAAATACATTCACTCGATGTTTTCTTATTTTTAGGATCGACTAACCTAAGCTTTGATACCAAATGCAACAACCCGCACCCTAGTGTGCCTGTATTTTTTGCTACATCGAAAATCCAATTCCGCTAAAGTATGGATCGTTGGTTTACTATCATACATTTAAACAAGTAAATGCATATCAAAGCACTATCAAATCACTCATAGTGGAACAGTAAAGTATAACAAAATATATGGTTACCAACCAAGTTGACAATTCAAATATCTAGTGTTTTTGTCAGTGCCAAGCATGCATTAGGAAACGTGACCTTCCACTATTCTCATCTTGTACTAGTGTTTGTCCCTCTAAGCTATCCTGTGGGTTTTAATGTGGAGGGGGTTAGAACAACGTTCTGGTGATCAATAAATTATACACTTTGTATATAACTCTAGTATGTGCTGATTGTCTCCCGTTACATGTTATATCTTTTATTATTTAATAACTCGTCTCAAACCCATGTCCACTTACAATACGCCACATCTACTCTTTGTAGATTATATCTACATACATATATGCATAAATATGTACCATGGTCCTCCCCTGGACAAAGATACTATTTTCGTTAGTATCTCTCTATTAGCACCCCATCATGATTCATCCTCTCGCCGTATTATAATCTCATTGCTGCATATAACGAGGGACTCCCATAGAGTCTAATGAATGTTTTTCAAATATTTTGTTGTGCTCTCTCGCTTTAAGGATTTACTATTTGTCTGCTTCTTATTACAGATTTAGCTCCATGGATTACCACGTTCATTTGAAAGATCTCTTTATAGGTTAACTAGCCTTGCCCTAACAAACAAACCAACAAACCACTATGGCAGTGCATTACCCAACTTGGTCTACACTAGTAGGAGGTATAGCCCAGTAAGGTGTAATCATATCTTTCTTGTTGATTATTAAGGACTAATAACGTTCTCAACCTATGACAGCCCTACTACTTCTTTGGTACCAACTCATGTCATTATAATGCCTGATCATACTCACCATGTCATTTAGATTGCCTATTGCAATCAGGGCAATACCCTTTTTTCAAAGTAGAATCCTCTATCCATTAGAGGTATTGCTCTATCTGTATGCAAGCATATACACTCCATGAATCATATGACTGAATATGTTTCACATAAGTGTAATTTATACACAACTGCAGGTATCCCATTCTGGTAGGTTGAATTTTACTATGTAATAGTAATGATCTCACTTTCCAACCCATTATAATGATTATGTCATTCTTATCCATTTAAGTTATTTATGTATACCTGTGCAATTCACACCCATCATAAATGCATATTTGAGACTACACACATCTATGCATGTTGAAGTACATTTCTATTCATTTATCTTTAACTGTTGTGCCTCTACTTTTTATTGTTAAAAATATTTCTTTACTTCTGTACATGCTTACATCTTATCTAATTTATATCCATTTACGGCTTTCTTTTAAATATCTTTTATTTACTTTCAATAATTGATGTTCAATAAATCTTACCTAACTTACTTTTGGTTTATTCTAGTCATTTATTATCATTTCTTATCCATTTCTAATTTATTGACTTAAATATCACTTATTATTTTCCTTCCACCTAACACTATTGGATGAAATCTCCTATTTTCTTTTTAATTAATATCTATCATTAATTGCTTATTTAGACTTATTACTTCCCAATTCATTTAATTATATCTTCTTTGTTTATTGTTTGTTTTCTACGACACCATAAATTATATACTTTATGTTTTTCATTTAAATTTGTGTTATTATTCTTACTTAAATTCCCTTAGTTATGCTTAAGATGCCCTAATACGTTGGAATTACTTCTTTTCCTAAATGAAAATGTTAACATTGTAATTCTCTATAAATTACATAAAACTGGACATGTGTTATGTGTGAAATAATAATGCATTACCTTTTTTTCTATTAGAATAGATAGTAAAAATATGTGATTTCATTATTTCATATATCTCTTACTTTTTTGTTTACCTTTCTTATTGTTTCAAATACTACATTTTTATTTGTATTTTTAGACAATATATATAATTTCACATTGTTATATAATTCGTGCCAATGTACTAAAATATTGTCTAATCCCAATTTAATTTATAACCAATTCGTATTATGTTCAATACTGTGTGCGCGTGTATGTGCATGCGTGTGTGTATGCATATTTTGCATAATCATTACGCGCATACAGTTAGATATCCAAATGATGACAGATATCTAGGCATATATGAAATAGATCTACAATGATATAAATCAAACATTACCACAAAATATGAAATTTCCCACTCACCTCATTTTAGCTCCATTTCTCCAAATCTGGATCTATTCCATTTTTAATTGACTTCTTCTTACTTTAAATCCGAAATATAAAATTCTACACTTATCAAAACTACAAATATGGAGAAAGGATTGAATTAAATTTAGATTTGAGTTTAAGAACCATGATTCACCTTTGTTTTTGCATTCTGAATCGATCTCATTCTTCTCTTCTCTTATTCTCTGTTTTTCTTTACTTATATATATATAATAATTTTACTACTTTTACAATCGAAGGAGAAGAGAAAATGGTAGAGTTTTAGTGCGTAGTAAGTTTTCTAAATAAATTAGGGATATGTTAGTTGTTAATTTATATGGGTTATGGAATAATTTGGAGCAATAGACTTAGTCCAGGAAATCTTCAAATCCATTTTGAATGCACAACACTTGTCATGGCCCTCCCTTCACAACCCTCGAAAATCAACATAAGTACGCCTATTGTATAACATGCCAAATGATCGAGTTTCGGAAAGACATGTTGTTGAGGGAAAAGAAAGAAGATAGGAGAAAAAGGAACTAAAACAATAACAAAATCTCACAGCGGAACAAAATAACATATAATAGTAATAGTTCTTTACACAAATCAGAAACTGTAATATTCATACCACACATCAAAGTACACAAAACAATAACTACCAACCTGCACAGTTATAACAACCTGCCCTTAGAATTTGCTGGCATATTTAAAAACAAAACACTGCAATGGAAATAAACAAGTACGAGTAATATGTCTTCGCCATCCAGCTCGCTTTCTGCTCCAAAGCATCCTAACGTGAACCTGAAATACTGAGTCTGACTCGAGCATTATAACAAAATAACACGCGAGTAAGTCTGGAGAACCAGCGTGAGAAAATACACTCAATTGAATTATTAAAGTTTCAAAATTCTTAGAAAATCAAAGGTATCTCATAAGATCATGCCACAAATAAACATGTCGAGTTTTTACCTTACGATATCCATAATTTCTTATCAAAATCCTCTAGTATTATAATAGTGTCTAAGTACAAATACTTACTCAAATAGCCGAAATTATTACATTAATTAAATTCCAACAATACTAGGCTCTACAATCAAAACCGTAAAGGCACCTAGGGAGAATGGATTCCAACTAAGTAACCAGGCACTAGGGTACCACCTGCCATGGTACCTGTCTAGAAACACCGTACCGAGGACCACTCCTGATTCCCTGCAACACAAGACTAGACTATTCCTAACATGATTAGACTGTATATGCTATCACTCCGGGTGTTCCCACCCGTTCCAAGCTCCTTTCACGAGTAGTGATAATATTTGAGGTTATCTAGAAAGGTGATAGACATACCCTACTTGGGTGCGACCCACTTAGCCTTGCTACATCTCCCTTGATTTTTAGTCATTCCCAGTTGATGAGGCTTGAGGCTAAGCGTTACCTTTTTATAAAGTTCACTTAGAATGCTCATTGTCCTCCGATGACATTATTGTGAAAGCATTCATCCATCAAGTTCATTCCCGGTCCGAATGGAACCGAAGGCACTATTCCTACTACATCCACTTTGGAATCACCCTCAGGATTACTAACGATTAGCCCTTGCACTTCACTGTTCCATCTTTGACTCCAAGCTCTTATCTTCATCACGAAAATGTACTCGTTGGATTGAAGTGGTTTTCGAATCACAAACCCGATTCCGGTCTCTTCGAAACAACATTCGATATTTCCCGCTAAACTTAACCCCGGTTCTTTAGGAAATAAACAAACGAAAATAAGATCGAAGTTCACCTCCTAACTGTTAGTGGACGAATTTCCTTGTAAACGTCCTAGAAGAATGAACGAGTTTATACGTACAGTATAACACCTCGAGCAATAACTGTACCATATAATTTCCACGCCTCTTTTAGATATTTCGAAAGTTATATTTGGGTCCAGATTTGGTAGCCGTTTATTTAACTATCTAACAAAATAATCGTTTTAACCAAATACTTCAATTTCACTGAAAACCCAAGTCTTTAATTAAATTAAATTTCTAAATAAATTAAATCTCTTTATCCAAAATTGTATACTTATCTTATGGTAATCAGTATATTCACAAGGTATCCTTTCAAAAATATTTGAAACCCTTTTTAATATAAAATGTGGAAAGTACCACTGTGGTATCAAACTATGGATCACAGCTCAATAGTTACGTCCCTATCCCAGAGAAATTCAAGTCCTAGCTGCAGGCACTCACTACCTATGATTACACCACACGAGTATACCATTACTTCCTAAAAACTTTGTTTTAAAAATTATCTCAAAATAGTGCTTATAAGTTCTAAATTAAATTTCAAGTAAATCTAGGAAATTATACTTAAATAAAAGTTATTATACAAAACCATATCGAAAATTTATAAGTATCCTTTTAGAACAAAATGATGACCATTTCTAAAATAATAATAAATCTTTCAAAATCATTATAAGGTTACTAGTATATAATTGGATATTTTTAAACAATTTAAAATAATTAAACAACTAATTTTCCAAAATATTTTAACATTGTTTTCACAAATTATCCAATTAATAAATTAAAATCATGTTTACAATATCCCGATTTAGTTAGGTGGAAATTTCAAACCATTTATTTTATCCAATTTATTAACCCAAATTTTTTTATAACATTTCACTTCAAAATTCCCTTTTCTTTTTTCCCAAATTAAACCACACTTTTATTGATATTAAAAAGCATCGAAAATGCAGGTTAACTGCTATAACATCAAACTATTTTAAATCGCACAATAACCAATCATAGATTTATTCAAAAAATAATATTTCACCATATATGCAATTTAATTCAACATTTTTTAAGAATCCAGTTGGATCCCTCCAACCTATTTTTCCCTGCATCCATAGATATTAGCACAATATAAAAATACAAATTCCACTTTGAGGTGGAATATTGCGGTATATAGGGTCATCCGCTATTATGCGGGGCACATAAGGTCTCATCCGCTATATATATATGTGCGCGAATATAAATCACTCCAATATATATATTTATATATATTACTATATATATTATCACATCCAACCGATAAAAATGCATAATTTAACCATTTAAACATTCATTAATTTTAACTATGTACAACTACTTACTAGTAGTCCAAAATTGAGTGAGATTAACTCACCTTGATTTATATGTTGCTAAAGTTCCTAATTTCAAATTAAATCAAAAACGTTCAATTTAACCCAAAATTTTCACTTGCTCCAAATTTCTTCGGATTTACTCCAATACGTAGAGTTCTTACTGCGATTTTGATGCCTATTGTTTCGTTCGATTTCGACCTCACATGACAAAGTTATGCTAATTTAAATTTGAATATAAATTTAAAATAATAATCTCTTTTTTTTCATTCTTTTTTTTTATTACAAATACCATCTGGGGTGTTGACTTGAATCGAGCAAGACCAGGCCGAATCTCACTATTTCTTCTTCGTTCCCAATCATACGAACACGAACCCAAACATCACTACCTTTTACCCATCGCCGCACCGCGCCATCGCATGGCCGGACATCGATCGAAGGTTGCCATGCCGAAGCCCCACGCAACCCTCACCAACGCTAGAAAACCGATCGTCTAAAACCCTACACCATCGCGAAATCAACCCTTGAACGCGGCGAAACCCTGACATCCACGCTCCATGGAATTCGATCACAACCGTCCACTTCGTAGATCTCGAAACCCACTACAATCTTCTAGTTGGTAGAATTTTCTATGAGCTCACGGATTTGAAGAAAATCGAGAGGAAAAAGGTGAAGTTTTGGACCATTAATAACAATAACGATGGCTTGAGATATATCTAGGGTTTAGGCTACTATGTGACAATATATACGATTTTATATACAAGTTTTTGTTATTATTTCCAATTTTTAAAGCTTTTCAAACGAACCCCAAAAAAACATACTGCCTGGTGTTTATAATGTTTTACTCCTATTTCGAACACAATGGAACATGTTTCAGGGACTAATTCGATTGTATGTCGAAGGTAGGTTTTTGAATCGATTTAAAATATTAAATTTTCGATATTTATTTCAACGCATTTCTATTTCGTACGACCAAATGATAACTCCAAACGCTAAGAAATTTGAAATCCGATAATAATACACTATTACGGATCCAATGGAACTAGTTCATCGAATTCCGAGACTATGCCCCTGAAGACTATCTTAACGCGTCGATTAAATCGAGTGATTTTCAAAATCATCGAAATCATTTAAAATTTTGATTTTAAAATTTTACTAACTCCATTATAAATCACATAGAATTTATATCCATATTAGAAATCATTCTGATTTATACTGAATCCAAATTCAACTATTTACACTATATATATATATATATATAAATTTCCAATATTTATTTAATATATAAATTTCAAACTTCAATTTTATCGACTTTTAATTCTATCCAAAAGTCATATATTTTAATTCAAATTCAACTAGACTTTTAATAAATTTTAGACATCATTTTCATATCTATTTATCTCAGATCCACATATTATACAAAATTTAAATATTAAATTACTATTTATCCAAATCCAATTAAATCATTATATTTAAAATTATAACTCATTTTACTAATTCAACCTAATTCTTCATATTCAAAATCAATTAATAGTTCAATTTCATATTTAAAATAATTAAATGTTCCAAAAACTAGTAACCAAATTTCGGGTCGTCGCAACACTAGCTTGGCTGCAAAGAAAAACAATTGAATCTATCAATGTCGTTCAGTTGCACGCTTGTTCACAAATTTTTATATGCCGACGGTCGACCGTTCATGACCTTGGGCCAACCGCTAACAATTGACCAAGGTGCATCTTAAGTCGACTGCGGCGTTTTACTATAGTGATTAATTAGCATGCGTAATTTGTTAAGTATGATTTGATTTCTTTATGTTCATTCCTTGTTTAACTAACCGTGATAATTTGTTTCTCTTAACATTTATTTTCCTCAGATTTCATTTAACGTTAACATTCCTTAATGTGTAAGCATCCATTAACATTATCAATTAATCATAGTTCATTTGTATTATCATAACTGCATATATAATTACTTCCAATTCAAAACTTCAAATGTTAATGACTTTTTCATTTGAACTCCAATCGAAAATTTTATATAAGAATATTGATCGGAAAATCTCTACGAACCCAACGTTACAGGTTTCGTAGCCAAATTCTAATATTTGTAAAATTCAATTTTTCGGTGTTTACATTTACTAATTAATTTCTTTTAAATTAATTGTCATAAAATTATGGGATGTTACAAAATAGCTTTTATCTTAGCCAGACAACTCAATCTATGCCTCGGAGCAAATTTTAGACCATAATTACACCGTCTCGTTCATTCATCACATATTCCAATAGCTATAAATGCATCAAGGCATGCATTTGAGTGAGGGTTTAACATCTCAAATTCTCAAGCATTTATTTTTCTTGTTATTATCTCTTCTAATCTAAAATTGTTATAAGAAACTAAGTAAAAAGAAAATTCTCATAGTGGAGATCAACTTTGGTCGAATCACTCTAAATCGTGCCTTTTACATACCACAGTTTATTTTCATCATTTAAATTTCTAAACCAAGTTATTAGTGTATAACCTTCAGTAATTGCCGCTCCCAACTATAGGTTCGAGCTTAGCCAAATATTTTGTCAACAAAATTCTTTCCATGTTAGCAAGTTAGTATTAAATGATTTTGATCATTCAATGTCTTTTAGTAAATAATCATTGAATATATAAATTATGATTTGTGTATAATTTGTTAAAGAAAATTTAATTTAAATTTAAATAAAGGTATTAATTTTTACCTCCTTGTGATTAATTTTAATGATGTGTGGTTACAAGAGCTTAATTTTACTTAAAAAATGCAACATTAATATTAAGAAAAACATTTCTGAACATAAATGCAATTTCAAAATGAAAACGTTAGCTTTTAATTGAAATAGTAATAATAAATTAAGAAAATGAAAATTTTAAATAACTATATTTTTCTATAAATAATATAAATTTTCATACTTATCAATTTATAAAATATCAACTTCTTATTTTTCATATAGGGATGTTTTCGTATATTTTCAGATTTTCTGAATTATCAACATTTTGGTTTTCAGGTACATATATTTCTGAGATGCAGAAACAGATATGCACTTTTGGATATCCACAGGCAGCAAATATTTATTCATATGCAAAGAAATTTCTTGGATATGGATTCAGAAAATGTAGCATCAGCATCCATTCGCAACTGTTGACAACCCAAGGTATATGTGCAATGGTATCCACTTCTATGTAATTCCTATACAAACAAAATATTGAAGTTAGAGATCCATGGATTTTTCCTTCCATAGGCTGGTTTAAACGTCTTTCTTATATGATTAT